>CM066035.1:694694998-697094998 GCA_033557465.1 Ichthyophis bannanicus
TGTAACTGATCACCGTCTGGGACTCTGCACCAGTGAATCAGATATCCGCACTCAGCAACAACCCACACGGACAATATACGTACAAAACCCTGTGAGGTGCCTAGTGAATGTGATACCTACGTGTACATTAAGGAAATTGCAAGGGGGTGCGTGCATGTCCAAGATGGAACACGTTGCGCCCCAGGATCAGACCCCACAGGGGCTTCCCTTAACCTGTTGGCCAGGCTCCACACAGTTTTTTGCCACAACTGAGGTAAAGCACAGGAACAACATGCAGTCTGAGAAAACAGCAATATCCACAGATGCCCAGGGTGTATGGCACCCTGCCTGGACATACCATATGACACGACACCCTCCTGAATGGGATGAGAGACACCTCCTAACATCCCCCACATGTCGAAGAGATAGATGATAACATTGCTGTGTTGGACGTTGTGCCTGTGTCCCCAAATGGAAAGGCCCCTGAGCACCCCACTCTGTTGGCGGCACCTATGCTGTGAGCACAATCTCACGGAGGACATGGCGCCACACACTCTGGGAGTGGCGTTGGAACACTGATGCCGCCCGTTGCCGTGTGTGCCATGCAGTTTGTCTGTAACCCAGGAGGGTGTCAAATACCCCTGTCCTCTGGGGATGAGGTGGATGGAGTGTTCAGAATATCTACAACCATCGAGATGTGCACCTCCCACATGACATGGGGGTGGATGAGGTGTCGTCTGACAGGTACGCTCATTGCGAGAGCAAATGATGCGAACAGGGTAGCATTGGACCGGTGTGGGTGCATAGGCTGAGTGTCTGAACCCGCCATTGTGTCATGGTCACATGTGCGGCAACAGCAACCTACATGGGCCAGGCTGTCACACGGTATGGTGTGAGACACCCACTGAACCCTTGCCCAACTGGCAGGGAAAAGGTGCCAGCAGAGATCCACAAGGTGGATGCTGACAGGTCCACACTGGCCATTAGGTCAGATTTCTACGATACTGCAAGCGGATGCACGGCAAGGACTACGCACTGTGCACCACAAAGGGATGCTATCTGTCATATGCCCATCAGGGACACCCAAACACTGCAAGCTGACTGACCTTTAAAAATCACACATAACACAACATAGGGGTTACAGGCAGCCGTTGCTGGTCCCGCTTCGACTGCATCCACAGGATCTTGAAGTACCCTGTGATGTAATCCCCCCCACAGCCAAACACGGAAACATATGTGGAACATCTCATGCGATCCATGTCCCTGCATGTATGTGGGATGTGAGAAATCATAGGAGGGCTGGACCCTGCACACCATAGTAGGTGGCACAGTCCGAACCCCACCAAACCCCACCCCTCGCAACACAACGGAGGGACATGTCCCTGAATGTGACCCCAGCAGCCCCTATGGAACATGGGTAACCGAGCTATGCAGGGGCACAGGTGGGGGCGCCTCCACAGCAGGGTTGTGTGTTACACAGCCCTACATGCACATAACTGAGACTACAGGAGGGCACAGACACATCTGTGTGTGCACACAACTGGGCAGGACTATACCCCTGAGGGATATACATATGACACAACAGGGCAACGCCTACCCACATCCCCACAGGCCTCACTATATACCCACCCCCCCCATCACAAGGATGGCCACAGACATCTGGCCAGCCACCAAAAAGCCAGTACGTCCCCATTGTATCTGCTAACACGGTGAGGCCATCTCAACACACATCACACACCCTGGGCCCCGACACAACACACACAGTATGCACAGGGTGCATGGCTGGGTGAGCTGCATATGGGCGTGCCAGGGGGACATGTGTCTAAGCACACCTAGACGTGCGGTCCAACTGGTCACACCTCACGACAGAGGTTCAGTCCGATCCCCCTCCCACCCACCGTGTGCATTCCAGGGTGTGTGCTGTCTCATGGATATCATGTGAGTCCCCCCACAGCATCACCCATTTGCTCATGTTCACATGATCAGGACAAGGTTGCAGACTGACAACAACCCATCAGCTGCAGCCTTGCTACCCTTGCAGTGTGCAAATGTGAACATGGGCACTGCAAATAACCCACCTCTGTTACAGAGATATGCACCAGCATGGGGGCACATAGAAGCCTCCCGTGCCCCCTGCCATTTTGTCTGTGTGTAGGGCATCCTACGAGGCGCCACATGTGGGCTGCAGGGGCCCAGCACGGGCCAATGACACTCAACGTCAGGCCCACAGAGGGATGCCATGTGTGCTAAGGATGCTGTGAATCACATATCACACGCATACCCTTCCCTGAAGCAACACCCATAGGGGAGAACACAGAGGCCTACCCTGTAGGTGTGCTGCCCCACAGGGGACACCCACTATGGGGTGCATACACTGGCCAATGGTGTTGAGTGGGTCCACAGCAATGGTGACGTTGCATCACCTGCATCTGGGGGCATCAGACACACACACCTTGGACAGCTGCTGTCAATAAGCAGCAGGGATATGTCCCGCAAGCAACACCATGTCCCCTGGGTGTTCTGTCGCCCACCCTCACCCTCAGTGTCTGTGTCACGCCCCACATCTCCCCCCTCACACACACCCTCTGTCTCTCACTGTCCCTCCCACCATCCCACTGTTGTGTTGTGGGTGGTGGTGAGATGGGTGTGGGCAGACTGCAGCCACACAGTAAGGCTGCTGATTGCTGCCCTATCTGTCAATGCATGTGGATGCCAGCTAGGCTCTGTTGATACTGCAGTGACACCTATGTGCAAACCTATTCCCACATATGTGTGGGGACTGACTGCTGGTGGTGCGTTACCATGATGGATATGCCACAGGTAGCAGGAGGGTGGGAGCAGCAAGATGTGGCCCACCCAGGACATAGGCGTCTGCGTGACAGACACAGTGACAGGTGGCACGTGCTGACAGAAGACAACATTTGCATGTCCACAGGTGGAGGAACTGAGGAAGAAGGCTCGTGAACTACGACAGTTCCACATGCGGTATTTGGAACAGCTCAGCACAGAGGGAGAGCACCACCACGATGGTGAGTAGTGGAGGGCTATGCCACAGGTTAAAGTGTGGCCATTGAACCAACTGCCTCTGGCCTGCCTTATCTGTACATATGTTATGTGCCACACATGGATGTGCCCTGATGTCTGTCACCCCTCACAGGTGGGGATGCCAGTGACGAGGAACCACACACCTCCACATACAGCTTCCGCAGGCCCAGCACACGCCGCACAAGGGGGGAGGATGAGCCCTTGGAGGAGAACCTGCAGCCCGACCAGCAGGGATCCGAGGAGGAGGGGACGGATGTGGTGGTGGTGGTGTCGGACGACGACATTGCGGAGGAGGATGAGGATGTCACCCACCCTACCCCAAACGAAGGGGATGGAGAGGATGGGACATTGGGGGGTGCAGGGGAGAGGGCCACAGGGGGAAGGGGTGCTGACAGGGTGGGGGGAGGGGGGGCCTCTGTCTGGCCTGGGAGGGTGGAGGGAGTATCTGCAGGGAGGGGAGGAGGGGGGAGGGGGGGGGTGTGGGAACACAGCCCACCACAGGGCCCATGGGGCACCAGTCAGCCACTGCAGGGGTGGGCACAGCACGGGCGGCAGCGCATTCCTGTGCCATCCAGGGCCACTGTCACGGCTCATGCACATGCCAGCACACAGACAACAGGCAATGTGTGTGTCTGTGTGCTGGCAGGTGTATGCACGATATCTTAGTGGCCGTGGGGATGACACACGGCGTGACATCCATGTGGTGTTCCATGCCCTGCAGTGCATGACCGGGGCTGTTCGGCAGGTGGACACCGATGTGTTGCAGCTGGCATCCCGATGGCCACCTGCCAAACAGCGTCACAGGCACCAGCAATGTCACCTGTGACGCCCCCATGTGCCCTGTGTTGCGCAGTGTGTTTCCCACCCCCCTTTTGGCATTTGATGTTGGGCATGTTGCCCGTTTACTTATGTTGTGTAAATAAATGGTTTTAGTTTGTACTTTGCATCAATGGCCTTGTGATTGCCTCACACGCACACCATGTATGCAAGGATGGGATATGTCTATCCACCTTCCTGGGGATCACACATTGGCATGGACACCATAACGGTAACAGCAACACATGAGGAGCTGTGTGATATCTATGTGGGCATGGCCATGGGACAGGTGTAGGCCCAGAGGATGTTGCCCTGCATATGTTCCCGAAACACAATCATGTCACAGGGATGGGTCTGGTGGGACAGCAGTTGGTGTTGGACAGCAGCAATGTAAATATGCATGGCACACATGTGTGTCGCAGACACATGTATGCCATGTAGGTGCGGGACAGGCCTGTCAGCATTGCCAAGGACACACCCAATGGGCACACGTATGCCCCCATTGTGCACGGCTGACGGGGATGTAAATGGTGACTGGGCAGGAAATTGGTGCTGTAACCCCTGGGGCATGCCGACATATGCAAGTGGGCCCATGTGTACACCTGTGAGTTGTAGCCAAGGGTCAGTGACCACAGCATGTGCATGTCTGGAATGCCAGGTAATGGCATGTGTGCATTAATACCTGACAGTGTGACAATCCCTGCAACAACGGGCCTGGTCTCAGATCATCTGTCCATGGGCAGAGCATTCATGTGCACACAACCTGAGCAATAAAGGGGACACACATTGGAGTGTAACTCTTTAATGTATGCTAGGGTACCCATGTTTGGTCTGCTCTATTTGTGACGCCGTCGCCTCACAGGTATGGCACCTGGCAATGGAGTTCCCCATTCCCCTGGCGCCACCCGATCCTCTGGTGCCTGTAGCGGAGGTGGTGTTGGTGGTGGTGGTGGTGTCTGTGGTGGCGGTGGTGCCATCCTCACCAGCGCAGCCTCGATGCCCTCCATGGCCACACACATCCTCTGGTATGGCCGGTCACATATGCTCTGGCGCAGATGGACCATCTCCTGGATGAGACGTTCAGAGGATTGCCGCAGAGCTATGAGTTCCTGACGAATGCCTGTGTGGGGAGAAAATGGCCGTGTGAGAGCTACCCCTGCCAGGTATGACAGTAATACACAACAGGGTGGGACATGTCACACATGCTTTTCCCCTGCATGTTACGAACTGTAGTGGTCAGGTGCATATTTAACTGAATGGGGACATACCTCAAAGGTGTATGTTAGGCCACACACAGGACGTGCCAATGTAAATGATGTGTGTGACAGGCACAGGGATACCCCATCTCAGCAGGCACAACACTGTCCAGCACATGTACAATATTCCCTGGGACACAGAGCAACAATATGTACATTGTGTGTGTGGCTGGAGGGTGCGCAGGTGATTGCAATGACACCTCGGGATACACATTTTGTAGGGGAGTTCAAATGCTAACAAACATAACATGTGGGATGCAGAGTTAGGGGATACACATGGCATGGGCAGGTGATAGGTGCATTGCTCATGACTATGAGGGATGGGGTGTGAGCAGCAGATTCACACCCAGGACATGGGCCCATCCACAACTGCACCATGCGTCTGTCAGATAAGGGTGTCACATCCCCCCAGGGGGAGACTCAAGTGGTCAGATAACAGTGCATGTAGACCCTATGAGGCATGTGCAGGGCTCACAATGCGTATGTTTGATGACAGGATGTTGCATCACAGGGGTACAAGCTGCACATTTGCCTAGACAGGTGTATGCTATGCATGCAACTGCTGGTGGCAGGCCATCGGGATGTTTTCAGCGTCACACAAAGGGGGGGGCGGGGAAGGTAGCCTGAATGGGCAGGGTAGCAGGGGTGGCAGCAGAGGGCAGAGAGGGTAGGGCTAGGTGGCCAATTTCCCCAATGGAGAGAGGTAATACATGGAGTGAGGCAGGGATCAGTGTTGGGTCTGTTGCTCTATCACATATTCATAACTTACCTGCAAAAGGGACCTACGAGTGAGGCAATCAATTTGCACATGGGAAAAACACTTTTTAAGGTTGTCAGAATCCAAGCGGATTGTGTTAAATTGCAAGGGGATCTAGATGTATTGGAAGATGGGGTATCCAAAAGGAAGATGAAATGTAATGTGGAGAGGTGCAAAGGTATGCACCAAAGAACATAACACTCGACGTATGGCTACATGATGCAAGGTTCCACATTGGGAAACACAACCCAGGAAAAAGATGTCGACATAATAGTTTGATAACATGTTTTGGCCCATTACGAACGTGTCAAGCAATAGGACAAACCACCTTTATCACAACACATATTATACAGACAGTAGAGGCCTATGGCCCGACACAGGCCGTATTCCTTTTTCCTCTGCAGGGGCAGGTTTATCAGGTTAAACACACGTCCACAGTGTGTTGGACAGGACCTGATCAACCAAAGGGATGTACCGGAGCCCCTCACCTCTCAATGTAGACAAACGCATTCTGCCATCCAAATATAATTAACCAGCAGTGCATCCACGCAAGGGGAAGCCTTGTTGTAACAATGTGAACGTGGAAATGTGCTACAGGAAGGCCTCCCCTTGCACGGATGCACGACTGGTTCATTATATTCGGATAGCAGAAGGTGTGTGACTGCATTGAGAGGTGAAGGGCCCCGGTGCGTCCCTGTGGTTGAATAGGTCATTCTCAATACACTGTGAAGGTGTGGTTTGCCTAATGAGCCTGCCCCTGAAGATGGACACGGACCACGGCCTGAGTCGGGCCATAGGCGCATAGTTTCTGGATAATACGTGTGGTGCTAAAGGTGGTTCATCCTATTGCTGTCCACGTTTTCCCTGGGCCCTGTATTGCATGTGGTACGTGCCTGCTGCTGGTACCTACTGTATGAGCAGAGACAGATCAGTCCATAGGTGTGTCTGGCCAAATCAAACAATGATGTGACGCGATATGTAGGTTAATGGGCATGTGTGGCATACCCTTTGGTCGCCTTGCACACAGTGTGTTGCACATACTGTACGCTGATGTGTCTCACACTGTTCGGTATTGTGCACACCGAGTGTGTGTTTGTGTAGTCACACACATTTACAGTCCTGGTAGAGTGTGCACACCTGTTAGTGTATGTACAAAGAACATATGGGTTATCTGCGTGAACATTTTTGCCCACCAACCTTCACTGTCCCGATGTTGTGACGAGGTGGCATGGGCCCGCAGCTCAGCTCTCAGAACATCCTCCCCGGTATCCCGTTGTGCTGGTGGTGCTGCGTCAGCTGTTCCTTCAGCCAAACGTTGTGTGGTGAGGCTTGTTGGAGGCTCAGTGTGCCCCTCCTGGGGACAAGGACTCACCCCCTGCAGCAGCACCTCTGCAGCCGCAGCATTTTCATGCCCCTCCATGTCAGATGCCTCCCACACCTCCACCTCCTCCTCCTCCTCCTCCTCCTCACGTGGCCGGACTGTACTGTAGTCACCTGTATTGTAGACAGACACAGATCAAACACATATGTGTGTGCTGTACAGCTACATTTATGTGTGTGTTCAGGGGAAGGGATATGTCATGTTGTGGTTACCCTGCATGTGTGCTGCAAACAGGACCCCCTACATAACATGGACCTGTTCCAGGGGATCTGGTGTGTGTCAGAGCCCTGCACACCCTGTGTGTCCTCCGTGTTCCATTATATGCTCCCATGTGCATTTCACATGCAGTCCATCTCCCACCCCATCTGGCAGTGGCAGGTGCACACAGGGCTGCACATCACCAACAGGTACACCTTCATTGGCAGCCCCTGTTTGAGTGTGCATGCCATTGTGTAGTGCATATCCCCATGGGACATACTGTATATGCAGTGTTACATGTGTATGCCACATTCCGACAATGTGTTGAACTCGAACTGTACATGATAGTGGGACCATTGACAGGCACATGCAGCACTGTGCGTAGAGTATGTCAGATGCAACATAACACGTCACGGGCACATACTCCATGACAGTAGAGGTGAGGCGCGGCAGTGTCAGGGGTGTGGGTCAGGGTTACCAGTAACATCACCTGTCTGAAATGTGTCGGGAAGTGATGGGATGTGTGACACATGTTGTATGTGTCCCTGCAACCTGACAGTGGACCATGGGGACACACGCCACTACAAAGATGTCTGCAGCTGTGAGTGTCCACGACATATCCCAGTGGGAACATATGTCACCATACCAACACAGGCCGTGTATTGCTGCAAACACAGGGTCAGGGAATGGTTGACACATCTGCCCTTATGCCCTGGGAAGACGTGTATGACCACACCTGGCCAATGCAGTGTGTGCAACATGTGACAGGTAATCTCTGTTTCCGCCATGCATTCCGTGGTGCCTGCTGTGATGCTACTCATAGCGCAACTAGAGACATACACCGTACTCTCACCGTCAACCACAATTGTCGCATTTGTGCACATGTGATTGACCGTGCACATGTGCTACTGTGGTTTTGAGGGGTGTGGTAGCACAGTCACAGATTGTGTGCGTTTGCGGATGTGCATCACCTGCACACATGGCATATCTGCTGGCGCCATATGCTGCATAGTTTCAGGGAACCCACCCTTTCAGACGATGCTTGACATGTGTGTGAGAGGTGTAGGTCCCCTCACATGTTGGGGTGGGGGCATCTCCTTCAAGGGCGTCTCATTGACCATGCGGCTGACATCAGACCCTGGCCCATGTTGGCAATGTGACAGCTGTGTCACGCACAGCTAGTCCTGTGTTGCTCGGTGTATTCCATCTGGTGTTGATGTCATGCTGTGGCCTGAGAGGGGGGGGGCGTGCCATGCTCACACACACACAGACACCATGTACCCAGATGGGGCTATGTTGGCAGGTGTGTCTCATGCAGGTGGATGCAGCCACCTATGTACTCAACACACAGAACACATGGCCAATCAGCTAGAACACCTCACCTCGGGGGTGTGGGACGGCTGGCCCAAATATCGGACACGGCACAGCAGGGGGCACACTGCGCTATGCAGAGCCAGCTGCTCACACAGAGCGGGACAGGGAGACACAGAGGAGGTGAGAGCAGAGGAGGGGGAGGAAAACAACCTGGGGGCCATGACCTTGCCTCTGCTGCTGACACCTATGACATAGAGGGGGAAACAATGCCGAGCAGCATTCGTAGTGGAGGTGATTCACCACAACACAGCATTTGCCTGGATATTCAGGGCCTAACATAACCATCTGAGAACAGGTGAGGTGTGGGGCACTGGGAGACACAGGGTTGATGGCTATGCCTATGGAGGGCATAGCTAACCCGTGAGAAGGAGAGCAGAGTGGCCACATATGTAACAAGATATACCCCAGTACAAGGTACATGGTGTTTGTATTTGCTGTGTCACATCAAAATGCAGACAGGTAGTGTGACTGCTATTATCAGCAGCGGGCCTGAGTCAGGCATTATGACGGCAGCTATCTGCTGTATGTCATGTGTTTTCCCAAACAGAGCTATTCACAACAGATAACTTGAGGATTTGCCCCGTAGGCCGGTGCGTGAGACACACCTGATCTATTTGGGGGAGTTATTATCCAGGAGGACTTAGCGGCTCGTACATTTGAGACACGGTTCAGTGACACTCCACATACAGGTGACATGTGTCACCCACCACTTGCTTACACAGACAGGTGGGGGAGGGGTTACAACAGTGTATGTCATAGATGTGCAAACAGAGCTGTGACCATCTGGTTCCATGATGTGTCGTCTGGCAAGCCTGACCTCCCCAATACGTTTGATGCACCTTTAGACAGTCCAGCTGTACAGCAGGCATAGTTACTCCTTAGACAGATCACATATCTCTTAGATGACGGTTAATCCCTACACAGAGATGGGTGCACTCAGGGGGATGTGATGAGGATGATGTACCCTTGGATCCCCCTTGGACAATGATTGTATTGCGGCAACAACGAACAGCAGAGCCTGTCTGATCAACGGAGACTGGTGAGGCATGGCCTGACTGTTCATGGCCATCCTAATATGTATGGTGTGTAGATAATGGCCTGCAGAGCATATGACAGTAGAGAGATAGGCTTTAGCGTGACTGGGTTACAGTACAGACACATTGTGGTTCATGCTCCAGTCATAACTTGATGTCTACATGTGTGTCACACAACGTAATGTCAGGGACAGTTTTGATGGGGATGTCTGTTTACTGCATTTGGGGGTAATGTTCCCCTTTGCCACTACTCTGTCTGAGCTACATTCCTTTGTGCTTGTTGCATCACACCGAGAGGTGGGAGGCATACATCAGCATGTCCATGACAGTCCCCGTCCTACATTAGCATTGCACCTTCACACATACAAACCCAAATCCAGGGCCCACCCCACCTCAGACCCTCAAGGCCATGGAGCCAGTGGTAGCACTGTGTGTATTTGTATGACAACATAGGGTATGATGGGGCAGTGCACACAACCTCTGATCCCTGCGTAGGTACATTATGGGGCTGTGGAGATAGATATGGGTGTGCATTTGCAAAGGTGAGCTGGTTACACATGTTACTATCAGGGAGGTGATGAGATGTGATGGTTATGCGTAACAGACATACCTGCATGTGGATCTGCAGTGTCAAGCATCTCAGGCAGCCCATAGGTGTATACAGGTCCCAGGCGTTCCGCCAGCTGCTGCTCCAGGGGGCTGAGCATTGCTGGTAGGGGGCCCCCGCCACCTGTGCCCCTGGCATGGTATTTCTCGGCACACATGTGCTGACGCACACCTCTCTTGATATCTGAATATCTTTTCTTTAGGCTGTCTATGTCCCGCAGGGGACCCCTACCTCAGCAACTCCATGCCTGACCTCCTCCCAGACCGCCTGCCGTCCTGCTGTGCTGGTCCGTGAGCTAAGACGGCCAAACAGCACCTCGTAGTTCTCCAGGACCATGGAGAGGAGGGTGTGGTTCTCAGCATCCGTAAATCTTATTGCCCTCCTCCGCAGGTTCTCAGGCACTGGTACCCTCTTCCTCTTCCCAGTGTGCCTGCTGGGAGCCAGCTGTGCAGGTGCTGCTATCCCTGGTGCTGCCACTGGCTCCTCAGGGCCCTCAGGACCCACAGGCACGGCCTCCAGTGGCACTGGTGGGGCCACCTCACCTGCATGCCCCGCACACACACCCTCCCGCACCCTCAGTCTCACACCCTCCCTCTCTCTATCCCTCTCTCTCTCTGTCCCTTCCTCCCTCTCCCTCTCCCTAACCCTCTCCCGTTCCCTCTCTCGATCGCTCTGTGTACCCCTCTCTCTCCCCCTCCCCCTCTGGCTCTGACTCCGCCTCTCCATCCCCCTCCACCCACCTCTCTCTGCACACCTGTCCCCTCCCCAACTCACCTCACCCCCTCTGCCTCCCCTACAACACCCACTGAACAGACACCACAACTATGACCTCCTCACACATCACACAACACATGAACTGTAACAGTAAGCAGCACAGTACACCGAGACGTTCACACAATAAACAGGGGACTACGGATATGACAACAGATACGACCACAGGATACAACTGATGACACAGATAACAGAAACCTACCTATCACTAGGACACCTCTCAATACACAGCCTCTTACTACACTCCCGCCCACTCCTCAGTCAACCCTCAACCTTTACCTTGTGTTTCCGTGTCCCTTTGTACCTTTTTTTTTGCGGTGCGCACGTTGCGCATGTGCAACTGTGCGACGGTGCTGCTTGTGGGCGGCGCCGATATCCAATTGCGCATGGGCGTGCGTTAGGCTGTCGTGTTTTGTGCGCGACATGCAAATGATACTCTTAGCGCATGTGCATTTCTAGGAGCATCATGACGTCAGGGCAATGCTTACGCCCATGCTTAACGGGCTCCGCGCACACGCAGACGCTCGTGTGACTCAGTTGGCACATGCGCGTCTCGCTAATTCACACACACTCACGCGCGCCAACAGTTGCACATGCGCGGCACCCACAGCCAGTCGCCCATGCGTAACGTCATGCAGATGCGCAGGATAATGCACATGTTCGCCTCGCACAAGCATCGCAATCCCACAACAGCGCATGCGCACAGTACGGACATACCAGTCACCTGTTTAAATTGCTTCTGCAGATTTGGAGACATTGAGGGTGTTTTCGTAGGCGCGGCGAGTGTTGGTGTGTTGAAACTGAGAGCAGGTGTATGACAGTCTGTTTTGTTTTGACTGTGTTTTCTTTCGTGGTTTGTACGGTGTCCAGTGTTTGGGAACGTGTGTGTGTGTGTGTGTGTGTGTGTGTCTCTGTGTGTGTCGGTGTCTGTGTCTGTGTGTCTGTGCTTGTGTAGCCACACAGGGGTGTTGATGTCTGACATATATTTTGTTGCATGTGCCCGGAGACGTGGGCAGATGCTGCGGTTGCCGGACAGGGGAGATGATGCCCATGGGGCTGAGGCACAGGACATGGGTGTAGACCCGCAGCAACTCAGACCTGCAGCTGTGGAGGCCGTCCAGAGAGGTGCTGGGCGTGGAGGGCGCAGACGGCGTGCTGAGGTGCAGGCTCGGCAGCCACGCCTCTACAGGCCCAGGGCCCAGCTCCAGGGCATGCGTGAGGACCAGGTACTCTCCCTTTACCGACTGAGCACAAGGGCTATTAGGGGGCTCTATGAGGATCTGAGACCTGACCTCGAGCCCCTGACTGACCGGTCCCATGCCATACCAGGTTTAGTCAAGCTCCTTGCTGCGTTACATTTCTTCGCCTCTGGCTGTTTCCAGACCTCTGTGGCCGCAGTGGGTGGCATGAGCCGCCCCACCTTCTCACGCTGTCTCCACCAAGTACTGCGTGCTATGGTCAGCCGGGTGGGGAATTACATAGGCCTTCCCCACAGTAGGCAACATTGGGGGACCCTGAACCAGGCCTTTGAGGCATTAGCTGGGATACCACACGTGATGGGAGCTATTGATTGCACACATGTTGCCCTGGTCCCGCCAAGAGACAGGGAGGTGGTGTTTCGCAACCGCAAACACTACCATTCCCTGAATGTTCAGGTTGTATGTGATGCTAATCTGCATATTCTGAATGTGGTCCCAAGGTTTCCAGGGTCCACCCATGACTCCTATATCCTGCATCGCTCAGCACTATTCAGGGAATTTGAGGAGGGACAGTATGGTGACTGCATATTGCTGGGTGAGTAGTGACCGTTAAATAATGTCATGATGCATATATGACTGTTTTGTTGTGACATCTCTCATGTAGTGCAGCGTTTGCTCTCTGTGCATTGTGACACCGAGCAAACATTCAGCAGTGTGACTAATGATATGGGTTGACATTGTTGGGGGACTGTAGACCTCGTTTACCAGGGGACATAATTGGCCATTTCACAGCCATATTACGGACATATGTGCAATTTATATGCTGGTGTTGGTAGTGGACATATGCACATATTCTGACGTTTGTGCTGTGTGTGTATTACGATTGGATGTGTATGTCATCTATGCACAGGGGTGGGGTGGGTGGGTGGGGTTGGTTTGTTACCATACTCACCCACCTGTGCATGCATGGTTTTGGATTGTACCTGTGTTAGGTCCTGTGAGATGTATGTGATTGACAATCCATGCACCTTGTGATTATCATGTGCGTGTGAGGGCCACACACTCACCCTGTCGTGGGGATGTTAGCCATTGATTGTTAGACAACAGAGGGTGGTGGGTTGGGTACGTATCATGCATGTTCTCGGCCTTTGCAAGTGGGAGTACACGTTTGCATTGTTATGTTCATGTTTTTGTCCTGTGCCATTACAGGGGTCCAATCAGGTCTGGGCTTTGCATTACCTTTAGCCACTGCAGATATGCCGTACCAGGGCGTCATTGTATGTGATTATCCTGATGTGACTCGTAATTTGTGTGAGGTGACAGCAAGGGCAAGGGGCCATGTTGTGTAGAGACAGGTAGCTATTGGTGGGACATACACAGGGACGTAGTTATGCTCATTAGTTGTGATGTTTTAGTGATCATATGGGCTACAGTGTTGTTTTATGTGTTGTGCTGCTTAACAAGGAGGGATACATGATGGGGACAGTGGCCAGGGTGTCCAATGGGATGTTTGATGGGCAGCAGTCAACAGCATCTGGCGTCAGACTGGTATATGTCGATATGTAGACCTTGGAGGACGCGGGCTGTTGAGGTGATATAATGTTTCTCCTGGCTGAGCTCACGGTCATACATGTTCGTTGTGTGCCCCTACATTGCGTCTAAATACATTATTGTGGTTTTTGCTTGGCAAGCATATATTCTGTTTATGTTACGTGTGTGTTGCTGTTGTAGTGTGTCATTGGTGGTGATGGTGGTAGGGATGTGACCATGAACACCATGACAGGACGCCTGTGCTACACCTAGCGGATCATTTGTGGACACAATGTGATTGTGTTGTAGTTTGACAGGTCTTTACAGACTACAGAGGCCCTTTGTTGCATTTCAATCAGCATAGGTGTAATTAGGTCAGGTAGGTAGTTGTTGGTGTCATATATTTCTGTCCTTATGTGTTCTGAGGTTGCTTCTCACGTCTATACGTGTGTCCTTTTATGGTGTGGTGCGTTTATTCATTGACCTGCATTTTATTTTCTGCAGGTGATGCAGGGTATGGGTGTCGCCCCTGGCTGCTGACCCCTGTGCGCCAGCCACGGACACGTGCAGAGCGGAGGTACAATGAGGCCCACGCCTCCAGCCGCTCTGTCATAGAACGCACCTTTGGCGTGTTGAAAAGTCGCTTCAGGTGTCTGGATCGGACAGGTGGGGCCTTACAATATGCGCCAATGACTGTTGCAGAGATAATCGTAGCCTGTTGCATCCTGCACAACATTGCTCTCAGGCATGGTATCCCTGCAGAGATTAATGCGGATGTGGAGGAGGATCCACCGTGCCCCCCTGTACGTGCCTGTGTTGACACACAGGCACAGCAGTCAGGCGGAGGTTGATTACAGAACTATTCACTGGTATGTATAGCACATCTGCCCACATATATGTGCCTGTGTGTGCATGTGCTGCTTAGTAGGGGTGATGTTTCTGACCAGTTGACATTCAGATCCAGGCCTGCATTGTCCCTCAGGTGTACAAATGTCATAACATGTATGCATGGGTGTTTTTTGGACAATGTGGACAGGGATCAACAGCGGCTGTTGGTGTCGTGTGTGGCTGTGGGTTGGTACACCTTTTGGAGCTTTGGGGGCCACAGTACCAGTGAGTGGCTGTTTGTGATAGCAACTGCTGGCCAGACATAGGTATAGTGTCCTCCTGTGTGTGTGGAGCACGGTGTCAGGCATGTGGTACGTGGTTTGGTGTGGTGGGGAGGGCCATGTTTGTGCGCAGCACTCATGCTATGATTGGTTTGCTTTGTACATTCCTCTTTGGGGGCTTGTGTGTGTGTTCTACCCCTGTGAGCTGGCTATGTGTGTCTCTTTGTTATTTGCAATGCAACATGTCAGACAGTGCACAGTTGGCATGCGCCTGACGACATTCCCATGATGTTATTGATGTCTTGTTACATGTTTTGCTGCAACACAACCATTTTATGGCAAGGTATGCCTCTTCACGTAGCACAGACATGTATGTGGTGAAACATGTGAACATGTTCACTCTGCAGCCAGGGGTCCATCTGCTTGCTAGCCTATGTTTGAGGCGGGGTCATTAGTTTCATTATCCTACTTGTACACACATACAGATGTCATGTGGGTCACATCAACAGGTGGATTTCATTGGGCAACTGTAACGCTGCCTGTGAGCCCTTTAATGTGGTTTTGTGTTATTAATTTGTGAGCAGGGCATATGTATTTCGGGGTATCTGTACATCCACCTCATGGCTCAGGTACATGGTATTTGGAGGGCAGGATGGCACAGTACACAGCCACGGATACCTTCAGGACACTAGCAAGGGATGTTAGGTCCACATACACACACAGTCCTAGATGTATGTTTTTGGGAGCAGGGGAACAGGTGGCCTATCCATGGTTCAACATTCTCACAGTTACACAATGGGATGACATGCAGACATCATGGTCAGGTGACATGCAGACAGGGGGTTGTTTTTAGCCATACATGTTGTTGAGCTTGCCATGTATTTCAACACACAATCAGCACACACAGTATTATTTGCTGTGGGAGATGTACACTGGATATTATGCATCTACACAGTGGATACATGTGGTTGTGGTGCATATCTTCCAGGTGTCACAGGTCTTTACACTGTGATATAAGACAACATATTGAGGGTACCACACACGGAGAGGGGGTATTGGTTTAAACCTGGTTGACACAGACTGATAGTGTGATCTTTGGATACATCCAGAACATTGTGGAGACAGCCACCTCTTTAGACATATTTGTGGACCAACAGAGAGGGAGTGTGGCCAACTGACGGCTCTGTGGGGCCCTCCAATTAGCATTGGACATCTACATTATGACACTCCCATGTGCACGATCTGTGCAGTGTGAGGGTGAACAGTCAGTTGTAAGGTCATGTAATGTTGTGTGACAGCTGGGGACATTGAGGTGCAGTGTGTTTTCCACATCTCGTAGTTGACAGTTATTTTAGTTTATATTTTCTCCGCTAAACAGGACATACATGATGACAACGGTGTCGGCGTGTATCATTGGGACATGAACGGACATCCGCCAGATCCTGGAGTTCAAGGTGAGTAGATCTACAGATACATTGTATGTGTCTGGGGTCAGGGGGACAACATATTGGCAGCTATGTGTCTCAGTGGGTAGCTGGTGTTGTTTACTTATTGACGGTGAGCCTCCCTTGCCCATATCGTGCTGTTGTCACACATCTCCCCATGTGTCTGTGTTCATAATGGTTAGTGTAACAGCTGTTGTGCCTTATTTACAGCAGATGTACATGTGTGTGTCAATGTCGTTATTTGGTGGATCCTCCACTTGCTGCATCCACCATCTTAGTTAGATCAGCCATCAACAGGGTAGCAATGCATGTGACTCGGCCATTATGTGTACAGATTAGCAGTTGTGCACATACAGGCCATTTATTACAGCTGTTGTGCTGAACTACGCATATTGTGTGGTTGTGTGTTTATGGGTTGACTATGTGGTGCTGAATTGCACACGCATGATACATTATCATGTGCTATGATGGGTGTGTGCACCTGGGGGACATTGTGGACTTTGATAACTCTACGGTTGTGATGTTTACATTTCCATAATGGCCCACATTTGTAGTGAGCAGAGCTGAGTCTTGTGTTTGGTGTAACAACTGTTGAGCAATATCTATTTATGTCATACATAGGCATAATGTGGAGATCCATCTACAGGACATTTACATGGTGATTCTAATGGTTTGCCTGACGTCTCTCCCTTCGGTGTGACCTGGTGTGGCTATGCAATAGCTGATGGATTTGATGAGGAACACATGATGCACACATAGGTTAGGTTACATATTTGTTCTTTTGTGCTTATATCCAACTGTGCGTGGCAGGAGGTTTCTGTTCATCTCATGGACATGTAATGTGGCATCTCTGTGGACACAGACATATGCATATAGTGTGTCGCTGTGAGATGCCCGTGTGACATGTTATTGTTCCTATCCTTTTCCATGTGACACCCGTGTCTGCATTAACATGTGATGTTGGTTCTCATCATTGTTTTATATGTTGTGCATATCCTCTGATGTTTGCATTTGCATCCCTTGTATGTGTATTTCCTGCATTGTGCGTCGTGGGAATATTTGCTGCTGTTGCAATGTTTTCTAACGTGTGCCATACTTATCCTATCTTGACACAGGGCAGCGGACACACCAGACCCATTTCCTCAGGTGCTTCTCGGCTCCGCATTCCAACACCTGTTGTGTGACAGACCACCATGTTCGTGTTTCTGGGGAAACTGCCATTGGATGTTCCATGTCTGCAAGTTGAACACTGGCCTGTGCTGGACATTATTGCTCTTGGACTGGTTGTTTACCCATGACAGACATGTTCAGGACACATTTTGGGCCATGCTTTGGCTGGGAGTCCTTGTGATTGCAGGGACACATATGAACATTGCTGGACTGTGTCATATTGGAATGTGAACATTGACTATGCATACCCATGTTTTCATGGGGGTGTTTTGACGTGATCTTGCTGATATCATTGACCCTTTGCTTTTGGGACAGTGTGCGCATTAGGGACTGACATTATCTTTGTCCTATGGTCATCCATCCCCAGTTGTTTGTTGTATATGTTTGGCCCATGTGTGTGACATGGCACACAGTATACGCTTATCTGTTTGTTTCAACAGTAGCATACAGCCATGTAACTGGCATGGGGAAACACATACAGCGTTTTAATCGTATATGTCCACCTGACCCACCCCTCGCCATGATACATGTTTTGCACAAAACACACATTCATGCACAACACCATCCTTGATTGATGTTTTGGGGTGGCAATGGTGTTTCCATTCATGTGTGGCATCACTGTACCATGTTAGTTTATGCCTGGTGCTTGTGCCTCTGACTGACTATATTTGGGAGTCACAGCATGGTGAACTATGTTTTCGGTGTGTTTCACTGTGACATGTTTCCCCATCCTTCGCATATGAACATGCTTGTTGTTGTGTTTGTTTACTGTACGGACATGACACTCTGCATGATGGTCCACACCTTGCATTGCATGTCTGCACAGTCCTGTTCTACCCCCTGCATGAGCGACACTCTCATTGGGACCTTATATTTGTGCTGTGGTACTGTGGCTGTCCATTTTCCCAAGAGACATCTGCATTCCCTGGACCATGCTATATGTGGGCACATACTGTCTACACAACAAACAATGCAGGGTGACCTCATGCATGTTGTTATGTCTGCACATTTCATCCGGTTGTGTTTTTCTAACTCTTTTGGTCTTCATGTGTCCCTGCTACCTGTTAGCATATAGTCCCACAGCTTTAGCTGATATATGAGGTGTACATTGACACATTCCTGGTGTTGCGAGCAGCCATTATGTGGGAGGCGTGACATTACTTTATATATGTGTGTCACATTACGATATGAGGCCAGCATATCTTATTGTGATTTAGAAACCTCCTCTGTTGCCTGGGGGCTATTTTTGGGGGGACATGTGTTGTGTTTGGGTTTCTGATCTTGCACACCTGTTGCCTACCTGCAATCATATGTGGGTGACACATGTCGGGCATGCAGCAGCTGCTGTGGTGTGTGCCACTGATACCTGGTGCATATCATGCACCTGATGCACATTTTATCTCGTGCCATTCATTTGTGCTCAGCCGGTGACCTTTACATAGCATGTGTGTTTATACCTTGCTGACCGTGTTCCCATCTTTAGCCAGGAGGGACACACCTTGGACGTATGATTACACTGTGTATCGTATGTGTGAACCTTCTTCCAAGTAAATTTGCATTATTCACAGACATTTGTCTATTTCTCTACGTTTATTTTTTAACAGACAAGGTGATTCTAATGTGATTCTACAATGTGTCGCTTTGCAGCGGTTATGGCTCCTTGTGACCTTGGGAGTCCAGGGTTTCCTGGAACATGTCCCTCCAGTGACTTGTCCAGGGGCACATGGTGTGCTGTTATGATATGCGTGATGGTTGCCGTGTGTGCAAGACATATTTGGGGACACTATTCTTCTCCTCCAGTCGTGGAGCACATTTGTGTCTACCGATTTGCTGTTAATATCCATGGCCACCTGTGCTCACATTGGTGTATGGTGACAGCTGTGTATGTGTGTGCGATTTTGCACATCACTGTGTCGTCTACGTTTCCATACGGACTCTCCCTTTGTAATATTGTGTGTGTTTGGCTCAGTGTGTTCTTGGGGGCGGGGTGTTTGGGTGCATGTTTGTCACACACGTGTTTATCAGGTTGGTCCCCAGATCTGGTTTTCAATGTTGGGATATTATGCTAACTGGACCATTTGTTCACAGCTGGTTCATCACCTGGGCACACACCCTTGTCTCTCGTCAGTGTACAGCAAGGGGTTCACTCTGTGCTGCCTATCCATCAGATATTATCTGTTACATTGGTCTGTGTAATCACCATTGTGCTGTGGCTCTGTTCCTGTGCATGTCCATCACTGCAACACTTCTGCCATCCACTATTACTGTGCCTCAAAAATACATTACAGCACCACCACATGACCATCAGCACACCGCCTTATGCTGACCATTCGTTCTAGGACCCCTAACATAATGTCACACTGAGCCCAGACACTGTGGGGGATGGTGTACCTGCTCCCTGCACTATTGGTCCATGTCTTCACCATTGTGCTGTGGCTCTTTTCCTGTGCGTGGACATCAGCACACCGCCTGATGCTGCTGGACATAACTGTGCGCCACCCAAATTAACAGTTCGCCGCAATAGATTCATAGACCTCCTGTTGAACCTTTATCCATTGGGGTTTGTGGCTCACTCAGCCTGTTTTCCTTGCGCACACTGGGGGATTGAACCCGTGGAACCTGGGTCATTGGTTAGTGTCTTCGCCATTGTGCTACGGCTGAGTTCCTGTGGATGGACAGTTGTGCACAGCCTTCCGCCATCCACAACTAACAGCGCGACGCCCACTGCTGCCAGAGACGCACAAGATGGACAGCGCGCGGCCTGCTGACGCACAACATTTACAGCGCATGGCCTACTGCACCCCAGATCTGGCAATGGGACAGATGATTACACGCAAAATACGCACATTGCTGCCGCCCAGACGTTACAGCGCGACGCCTATAGACCCCCTACATTAGCGTGCCTCCCAAAATAAGGTGCGAACCATTACTATTCATGCCTCAGCCAGCCTTTTCGGTTTGCGCACACTGGGGGATTGAACCCGTGGAACCTGGGTCATTGGTTAGTGTCTTCACCATTGTGCTATGGCTGAGTTCCTGTGGATGGACAGTTGTGCACAGCCTTCCGCCATCCACAACTAACAGCGCGACGCCCACTGCTGCCAGAGACGCACAAGATGGACAGCGCGCGGCCTGCTGACGCACAACATTTACAGCGCATGGCCTACTGCACCCCAGATCTGGCAATGGGACAGATGATTACACGCAAAATAAGCACGTTGCTGCCGCCCAGACGTTACAGCGCGACGCCTATAGACCCCCTACATTAGCGTGCCTCCCAAAATAAGGTGCGAACCATTACTATTCATGCCTCAGCCAGCCTTTTCGGTTTGCGCACACTGGGGGATTGAACCCGTGGAACCTGGGTCATTGGTTAGTGTCTTCACCATTGTGCTACGGCTGAGTTCCTGTGGATGGACAGTTGTGCACAGCCTTCCGCCATCCACAACTAACAGCGCGACGCCCACTGCTGCCAGAGACGCACAAGATGGACAGCGCGCGGCCTGCTGACGCACAACATTTACAGCGCATGGCCTACTGCACCCCAGATCTGGCAATGGGACAGATGATTACACGCAAAATAAGCACGTTGCTGCCGCCCAGACGTTACAGCGCGACGCCTATAGACCCCCTACATTAGCGTGCCTCACAAAATAAGGTGCGAACCATTACTATTCATGCCTCACCCAGCCTTTTCGGTTTGCGCACACTGGGGATTGAACCCGTGGAACCTGGGTCATTGGGTTAGTGTCTTCACCATTGTGCTACGGGTCTTTTCCTCTATGTACCCAGCAGCGCCCCACTTAGCCTTCCCACGCGCTAATGTGAGCCACGCACATTTGCGCGACGCGCACACGTACGGGCGTTTTTTTAACTTTTTCTGCCTGGCCCGCCCACTCCTTATATGGCACAGGCACACTACCGCGGCCCCGCACGATTTCGGAGTTTAGTAAACATCCCCCATAGTGTCTGGAGTTCATTGGGGCAAATATCGACACTCTCCAGTCAAAGGCTTTCTTGCCCAGGGACCGAGCCAATCATCTCGGGGCTCTAGCTCGGGACATATGGTCCTGTCCCTCAGTGCCCACTCGGCTTCTCCTCCTTGGTCCATGTCACCCCAGATGCTTGCCTCCACATGAGGGCAGCACAGTGGTGTCTGCGGGCCCAGTGGTCTCAGGCCACCGGACGAATAGGGACAGGGTTTCTGTGACCCGCCAATTGGCGTATTCTCTGGTCTGGTGGCAGTCTCCCCAGCATCTCGAAGTGGGCATGCCTTTTCAGGCCCCAAGCCACTCCAGGGTTCTCACCACAGACGCCTCCCTACTCGGCTGGGAAGCCCACTGCGGAGATCTCCACACTCAGGCCAACTGGTCACCGGATGAGAGCTCCCAGCAGATCAATCTCCTGGAGCTCTGAGCCATATACTTAGCCCTGGGGGTCTTCTGTCACCACCTGTGTCACCAGCCAGTTCTGGTCCAGATGGACAACCAGGTGGCGATGTTCTATGTGAACGAACAAGGGGGCATGGGGTCTCATACTCTTTGTCCGGAGGCTCTAGCCCTCTGCTCATACGAACCCGACAGGGTTTCCTCCTGTGGGCAGTGTACCTGCCCAGTCAGGACAACCAGCTGGCCAACAGGCTCAGAAGAATAATCCAGCCGCACGAGTGGCAGCTGGACCCCAGGGTAGCCAGTTGGCTTTTCCGGCTCTGGGAAAACCCGTGAAGGACCTGTTCACCAGCCCGGACAACTTTCAGTTGCCCCGCTTCTGCTCTCGGCCGGCCCATCCCGCCCCCCCCCCCCCCCCAGGGTGATAGCAGATGCATTCCTGGTCTCATGGTTGGGAGGCCTCATGTACGCCTTCAAGGATACATTGTTCCAAACCATGCGCTCTTGGGTGACTGTCGGCTTTCCCCTATTATCTAGTTTAAAAGCTGCTCTATCTCCTTTTTAAAGGTTAATGCCAACAGCCTGGTTCCATCCCGGTTAAGGTGAAGCCCATCCCTTCAGAAGAGCCCCTCCTTTCCACAGAATGTTCCCCAGTTCCTAACAAATCCAAAACCCTCATCCTTGCACCATCGTCTCATCCATGCATTGAGACTCTGGAGCTCTGCCTGCCTTTTGGGTCCTGTGCGTGGAACGGGAAGCATTTCGGAGAACGCTACCCTGTTTAACTTAGTCTTTTTTTTTTTTTAAAGTTCAGTGATGAAAAACAGTCATTATAAATAGAAATACAAATGCTTGAACTTACCTTCTCGTATGTTATCTATAGCAGGTGTAAGGCTGTAAATGCATATTGTTTGACCCTTTATTTGTAAATCTGTTAAGATTCCATGCTAATTTGGAGTATTTTAAAATGTCTTCTCTCCCCTGAGCCTCAGTTTCGACTTTTTCATTTTACATAATAAATTAGAGGATATTATAATGCTTCTGTATCGTTCCATGTTGTGACTGCACCTTGAATGTTGTGTGCAATTCTGGTTGCTGTATTTTAAAATGGATATGGTGGAATTAGAAAAGGTACAGAGAAGAGTCACCAAAATGGAAAGGGGATGGAAGGATACCCCTACGAGGAGCAGCTTAAAAGGTTAGTGCTCTACAACCTGGAAAAACCATGGCTGAGGGGAGATATGATAGAAGTCTATAAATTAATGAATGGAGTAGAACAAGTAAACATAGATCAGTTTATGTCATCAAAAAGTAGAAAGACTAGGGGACATGCAATGAAGCTACAATGTAACCCATTAAAGGCTAATAAGAGTGGAGTGGAGGAGTGGCCTAGTGGTTGGGGCAAGATACTTCAGGCTGGAAGGTCAGGGATTCAAACCTTGGGCCGGAAGGACTTGGGTTTCTAGTCCCACAGGTGCTCCATGTGGTCTTGGGCAAGCCACTTAACCCTCCATAGCCCATGTTCCCTGTAAAATAGTTATCTCCAAGTTATAATGCCCTATTCAATGTAATTTCAGTTTGTTCAATGTAAACCACACTGATGCATAATAGCACGGTATATAAGAGAATATAAATAAATAAGAGAAAATATTTTTTCACGCAACATGTAATCAAACTCTGGAATTCATTAGCAGAGGATGTAGTAAAAGCTGTTAGTGTAGCTGGGTTTAAAAAAGGTTTGGACAAGTTCCAGGAGGAAAGGTCCATAAACCATTATTAAAGAGGACTTGGGAAATCCACTGCTAGCCCCAATACAAGCATTGTGGAACCTATGTGTCTTTTTGTGGAAACTGCTAGGTACTTGTGACTTGCAATGGCCACTGTTGGAAACAGGATAATGGGCTTCATGGACCTTGGTCTGACCCAGTATGACATATGTTCTTATAATCTTTATTGAGCTTTACCAGCATAACAATAACAAAATCAAACAAAGACCATGAACCCAAAAAGAATGGCAGACCCAAAAGTAGGCTCTCACTTTAACCAAGAGAACAATTCACCACCACAAATGAAAGGACACTCAAACCCAATATCATCTGTTAACCTGTTCTTTTTAGTGCACCCATTCAGTGAACCATAAAGGTACGCCTCTCCAGTTGTCACTTCAAATCTAAATAGCCTCCCCATAGTCCTACAAACAACTCAATTAACCAGTACATGGACATATTTATGCATAACAATCCTCCCCTTCCCATCCACACCAATGGAGCACTGGCCACATCAATCCTGACTATATTCCCACAAAAAGACAAGAGGAAAGAAGAGCAAGAAGAGCAAAAGAAGACTGAAGAGAAAGCAAAGATAGAAGAGAGCGAGAAAAAATAGCCAATGAAAAAACACAAACACACACCTGCAGAGCATCTCAAAGCCTGGGGCAAGCCCAAAAAAATAAACCCTTCCAGTTCAATAAGACTGTACCAAAGGAAAAGGTTTCGTATCTTCTCAAACCTATCAGGCTTCCCTTTTGAATGCCAAGTTAACTTTTCTATTTATATCACTTCCCATATTTCCCCCATCCATTCCATTTGCAAAGGCAGAACTGCCTGCTTTCAAAATGTAGCAATTAAACATTTTACTGTAAGCAGATTATGAACAAAGGATAACTTCTGTATTGGCATCAGAGACATTTTACAGACTCCCAGAAGAAAAATATGAGGGATGCAAAGGTATATTGTCCCCTGTAATTATCTTAATATCATCCCAAATCTCAACCCATAACCCTGGTATTAGCGAACATTTTCACAACAAATGGATAAATGGAGCTTACCTCCCCACAATCTCTCCAATAGTAACTGGACGTGATAGGTTTGCATTTACGAATCTTCCGTGGAGTCAGGTATAAACCAAATAATATTTTAACTGTGTGCTAACCAGTAAGAGGGATATGGAACAACTGCAGCTGTGGTCAACATTATTGGCACCTTTGCATTTTAGGTATGTTGTGGGCAATATCTTGAGAAATAATTGGAAATATTCCAACTGTATATCATCATAATATTTTAATAGTATGTTCAAAGGTATAAAAAAAAGATGTCTGTGCAACTTAAACAGTAATTTCTGAGAAAAACACAGAATATGAGCAGGGCAGGATTAATGACACCCATCGCTAATATTTGGTTGCACAACCTTTGGCAGTGGTGACAGCCTCTATACGTTTCTTGTAGCCATCTATACGTTTTGTACATCTCTCTGCTGGTAATTTCTCCCACTCTTCAACTGTGATCAGGACTCATTGCTGGCCAATTTAAAACAGTCCATTTGTTCCTTTTTAATAATTCTTTTGTACTTTTGGATGTATGTTTTGGGTCATTGTCCTGCTGGAGGACCCATGACCTTCAAACCCAGACCTGGCTTTCTGACACTATGTAGCACATTTCGCTCCAAGATGCCTTGGTAGTCCTCTGACTTCATGATTCCTTTAATATGTTCCAAACCTGAGGCAACAAAACAGCCCCACAACATTATGGAACCTCCACCATATTTAACTGTAGGAAGGGTGTTTTTTTCCTATAAGTTTCATTTCCTTGCCTATAAATGTATCACTGGTCTGCATTGCCAAAGAGCTCAAGTTTGATTTCATTTGTCCAGAGACCATTTTCCCAGAAGGATTGTAGTTTCTCAAGGTGGTTTTGGGCAAAGATCAGGCATGCCTTTTTATGTCTGGCTTCGAGCAGTGAGGTCCTCCTTGGCCTTTGCCCATGAATTCCTTCTTTATTTTGTGCATGGCATATGGTGCAGGTTGAAACCACCACTCCAGATTGCTCAAGGTCAGCCTTAAGTTCTTTGGATGCTGTACGTGGTGTTTTTCCAATAGTTCACACTAACATTCAAAGACTTCTTAGATTAATTTTCCTCTTCCCACCACATCCTGAGAGGTTATTGACAGTTCTATGAGCAGAAAACTTCTTAATAACATTGCAAACTGTAGACACAGGAATCCCAAAGTCTTTGGAGATGTCCTTATACCCCTTTGAAGCTTGATGGTTGGTGATAATGGCTTTTCAGATGGTCTCAGGCAGCTTTCTTGTCTTCACCATTGTGAAATGGAACAGGGGATGAATGTGGCTATTTTAAGCATGAGCACCATCATCATTCATTGGATGCTTCAAGTCATGTGAGTACTTACAATTAATCACACTTATCTAATTTTATTGCAGTGGGAATGTGGTTCTTCTGTTCAAATTGATTTGAATTGTTTATAAGGGTGCCAATAATCATGTCCTAACAATGTCCTGGTTTTTATACTATTTCATACAATTTCCTTTTTTAATTGGTCTTATTTTATTTGATTTTTTGTATCAAATACGTGTGCATATATAGTTCCAGCCATTTCACAGACCATCTTTTTTTTTAGGAGATATTGGACATTACATAGTAGTAACATAGTAAATGACGGCAGATAAAGACCAGTATGGTCCATCTAGTCTGCCCAGTACGATGTCAAGGGTAGGTACACCTGCCGCTCCGTGCAGGCCACCCCTCCCCAGGTCTTTGTTTAGGGATGAACCCACCACTCCTTGTAGGACACCCTTATTTGTTGAGGAATTAGATGGTTCAGTTTATTTTGATATTTTCTTGTTGCTGTAAAGGGATCCACTGTGTCTGTCCCATGCCCTTTTGAACTCCGTCACCGTGTTTGCCCCCACCACTTCCATCTGGAGGGCATTCCAAGCATCCACCAATAATGTTGACCACAACTGTATATGCATATTTCCAAAAAGAGGACCAAAAGGACTTTACCTTCTGAAGTCCTAAAAGCCCTTCCCATTTAACAAATACCTCTCAACCTCTTTGGAGTTAACTGGTGGCGACACCTCCTACTTATCTTTTAAACTTAATAAAGGAAAACCCCGACTAAGCTACTTCTTTTTATGCCTTAAAAAAAATGTATTCCCTCCACAGTTCTTGAATCCCCATTATTTGGTTCATATCCCCAAACAGTCTCTGTCTAATTGAAACAAAGATAATTATTTTCCTTAACTTTAGGCAATGGATGTCACTTATGCTCCCTCTCTACACATTCATGGCACACGTACTGAGCACCTGCCTAAGGAAAATTGAAGCAGCAAGAATTAAAGGTTTCTTTGCTCTCTGGCTCTCTTACTGCTTCTTAATTTCTGTTTAATCACTATTTCCAAACACTTTTCAAACGCCACACTCTCTCTCAGGACAGTACTAGAACACAGGTTGTCAGTACTTACTTTTCATACATTTCCCTCTCACTCTTAATGCTTTCCACTTTCCCAGCTATCGGAGCTCTCAAAAACAGGCCTGTGCTCAATGACAGCCTCTGGTGATCTCCCCGGGTGGAACTTGTGTTTACTAAACTTACAGCATCAATTCTGGATGGTTGCTAGGATGTTGCTAGGGGGTTTCCATGATCATTTTCTCATAGTCCATTTTATTCTTAATGTATTAACAAAGTAGTCACACTCACCTTTTAAAATCCAAACTGAGGGGATATATTACACCCCCTCCCTGACATAGACCTATATTTCAGATGGTCTACAAATAAATAATTTTTTCTGCTTCAGGGGATATAAATACTTAGCAGATATACAGGGTACATGTCATTCGGCTGATGCAGCAGTGTCAATATTTTTCTGGTATTATTTGCCACCTTGGCATATGCTTAGCATCCCAAAAAAATCTTTCAATTTGCCCAATTGCCTCCTAGCCCCTTTCCCTCCCATGACCAAGCCCCCACTATTATCCACTCTAGTGTGTAGTGTTAAATTAAAATACTCTCCCAGAAAAACAGGGATGTCTTTGAATTCCATTAGCTTTTCATGTATTTCCATAAAATACTCCCATTGTTTTTCAATGGGTGCATAAATATATGCTATCACCATTTCCCTCTCATCCAAAATGTAAGAAAACATAACTTTTTACACAATAACAGACTTCTCAGTAAAGCAGAGTTTAATGTCTTTGCTTGCAAGTAAAGGGTGAGACGCTTCAGTAAGCACTCACACCCAACCTCTGCTTCACAGTTATTTTAATAGCAAATTTGGTAATTAATAATTGTCAGGCTATGCATTATTTAGCCACATGGTCTCTCTTCCCAGAATGCAGACATACAGTAAGGAAGTCAGAAAATCATTACATACATCAGGCTATGTGTTATTTAGCCACGTATCCCTTTTTCCCAGAATGCAGACATACAGTAAAGATGAATCAGCCTTCTACCTCTGCACATGTGACAGGCTACGTATTATTTAACCACGTAGTCTCTCTTCCCAGAATGCAGACATACAATAAAGGTGAATCAGCCTTGTACCTCTGCACATGTGACAGGCTATGTATTATTTAGCCACATAGTAACATAGTAATATAGTAGATGACGGCAGATAAAGACCAGCATGGTCCATCTAGTCTGCCCAGGAAGATGGCAAGAGTAGGTGCAGGCCACACCTCTCCATGCCTTTGTTTGGGGGTGAACCCACCTATCCATGTAGGACACCCCTATTTGTTGAGACGTTAGATGGTTCAGAAGTTATATGTTTCAGTTTATTTTATTTTTATCCTGTTACTGTAAAGGGATCTACTGTGTTTGTCCCATGCCGTTTTGAATTCCGTCACCGTGCCTCTCTTCCCAGAATGCAGACATACAAAATTATATTACAGAATGGTGAATGAATGGAATACAAGCCTTTTATTACATTGTAAAAATAACATATCACATTTGTTTATATCAAACCCCTCCCTCTTTCTTTTTAAAGTTTTCTTGTTACTTTTTACATTTACTCCACAGTTCCATAAGAAGCCTCTAACTTAGATAACATTCTGCCTAACTCTCTCTCTTCCCCTTTGTCGTCCATTATTAACATTGCACCTTTGTGCACTGGAAATTATACTATTATTTGTTTAGTGCTTACGGTTTCTATCAGTCTTTGAGTTAACCCTCCTATACACGTTATTATGCAACACCCCACCGTAATTAATACTCCAATTACAAGTACAGAAGTAAATATAGATACTACCACCCCTTTCCATTTCCCAAACCATGACCCCAACCATCAAGTGAGAGAGGTATCCGTACCTGAATTCTCTGCCAATTCCTCTGCCAAGGTAGTTAGTCCTCGCAGGGCTTTAGTGATGGTACCATCAGGGGCCGTGTTATTGGGGATGAACATACAAAATTTCCCAACCCCCCAATATCACACATGCCCCCTTTTTCAGCTGCCATTATATCTAAAATCATTCGGTTCTCCCAGGCCATTCTGCTAGTGGCATCCAATTGTTCTGCGATCCCCTTTATTGCATCCCGGGTATAATTGATATATAATTTATCCAATCTACATTTTTGTTTATCGTGATTACCCCTAACAGGGATTTGAATCCAGCTGTAATCTGGTTTCGTGCTTTATACTCATCCAGAACTCCCCGAGGGACTCCTATTGCATATATATATATCCTGTCATCAAATGAGGCCCCAAGGTACTCCTCCTTTCTCTTTGTATTTGCCCCTTGTCCTGTTCTGTGAATGCCAAGGTGAAAGGAACTGCCAATTGAACTATTGCACATGTTCCCGACCATAGGATAGGCAATGTTGGTCTCAACATCCGCCCTCCACAGTACCACCACAGGTCTGCCTTATGGATTACCAGGTTGGAATAGTTCTTCTCTTCTCCTTCCATCCCTGTCAGGTTTAGGCTTAGAACGCAGGTGTTCAGTTCCCCCACTTCCCTTGTGTAATTCTTCCCCCGCCTGATGAGACAGGCGGAGTGATTTACAAACACTGTTGAGAATGTGGGGGGAACTCTTACCTCCTTCAAGTCTGTAGGGGGAAAGAGCAGATTCAACATCTTGCAACTTTCATTTTTCCAAGCTGTTTTTTCCTGATACAGAGATATTTATTTATTTTATTTATTTATTTAACAGTATTTCTAAACCACCTTATCTTAATAATCAAGGTGGTATCACAGCAAGCAATCAGGTAAAGTGTGTGTGTTGTACATGCAGTGAGGATAAAACTTAGTTGTGTGAGGGATGTGTTGGGTGCTTGATTTGTTTGAGCTATATACAGGGTGGGCTATTTACAGTGGTGCTAGAATCATATTTTATATATATTCAGTTGTTTGGGAGGATTGGAGTGCTGTTATCCATATGAGGCATCTTACTCCATCGGGATCTGTATCCCACCTCAAGGGTAACAAGGGTAAGGGCACAACCTGTGCAATGGGCCCCCCAGAGGCACATGCGTAGCAATTGCTATGTCTGAGACTTCCTACGGTATATTTAACCCATTCCACCCAGGCATTCACATCCCCATAACCCGTTTCCACCTCTAGAGTGTCCCTCAAATCTTTAATCTCTACTATTTTAACTACGTTAGGGTCCTTATTAGGTTCAAAAGATATACTGGGGAATGGTGTGGGGACCTGAGTCTGATTCTTGAGGGGTATTCTTATCCTCAATCTTCCCAGGGGATCTTCCCCACTAATATCTATCCCTAGTCCATAGGTCCCATCCAGTGAGTCATCCCTTCCAAAGAGGGTGACCACGATGGGGTTGCAACTTCCTGGGTTACATTACTGAATATTATGTTTCTTCATAATTTTTATTTTCTTTTGAAATGGATGTTTCTTCCCCTCTGGGGAGATCCAGCCTCCATCCTTGGTGGTCCACCATACTTGTGACCACCTGTAACAGGGCATCCTGAACACCAGTGTCTGAGCAGTCTCTGGACACATATACTTATGACTATTTCCCCACAACTTTTCGAAGTATCCCCCGTCACAACTTATCACTTGGCAGACATCAAATTCTAGGCTCACTGGTCCCTCTCCCTCTGTTACGGTTACAGTAAATATGTTAGGATACATCCTTCCCCATCGTGTTCGTGTTTGTATTTGTTCATCAGTCCATCCTTTTCCCCATCCTAGATCCCACGTCATTCCCCTTAACAGAGAAAGTGATCCCCCCCATCATAGCAACATCATCCACTTTTCTTTGTCCATGTTATAATTTTTATTAGTCCTTGTTAACAAACTCCTCTCCTGTTCTTCTGTGTTTCCTTGGTATTTTCAGGCGCAGAGGGTCAGTAGTTCCCTGGACCTTCCATTGTGCGTCTGAAGGAGCTTCAACCGGACCTTTAATCGTCCAACCTTTTTCCGCAGTTCTTACAGCAGTCTCAGTACTCAGTAAGACCTGGAATGGGCCTTCCCAGTCTGATTGCAATTTAGACTCCTTCCAGGATTTTATCAAGACCCACTGTCCTGGTTTGAGACCGTGAACTGCAAACTCCAATGGGGGTGTTTGTGCCAACAATCCTTTATTTCTGAGAACAGATAAAGAAGAGGACAGCCCAAGTATATATTCTTTAAATTAGTTTCAAACTGAGGAGGTTCCTTTAATTGTCCCATATAAGGTAATCCGAATAACATTTCATAGGAGCTGTTCGGATTCTTAACAATACTAAGAGCAAACACTTAGTCCAAGGTAATTTTGTTTCTAACATCAATTTGGCTAACTGCTTCTTTATAGTTTGATTCATGCGTTCCACTCTCCCTGAGGAGGGTGGATGCCATGGAGTATGGAAATCCCAGGATACTCCCAGAGTTTCCATTATGTTTTTCAATACTTTTGCCGTGAAATGACTTCCCTGGTCCGAGTCAATGTGACCTATCATCCCATATCTTGGAATGATTTGTTCCAAAACTATTTGCTACTCCTATTGCTGTGGCGGCTACCATGGGATATGCCTCCACCCATCTCATCAAATGGTCCACTATCACCAAAAGGTACTTTACCCGCCCAACCAAGGGCAACTCAGTAAAATCAACCTGCGGTTGTTTCCTGAGGACCTTTTATTTATTTTCTTACAGGTTATACATCTCTCACATACTTGCTTGGCTACTGTGTATATTCCCATACACCCCAATGACTCTCTTATTTATTTAACAGGTTTTATATACCGCTTTATTATTTCAATCAAAGCAGTTTACATTGAAACTTAAACTTGGTAATGTACATTAAAACAGGGGCATTGATAACTTGGATTTTTCTGAGGTAATGGAGGGTTAAATGACTTGCCCAAGGCCACAAGGAGTGCTAGTGGGAATCGAACCCTGGTCTCTGGGTTCCTAATCCAGTGTTCTTAGCCATTAGGCTACTCCTCCACTCTTGATGTAGAATGGCCATAATTTCTCTCATTATTTGTTTGTTTATCATCTGCCTGCCATCGGGTAAAACCCATTTCCCCCCTTTCAGTTTCTACTGCCCCTATATCTTCGAGTTTTCATTTTTCCCTTTTCAGTAAATAACAACATAAGAACATATGATATGCCATACTGGGTCAGACCGAGGTCCATCAAGCCCAGTATCTTGTTTTCAACAGTGACCAATCTACAGTAGGTCATAAGTACCTAGCAGTTTCCCCAAAAGACACAGGTTCCTTAATGCTTGTATTGGGTCAAGCAGTGATATCCTGGCTCCCTTTTAATAATGGTTTATGGACCTTTCCTCCCAGGAACTTGTCCAAACCCTTTTTTTTAAGCCCAGCTACACTAACAGCTTTTACTACAGCCTCTGTGTAATAAATTCCAGAGTTTGATTACACGTTGAGTGAGAAAAAAATATTTATTTTCTCTTAATAGTCTTAAATAGGTTACTCTGTAATTTCATTGCATGTCCCCTAGTCTTTTTATATTCCGATGACGTAAACAATCAATCTACGTTTACCCGTTCCACTCCATAGAAAGGCAGCTGGATTTAAACACTGATCTCTGGTCAACACTAGGTCATCTTTTTCCATTAATATTGCTTCATATTTCAGGATTCATGAATCAGTGAGCCACCTCCCAGCCCTATGGGTTAAGATGGTTCTCACTTGATGTGGGGTACTTACTACCAGGGCCCCTCCGAATGTCAATTTCCTACTCTCTTCTACCAATAGGGCTGTTGCCGCTACTGCCTGAACACATTCTGGCCATCCCCTTGACACTGAATCTATGAATTTAGATATATATGCTACTGGTTGTCTCTTCCCTGTCCATTGTTTTTTTTGAGTGAGGACCCCCCTAAGGCTACTCCCCCATTTATAGTAACAAACAAATGTAAGGGTTTGTCCAGTGAAGGTAAGGCCAGAACCGGGGCTTCTACCAAGCTCCGTTTTAAATCCTTAACCAACTCTTTCTCTTCTTCTTTCCAAATTATAATGTTAGGTTGCTCTTCTAACAGTTTTTGAATATAATCCCTTAATCTTTTGGGCATATGAGTCTATCCATAATCTACAATACCCGGTTAGTCCTAGGAACTTCCTTAGTTCCCTCTTTGTCCTAGGTGGGGGGTAAATCTGTAATCCCTTTTATTCGTTCTGGATCTATTCTCATGTTTCCTTCACTAATTAAATGTCTGAAGTATTTTACTTCGCTCTCTACAAATTGTAATTTAGTTTTGGAAACCCGGAATCCTTGTCTTCCCAGAAACTCTAATAGGGCTTTGGTGGCTTCACTTACTTGGGTCTTCTTTTTCCCTGATATTAAAAGATCATCTATATATTGCAAAAGAGTTACGCCGGATGGTGTAGAAAATTTTTCTAACACCTGTTCCAGCACTTGCCCAAACAAGTTAGGTGATTCTGTAAACCCTTGGGGTAACACTGTCGACCAGAACTGTTGTTTCCAACCAGTATTGGGGTTTCCCCATTCAAAAGCAAACATTTCCCTACTACTTGGGTCCAAGGGACAGGACCAAAATGCATCCTTCAAATCTATAACACTAAACCATTTATGCTCATGGGGTATTTTACTCAGTATTGTATAGGGGTTTGGTACCACTGGGTGCCTTATCAATACTATTTGGTTCAGTCTCCTCAGATCCTGTACTAACCAATATGATCCATCTGGTTTTCTTACTGGCAAGACGGGAGTATTAAATGGGGACATGCATGGTTCTAATAGTGCATCTTTTAACAAACTTCTTATAACAGGCTGGAGGCCCTTATGACCTTCCAACGAAATGGGATATTGTTTTTGGCGCACTACTTTGCCTTCCTTGTTCAGTTCAACTTTCAATGGCGGGATATTCAATCCTCCCCTATTTCCTTCCCTTGCCCAGACTATAGGGTCTATTTGACTCCCTTCTTCTTCGGTGAGGACAGCCATTTCTACAATGATTTGGTTGTCTTTCACCTTTATTTCTAAGTTTAACTGTGTAATCATACCCCTTCCTAATAGATTACTCCCTGCTACTGGAATATACAACAACTGTCCCTCTATCTCCTCATGGTCCATTTTTAACAGGGTGAGCTCAAATAGTGAGACCGTAAACCCCCTCCTTTTACCCCTGAGACTGTAAGCTTCTGATTTGTTAATCTCATTCCCTCTGGTATATAATTTAAGGATGTCTGGGCAGCTCCTGTGTCTACTAAAAATACTACTTCTATCATATCTCCCCTCAGCCAGGTTGAAGAGTCCTAACCTTTTTAGCTTCTCTTCATAGGAGTATCCTTCTATCCCCTTTACCATTTTGGTGGCTCTTCTCTTTACCTTTTCTAATAATGCTATATCCTTTTTAAGATAAGAGGATTTGCTGCCTGACTCCCTATTTCTGGGGTTAAATTGTATATAGGGGTTAAGTCTACCTTTAAGGCAGTTCCCTTAGCAGTCTCATCTGCTAATCTATGTTTCTCTGGCTTCAAAAGAATTCCCTGCTTAATGACCGTTTTCATGCACCACTGCTATTCCTTTTTGGCAGTAGCAAACACTTGCTGAATTAATCTTTTCACTGCTTACATATAAGTTAAGGATTTGACATAACCACCCTTCGTCTGTGCCAAATTCCAGCCAGAAGACTGCGGCTAGCTTTTATGCTTTCTTTTTTTTTCTATGTAAAATAACAATATCTTATCATCTTAGTTTTATCTTTATCCTGAGTACTTCGTCTCTCTCCGGCCACACTCCTCGCGGATGTGTCGGAACCACGGATTGAGACTACGCGCTCACTTCATGTCTAGGACACGTCTCATACACACAACAGTCTGTCTCAATACCCAACCACCAAGGTAATACTTTAGAGTCTTGTTTCTTACCTTGGTCTGTGCACAGAATTACTTGGTTGTCATTTGTCTTTGTCTAATATCTAGTCTGCGTCACTGAGTCTGTATTGCTTTTTCCTTTCATGGTCTCGTGATTCTGTTGTCAGTCCACTGTTGGAGCCCTCCATCACTGATAAATGAGGCCGTTGAACTCAACGGGACGCGTCTCCCCGTCCTCAGGGTCAGGGGTCTCCTCCAGCTTGAAGGTAAGCTCTGTGGGGCTGTTTGCAACTATTGATGCTGTTGTTAGTCCCAGAGAGGGGCAGCAGTAGTGGCAATAGGTGCCATAGGAGGAAGTGTGCTGCGGGGGGGGGGGGGGGCAAGGGATGAAGGGATGAGGTTTGTCTAGGGTGCTTCATCTCCTTGCACCAGCCCTGCACACCCCCCCTATTCCCCACCCATTGACATATCCACCACCCCTCCCTCCATACTCTCACTGCCCTTCTTCACCTCTTTTCCATCTCTCATACCTCTCAGAACCATCACTTCAGACACATCAAGCAAGAAGCTAAGTTCATTCCTGCATACTGCCAAATCTTGGATAAACCTTGAGAAAACTACAAGAGGAGGAAAGTTCCTGTGATTGTCCTTTTTGTATTTTGTACCATATGAGGACCACTTTTCTCACAGATCTTATGGCAGCTTCTCTGTGACTAGCCTTATACCACAAAATGCATTTAGGTGGCAGAACCCTGAGAGTTAAAGATCAAATTTGGCTGTATCCAAATCCAGGAGCAAGTCTCCCATTTCTTGTAGTTTGAAATTTTCTCTGCTGATACTTTTGGAATGTTTTCAGTACTTTCAAACAGTGTATTCTCAATCACTTCTAGACCACCCCCCCCCCCCCATAGCAGAGGGGGAATTCATTAACCAGAGGATAGAAACATAAAAACATGATGGCAGAAAAAGACCATATGACTTATCTAGTCTGTCCTTCTATATCACCTACTATAGTCCAATTTTTTTCTTTTAGAGATCTTTTGTTTCTCTCCCATGCTTTCTTGAATTAAGATACTGTCCTCTTCTCTACTACCTCCACTTGGAGACTATTCCACACGTCTGCCACTCTTTCCATAAAGAAATATTACTGCATATTACTCCTGAATCTCTCTCTTTTCACCCTCATCCTATGTCCCCTTGTTGCAGTGCTTACTTTCAGTTGAAAGAGGCTCTCCCTCCTGTGACTTTATCCCACGGAGGTATTTAAACATCTCTATCATATCTCCTCTATCCCACCTTTCCTCTAAAGTATACATATTGTGATCTTTAAGTCAATCCCCGTATGCTTTATAACAAAGACCACTGACCATTTTGGTAGCCGTTGGGACTCCCTCTCCAGGCAGTAATGAATTGCGAAGGTATGGGCCGAAGACTAAGTGGCAGTGTGGCAAATTTCCATCATGGGGACGAACGCAGATTGGCCAAGGAAGTAGCCATGGCCCTGATGCAGTGCGCCATGACTCTCTGATCCAGCGGGATCCCCGCTTGCTCATAGGCAGTGGGTATCCAAAATATAACTTGTAACATAGTAACATAGTATATGACGGCAGATAAAGTCAGCATGGTCCATCCAGTCTGCCCAGCAAGGCGGCAAGAGTAGGTTCTCCTGCCACTACATGCAGGTCACCCCTATCTGTTGAGATATAAGAGATAGCTATGTTTATTTTGATTTTATCCTGTTGCTATAAAGGGATCCACTGTGTCTGTCCCATGCCATTTTGAATTCTGTCACTGTATTTGCCCCCACCACTTCTATCGGGAGGGCATTCCAAGCATCCACCACCCTTTCAGTGAAAAAGTATTTCCTGACATTGCCTTTCAGTTCACCCCCTTGCAACTTCATGTTATGCCCTCTAGTTTTACAGCTTCCCAGTCTTTGGAAGAGGTTTGTTTGTTCATTAATACTCTAAGTATTTTAAGGTCTGAATCATATCTCCCCTGTCCCTCCTCTCCTCCAGAGTGTACATATTTAGGTCTAATCATGTAATCACCATTTGTCTAAGTAATGAATCTTGGAAGGCATCCACAATTTTTTTTTACTTCTTTCCAGATTTGCAGAAGGAATACTCCAATCCACATCAGGAAGATTAAAGTCAGCCAATATGATCACTTCCTCCTTCATGGCTATCTTTGCAATGTCAATAATCAATTCGTTATCCATTTCTTTGGTTTGAGTTAGAGATCTGTAGACTACACCAGTATGGATGACAGTGCCATCTCCTCTTTCCAATACAATCCACAATGTTTCTTCTTTTCCCCATGTCCTCTGCAGTTCAGCAGCTTTAATATTGCTTTTGACACATAGGGCTACACCCTCCCCCCTCCTTTTCTACCCTATCTCTTCTAAATAGATTATAGCCAGCTATGGCTATATCCCATTCCTGCAACTCGTCAAACCATGTTTCTGTAATGGCCACAATATCCAAGCCCATTTCCACCATTTGGGCTACCAGGTCAAGAACTTTGTTGGCTAGGCTTTGAGCATTTGTGCTCATTGCTTTCCAGCATTTGTTGACTGGCTTGCCTGTATTTTGCATGGATTTTGTTTTACACGCCTCTTCCCGCTTTGCACTGATGTGTGGGTTAATACTGCGGCTGTTTCCAAAGTTATTATGTTTTTGCTAGGAATTTACGTCCTGAACTTGTTCTTTTCCATCCATCACCCCCTTTCCCTAGTTTAAATGTCTGTCCACATAATGACTGAATTTTTCACTTAGGATCCTTTTCCCTGCAACAGAGAGATGTGATCCATCAACACAGTATAGCCTCTTGTTGTTCCATCTATTTCCCCAGTTACCTATATATATAAATCCTTCTTGTTTGCACCAGGTTTGGAGCCATGTATTAAAGTTGATTATGTGATGCAGCCTTTCTGTACATTTTGCGAAGATCTGACATTGAGATACAGTAGCAAATGAACCACAAACGTAACAAAAACCTAGGAATGATTTCTACACTGTCTTGGCGTGATTATTTTATTTCTGATGTTTTCTTCAGTGTTATTACTAAATATGTAATCAAAATAATTAACCTTAAAAGCAAAATAAATACCAATCTATATTGGTAATCACTTACAGTTTATGTCAATTCGGCTAGTATAGCAAAACCTCCGACACTAACATCTTTCAAACCTGATGTGATACAAGAAAAACAAAACCGGTTTTGAACATCGTTCATCATAGGTTATCTAATACACATGAAATTATTTGTGATAATTTTTTCAAGTTGACCAGGGTTATGTGTATGCACTGACATTCTCTGATTTATGGGCTAGAACATATAACAAATAACTAACTATGCCCCCCCATCAGCCCATTTCCAGTCCTAGCCCCCCATCAGCCATTTCCAGTCCTATCCTAGCCCATCAGCCAATTTCCAGTCCATGCCCCCATCAGTCCATTTCCAATCTTAGCCCACCCCATCAGCCATTTCCAGTCCTCTCCTAGCCCCCCATCAGCCATTTCAAGTCCTAGCCCCCCCATCAGCCTATTTCCAGTCATCTCCTAGCCCTCCTTCCCCCAAAGAGCATGCACCTGTCTGACCATCTTCAGAGGGAGCAAGGAGACCTGAAGCCCCAGCTCACCCCTGCACTGCTGCCAGCATGAAAAGCGGCATGTTCCTTCACTCCAGCAGCTGCGTTCTTGTGAAGCCCACTGACGCCAGAGGTTAAAGGGCACCTTCCTGTTTCCTGGCACTCAGCGCACTTCATGAGAACACAGTTGCCAGAGTGAAGGAACACACCATTCTTCATGCTGGCAGCTGTGCAGAGGTGAACTGGAGTCTCAGGCCTCCCCAGCTCCCTCTGAAGCCGGACCTGCAAACCATGTGCGGAAAGAAATTGGGTTCAAAAGAGCAAAATAAATTCACTCTACTAGAAATACAGTATCAATAACTGAATGAAGTTGGTGCGGGGCCTTGTGCCATACAATGGACAGAACTATAATCTCACCCCCTAAGAAAAGCTCAGCAGTTCACCAACCACAGCTACTGAAGTTTATGTTGCACTTCCCCTTGACCCCTTACTGGGCCTTGCGGGTTAAACTTACGAATTCTTTTGGATTCAGTTTAATTTTCTCTTTGTAAAGTGGGCTCTGGGTTCTCCTGTACTATGGCAATAGTATCTCTTGAAATAGACTGCATGTTTATTGTTGTATTCATATCTGCAGCAGTCAGATTATTTATACTGGAGTTTTCCATAGTTTTGCAGTGTTTGTGTACTGTAGCAAGTTTCTCTAGCAGGCACACACACCTGTCAGATAACACTGGCCAGAAGAAGTGGGGAGGGGGGCAGAAAAGAGAGCAGCTACTGTTAAGCAACTGAACATCTGATACAAAGCTAAGAATGGCTTAAAACGGTCCTCAGTAAAACTCAAGGTTTTTTTTTTAATATTTACAAGCTTGTTTAAGCTTTCTGCCACCTTGTAATTCTTATCTTAACTTTAACCAGCTTGCTCTTTCAAACTTACTAAAGGAAGGCTCTCACATCATTTAGCTTTCTTCCTTAGACAAAGCGCTTTTCCACAGTCCTTATACTGTAAGTTTCTTCACTGGCTTTACCTTGGCAAAATCATTCAGTATTATCCTTTCACTATCCTGTTCCACATTGCTCCACAGATAAACCTACTTCGTTATCTAAGGAAATGACCCAGCATCTTCCTTTCCAACTGTTTATTAATATAAGTAAAATGAAAGCACTTACTGCAACAGTTGCAATGGCGAGGAGCAGTGGTCTAGTTCAACATGCAATAGGCTGCGTCTGTCTGAATGACCTGTTCCAGCTTGACTATTGCTGACAAGGTGGGTTCTGGAACTGGAATAGATGGATACCGGAACTGTAGAAGGGGGGCGAATGACTGTCTTTTACATATGCTTGTGCAGCACTGCGTATGCCTTGTAGCGCTATACAAATGATCAGTAGTAGTAGTAGTACTAGTAATTGAATGTATCGGATGTTGAGAGGAAGAGTGATGAAAGGATGATGGAATTCTAGGGAGGCTGGAGCAAGGGAATAGGCAGTAGACCTTTGCTTTTGTCCCCCAAGATGACAATTTCTGCAGTGAAGGGAGGAATGCAAGGGATTACCCAAAAGGCTCGAGGGAACTGCAATCGACCAATGGGGCAAAGGTTGTACTCTTAGGCTGAGGCATGACGCCAGACAGGTCTCAAATAGACTGGAGGGAATGGGTTACGTGGGTCTATTAATTAAAGCAGTGCTTCTCAGCCTTTTTGATTTTGTGGCACACTTTTGAATTTGTTCAGTCCTCGGGGCACACAAACCAAATTTTTCATGATCCTCGCAGCTCAGTCCCTTCCACTAGCAGAAGAACAGGAAGTTTTACTTGGAGTGCTTCACTGTGCCAGATTCAATCTCACATCTGAACATATGAGGCCAGCAGATCATGTAAGATGGCAGGACTCCATGCATTCCGACACCAGATTGCAGCCAGCAGAGGGGGCAGACATGTAAGAATAGCCGCTGACCTACCAATCGAATAGAGAAATGCTAGTAGTAAGCGATAGTTCTGTTTGGAGAAGAGGATGAGGGAAGTCCTGTGGACTCTCTCCATGAAAAATTGTAGCAATCTACTCTCAAACTATACCTAAAAGCACATTCTTTTGGTTTTGCTACTACAAAATATTTGTAGGTTCAATACGAAAGCCTCAGGGCTTGATGGGTATATCCTGCCTACAAGACAATTAATTATGCACCAGAGAAAAATCTGATTAGCTAACACAATCAAACTATTTCCAACATGTAATTTCTATGTAGGAGATAGATTCAGGTCAGAGATTTTGCACTGGACCCATAGCATCCAGCTTACTGCAAGGAGCATACACAGCTACTAGATCACAAATTACAATTGCTAATTTGAAAATAAAAGTTGTTTTCCTATATCTAGGATAGAAGAGAAAAAAGCCTGGATCAGGTAGAGTAGGGGTTCTACTTTGATCTGGAGTGTGTGCTGCAGTCAGTCACACTCCTCTCCTGTTGTCCTGGAATGTCAGAAGGGGAGGAGTGGATTAAGAGGCAGAATAGTCCTTCTTTTCTCTATCTGCTCCAGTTTATCTTGTTCTCTCCAGGTCTCTGTGTTCTACCTGGGAGGAGATGCAGCTGGAGCAGAAAGCAGATGACTAATTTCAGGGGCACTATCCAACTGGGAGGCGGTAAGCACCTCATAAACCCATGCCTAGCCACACCTCTTGCTGTCACCACCAAGGCATACTAGTTGAGGAACACTGATCTAGAGCAGCAAGGATTACAGACCAAGTAGGAAGCTGTTTGCCCTAACTCACAATTGGCATAACAATACAAAATACGGTGAAGAACATGCACATACAGTATACACTATGGGAGCAGAATAAACTGAATTCACAGAATATCCCAAAAGTAAGCTGCTACAGGAGAGCCTCATTATTCTTTCTCATGGAAACAAACTAGATTGTGAATGAACATTATTCCACTGGAAATTACATGTTTGCTCTCACCAGCAGAAAAGATATGCCTCAGTCAGCCTGTTAATTAAATTTTCTGACAAGCTCACTTCTTACCAACAAACCCTATGTCCATTTGTCAATTTACATTTCTCAAAGTCTACTACATGATTTAATTTTAATGATGTAGTAATTCTAAAAGCACTACATAAGACACATTCTAGCTTCTAGACTTCCATTTATAGGCTTTTTTTTAAAGGGCAATGCATTATATATTATTTTGCAGTTCCCCAGTCAGTTTCTCATGACCTATTGGATATTGTTGCTAATGACTCTTCTATCTCATTAAGCTGAGTTTTTACTATTTTTTTCAGAACCATCATGTGAATGCTATTTGGCCTAGGGCTCTAAGTAATACCAAGCTGTGAAATCATTTTATAATACTTTTATCTGCCACTTTTATAATGTACTTAAGGAGCCTCTTTTCCTTTACCGACAATTTTAACTGTTGAAAGATAACAACTTGGTAGTAAATTATTCACTTTTCTTTTCAGACTATTCTCATTCTTCACCATTATTAATAGTCTGGTACATCAGGCAAAGGGTACCTGTTCCATGCTGAGTAGGAGCCTGTCCTGTAGCAGCTATAGGCTAACTACTGTAGTTGCCTGCTGGGTGGTGATGGAAATTTAAGAACTTGTTTCATGTGCAGAACAGGGTCCCAGAAGGAGGAGTCCTGAAGGCCAGGTAGCTTTGGTCTTCTCAGAAGGCCTTGTTAAGCATTCCACCACTAAAATACAGGACAATGAGATGGTGAACTAGGGCATTTTTAGTAATGGAAGCTGAGATGTTGAACGAGAGCTACAGGAGAGGATAGCACTTTGCTATTTTTTTTAGGAAACAGCTAAAGACCATGGGGGAAATATTCAAGTCAATTAGCATGGTTAGCAGATCTGCTATGTTAACTGCAGTGAATGCGATATTCAATGGCACAAAGCCGACTTGTGCTGCGGAATCTCCCTCCATAACGCTGCTAAATATCCCAATTCCAACCACGCACCATTGGAGCATTCCGGGGACAGAGCTTGAGATAACCAGTCAGTGATGATATTCAGTCGCTGGCCGGTTATCTTAAACTGGCTAGTTAGGCCTTTAAAGGCTGGCCTATCTTAACTGATTTAGTTCACTGGGCAGTGGTTGAATATCACCCTACCCGGTTAGTTAAAATGTTAACCGGGCACACCAGATATTCAATGCCAGTGGCGGATATGATTCTGGCATTTAATATATGGTCTTAAATTAAAGTGGTGAAGGTCAGTCGCTTTTAGTGTACTGGCCACCACCATTGGTGAATATCAGACCCTATACTTTTTCTTGATAATTCTACTAAAGCTGGTCTCCAGCTCACAGAGGAAGGAGTGGGGATTTTTTTTAAAGTTCAAGAAGTATTTATTTATTTAACAGCTTTTTTTTATACCACTGTATCCTTCGATCAAAGCGGTTTACATTTAAACATAACATTTACAGTAAACAGGGAAGTCAACTTGGAAGAACTTTGATACATACTGTTGGGAGGTACTGTAACTATGTTCAATTGCATATGTAAGGGATATGAGGTAAGGGGATTTTAGGGGTAATTGGGAGGGGTGTTGGGGAGGGGGTAGAGAGAAACTGTTAAGGGTTATGATAATTGGTAGCATTCTCTGAATATATGAGTTTTAAGGGCTTTCCTGAAGGAAGTTGTATTGATTATAATCCTTAGATTTTCTGGGATAGAGTTCCATAGATGCGGTGCATAGAGAGAGAAGGCTCTCTTAGATGTAGTGGCACTGGGTTTTGTGAACATCGGAGGTGTCTGTAGCGTGTTCCTTAAGGTGGATTGTCATCCTCTGTTGTCAGGTGTGATCTGGATCAGGGTTTTTAGATGTGGTGGTGCAGAGTCATTGAGGATTTTGAATGTTGTGAGTATGGATTTGAATTTTATACATTCTACCATGGTGAGCCAATGTAGTTGCTCGAAGAGAAGTGTGATTTGATCTGTTCTCTTTGCATTGAAGAGGATTCATGCAGCTGTGTTGCATGCAAGTTGGATGGTTGAGTTTGCTATGCCTTGGAAGATGATATTACATTAGTCAAAGTGGGGGCATATAGTTGCTTGGAGGACTGAATGGAAGACATGATCTGATAGGAGTGGCTTAAGATTCTTGAATGTTTTTAGTTTTAAATATATGCTCTGTGTTATGTTTTGAATATGTGTTTTGAAAGTGAGGTATTGATCCAGGTTAACTCCAAGGTATCGTATGTTTTGTTTCACTTGGATATGTGTTCCATCAATAGGTATTGTGGATGGTAGTATGAAGGTAGTGTCTCCAGTGATGAACATGGCCTCAGTCTTCTTAACATTTATGTTCAGTTTCTGACTTTTAAGCCAGTTGCAGAGTGTGGAGAAACAGCTTGAAAGCCACCATCCTCAGCTCTCCCCTGCACGGGGATCGAGCCTCCGACGGCAGGAGGGCAGCGGAAGCAGCATCGCCCAATCCGGGCTCTCCAAAGGCCTTAAAAGGCCGCGCCAGTCGGGTGCAGGGTCTCTTCACCTCCTGCCACCATCCTCAGCTCTCCCCTGCACGGGGATCGAGCCTCCGACGGCAGGAGGGCAGCGGAAGCAGCATCGCCCAATCCGGGCTCTCCACAGGCCTTAAAAGGCCGCGCCAGTCGGGTGCAGGGTCTCTTCACCTCCTGCCACCATCCTCAGCTCTCCCCTGCACGGGGATCGAGCCTCCGACGGCAGGAGGGCAGCGGAAGCAGCATCGCCCAATCCGGGCTCTCCACAGGCCTTAAAAGGCCGCGCCAGTCGGGTGCAGGGTCTCTTCACCTCCTGCCACCATCCTCAGCTCTCCCCTGCACGGGGATCGAGCCTCCGACGGCAGGAGGGCAGCGGAAGCAGCATCGCCCAATCCGGGCTCTCCACAGGCCTTAAAAGGCCGTGCCAGTCGGGTGCAGGGTCTCTTCACCTCCTGCCACCATCCTCAGCTCTCCCCTGCACGGGGATCGAGCCTCCGACGGCAGGAGGGCAGCGGAAGCAGCATCGCCCAATCCGGGCTCTCCACAGGCCTTAAAAGGCCGCGCCAGTCAGGTGCAGGGTCTCTTCACCTCCTGCCACCATCCTCAGCTCTCCCCTGCACGGGGATCGAGCCTCCGACGGCAGGAGGGCAGCGGAAGCAGCATCGCCCAATCCGGGCTCTCCACAGGCCTTAAAAGGCCGCGCCAGTCGGGTGCAGGGTCTCTTCACCTCCTGCCACCATCCTCAGCTCTCCCCTGCACGGGGATCGAGCCTCCGACGGCAGGAGGGCAGCGGAAGCAGCATCGCCCAATCCGGGCTCTCCACAGGCCTTAAAAGGCCGCGCCAGTCGGGTGCAGGGTCTCTTCACCTCCTGCCACCATCCTCAGCTCTCCCCTGCACGGGGATCGAGCCTCCGACGGCAGGAGGGCAGCGGAAGCAGCATCGCCCAATCCGGGCTCTCCACAGGCCTTAAAAGGCCGCGCCAGTCGGGTGCAGGGTCTCTTCACCTCCTGCCACCATCCTCAGCTCTCCCCTGCACGGGGATCGAGCCTCCGACGGCAGGAGGGCAGCGGAAGCAGCATCGCCCAATCCGGGCTCTCCACAGGCCTTAAAAGGCCGCGCCAGTCGGGCGCGCCCGCGCCTGGCGGGCCCGCGCCTGAGGGCCTCGCCAGAGGGCCCTTTGGCGTGGCCCTTAGGCGTGGACCCTAGAAGCAACGCTGAATTGTGTGCTCCCTCGTTCTTCAGCAACAATCCTCCATTGCCTGCAGCAACAACTCCCTTTGGACGGTACCTAGCATCTCAGTGGGCTCTTCTACAAACCTTATCAAACTGCCGACACTGCAAGTATAACACAGCTAAATTGTCTGTACTAAATATTGTTTGCATAACTACTATTACTAGTTATCTAGTCATACCTAGACATACCATCTTCAGCAGCCATTCTTAATCTAGCCTAGACACCACGTTGCTATTGTTGTTAACTAATATAATTACCACCTGCAACGTTCTTAACCTCATTACTATTACATACAAACGCTCTCTATTGTGAATAGCCTGTATTTATTATTGTTATTGCACTACCTATCTGATATACATCACTGTGGTCTTGTTATCCATCTGTAATATATCACTGTAGTATTTCTACCCTTATGCCTACTGAGACAATGTAAAGCATCAAAGTGACAACAACCACTCCACCAAGGAAACAAGCTATTCAAATAGTAATACATTTTGTCTCTATCACTCTGCTCTGACTGCCCTGCTGCCCGGTACAGGACACTCTAGAAACTCGCAAAGTTACTACGACGCCCATCCCTTGCCTCCTACCATGTATCAAATAATTCACTTGATACTTATCCTGCTTATCGCAGCAACCCCTGCCATAACACTCGCACTAGATCCTGGAATCAAGCAGATCCCTATACTTTATAGCACGGGAAGGCGCCCAACGGAAGATCCATGCCGCGCCACCTTGAGAAACAAAATACCTTATTCTCACCTACTACATATCCCGTTACTACCCACTGCCAAGGACCCTACTGAGAAACATAAGGCCAATCGACTACTCAAGTGTGCCTTAATTAATGCCAGATCTATACGCTCCAAATGGCCTGTAGTTATTGATCTGATAGCAGCACATAACCTGGATATATTGCTGATAACCGAGACATGGCTAACCGACAACGACAACGTCCTCATCAACCAGATGATCCCACCAGAATTCTCCATCTTCACCTGCCACAGATCCAATCAGAGAGGGGGTGGCACACTCATCCTTGCTAGATCGGACCTCCAATTCAAACAGATCAATACATCCAGCACATCACACCTTGATGCTCTATCAATATCAAACAGGTCCTGCACAATCAACTTACTCTATCGAGCACCATCACCTTCCTCAGATGACCTCTCACCAATAATCAACTTGGCATGTAACGCCCCAAACCCACATGCTCATAACTGGCTAGTTGGTGATTTTAACTTACCTTCATTACAAGCATCACATGCCTCAGCATTCCTCGAAGCCATGCACCAACTAGGCTATGAACAACTTATTGACGCTCCCACCCATACCAGAGGAAGCACACTGGATTTAATATTCGCCCCTCAATTGATAACCAACACATCTCAGAAGATCCTGATCTCCATAACCCCTGTACCCTGGTCTGATCACAATCTACTCCTCTTTAACATCCCCACTGATCATTCTACTACTGATCGCAACAAACCAGGTCGCCCCCCAAGTGCCCTTGAAACACGCTTCTGTCCTTTTAATAAGATCGAGGTCCTGGAGAAAATCCTACCTGCTCTCCACAAAGACTTACCTTCGCAAGATGACTTAGTAACCAACTGGGACAATACATTAAAAGCCGCGGCCTGCATCTCTACTACCGACAGGATCAAGACCAAAGACAAACATAAACCATGGATCTCCTCTGAATTACAAGAATCTCTCCTTCACCTGCGCAGACTCGAGAGACGCTGGCGCTCCTCTCGCTCTCCTGACGCACTCTGCTTGTACAATTCATACCTACAAACTCACCGGAGAATGACAATTGAGAGAAAAAAAAAATTCCACTCAGATGCACTAATGAGGTCCTTAAACAAGCCACATGACCTCTTCAATATAGTTAAATCCTTAACAGGTGACCCAACCACAACCCAAACACCTATGCCACACCCCCAAGACTATGCCATATACCTACAATCAAAAATGATACAGTCTAGTACGATTACCACAACATCATCACCTTCTACTCCACAGACCGTGGTCCAATTAGCATCGCTTGACAAATTTTCCCAGGTATCCCACAAAGAGATCGAAGATACCATAGCAGCTATTAATTTAACTACTGCACCAAATGACCCCTGCCCAGCCAGGTGGATCAAAGAACTACGTCATGAACTTAGCCCAACTATTAGCAAGATTGTCAATCACTCCTTCTCAACAGGATCCTTTCCTCAGAGCCTGAAATACTCATCCATCCGCCCGCTCCTAAAGAACAGTAAACTTGACCCAACAAAAGTTGAATCCTTCAGACCCATCTCCAGCATCCCTCTACTGGCAAAAATCATGGAAAAAGTAGTCCAGCGACAAATACAGCATCATGTTGACTCCGAATCCCCTTTGGACCCATCACAACATGGCTTCAGAGAAGAACATGGCGTCGACACCCTTCTCACAACACTGTTCAATAGCCTAATCATAGGCATTGATAATATCCACCAAGGGTTCACTCTTATCTTTCTCGACATAGCTGCAGCATTCGATTCAGTAAACCACAATACTCTACTTCAGCGCCTCCAAGACAAGGGAATCCAAGGACTAGCCCTGAAATGGTGTAAATCCTACTTATCTGATAGACAGCTGCAAGTCAGAACAGGAGAATCAACGTCTGATCCATTCCCCCTTAAACAAGGTGTCCCGCAGGGTTCCTCATTGTCCGCCTTAATGTTCAATATTTATATGCAGCCAATCTGCGATCTCATACGCACCTTCAACATACAATGTCTTGCCTATGCTGATGACATCCTGATGTTTGCCCCATTCAACATAAAACAACCAGATTTTACACCAATAGTTCACTGCTTTGAAGCTGTATCCAACTGGCTCCTCAATCAGAATTTACGGATAAACCATAACAAAACAGATGTTCTATTCATTACACGGAACCCAACATTCATACCACCTACCTCTCTCCAGGTAAACAACATTGAGTTGAAAGCACAACCCACAATTCGATACTTGGGAATTATATTAGATCAACAGCTTAATATGGCAGCCCACATTAAGAAAACAACGAGTGCAATCTACCACAAGATACGATCATTACGTAATCTCCGACCTTTACTTAACTACTCCGACTTCCGTACCATATTCCAAGCACTGGTATTACCACACTTGGATTTCGCCAATATCATTCTACACGGTCTCCCGCAATCCACCATAAATCCCCTCCGTCTAGCCATGAATGCAGCCGCGAGAATCCTCGTAGGTGCTCCACGATCAGAGCACATAACCCCAATATTGATGAGCTTACATTGGCTACCCCTACAAGCCAGAACTCTATACAAGACCCTGGTCATGACTTTTAAAGCATCAAAGTGCCCATCTCAATCACCTCTCAGCAATATGATTCATATCACCCCAAATAACAGATCCAGGAGATCTGTTACATTAAACTCCATCGACCTACCAAAAGTCATCACAAAATGTTCTAAATCAACAGCCTCTAGAGCTTTCTCTCTGTTTTCACCCAGAGCCTGGAATGCCCTTCCACCCGAAATCAGAGCTATCTCAAGTCTGATTAAGTTCAGAAAGGCACTGAAGCACTATTTGTTCCTAACATACTACCCCGAAGCTACTCCATCCGAAGCTACTCCATCTGAAAACAGCTCTCATGCAGATCTTTCATATTTGACCCCTGTAGAGAATGGATAATTACGATGATTATTACCTGCTCACTATAGGACATATTTATTCTCACTATATTTAGCATATTTACACTTTAATTTAATTAACCTCTTATCCACGGCATTAATAATTAACCAAAATATCCATGTATATAGTTACCATGTATATAGTTATTTATATATAATTACCATGTTTTACCAAGTTTATTTACCTTGTTCATTGTAAAAACCAATGCTGTTTGTACAATTGTGTTTATATTTGTTCATGTGTAAACCGCACTGATTTAAGAGCGCGGTATATAAGAAAAATAAATAAATAAATAAATAAATAAATAAATGTGAACAGGATGGAGTCGGTGCAGAGGGTTGCTACTAAAATGATTAATGGGCTTCATTATAAAGCATATGAGGACAGACTTAAGGATCTTAATATGTACACCTTAGAGGAAAGGCGGGATAGCGTAGTTACTCACCTGTAACAGGTGTTCTCCAGGAGCAGCAGGAATCAGTCCTCACTTATGGGTGACGTCGGCGCCGACGGAGCCCTCGCGGAGCAATTTTCCCCAGCTTTCAAAGAAAGCCTTTGGGAATTGCAGCGCGCATGCGCGCGGTCGTCTTCCCGCCCGAGGGTGCCATCTAAGCCAGTCAGATGACATAGCTAAAAAAGACAGCATAAAAATTTGCAAAAAAAGAACATAAGCAGACGATTGCAACTCCAAGGGGAGGAGGGAGGGTAGTGAGGACTGATTCCTGCTGCTCCTGGAGAACACCTGTTACAGGTGAGTAACTACGCTTTCTCCAGGACCAAGCAGGAAGTCAGTCCTCACTTATGGGACTCCCAAGCTCAAGGCTACCGGAGACCCTAAGCACAAAAATGAGCTCCCTCTAGCTCAGCAGCACAGAAGGATAGAATCTTCGCTGAATTATCACCCACCGGTAGCCCACATCCGGGATGGAGGGTAGGAGTTGCTCAGACCTCAAAGAGATTACGGAGGACTGCCTGTCCGAAAGCACTGTCCCTACGGGACTCCCTCTCGAGACAGTAATGGACCGCAAAAGTCTGGCTCGAAGACCAAGTAGCGGCCCGGCAGATGTCTGCCAGCGGAACAGAGCGGAGGTAAGCCACTGACGTGGCCTTTGCCCGAACGCAATGAGCCGTGACTCGACTTTCTAAGGAGAGTCCGGCTGCCCCATAAGCCCAAGAGATACAGTCCGCAACCCAGATGGACAGAGTACGCTTGGAGACCGGGAGCCCCAATTTATTGGGGTCAAAAGACACAAAAAGCTGAGCAGCTTTACGGTGCTCCCGCGTACGGTCAAGGTAGAAGTTCAATGCCCTTCTACAGTCCAGGGTATGGAGGACCGTTTCAGCTCGGCTGGAGTGTGGTCTGGGAAAGAAGGTTGGAAGTACCACCTCCTGATTGATGTGAAAAGGGGAGACCACTTTAGGCAGAAATTTTGGGTGAGTCCGTAGGACTACCCTATTCTTGTAGAACCGAGTGTAAGGGGGATCAGACACGAGGGCCTGCAATTCACTTACGCGCCTAGCGGAAGTGAGGGCTATCAAGAACAGTGTTTTCCAAGACAGAAAACGGAGAGAACAGGTAGCCATAGGTTCAAAAGGCGGACAGGTGATCCGCTGCAAAACCACATTCAGGTCCCAGTCAGGCGCTGGCGGGCGCAGAGAGGTGGTTTAAGTAGAAGGAGACCTCGGAGAAACCTCGCTACGAGAGGGTCATTGGAGAGAGGTCTGCCGTCCACTGGCACATGATGTGCTGAAAGAGCACTGAGGTGAACTTTGACGGAGTTGGACTTAAGTCCCAGATTAGAGAGGTGCAGCAAGTACTGCAAGATCACCGACACCGGGCAGGAGAAGGGATCCTGAGACTGTTGGGTACACCAGACTGCAAAGCGACGCCATTTAAGGGCGTAGCATTTGCGGGTAGAAGGCCGTCGCGAAGCTAAGACGACCTCCTCCACCTCCGCCGGCAGGAGAAGGGGAGCAAGGACTACCCTCTCAGCAGCCAGGCCATGAGGTTGAGAGACCTGAGGTTGGGGTGCAGAAGGGACCCCTGATCCTGAGTGAGGAGATCCGGTTGTACCCCCAGAGGGATTGGATCCTCCACCGCCAGTTGCAGCAGGAGCGGAAACCACGGCTGCCTGGGCCAGCGAGGGGCCACCAGGATCATGAAGGCTTTGTCTCGGAGAACCTTGAAAAGAGTCCGAGAGACCAGCGGGATGGGAGGGAAAGCGTACAGAAGGCTCCCCGACCACGAGATCAGAAAGGCGTCCGCCGCCACCCGAAGGGGGTGTGGCTGACGAGAGCAGAAGCGAGGAAGCTGCCGGTTGTGAGGACTGGCAAAGAGATCCACCGTGGGGAGACCCCACTTGAGGAAGAGCTTCTGAACTACCAAGGGATCCAGACGCCACTCGTGCGGCTGGAGGACCCTGCTGAGTTTGTCTGCAAGGCAATTTTCTTGTGAGGGGAGCAAAGTGCAGCAGAGTCACCGTGCGGCGCGTGGCGTTGGCGACCTCCTGAGCGGACGCTGCTCTGATGAGCCAGTCGTCGAGGTACGGAAAGACATAGAGGCCGTGAAGCCGGAGATGGGCCGCCACGACCGCGAGACATTTTGTGAAGACTCGCGGTGCGGAGGATAGGCCAAAGGGCAGTACTCTGTACTGGTAATGATTTCCTGCCACCACAAACCTTAGGTATTGGCGGTGGCTTGGGTGGATGAGGATGTGCGTGTAGGCATCCTTTAGATCCAAGGAGCATAGCCAATCTCCCTGCTGGAGGTAGGGCAGAAGGATTCCAAGGGTAAGCATTTTGAACTTCTCCCGCACAAGGAACTTGTTGAGGTTGCGCAAGTCCAGGATGGGTCTGAGGCCCCCTGTTCTCTTTGGTATCAGAAAATACCTTGAATAAAAGCCTTGACCTCTCAGGTGGTGGGGCAACGGTTCCACCGCCTGTTCCTGCAGAAGACCTGCTAACTCCTGAAGGAGCAACTCCCTGTGCAGAGGGGGGCGCGAAGGTTCTCCCGGAAAATAGGAGGGAGGGACCTGATGGAAGTGGAGAAGGTAGCCTTCTCGCACGACCTGAAGTACCCAGGCATCTGCGGTGATGCTGGACCACCTGTGGCCGAAGTGAACCAGCCGGCCTCCGGTGCTGGGAGGAACCAGCGGGGGGGGAGAGGCTATGCTGAGCGAGTCAAAAACCCCCACCCTGCTGAGCAGGGGCTGGTGGTGCAGGCTTGGGGGCTTGCTGCCTACGGGACCCGTTACCCCGTCCCTTGGCCTGCTGGCCCTGTTGGGGAGCTGCAGGGGCCTGATAATGGGGGTACTGTTTGTAGGCAGCCGCCTTCCTCGGGTAAAAGGACTTTTTTCCCGAGCCCTTCTTTTTCTGGGAAGGGGCGGAGGTCTTCCTAGAAAGCCTGGTCCTGGTGAGAGTCTCAGTCTCAATTTGTGCAGCCTTTTCCGCCATGGGCTTGCCAAAGAGGTTTTCGCCTCGGCAGGGGACATCGACCAACTTGTCCTGTACCCAGGGCTCAAGATCCGACGACTGAAGCCAAGCCTGTCGGCGGGCACCGATGCCGGCTGCGGCCACTCTAGCCGAGGCCTCAAAGCCATCATAGGCTGCTCGGGACATGAACTTTGAGCATTCCCGAATGCCCGTGGACAAGGCTAGGAACCTCCGCAAGGGCTCCTCGGAGAGACCAGCGGAGAATCCGGCTAGCTCTTTAGCCAGATCCCGGAGATACATGCCCATGTAGAGCTGGTAAGTCTGGACACGACATGCGAGCATAGAGCCCTGGAAGCACTTCTTGCCAAGGCCATCCAGGTTACGGGCCTCCCTTCCAGGAGGCACCGAGGAGTGCATCTTCTGGCTCTTAAGACGATGCATGGCCGATTCCACTACCATGGAATGGTGTGGCAGCTGTGCCTTCTGAAAGCCAGGGCTCTTGCGGACCCGATAGATAGAATCGACCCGCTTGCTCAGGACCGGCGAGGAGGCCGGACTCTCCCACATGCGGAAGAGTAGTCGTTCCAGCATAGGAGGAACCGGCACAGTAAAGTGCTCCCTCGCGGGAGAGTCATACTGGAGGGCGTCGAGCTCTTCGGCTCGAGGCTCCTCCTCGGGATCCGCAGGGAAGGCCAAAGCCTTGGCCATATCCCTATCGAAGTGAGAGAACCGGGCATCCTCCGGGGGGGACTGCTTCCGAGGCTCGGACCCCGGTGAGTCCGATGGGACACACCGAGTCCGGAAGGAATCAGGTGACTCTTCCTCCTCAGACTCCCAGACCGACTCCGACGAGGACTCGGTGGGGTCGGCCCGGGCAGGGTGCGGCGCCAGCCACCCCGACGTCGAGGGAGTCGGCGTCGGCGACCTCGGTCCCGAACGGGAGGCCGAGGGTGACCTCGACCGAGGATCGACTCGAGTTCTCATTGACTCGAGGATCGGCTCGGTCTCCGGGGTCGACTTGGACGTCGACGTCCCGGCGGTCGGGGCAGCGGCGCCAGCGAGGCCAGCGAGCAGTGCCCGCTGCTGGTCCATGAAGGCAGACAGTCTGCTCTCCAAGGCCGTCAACCTGAGTCCGAGCTCAGGTGACCCAGCAGCCCCCGACTCGGGCCCCGACGGCGTCGGGCCCGACGTCGGCTGTCGCGGAGGCGAGTCCAGAAGGACTACAGGACTTACCCGGGCAGGCATCTCCGACTCCAGGCGAGGTCGCTTCGGGAGATGTTCCTTCTCCAAGGACCCGGGGCGGCTGTCGGGGCTATGCGACCTGGCCCTCGCGGAGCCAGGAGCGTCCACCGACGCCGCCCTCGCGGGTTTTTCCTTCCGACGATGGTCCCCGGAGGGAGAACCCCGGTCGGAGGAGCTCCGGCGACGGTCCGAGCTGGAGCCCTTTGACACGGAGGCCTCCGACGAGGTCCGGGTACGGCTGGGGTCAGCGAAGATTCTCTCGCGCTGATGCCGCCGACTTCTCAACGCCTTCGAGGACAGTTTGCTGCAGGGCCCACAGATCAGTTCCTCATGATCCGGGCCCAAGCAGCGGAGGCAAAAGTCGTGTGTGTCGGTTAGTGACATATTTCGGTCACACCGACCACACCGCTTAAAGCCACTGGCAGCCATCGGGGGAAAAAGGGCCCCTGCGAGGTCAAAGGACCGGGCTGCCAGGGAAAACGAAAATGAAAGCTGACTAAGTCAGAAAAACCGAAAAAAACGCTAGAGGACTCGAGACCGGCGTCGCGAGTCCGGGCGGGAAAACGATCGGCGTCGAACCGAAAGAAAAAAGTATAAAATAAAGAGGAAAATCAACTTTTTCGCGGGGACAAGACGGGGACGTCTGCAGGGCTCCGCGGAAAAAAGAAGACTGGCTAAGATGGCACCCTCGGGCGGGAAGACGACCGCGCATGCGCGCTGCAATTCCCAAAGGCTTTCTTTGAAAGCTGGGGAAAATTGCTCCGCGAGGGCTCCGTCGGCGCCGACGTTACCCATAAGTGAGGACTGACTTCCTGCTTGGTCCTGGAGAAAGAGGTGATATGATTGAGATGTTTAAATACCTCCATGGCATAAATGTTCAGGGAGAGAGCCTCTTTCAATTGAAAGCAAGTTCTGCTACGAGGGGACATGGGATGAGGGTGAAGGGAGATAGATTCAGGAGTGATATGCGGAAATATTTCTTTACGGAAAGAGTAGTAGATCCGTGGAATAGTCTCCCAGTGGAGGTGGTAGAGATGAGGACAGTAACTGAATTCAAAAAAGCATGGGACCAACACAGAGGATCTCTAAAGGTAAAAAGTGGACTGTTGTAGTTATGGAAGGACAGACTAGATGGGCCTTGTGGTCTTTTTCTGTCATCATGTTTCTATGTTATGGGCATGATGTTGAGACTTGTGTTAAAAGGTGTGTAAATCACTACATCATCTGCATAGATGTGGTACAGGATGTTGCAGGACTTAATTATGGTGCATAATGGTTACAGAAAGAGGTTGAACAATAAAACGGAGAAGGTCGAGCCTTGGGGCATTCCTTGGGTTTGTGTGTATGGGGTTGAATTTGTCTGGTCTATTCTGACTTGCAGTTTGCGATCTGTCAGGTAGGATTTGAACCAGAAGAGGGGATATCTGATAAACTAATGGATTGTAGCCGTTGTATTATGAGGTCATGTGGGATGGAGTTGAATGTGCTTTAATGTCCAGAAAACTGAGAATGAAACCAGATTTGGGTTTATCGGTGACCTTAATAAGGTTGTCAGGTAGGACAGTCATGAGTGACTCTACTACGTGGTGTGGTCTGAAACCGTATTGTTGGTGGTCTTGTGGGTGGTTCATATCTATGTAGTCCTGGAACTGTCTATATACGATTTTTATCAATACCTTTTCAAGAATGAGAGGCTGGCTATGGGTCTATAGGAGGATGGCTGGATGATATCATAGGCTGTCCCTTTCCTGACAGGGCAGACAGAGGCTGGCTTGCGTTTAAGTGGTACATATCCCTGAGTTAATGGTGGTTGAATGATTTTTAGCATTGATGGAATGAATTCCTGTTTGTTTGCCTTGATCAAGCTAACTGGACAGGGATCGGGCAAAGAGGTAGTTGTGTTTATACTTGTGATGACCTTCTCTAGATATTCTGGTGTGATTTTCGGGAATGAGGTCCATGTGCTTTGGTGTGTGATTTCATTTACTGCAATTGTGTGCTGGCTTATATTGTTGGGGTATACTGAGGTTAGGGTTTGGAAATAGTTGGCCATTGCTATGGCTTTTTCTCCAGGATCTTGTCCAAACCTTTTTTAAACACAGCCATACTAATAACTTTTACTATATCTTCTGGCAATGAATTCCAGAGTTTGAAAAAATGTTTGCTACGATTAGTCTTAAATATGTTACCTTGTAGCTTCATTGTGTGTCCAGTCGTCTTTCTATGTTTTTGAGGAGTAAAACAACCAATCTACGTTTACCCATTCCACTTCACTCATTATTTTATAGAGCTCTACCATATCTCCTTTCAGTCGTCCTAACCTTTTAAGCCTTTTCTCCTAGTGGTATCCTTCAATCCCCTTTATCATTTTGGTAGCTCTTCTCTGTGCCTTTTCTAATTGTGCTGTATCCTTTTTTTAGATCTGGTGACCAGAACTGCACACAATATTCAAGGTGTGGTTGCACTATGGAACAACATAGAGACATTATAATATCCTTGGCTTTATTCTCTATTCTTTTCCTTTCCTTATGATTCATAGCATTCTATTTGCTTTATTGGATGCTGGTGCACATTGAGCCGAGGGTTTCAAAGTATTATCCATAACGATGCCTAGATCCCCTTACTGCATGGTGATTCCTGGTGTGGAACCTTTTAGCGTGTAACTATAATTTGGGTTGTTCTTCCCTAAGTGCATAACTTTGCAACTGTCCACATTAAATTTCATCTGCTATGTGCATACCCAGTCTCCCAACTTCTTAAGGTGCTCTTGAAATTTTTCACAATCCTGTTGTGATTCAACAACTTTTAATAATTTTGTGTTATCTCAAAATGTGATCACCTGACTCATCGTTCCCATTTCAAGGTCATTTATGAATATGTAAAAAAGCAGTGGGCCAAGAATAGATTCCTGAGGTACTCCACTATTCATCTTTCTCCACTGAGAAAATTGGCCATTTAACCCTATTCTCTGTTTTCTATCTTTTAACCATTTCCCAGTCCTCAGTAGTGCACTACTTCCTTTCCCATGACATTTTAATTTCCTCAACAATCTCTCATGAGGGACCTTGTCAAAGACTTTACGAAAATCCTGATAAAGTATATCAACTGGCTCACCTTAAAAACATAGAAATATGACGGAAGAAAAAGACCATATGGCTTATCTATTCTGCCCTTCCATATCAACTACTACAATAGTCCCCTTTTTCCCTTTAGAGATACTCTGTGTTTGTTCCATGCTGTTTTGAATTCAGATACTGTCCTCATCTCTACCACCTCCACTAGGAGACTATCCCATGCATTTACCTCACTTTCCGTAAGAGATATTTCTGCATATTAGTCCTGAGTCCATCCCCTTTCACCTTCATCCTATGTCCACTCGTAGCAGAGCTTGCTTTCAATGAAAAGAGGCTCTCTTCCTGCCATTTCTGCCATACAGGTATCTAAACATCTCTATCATATCTCCTCTATCCTTCCTCTAAAGTATACATATTAAGATCCATATGTCTGTCCTCATATGCTTTATAATGACGACCCCAAACCACTTTAGTAGCCACCCTCTGCATAGACTCCAACCTGTTTATATCCTTTTGAAGGCATGGTCTCCAGAATTGCATACAATATTCCGAATGAGGTCGCACCAAAGACTTAAACAGAGGGCACTATCATCTCCTTTTTTCTGCTGGCCATTCCTCTTCCTATGCACCCAAGCATCCGCCTAGCTTTCACTATCGCCTTTTCTACCTATTTAGCTACTTTAAGATCGTCAAACACAATCATGCCCAGATCCCGCTATTTTTTGGACAGAAGTTCTTCATCCCCTACATTGTACTGCTCTTGGAGTTTTGCAGCCTAAATGTTTGACCTTACATTTTTTAGCATTAAATCTCAGCTGCCAAATTATTGACCATTCTTCAAGCTTAGCTAGATCCCTCCACATGTTATCTTCTCCTTCCTGTATTATCTACTCTATTGCAGATTTTTGTATCATCTGCAAAGAGGCAAACCTTACCCAAGAGCCCTTCTGCAATATCACTAACACAAATGTTAAAAAGAATCAGACCAAGGACAGATCCCTGTGATACTCCACTGGTAACGTCCTTATCCTCAGAGAGAGATCCATTTACATGTGCCCTTTATTGCCTCCCACTCAACCAATTTCTAACCCAATCAGTAACTTTAGGGTCCATCCCTAGGGTGCTCAGTTTGTTTATAAGTCACCTGTGCAGAATGGCGTCAAAGGTTTTACTAGAAATCCAAGTACACCACATCTAGGGCTCTCCTTTGGTCCAACTCCCTGGTCACCCAGTCAAAGAAATCAATCAGATTTGTCTGGCAGGACCTCCCTCTGGTGAATCCATGCTGCCTCCAATCCTGTAATCCATTGGACTCCAGAAACCTCACTATCTTCTCTTTCAGCAGTGTTTCCAATAATTTACTCACCACAGAGGTTAGACTAACCAGCCTGTAGTTTTCAACCACATCCTTGCTTCCGCATTTATGTAAAGGGACCACATGTGCTTCTCTCCAGTCCTCTGGCACCATACACGACTCCAAAGAGGCATTGAAAAGGTCAGTCAATGGAGCAGTTTGAATGTCCTCAAGTGTCTTCAGTATTCTCAAATGTATCCCAACTGGTCCCATCACTTTGCCTATGTTTTCAGTCCTGCTCCTTGCCCTTCATCTGTGAACAGAACAGAAATATTTGTTAAGCAATTCTGCTTTATCCTCATCAGCTTCTACATATTCCTCCCCTTCACCCTTCTGTCAATACCACTTTTGCCCTTTTTTCCTCTCACTAACATATAAGAAAAATCTTATCCTCCCCCCCCCCCCATTTTATTGCATTGGCTATTTCTTCTTTTTGTATCTTTGCTTTCCTGGCTACTTTGCTAGCTTTGCTAAGCTTTTCCAAATATAGATGTCTGTCTTCCTCTCTCTGTGATCTCTTGTATTTCATGAAGGCCTCCTCCTTTTTCTTCACCTTTTCAGTTATTTCTTTTGGATAACCATAGCGGCCTCCTTTTCCTTTATTTAGCTTTCTAACAAAAAGTCGGTTATCCTTAAAATATCCCCTTTCAGTTTTTCCCACTGTTATTCTATATCTCCCAGTTGTTCCCATCCCACTAACGACTCCTTGAGGTATTGGGCTATCTTGGTAAGTTAGTTTTCGTAAAGTCTAAGACCCTCGCTTTTTAATGGATTTTATCAGCCCTAGTCCCAATACTGATCCACACCATCTGGTGAACATTGGATGCAAGATGATCTCCTACTATAACATCAGAAACACTTTCACCACTGATATGGACCAAGTCCAGTATGGCCCTTTCACGTGTGGGTTCTGTTACTGGTTGCCTGAATAGTTCTCCCTGTAGAGAATTCAGGATCTCCTTCCTTCTAGAATACACTGCAGCAGGGATGTACTAATCCACATACGGCATATTGAAATCACCTATCAGTAGCACTTCCCCTTTCCTGGCAATGCTGCATGTGTCTTCTATTAAATCTCCATCCACGTCTTCTCCCTGTGAGGGGGGTCTGTATATCACACCAATGCAAATAGATTTCTCTTTCTCTCTTTCTAGTTTAACCCACAGTGCATCCTCTCTCTCTTTTAAGCCCTGTAATTCTGTAGCTTTAATATTATTTTTTACATATAGTACCACGCCTCCTCTCCTTCTTCCTACCCTATCCTTCCTGAATAAAGTATAGCCTGGTATAATTACACCCCAGTCATGGATATCCGTGAACCATGTCTCCATAACCGCCACTACATCCAAGTCAGCCTCTTCCATTAAAGCCTCAGCATATGGGATCTTATTTCTCATGCCACGGGCATTTATACACAGAGTTTTCCAGATGTTGCCCCTTTTACCCATTTCTATAGAGGTATTTAATGTTTCACTTACTTGGGGGATTTCACTTACCTGAGGGCTTTTTTCACCCATCCCCAGCGAATCTAGTTTAAAGGGCTTTATCTACCTTTTTATTCTTTTCTTCAAAAAGTATAGCAGAATAATGAGACAAACTTTCTTTGGCTACAACCATGTTGGCTTTGTCCCACGAAACCATGACTATATGTTCAGTGATTTTGCTCTTTATAATGGTTTCTACCATTTTGCCTGGAACTAACATCATGCTTACTGGTCTGTAGTTTCCCAGAACCCTTTACGTTATGTTAGCCACTCTCTAATCCTTGGCGTGACCCTTAGGTGGGGACCTCCACAGACCTGAAGAAATGAACAACAAAAGACTGCAAAAACAATGTGACTGCAGAAGGCAGCATACCAATGACTGCCACTGGACCCAATATAACCTGAAGATCTCTCCACACCGGTACATCAGCACAGCAGCCCTAACCACCACAGAAGTGCTCAGCAATCAGCGAAAACCACTCACCTCAGCAAAGAAAGGAAAATCAAGGTAATATCTATGCAGTCCAAAAACATTGACAATGATGAGACTACTTGCCATTCTACTGTGCCTCTCTTCACTCCTCACACTTACCACTCTTTCATTCTAAACTCCAACATATATACCAGCATACATACCAATCATCCACATAAACCCTCTCATCATAATTCCCCCCTACTATCATCAAAACAAACCCAGACATACACAACACATCATTCAAATCAAACCTCTACATCCACAAATATACCTCCACCACTAACACATGTGGGGAAAATCTTCTTTCTAAAATGCATGCTTCTAAATGCCCAATCTGCAAGGAGTAAGATACAGCTCCTTTCGGATATACTACTCTATATTCACATTGATATTCTGAACATAACAGTATCCTGGTTCACTGAAACTAACACATTCCTACTAAACCAACTTGCCATACAGGACTACCATCTCTTCAGCTCCCAAGGACTGAACACCGTGGTGGCGGCATCTGTATTCTGCAAGAAAACACCTGAACCTCCGCACCCTCTCGAAAACATCTGATAATGGTCTGACACACTGGCAATAACAAACAGCTTAACCATCCTTTTCACCAACAGATCCCCAAACGCTGACCCTGATCAACTGGACACAACCCTAGAAACTATCTGCAAGAATAACTCAAACAAAAGCTACCAGGTGACCTTAACCTCACCTCCACATCACCAAGCAAAGCAAGCACCTTCCTGGAAGCCATGAGATCCCTGGATTACACTCAAATCATCAATCAACCAATCCACATCAAAAGAAACACCCTCAACATGATCTTCTTAACACCCAATGCCACCTCCCACCAGTTGATGCTCCTTGGCCAGACCACAAGATGATCACAATCAACATACCACTCAACACACGCCACCTCAAATAACACATCTCTGAACACACCGTACACAGGTTTCAAAAACTGGAAAAAGAAGATTTTCTCGCAAACATTCTACTAAAACTCAAAGACACCCTTGAAGACAAACTCCATTAAACTGGAACAAAACCATAACAGATGTTGCAACAAAACCACCTACATCCAAGCCACCACAGAAGACAAATAACAGCAACCTGATATACACCCTCAATTGAAGGACATGAAGTGAAACCTACAAATCACACAGAGAAAATGGAGAAGCACCAGATCAAGTGAAAGCCTAAACACTTACAAGCACAAATTACAAGCATAACAAGTGGCTGCATCTCAAGCGAAGAAAGACTACTATAAAAAGCGAATCCAAAGCGCTCTCAATCGCCCACGAGTGCTCTTCACCAAGTAAGAATATAACACAGCAAAATAAAAAAAAAACAACCTCTCTCCACAAATGATGGCAGACTACTTCCAGATCCTGACTTTAGCCCATGTTAACAGCATCCAATTGCTCATTACACAATCAAACAGCAAGAAACCACATACCTGACCACATGGAGCTCATTCAATAATATCACACCTGACTATCTAGAGAAAATCATCACAAGCCTCAACACAACTACCTCACCACTTGACCCTTGTCCAGTCAGCTGAATCAAGCTAGCAAGACAAGAACTCATTCCCACAATATTGAAGATCATTCAGCTATCACTGCAACAAGGATATGTATCCCCCCCTCTCGAACTCAAAACTGCCTCCATCCGCCCTGTAAGGAAAGGGACTTCTAACAATATCAACCAACCAACCTCCTAAAAGGCCCATAGCCAGCTTTCCCTTCATGGCCAAAATACTAGAAAAAATCATCTACCAACAACTCCAGGATCACATAGAAACATATCATCCACTTGACCACCAACAATACGGATTCAGACCATATCATGGAGTGGAATCCCTAATGATCGCCTTACTAGACAATATAATTAAGGGCACTGACAAACCCAAAACTGGCTTCATACTCATCGTTCTAGACATAAAGGCAGTATTTGACTCTATACCGCACAACCTGATCATCTAGCAACTACAAACTCTTGGACTATCAGGCACACCCCTCGCCTGGTTTAAGTCCTACCTAACAGACTGACAGCTACAAGATAGATCAGATTTTACAAAATCCACCCCATACACCCAGTCTCAAGGAATTCCACAAGACTCCACCCTCTCTTCATTATTATCCAACATTTTTTTCCAACCAATTTGAACCATCATAAAAGCATTTAAACATCCTATACCACATCTATGGTGACGATGTAATGATCTACACACCTATCAGTAATTCAAACCCAGATTTCACACCCATAACAATATGCTTCTCCTCAGTCAGCGAATGGCTCAGAAAACACAATATTACCATAAACTTCAAGATGACAGAGGCCCTGTACATCACCAGAGAATGGCTTTAAACTACCGAGCTTCATAACCATCAATGGGACCCAAATCCAAGTGAAACAGGATGTACGATATCTTGGAGTTACACTTGGTCAACACCTCACCCTCACAGGACACATACGGAACATTACAAGGAGTATTTACTTCAAACTCAAAACAATCAAGCACCTTAAAACTCTTCTAACCAACCATGACTTTCACTCAGTCCTCCAAGTAACTATCTTTCCGTATTTGGACTACTGTAACATCGTTTTTCAAGGCCTACTCAAAAGCAGCCTATCCACCCACTCGCACTCAACTCACAAAAATCATCACATATAACAACCCTACTCTGACAACTTCATTAGCTACCAATAATAGAATGCATAAAATACAAAGCTATTCTCACAATCTTCAAGATTCTCAACAATTCTGTCGCCACACTTGCAATCTCTACTTCAAGCCACACCTGATAACAGAAAATGATGAACCAGCTCACAGAACATGCTATGCATACCACCACTATTTACAAAAACCAGCTCTACCACTTCAAAGAGAGCCTTCTAACTTTATGCTCCACACTTATGGAACTCTATTCCTGATAAACTATGGACCACAACAGACTCACATATTCAAAGCCCTAAAGACTCACATATTCAAAGACTGCTTCTCTGACATCACTTAGCCAGCCACCAATTCAACCATGCAATCCCCCCTCCCCCTCCCAAGTTTACCTTCTCTCATACTCTTCCTTCCCTTGACCACCATACGTCATTAATGATACACTAGACTTACAAACTTAAGCTAATGTTACAGTAAATATTACCTCCAAGTTGATTTCTCTGTTGAATGTATAATGTTCTGTTGCAATGTAAACCGCTTTGACCGTAGGATAAAGTGGTATAGAAAAACTGTTAAATAAATAAATAGATAAAATAAAATAATCTTCAGGTAGAAGATTTTAATGATAGTTTACAAATTTCTAATAGTATGTCTGCAACTTCATTTTTTAGTTCTTTCAGTACACTGGGATGTATACCATCTGGTCCAGGTGATTTGCTACTTCTTAGTTTATTAAACTGCTATATTGCATTTTCCTGGTTTATCGACATTCATTTCTATTCCAGTAATACATCACTTTTAAATGCTATTTCTGGTGTGGGTGACTTCCCTACATCATCTTAAGTAAAGACCAAAGCTAGATATCCCTCTGAACAAAGAATGACTTCATGGCTCTGGGAGAGAAGGTAAAGCAGATGGGTGTGCAAGTGGTGTTCTCTTCAATCTTCCCTGCTAAGGGTAATGGCCAAGGCAGAGAAGCTTGTATCCTGGAGATGAATGCATTGATGCGTGGATGGTGTAAGTGAGAGCATTTCGGTTTCCTGGACCATTAGATGATTTTCCAAGATCTGCTGAGCAGAGATGGGGTTCACTGATCCAAGAAGGGTCAAAGTACAATACCTAACCTACTGAAGAGAGCTTTAAACTAGATTCATTGTGAATGGATAAAGAAAGCCCTCAGGTAAGTAAAACATGAAATACAGCTGTGGTCAACATTAGTGGCACCCTTGCAGTTCAACCCCATAATGTCCAATATCTCCCAAAAATAGTAGCAAGTAAAATGGCTTTGGACTATATATGCACACATATTAGACACACAAAAGAATCAAATAAAACAAAACCAATTAAAAAAGGAAAAGTAGGAAATAGTATAAAAACTGGGACATTACCAGGATATGATTATTCCCCTATCACTTGATTTCTAATATCTATTATTTCTACAGAAACCAGCTAAAGCTAACACACCCTAAAAGTGTAAATGCAAAAATGTGTGTAATTTTTGTTGGATCACTCACCGTGACAAGAAACTTTTCCTCTCTCGAAGTGAGCCCTCCGTTTTAAAAGATAGGGGGATATATTGCGGTTGATTTCTGTGGGTGTATTTTTTAGTCAGGATATGATTATTGGCACCCTTATATACAAATCAAATAGGTTTGAACAGAAGAACCACATTCCCAATGCAGTAAAATTAGACACACATGTGATCAATTATCAGTACTTCCATGATTTGAATCAATCAATGAATGATGGCCACATTTACTCCCCTGTTCCATTTTCACAAAGGTGAAGACAAAAGAGTTGTGCGAGACCCTCAGAAAGTCATTATCACCAAACATCAAATTTCAAAGGGATACAAGGTCATCTCCAAAGACCTTGTGATTCCTGTGTCTACAGTTCACAATGTTATTAAGAAGTTTTCTACTCATGGAACTATCAAGAACCTCCCAGGATGTAGAAGAAAGAGGAAAATTAATCCAAGAAGTCTTCAAACTGTTGGAAAAACACCATGTACAACATCCAAAGAGCTTAAGGCTGACCTGGAGCAATCTGGGGTGGTGGTTTCAACCCATACCATATACCGCACACTAAACAAAGAAGGAAATTCATGGGCATAGGCCAAGGAGGACCCCACTGCTCAAAGACAGACATAAAAAGGCATGCTTGATTTTTGCTAAAATCCACCTTGAGAAACCACAATCCTTCTGGGAAAACGTTCTGTGGACAGATTAAGCCAAACTTGAGCTCTTTGGCAATGCAAACCAGCAATACATTTGCAGGCGAAAAAATGAAGCTTATAAGAAAAAAATACCCTTCCTACAATTAAATATGGTGAAGGTTCCATTATGTTGTGGGGCTGTTTTGCTGCCTCATGAACTGGAGGCCTGGAATGTATTAGAGGAATCATGAAGTCAGAGGACTACCAAGGTATTTTGGAGCAAAATATGCTACCTAGTGTCAGAAAGCTAGGTCTGGGTCAAAGGTTATGGGTCCTCCAGTAGTGGCCTAAAACATACATCCAAAAGTACAAAAGAATGGTTAAAAAGGAACAAATAAACTGCTTTAAACTGATCAGCAATGAGCCCTGATCTCAATCCAATTGAGAACCTTTGAAAACAGCTGAAATTTGCCATTGGTAAAAGGAATTCTGGAAACATTCATGAGCTGGAACAAATCACAGTTGAAAAGTGGGAGAAATTACCAGCAGATGGATGTACGAAACACAGATGGCTAGAAGAAACATTTGGAGGCTGGCATTACTACCAAGGGCTGTGCAACCAAATATTAGCGAAGAGGGTGCCATTATTCCTCTCCAGGTCATATTTTGTTTTTTTTCTCAGAAATTACTACATTTAAGGTTCACAGACATCTCTTTTTTGTTTTATACCTTTGAACATACTATTATAAAAGACCGCGCTGAGGGCAGGAATACCAGTAAGGGCCCCCCCCCACACACACACAATTGGCATCAGTTCTATAGAACGGATTGAGCATGCTCCTCCCTGCTCCTACACACCGAGGCCAATTGGGCCAAGGAGGACTCTGATAAAAGATCACGCTCAGGGCAGGAACACCAGCAAGGCCCCCTGATCAGCATCAGCACTAGAGAGCAAGTTGAGCATTCTCCTCCTCGCTCCCACACGCCAAGGCCTATCAGACAGAAGAGAGATAAAAGACCGCATTAAGGGTGGGCATGCGCCACCCTTAGGCCGGGACCGAATAGGGGACCACCGCAATCCATGCGAGACAGCAAACCAACCTCATACCACTTCAAGCAGCAATGGAGTACCACAAAGAAACTGCAACCTAGGACCGCAGCAAAGAAGACGTGAGGCCAAGGTATGGGCATTCACACCCTCAAAGCTGTACCAACCACTGAATACACCCGCTCTGGGGGCCTCCTTCTAGGGGCTCTTAGGTGCAAGTCATGGCATGATCCTAGCAGCAACCACCCCAGTGACCCAATTAGCCCCACCACCCATTTGCTCACAATGACTTATACACGCCTAGCTTTCTCACTCCTCCCCCTTTACCTAATACCTCCTACAAACCACCACAGATATCAGCAAATATTAACTGTGGCGATGAAAGTGCATTTTTCTCTGCCCCCTGGAAGTGTTGCAACCATGAAATGAGCACTTGTTTGCACCTTATTCATGGTCTGGAACTGGTATAGGTATGGACATCTCAACAACCAGGGCCAGACATGCTTGAGCAGTTCCAAAATCGACCCACAATGTGCTTCTCTGTTGCTCCTCCTAGACCACTTGCCCTCCTTGCCACTGTACTACATGGATGTGTTCACACCAGGGATGTCTATATACCTGGTTTCTAAAATCGGTCTGGCACATTGCTGTGATTTGCATATCTGAATGTCCATTTTCAGATGTCCAAATCATGAATAGAGCTTCCAAAATACCCCGCTCCTTACTGTGCAGACAAAAAGCCTGACAATCCACTTCCAATCGTTTCTTGCCAAAAATACTCAGGGTATAATCACAACATGGATAATTATCCACAATGTTGCCAGGAGTTGACATCAACTTAACAATAGACTCATCAGGGAGATACATTTTCTAAATGTCATAAATGCTTCATGAAGCAAATGGTCAATAGACAATTTTCTGATATGGCTAAGAGATCTACTACACATGGTTATCCCATCAAGTGCATTAAGGAAGCCTTCAATCGAGCTCAGTCTTCCTCCAGACAAGAATTGCTTATACCTAAAGAAAAAATTCCTGATAATAAGTATGTTGGTGTCACCCGGTTTTCGTATCTCTCTTCGCGTATTCAAAGGATTATGAAGAAACTCTGACATATCCTACAAACTCGCCCCTGTTTTTCCGATAAGCGACTAGTTATTGCCTTTATTAGAGAACAGAATTTGGCAGATACTTTGGTTTCCTCATTTATGCCTCAAGTAGACGACACCTCACATCAGATTATTGGACACTACAGATGTGGCAGTTACTCTGTTTGCAACCATGCTGTTTTAAAAAATGTTTTTGAACATCCAAGTACCAGAAAGAAATATATGTTACGACATCAAACAGATTGTAAATCTATGTATGTTATTTACGTTATCATCTGCCCGTGCGATCTTCTTTATGTAGGCAAGACAATTAGAGAGGTAAAGAAACGAATCCAGGAACACAAAAGCTGCATTAAATGGCAAGTTTTGACTGCACCACTTGTTGAACATTGGCTTAAAGAAAAACGTGACAACGTGACAACGTTTTTTTGTTTTCAAGAAGTACATTCCTTCTCCTCGAGGAGGAGATATCAATTGTGTATTGATTAAGGAGGAGCAAAGACTTATTTTTGAGTTTGCTACAATTTATCCCAAAGGACTTAATACAGAGAATGATTTTCAGATTTTTCTTTAATCCTTTGGGGGTCCTCAAAGTTTGATTTATAACTTATCCCAGTGTGGCCATGGTTTGTCTTCTCCGCTCTTTGTTTGGCGTTGCCTACACCCTGAACAAATTATGGAGTACCACTTGGCCGAAGGCACTGTCCCGATGGGACTTGCTTTCCAGGCAGTAGTGAACTGCAAATGTATGGACTGAAGACCATATGGCAGCATTGCAGATCTCCATCACTGGTTCTAAGCGCAGGTTCGCCACCGATGTGGCCATTGCTCTCATGTGATGTACTGTGATCCGGTGATCCAGAAAGAGCCCAGCTCACTCATAGGTGAGGTCAATACAGTCCGCTACCCACAGTTCGCATATTCACAGGAAGCCCCAGTCTGCTGAGGTCGTAGGAAACGAAAAGCTGAGGAGTTCTGCGATGGCCCTGGGTCCACTGTAGATAGGACAGGGCCTGTTTGCAGACCAGTGTATGGAGTACAGTTTCCTCCTGACCAGCGTGAGGCCACGGGAAAAAGTTGGGAAGGACTACCTCCTGGTTGAGGTGGAAAGGAGGTACCACCTTTGGGAGGAATTTGGAGTGAGTGAAGCACCACCCTGTTCTTATAGAATATTGTGTATGGTGGCTCTGCCACCAGGGCCTGAAGCTCGCTTATTCTGCAAACAGATGTGAGAGCTACCAGAAAGGCCACCTTCCATGACAAATACCACAGATAGCAGGTAGCTAGAAGTTCAAATGGTGGCCCAATGAGCTATGAGAGCATTTTGAGGTCTCATTCCGCCACTGGGGGGCGGATGGGGGGGCTTAGACAGGAGGCGGCCCCGGAGGAACAGAGAGACCAGGGGCTGACGAGAGAGAGGTTTCCATTCAATAAGATGGTGGTGTGCAGCAATCGCACTCAGGTGCACCCTTCACTAAGTTTGACTTTAGTCCAGTGTGTGACAGATGCAGTATGTATTAGAGCACCAGTTGCAGCGGGTAGGAGAATGGGTTCTCCCACCTCTCCACACACCATACTGAGAATCTACGCCACTTAAAGGCATATGCTCGCCTTGTGTAGGGCTTACGGGAGGCCAACAGGATCTCCTCGACCTCTTGTGGGAGGTTGAAAGGGGCCAAGGCTACCCTTTCAGCAGCCACACTGTTAATGTTAGAGGCCCTAGAGTGGGGTGCAGGAGGGAGCCCTCCTCCTGAGACAGGGCCCAGCAGGACCGGGAATGCCGCCGACAGGGAGAAGAGCAGTGGGAACCATGGTTGCTTGGGGCCACCTGGGGACAATTAGTATCAGTACGGCACATCACACTAGACCTTGAAGGAGGACTTGGCGACCAGAGAGGTTAGTGGAAAGGCATAGAGGAGGCCACAGGTTCAGGAAGGCATCTGCTGCTACCCTCACCGGGCATGGCTGCTATGAGCAGAAGTGGGACAGGTGTGCATTGTCCGGGTTGACAAAGAGGTCCATTATGGGTATCCCCCAGAGGTAGAAGTGCCGTGAGGCCATCCTGGGGTTCACGCGCTATTCGTGCGACTGGAGCACCCTGCCGAGTCTGTCCGCCAGGAGGTTGTCCTGGCCTGGGAGGTAGACTGCCCACAGGAGCATGTTGTTGCGAGCTGCAAAGATAAGGAGGGCTACTGCCTCCTGGCAGAGGGAATATGATCCCGTGCCACCCTGCTTGTTGACACAGAACATGACGACCTGATTGTCTGTCTGTGCCAGCACCGACTGGTGTCGCAGACGGTGGCGGAACACCTGTGGGGCCAGAAAGATCACTCTGAGTTCCAGAAAATTGAACTGTAGCAGGGATTCTGCTTGGGACCAGCTGTGCATCTCCCAAGCCGAGGAGGGAGGCAACCATTATCAGGACCCTGTGGGGTAAGGGCACCTGGAAAGGCATTCCAGCCAAGAGGTGGTAGGTTAGGTTAAACAGCTGAGAGGCTATCCTGATCCTGTGCCGCAATCTGTCCGTGGTTTGCGTCCACTGAGCGCAGAGGCAGCACTAGGCTGCCTGCATACGCAGGTGAGCTAGTGGGGTCACATGGACTGTGGAGGCCATGTGGCCCAGAAGGCGGAGGAGGAGACAAGTTGGCACTGAGCGATGGTCTTCGCTGCTAACTTCTTGAGGCGGTCTGCCCTTTCCCTGGGAAGAACGGCCTTGGCCTACAGGGTGTCCAACTGAGCACCTATGAATTCCAGGCTCTGGGCTGGAGTGAGATTAGATTTGGGGTATTTGATGATAAACCCCAGGTGCTGCAGCAGGAGAGTTAAATGCCCTGTGGCTGGTGGGTCTCTGTGACCATGCTGCCCCTGATAAGCCAGTCGTCCAGGTAGGGGAAGACAAAGGCCCCTTGCAGAAGTAGGTGGACAGCGACCACTGCTAGGCATTTTGTGAAAACCCTCAGTGAGAAGGCCAGGCCGAAGGGTAGCACTCTGTATTAGTAGTGTCCTCCTCCTACCACAAACCTTAGGTACTGCCTGTGGGAGAGGTGGATCAGGATGTGTGTGTAAGCATCCTTTAGATCCAAGCAGCAAAGCCAGTCTCCCTGGTGGAGGTAGTGTAGCAGTGTTCGAAGGGAGAGCATCTTGAACTTCTCCCTCACCAGAAACTTGTTTACATTTCACAGCTCTAGGATGGGCATGAGGCCCCCAGTCCTCTTTGGGACAATGAAGTAACTGGAGTAGAAGCCTTTGCCTCACAGGTGACTGGGTACAAGTTGTACTGCATTGTCCCTGAGAAGACCTGCGAGCTCTGTGAGCAGCAGGGTCTGGTGAAGGAGGGGTCATATGGGCTCTCTGGAAAAGAACCTGGGTGGAATCTGCTGTAGGTGGAGGTGGTCTCCCTCACTGACCACCTGCAGTATCTACAGGTCAGAGGTGATTGAGGCCCATCTGTGGGCAAAGAGTGCCAGATGCCCCCCTGGGGGCTGGTGAAGGTCTCCTGGGGGAGGCCCTGCCCTAGGAGTCAAAACCTCCCCCTAGGTTGCGTAGGGGCTGGAGCCTGGGGCTTAGGTGTTTTTGCCTTCTGAGCCCCATGCCCCTGTCTCTTGGGGTGAGAACCCTGCTGATAGCCAGAATAGGGTTGGTACTGGGGACCCTGTGCAAATGACCCCTTTTCCCTGACGTTTTTTTGCAGGGATGGGATGAGGTCATCTTAGACAGCCTCTGACAGGTCATAATGTTGTCCTTGATCTCAGCAGCTTTGTCGGCCATGGGTTTGCTGAAGAGGTTCTCACTGATACAGGGGAAATCAAGCAGTTTGTCCTGGACCCACTGCTCGAGGTTGGAGGATTGCAGCCAGGCCCTGATGCTGGCTGCTGCAACTCGAACCGCTGACTCAAAGCTATCATAGGCAGCCTGGGAGAGGAATTTGGAGCAGTCCCTCACTCCCAAAGTCAGGGTGGTCCCACAGGTGCTCCTTGTGGTCTTGGGCAAGCCACTTAACCCTTCATAGCCCATGTTCCCTGTAAAAATAGTTATCTCCAAGTTATAATGCCCTGTTCCATGTAATTTTTATTTTATTTATTTATTTTTATTTATCTATTTCTTCTATACCGCCCCTTCCAGAGATCAGGGGCGGTTTACATGGAACAATTTAACAGTTTTGTATACGTTCGTATAACATTACATTGAACAAGAACTTTTTAACTTTTTACATATAACAGAACAGTTTTATAATTTCAGTTTGTTCAATGTAAACCGCACTGATGCAGAATAGCACGGTATATAAGAGAATGTAAATAAATAAATAATAAATAAATTGGAGGAGTTCCCCAATGAGGCCTGTTGCAAACCCTGACAGCTCTTTGGCCAGTGCCTTTAGGTACATGCCTATGTAGAGTTCATAGGCCTGGATCATGCATCCCAGCATCGAGCCCTGATGGCATTTTAGCCCAAGTGCATCAAAGGCCTGGGCCTCCCTTCTGGGAGGGATGGAGGAGTGGGTCTTCTGGCTCTTTAGCTTTTGCATGGTTTATTTATTTATTTAACAGCTCTTCTACACCGCGCTCTTTAATATCAGTGCGGTTTACAGTTAACAATTTGACTCTAGGACAGTAATATATCTGACCTGAGTTTACATATAACAAGGGAAGTAACAAGGAGTTGAACGGGGGTAACCATGCACATTTAAATAGCTTGGTATTATTTACAATAATGTACAACAGAGGCAGTACAACTGCCAGATTACAAAACTGTCTGGTATGTATTACATGTTATGTGAATTAATCTTTTTTGCAATTCATATTAAGTGATTGGGTTGTGAGGAGGGAGTAGGTGAGTCGTTTGGTTGTGAGAAGTACTCCAGGAATAAATGGTGCTTGAGGGCTTTTCTGAATTGCCTGAGGTCACTGATCAATCTGATGCTGGGGGGTAGGTTGTTCCAGCATCTGGGGGCATAGAACACGAATGCTCTGTTATTAGTTGATTGTGTGCATTTTATGGTTTCTCTTGGGATAATTAGGGCATTGGCGGCTAATGTTCTCCTAGATCTATTGTTAGGGGTGAGAGTGAGTAAGTCTGCGATTGAGGGGGGAGATATTTTATTAATGGATTTGAACATGATGAGGAGGGCTTTGTATGAGATCCTGCTACTTATCGGCAGCCAGTGTAGTTCCGAAGATGGGGGTTATGTGGTCCATCCTTGAGGCTCCGCCCAGGACGCGAGCGGCAGCATTCATAGCTAATTGTAGTGGGGTTGACTTGACAACCATGGAAGTGTGTGGGAGCTGGGGTTTGTGGAACCCCGGCCCTTTCCAGAGACAATACATATCGTCGAGCCAACGGCTAACTATAGGAACCAACCCTGGCGTCTCCCACATTCGGAGTAGCAGCATTTCCAGGATCAGCTGTATGGGCACCATGAGAGTTTCTCTGGAGTGGAGTCTCGTATTGGAGAATCTCCAACTCCTTGTGTGCACATGTTCTCCTCTGCCTCGGTTTGCACCAAAAGGACCCTGGCCATATTCCTGATGAAGTTATGGAAGGCCACGACCTCAGGAGGAGAATGGCGTTGAGGCACCAGGGAAAACGGGTCTGAGGGAATGTTTTGATGTCTTCTGATGTCTGGGGACGCCTCATCCTCTGTCTCCCCCTCGGAGTCGAGTGGTGATGATGAGTCCAAGGCCCTGCGACTCCTTGTATCGAGGCCAGTGCCAAAGGGCTGATGGCCTACAGAGGACCTGGGGTCCGAGTCACAGACACTGGCTGGCAAGGATCAGATGCCCGACGAATGGCACTGGGACCTTGACCGGTGCCTTCCTCGAGGCTGAGGGCGCTTTATGCTCGGCTCGACGACTGGGGACTCCCTCGCAGTAGAGGGCCTAGTTGTCGGGACAGATGAGGCAGAGGAACCAGCCATCATAGCCTGCTACAGGGCCAAGATAACAGTGATGTTCTGCTCTGGGGCTGCCATTCTGGTTTCCAAGCCAGAAAGCTCCACAGTCTTCGGCGTGGGCATCGAGGATTTCGGGCCCAGCGCCGGCACTTTTGGAAGTGCATCCTCGACGAGGACTACGGCTTCAAGGAACCTTGCATGGTCTCTGCCGGCCGAGGAATCCTTTTTGAGGACCTTGGTAAGGTGCTTCTCAGAGTCGCCAATCCCTCTGTGGGGTTTTATCAGGTTTCTCGGGTGCAACCTCGGAAGACATTGATGACTTCTTCTCTGGCTCTGGGGTCTTCTCGGAGGCACCGCAGCCACGGGACTCCGAGGACGCCCGGGTATCTCGAGATGTGCTGTGCTTAGAGCTCGGTGCCAGGGAGGTGGATGCCGAGTTGGACCTGGGGAACAACCTTTCCTGCAACTCCGACTGTTCCTTGTTGGTTTTGGCTGACATGGCTTGGCAGAGGTTGCAGGAGGTGCTGTCATGTTCCAGGTCCAGGCAGCAATCATGGGTGTCAGTAATGCACATGGTTTGACTGCAGCAGTCACACTTTTTGAACCTACTGGGAGACATGGTGAGAGACACCCAGATGGAATCAATGACCCCTGGGCAAAAAAAGGCATGAACACCAATTAAAGGAGACCTCAATAAAAAAAATGGGACGAAAACAGCACCGGGAAGTGCCAAATCGAGGCGGGAAGAGGAATCAGTATGCCTATCAAAAACTAAGTTTTAGGAACAGTTTTGTCAAGGATTTTTCCAGGGAAACAGGACATACGTTTGTTGGGCTCCATGGAAGAAAGGAGACTGAGTAAGAAGGCACTCTTGGTGCATCTTGCACTAAGAGTGCCATCTCCCAAAGGCTGTTTTTGAAAGCTGGGGAAATGCTTCCGTGCGGGCTCCATTGGCGCCGACGTCACCCGTATGTGAGGATTGACTTCCGGCTTGTTCCTGGAGAACTCTTCAGTATATTCAAGGACCTCACTGCTTTTCCCGAAATGACTCCCACAGCACCCCCACCAACTTGCCATCTTCTACTCATTACGCCATCAGCACCCTCATTCACACCCACCTCTATCACTACCCAGAAGCAAACACATACCACCTTCGTCATCTTTTGAATCCATAAACACTACAAGCAACTTCCATCTTAAAAAACCTAAATACCTCATCCCCCTACACCCCTGCCCCGTCAGTTGAATGAAACTGACAATCACCGAACTCTTACCCCTACTCACAAAACTCACACAGAACTCCCATGATCAAGCCTATATGCCTAACTGCCTAAAACTGTCATCTATATGCTCCATTCTCAAAAAGCCATACCTGGATCCCCTCGACCCCTCAGCCTACAGACCAATCACCAGTCTTTTCTTCATTGCCAAGATAATCAAGAAAACCATTCAACAGCATCTCCAAGGCCACCTGGACAAATATAACATACCGGACGACCAACACTACTGACCTCCCTGACAAATAACCTCATCAAAGAAATCAAAAAACCAAACTTTGGATTCATCCTTCTATTTCTAGACATCTCAGCAGCTTTCGAGATCATTAATCACCAAATACTCATACGACTGCAATCATCAAGAATAGAGGGCACTGTACTAAAGTGGTTTCAATCCTACCTCAAAAACAGAAGATAACAAGTAAGGATTGGGGCCTGCACCTCCACCCAATACATCCAGGCACAAGGAGTCCCACAAGGATCCACACTCTCAGCACTGCTATTTAACATCTACATGTAACCACTCTGCGAAACACTCTGACCACATGTCTCCTTCCACATATATGCTGATGACATGTTATAAACATCCTTCAACACCACCTAACCCTCACTCCAACTCCTCCAGTGGTGCCTCACAGATGTATCCATTACCTCGCTCATTCACAGGTGCACTTAATCCACTGTGGGCTCTCTCCCACCTATTTCCTCTGGCCTCTGTTCTCCTCTCCATCTCTCTTCTATGGTTCCTCATCACTTTGTCTTCCTATTCTTCATACTCCCTAAGTGTCTCCCCTTCTACCAACACCTTTATTCCTCCCCTCCATATCTCCCCTTTACCATCCACACTTCCCCCTCCATCCTGTCCTCTACCCTGTCATCAGCTCTTGAGCTTACCTCTTTCTCCCTCTCATTCAGCCATCTCCTCTCTCTCTAAGACAACCTCACCATTGTTTCCACCATACTGTCTCCTCTCTGCCCCACTCTCTTCTACTCCTTCTCCTTCTCTCTTCTGGAGATATCAACCCAAACCCTGGTCCTCCTAGTCTTTTGTCACACTGTGAGAAGAGATCTTCAAGCAACACCTCTAATCTTATTCATATCCCTCTCCTTTCCCCTTCCTCTCTCCCTTTCTCATGTGCCTTGTGGAACACATACTCCATCTCAAACTTGCTTTTACTCATGATCTCTATCGCCAATGCTCTCCATCTTCTTGCTCTAACTAAGGCCTGGCTCCTCCCAGAAGACACAGCATCAGTACCATGTTAAAACCCTCGGCCCAGTGTGCAGCGGCGGCCAAGAGAGCAAATAGAATGCTAGGTATGATAAGGAAAGGAATGGAATGGAAAATAAAACAAAAGATATTATAATGCCTCTATATCGTTCCATGGTGAGACCGCACCTTGAATATTATGTGCAATTCTGGTCACCGTATTTTAAAAAGGATATAGCGATTTTAGAAAAGGTTCAGAGAAGAGCCACCAAAATGGTAAAGGGGATAGAAGGATACTCCTATGAAGAAAGGCTAAAAAGGTTAGGGCTCTTTAACCTGGAAAAGAGACAGCTGAGGGGAGATATGATAGAAGTCTATAAATTAATGAACGGAGTGGAACGGGTAAATGTAGATCGATTGTTTACCTTATCAGAATATAGAAAGACTAGGGGACATGCAATGAAGCTACAGGGTAAACTATTTAAGACTAATAAAAGAAAATATTTTTTCACTCAACGTGTAATCAAACTCTGCAATTTGTTTCCAGAGGATGTAGTAAAGGCTGTTAGTGTAGCTGGGTTTAAAAAAGGTTTGGACAAGTTCCTGGAGGAAAGGTCCATAAACCATTATTAAGGAGGGACCCAGGATATCAATGCTTGACCCAGTACAAGCATTGTGGAACCTGTGTCTTTTGGGGAAACTGCTAGGTACTTGTGACCTGGATTGGCCACTGTTGGAAACAGGATACTGGGCTTGATGGACCTTGGTCTGACCCAGTATGGCATATCTTATGTTCTTATGTTCATCTGTCGCTGCTCTCTGTCATGGCGGTTATCAGTTCTCTCACATGCCTCGGCCCACTAGCCGTGGTGGTGGTGTTCGGCCTCTACTTTTTCCTTCCTGCCAATTCCAACCCTTCCTGCTGCCTCAGTCTCACTCCTTTCCCTCCTTTGAAGTCCACTCCATCTGCCTTTTCACTCCACTATCTCTCCGGGTAAGCTGTTATTTATCGACCTCCTGACAGTTCACCTCTACCTTTCTCACCGACTTTGATTTGTGGCTTTCCTTCTTTCTGGATTCCTCTTCCCCCACTCTTATTCTCAGGAATTTTAACATTCATGATGATAACCCCTTTGATCCTTATACTTTACAGCTCCTTTCCCTTAACTCTTCATTTAACCTCCAGCTTTGCTCTACTGTCCCCATTTACCAGCATGGCCACTGTCTTGACCTTATATTTTTCTCTAATTGCTTACCCTCAAACCTATGTACCTCAGTTCTTCCCTTATCTGGCCAACATCTACTAAGCTTCACTCTTCATCACCCTCTGCCTCAACCTTAGAAACATAGAAATATGACGACAGAAAAAGACCACATGGCCTATCTAGTCTGCCCTTCCATAACAACTACAACAGTTCCCTTTTTACCTTTAGAGATCCTTTGTGTTTGTCCCATGCTTTTTTGAATTCAGTTACTGTCCTCAACTCTACCACCTCCACTGGGAGACTAATTCCACGGATCCACTACTCTTTCCGTAAAGAAATATTTCCGCATAACACTCCTGAATCTATCTCCCTTCACCCTCATCCCATGTCCCCTCGTAGCAGAACTTGCTTTCAATTGAAAGAGGCTCTCTCCCTGAACATTTATGCCACGGAGGTATTTAAACATCTCAATCATATAGAAACATAGAAATATGACGACAGAAAAAGACATCACCTCTATCCCGCCTTTCCTCTAAGGTGTACATATTAAGATCCTTCAGTCTGTCCTCATATGCTTTATAATGAAGACCACTAATCATTTTAGTAGCCACCCTCCGCACCGACTCCATCCTGTTCACATCCTTTTGAAGGTGCAGTCTCCAGAATTGCACACTATACTCCAAATGAGGTCGCACCAAAGACTTATACAGAGGCATTATCACCTCCTTTTTTCTGCTAGCCATTCCTCTCCGTATGCACCCAAGCATCCTTATAGCTTTTGCCGTCGCCTTTTCTACCTGTCCTGTCTCCTCCAATCTCTTTAGAAATCTTTGTTCTATTGACCCTTTGGTTCTCTCCTCCACTGTTTCATCTCTTTCCTCCACTATGTCATCTGAGTCTGTTGATGAGGCAGTAGCTTCCTATAATGTGTACTTTCCTCTGCTCTGGATGCTCTTGCTCCACCCAAGCAACGTCCTGTGAGACGTAGTATACCCCAGCTCTGGCTTTCATCTACTTCCTGCTATCTACATTCCTGTGCTCATTCAGCTGAGCATGCTTGGCTCAAATCCCACTCCCTTGCAGACTTTCTACACTTCAAATTCATGCTTGACTCTTCCCAATCAGCCATAGCTCTCTCCAAACAAGACTATAATGTCCATCTGACTCTCTTGCCTTTGACCCTCGCCATTGCTTTACTACTCTCAACTCTCTCCTCAAGGTGCCTCCACCTCCGAGCACTCCCTCCCTTTCTGCCCAAACCCTGGCTGACTATTTCCATTACCTATTAGAACCCCCCCCCCACCGCACAAGGTAAAATATCAAAGAAAAAACTGAACCCTGGCGTGATCAAAAAAGAACCTCTATCATTAATTTTTGTCGGAGTGACCAATTCAAAAGAGGGAGGAATGGAAAACCTTCCCCTCGCTGTGGCAACTCCTTTTAATCAATTTAGAAAACAGTGTATCAAAAAACACTTAGCTTTTAAACTTTCCGTGAGCTTGAAAGAATTCCAGAATTCATGATGAACAACGTGACACGTTTCGGGTCCAAAAAGGTTTCTGACTCTGCATCAGGTTAAAAAAATGAATTCCGTGATTAAAGCTTCAATATATAAAAGGAAGAGCGTTCAAACATTTAAAGAGTTGGCGTGTGATGTAAACCATCAGCTGTTCTAAAATGACTAATCGGACAATCAAGTTTGAAAGATTTCTGACAGCCAATGGATCAAGGGGAAACCCTATGAATAAGGGAACCCCCTGCCACAATTGGTTGAAAACGCAAAAAACTCAGATCGATCATCAAAAAAACTTATGTTTGCTTATTGGTTGAATTACATGCTATGCCATTCTAAGGACGCATTCAGACCCGCAGGGGAGACTGTACCTAACTTGAAAATCCATCGTCGTTCTAGTTTTTGCAATTTGGAAATTCTGTCTCCTCTTCTCGGATCAAATGGAATTGTATCAAGGACCCGCCATTTTAATTGATCAAAAGTATGTGCATTTTGTAGACAATGTTCTACCAAAGGTGCTGTTATAGTCTTCGTCCAAAGATGAGAGGCATGTTCACCTAGGCGGGTTTTCATACTTCTTGTAGTGCGTCCTACATAATAAAGCAGACACGGACATAGAATCAAGTATACCACAAATGTGGAATTATAGTCAGTTCGCCATTTAGAATTGTATATAACCAATATAAAAATATCCAAGGTGGTAAAGATATTACATTGTTTTTGGCCAATTCTAGGTTTACATTTGTGTTTTTCCAATAAACGTCTTATGATTGCATATTCAAGAGGGCCGAACTTACGTGATATGATTGTTAAAACAACAGCCCCCTCAGATCGGCCCCTTCTGGCTCACATAGATCCGGGTCACTATATATGTGGCTCTTGCCGTTATTGCCATTTGTCTCTTGAAGGCCCTTTCTGGATGAATGTTCATACATCGGTTATATACAATTCTAAATGGCGAACTGACTGTAATTCCACATTTGTGGTATACTTGATTCTATGTCCGTACCCCTGTCCACTGTCGGAGAGGGGTACAAGCTTCATTTTCACAGTATGCCCCCTCCTACAATCGTGAGACAGTTCAATTCCCAAACCTCTATAGGCAATCTACTGGATCAAGAGGTCTCAACACTCCTTGCTCAAGGAACAATAGAGGAAGTGCCCATTCTTCAGCAGGGTGCAGGGTTCTACTCCCCTTATTTTCTTATTCCAAAGAAAACAGGACGACACAGACCCATTCTAGACCTCAGAGAATTGAACAAATATCTGAGAAAAGTTCAAAATGATTTCTTTGGGAACTCTTCTGACATACCTTCAAAGTCATGATTGGCTTTGTTCTCTAGATCTAAAGGATGCATATACTCACATTCTGATCCATCCAGATCACAGGAAATTCTTACGATTCCTTTTCAAGGGAAAACATTTCCAATACAGGGTTCTTCCCTTTGGTCTGGCTTCGGCACCAAGAATATTCACGAAATGCATGGCAGTAGTAGCTGCATTTCTGCGAACCCTGGGGATATCCGTCTTCCCTTACTTGGACGACTGGCTCATTCGAGCCCCCACGGTTCCAGAAGCCAGATCTGCACTGTCTCACACAATGCGAATCCTTCAATACTTGGGATTGGTCATAAACCTCCCTAAATCCCAACTTGCTCCGTCTCAGTCCCTAGAGTTCATAGGAGCCTGTCTAGATACCAGACAGTCAAGGGCTTTTCTCCCACAACCCCACTGTCTTCGTACAATGCAGCTAGCTTCTCAAGCAGCGGTGAAGTCCTCCCTAACTGCTTGAGAACTACTACAACTATTGGGACATATGGCATCCACGGTTCATGTGATTCCCTACACTCGCCTTCATATGCGAGCAGCCCAGTGGACCCTATCCACACAGTGGACACAGGCCACAGGACGTCTGTCGGACAAGATATCAAACTCACAACGACTGATCTTGTCCCTACAATGGTGGCAATCACTGGAAAATCTTCTAGTGGAGTCTCCTTTCCAGCAACCCCTATTCCAGGCCACCCTAACAGATGCATCACAGGTGGGATGGGGAGCACACCTGCATCATCTCTCTACCCAGGGTACCTGGACTCCACAGGAGGCTTGTCTTCACATAAACCTCCTGGAACTCAGAGCAATCTATCTAGCTCTTCATGTATTCCATGCCCAGCTCAGCTACAAGATAGTCCTAGTCCAAACGGACAATCAAGTAGCTATGACCTACGTGAACAAGCAGGGCGGAACAGGCTCTCTGTCATTATGCAACGAAGCTTTACGACTATGGGCCCTCGCCAGAGAGCATCAAATTCACCTTCTCGTGGTATATCTTCCAGGCATTCAAAACCTTTGGGCAGACAAACTCAGCTGAGTACTGCTGCCTCACGAATGGTCTCTCCATCCAGACCAGGTGGCCAAGATATTTCAGATCTGGGGAACCCCAGACATAGACCTATTTGCAAGTCCACTGAATGCCAAACTTCACCGGTTCTGTTCCAGGATTCTGGCTCAAAATTGCCAGGCAAGGGATGCCTTCCTTCTTCACTGGGGTCACGACTTCCTCTATGCCTTCCCACCTATTCCCCTCATCCCCAAAACACTCTTCAAGCTTCAGAGAGACAGGGGTCGTATGATCCTCATAGCGCCACGGTGGCCACACCAAATGTGGTATCCCCTGCTTCTACATCTCTCTCAAGCTGCATCTCTGGAGTTAGGCTATGCTCCAGCTCTCCTCTCCCAAGAAAATGGGATGCTATGGCACCCGAATCTCCAGTCCCTGCATCTCAGGGCCTGGTTGCTGAAAGCTTAGATCTTCAGGATCTTAACCTTTCCCAATAGGTAAAGGATATCCTTCAGACTTCTAGAAAACCTTCCACAAAACGCTCTTACGCCTTCAAGTGGAAATGTTTTGCTATATGGTGTTCACAGAAGAGGTTAAACCCCCTTAAGATACCTTTCGAATCGATACTAGAGTATCTACTTCATCTATCAAATTCTGGTCTAAAGACAAATTCAGTAAGAGTCCATCTTAGTGCAATTGCAGCTTCCTATAAGCCTCTACATGGACAACCAATTTCCTCTCATCCACTCATAACAAGATTTATGAGACATCTTCTCTTAAGAAATCCTCCCATCAGGCCACCACCGGTGGCATGGGATTTAAACCTAGTTCTCGGGCAGCTCATGAAACCGCCTTTTGAACCTTTAGCCACTACAACCCTAAAGCTTTTGTCCTGAAAGGTCATCTTCCTAATTGCAATCACCTCTGCACGTCGCATTAGCGAATTGCAAGCTTTAGTGGCTGATCCCCCTTATATTAGGTTTCACCATGATAAGGTTGTTCTTAGAACTCATCCACACTTTATGCCAAAGGTGGTTTTGCCTTGTCATTTAAATCAATCAATTTATCTTCCTGCATTCTTTCCGAGGCCTCATGCCTCTAATGCAGAAGGAACCTTCATACTTTGGATTGTAAAAGAGCCTTGGCTTTTTACCTACAAAGAACACAGCAACATAGAAAGTCTTCTCAACTTTTTATTGCTTTTGATTCTAGTCATTTGGGACTTCCAGTCTCCAAGAGAACTCTGTCCAAATGGACTGCACAATGCATATCCTTTGCTTATGAGAGTAAGAGTCTTCCTCTTCAAGGCCATGTCACAGCTCATAATGTGAGAGCCATGGCAGCCTCTATGGCTAACCTTCACGCTGTATCTATTGATGACATGCCAGGCTCAGTGCTACTCCCCAGACACTGTTTCTTTCTTTCATTTGTTTTCTTAACAGGCTTGCAGCCATTCAGTACTTCTGAAGTGTCCTCAATCTTCAGGGAGAGAAAGGGGGGCAGAGGAGGAGGAGGGAGGGGTCATTGAGGTTGTGCGAGGCCACTGATCTCTTCCAAATCCTTCCAATTTTCTGGCTGCTCAACAGGCTGTTATGATAAGGGCATGAAGCTGAACCAATTTACCCTCCTCCTCCTTTGGATAATGAAAAGACCGTAGTCTAATTTATTTATTTATTTAACAGGTTTTATATATTGCTTTATCATTTCAATCAAAGCGGTTTACATTGTAACTTAAACGTGGTAATCTACATTAAACAGGGACATTGATAACTTGGATTTTTTCTGAGGCAATTGAGGGTTAAGTGACTACTGGAGCCTCTCACATCGCGCTCAAGTGAAAGAGTCGCCCTCAAGATGGTCTTCACGAGCAAAATCAATCTTTTTTCTCTCAACTGTTCAGATTTTCTTCAGTTGAGAAAATCCAACCACTATCTGCTGGAGACAGAATACTGAAGTGCTCTCTAGTGGTTTAGGCTGATAGAGGTATGGGAGTGATGCCATTGAAACCTGGGCATTTCATTAGCTGTCTGTCTCTAACAATCTGCTGGTAGGGAAACACAACCCACTTGTCTGGACAGGTCTAGCAGGATGATAAGGAAAGAACCCTATTATTAAAGTGCCATAAACCTTTGCAGTTAGTGTGTATTAATTTCCAAAATAAACACATGTTAACTGCAAAACCGCTCTTAACTGTTGAGAGGGGTCCAGTATATCCCAATAAAGCTAACAGAGGAACGGTCCTTAACTTCACTGCAGGTAATTTGACAGTTGTAATTAACTGCATCACATGAACAGGTAATGCATAGTAACTACCTCTGTATTAACGGTCTGTCTCATTCCATGTTAACTGTTAATGTGGAAATTAGTACACGCTAACTGCAAAGGCACCACATTAACTGTTAGTGTGCCCTAGATCCCGAAGTGTTCATACATTATACCAGCAATACATTTTTGTGATTCATTTTTAAGTTCCTAGGGAGCTCTGTTATACAAAGAAAGTATTCCGGGGACCAACATAACTTAAGTGACAGTTGAAAGGATGATGTAAACTAAGATCTTTGAAAATTCATGTACATGATCTTCCTCGATTAAGCTTTATGTCTGTCTTATTAGACATGTCACAACCTGCAAAGAAACCAGTTGAAAGAATGAAAACATATTGTTTTGTTTTTATATTTTTTCAGAGCACGCTATCTAACAGCAGCAGTTACCTAGTTAGAAAACTCTACTACCAGTAAAACTGACCTTTGTTGGTCAGATGCACCTCTCCTCACTCCCCACCCAGCCCCATCATTACACATTTGATTTGGGATATTTCTCTTGTATTATAAAGCAATAGAGAACAAAGAAAGGCATACGGCTTAAGAAAGAGGAACATCTTAAACAATATAAAAGAAAGACCCTAGAAATAAATCCCATGACCTAGCAGTTAATGGATAATGTTTACACTGGTGTTCTAAAGAGGGCAGCATGACATATGAATGTCTGAAACTACTTGCACAGTACTGCTTAAGAATACTGCTGGCCAGGAGCAGATTATTTATATTTATTGATTTGCATTGTGGTGCACAAACAGCAGAAATCTGGCAGTATATATAACAGGAGTTAAGTCCACAGAGAAAGACTGGGCCATTACAAAGTAAAGTGCTGGAAGTCATATTGATCTGATCTATTCCCATTCCATTTCAACACCTCCAAGGAAAACGGAGAGAAATCTATTGTAAGAAAGGAAAAAAGTAGTAAGGTTCAGTGTGGGCCAGCATGACACCAAAAGGATATAAGTGCAGAACCAGGAGCAGAACAAAGGAATATGGTAGATTTGCAGAGGTCTGGCTTCCAGGTTGCTGCAGAGCAACTTACCTTTCCTAAATTCAGTTTAGCAAAAATGCTAATGATTGCAAATGTGTGGTGGGAATCTTTAATGAAAAAAAATGAAAGCAATAAATAGACCATGTCAGATTTGCAAACTTTGTTGAGCTTCTGGCAACTCATTACAAATTAGCCTGCTACAGGATGAGGAACACATGCTGTTTGTGAAAAATGGAAAACAAAGAACTAAAGGAAAAAACCACAAGAAATGCATTTAAGAGATTTTATTTTGATACTCTGAAGATCCAGGCAAAAGACATTTAATTATTCACATAATAAAATAAGACACACATACATATTTTGTAAGAGCATGTGGTCATAAGATTGCTTCAAATCTATTAAAACAGCTTAGGGTATAAAGACACCAAATATAATTAATTATTTGCATTTACTTTTACGAGAAATAGGTTTTTTGCTGTTAAGACAAACAATCTTTCATTTGTAGCCTGAAAGCCTAAGATAGGAGTGTTGGTTTCCAAGCTTGCTACCTGCTGCTTAGCAACCTGTCCCACTTGTCTTCCTTCCTTCCTATTATAGAGCATGGTGGGCACAGGCGTGGGCTGACGATAGATGAATACCCGGCGCAGACACTCACAGAGAGCAGCATAGGAATGGTCTGGAGCACAAGTGAAGAACTTCTTATCTTGTTTTGATGCTTGAACATATCCTAAAAACACAAACCAACAAAATCAGAACCTTTACATATCAATATCTCTCCCTGTCCCTCTGTTATAACAATTCTATTACAGTAAGTAAATAATGCAGGTTGGTTGTATTTGAACATATAGAGAATGTTTACTAAATTGTGATAAACAATTATAATGTGTTTTATCATATGCTAACAGCTACTACATGCTAAAATCAGCTACACAGTAAAAATCCCATGCTGTTTAGTGCAGACTGGGGTGGGAATAGGGCAGTTATGGGCAAAGATAGGGTGTGGACAGTGCAGATGCATTACCACACACTGTCATGGTTCTTGATAGAGTCCATGCACTTACCACCTCCTTGAGGTGACTTGGACTGCACTCAACCAAAATTTAACCCCCCCCCCCCCCCACCAATGACAAACTCACATCACCAAATCCATGTCGGAACTCCCTCAGTATAATGCCCAATCCTGATTTCCCCCCAGCTCAATACCTGACCCTCCCCCACCCTCTCCGACACTTACCCAAAGGTATCCCTGGTAGTCTAGTGGATGGGGCAGGAGCGATCCCCCTCCACTCACTCCATTGCAGCTGGGTTCAAAGTAGCAGCTCCGTGCCTTAGTGATAGTCTGGCAGTACTACCACTAGGGGGTCAAAAGGGTGGAAGCAGAGGGGGATTGGCTCCTTCCCCATTCACTAGACTATTTGGGATACATTTGAGTAAGGACCAGAAGGATGGGGGTAGTGTCAAGTATTGAGCTGGGGGGGGGGGGGGGGGGTTGTGTTGGGCGAGAATATGATCTGGAGGTGGGAGGTTGTGATCCAGATCGGGGAGTGTTTTGAACCAGGTTGGAGATTGTGTCAATGGGAGAAGTTGGGTGCTTGATGCTGGTGGGGGGTTTTTCACTTTGGGGCAGCAGCCTAAGTTTAATGCAATCACAAATAGCATGGGTGCATCTGCACTGCCATAGCATTTAATGCAGGCTGGTGCAGTAAGATCATGTCCGATGTGCCAACTGCCGGGATACTTCCTAACAGCGCACAGGCTTTGTACTTACCACGAAATAGCAGCAAACACTAACACAGAGTAAGTGCAAAAACTTACTGCACTTTAGTAAACAGACCCCATAGTGCTATTTTATCATCTTTTTATTTTCTGCTTTCGGTGGACGTTAGCTACAAATATCAGGGTTAGATTCAAAAAAGTGTGCTACCACTTTGGTGCACACTAATGCCATCAATGTGCAGTATCGGCAGATAGGTCCCTTAGCATAAAATGGGACCTATAGGAAATATCTCATGTTAATGTGAGTTAACACAAAAATACTTTTAAGTAACCCCAGCTCTAAATTTGCAAATGTAATATGTATGAAAGTTATTGATATTTGACTGCATTTGGTCTGAATTTCTCTTTTATGGCTCATTATGTTGAAACTGTGTTTTCTCTTCTATAATATATGAAAATTTACAAAAAACAACATTAAAAGAGAGAGTGGTCATTGATGAGTTAACCCTACTAAAAAGGGAGGACACTGAAGATTTTCCGTTTTAGAAGATACATGTTGAATACTGTATAGCAGATATTTCAGTCACTTCTGTTCAAATAGCATGATAGATTTGGTCATTAAAGTATCATTTTACATCTACGGTCATGTTTTTTTTTTTATTTTTCCCCACTTATTGAGGTCTAAAGTACTATAGGAGTAAACATTTTGAAACAAATAGAGGGTAATTTTGTAAACTCCTGCGCAGTTACCACATGTTATCATATGCATATTTGGGGACTATTTTATAAAGTGAAGTATGTGAGTACTTTACTCTATAAAAGTGGGGTGTAAAGAGGTGCCTCAATTTAACTGCAGCAGATATGCCTGCTCTAGAGCAAAAGTACATGTGTGTGCCTAGCTTGCATGTAAATTTTTGATCCTCCCACACTCCTCCCCTGTGCACGCCCACATCAAAAATACACACAACAGGACTTGCATGCATACTTATAGAATAGTGACTGCCCAACGCATGCACTTAAATGCCCATTCACACACATAAGGCCTTTAAAATAGGGACTTGTGTGCATAACTTTCTGCATGTCCCCCATAATTACTATGTCTAATCGCACTTATTATGGCACTACCAACATATGCAATGGTGAAAAATCCAAGCCATCAACTTCACACAGTATTAAATTAGTCGGAGAGCAAAAAGAGACGTATATTGGTAAGCATTTTGAAATGAAGAAATGATGGAGCAATTCTTACTGGAATGAGGATCTGGTTCCACAAGAAAACGAGAAAAGAAGGGCAAATGAAAAAAAAACCCCAAAGGGACATGCAAAACAGAGGGTGGCAGAAGGGAACAGGTGGAAAGTACTTAATTACACTAAATTAAAATTTGGAATTTCGGAGCGTGTCGACTGAAGTGCTGTAACAGTTTGCACTTACAGTACTGTGTGTTAAAAAGAAATGGAAACATGACAGCATAGAAAACCCCATATGGCCTATCAAGTCTGCCTTTTCATATGAACTACTATAGTCCCTTTTTTTCCTTTAGAAATCTTCTGTGTTTGTCCCGTGCTTTCTTTAATTCAGATTCTGTCTTCGTCTCTACTACCTCTACTGGGAGACTATTCCATTTATCTACCACTCTTTCCATAAAGAAATATTTCCACATATTACTTCCGAGTCTATCCCCTTTTACCCTCATCCTATGTCCCCTTATTGCAGAATTTACTGTCAACTGAAAGAGGCTCTCCTCCAGTGAATTTATGCCATGGAGGTATTTAAATGTCTCTATCATATGTCCTCTATCCCGCCTTTCCTCTAAAGAATACATATTGAGATCTTTAAGTCTGCCTCCATATGGGTTATATTACAAAGACCACTGACCACTTTGGTATCCACTCTCAGCACTGACTCCATCCTGTTTATATCCTTTGGAAGGTATAATCTCCATAATTGCACAAATTACTCCAAATGAGGTTTCACCACAGACTTACAGTATACAGAGGCACTATCACCTCCTTATTCCTGCTGGCCATTCCTCTCCCTATGCACCCAAGTATCCTTCTGGCTTTGTCAGTCGCCTTTTCTACCTGTTTAGCCACTTTAAGATCATCAGAAATAATAATGCACAAGTTCTTCTCTTCTTTCATGGATAGAAATACTTCAACCCTTATACTGTTCCGCTCCCTTGTATTTTTGAAGCCCAAATGCATGACCATGAATTTTTTTGCATTAAATCTCAGCTGCCAAATTCTTGACCATTCTTCAAGCTTAGCTAGAACCCTCCTCATGTTATCTACTCCTTCTTGGGTGTCTACTCTATTGTGATTTTGGCATCATCCGCAAAGAGGCAAACCTTACCCAACAGCCCTTCTGCAATATCACTAACAAAAATGTTAAAAAGAATTGGCCCAAGAAAAGATCCCTGCGGCATACCACTGGTAACATCTTTCTTATCAGAGTGAGCTCCATTTACCTGTACCCTTTGTCGCCTCTCATTCAACCAATTTCTAACCCAGTAAGTCAATGTAGAGTTCATTCCTATGGTGCTCAATTTATTTATAAGTCACTTGTGTGGAACGGCCCTTGGTCCAAATTCACTGGTCACCCAGTCAAAAAATTCAATCAGATTTATCTGATAAGACCTGCCTCTAGTAACCCATGCTACCTCAGATTCTGCAATCCACTTGACTCCAGAAACCTCACTATTTTCTGTTTTAAAAGCTTTTCCACTAATTTACTCATCACAGAGGTCAGACTAACTGGCCTGTAATTCTCAACCTCATCCTTACTTCGGCTTTTGTGTGCCTTTCTCCAGTTTTCTGGGACCTCTCCTGACTCTAAGGAAGCATTGAAAAGGTCAGACAGTATAGCTGCTAGAGCTTCCCCAGGTTCCTTCAATACCCTCGTATGTATCCCATCTGGCCCCATCGCTTTGTCTACTTTTAGTTTAGCTAGTTCCTCACAAACACTGTTTTCTAAAAATCGTTCAAGATCCCCTTCACTTTTGTTCACCCCTAAAACAATAACATGGGGAGGAGTGGCCTGCACGGAGCGGCAGGTGCACCTACTCTTGCCATCTTACTGGGCAGACTAGATGGACCATACTGGTCTTTATCTGTCATTTATGGTTTATAGTTTAGGCATTTGATATACTGCCCTTTACTTACGCATCAGAGCAGTTTACATGTATATATTAACAGGTACTTTTTATTCCCTTGTCCCCGCAGGGCTCACAATCTAAGTGTACCTGAGGCAATGGAGGGTTAAGTGGCTTGCCCAAGGCCACAAGGAGTGGCCATGGGACTAGAGACCCCAGTCCCTCCGGCCTGAGGTTACTTGTCCCCATGTGGGATTTGTACCCCAGCCCTCTGGCCTGAGGTAACCTGCCCCAACCACTGAGCCACTCCTCCCTCACTATGTTACTATGTTCCTATTTGTGGGTGTTTTCTGAGGTCTTGCTCTGGACCCTTCATCTGTGAACAGCCGGAAAATATCTGTTAAGCAATTCTGCTTTATCCTCATCAGTTTCTACATATTCCTCCCCTTCATCCTTAAGTCTGACAATACCACTTTTGCACTTCCTCCTCTCGCTAACATATCTGAAAAAATATCTTGTCCCCCCATTTTATTGCACTGGCTATTTCTCCTTCTTTTTGTATCTTTGTTTCTTGACTACTTTCCTAGCTTCTCTATGTTTTTTCAAATATGGATGCTTGTCTTCATGTTTCTGTGATCTCTTGTATTTTATGAAGGCCATCCTCTTTTTCTCCACCTTGTCAGCTACTTCCTTTGAGAAGTAGTGGCCTCCTTTTCCATTTACATTTATTTACCTTTCTAACAAAAAGGTTTGTTGCCTTTAAAATATCCCCTTTCATATAGTAGCACTCCTCCTCCCCTTTTTCCTACCTGTCCTGCCTGAATAAAGTATAGCCTGGTATAATTATATCCCAGTCATGGTTGTCTGTGTATTATGTCTCCGTAATTGCTACTAAATCCAAGTCAGTCTCTTTGATTAAAACCTCAACATCTAGGATCTTATTTCTCATACTAAGGGCATTAAATGCAGACTGCTTTCCAAATGTTGCCTCCTTTACCCATTTCTACAGAAGTATTTAATATTTTACTTACCTGAGGACTTTTATTTACCTGGGGGCTTTTCTTCACCCATTCCCAATGAATCTAGTTTAAAGCCCTCTTCAGTAGGTTAGCCAGTCTGCTGTGGAAGACACTTTGATCCTTCTTGGACAGGTGGACACCATCTTTGCTCAGCAGCCCTTGGAAAATCATCCCATGGTCCAGGAAACCAAAATACTCTTGATGACACCATCCACGTATTCATCTCCAGGATGTGAGCTTCTCTGCCTTGGCCTTTACCCTCAAAAAAGGAAGACTGAAGAGACCACTACCTGCGTTCACCCTCTGTCCCAAAGCCATGAAGTTACTCTTGATATGCTCGGAGGGATACCTAGCAGTATCATTTGGGCCGACATGGATAAGCAACATTGGATAATAGTCAGTAGGCTTGATGAGTCTCGGCAAACTATCCATAACATCTTGGATTTTGACTCCCTGGACATCAAGTCTGGTCGGCAGATAGATACCTCAGTACCCCTCAGAACCAACCACCACTTTCTTTCGCTTCCTTGTGATTACTGATTTTGCAACTAAGGGGTGCTTGAGCTCTGGTTCTTCCCTTTCCTGGGAGACTTTCACCTCTTCCACTTCCAGGGCTGCATACTGTTTCTTCAGTTCAAGGGTTACAGGAGTTGGATTGTCGATTCTGCAGGCTCTGGTGACTCGTGTCCAACTCTCTTCATTCTGTAGCATACCATCTTCGCCTCTGTAAGAGAGCTTGGATGCTTCAAGAAACATCTCATCAACATACATCTCACTGTCTCGAATGCTTCTCAGCCTCGCCACCTCTTTTCTGAGCTCCTTTGCTGGTTTCATGAGGGCTTCAGCTTGCAGGCATCTTGCATATGGAACCGGTCCCTCAACTGACAGCAGGCTGTCTGTTTGGACAGAGGCAGAAGCTGTAATGGATCAACAGCTTTGGCAATATGATTTTTCCCAGCCATCGTTCAGTTGGTGGAGCTTTGGTACCTGTTACAGTAAACGAGAGAGACCGGACAGATATGCAGATGAGTCTTCCGGTCCTCTGCTGCTGGGACGAATGTGGGGCTGTAGCAGCTCTTGTTTGGCTGACTCGCGACGACTTCTGGAGTCTGCTGCTGGGATGGACATGCAGATGAGTGTTACGGTCCTCTTCTGATGGGGGGGGGGGGGGGGATTGCAGGATCTGTGGTAGCTCTTGCCTGTTTGACTTGCGGTGAACTATGGATTCTTCTGCTGCAGCTGTTGGGACTGTGCAAAGTTAATGCATAGTAAGTGCAAAGGTTTTGTGCTGTTGGGGCCATTCCCAGCATATCTCTATATAGTTACTACACAGAAAAGTGTTTTCCCATGCAATTAGCACAGGGGCACCTACTACTCCCAATATAGGAGGTAAGCGCACCAGCATTAACTGCACAAGTGACAGGGAACAGTAAAGTACTAGACACTAACTACAAGGTGTATTCCATGCCCATTCCCCACCTCATAACATACGATGCAGTTACCATGTGCTATCGTGCCAGTGCAGTAATGATTACCGCATTCTTGCACTACCACCACCCTAACTGCATAGCGCCACTTGGACTGTTGTGCGGGATCTGGTGATAGTCCTCACATATGGGTGATGTCGGCATCGATGGAGCCCACGCGGAGCATTTCCCCAGCTTTCAAAGAAAGCCTTTGGGAATGCTACCACGCATGCTTGGTCCCCCTTCCCGCCCAAGGGTGCCATCTTGCTCAGTCAGATGACATAGCTTAGGCAACTCCAAGGGGAGGAGGGAGGGTTGTGAGGACTGATTCCTGCTGTCCCTGGAGAACACCTGTTACAGGTGAGTAACTATGCTTTCTCCAGAAACAAGCAGAAAGTCAGTCCTCACATATGGGACTCCCTAGCTCCAGGCTGCCAAGGACCAAACCATGACAGCACCAACGGCGACTAAGTCAGGTAGCCATGAGTTGCAGAAGGTAAGTCCTCTCCAAGAGACTCTGCAGACCCCAGCATCCAGCATCACCATAACTCCGGTAGCTTGAACACAGAAGGGTCAGAGGGTAAGAGCTGCCTATACACTGAGAATGCTTTGGATTGCTGCCTGGCCAAAGGCACTGTCCCTGCAGGACTCACTCTCAAGGTAGTAGTGAGCTGCGAACGCATGAACTGAAGACCATGTGGCGGCCTTACAGATTTCTTGAACCGGCACTGCATATAGGTTGGCCACCGACTTGGCCATAGCCCTCATGTGATGAGCAGTGATCCGGTGCTGCAGAGAGAGGCCAGCTTGCTCACTAGCGAGGGCAATGCAGTCCGCCACCCAGGTGGACAGGGTTCACTTGGTCACAGGTAGCCCCAGTCTGCTAGGGTCATAAGAGAAAAAGCTGAGGAGCTTTTTAATGGGCCTTAGTCCTCTGTAGATAAAAGGACAGGGCCCTCTTGCAATCCAGGATATGCAAGACGACTTCCTCCCTGCCAGCGTGCGGTCGTGGGAAGAAGGTGGGAAGTACTACCTCCTGATTGAGGTGAAAAGCGGACACCACCTTTGGGAGGAATTTGGGGTGCATATGAAGCACCACCCTGTTCGTATAGAACCTGGTATAGGGTGGGTCTGCCACCAGAGCCTGCAGCTCACTTACTCTGCGAAAGGATGTCAAAGCCATCAAGAAGGCTACCTTCCAGGAGAGGTGTCTCAGATGGCAGGTGGCCAAAGGCTCGAACAGTGGCCTGTTGAGCTGGGAGAGCACCACATTGAGGTCCCATTCCGCTGCTGGAGGGTGGAGAGGGGGCTTGGATAGCAGGAGGCCCCTGAGGAATCTGGAGACCAAAGGCTGGCATGAGAGGGGTTTCCCCTCTATAGGGTGATGGTTAGGCGCTATGGTGCTGAGATGTACCCTCAACTAATTAGATTTCAAGTCAGTGTGTGAGAGGTGCAGTCAAGTACTGTAGCATCAGCTTTACCTGAAAGGAGAATGGATTCTCATTCCTTTCTGCACACCAGACGGAGAATCTCCTCCACTTCTGGTTGATGGCTTCCAGGAGGCCAGGAGGATCTCCTCAATCTCACCTGGGAAGTTGAAAGGAGCCAGTGCTACCCTTTCAGCAGCCATGCTGACAGCGTTAGAAACTCCAGGTTGGGGTGTAACAGGGAGCCTGCCTCCTGTGATAGGAGATCCGGGTCCTGGCCCAGTGGTACTGAGGTTGCACCAACAGGGAGCAGCAGGGGGAACTAGGGCTTCCTGGGGCACCAGGGAGCAATCAGGATTACTGAAGTGTGCTTGCTCTGGATCTTGAAAAGGCACTTGGCTATCAGAGGGGTCGGTGGAATGCATAAAGCAGGCCTTGAGACCAGGAGATCAGGTACGCATCCGCCACCACCCTCCTGTGGTGTGGCTGGGGGGAGTAAAATTTGGGCAGCCGTGAGTTGTCCGGGGAAGCAAACAGGTCCAGCCAGGATCTTCCCCAGTGGTGGAAAAGCTTCTGGGTGACCCTGGGGTCCAAGCACCACTTGTGAGGCCGAAAGACTCTGCTGAGGTTGTCTGCCAGGCGGTTATCCTGGCCTGATAAGTACATCGCCCTCAGAAGTATATGGTTGCGCACTGCAAAGGAGTGGAGGGCCACTGCCACCTGACAGAGGGAATATGAGCATGTGCCCCCCTGCTTGTTCACATAGAACATGGCAACCTGATTGTCTATATGAGGATGGGGAGGTTGCTCAGGAGGTGGCAGAAGGCCTGAAGGGCCAGGAAGATGGCACTAAGCTCGAGGAGATTGATTTGCAGGAGGGATTCCTCTGGGGTCCAGGTGTCCTGGGTACACTGGCCCTTGCAATGTGCACCCCAGCCCACAAGGGAGGCATCTGTCGTCAGAACCCTCTGAGGAGTCAGTGCCTAGAAGGGCATCCCTGCCCTGAGGTGATGCAGGGATTGCCACCAGGTGAGGGAGGCCGCCAGCCGGTGGGTGACCTTCACCCTGTCCCTCAGCCTGCCTGTGGCTTGCATCCACTGGGAACTGAGGCACCACTGGGCTGCCTGCATGTGTAGGCGAGCCAGAGGCATAACGTGAACTGTTGAAGCCATGTGGCCTAACAGGCAGAGAAGTAGGAAAGCTGGCACCGAGTTGCAGCTCTGTACTTCCTTTGCCAGCTGCATCAGGCGGTGGGCTCTTTCCACAGGGAGAAAGGCCCTGACGCACAGTGTGTCCAGCTGGGCCCCTATGAATTCCAGGCTTTGGACTGGGGAGAGGCTGGACTTGTGGTAGTTGATGATGAACCCCAAATGCTGCAGGGTGTGGATAGTGAGCCTTGTGGCCCGACTGGCCTCGAGAGGTGTGCTGCCCCTGATGAGCCAGTCGTCCAGGTAAGGGAAGATGTGGGCCCATTGGAGGCACACATGGGCGGCAACGACTGCCAGGCATTTTGTAAAGACCCTCAGAGAGGAGGCGAGGCCGAACGGTAGCACCCTGTACTGGTAGTGTTACCCCCCCCCACCATGAATCTCAGGTAATGCCTGTGAGAGGGGTGGATCAGGAGATGGGTGTAAGCATCTTTGAGATCCAAGGAGCAGTCTCCCTGGAGGAGGTGGAGCAGTCTCCCTGGAGGAGGTAGAGCAGCAGTGCTCCAAGGGAGAGCATCTTGAACTTCTCCTGCACCAGGAACTTGTTCAAGCTGTGCAAGTCCAGAATGGGACAGAGGCCCCCGGTTCTTTTTGGGATAAGGAACTACCTTGAGTAGAACCCCTTTCCCCAGAGATGTTGGGGTACACCCTGTCCCTGAGCAAGCCCGTGAGTTCTGAGGCGAGCAAGGCCTGGTGGAGGAGAGGTTGTGATGGCTCTCCTAGGAAGAAGTCTGGAGGGTTCTGCTGTAGATGGAGAAAGTACCTCTCCTTCACCACCTACAAGACCCAATGGTCTGTGATGATGCTGGCCCATCTGTGGGCAAAAGAGGTCAGCCCTGTGGGAGGCCCAGCCCCGGAGTCAAAAGCTAGCCCCCCCCCCCGTTGGGCAGGAGCTGGTGCCTAGGGCTTGGGAGCCTTGGGCTTCCTGGGCCCGTGTCCCTGACCTTTTGGTTGTAATGCCTGGTGAGGCTGCCCTGAGTAAGGTTGGTAGTGGCTGGTCTAGGGATAGCCCTTTTTCCTTGGGAAAAGGGGCTTTTTCCCCCCAAGGATTTTTTCCTGGGAAAAGTCTAGGTCTTTTTGGACAGCCTCTGCCAGGTCACTACCTCGGCCTCAATTTCCGCAGCCTTATCAGACATCGGTTTCCCGAATAGGTTCTCACTGTTGCAGGGGACATCCAGCAGTTTTCCCTGTACCCACTGCTCCAGGTCCAAGGTCTGTAACCATGCTTGGCATTGGGCGCTGATACCGGCGGCTGCAACCCTGGCTGCAGACTCGAACCCGTCTTAGGCGGCATGGGAGAGGAATTTGGAACAGTCCTGAATGCCTGCCGCTAGAGACTGGAACCATTGCAGAGGTTCCCCAGCGAGGCCTGCTGAGAACCCCAAAAACTCCAGTATTGGGTACTTAAGATCCATCCCTATGTACAATTCGTATGCCTGTATTAGGCACCCAAGCATGGAGCCCTCATAGCACTTGCACCCCATGGCATCGAGGGCCCGGGCTTCCCTGCCGGGGGGAACTGAGAAGTAGCTCTTTTGACTCTTCAGGTTTTGCATGGAGGACTCCACCACAATTGGGCTATGGGGGAGTTGTGGTTTAAGGAACCCGGGGCCCTTCCAGACGCAGTAAATAGTGCCCAGACACCAACTGACCACTGGCACTGAGGCCGGGGACTCTCACATCTGGAGAAGCAGTCTTTCGAGGATGGGTGGAACTGGCAGCGCGAGTGTCTCCTTGAGAGGAGACTCATATTGTAGGATCTCGAGCTCCTCGGTGCGTGGGTCCTCCTCCGACTCAGTCTGGATCGAGAGAGCCCGGGCCATGTAGATGCAGCAGTCATGATTCTCAGTGACTGAAAAAGTCTGACTAAAGCAGTCGTATTTCTTGAACCCACCAGAGGACATGGTGGGAGAACATCTGTCCGGTCCCCTTGGAGAAAAATGGTGCAAAGGCCGGTCGAGGGAAGACCTCGAGATGAAAAAAAGAAAAAAACAGGGAGCCAAGACCGGCGCCGCAGGCGTCACCTCAAGGCAGGAAGGAGACCAGTGCAGCAAGGAAGGAAGACAGAGAATTTGGCGCTTTTCTGGGGAAGTAGAGGACTACTTCCGTTGAGCTCTGCAGAAAAAAGTAGACTGAGAAAGATTGCACTCATGGGCGATAAGGGGACCATACATGTGTGGTAGCATTCCCAAAGGCTTTCTTTGGAAGCTGGGGAAATTCTCCGCGCGGGCTCTGTCAGTGCTGACGTCACCCATATGTGAGGGCTGACTTCCTGCTTGTTCCTGAAGAAAATATAAAACTATAGTAACCACTTTCAAGTTGCTCAATAACATTTCTCCCTCCTTCCTTGCATCATGGTTAGACACCCAAACTAATACGAGAAGAAAAAGCAACCAAAACCTCCTCTTAGTACAGACTTCCATCCGCCAGACAAAACAACCAACCAACCAACCAGCAACAGTGCCTTCACATACATAGCTCCTACCCTATGGAACTCTCTGCCAGACCCCCTCAGATCAATTAAAGACCTTCTAATGTTCAGAAAAGAATTAAAAAGACGCTGCTCTTCGAGTCCTTTAACAACACTAGCTGCAACAATATCTAGTTCACAGCCTTCCCCTCCAGAAGCAGTAACTCCCTCACAGCACTCATGCATCTGTACTTGCTTATATCCTCACCAACATGTATATAATTTAAGAGCTATCATGTAAATAATTGAATGTTAACCATCTCCTTCAATATTTTGTGTTGACTGTTACTATGTAAATAATTAATGTATTTCCTTTTGCCACTATGTTCCTTGTAACTGGTTAGTTCAATGTAAACCGCCCCTGATCTTTGGAAGGGGCGGTATAGAAAAACTGTTCAAATAAATAAATAAATAAACCGTTGATGAAGGCGGCATTTGGGCTCTCAGGCTGGACATGCCGGTGCCATGTCTACAGGACACCATGGCACTGGCACACTAGCCAGAGACTTGAGCGGTAGGGAAGGGTAGGCACTTGCACGCCGGGCTGTCCAAGTGCCCTGATTCTGCACCCGCGGGAACATATAGCTCCTGCGGTTGCAGAATCGGGTACAAACTGGCACAGTACATTTTCTGCACGTCCGGACAGCCCGGACATGCAGATATCTGAATCTGCCTCTTACTGTATAAAACTGCCTGTAGGTACATACAGTACTATTAAAGAACACACTGCAAACATTTTGCACACTTTATGTGGTATATGAGTAGGCGGTCCCGGGAGTGGAAGTTGGATGGAGTTTCAAGATGCGCATGTATAATATAACATGCATGTACATACATATAAAATACATACATAGCCACCAAAAAACGTAGGTGGAAAAGTTATCCCTGCCTCAAAGCTGGTGTAACTTTGTGCAGGAGCATGCAGGTAGGCAATTTTGTAATGGCACATAGACACACATGCAACATAGTGTCACGCCCTCCTCCCCCGTATAGGCGGTTGCCTGGAAGAGGGGGGACGTGACCACAAATTTATAGATCCTTGTAAGTGCTGATGTCCGGGTTCCGTGTAGTTGTGGGCCAAGACACGAACAGCCAAGGTTAATTGGGGTAACAATAACTTTATTGTTAGCACAGGAAGTTTGTATCTACTACCCCTAATAACAGAAACAAAATGTGGATACTTTTTCCAACCAAATAAAGTCAAAGATGTAACAAAGTCCACCTGATACTTCTCAGGGTTGTCAGTTCCAAACAAGTTATCCAAACTTCTCTCCAGTTCTGAACAAGGTCTGTTCTTTACTCTAGAAGCTTTACTTTCATGTAACAACTTTACTTTGTAGATAACTCAATAGCATTGCATTTGCTTTTCACAGCTGCTTAATGAGGTTGAGATTTACATTTAGGCAGTACGCTGCCTCTCCCTGTGTAAAAGCTCAATTGCATGAAGTTGGACTTCTCCAGCACTTATCACTTGCACAAAGTTATACAGCTTTCACTCCTTATGACAGTAAGCACACTCTGTCTCCATATCAGAATAACTGCTATCTATTACAGCTGACTCAGTCTGCATTGGTTCTACTTCTGAGTCTGATAGGTCCTGGTTATAGTCAGGGTTCTGCAGAGTAACTGGCTTCCACTGCTCTAGCAAGCTTTTAAGCTGTTTCCATTTAGAATCCTTTTTACTTCTGGGTATATGTGAGGAATTGAAATTACCAGCTTCCTTTAAAACTGAATCAATGGAAAAAGGGCTCACCTTTCTTCTGGTATATCTGGCTTTCCCAGTTTGGTTAAAAGGCAAGTATTTGTCCTGATACTGCTTCACTATCTCCCGTGTGGCAAACTGCTCAGCAGGGTCTGGCTCTAACCTCCGTCTCCGTAGCACACAATCAGCTGTTTGCTTATGAGCAGCTGGGCTATTCTCAGAGCTTGAGCTAGAGACACGCTGCCTGCCCTGGGAACGTTTCTGCAGCTTTTCACCTGGAACTTTACTCCACCCCAATCTCCCACCTGTAACCACAGCTTCCAGAGAAGACTCCGGGGAAGAACTCCTGTCTCTCCTGGGTAAGGTTTCCAGCCTCTCCCCTCGAGGTTTAAAGTTACTTCTGACCTGCTTCTCTCGGCTGCTTGGCCCGTGGTAATTCCTCTCCTTTACAGGAAGCTTTCTCAGACACTTTTCCAGAGACCTTTCTTTCTCTAAGCAGTCTTGCTGGCAACTCCCCAAGCACCGTGTGCTACCTTGGTAATGGTTGCTCCTTCCTTTGCTTCCTCGGTTCCTCAGGTCTCCCTCTGGATCTGAATCCGAACCAGAACCTGAGTCAGAGTCCAACACTCTGTCTCTATTCTCCTTCTCCTTCCTCTTCCTCTTCTCCTGCTTTCTATCTGAATCTCCTTCCTGGTTAAGAGCATGGGGCTGCCCTATCCGCTTTGACTCCGCCCCCTTGCCTCTTACGTCAGCTCCCAGGGTTGTCATGGAGCTGGGGTGTGGCTCTCTCACTGACTTTCTATGCAGAGAGTTTCTCTGGGCTGAAGCTTTAACCCTTTCCCTGCCTGTATTGCTGTCTGCTTTTGGGGAAAGAAGCTGTTTCAAACCCCTATTTCTGGTGTTTAAGCCCTCTGCATCATCACAATAGGCACACCTATGTGCCTTCACAGCCTAGGTGCTCCACTATAAAATTAATCTCAATGTAAAAAAAAATACATTTTTGCTTATTTATGGCTGCTTATACTCTGATTTGCCAAAAATGAAAAAAAAAAATCCTTAGTTTTATACGGAATCCTGGAACACACCCAGTTACATAATAGTAAAGTTAGATATAGAACCACTGCTCATATTCATGTGGAGAAGGAGCACAATATAGAAAAGTATACTGTACCCATGGTATTTCATGCATTATATCAAAAGGACAGTATCAATTGAAAATGTTGCTGTTGATTATTTTTGAAAAATCTTTTACTGCTGCAATTTAGCCCTGCCAGAGAAGTACTATTTGGAAAGGGGTAATCAATTTCCTAATACAAACTGGATCAGATCATACCACTGTAGCCACAATCAGGGAAATTTTATAATTGGCTGCCTAAACAGGAAAGGCACACAGGCACATACTGTATGTTGCATGTATTTTATAAAGGCACCATATAAGCCTATTATATGGTTACTCCAGGGAAAGTAAGCGCACAGCTTTGAGGCAGGTATGCACTTGTGTGTATGTGATAATAAGTGCCTATTGCAGGTCCCACCCTCGCTCTGACTATTCTCTATGTGATTACTGCATCAAAGCAATTGTTTGCTTACTTTTTATGTGCATATACTCTAGCAACATTGTATATAGTTCTCATGTTAGTTCAATAAGCAGCTTCACAGCTAGTTCTCATGTTATAATTATAATTCTCATTGTTATTAGCTGCTTGCCACCCCCTTCCCCCTATTTAACTTGTTCCTTGTTTCACTGTAAGAAATGAAAGTTGTAATGTAAACCGCTTTGACATAAGGATATCGCGGTATAAAAACCTGTTAAATAAAAACTCTAGGCAATTTTTTTAAGAACCTACTTAAGCATGCAAAATACTGTTCTACATGCACAAGTCCCTTTTAAGGTGACCCTAGATGCCACAAATGGAATTACACAAATGAGACACCAATACACGTGATGCCATTTGTGCACTCATTCACACATCTTTTTAGAGAAGGCAGGGCAGCATGGGTAACAGGCTTTGAAAGCACAAGAACAGCAGAAAATGTAAATATTTCAATTGATACTCGGTAGCTATGACATTACCTGGACATTGAAGACAATCTTTTTATACATGAATGGAATTTATCTTTCATATCTATGCTGATATGCATGGGGCTAGAAGACAATCTTGACGAGTATATTTAATGGACAGTCTTGTCTGGCAAAAATTGTAAGCGGTTTAGTAATCCTCATCTTAACCAGACTATGAAAATGATTGTTCATAGCAATATTGTCGTTTATTGTTTATTTAGTTGATATACCACAAATCAAATGCTAAGAAGTATCTATGCGGTTTACAATATAAACAGTAAAGGGAAGAGAAAAAAAGAAGAACAAGACAAACAGAACATAAAAGGGAAGTACATCATGAAAATACTGCTTTCAATATATGAGATATATAAGGCTCAGGGGAAAAACAAAGCAAAAATGTCTTGGACAGACTGTAATGAAAATGATTTATTATAACATAATTCCAGGTGTATGCATACTGTATGTATATTAATTAATAATACTGTTAGAGGATAAATGGCAAAAGATGCTTGACATCCACAAAAGAACAAACCCAAAAAGGGTCAACATCAGACGCTGAGGTCTATAAAGAGTTTCAATGACATTTGCTGCTATTATGGGATGACAAATTCCATTTGCTTTACACCGTTCATGGGGGATTTAACACCTGACGCAGGGTCTTCTGACTGCATACAGACCCGAAACGCGATACTGTGTTATGTTGACCTTATGCTTGAATGAGTGTTTTTGGATCATCTACTCTAAACTAAGCTGATTCTAAATATCGCGGTATATAAACAATTGCACTGGCTACCCATACAAGCCAGGATCTCATTCAAGATCCTAATTATGACCCATAAAGCCATCAATAAATACCCTCCTACTGCCATTACTGATCTAATTTCAATCACACCTCCCAATCGAGCAAGGAGATCGAATGCTGCAAATACTCTCATATTACCTAAGGCAAGCACGAAGTGTTCTCAATTCACTAGATCCAGAGCCTTCTCCTTCTTTGCTCCATCCTGCTGGAACGCACTACCAGCAACTATCAGAACCATCAGTGAACTCTCCCAATTTAGGAAGGCACTGAAACGGCACCTCTTTCTTCATCACTACGATGATGCAGTCTTCTCCCCACACTCACCCACTCTCACATCTCAATGCAGCACCTCAAAACTCATGCACGTCACATTCCCAGACTGATCACTCGCAATCACACCTTCCCCTCCAACCACCATGAGAAACTTATGCAGTGCCGCATAACTCATTATATTGTTGCATAAAGTAGACTGTATTTATTCATCGTGTCTCCTTGTTAAGGGACTGGTTATTTATACCCTATTTTACCTGTTATACCTGCTTAATGCATACCCAAGTTTAATTTTCCTGTTTAATGTATACCCAAGTTATTATACCTGTTTCACTGTAAGCACAAATCACGAAATTGAGATGTGCAACTCTTATGTTCATTGTAAACCGCACTGATGTCGAATAGCGCGGTATAAAAGAGACTACAAATAAATAAATAAATAAATAAATATGAGACACTAAATAAATAATAAATCAATAAATCAATAAGTACTTTTGTTTCTCTGTTGAAATACCTTTGCTGCTTTCACCGCAAAAATTTGAGTAGAATGGACAGTTCAGATGAAGGGGTTAGTTCCTCTCTTTGATAGTCCTACAAAAAGAATTTTACCACTCTTGGTTTGGGTCTTCCTTTTTTATGCTAGTGAGTGATATGCTGGGCAGATGCCAGGTGACCATTCTAAGGCATATTTAATTGAGTAACAAACAGAAGCTCTTAGCTTATTGGAAAAAATCCTTTTCAAGTCTCCTAATGCAAAAACCTTGGATGGTTAAAAGAATTGATAATGTTGGACTAAAGTGTGCAGATTTGGAGTTAATTTATATGAACCTTTCTCAGGAGAAATACTTAGGATGAAAAGATATAGATATATGTGAGACATACTGCACTTGACTATTTTTCAACATTAACTGAGGTGAAATTTCATCAATGTTTTTAATAAATAACATTCTTCACAAACTTTGAATCAACACCTTTAAGATGAAGAATTCTGAATTAACAGTCTCAAATATATGGATTTCCTTAAGAACAATGGAAAGGCAGAAAAAGATAGAAGAGGCCTCTGGGCCCCCAGATAGTTGCCATGTGATAAAGACTGCCTACATCAACAGATGGGGAGAGGCTGAGGAGAAAATCTGAGGTTCACTGGAAGGTGAGCTTAAAAGTAGGTGAAAGTTAAAAAAAAAATGGAATAAAATTCCCGGTATGTAAAAGGGGGACAGGAGACCCTATATATTGTAACACCCATTGGAAGTGTGTCAAGAGGAGTAGTTTTCTACCACTAGGGAGCCTCTTTTTTTAGGCCGGATTAAGCGTAGTTACTCACCTGTAACAGGTGTTCTCCAGGAGCAGCAGGAATCAGTCCTCACATATGGGTGACGTCGGCGCCGACGGAGCCCTCGCGGAGCAATTTTCCCCAGCTTTCAAAGAAAGCCTTTGGGAATTGCAGCGCGCATGCGCGGTCCTCTTCCCGCCCAAGGGTGCCATCTTGCTCAGTCAGATGACATAGCTAAAAGACAGCAAAAATTAGCAAAAACGAAAGCATATAACTGCAACTCCAAGGGGAGGAGGGAGGGTTGTGAGGACTGATTCCTGCTGCTCCTGGAGAACACCTGTTACAGGTGAGTAACTACGCTTTCTCCAGGACCAAGCAGGAAGTCAGTCCTCACATATGGGACTCCCAAGCTTAAGGCTACCGGAGACCCTAAGCACAAAAATGAGCTCCCTCTAGCTCAGCAGCACAGAAGGAAGGAATCTTCTCTGAATACATCTCCAACCGGTAGCCCAACATCCGGGATGGAGGGTAGGAGTTGCCTATATCTCGAAGAGGTTACGGAGGACTGCCTGTCCGAAAGCACTGTCCCTGCGGGACTCCCTCTCCAGGCAGTAATGGGCTGCAAAAGTCTGGCTTGAAGACCAAGTAGCGGCCCGGCAGATGTCTGCCAACGGAACAGAGCGGAGGTAAGCCACTGACGTAGCCTTCGCCCGAACACGATGAGCGGTGACTCTACCTTCCAGCACGAGGCCCGCAGCCTCGTAAGCCCAAGCGATGCAGTACGCAATCCAGATGGACAGAGTACGCTTGGAGACAGGGAGCCCCAACTTGTTGGGGTCATAAGACACGAAGAGCTGAACAGCCCTTCGGTGCTCCCGTGTACGGTCAAGGTAGAAGTTCAGCGCCCTTCTACAGTCCAGGGTATGCAGGACCATTTCAGCTCGGCTGGAGTGTGGCCTGGGAAAGTAGGTCGGAGGTACCACCTCCTGGTTGATGTGAAAAGGGGAAACCACTTTAGGAAGAAACTTAGGGTGAGTCCGTAGGACTACCCGGTTCTTGTAGAACCTAGTGTAAGGAGGATCAGATACCAGGGCCTGCAGCTCACTAACGCGTCTAGCAGAAGTGAGGGCCACCAAGAACAAGGTTTTCCAGGAAAGAAAACGAAGAGGACAGGTAGCCATAGGCTCAAAAGGCAGACAGGTAAGCCGCTGTAAAACCACATTGAGATCCCAGTTCGGGGCTGGCGGGCGCAAAGGTGGTTTAAGGAGTAGGAGGCCCCGGAGAAAACGAGCCACCAGAGGGTGGCTGGAAAGAGGCCTACCCTCCACCGGCAGGTGGTGTGCAGAAATAGCACTGAGGTGGACCTTGACCGAGTTGGACTTAAGTCCAAGATTGGAAAGGGAAAGCAAGTACTGCAAGACCACTGATGTTGAACAGGAGAAGGGGTCTTGCGACTGCGGAGTACACCAGACGGAGAACCGACGCCACTTAAGAGCGTAGGACTTCCGGGTGGAAGGCCTCCTGGAGGCCAAGATGACCTCTTCCACATCGGGAGGTAGCTGGAGAGGAGCAAGGACTACCCTTTCAGCAGCCAGGCCATCAGATGAAGGGACCGAAGGTTGGGGTGCAGGAGCGTCCCCTGATCCTGCGAGAGGTCGTCTGGCTGAAACCCCAGAGGAAGAGGGGCGTCCACTGCCAGCTGCAGCAGAAGCGGGAACCAAGGTTGTCTCGGCCACCGGGGAGCCACTAGGATCACCGACGCCTTGTCTCTGAGAACTTTGAAGAGCGTCCGAGACACCAGAGGCATGGGTGGAAAGGCATACAAGAGGCCGGTGGACCATGAAATCAGAAAAGCATCCGCCGCTACCCGGAGAGGATGCGGCTGTCGAGAGCAGAATCTGAGAAGCTGCCGGTTCAGAGGACTGGCGAACAGGTCCATGGTGGGGAGGCCCCACCGGAGAAAGATCCGCTGAACCACGAGCGGATCCAATCTCCACTCGTGCGGTTGGAGGATCCTGCTCAGTTTGTCTGCCAGGTAGTTTTCTTGACCTGGGAGATAGACAGCTTTGAGGACGATGTTGCGAAGGACGGCCCGAGAGCAGAGCTTCTGTGCCTCCTGACAGAGAAGGAAGGAGCCGGTTCCGCCCTGTTTGTTCACGTAGAACATGGCAACCTGATTGTCTGTCTGGACAAGTACCGACTGGTGAGAAATCAGGTGAGAGAAGGCTTTGAGCGCTAGGCGGATGGCTCTGAGCTCCAGGAAGTTGATCTGCTGAGCGGACTCCCAAGGAGTCCAGAGACCCTGAGTACAAGTCCCTTGGCAATGTGCTCCCCAACCCTGGAGAGAAGCATCGGTCGTCAGGACCTGAGAATGTGTAGGGGGCTGAAAAGGCACCCCCAGCACTAGGTTTGGTAGATGAAGCCACCATCGCAGAGAGGAGACCAGCTGGTCGGAGATCTGTACGGAGTCCGCTAGGCTCCCCGTGGCCTGATGCCATTGATTGCGAAGGCACCACTGAGCAGGACGCATGTTCAGTCGGGCATTGGGGGTCACATGGACCGTGGAAGCCATATGGCCGAGCAGTCACAGAAAGTGCCTGGCTGAGACCAGCGCATTGCTGTGAAAGTGGCTGACAAGATCCATGAGCCGCTTGGCCCTGTCCAGAGGGAGGAAGGCCCGCGCCTGAAGTGTGTCCAACCGGGCGCCGATGAACTCGAGATTTTGAGAGGCGAGCAAAGTGGACTTTGCGAAGTTTATGACAAAACCCAAGTGCTGGAGCAGAGCCACAGTGCGATGAGTAGCCTGAGTGGCTTCTTGGGCAGACTGGGCCCTGATGAGCCAGTCGTCCAGGTATGGGAACACAAAGAGACCTTGAAGTCTCAGATAGGCCGCCACCACTGCTAGGCATTTGGTGAACACTCTGGGGGCAGAGGATAGGCCGAAAGGCAGTACTCGGTACTGGTAATGGTGTCCGCCCACAACAAACCTGAGGTATTGTCTGTGGTCTGGATGAATAAGGATATGAGTATACGCATCCTTTAGATCTAAGGAGCATAGCCAGTCTCCCTGCTGGAGGTAGGGCAGCAGGATTCCAAGGGTAAGCATTTTGAACTTTTCCTTTGCAAGGAACTTGTTGAGGTTTCGCAAGTCTAGGATGGGTCTGAGGCCTCCTGTTCTTTTTGGAATCAGGAAGTATCTGGAATAAAACCCTTGACCCTTCAGGTGGTGGGGCACCGGTTCCACGGCTTGTTCCTGAACAAGACTTGCTAACTCCTGAAGGAGTAAGTCCCTGTGCAGAGGGAGTCTGGAAGGCTCCCCTGGAAAGTAGGAGGGAGGCACCTGGTGAAAATGAAGAAGATAGCCCTTTTGAACTATCTGAAGCACCCAGGTATCTGTGGTGATGTTGGACCACCTGTGAGCAAAGTGGACCAGCCGGCCTCCTGTGCTGAGAGATACCAGCTGAGGGGGAGAGGCTATGCTGAGAAAGTCAAAAACCCCCACCCTGCTGAGCAGGGGCCGGTGGTGCAGGCTTGGGGGCTTGCTGCCTACGGGACCCATTACCCCGTCCCTTTGCCTGCTTCCCCTGTGGGGGAGCTGGGGAGGCCTGATACTGAGGGTAGTATTTATAGGCAGCACCTTTCCTCGGGTAAAAGGGCTTTTTCCCCGAGGCCTTCTTCTTTAGAGAAGGGGCAGAGGTCTTCCTTGAGAGACGAGTCCTGGTGAGAGTCTCCGTCTCGATTTGTGCAGCCTTCTCATCCATGGGCTTGCCAAAGAGGTTATCACCTCGGCAGGGGACATCGACCAACTTGTCCTGTACCCAGGGCTCGAGGTCGGACATCTGAAGCCAAGATTGGCGGCGTCCACCGATGCCGGCCGCGGCTACTCGAGCCGAAGCCTCAAAACCATCATAGGCTGCTCGAGAGATAAACTTGGAGCACTCCCGAATACCAGTAGACAAGGATGGGAACCTCTGCAAAGGTTCGTCGGAGAGACCAGCAGAGAACCCGGCTATTTCCTTAGCCAGGTCTCGGAGATACATGCCCATGTAGAGCTGGTATGTCTGGACTCGACAAGCAAGCATAGAGCCCTGGAAACACTTCCTACCGAGGGCATCCAGGCTTCGGGCTTCCCTACCAGGGGGCACCGAGGAGTGCATCTTTTGACTCTTCAGACTATGCATGGCCGATTCCACCACCATGGAATGGTGCGGTAGTTGTGCCTTTTGGAACTCGGGGCTCTTGCGGACTCGATAAATGGAATCGACCCGCTTGCTTAACACCGGCGACAACGCCGGGCTCTCCCACATGCGGAAGAGAAGCCGTTCCAGCATGGGAGGAACCGGTACAATAAAGGCCTCCTTCGGGGGAGAGTCATATTGGAGGGCATCGAGTTCTTCGACTCGAGGCTCCTCCTCGGGATCCGCAGGGAAGGCCAAGGCTTTGGCCATATCCCTCACGAAGTCCGAGAACCGGGTATCCTCCGGGGGGGACCGTCTCCGAGGTTCGGACTCGAGGGAGTCCGAGGGGACACACCGAGTCCGAAAGGAACCATGTGACTCTTCGTCCTCAGATTCCCAGGCCGACTCCTCGGAGGAGTCGTCGATTGGCTCCGGTCGGGCGGGCACTGAAGCCATCCGCCCCGACGCCGACGACCTCGGTCCCGAACGGGAGGCCGAAGGAGACCTCGACCGAGGATCGACTCGAGCCCTCATGGACTCGAGGATCGGCTCGGTCTCCGGGGTCGATTTGGAGGTCGACGTCCCGGCGGTCAGGGCAGAAGCACCAGCGAGGCCAGCGATCAATGCCCGCTGCTGGTCCAAGAAGGCAGACAAACTGCACTCCAAGGCCGTCAACCTGAGTCCGAGCTCAGGAGACCCAGCAGCCCCCGACTCGGGCCCCGACGTCGGGTCCTTCGGAGGTGAGTCCACGAGGACAACAGTACTTACGTGAGCGGGCAAGTCCACCTCGAGTCGAAGATGTTTTGACGGCCTCTCCGACTCCAAGGACCCGGGACGGGAATCGGGGCTATGCGACCTGGCCCTCGAGGAACCAGGAGCGTCCACCGATCCCGCCCTCGTGGGTTTCTTCTTCCGATGATGCTCCCGGGTAGGAGACCCCCTTTCAGAGGAACTCCGACGATGCTCAGGACCCGAGTCCCGAGACATCGAAGCCTCCGATGAGGTCCGAGCCCGGCCGGAGTCAGCGAAGATACGCTCCCGCTGGTGCTGCCGACTCCTCAAAGCTTTTGAGGACATTTTGCCGCATGGCCCGCAGATCATGGGGTCATGATCTGGGCCGAGGCAGCGGAGGCAGAAGTCATGAGTGTCTGTAAGAGACATAAGTTTCTCACAGAGGTCACACTTTTTGAAACCACTGGCCGCCATCGGGGGAAAAAGGGCCCCTGCGAGGTCGAATGACCGGGCAAGCCAGGGAAAAAGGAAAAAAGCGAAATCTGTCACGAAGGACAAAAAAACAAAAAATAAAGGACGGACTCGCAACCGGCGCTGCGAGTCCGGGCGGGAAAAGAACTGGCGTCGAACCGAAGAAAAAATAGAGAAAAATAGAGAAAAATCAACTTTTCTGCGGGGAATCACAGGCAACGTCTGTAGGGCTCCGCGGAAAAAAGAAGACTGAGCAAGATGGCACCCTTTGGCGGGAAGAGGACTGCGCATGCGCGCTGCAATTCCCAAAGGCTTTCTTTGAAAGCTGGGGAAAATTGCTCCGCGAGGGCTCCGTCGGCGCCGACGTCACCCATATGTGAGGACTGACTTCCTGCTTGGTCCTGGAGAAAGAAGCCCTGCCCACCTCCTATAAAATCCACTGCCTGAACACAGCAGCACAGTTTTTCCACAGCAGGCCAGACAGCAATACGAGGAAGGACAAACTGCAGCAAGAAGACAACGATGTCTGAGAACCCACAATAGAGCCCAACTAAAAGCTGGAAGTGTAGCAAAGACTGAGAACTTCAGCCCAGCAGAGGAACGAAGCAAATAGCTCCGGCCCAGCAGAGGATTTAGTAAGCCTAAGAAGAGCATGGCAGCTGCAGTGTGTGAATCAAGCATCTTGGGTGAGAGATCTCTAATGTATTTATTTGGGATAAGTTTGGGCTTAGAATGGTAATTAGGAAGACATACTGTAGGGGCTTGTACTTGGAACTGTCTATATATACTCTCTATTAGACACAGTGTGCAATGTATTAACTCTAAACCATTGTTTACTAAGAAAATATTTTATCCCAGTCAAAGCAAAGCCTGTGTGGTTTAACAATATAGGAGAGAACCCAAGGAACTGTAGAAGTGGTGTTAGATAATCTGCATTCACCCTCATTCAAAACAAGATCACCTTGAATACTGTGTGCAATTCTGGTCACCATACCTTAAAATGGATATAGTAGAATTAGAAAAGGTACAGAAAAGAGCCACTACAATGGAAAAGGGGATAGAAGCAAACTCCTATGAGGAAAGGCTTAAAAGGTTAGGGGTCTTCAACTTGGACATAGACAGCTGAGGGGAGGATATGAGAGGTCTATAAAATAATTAATGGAGTTGAATGGGGTATCTCCAAGTTATAATGCCCTGTTCAATGTAATTTCAGTTTGATCAATGTAAACCACCTTGATATCATGAAAGGCGGTATATAAGAAATGTTAAAAAAATAATAAATAAATTGGTTGTTTACTCCTTCAAAATGGATTAAATAATAGTACAAAGTCATGGAAAGGAAAATTGTTTGGTTTTCTCCATTGCTAGTATACACATTGGACAGCATTGCAGGTGGAATGATAGCCTATGTCATTCTGTGGCGTTTAAACTAGAGGAAGAGAGCGACAGATGGAAGCCAATGAGTTTGGGATGTTGCCCCCAGCAAAAGCATCACAATAGTTTAGAATTGGGATTCTCAACCCAGTCCTTGGGACATCTAGCCAATGAAATTTTCAAGATAACCACAATGAACATGCATGAGAGAGATTTGCATGCACTGCCACCATTGTATGTAAATCTCTATCATGCATATTCATATATTCATTGTGGTTATCATGAAATCCTAACTGGCTAGATGTGTCCTGAGGACTGAATTGAGAACCCTTGATATAGAAAAGAACAAAAGAAATCCTCAACTCATTCAACAGTAACAAAGTAGAAGAACAGAAACAAAGCTATACAGAACACTTTCATTTTGAAAATTTTCTACTACCTGCACACGGAAAAGCATGCACATAGTATATGTGTGTGTTCAGAATTATAAAATTGCCCCTTCGCCTGTTTAATTTTTTAGTCTCGCTTAAAAACTATGAGGGTAATTTTATAAGGCATGCCTAGATTAATGAACTTATTTCACATCTATTTTATAAAATAAGATGAGTACATACTTTATAAAACAGGGAAGCAAGTTGTCGAAAATAGGTATCCATTCAAGCTGCAAGTACTTAACATCAATCTTATGGCTGGTGTAAATGCCCATGTCTAAATTTTTCAAGAGTATGTGCTAGTGTGCCATCAAGTCAATGCTGACTCCTGACAACTCAGCCCCTGGGTTTTCTTAGCAAGGTGTGACTGGAAGTAGATTGCCAGGCCCTTCTTCCACGCAGTAAGTCTGCAGTACCTGGTATTCCATGGTGGTCTTCCATCCAAGTAATAGCCAGGCCCGACCCTGCTTAGCTTCTAAGATCAGCCGAGATCAGGCTCATTCAGGGCGGCCTGCAAATATCATATTTTTTTTTATAATTTAGGTGCGCAACTTTGCATTCCACCCACACTCCGAGCAAACTCGGCCCTCTACATGCCTATAGTGAAAGTACATGTGATTGGCTGGCTGTGCATATTTTCAAAATAGCAATTATGTCAAATTCGTATGTAAATGCCCATTTACATGCATGTAAGACAAATATTTTGATTTACGCATGGAAATCTAGGCACAACTTATAAAATTATTCCGTGTGTCTAATTTTGATGTCTTCCGTTATCTGTGGTTGCCCGATTTTCTCCTTTCTTGTCCTTGCCCCTCTATTATATTTTGTTTAATTCTATGTACATTGCCTTGTTATAAAGAAAAGACGGTCTATCAAATCAAGAAAACATGCCTACATCATCAATTTTAATTCTTCCTTTTCCTGTAGTTACAGAGCCTAATATCACATTTCGAGATTCAACTAAAAAGATGCTGTTGCATACATATCACAGGAAGATATTGCAGTATGTTCACTGTGTCATATTTCATGAAACTAGTAAATGATTTTTTTAATTGGTTAAGATATTCAAAGTTATACATTGCTCGTCGGAATGAATATGACAAGAGAAATTCTAGCTACTGTACTGCAAACTGAATGAATCTAACAAATACAAAATAAATATAACATTTTAAGCAATATGAAAAAAATAAAATGTAGACATAAAACAAAGTCAGACGTATCCTTTTTCTAATTTTTTTCTTGAACAAGAAGTTAATACCATATGCAATACATGTATGGCAAAGAAAATAACTGAATTAAAGCTCTACTGACTTAATAGTTTTGAAGTTATTTTTGTTGCCTCTTCTATAATGATCTGCTTTCGTTGTTCACAATACGGAGTATTTTATTGTAAGTAATGGCTGTATATAGATCTTTCTGAATTCAGCCAAAAATAATGTCCTCCCATTTGTGGAAGAAAGACTGGAGAACAATTCTGAACCCATGTCAATAATAGCTTTAACAGGCCTGTATAGAAAGCAAAGACAAAAGCACTCCTGCTATCACACATCCCATGGCACCTTGGTCATCTGATAATGAGACAGGTACAGATGAATGCAATGTAGGTGGGAGAACTGTGAAACTGACATGTTAAAAGAATAGTCACTAGGCAGTCATCCTTAGGCAAGAAACTACAGGTCATGGCACTAATCAATGTATTCTCACACTAGGAGGAAAATTTACTGTTTTTCCTTTAAAGTCCCTACAGTATTTTCACCAGCTAAGCAAAATCTTTTTTTTATTCTTTAACTTTAATATACAGGTGATATATTGCAAACAAACATCAGTGCAAATGTGTGATGGCAAAGCAAAAGGCCATCGTGGGATACACCATCGTGTTTCTTGTTCAGAATCCATCCATTTGCCTTCCAGGCTTTGAGCTTTGTTGAACAAAGGTCATACAGGCCAGGGCCACTACTATAGATTTTTATAGAGCCAATGTCAGGACTCATACCATACTTGCAACAACTTGCTAAATGCATGTGACTAGAATTTGTAGGTAGTGTGATAAAACCATGCTCTGATGTGTCGGAGGCAGTTGAAGAAAATATGCATATAATAATTAAACCACACAGAAAATGCTGAATCTTTTTAACATACTTTGTAATGCAAAAACTAAGTACTGCGGTGCACAGAATTCTGGTAACTGAACTAGCCCAAAATAAATCCTTGTATTCATGTATTAATTGGCACAAAATGTATCAGCCAGGATTATCATTAATAAGAAGCTGATAGATCACATTACACCAGTCCTGATTTGAGCTTCACTGGCTCCCAATCTCTGCACGAGTAGTTTACAAAATACTGGTAACATTCAAAATCATTCACAAAATATCCCCTTCATTCATCAATAACCTCACCATCTCACAGCCCCCCAACAGATGCCGACGGACTGCGAACCTGAACACACTCTGCGTTTCCAAGCAGTATAAGAGCTGTCAAAGAGCGAACGAGCAACCCGGCATTTACGTACGTTGCACCCAAGCTTTGGAACCAACTGCCTCATGAGATGCACCTGATCAACGACCTACAGGCCTTCAGAAAAAAGCTTAAAACCCACCTGTTCCAATCACATTACGGCATCACCTAGACAGATGCAACCATTATTCATTGCCCAAGTTACCTACCTCCCTCCGAAGCACATGAGTCTTAAAATCTATTGCACCGACAGCTCACATCTATGGCGATTTAAAATGTATATATGTATATATCCACTGTTAATAAAATTGCATATTTTGCGTTGTATTGTATAACTGTAATTTATGTTGTTGATCAAACTGTAATTATCTGGTTGCTCAAACTGGGTGATCAAACTGTAATTTATCTGGTTAATCAAATGTATAATTGTAATTCATGTGTGTGTGGTGTACCCCTCCCTCAAATCAGACTGTATTCTTAAATTGTTATGTACATACTCCCTTGTTTTTTCCACCATTGGACCGCTGCTGATCGCTGGAAGTGGCGGCATACAAATGTATACCAAATAAATAAATAAATAAATTCATGTGTTTTAGCTGGTATAAAGGGACTGAAGTGTTGAAATTATATTACTACAAAGAGATGCATAAATGTGGTGTTTAAAAAGGACTATATAACTGGAGTGGAAGAGTAGTCTAGTGGTTAGAGCAACAACCTACTATTACTACTACTGATCATTTGTATAGTGCTACAAGACATATGCAACGCTATACAGAGATATGTAAGAGATGGTCCCTGCTCATGAGAGCTTACAATCTAGTCAAGACGGACTAGGGGACTAGGATATGTCTAGGAGAATGGTAAGGAAACACATAGTTGGAGAGAAGGAGAGCACTAGATCAGGATCCAAAAGCAGCCTCGAAGAGATGAGTTCCTAGCCTAAACCCGAAAAGAGCCAGAGATGAAGCCTGATGCACAGAGTCAGGTAGTTTGCTCCAGGAATAAGGAGCAGCAAGGTGGATAGATCGAAGTCTGGAGTTGGCAGTGGCAGAGATGGGAACAAAGTGATCTGCCAGAGGGGTGGAGCTCCCAAGGAGGGGTGCAGGGAGAGACAAGAGAGGAGAGGCAGTGAGGAGGAGCAGAATGAATGCACTTATAGGTCAGTAGGAGATATAACATAGTAACATAGTCACTCATATGAGCCCCTACTGTCCCAACAGGCCCCAGCTTGAACCCACAAGATTATGCCTCCTACCTCCAGAACAAATTCCCCTGCGATAAAGAAAAAACAGAACTCGATCAACTACCTACAAGTACATCCAGCAGCTCACCGAACTGGTCCCTGTTCACTTCAATATCAAGCAGGCAACTAGATAACCTTCTCTCAATGACCACTAGACCTATGCCCAACTGCATGGATCAAAGCAGCTAGAAAAGAGCTAACCTCACCACTGCTCAAAATAATAAAAACTCTTCCCTCACCCTAGGCCAGATGCCAACTAACCTAAAGGTATCCTCTATTAGGCCCATCCTGAAGAATGATACAGCTGATCCTACCTTACCCACATCCTTCAGACTCATCTCCAGTACCCCTCTCCTAGCAAAAATAATAGAAAAAGCTATCCAACTCCAGCTGCAGGAATTTATAGACTCCAACACACCTCTGGATGACCAGCAACATGGATTCTGACAACAGTACAGTACCAAAACACTTCTCACATCACTCCTTAACACTCTACTCTAGGGAATTGAAAGATCCAAACAGGCATTCACCCTTATATTCATAGATATCTCTGCATCTTTTGACTCCTTAAACCACAGAAGACTCCTCACCCGCCTGGCAGAAATTGGATAAACGGGATTCCCTTAAGATGGTTTCACTCAAACTTATCTGACCGCATGCAACAGGTTAAAGTACAAAGCAGGACATCAAAACCATTTCAAATTCACCAAGGACTGCCTCAAGGATCAGCTCTCTCAGGCCTTTTATTTAACTTATACATCCAGCCCATATGTAACATCCTCTGGATTTCTCCACTATCCTCTCTTGTCTCAAAGTAAGTGACCCACTGGCTAAATGAACACTCGTTCGCACTAAATGTAAGCAAAACCGAGGCACTGGTTGTGAACAGAGACCTCAACTACATTCCAATAGAGAAACTTACCTTCAGCAACCATAATATCCCCATCAAATCTGAAATCAAATACCTAGGTGTGATTCTAAACTGGAAACTCAATTTCCAAGTGCACATTAAAAAACAACTGCAGCGACATATCAAAGGATAAGAACCCTGCATAACCTCGACCCATAGCTGGACCACAACCTATTCCTCACGGTCTGCCAAGCAACCATTACTCCAATATGGGACTACTGCAACTCAGTACTCCAAGGCCTACCAAAAGGTACACTCCTTCCACACCAGATAGCACAAAATGCTGCAGCTTGCTTAATTTCATGGATACCTAGACAAGTTAAAGGAACTACACTGGCTGCCCATCCAAGCTCGAATGCAATACAAAGCAACCATGAACACCTACCAAAGTATACATAACCTAACCGCAGGCTGTCTACAATCCCTCATACCCGCAACTTCAGACAAAAGACCAAGAAGAGACCAAATCATGAACCTCCTTAAAATCTCCAGATAGAAAACAACCAGTAGGCAAGAAATATGCCATCACACCTTCTCCATTTACAGACTTACTCTATGGAACTCCATTCCATTTAACCTCAGAGCTACTACTGACTTAAAGGACTTCAGGAAGATGCTAAAAATGCACATATTCCAGAAATAATATGGGACAGACTGCTAAGCTCACTCACTCAATTCAAAACCCTGAAATACAAAAATACGGACTCTATACTGCTCAAATGTAAATAGCTGTCAGTTCACTGATCAGACAATAAATATTTTACTGCCTATCAGTTAAAATGTAAATAGTGAATCACACTGCGATTCCAGTTGCCTGTACCATGTAACTCTTGTTTTTGTTCAATGTAAACTGCCTTGATACCACTGAAAGGTGGTATATAAGAAATGTTAAATAAATAAATGATGGCAGATAAAGACCAGTATAGCCCATCTAGTCTACCCAGTAAGGTGGCCATAGTAGTTGTGCCTGCCTCTCTGTTCAGGTCACCCACACCTCTATGCTTCTATTTAGGGCTGTACCCACCGCTCAGTGCAGGTAACCTCCCTCTACGCTTTTGTTTAGGGTTGTACCTGCCGCTTCTCGCAGATCACCCCCCCTCTATTTGTTGAACTATATAAGATATTTATTTATTTTGATGTTATCCTCTTGTTATAAAGGGATCTACTGTGTCTGTCCAATGCCATTTTGAATTCCGTCACTGTATTTGCCAAACCACCTCTATCAGGAGGGCATTCCAAGCATTCACCACTCTTTCACTAAAAAAGTATTTACCTCCTTGCAGCTTCATTTTATGCCCTCTAGTATTACAGCTTCCACTTCTTTGAGAAAGGTTTGTTTGTTCAAACAAACAATTAAAATGTAAAAGCAATTCATCAGATTTACAATAAGTGAAAAAAATTGAACAGCGAATTTGCATTAAATTCTGCCAGAAACTTGGAGATTCGTGCAAAGACTTGTGACAAGTTACAACAAGTGTATGGTGATGAATGCATGAGTCATGCTTGAGTTTATGACTGGTACAGACGTTTCTAAAAGGGCTGCAAAAGTGTCAACAGTGACAAACGTTCTGGAAGGCCATCAACGAGCAGGAATGGAGACAAAGTTCAAGCAGTGCATGCCACAATATGCTCAAATCGTCAATTGATTATCAGGTAGCCTGCTGAGGACACGGACATCAGTTTCAGATCTGTACAGTTCATTCTTACTGCTGATTTGGGGATGAGATGTGTGTCTGCAAAATTTGTGCCAAAATTTGTGTCTCCTGACCAAAAAGAAGATCGACTATCTGCAGCCAGGGAGTTGTTGGAATGCATTGAAAATGACTCAAATTTCATAAAAAAGAATATTACTGGTGATGAATCATGGGTTTATGGTTAAGACCCAGAAACTAAGGCTCAAGCCTCACAATGGAAGACTCAAAACTGTCCCAGACTCAAAAAAGCCAGTTGGGTGAGGAGCAACGTCAAGATCATGCTCACCGTTTTCTTTGATTATCAGGGTATTGTTCATCCCAAGTATGCTCCAAAAGGCCAAACCATCAATAAGGATTACTATGTCCAAGTTCTGACTCGTTTGAGAGATGTAGTTAGTCATAAGAGGCCAGAGTTGCACAGGAATGATGAATGGTTGCTTCATCATGATAACTCCCTACTTCATGCATCACATCTTGTCCAGCAGTTCTTTGCCAAACATTAACTTGAGAAAATCAGTTAGCCTTCGTACCCAGCTGACCTCTCACCCTGTGACTTTTTCTTGTTTCCAAAACTGAAATTACCATAGAAAGGAAAGAGATTAGATGACTTAAGAGTCCATTAAGCAAAATTCGATACAGCAGCTTCACAGCATAACGAAAGAGGCATTTCAAAATTGTTTCCAGCAGTGGCAGGAATGCTGGAGGAAGTGTGCTTTATCAGAAAGGGACTACTTTGAAGGAGATTGAGTGCAATAACTGTCAGTGTTATACTACTTTTGCTTTTGTAGAAGTCTCGATACTTTTTGATCGCACCTTGTATTTAGGTCTTGATTTCTCTTCATACATCTTCTGGCGCAGGCTCCAAATCATTTTGGTTGCCTTCCTTATGAACCATTTCAAGTCTTTTTATATCCTTTGTGAGATTATGGTCTCCAAAACTGAACACAATACTCAAAGAGTGAGGCCTCACCGACAACTTGTACAGAGACATTAATATCTCCTCCTTTCTGCTGGTTATTCCTCTCTGTATGCCACCCAGCATCCTTCCTGTTTTGGCTATTGCCTTGTCACACTGTTTTACCACCTTGACATCCTCAGATACTATCACTCCAAGGTCCTTCTCCTGGTGCGTGCACACCAACCTCTCGCTCCTTATCACATACAATTCCATTGGATTTCTGCATCCCAAGTGCATGACACTGCACTTCTTTGCCTTACATCTTAACTGCCGAGCATTAGACCAACACTCATTAGATCAGGGTTTGCTTCCCACTGGCACTAACTAGTGACCTAGGACAAATCATTTTACCCTCTATTGCAGTGGTTCTCAACCCAGTCCTCTGGGACCCCAGGCCACTCAGGTTTTCAGGATATCCACAATGAATATGCATGACAGATTTGCATAGATTTGCATGCGCTGCTTCTATTGTATGCAAATCTGTCATGCATATTCATTGTGGATATCCTGAAAACCTGACTGAACTGGGGGTCCCAGAGGACTGGGTTGAGAACCACTGCTCTATTGCATTCGAAGAAAAGGCCTGGCAATCTACCTCCGGTCATACCATGCCAAGAAAAGTCAGGGGCTGCTAGGTCTCCAGGAGTCAGCATTGATTTGATGGCACTTAACCCTTTCAAGGCCTACTTTAAATTTTTAATCCACATTCTGCAGCCGGGCTAATTTTTGCATATTTCAGGAAAATTGTACCCGTCTTATTCGATATCTTCTAATAGTGATTTTCCTTCTGCTATGGTCATGTATTATATACCATTTGATAGGAATATTTAGTCAGAATTTTGGATCCCAAGAGTTTTGGGCTCGGCCTGGAAAGTGTTAAAGATACAACTGAGCATCCTCTGCAGGCCACTAAGCATTTATCACCACTAGAATTCTGATTTCCTTCTCTTTTATTCAGAGTACAAAAAACTAGTACCACTTTATAGGACTGATTTAAGTAGGTGAAAAAAAAAAGAAAGACAAATAACAATACAAAAACAAGAATAGAGTCAGCTAAGTAGTATAATAGTTTACCACTGTCCGCTAGCAAATTGCTACTGGAGGGATTTTGAATTTAGTTTACAGCCTCTTCAGTAGTAGTTTTAGATGAGCTTGACATTTAAGTGCAGTAGAAAGGATGCAAGAGTCAATAATTTGGAGATGTCTAAAAGAAGACAAAGTGATCTGACAGGACTAAGTGGGAAAAATATGGTGGTTCATTTATAACACCCTCATATGCAGCTTGTCATGCTGTGAGGGCTTGTGTACATCAGTGATACTGAGGGCTAAGCTATCGGTAGTTTAACTACTGGCAGAGTCTCCCAAGATGGACAGGTCTCAAGCTGAAGTACCAGACGATGACAAACAACACATCTGGGCAGCAGCAGAATGGGACAGTGTTGGCGGTGGAGGATCACATTTCTGTGACAACAGCAACAACGCTAAACTTAAACTGCACGGAAGGCAGGCCTGGCAATCTACTTCCGTATCTTGCCATGAAAACCCAATGGATAGTCACAACAAAACAAATCACACTATAGTGCTGGAAGATGAGACCCCCAGGTCAAAACGCACTCAACTGGCTACTTGGGAGGAGCTGAAGACTTTTCAGAGTAAAGCCAGCATTTATGATGTGGTTGGATCAAAGCCCTCGGGACATCTGACTGCTGATGTAGCTACACATGAAATGAGAGTCAGAAGTTGCAAAGATGTCTTACATATTGGGACATGGAATGTACAGTACAAAGCATGAACCAAGGGAAGTTGGAGGTGGTTAGGAATGAAATGGAACGTGTACAACTTGATCTGCTGGGCATCAGCGAATTGAAATGGACCGACATCGGGCTCAATGCATCTGAAGATCACATGGTCTACTAGGCTGGAAATGAAAAACAAAGAAGAAATGGTGTTGCATTTATAATTAAGAAGAAACATGCAAGAACTGTAATGAAATACAATGCAGTCAGTGAATGCTTAATTTCTATTCATCTATGAGGAATGCCTAGCAACACAACTATAATTCAAGAATATGCCCCAACAACAGCTGTTGAAGAGGATGAAATTGATGAGTTCTATGAAGAAGTACAAGCTGAAATTGACAGAGCATGCAAACAGGATATCCTGACAGTCATGAGTGACTGGAACGCAAAAGTTGGCAACAAAGGCGGCGACAAAATTGTTGGAAAATATGGACTTGGCAACAGAAATGAAGCTGGAGAAAAACTGATAGAATTCTGCAAGACCAACAATCTATTCATCTCAAACTACCTTCTTCCAGCAACACAAGCGGTGACTGTACACATGGACTTCACCCAATGGATTCTACAAAAATCAAATTGACTACATCTGTGGAAGTCAATGATGGAAAAGCTTTTCAACATCAACAAAGACAAAACCTGGAGCTGATTGTGTACAAATCACCAACTACTAGAACGCAAACTCATGCTAAAGTCGAAAAAGAGCAAGACACTCACGAATGTAGCAAAATATGACCTTGAGAATATACCACTGTAATTTAAAGACTGCCTACAAAATCAATTCGCTGCTTTAGATACAAATGGCAGAGCTCCAGAAGAGCTATGGGATGACATCAAGAAGACTGTGTTGGATGAAAGCGAGAAGTATCTACAAAGCGTGAAAAAACAAAAATGGCCAAAATGGATAACCGAAGAAACTCTGAAAATTGCCCAGAAACATAGAGAAGCTTAAGCCTGAGAAGAAAGAGAGGCAATTACAGAACTCAGAGATTTCCAACGTGCAGCAAGACAAGACAAGGAGAAGTACTGCAATGACACACGCAAGGAAAATAGAAGCAGAAACTATTAGAGGAAGAACAAGATCGACTTTCCTAAAGCTATGAGAGTTAAAGAAAAAATTCCAGCCTTGAACTGGAATATTACTAGATGCTCAAGGATCTATGTTGAATGATGCTGAGAAGATCAAGAAAAGGTGGACAGAATATACAGAGATTTTATATGATAAAGATTAAGTGGACGAACAGTCGTTTCAACCTGTGCCTTATGATCTGGAACCATTGGTAATGAAAGAAGTCGAAGCAGCATTGAAAGCATTATCAAAGAACAAAGCACAGGGCATTGATGGCATTCCCATAGAAGTATTACAGCAATCTGATGCAGTTGTTAAGCACAGTTACTTACCTGTAACAGGTGATCTCTGGGAACAGCAGGAATAAGTCTTCACATATGGGTACGTCGGTACCGATGGAGTCTGGGTGGGAACGCTTCCCAGCGTCCAATCAAGAGCTTTTGGAAGCATCCCAGCACGCCTGCGTGCTGCCTTCCCGCCTTTCCCAACTGCCTCTCCTCAGTTAAGTTTTAAAGCTGAGAGAGAGAGAGAGAGAGAGAGAGAGAGAGTGTCCTGGGGAGGTGGGAGGGTTGTGAAGACATATTCCTGCTGTTCCCAGAGATCACCTGTTACAGGTAAGTAACTGTGCTATCTCCAGGAACAAGCAGGAATGAGTCTTCACATATGGGGACTCCCAAGCTGAGATGCCTGGAGTCCCAGCATGCCATAGGCTGGAACATGCTATCTCCCAGAACACCAGGCATCCTGAGGATGGAGGGTAGGAGTTAAAGAAAGAAGGATGCTGTGGAACAGCTAACCTAGCATAGGACTGCAGGGATGGAGTCCATGCGTGGATGATGATGGTCATCAATAATATTGCAAAAGATATTGCAATATGGACCTCCCCTGACAGGATTTCACAGAAGTATGGAGGTTCATGGATCTACTGGGAAACCTAGTAGAGGAACCTTGAAGAGGACCTCACTGTAAGTGGAGGTAATAATCCTGTAGGAAAACAAGTGGAGGTCAGAATTTTGAAAGGTAACAGGTAACCCCAGTAGGGAAACTGGGGTAGTCCAAAAACGGTGGGCCTTCAGCGAAAGGCTTTATGAGAAAAACCCTAGCTCTTTTGGAGGCAGAGTGAGTCACTCTTAGGAGCAAAAAGAGAAGGCTAACCGATTTGGACAAACAGGCACAGTCTTTGTGGGGAGAAAGGGTGTGGGAACTCCTTGTATCCCAAAAAGAGAGGACAAATGCCGGAGGCGTTAAGCCTGTGATTAACTGAAGATCCACAATGTCTCTCCTAACTGGGGTAAGCTAGGAGAGATATTGGGCATGGAGAGCTTCAGAGATACCTAAACCGTTAGGTTATGGTATAAAAATTGTTGACTACCACAGGAGTGGTTGTGTGTGTAGAACCCCAAACCTGCTAGATAGCATAGGTATGGGTAAAGCCCCTCTGTCAGAATCATATAGCTATATGAGGATAGACAGTGAGATAGATAAGTATGTGGATACATATCTATCTATAATAAAATATCTCAACAGATGTATAGATATAGATAGATAGATAGACAGATAGACATATAAGAATATATTCCATTAATATGGAACTCACTCCCTCCCGACTTACGATCAATTGAGGATATAAAGGACTTCCGAAAGCAATTAAAGACTGTACTCTTCACAGAGCACTACAGCTCAAACACCTAACTAGATTCCATTTATTGTAACCTTTATGTAATGTGATTGTCTGTAATGGTTTACCTATGTTATGTATACCACCTTTCTACTTCGATGTTTTGATTAAGCAATGCATGTTTCCCTTGCTTTTGTATAACCTTTGTATATCTTTGTAACCGCTTTGATTGAAGGAAAAGGCGGTATAAAAAACTTGTTAAATAAATAAAATAAATAAATATCTATAGTGAGATATGGCAGGGCATAAAATACACACCAAAAAATAAATATGGATATGTAGGTCTACATATGGGTGTCTGCAATTAAACAGAGATATGCCTACAGCACAGTGATCACATAGGATATGTGGAGAGGAAAGATTCATCGAACAACAAGGAGGTGGAACCTACTTGAGAAGACATATAGAGAATCTATTCCTCCTGGTCATGATCTGCAAGAATGCTAGTTAGTGAAAGATAACCAGGACTGTTACGTGAAAAACAAAGGACAATGTCAATGTGCAGCCAGCAAGTCCCGAGTCTTCCAGGACTCTAGCATGGTAAGTAGACAGAAGATGCCTAGAGATGAGATACCATGTTATGGAATGATGAGGACCTGCTTAAGGGCAAAGGTATCATGCGTTCTTACCATGAGGACGAGCATATCCCCGATTGGGAATACTATGGACCAAAGCAGGGGAACTGGCAACTCCTTGAGCTTTCATGTAAGAGAAGGCCTATGTCCTTTATATCAAAAAAGGAGATAGTAAAAGAAGGGAGAACCTTCTAGTCATGGGAGACATGACTGAAAAGCCTTTTCTAACCAGCTAGGATAGCTGTTGGAGAAAAAAAAAACCATGCTCTCTAGCATAGTGGAAAGCTTCTCTGTAGATTGCAGAGAACATGATGCAGGAGAATGAGGAGATAGAACTGGCTGTTAGAGAGCCAGTATCTCTGCCAACTATGCTGCCAAACTCAGGAAAATGAAGATGGCAGAATAGAAGACAATCTAGAAAGCTTGTAGTGAGATGATCTCCAAGAGAGATGAAGCACTAACTTGGAGCCACTACTAAGACTAGACAGAATGTTAGTGGAGGACAATCTGGTTGTTTGTGGACAAGAACCAGTGGTCCAAACATTAAAGCTCCTGCAGAGGCAGCTGTTAGCAAGACAGCAGAAAGAATCTTACTGTTCAAAAACAGAAAGAACAGACAGAACAGGAGTAGGAAACTCTGGACATGTCTGATAAGCTGCCCCAAAGCAAGATTGAGCAGAGGAGGTGACTCCGCACTGGAAAGTGAGAAAAGTAGGGAGGCTGAAGAAAAAGCCTCCCAGTAAGTAATTCCCTTTTACAGGGGAAAACCTTGGTAAGAGGGTGGAGAGAATGGAGCTGAAGAAGACTTACGAAGTAGGAAGTCTATAGAAAGGAAAGATACATGCTGGCACAGGAACTATCATTTGATAGTGGTTAGACCTCTTTCCTTAACAGGAAAAAGAGGAGAAACCTGTGACCTATAGGCATGAATATCCTGACAGCTCATAGAAATATAGAAAAAAAAAAAAGAGGATATCTTTTGGAAAGGGATCCATGTGTAGGGGTTAGAATGAAGCGGTGGATTGCCTCCATTGAGAAGAAGCAACTGTAGATGCTAACCCCAAGAGTCACAAGCATCTGATGATGATTGATCAGAAACCCTGCAGATGCTGGGTTTGCTGAGCCTGGTGAGAGGTTGGATTCTTCAGACCAGGACGATGCCTCCCCTGTTGGGGAACATTTGTATGATGGGCAAGTGATGAATAAAACCTTCTCCTGTGGGAAGAAAGTTTGGTAGGAGATTTCCTACCTAGTGGGACAGAAGAAGGTGTAGAACAAACCTTAGGAACAGGGAAATCAGTGGATAACTGAGTAACCTGACGTAAAGACTCCTTGTTGAAAAGATTTTCTCCAGTGCAAGGAGTATGTCCCAGACGTTGTCGTGCCCATTTGTCCAAGTCTGAAGATTGGAGCCAGGCTCTACGTCGTGCCCCTATAGCTATAGCAGAAGTTCTGCTAACAGACTCAAAAGAGTCTAGGGAAGCACGAGAAAGAAACCAAGAAATATTCTGTATATGCTTAAGCAGTGAAGAATAGTCTTTACTCCTAGAATCTGGAAGGAAAGGAGTCAAAAGATGTAACTGCTTTGTGACCTCCTCAAGAGAAAGACTCATATAAAAAATATATGAGAGAATTCTTGCAGAAAGCATAGATGTCTGGAAGGTTTGACGTCCAAAGGCATCTAGTGTCTGAGACTCACGACCTGGCGGATAAGAAGAGTATTTTTTCTTACTCTTTACCCGCCTCATTGCTGATTCCACTACTATGGAATGATGAGGAAGTTGAGTCTTTTGAAACCCTGGAGAGGGGGGGCACCTGATATAAAAGATCAGTTGCCCTGGGAGGTGGGGGTACCCTTAAAGGTGTTTCCCACATTCCTAGAAGGAGATCCTGCAAGGAATGATGCAAAGGAAGCATTATGTTGTCCTTTGCTTTGGCAGAAACAGAGCCTTGTGCAGGATCATGTCCTGGAATAGGAATGGCAAGAGATCTTGCTATATCCAGGAGGAAACTCTGAAAAGAGGGATCCCAAACAGGAATCTCCCCTGGACAGGATAGATCTAAAGAACTAGCCTGAGCATCCACAGAGTTATCCAAATATATAGGAATAGAAGATCCTGCAGAGTGCAGTGTGGAATGCTTAAAAGATGGTTGCTGGTACTGGCTGTCAGGAGCAGCCCCATCCTTACCACATCGTCCATGCCAGGTATCAACTCCAAGCTTGGTATAGAATGGAGTGATCCTGTTGAAAAAAGCATGGCAGGAATTGGCGACGATGCTACTGTGGGTACCGGTACCAATACCGATACCGATGTCGGAGTCGAACCCGACACAGACATCGGAGCAGACATCGGTGACAGATCAATCGGTACCGAGGTAACCGAAAACCTCCAGCCGCTATCCTCGGTACCGAAGCACCGGTATCGATCGGTGTCGGTACCAAAATCTATTGGTACCCAGTCTTCTAGACTAGAGATCGATTCCAAACTCGGCATCGAGGGCAAAGAGCCTGATAAGCGAAGCATGGAAGGCACCAACCGTGAAGGTAATGAGGACATCGGTACCAACTTCGGTACCGTGTCTGATACCAGTGAAGGAAGGGCAACCAGTGGCAACTCAATCGGCGTCGGGAGAACCGAGAGTTGCGGATCCGAATCATCGGAACCGAGCCTTCGGTACTGTCGAGAGCCGGTACCAAGGCGAGTCGGTACCCAGTCCTCCAGACTGGAGATCGATTCCAGACTCGGCATCAAAGGAAGCGAGGCTATCGATGCACATCCGGAGGGTACCGACGTCGGTTGGAGTATCGGTGTTGGTACCGATAATGGAAAGTCAATCTGGAGGGTATCCACCGGTCCCAAAGGTACCGAAGACGCCAGATGACGATCCCTGGTGAGGAGTGTTTCATACAACACCAGTGCCGATGCCAGGGTATCGGTACCGCTCGAAGCGGATGCCAGCACCGTACACGGCTTAGGTATGTTCTGTGGGGGGTGAACCCCAGGAACAACCTGAAACCCCTTATAGGCTTTGGAGACCGAAGACTCCCCCCGGGGTTTTGAAGCTAGTGGGCTCTCGAGGGCAAGGCCGGAGCCATCTACATGCTGCGCATGAGACCTACCACTCGAGGACTGGCTAGTCTTAACAGACTGTTTGTGGGTTACCTGATCCTGTGTGGACGAAGAAGGGGACGGTGCCCCGAAGTTGGAGGGCAACCGTGTATCGAGGGAGCCTCGATGTTGAAAACCTCTTCTTACCAAACTGTTGTCAGGACCCAAGTAGGTTAGACACCGACTTCAAGGGTCTAAAAATAAAGTTGTACCACCACAGTCTGAATATTTCTTGGAGAAAGTGTCCGCGGTTCCATGAAGGAAAAAGAAGAGGCCTAAAAGGCCTAAGAGACCGTGGGACACTATGAAGAAAAAATATCCCGTGGAAAAGGAAAATTTTTCAAGAAAAGAAAAGAAAACACCGGCGGTACCGGTGGCGTCGGGAAGACAGCCGCGACCACAAGAAAACTAAAAAATAAAAACAAGAATTTTCTGCGGTGACAGGAGGACGTTCTGCCGGCTCCGTGGAAAAACGAAAACTGAGGAGAGGCAGTTGGGAAAGGCGGGAAGGCAGCACGCAGGCGTGCTGGGATGCTTCCAAAAGCTCTTGATTGGATGCTGGGAAGCGTTCCCGCGCAGACTCCGTCGGTACCGACGTACCCATATGTGAAGACTCATTTCTGCTTGTTCCTGGAGATCGATACTTACAAGGCTCTGCCAGGAAATTTGGAAGACAACATCATGGCCAACTGACTGGAAAAGATCTAAAGAAAGGTGATCCAACTGATTGTGGAAATTATCGCACAATCGCTCTGATCCCACATGCCAGCAAGATTCTACTGAAGATTATTCAACAGAGACTACCAACCATATCTGGAACAAGAACTATCTGAAATGCAAGCACGGTTCAGGAAAGGGCAAGGAATGAGAGACATCGCGGATGTGAGATAGATCCTTGAAAAGACTAAAGAATACCATAAGGATATTTGTGCTATATTGACTACAGGAAGGCTTTTGACTGTATAAACCATGAGAAACTCTGGGCCACATTAAGAAGCATGGGTATACCAGAACACCTGATCGTTTTCTTGCACAATCTTTACCCTGATCAAAAAGCAATAGTTCGAACGGAACAAGGAGAAACAGAATGGTTTAAAATGAGTAAAGGTGTATGACAAGGCTGCACACTTTCCCCCTACCTGTTTAATTTATATGCAGAACAAATCATCAGAGAAGCAGGACTGTATGAAGACAACAGAGATGTGAAGATTGGTGACTTGTTCAAGCCATGGCATCATATGGATGCGAAAGTTGGACAGTGAAAAAGATAGACAAGAAGAAAATTGATGCCTTTGAATTATGGTGCTGGTGGCGAATACTGTGTATCCCATGGACTGCCCGAAGAACCAATCAGTCAGTACTAGAGGACATAAAACCTAAGCTTTCTTTAGAAGCTCACATGACCAGACTTCGACTTTCATACTTTGGACACATCATGCGAAGAGAGAGATCATTAGAGAAAGCATCATGCTTGGCAAGGTAGGTGGTCAATGCAAAAGAGGAAGTCCAGCAATGAGATGAATCGATATAACAACAGCAACTATGGGTGCCAGTCTGTCAACAATGAGCTGCCTGACTGAAGACTGAACACAATTTAGGACAACTATCCAGAGGGTTGCCATGAGTCAACACCGATACGACGGCACTTAACAACAACATGCTTATATTTTATCCTCTTTTCCAAGTCTGTATATGTACAGAGCTTTAGTATATTAATCCATTTGTATATAATATGCACGTCACATGGTGCTGCACAATTTACTTCTGTTAAGCACCTGTTGGCGCCATCTTGGACTTATTTTGGCCTATCTTGACTCACCTGTTCTCCTTGATGTTTCCTTACCATTCCCCCTAGCTGTATTCCAGGTCTACAACTACTATATTGTCTGTCTTGACTAGATTGTAAGCTCTGATGAGCAGGGACCATCTTTTACATGCGTCTGGGCAGCACTGCATCTTGTAGTGCTATAGAAATGTTTAGTAGTAGCAGTAGTAGTAGTAATTTTGAGCAGAGTGCTGCAACATGTTTAGCAACAATAATGAAAGAACAAACCACAAGAATTACAAAGAATATAAAGAGAAAACAGTTTCATATGGTACAGCTCCAAGAATTAAAGCGAGAAAAAGAAAATATGAACACAAATGGTGACAAAGGACATAGTTAAAAAAACTACATATTAAAATTATGAAAATATAATAGCAAGATCAATAAAAGTAAGAAAGAATATCATACAAAATTATTCACTCGACCATCCAAGAAACTCTTTAACATTGTAAAATCACTATTAAGGGCACCTGATCAAAATGTGAAGGATACAACCATAAGACCACAGCAACTAATGGACTTCTTCCTAAGTAAATTCAACAATGGCACCATAAAACCTAAACAAATACTATATAAGGTTACCAATGCCTTGTTATATACTTTCAACCCAACAATACTAGAGAACATAGAAAATATCATTCTCAGTATGAACTCCACAACATCACCACTTGATCCTTGTCTGGTTAGCTGGATTAAAATAGCCTGTACTGAGCTAGCAACTATGATGTCAAAAATAGTACAACTTTCATTCAAACAGGGCTATACCCTCCAGCCTAAAAAATACATCAGTACGCCTCAGGCTTTGTTGTCTTACTCCCTTCTTGAAAATGTGCTAGCATAAGGTCAGTTTATAAGATTTTTGAGCTCGATCCTATGTCCGTTTTAGTTATCAGCCTATTTCCAGCCTACTTTATGTGGCTATGCTTACCAAGCAAGTATGTATGTACGACTGCAAGATTTTGTTGACAAATGTTCTCCTCTTCAGTCCCATTAGCATGGATTTCTGCTTACTTAGTATTTTGGGATATTACAGCAGCAGTGAGCAATGATTACCTATATAGCATTTATCTCAACATGGTATAGGGTCAAATATAGTGCAATGGTTCACATCTTTTGATGAAAAGTAATAGCTTAGGGTTGGTGACAGGTCTTTATCATAGACCTAATAAGATTTGGTGGTTTATTGTTTATTCACATTTGATATACCGCTCCCCATAACATCGAAGCGGTTTACAAAAATTAAAATAATTTGTTGAAAAGGAAAAAGGAAAGGAAATTACAATAACTGGTAGAGAGGGAGAAAAAAGAGACAAAAGCAGAAAAAGCATGCAAAGCAACAGAGAGAGGACAAGGAGAGGAAAAATCAAGGGGGGAAAGCTAGAGAAAATAGATGAGTTTTTAGGAGAGAGCAGAACCTTGGATAGGATTCTTCTGTACGGAGGTTGATGGGAAGGGAGTTCCAGAGAGAAGGCCCTAAATAGTAGAATGCTGATTTTCTGGTGGATTGTAGATGAGCTCTGGAGGGTGCTGGAAGATGGAGGCGGTTGATGTGAATGGACCGGAGACTGCGTGTAGGAGTATGGTAAGAGAGCAGATCTGAGAGATAGGCAGGTGTAGAGAGATAAATGGCTTTGTGAATTAAGATAAGAACCTTAAAGGATATCCGAAAGTCAATGGGCAGCCAATGGAGGTGAAGGAGCAAAGGAGTAATATGGTCCCATGGTGAAGCGTGAAAAATCATACGAGCGTCTGTATTCTGAATTAGTTGGAGGCGGCGTTTCTGATATTGGGGGAGTCCGGCAAAAGCAACATTACAGAAATCTAGCCTGGTGAACTGTCCTATTGTTGTTGCTCTTTAACATCTATTTATGAACATAAGATATGCCATTCTGGGTCAGACCAAGGTCCAACAAGCCCACTATCCTGTTTCCAACAATGGCCAATCGAGATCACAAGAACTTAGTAGTTTCCCAAAAAGACACACAGGTTCCATAATGCTTGTATTGGGGGCAAGCAGTGGATTTCCCAGGTTCTCTTTAATAATGGTTTATGGACCTTTCCTCCAAGAACTTGTTCAAACCTTTTTTAAACTCAGCTACACTAACAGCTTTTACTACGTCCTCCAGTAACAAATTCCAGAGTTTGATTATGCGTTGAGTGAAAAGCGCAGTTACTCACCGGGGACAGCAGGAATCAGTCTTCACATATGGGCGATGTCGGCGCCGACGGAGCCTGCATGGAAGCATTTCCCCAGCTTTCAAAGAAAGCCTTTGGGAGATGCACCACGGAAGCGTGGTCCACTTCCCGCCCAAGGGTGCCATCTTGCCTCAGTCTAGTGACATAGCTAAGACAACCAAGGAAAAAATAAAATATGGTAAAGAAGCAACTCCAAGGGGAGGAGGAAGGGTTGTGAGGACCAATTCCTGCTGTCCCTAGAGAACACATGTTACAGGTGAGTAACTATGCTTTATCTGGGAACAAGCAGGAAGTCAGTCCTCATATATGGGACTCCCTAGCTACAGGCTACTGAGAACCTGAAAAAAAAAAATGCTACAGCAACCTGTAAGGATGAGCCGTGATTAGCAGCAGTAGAGTCCCTACTGAAAGACTCTTGCAAGACCCAAGTGTCCAGCAGAGAACCAGCACTCCGGTAGCCTGAACACAGAAGGTCAGAAGAAAGGAGTTGCCTATACCCTGAAGAGATTACGGAGTATAGCTTGGCCGAAAGTGCTGTCCCATCGGGACTTCCTCTCCAGGCAGTAGTCAGTTGCGAAGGTATGGACCAAAGACCAGGTGGTGACCTGGCAGATTTCTGTCACAGAGACTGAACACAGATTTGCTTCAAAAGTAGCCATGGCCCTCACACGGTGTGCCGTGACCCTCTTGTTCAGTGAGATCCCTATTTATTTGTAGGCAAGGATAATGTAGTCCACCACCCAAGTGGACAGAGTTCGCTTAGTCACTGGGAGACCCAGACGACTGGGGTCATATGATACAAAAAGATGTGGGGCTTTGCAGTGGCCCTTAGTCTGAGGTAGGTAAAAGGACAGGGATCTCTTACAATCCAGATTGTGGAGAACGGTTTCCACACTGCCAGCATGCCTCATAAAGAAGGTGGGGAGAACCACCTCCTGGTTGAGGTTGAATGGGGACACCACCTTCAGCAGAAACTTGGGTGTGTGGAGCACCATCCTGTTCTTGTAGAACCTCATGTAGGAGGGGTTCTTCCATCACAGCATGGAGTTCGCTGACTCTGCAAGCTGATGTGAGTGCTACCAGGAAGGCGACCTACCAAGATAGATACGAGAGGTGGCAGGTAGCCAGAGGCTCAAACGGAGGCTTAGTGAGCTGCGACAGCACCACAATGAGATCCCACTCCACCGCTGGGGGGATAGATGGGGGGATTTGGATAACGAGGTCCCACAGGAAATGGGACACAAAGGGCTGTGCAGAGGGGTTTTCCCTCAACATAATGGTGATGTGCTGCAATGGCGCTCAGATGTACTCTGACCGAATGGGACTTCAGTCCCACTTACGATAGGTGAAGCAAGTACTACAGTACCACTTGCACTGAGCAGGAAAACAGGTTTGCCTGCCTTTCTGCATACTACACCGAGAACTGGCGCCACTTGAAGGCATAAGCCCTACTGATGGAGGCCTTACAAGAGGCTAGAAGAATCTCTTCCATGTCCCATGGGAGGCTGAACGAGGCTAATGCTACCCTTTCAGCAGCCAAGCCGTGAGTGAGAGGCAGCCCAGATTGGAGTGTAGGAGAGAGCCCTGCTCATGTGAGAGCATCCCTGGAGCTCGGCCCAGGGGAATCGGCAACACTGCCAATAGGGAGAGGAGCAGTGGGAACCAGAGCTGCCTGGGCCACCAATGGGCTATCAGCATTAGCGATGCTCTGTTGCACTGAACCTTGAATAGTGTCTTGGCTACCAACGGTGTCGGTGGGAAGGCATACATGAGGCCTGTCCACAGGATGAGGAATGCATCCTCTGCCACCCGGGGCGGGTATGGCTGGCAAGAGCAGAATCGGGGCAACTGTGCTGTCTGGGCTGGTGGACAGGTCCATCGAGGGGACACCCCACAGACAAAACAGCTGTGAGGCTACTTTTGGATCCAGGCCCCACTTGTGCAGCTGGAGGACCCTGCTCAGTTTGTCCACTAGGGCACTGTCCTGGCCCGGGAGGTACACCGCCTTGAGGAGCATCCCTCTGTGTGCAGCATAGGAGCAGAGGGCTACCGCCTCCTGGCAGAGAGGGTACAACCCTGTTCCCCCCTGTTTGCTCACGTAGAACATTGAGATCTGATTGTTGGTCTGGATCAGCACAGAGTGGTGTTGGAGCTGCTGGCGGAAGGCTCGGAGGGCTAGGTATATTGCCCAGAGCTCTAGCAGGTTGATTTGCATCTGGGATTCCTTCTGGGACCAGCAGCCTTGCATCTGGAGACTACCGCAATGCGCTCCACAGCCTATTAGAGAGGCGTCCATGGTGAGGACCTTCTAAGGGCTGGGTGCCTGGAAGGGCATCCCGGCCTGAAGGTGACGTGGAATCTGCCACTATCCAAGGGAGTCCACCAGCTGACAGGTCACTTTCACTCTGTCCCTGAGCCTGCCTATGGCTTGCATCCACTGGGAATGGAAGCACCACTGGGTTGCCCTCATGTGCAGGCAGGCACATGGCCTCCACGGTCCACGTGATCCCATGTCCCAACAGGCAGAGTAGGAGCCGGGCAGGTAGAGTCCAGCATTGGTGCACCTCTGCGGCTAGCTCCCTGAGGCATTTTGACCTCTACTGGGGGAGGAAGGCTTTTGCCTGGAGGGTGTCAAGTTGTGCCCCTATGATCTCTAGGTGCTGGGCTGGAGTGAGGTGGGACTTGGAGTAGTTTATGGCGAACCCCAGGTGCTGCAGGGTGTTGATGGTGTGCCTGGTGGCACAATGTACTTCTGCAGCTGTGTCTCCTTTTATAAGCCAGTCGTCCAGATAAGGGAAGGCCCCTTGGAGCTTGAGGTGGGCTGCGACCACCACGGGGCACTTTGTGAAGACCCTTAGTGACAAGACCAGACCGAAGGGCAGCACCCTGTATTGGTATGCTGTCCTCCCACCATGAACCGGGGGTATTTTCTGTGGCTGGGATGAATTAGAATGTGAGTGTAGTCATCCTTTAGGTCTAAGAAGCATAGCCAGTTTCCCTGCTGGAAGAATGGCAGTAGTGTCTCAAGGGAGAGCATCTTGAACTTCTCCCTGACCAGAAACCTGTTGAGCTCTCATAAGTCCAGGATGGGCCTGAGGCCCCCAGTCCTCTCGGGGATGAGGAAGTACCTTGAATAGAAGCTTGCGCCCCAGAGATGTTTTGGCACTGGCTTGATTGCTTTTTCATTGATTAGGCCTGCTAGCTTGGTGAGGAGCAGGGTCTGGTGAAAGAGAGGCCTGGTGGGCTCCCCTGGGAAGTACGAGGGTGGCGCCTGTTGTAGGTGGAGGAGGTAACCCTCCTTGACCAGCTGTAGCACCCAGGAACCTGTGATGATGGCTGTTTACCTGTGGGCAAACAGGGCTAGGCGCTTCCCTGTGGATAGTAGAGGATCCCCTGGGGGTAGGGAGGTCATGCACAGGCTGTCAAAAGCTCCCCCCAGGCTGGGCCAGAGATGGCACCTAGGACTTCTGGACCTTTGGTTTTCTGTGATCATGCCCCTGGGCCTTTTTGTTGCTGGCCCTGTTGAGGGGCCGAGAAGGCCTGAAAGTGCAGAGTACTGCTAAAGCCCCCTTTCTTTCTCAGGAAGGAGGACTTTTTTCCCTGGGCTTTCTTCCGGGGCTACACAAAGATCTTCTTTGAGAGCCTGGTTCTCGTCATGTACTTGGTCTCTATCTCCACTGCCTTATCTGCCTTGGGCTTCCCGAATAAGTTTTCTCCTATGCAGGGGATATCTATCAATTTGTCCTGCACCCATTGTTCCAGGTCGGATGTTCCTACGATGGCCACCCTGGCCGATGACTCAAAGCCACTGTAGGCTGCCCTGGACAAAACCTTTGAGCATTCTTTTACTGTCGAGGTCAGGGTCTTGAACCTCTGTAAGGGTTCTCCATTGAGGCCAGCTGAGAATCCACCGAGCTCCTTCAACAGTTCCTTTAGGTAAATGCTGATGTAGAGCTGGTAGGATTGGATCCGGCACATTAGCATCAAGCCCTTGAAGGCCTTCTGACCAAGAGCATTGAGAGTTCAGGCCTTCCTGCCAGGTGGCACCTACAGATGGGTTTTTTTGGCTCTTAAGCCGGCACATTGCCGACTCTACGACCATTGAGTTGTGGGGAAGCTGGGTCTTTTGAAACACAGGGCTTTGGCGCACCTGATACATGGCGTTGAGGTACCTACTAACAACTGGAATCAATACCGGTGTTTCCCACATCCAGAGGCGGCGGCGGTCGAGGATCGGGGGCACGGGTACCGTGAGGATTTCCTCAGGGGGTGCCTCATATTGTAGTGTCTCCAATTCTTCAGTGCATGGGTCCTCTTCGGCCTTGATCTCAATAGCGAGAGCTTGGCCATGTCCCTCACAAAATCGAGGAATGCAACGTCCTCAGGTGAGGAACAACATCAGGTCATCGGGGGAGACGGGTCCGAAGGCATATCACAGTGTTGCCTCATTACAGGGACTCTTCGTCCTTGGTCTCCCATTTGGACTCCAAATCGGAGTCCGACGCCACATGGTCACCACGGTTGAGGGCCACTCTCGGTGGTCCATGACCTCCAAAAAATCATTGATCCGAGCCGCAGACGCTCACCAGGGAGGACTGGTGTCCCTAGGAACAGGACTGCGACCTCGTCTGGGGCCTCTCTCAAGGCCGATGGCACTCAAGGACTGGCTTGATGTCTGGAGAAGCCTTCAATGTTGAGGGTCCCATCATCGGGGTGGATGAACTGGATGAGCCAGATATGAACGCCTGCTGCATGGCAACTAGGACAGATATACTGCTCTCTAGGGCTGCCATTCTGGTCTCCATACCAGTTTGCTCTGCAGCCTTCGATGCAACACACTCGCAATCCCCAATGCAATAACAAAATGCTCCCTTGCAACAAACAGTCTTTGTGTACTACACACCTACCCTCTGGAATTCCCTCCCAACCACTATCCGAGCTATTACTGACCTCACGCAATTTAGGAAAGCACTAAAGCACCATCTATTCCTTCATCATTACTCCCAGACCGGTGACTTAATACAACCCAGCATACCCTCCCACCCATCATGACGACACCACTAGCACACATACGTCATGTCGACGTAACCATATCCATCAATTACAATTACTCAACATGTAAATAATTCTCAGAGCATGTTATGCTGACAGAAACATATCCGTAACACAATTGCTCAGATGGTATATAGTTACCTCTGTTGAAACCCAAGTTGTAATACCTGTTTTTTTGTAAAGTTCAATGTATGTTTCAGCCTGCATTGTACAAATTAATGTTATTTGTAAACTGCACTGATTCTAAAGAGCACGGTATAAAAAAAAGATTTAAATAAACAAATAAAATAAACAAAAAAAATTATGGGGCAGCTTGGTAGGCCGCTCCTGCCCTGACTCCTCAGACTCACATCTGGGACTGTGGGTCCTGGGGTGGGATTTCTCCTTTTTCCCGGATCTGTCCTCCGAGGCGGTCTTCAAGGGTTTCTTCTTCTTGGGCTCCAGCTCCGGGGATTTACGCTCTGAGGAACCGCGGCTGTGGGACTCCAAGGAGACTCTGGCTTCGTGGGGCACCAAGGTATCTGAGAGGGCCCTGGAGCGTGGTGTCACTGGAGACTCCAGCATGGAGTCGGACTTCTGAAAAAACCTTTTCTGCTCCTGATGGTGGCTCTTCAAGGCCTTAGAGGTCATGGTTCTGCAGCAGCTTGCAGTCGGAGTCATCGTGCACAGGGCCAAGACATTGGAGGCAGCAGTCGTGTGGGTCGGTGAGTGACATTTTGCCACACCGGTCACACCTTTTGAAGCCACCGAAAAAAGGTGGTCCCTGTCTCCTGGTAGGGGTCTGAGACCTTCGGCTGAAAAAGGGCATGAATGCTGGTCGAGGAACACCTCAATGAAAACAAATAGACAAACCCGAGCAGCGACGCCGAGGCGAGATGGCTCAGGGATGGGAAGGAACTGGTATGCAAACGACCAAACTCAATAATAAAAATCTGACTTTTTCCAGGGAAAACTGGACAACGTCCGATGGACTCTGCGGAAAAAAGGAGACTCTGTCAGAGTTCATTGTTTTTTGTTCCAGCTGCTAGCTCTCTGAAGCCACTGACCTCATCAAATGTTAGTGACCCTTAATTAGCTTGCAAAGGGAGCTGGGCTGCTGAGTGTTGTATAAAGGGAGAAACCACAGTTCGAGCACCCCATAAAAGGCAGGAACCACAGTTCGAGCACCCCAAAGTTACAGAATTAGTCACCACAAGGAAGTGAAGGGTAGTCATAGCTGGTAACTCTCTTCTGAGGGGTACTGAGGCATCCATCTGCAGACCAGACTTGATGGCCAGAGAGGTCTGCTCTCTGCTAGGTGCCAAAATCCGAGAAGTTATGGAGAGTTTACCGAGACTCATCAAGCCTACTGATTATTACCTGATGTTGCTTATCCATGTCGGCACAAATGATACTGCCAGGTATCCTCCAAGCATAGCAAAAGTGATTTCATGGCTCTGGGATAGAGAGTGAAGCAGACAGGTGTGCAGGTGGTGTTCTCTTCAATCCTCCCTGTTGAAGAAAAAAACCAAGGCATTGAAGCTTGCACCCTGGAGATACATGCATGGCTGCGTGGATGGTGTCATCGAGAGCGTTTTGGTTTCCTGGATCATGGGATAATGTTCCAAGTGTTGCAGAGCAGAGATGGCATACATCTGTCCAAGAAGAGTCAACATGTCTTTAGTAGTAGACTGGCTAACCTAACAAAGAGGGCTTTAAACTACTGTAGATTCGTTGGGGATGGGTGAAAAAAGCCCCCAAGTAGGTGAAACATTGAATACCTCTACAGCAATGGGTAAAAGAGGCAACATCTGGAAAGCGGTGTGTATAAATGCCCATAGCATGGAAAATAATATCCCAGATGTTGAGGCTTTAATGGAAGAGGCTGACTTAGATTTAGTGGTAGTTACGGAGACATGGTTCACGGACAACCACGACTAGGATATAATTATATCAGGATATACTTTACTCAGGAAGGATAAGATAGGAAGAAGGGGAGGAGGAGTGGCACTATATGTAAAAAAAATATTACAGCTATAGAATTACAGGGAGAGACGAGGCACTGTAGGTTAAACCAGAAAGAGGGAAAGAGAAATCCATTTGTACTGGCGTGATATACAGACTCCCCCCTCACAGGGAGAAGAAGTAGACAGAGATTTAATAGAAGACATATGCAGCACTGTCAGGTAAGGGGACATGCTACTGATAGGTGATTTCAATATGCCGGATGTTGATTGGCACATCCCTGCTGTGGTGTCATCTAGAAGTAAGGAGATCCTGGATCCTCTACAGCAGCGGTTCTCAACCTGTGGGTCGCGACCCCCACGGGGGTCGCCACAGGATTTAGCGGGGGTCGCTTAGCCTCCACCAAGTTTTAAAAAAAAAAATTAAGATGTGCACAAGTTGCTGCCGCTGCCGAGTCCGCTTCTCGGCAGCAGCAAACTCCGGCAAACTCACCGCCTTCTTCTGCAGCCGCGGCTCCCTGCCTCTTAGGGAACCGCGGCTGTACTTGTAAAATCGTTGCGGAGCCCTTCCTGTCTCGACGGGCTCCGTGCAGCATTGTCCCGCCTCCAAAGGAAGTGGTAAACAACTTCCTTTGGAGGCGGGACAATGCTGCATGGAGCCCATCGAGACAGGAAGGGCTCCGCAATGATTTTACAGGTACAGCCGCGGTTCCCTAAGAGGCAGAGAGCCGCGGCTGCATTAGAAGGGAGGCAGACAACCTGCAACACGGCTGACATCGACAGAGGGGGCTGACATGGAGGGAGGGGGGCTGACATGGACAGATGGAAGGATGGGGCTGACATGGAGGGAGGGAGGGAGGGATGGAGGGAGGGGGCTGACATGGACAGATGGAAGGATGGGGGCTGACATGGAGGGAGGGGGCTGATATGGATGGATGGATGGATGGAGGGAGGGGGCTGACATGGACAGATGGAAGGATGGGGCTGACATGGAGGGAGGGAGGGGGCGCTGATATGGATGGATGGATGGATGGAGGGAGGGGGCTGACATGGACAGATGGAAGGATGGGGGCTGACAGGGAGGGAGGGAGGGAGGGGGCTGACAGGGAGGGAGGGAGGGATGGGGGCTGATATGGATGGATGGAGGGAGGGAGGGAGGGGGGCTGACATGGACGGATGGAAGGATGGGGGCTGACATGGAGGGATGGATGGAGGGAGGGGGGCTGACATGGAGGGAGGGAGGGAGGGAGGGGGCTGACATGGAGGGAGGGAGGGAGGGAGGGGGGCTGACATGGAGGGAGTAGGCTGGCATGGACAAAGGGGAGAGAGACATGGGGACATACGGGACAGCCGGGATAACTGCTGGCCCGCGGCGAGAGACAGTGCGGGTTCGGATTCTCATGGGCTGAGGGGGGTGCTAGCACTGGTAATGGGCAGATGGGGGGGCTACGAATGGTAATGGGTTGATTAGGGAAGGCTAGGACTGGGAATGGACTTATCAAGGGGGGGTAGGACTGGTAATGGACTGATGGGGGTCTAGCATTGGAAATGAGCTGATCAGTGAGGTTAGGACTGGAAATGGGCTGATTAGGGGAGCCTAGCACTGGTAATGGGGTTGAGGGGGGGACTAGCACTGGAAATGAGCTGATGGGGGGTAGGACTGGTATTGGGCTGATTAGGGGGGGGGGGTAGGACTGGTAATGGGGTTGAGGGGGATTAGCACTAGAAGTGAGCTGATTAGGGGGCTTTGACTGGGAATGGGCTGATTGTGGGGAGGGGAGGATAGAGCTGCTGACCCTGGAAGAAAACTGGGGGCTAAGGCTACAAGTGGGCTGATACAAGGGGATGGGAGCATGGAACTGAAAGGGAGTGGATCTGAGAGGGGCTGCCATGGTATTTGTACTAGAAGGGACTGATCAGTGGGGAAGGAGGGGGACTGGAAGGGAATGGACACCAGTGGCAGTCATGGGAATGCAAGTTGACATTGGAAGGTACTGGGAGTGAGGACTGGAAAGGGGCTGATACTGGGGAGGGTTACTGGGACTGGAAATAGGCTGATGGAAAGAAGTGAAGAAAACAAAAGAGATAAGAACTGGCAGATGGACCATAGACCACAGAAAGAGAGCTAAGAGAAGACAGGAAAGCAGAAGACTCAGATCGGGACCAGCATGATCAGAGAATAAATTGGTCAGACAACAAAGGTAGAAAAAATAATTTTATTTCATATTAGTGATTTGACTACAAAATCATCATAATTTTGAAATCAAATATTGTTACTTGTTGTTTTGATTATTTAAATAAGTATTTTATAAATAAAAACATATTGCAAAGGCCTATAATATATTAATAATTCAACAAATGATTACAGCGACAATGCGTTAACGGTAAAGGAAGAGAGACGCATTTGATTTTATCATTGGGGGTCACCACAAGTTGACCAACGGTAAAAGGGGTCACGGTACAAAAAAGGTTGAGAACCACTGCTCTACAGGGAGAACTATTCAGGCAACTGGTAACAGAATCCACACATGAAGGGGCCATACTGGACTTGGTGCTTACCAATGGTAAAAGTGCTTCTGATGTTATAGTGGGTGATCAACAGATAGTGTGGTTCAGTATTAGGACTAGGGCTGATAAAATCCATTCAAAAGCGAGGGTCTTAGAGTTTAGGAAAACTAACTTTGCCAAGATGGGCCAATATCTCAAGGCGTCATTAGTGGGATGGGAACAGCTGGGGGATGTAAAAAAACAGTGGGCAAAACTGAAAGGGGATATTTTAAGGGCAACCAACATTTTGGATAGAAAGATAAATAAAGGTAAAAGGAAAAAAGGCTGCTATTGTTCTCAAAAGAAGTAGCTGAAAAGGTGAAGAAAAAGGGGGAGGTCCTTATGAACTACAAGAGATCACAGAGAGAGGAAGACAGGCATCTATATTTGGAAAAACGAACAAAGTAGTCAGGAAAGCAAGGATACAAATAGAAGAAGAAATAGCCAATGCAATAAAGTGGAGGGATAAGACATTTTTCAAATATGTTAGTGAGAGGAGGAAGGGCAAAAGTGGTATTGTCAGACTCAAGGGTGAAGGGGAGAAATATGTAGAAGCTGATGAGGATAAAGCAGGATTGCTCAACAAGTATTTCTGTTCTGTGTTCACAGATGAAGGGCCAGAAGCAGGACCTCAGAAACACCCACAAATAGGAACAAAAGCGATGGTGATTTCAAACGATTTTCAGAAGACTGTTTGTGAGAAACTAGCTAAACTAAAAGTAGACAAAGCGATGGGACCAAATGGGATACATCCAAAAATACTGAAGAAACATGGGGATGTTGTAGCGGCTCTGCTGACTGACCTTTTCAATGCCGCTTTGGATTCAGGAGTGGTGCCAGAGGCCTGGAGAGAGGCACACCTGCTTCCTTTATACAAACGCAGAAGTAAGGATGTGGTTGAAAACTACACGCTATTTAGTATAACCTCTGTGGTCAGTAAATTATTAGAAACACTGCTGAAAAAGAAAATAGTGAGATTTCTGGAGACCAATGGATTACAGGATCGGCGACAGCATGGATTCAACAGAAGCAGGTCTTGTCAGACAAATCTGATTGATTTCTTTGACTGGGTGACCAGGGAGAGACCTAGATGAGGTGTTCTTGGATTCCAGTAAAGCCTTTGACACCGTTCTAAACAGGCGACTTATAAATTGGTGCAGAAAGTGGCTACTAAAATGGTTAGTGGTCTTCATTATAAAGCATATGAGGATAGACTTAAGGATTTTAATATGTATACGTTAGAGGAAAGGCGGGATAGAGGAGATATGATAGAGATGTTTAAATACCTCCATGGAATAAATGTACAGGAGAGTGACAGATGTGTGGAATTGTCTCCCAGTGGAGGTGGTAGAGATGAGGACAGTATCTGAATTCAAAAAAGCAGCATCTCAAAAAGAAAAAAGCGGTCTATTGTAGTAGTTGATATGGAAGGGCAGACTAGATAGACCATGTGGTCTTTTTCTGTCATCATGTTTCTATGATGATCAAAACAAAATAGACCCCCATTTCCCTTCCTTATCCACCTCCTGCTGTCCCAACTTATCCAAAGCATAAAAGCAGCATCGGCGCCTGTGCTTCAGTGTGCATTCGTAAACCCCAGTACTGTGCCTGTCTAGCAGGAAGCCCACATTGGGGGGGGGGGGGGGGGGGGCAGGACTTGTGAACATTCACTTGACTCACAAGCCCCATGCTAATTGCTACTACTGGGCATAGGTCATAATGGAGGTCCAGAGGGAGAGGAAGCAGCCCCACGTCTGTGACCCCATTTACCGATCATGTCATCCCATTTGGGGTTGCAACTCAGTTTGGGAACCACTGCCCTGAGCCATATTTTTCTTGTGTCATGCACAGAGTTTGGTACTAAACACAGAATTCAAGGGAAAAACAGTAATAATATTAAGTGATTTTTCTCTATCTCCTTTGCTGAGCTTGAAAACTACTGGCTACAAAAGCAGGCATAGTTTAACACTAGAACAGGAGCATAGCCACATTACAGTGCAACTCTCTAATAAAAACAAAGTGCTATCATGTATGAGTAAATTTGTTGTATAAATTTAGGAAACAAAAGATGAATGATAGTATGTGTCAAAATAGTTAAAATATTCACACAGGCAATCTCTCTAATGGGTTTGCTTACTAAACTGCTTTCATGTTAATGCCTACATTACCAATTTAATGTTAATATTGCTGCAAGGTTTAAAAAAATTTTTTTTTACACTGTGACAGACTAATTTATTTTATTTATTTATTTAGCTGTATTTATATCCCGCTTTTCACCGGGTCAAAGCGGTCAATTGGGAGATACATTTAACACGAGGGGATATGACACACATACGCTAATACTTACAGGGAACATGGGCAATGGAGGGTTAAGTGGCTTGCCCAAGACCACAAGGAGTGCCTATAGGACTAGAAATCCCAGTCCCTCCGGCCTGAGATTGCTGTCCCCAGGTGGGACTTGAACCCCTGGTCCTCCGGCCTGAAGTACCTTGCCCTAACCTCTAGGCCACTCCTCCCCCCCTACATTATACCACATTATGATAATTGACTTGTTTAAATGTAACAAGGTTTATGTTAATGTAAAAATCCATGTTAATGATAGTAAGCTAAACATTTCCCCTATAAGGGTGTAAAGATTTTACACTAAAAACGTATGATAAAGCACAGCAATAGTGTGTTCACACACAATTCTTTATTTTTCATTTGTTAAGCTTTGTGTCGCTTTACTGTTTTGTGACCAAATTACAAATTACATAAAGAAAATACATATAATTAAAAAAGTCAATCATTTAAAACAAAACATCAGAATAAAATAATCTCTTGGTGCCGCTCCTGCTTCATTGAGGCGGGCAGCAGCAGGACCTAGAGATATTCAATGGCACTAAGCAAAATAGTGCCGCTGAATATCCCGGTGACCACAATTAACATGGTTAGCAGGTTTGCTAACTGCATTAATCACTTTGAATATCCTCCCCCATGTTTTTACTTTCTTCTTATATAATAGGTAATCTGATTCCAAACACAATTCTAACAGAATCCAATTCCAAAATTAAGAAGTAAAAGAAAAGAAAAGGCTTTCTGCTAGAGCTCCATCAATTTAAGAGTCGTTGGTAGACTTAACAAGTTGTAAAGTGCAGGCTAGAATCACTGCACATTTATTTATTTTATTTATTTATTTCTAGCTTTTCTATACCGCGCTATTTGACATCAGCGCGGTTTACAGTTAACAATTTTACACAAGGCGGGGAAGTGCCTTGTGCTTACATCGAACAGGACATAGTAACTTGGATTCATAACATTGAACTATTTATATCTGAACAATGTCAGCTTACTAGTGTCGCTTATACATTCTTAAGGCTGTTGGGTGGTTTTGTTTGTGCAAGGTGTAGGGGTACAGTTGGATTGCGAGTAATATAGTAGGAATAAAGCACAATTATTTACCTGTAACAGGTGATCTCTGGGAACAGCAGGAATAAGTCTTCACATATGGGTACGTCGGTACCGACGGAGTCTGCGCGGGAACGCTTCCCAGCGTCCAATCAAAGAGCTTTTGGAAGCATTCCACCACGCCTGCGTGCTGCCTTCCCGCCTTTCCCAACTGCCTCTCCTCAGTTAAGTTTTAAAGCTGAGACAAAGAGAGAGAGAGAGAGAGGAAAGGAAAGATAGATAGAGATACAACTCCTGGGGAGGTGGGTGGGTTGTGAAGACTTATTCCTGCTGTTCCCAGAGATCACCTGTTACAGGTAAGTAACTGTGCTATCTCCAGGAACAAGCAGGAATGAGTCTTCACATATGGGGACTCCCAAGCTGAGATGCCTGGAGTCCCAGCATGTCATAGGTTGGAACATGCTATCTCCCAGAACACCAGGCATCCTGAGGATGGAGGGTAGGAGTTGAAGAAAGAAAGGTACTGTGGAACAGCTAACCTAGCATAGGCTTGCAGACAAGGCGTCCATGTGTGGATGATAATTGTCATCAATGATATTGCAAAGAAAAAATATTGCAATAGGGACCTCCCCTAACAGGACTTCAGAGAAGTATGGAGGTTCATGGGATCTACTGGGGAACCCAGTAGAGGAACCTCGAGAAGGACCTCACTGTAAGTGGAGGTAGTAAACCTGTAGGAAAAGCAATGGAGGTCAGAATCCTGAAAGGTAACAAGGAACCCCAGTAGGAGAAAACTGGGGTAGCACAAAAAACGGTGGGCCTTCAGCGGAAGGCTTTATGATAAAAGCCCAGCTCTTTTGGTAGCAGAGTTGCTCACTCTTAGGAACAAAAAGAGAAAGGCTAACCGATTTGGACAGACAGGCCCAGTCCTTGTGGGGAGAAAGGGTATGGGAACCCCTTGTATCCCAAAAGAAAGGACAACGCCGGAGGCGAGATATTGGAACATGGAGAGCTTCAGAGGTACCTAAACCATAGGGTTATGGGAGGTGTTAACTACCACAAAAGTGGTTGTGAGTGTAGGACCCCAAAACATGCTGGATAGCATAAGTATGGGTAAAGCCCATCTGTCAGAATCATATGGCTATATGAGCTTGGACAGTCAGATAGATAAAGCAGAAACATATCTACCGATAGTAAAATATCTCGAGAGATACATGTAGATATAGAAATATATAGAGATATACATATATATATATCATATAGATATATGAGAATATATCTATAGTGAGATATGAAGGGCATAAAATACTCACACGATAGACAAACATCTGTAAGATGTGTGCTATAGGCATGAATATATATATATATATATATATATATATATATATATATATATATATATATATATATATATATATATATACCTCTATATGGAAGTCTGCAAGAAGCAAACAGAGATATGCCTACAGAAAGTATCCACATAGGAAAAATATGGAGAGGAAAGATTCATCTAATAACAAGAAGGTGGAACCTACTTGAGAAGACATATAGAGAACCAATTCCCACTGGTTATGGCTACAGGAATGCTAGGTAGTAGAATAACCAGGATGGTTACGTGAAAGCAGAGGATGATATCAGTCTGCAGCCTGAAAGTCCCGAGTATTCTAGAATTCTAGCATGGTAAGTGAATAGAAGACGCATAGGAATGAGATACCATGCCGACCTGCTTAAGGGCAAAAAGGTATCATGCGTTCTTACCATGACGAGGAGCTGGAAGGGGAAAACATATTCCCTATTGGAAATACTATGGACCAAAGCAGGGAATTAGCAACTCCTTAAGCTTTCACGTAAGAGGAGGCCTATGTCCTTTATATTAAAAAGGAGAACTTTTCTAGTCATGGGAAACATGACTGAAAAAGCCTTTTTCAACCATCTAGTATGACTGTTGGAGAAAAAGCCCCCCCCCCCCCCATGCTCTCTAGCAAGGGCCCATAGTGGAGAGCTTCTCTGTAGAATTGCAGAGAGCATGATGCAGGAGAATTGGGAGATGGAACTGGCTGCAGAAGAGCCAGCAGCTATGTCAACTACGCTGCCCAACCCAGGGGAATGGAGATGGCAGAAAGAGAAGACAATCCAGCAAGCTTGTAGTGAAAATTTCCAAGACAGATGACAGCACTGACTTGGAGCCACTACTAAGACCAGACAGAATGTTAGTGGAGGACAAATCTGGTTGCTGGTGGAGAAGAACCAGTGGTTGAAACATTAAGGCTCCTGCATTGGCAGCTGCTTGCCAGACAGCATAAGAATGGTACTGTTTAAAAACAGTAAGAACAGACAAAACAAGAGTAGAAAACTCTGGATGTGTCTGATGAACTGCTTCAAAGCAAGATTTAAAAAGAGGAGTCAACTCAGAGAAGAGAACTCCGCACTGGAAAAGTAAGAAAACTAGAGAGGCTGAAGAAAAGCCCTCCAGTGAAGCAATACCGCTCTTACAGAGGAAAAACCCTGGTAAGAGGGTAAAGAGAATGGAGCTGAAGAAAACTTACAAAGTAGTAAGTTTATAGGAGGGAAAAAAAGACATGCTGGCACAGGAAACTATCATTTGATAGTGGATAGACCTCTTTCCCTAGAAGGAAAAAGAGGAAAAATCCTGTGACCTAGAAGCATGAACATCCTAACAGCTCATAGAACATAGAAAGAATGGATGTCTTTCGGGAAGAGATCCATGTTTAGGATTTAGAATGACAGCAGTGGATTGTCTCTAATGAGAAGAAGCAACTGCAGATTGTAATCCCCAGAGTCACAAGCATCTGATGAATTTATCAGAAACCCTTGGTTGCTGGGTTTGCTGAGCCTGGTGAGAGGTTGAACTCTGCAGACCAGGACGATGCTTCCCCTGTTTGGGAACATCTGTATGATGGGCAGATGATGCATAAAACCTTCTTCTCCTATGGGAAGAAAGTTTGGCAGGAGATTTCCTACCTACTGGGACAGAAGAAGGTGCCGAACAGCTCCTAGGAACAGGTAAGTTAGTGGAGAACTGAGTAACCTGACGTAAAGACTCCTTGTTGAAAAGATTGTCTCCAGTGCAAGGAGTATGTCCCAGTCTGTGCTGTGCCCATTTGTCCAAGCCTGAAGCTTGGAGCCAGGCTCTACGTCGTGCCCCTATAGTTATAGCAGAGGTCCTGCTAACAGACTCAAAAGAGTCTAGGGAAGCACGAGTAAGAAACCAAGAGATATTCTGGAGATGCTTGAGCAGTGAAGAATAGTCTGCACTCCTGGACTCTGGAAGGGAAGGAGTCAAAAGATGTAATTGCTTTGTGACCTCCTCCAGAGATAGACTCATATAGAAAATATATGAGAGAATTCTTGCAGAAAGCATAGATGTCTGGAAGGTTTGACGTCCAAAGGCATCAAGTATCTTAGACTCACGACCTGGCGGATAAGAAGAGTGCTTTTTCTTGCTCTTTACCCGCCTCATTGCTGATTCCACAACTATGGAATGATGAGGAAGCTGAGTCTTTTGAAACCCTGGAGAGGGGGGCACCTGATATAAGAGATCAGTTGCTCTGGAAGGTGGGGGTACCCTTAAAGGTGTTTCCCACATTCCTAGAAGGAGATTCTGCAAGGAATGATGCAAAGGAAGCATTATGTTCTTATTTGCTTTGGTAGAAAGAGAGTCCTATGCAGGATCATGTCCTGGGATAGGAATGGCAAGAGATCTTGCTATATCCAGGAGGAAACTCTGAAAAGAGGGTTCCCTAATAGTATTTTCCCTTGGACAGGGTAGATCTGAAGAAGTAGCATGAGCACCGACAGAGCTATCCAGATATATAGGAATAGAAGATCCTGCACAGTGTAGTGTGGAATGTTTAAAGGATGGTCGCCGGTACTGGCTGTCAGGAGCAGAGACCGTCATTTCCACATTGTCCATGCCAGGTATCGACTCCAAGCTAGGCATAGAAGAGAGCGATCCTGTTGAAAAAAGCATGGTAGAAGTTGGCCACGATGGTACTGTGGATACCGGTACCGATGTCGAAGTCGAGCCCAACAAAGACATCGGAGCAGTCATCAGTGACAGTTCAATCGGTACCGAGGTAACTGAAAACCTCCGGGTGCTATCCTCGGTACCGAGCCACCGGTATCGATAGGTGTCGGTACCAAAATGCAATGGTACCGAGTCTTCCAAACTAGAGAGCAATTCTAAACTCGGCATCGACAAGCAAAGCATGGAAGGCACCGACCGTAAGAGTAATGGAGACATCGGTACCGATTTCGGTACCGTGTCTGATACCGGTGAATGAAGGTCAGCTAGTGGCAACTCAATCGGCCTCGGGGGAACCGAGAGTTGTGGATCCGAATCATCGGAACTGAGCCTTAGGTACCGCCGAGAACCGGTACCAAGGCGAGTCGGTACCCAGTCCTCCAGACTGGAGATCGATTCCAGACTCGGCATCGAGGGAAGCGAGGCTATCTATGCACGTCTGGAGGGTACTGACGTCGGTGGCAGTATCGGTGCTGATACCGATACTGAAAAGTCAGTCTGGAGGGTATCCACCGGTCCCGAAGGCACCGAAGACGCCAGATGACTATCTCTGGTGTGGAGTGTTTCATCCAACACCAGTGCCTTTTTAGGGGTATCGGTACCGCTCGAAGCAGATGCCACCACCGGACACGGCGCAGGTATGTTCTGTGAGGGGTGAACCCCAGGAACAACCTGAAACCCCTTATACGCTTTGGAGACCGAAGACTCCCGCCGGGGTTTTGAAGCCCAAGGGACCTCGAGGGCAAGGCCGGAGCCGTCTACATGCTGTGCATGAGACCTACCACTCGAGGGCTGGCTAGTCTTAACAGACTGTTTGTGGGTTACCTGATCCTGTGTAGAAGGAGACGGTGCCCCGAAGCTGGAGGGAAAACGTGTATCGAGGGAACCTCGATACTGAGAACAACTTCTCCCCAAACTGTTGTCAGGGCTCAAGCAGGTTAGACACCGACTTCGAGGGTCTAAAAATAAAGTTGTACCGCCACAGTTTGAACATTTCTCGGAGAAAGTGGCTGGCGGTTCCATGAAGGAAAAGAAGAGGCCTAAAAGGCCTAAGACACTATGAAGAAAAAATATTACCCTGAAGGAAGATTTTACAAGAAAAGAAAACACTGGCGGTACCGGTGGCATCGGGAGACAGCCGCGACCACAAGAAAACTAAGAAATAAAAACAAGAATTTTCTGTGGTGACAGGACGACGTCCTGCCGGCTCCGCGGAAAACAAAAACAGAGGAGAGGCAGTTGGGAAAGGCGGGAAGGCAGCACGCAGGCGTGGTGGAATGCTTCCAAAAGCTCTTTGATTGGACGCTGGGAAGCATTCCCGCGCAGACTCCGTCGGTACCGACGTACCCATATGTGAAGACTCATTCCTGCTTGTTCCTGGAGATATGATGTTTTATGGCTTTCCTGAATTGCGAGAGATCATTGATTGATCTGATGTTGGACGGGAGATTATTCCAACACCTTGGAGCGTAGAAAGAGAATGCCCTGCTTCTGGTTGTTTTTGTGCATTTCGTCACTTCAATCGGGGTTTATTTATTTATTTTATTTTATTTTATTTACATTCTCTTATATACCGCGCTATTCTGCATCAGTGCGGTTTACATTGAACAAACTGAAATTACATTGAACAGGGCATTATAACTTGGAGATAACTATTTTACAGGGAACATGGGCTATGGAGGGTTAAGTGGCTTGCCCAAGACCACAAGGAGCACCTGTGGGACTAGAAACCCCAGTCCTTCCGGCCCAAGATTGCTGTCCTCTAGTGGGATTTGAACCCCCGACCTTCCGGCCTGAAGTACCTTGCCCCAACCACTAGGCCACTCCTCCACTATTAGTGTGTTGGCGCCTATTGACCTTCTTGTCCTATTATCGGGGGTGTGGGTAATGAGTGCGGTGATGGTTGAGGGGAATATCCTATTGATGGCTTTAAACGTAATGAGTAGTGCCTTGTAGGTGATTCTGCCTTCTATTGGTAGCCAGTGAAGGTCCTTTAAAGTAGGGGGTGATATGGTCTCTCCTTGAGACTCCACAGAGGACACGTGCCGCGGCATTCATTGCGAGCTGCAACTGGTTTAGGGAACTCTTGGGGATCCCGTGTAGAATGATGTTCGCATAGTCGAAGTGAGGGAGTAACAGGGCTTGGAATACTGACCGGTAGTCTTCATATGCCAGCATTGGTCTTAGGTGACGTAACATCTTAAGCTTGACATATATAGCTTTGATGGTATTGCTTATGTGCACTTTAAAGTCAAGACGTTGATCAAGCGTAATACCCAGGTAGCGTATTGTGGGCTTACTTGGGAGCTCTGCGTCTCTGACCTTTAATGTTTTAGGTGGGGAAAAGTTTCTGTTCTTTCTTATGAACAATACCTCCGTCTTCTTGAAGTTTATACGAAGGTTCTGTTCGAGGAGTCAGTCTGTGATCGTGTTGAAGCAGTTGACTAAGGCAGTAAAGCACAGTTACTTACCTGTAACAGGTGATCTCTGGGAACAGCAGGAATTAGTCCTCACATATGGGTACGTCGGTACCGACGGAGCCTGCGCGGGAAAGCTCCCCAGCTTCCCAGAAGAAAGCTTTTGGGAGCCTCCCACAGTGCACGCGCGCTGCCTTCCCGCCTTTCTGACCAACTCTCCTCAGTTCAAGTTTAAAGCTGAGACAACAGAGAGAGAGTAAAGGAAAGTCAAAGAGAGAGAAAGATACAACTCCTAGGGGAGGTAGGTGGGTTGTGAGGACTAATTCCTGCTGTTCCCAGAGATCACCTGTTACAGGTAAGTAACTGTGCTATCTCCAGGAACAAGCAGGAATAAGTCCTCACATATGGGGACTCCCTAGCTAAGATGCCTGGGAGATCCCCAAGGGTATGAGACCCTGAAAGGTTCCTCGTCTTCCTATGGATCTCAGGCATCCATTGAGGGAAGGAGGGCAGGAGTTGTTCAAGAATGGAACAGGTGTCTGAGGACAGCCTGACCAAACAAGGCATCCTGGCGGGAGTCCTTGTCCAAACAGTAATGGGCTGTAAAGGTATGAACCGAGACCCAGGTGGCTGCTCGACAGATCTGATCGATGGACACAGAATGAAGATGAGCCATAGAGGTGGCCATGGCCCTCACATTGTGAGCTGTGACATGGCCTTCCAGAGAAAGGTTCTTACTCTGGTAAGCAAAAGAGATACGCTGAGCAATCCAATTGGACAGTGTTCTTTTAGAGACTGGAAGTCCTAGATGAGAAGGATCAAAAGCAACAAAAAGCTGGGAAGACTTTCTATGTTGCTGTGTCCTGTGTAAGTAAAAAGCAAGAGCTCTCTTACAATCTAGAGTATGAAGGTTCCTCTCTGCAGTGGATGCATGAGGAGCTGGAAAAAAGACAGGTAAATATACCTCTTGATTAAGATGAAAAGGTGAGACCACTTTAGGCATAAAGTGAGGATTTGTCCTAAGGACTACCTTATCATGATGGAACCTTGTATAAGGTGGATTAGCCACTAAGGCCTGCAGCTCACTAATGCGGCGAGCAGAAGTGATTGCAATAAGGAAAATAACCTTCCAGGAAAGAAATTTCAAGGAGGTAGTAGCTAAGGGTTCAAAAGGTGACTTCATAAGCTGACCAAAAACCAAGTTCAAGTCCCATGCCACCGGAGGAGGTCGAATGGGAGGTTTAGTTAAGGTTAGGCCTCTCGTGAATCTTGCAATAAGAGGATGAGAGGAAACAGGTTGTCCATTGATAGGCTTAAGGGATGCTGCAATAGCACTTAAATGGACCCTTACGGAATTCGTCTTAAGGCCTGCATTGGAGAGATGCAGGAGATATTCTAAGAGAGAATTCAGAGGAAGTGCTAGAGGGTCAAGACCCTTTTGAGCACACCAAATGGAAAATCTCTTCCATTTAAAAGCATAGGAACGCCTAGTGGAAGGTTTCCTGGAAGCATGAAGGATATCCTGCACTTGTTGCGAAAGACTGAAGTTCTGAAGGTCTAGGCCTTCAGTAACCAAGCTCTGAGGTGAAGGGACTTGGGGTTTGGATGCCACAAAGTCCCCTCCTCCTGAGACAGAAGGTCTGGAGCAGCTCCCAAGTCCAGAGAGGGGGCTTGGGAGAGATGCAGAAGTAGAGGGTACCACACTTGGCGTGGCCAGCGAGGAGCTATGAGGATCATAGATCCTTGATCCCTCTGAAGTTTGAACAGAGTCTTGGGGATCAAAGGAATGGGTGGAAAGGTATACAGGAAGTCCTGACCCCAGTGAAGAAGGAAGGCATCCTTGGCCTGAACTCCCTGACACGGAATTCTGGAACAGAACCGGGGAAGTTTGGCATTCCACGGACTTGCAAATAGGTCTATGTCCGGGGTACCCCATTCCTGAAAGATTCTGAGTACCTGATCCATGTGCAGGGACCATTCGTGTGGAAGCAGAACTCGACTGAGTCTGTCCGCCCAAGAGTTTTGAATTCCTGGGAGGTATACTGCCAGGAGATGGATTTGATGCTCTCTGGCGAAGGCCCATAATCTGAGAGCTTCGTTGCAAAGCGACAGAGAGCCGGCTCCTCCTTGTTTGTTTATGTAAAACATTGCTACCTGATTGTCCGTTTGAATGAGGACTGTCTGGTAGCTGAGGAGGGTATGAAAGACCTTAAGAGCTAAGAACACTGCTCGAAGCTCCAAGTGATTGATATGAAGAGAGGTCTCCTGTGGAGACCAAGTACCTTGGGTGGAGAAGTCCTGCAGATGAGCTCCCCAACCTGTTTGGGAGGCATCTGTTGTGAGGATTGCTTGGGGCAACAAAGGTTGGAAGGGGGACCCCAGCAACAGATTTTGAGTGGACATCCACCATTGGAGAGACCAAAGGAGACGTTTGGAGTTTGCTATTTGGTCTGACAGAGCTCCTGAGGCTTGAGTCCACTGGGTGGACAAAGTCCATTGAGCTGCTCTCATGTGTAGGCGAGCATAGGGGACCACATGTACTGTGGATGCCATGTGGCCTAGCAGTCGTAGCATCTCCCTGGCAGTTAAGTGGCTCTTTGACTGAATCTGGGAGGCTGGCTGCACTAGACGTTGGCAACGGGCCTGAGGAAGGTAGGCCCTTGCAGTGGTAGTATCCAACCAGGCCCCTATGAATTCCAGGGACTGAGTAGGAATGAGCTGGGACTTTGGGAGGTTTACCACCAGTCCCAGATATTGCAGAATGCGCCTTGTGCGGTCCAGGGAAATCTGGGCTTCTGACTGAGATGGAGCTCTGATGAGCCAGTCGTCCAGATATGGGAAGACAAAGACTCCCAGAGTGTGCAGAAATGCAGCAACTATTGCCATGCATTTGGTGAACACCCTTGGAGCAGAGGCCAGACCGAAAGGAAGGACTCTGTATTGGTAATGTTTTCCCTGGAACAGAAAACGTAGGAATTTTCTGTGGGATGGGTGGATGAGTATATGGGTGTACGCATCCTTGAGATCTAGAGAACAAAGCCAATCCTGACTCTGTAGGTATGGAAGGAGTGCCTAAAGAGAGCATCTTGAACTTCTCCTTGTACAGAAATTTGTTCAATTCTCGGAGATCTAGAATAGGTCTGTATCCCCCTGTTTTCTTTGGGATGAGAAAGTAGGGGGAGTAAAAACCTGACCCCTGTTGAAGAAGAGGAACTTCTTCTATGGCCCTCTGGGCCAGAAGGGAGGTTACCTCCTGATCCAGAAGGTCGAGGAGAGATGTGGGAGAATTGAAATGTCTCACCATGGTGTAGGGAGGAAGGTCTGAGAAATTAAGTTTGTAGCCCTCTCTGATGATGGAGAGGGTCCACTGCTCTGATGTGATTTGCTCCCATCTGGGAGCAAAATGAGCCAACCTTCCTGGAATGGTGAGAGGTTCTGACTGTTGTAGAGCCAGAAAGGTTAAGTTCTCTAGCAGTAAGTCAAAACCCCTGAGGGGCTTGGGACTGCTGGGTTGCAGCAGCCCCTGCAGGTTTAGGCCTAGCCTGTTTGGGTTGCTGACGCTTAGTAGCAAAGCGACCTGCAGAAGACTGTTGACCAGAAGTGGAAGGAAATCTGCCCTTCTTGTAAAAAGACTTTTTAAAAGACTTTTTCTTGGCTGGAGTGGAGGTAGACTTAGAAAGTCTATCAAGAGCAGCATTTTCTGCATCCATTTGAGTGGCTTTAATCTGCCACTCCTTGCCAAATAGGTTTTCACCTGTACAGGGTAGATTTCCTAAACCATCTTGAACCCAGGGTTCTAGATCAGAAGCATGGAGCCAAGCAATTCTACGAGCAGCTATAGCAATGCCTGAGGCTCTGCTGGCAACCTCAAAGGCATAAAAGGCTGCTCTGTTGGAAAACTTTGAGATGTCTTGCGTATGCTTAAGCCAAAGAAGGAATTCCTCTCTTTTATCCTCTGAAATAAAAGGGAGAAAGTTGTGCAGCTTTTCTGCAACCTCCTTCAGAAACATACCCATATAAAGGCTGTATGAATTGATTCTGGCAGTAAGCATGCTAGCTTGGAAGATCTTTCTACCAAAAGCATCCAAGGTCCTGCATTCTCTTCCTGGAGGAGTAGAAGAGTGCCTTTTGGTACTCTTTATTCTCTTCATAGCTTACTGCACCACAATAGAATGGTGAGGAAGCTGAGTTTTTTGAAAACCAGGAGGAGGGGGGACACGGTACATAGTGTCCAATCTACGAGAATGAGGAGAAAGGGTGAGAGGAGTCTCCCACAATTCAAGCAAATGTTCTTGGAGAATTTCATGAATTGGCAAGGTGACTGCCTCTCTGGGAACCTTAGAGTATCCCAAAATGTCTAATTTTTTTGCTCTAGGTTCTTTTTCAGAGGTTACTGAAATAGAGAGTCCTTTAGCTACTTCCATGAAGTCTTCAATGGCTTTCATTAAGGCTGCGACGCCCACGGTACCACAGCAAGCGGTACCGACCTCGGTTCCGGTACCACAATCGATACCAGTACCCAGGGCATCCACGTCGACCAGGATACCGGTTCCGGTTCCGGGGCTTTTCCCGATACCGATCCGGTTCCGGGTACGCCCGATGTCGATACCGGTCGATACGCGTATCGATCCCTGGAAGCCAACAGATGATACTTCCAGTCTTCTGATGATTCTGATTCATCGGATGACTCTCCCGAAGTATCTCTTGCTCTCCCTGAGGAGCCCTCTTCTCCAAAGAGGAGAATGTCTCCTCCAGAGGATTTGTCCTTTATGGCCTGCTGCATGGACGCCACGACTGCCTGGATGTCGGTACCGGAAGAGTGTGCCGGTACCCCAGAGCAGTCTAACAGGTGATCGGTCGAGGCCGTGCCATCGATGTCAACCTGTAACCCCATAGGAGGAGCTTTGGAAGCCGGAGCTTCCCGCCGGGGTTGTTTGGCTGGGGCAGGATCCTCAGGGTCCAGCCTGGAGGCATCTCGATACTTAGAGGGAGATTTGCCCTTTGAGGACCTGCCAGAGGAATGTTTGGTTACCTGAGATCCATCAGGAGAGGAAGACCTGGAAGATGTCGATGCTGGAGTATCTGTGGAAAACAGCATATGAAACTTGGCTGCTCGGTTCTGTAAGCCACGTTTAGACATCAGGGAACAGGACTGGCAATCCGGAATGGAGTGGTCAGGCCCCAAACATTTAAGACACCATTCATGTGTGTCGGTAACTGAGATGGTACCGCTACACTTGGTGCATTTTTTAAAACCAGAAGCTGGTTTTTCCATGAGGGAAATTTGTTCTCTAGGCCTGGGGCCTAAAGAGAGAAAGTTTCACCAAGTAGTGAAAAGAAAATAATTTTTTTTTTTTGAAAAGTAAAAAGAAAAAAGACCGGCGGTACCGGTCCGGTAGCGGGGAAGGCAGACACGCGGCCAAAGAAACAAATTAAAATAAGAACTTCTTCAGCAGTGACAGGAACACGACCTGCTGGCTCCGCGGAAAAGAAGAACTGAGGAGAGTTGGTCAGAAAGGCAGGAAGGCAGCGCGCATGCGCTGTGGGAGGCTCCCAAAAGCTTTCTTCTGGGAAGCTGGGGAGCTTTCCCGCGCAGGCTCCGTCGGTACCGACGTACCCATATGTGAGGACTTATTCCTGCTTGTTCCTGGAGATAGTCAGGATGCGAGACGTCGAACGGCGTAAACAGCAGGACATCATCTGCATAGATCAAGCAGGAAATTCCAAAGGATCGAATGATTTCACAGATCGGCTGCATGTAGATGTTGAATAATAGTGCGGATAGGGACGAGCCCTGGGGTACTCCTTGGGTTTGTTGAAACGGATCCGAGGAGTTGGCTCCCATCCTTACAAGTTGCCATCGGTCATCTAGATATGACTTACACCAATCCCACGCCAAGCCCTGAATTCCCTTATCCTGGATGCGTCTGAGGAGTTGAGTGTGACTGACAATAGTCAAATGCTGCAGCAATGTTGAGGAAGATCAGTGCGAATCCTTTCTTGATATTGTCTAAACCTCTGGATAAGGTATTGGTTAGTGTGGTGAGTAGTGTTTCTACGCCGTGAGCTTCTCTAAACCCGTGCTGGCAAACATCTAATGGGGCTGTGCTGTCTATGTGCTGGTGAATCTGTCTTTGGACATTCTTCTCAAATATTTGGCATAGGCATGTTTATCTTCATCAGTCTGAGTAAAATTGCATGCCTGCATGTGGATGTATAAATGTGTGTATGAAATAGTAGGATGAGCCAGGGCAGGCCCGTCCATTGTGTGAGAATGTTGTTTGCACAGGGCCCTGCGCTTCAGGGGGCCTCGCGCAAACTTCATTCGCCCAAAATGGACGGCTTCAGAGGTGAGCTGGGGAAGCCCGCGTGAAGCCCTGGCTCACCCCTGCACAGCAGCCCACGTGAAGAGTGGTGTTTTCCCTCACACTGGTGGCTGTGTTACTGTGAAGCGTGTGAGAGACGGGAAATGCCCTTTAACTTTTTCCAACTAAACAAACTAAATACCCTCTGCCAAGTTGAAAAAATCAAATGTGAAAAACAAAACCTGGGTTAACTAAGCCCGTTTTTCAAAAACTTTTCCGGTAACCAGTTTTTCGTATCTAATTTTTTTGTCGGAGAGGCCAGCCAAGCTAAAGGAAGCACGCCTTACGTCATTGTGGCCCGTCCATTTTGTTAAGTAAGAATACAATCTTAATCACTTTAAAAACTGCGTCTTAATATGTTACTTAGCTGAATCCTTGAAAAGGCTGTAGAAAAAACAGTGGGACGACGACGTGACATGTTTCGGGGTATTGAAAAATAATCCCCTGCTTCAGGTCCAAGCCGCTGTGCAATACGCTTTCAGCCATTCAGGGAAAGCGTATTGCACAGCGTATGGCTTAAAGCGTATTGCACAGCATATGGCTGAAAGCGTATTGCACAGCGTATGGCTGAAAGTGTATTGCACAGCGGCTTGGACCTGAAGCAGGGGATTATTTTTAAATACCCCGAAACGTGTCACGTCGTCCTCCCACTATTTTTGCTACAGCCTTTTCAAGGATTCAGCTAAGTAACATATTAAGACACAGTTTTTAAAGTGATTAAGATTGTATTCTTACTTAATAAAATGGACGGGCCACAATGGCGTAAGTTGTGCTTCCTTTAGCTTGACTGGCCTCTCCGACAAAAAAATTAGATACGAAAAACTGGTTACCGGAAATGTTTTTGAAAAACGGGCTTAGTTAACCCAGGCTTTAACTTTTTCCGGCATTCAGGGTGCTTCACAGTAAAACAGACGTCAGCATGAGGGAAAATGCTGCTCTTCACGCTGGTAGCTGAGCAGAGGGAGCAGGAACCTCTCGCAGGCTTCCCCGTCTCACCTCTGAAGCCCCTTAGACAGCCGTGGGGCTCTTCGGGGGGGGGGGGGGTCTAGGATGGGACAGGAAATGGCCAATGGGGGGCTAAGATTGGAAACAGACTGATGGCGGGGGCTTGGATTGGAAATGGGCCGATGGCGGGGGCTTGGATTGGAAATGGGCGGGGGACTGGAAATGGGCTGACGGGGGGGCTAGGACTGGAAATGGGCAGATGGGGGGAGCTTGGACTGGAAATGGGCAGATGTTGTTGTTGTTAAGTGCCGTCGAGTCGGAGTCGACTCATGGCGACCCTCTGGATAGCTATCCTAAATTGTGTTCAGTCTTCAGTCAGGCGGCTCATTGTTGACAGACTGGTACCCGTAGCTGCTGTTATTGTATCGATCCATCTCATTGCTGGCCTTCCTCTTTTGCGTTGACCTATCTTGCCAAGCATAATGTCTTTCTCTAATGATCTCTCTCTTCGCATGATGTGTCCAAAGTATGAAAGTCGAAGTCTTGTCATCTGAGCTTTTATTTACTTATTTATTATTATTTATTTATAGTCTCTTATATACCGCACTATTCAGCATCAGCGCGGTTTAATGTAACAAAAATGCTCAGTACAGTTGAACGCGTATGAGTTTTACAGGTAACAGGGCACAAAAACTTGTATAACAGGGGAAAACTATTTACAAAATTTATTACATGGAGTCATAATAACAGTAGTTTCACAGAAACATAACCACCACTAAGGGTTTGAGTATCATACTTGGTGTGTTGTTGAGATACCATAATTTGTATGGAAATGGTATCGCCAGGAGACTTTGGGCTCTAGGGGTTGTCGTTAGGCTTGTCAGACGGCTGCCTGGGTGAGAATCTTCACACTCTTGGCAAGTGCATATTTCTATATGATTTGCAAGGTATTGTGGGCAATGTAGTTCATTCACACCAGACACAGCTGCTGACAATAATTTAGTTGTGCTCTTGGGTAAAGCCAATAAGATATTTATTTATGGGGTTATTTCTCCCAACACAGATATGCATGGTAGCACATAAATTAGGTAACTTGCTTTCAGTGTTAACTTGGAAAAACAAAGTCAAAATCAGGAAAACAACAAATGAAAAGCTACAAAGCAAGAAACAAACTGTTCTTTTCAGATTAACTTCTGATTACTTCCCACACAGATACAGAAGTGATTCTCTCCTAGCTCACAAGCAATTAGGTAAGGCTTAATTGCTAGCAGTTACCAGCTGAAACCCCTTAACTGGCTTGCCTTCCCACTGTGTGGGTCAAATCCTGCTTCAGGAGCTTTTCTGAGTAGATTAAAGAACAAATTTGTATTTCTTTGTGATGGTTGCTGTACTTTATAACAGAAAGTTACCAACGGAGTTTAGATAGAGAGCAGTCCATATAAACAGGATCCTCATCTGCTATTATTCCCCCTTGTTCAACAAGCATGGGTTCAATATCATGGATTGGCACAGATGAATCTCTCAATGGAGCATTTTCAGGAGAATACTTGTTTCCCTGCTGTCTTTCAAGGTTATAGCTAGGGCATAGATCAGTGTTCATATCTGAGCTTCCATTGCTGCTAGAGTTCCTCTCTATATAGCCTGGCCAGTATGTAGTCCAGTTCTTATGTCCAGCCTTCCAATCCAGATCCCTGGACACTGGATCTCTCTTCACATACCTTCTGGCACAGGTCTTAGGGTCCCTTCCACGTGCAGCCGTCTCCCTCACAGGTAGCCTCTGGTGATTCCTAGCTCTGCAGCACCATTCCTCTGGCTTTCCCCAGTCCAATGGTGTATGCTGGCCCTTGGAATACCTCCCAGTATACGTACTGCTTTGGACTCTTCTAGACCTCTCAAAGGCTTTTCTCTTCCTTCTTCCAAAGGGTCTCTTTCCCTCTCTGTCCGTCCGGTTTGGCTTCTGCTTTTGATGATCCTTCAGATGAAACTGATGATCAAACTCAAGCTGATTCTCAGGATACTGAGGACAATTCTCTGGATATCCAAGGTGATCATGAAGATGGTCATCTGTAGAATAAACTCTACTCTTATTCTGCTTAGATGAGTGCTCCTCCCTAACACAGCGCAGCTGTGCTGAATCAGGCCCTGCCCTTTGAGATGAGTGCTTAGGGATTACCTCATAGCCCTCCTGATTGAACACACGTTTCCCCACTTCAGCTCCTCTAATGGCTGTTGGAAACCTGGTGCATTCTGGGACTGGTAGTCTTTTATGGCAAAATTCTGTTTTCATATTTCTACCAGAACTGACAGGTTGCTTGTTCAGAGTCACTTCACCTTTTCTATAGCTCCTTCCTGAGCTATGATAAGCTTCCTTATCACAGGCTCTATAAGGTATTTGTTGAAGAGGTGGCATTTGAGGGCTTTCCTAAACTGTGATAGGTTCTTAATAGCCCGGATCTCAGGAGGTAATGCATTCCAGCATCTTGGGGCACTGAGACTAAAGGCTCTGTTGGCTGTCGAATTGGTGCAAACAGTTACTGCCTTCGGGACTTTTAGGTAGTTTATAGCCGTGGATCTTCTTGCTCTATTTGGGGAAGTGATATGGATGAGTGAGGTTAAGGATGCAGGTGAGAGATTGTTAATAGCTTTAAAAGTGATTATCAAGGTCTTGAAAACTATTCTGGCCTGGATGGGTAGCCAATGCAACTGTATCAGCAGAGGTGTTATGTGGTCGCTCCTGGAGGCTCCATGGAGGACTCTTGCTGCAGCGTTCATGGCTAGCTGCAGCGGGTTCAATGTAGATTGGGGAAGACCTTGTAGGATGGCATTGGCATAGTCAAAATGGGGTATGATCAATGCATGGAAAATTGTCCGGAAATCAGTTGGTTCAAGCATGGAACATAGATGCTTAAGTGTGCGGATCTTGTAGTATACTGATTTGACTATGTTTCCTATATGGGCCTTCAAATCCAAATGCTGATCTAAAGTGACTCCCAGGTAACAAATTGAGGATTTAGATTGCAGCTCAGCTTCTTTAACCTTAAGATATTGTGGTGGGGTAAAGTTGGGGTTCCTCGTAATGAAGAGTACTTCCGTTTTCTTATGTTGTATTCTGAGGTTTTGAGAAAGAAGCCATTCAGATATTGCATTGAAACAGTTCGTCAGTGGAGAGAGGTCCATATGCTCAGTAGAGAAGGGAATGTAAAGCAGGACGTTGTCTGCGTATAACATGCAATCGACATTGAAGGACCGGATGATATTACAAATTGGTTGCATGTAAATATTGAACAAGAGCTCAGAAAGGGAAGAACCCTGTGGGACTCCCTGGCTTTGGTGGAATGGTTCAGAATTTTTCCCTCCGGAACGAACATGCTGCCATCTTTCGGTCAGGTAGGATCTGCACCATTCAAGCGCTCTTCCATTTATGCCTTTGTCAATCAGTCGTCTTAATAGAAGCTCGTGGTTTACTGAATCAAACGCTGCAGCGATGTCTAGAAAGATGAGGGCAAATCCTTGACGAATGTCGTCAATGCTGGTGATTATCTTGCAGAAGAGAGTGGTAAGAAGGGTCTCCACTCCATGGAATTCCCTAAAGCCATGTTGGCAAGGATCTAACGGTGCGGCGGAGTCGATATGATCTTGCAATTGACGTTGAGCCTCCTTTTCTATGATCTTCGCGAGTAGTGGGATGCTGGATATAGGTCTGTAGGATTCTACCTGTTGGGGATCGAGCTTGCAGTTCTTTAGCAGAGGTCTGATAGAAGTATGTTTAAGGGCTGAAGGGAAAGAGCCAGTTGAGAAGGAGAGGTTCATTATTTTGGATAGTACTGGGCTGAAGTGACTGCGAAGCTCCTTGATCCAGAAGGCTGGGCATGGATCCGACTGGGCAGTGGTGATATTAAGGGCCGCAATAGTGTCTTCAATCCCTCTCTTGGTGGGGGTAGAGAACATGGTTAGGGCTGTTTGGCAGGCTTGCTCTGTGGCGTTAGTTGTAATAGAGGTTTTGTTGGTCTGGCATATCTTGGACTGGATGTAGGTTGCATAATCTTGTGGGTGTATCTCGAATGGGGGTCCAGAGGATGGTTCCTTCGATAAAGTTTTTACTAGGTCGAAGAGGTCGTGTGGTTTGTTAAGCGATCTCTTTAAGGTATCAGCGTAGTACTGTTTCATCGTATCGGTGATTGCGTTGCAGTGCGCAGCAAGATGAAGGTTGTATGTTGTCTGGTCATTTAAAGAATGAGATCGGACCAGCATTTCTCTAGTTTCCGAAGTTGGCTAAGCGATGCTCTGAGATCAGCTGAGTACCATGGGGCACTCGCTCTCTTCCCTGGAGGCTTGTTGGCTGGTGTGCATAGTGCGATTGAGCTAAGGCAATTGTTCCAGTGGGAAATTAGGTCGTCAAGGTTCTGGGTGGCTTCACAGATGAGTTGTTGTGTTTCAGCAAGGATAAGCTCTCTGTTGTAAGGCTTGAAACATCGAGAGGGTGGTCTTGCTGAGTTGTTTTGTATTTTGTTGATTTTTGTATAGGCTTTGTGAGAAGGAATCTGGATAATGATCAGTTTGTGATCTGACCAGGGAACAGAAGTTATGGAAGTTATGGGGTCCTGGGCCGGGTTAAGAGATGTTTGCGGGGCGAATACTAGGTCCAGGATATTTCCCTTAATATGAGTAGGGTCTTTAACCAATTGCTTGAAGCCAAGATTTTCAAGGGCATCAAGGAAGGCTGATGCTTGATTATCTTGTAGTGTAGGCAGGTTAAAGTCACCGAGGATCCAATTTGGGATGCTTGGGTTATGGGTGTTGGATGCAAGATCGATGATAGCAGCAAGATCATCAGGGGAAGCTGAAGGTGCTCTGTAAAGCAGGTTGATTGAGCAGCGTTTGTTGGAAATGGTAATGGTCTCCATGTGATTTGTACTGGTGGAGTCTATCGTTCGAAAATGGAGGTCTGTCCTGGTGAGGATGAGCTTAGGTTTGATCTCCTCTAGTACCGACTGGTTTGTTCTTCGGGCAGTCCATGGTATACACAGTATTCGCCGCCAGCACCATAATTCAAAGGCATCAATTTTCTTCCTGTCTATCTTTTTCACTGTCCAGCTTTCACATCCATATGATGTTATTGAAAATACCATGGCTTGAACAAGTCGAATCTTTGTATGGAGAGAGACATCTCTGCTCTTGAGAATCTTATCTAGGTCTTTCATAGCCATTCTGCCAAGAGCAATGCGTCGTCTGATTTCTTGACTGCTTGTTGCTTCTTTATTGATAGTTGATCCAAGTAGGTTAAAGTTGTTCACAATTTTAATTTCTTCTCCTTCAACGATGAACCTGTTGATTATGCCAGTTGTCATGATCTTTGTCTTCTTTACATTAAGGTGCAGGCCCATTTTGAGACTATGTTCTTTGATTGTGAGAAGCAAATGTTTCAGATCATCTTCACTTTCAGCAAGTAATGTGGTATCATCAGAATAGCGAAGGTTGTTGATGAGTTTTCCACCAATCTTCACACCTCTGTTGTCTTCATACAATCCTGCTTCTCTGATGATTTGTTCTGCATATAAATTAAACAGGTAGGGGGAAAGTATGCAGCCTTGTCTTACACCTTTGCTTATTTTAAACCATTCTGTTTCTCCTTGTTCCGTTCGAACTGTTGCTTCTTGATCAATGTACAGATTGCGCAAAAGAACGATCAGGTGTTCTGGTATACCCATGCTTCTTAATGTGGCCCAGAGTTTCTCATGGTTTACACAGTCAAAAGCCTTGCTATAGTCGATAAAGCACAAATAGATATCCTTTTGGTATTCTTTAGTCGTTTCAAGGATCCATCTCACATCCGCAATGATGTCTCTCGTTCCTCGCCCTTTCCTGAACCCTGCTTGCACTTCAGGTAGTTCTTGTTCCAGGTATGGTTGTAGTCTCTTTTGAATAATCTTCAGTAGAATCTTGCTGGCATGTGGGATCAGAGCGATTGTGCGATAATTTTCACAGTCAGTTGGATCACCTTTCTTTAGTATTGGTATAAACACAGATCTTTTCCAGTCAGTTGGCCATGATGTTGTCTTCCATATTTCTTGGCAGAGCCTTCTGAGTACGGTAACAGCTGCATCAGATTGCTGCAATACTTCTATGGGAATGCTATCAATGCCTGGTGCTTTGTTCTTTGATAAGGCTTTCAATGCTGCTTCAACTTCTTCTTTCATCACCAATGGTTCCCGATCATAAGGTACAGGTTGAAACGGCTGTTGGTCCACTTGATCTTTATCATATAAAAACTCTGTATATTCCTTCCACCTTTTCTTGATCTTCTCAGCATCATTCAACATAGAACCTTGAGCATCTTGTAACATTCCAATTCGAGGCTGGAACTTTTTCTTTAACTCTCGTAGCTTTAGGAAAGCCGATCTTGTTCTTCCTCTAATAGTTTCTGCTTCTATTTCCTTGCAAGTGTCATTGTAGTACTTTTCCTTGTCCTGTCTTGCTGCACGTTGGAAATCTCTGTTGAGTTCTGCGATTGTCTTTCTTTCTCCTCTGGCTTTAGCTTCTCTGCGTTTCTGGGCAATTTTCAGAGTTTCTTCCGTCATCCATTTTGGCCGTTTTTGCTTTTTCACCTTTTGTAGAGACTTCTCGCTTTCTTCCAACACAACCTTCTTGATGTCATTCCATAACTCTTCCGGAGCTCTGTCATTTGTATCTAAAGCAGCAAATCAATTTTGCAGGCAGTCTTTAAATTCCAGTGGTATATTCTCAAGGTCATATTTCGCTGCATTCATGAGTGGCTTGATCTTTTTCAACTTTAGCTTGAGTTTGCATACTAATAGTTGATGAACTGTACCACAGTCAGCTCCAGGTTTTGTCTTTGTTGATGTTACAGAGCTTTTCCATCGTTGACTTCCACATATGTAGTCAATTTGATTTTTATATAATCCATTCGGTGAAGTCCATGTGTACAGTCGCCGCTTGTGTTGCTGGAAGAAGGTGTTTGAGATGAATAGATCATTGGTCTTGCAGAATTCTATCAGTCTTTCTCCAGCTTCATTTCTGTTGCCAAGTCCATATTTTCCAACTACTTTGCCTTCTTCTTTGTTGCCAACCTTTGCGTTCCAGTCACCCATGACTATCAGGATATCCTGTTTGCATGTTCTGTCAATTTCAGCTTGTACTTGTTCATAGAACTCTTCAATTTCATTCTCTTCTGCAGCTGTTGTTGGGGCATATACTTGAATTATAGTTGTGTTGATAGGCAATCCTTGTAGACGAATAGAGATTAAGCGTTCGCTGACTGCATTGTATTTCATTACAGTTCTTGCAAGTTTCTTCTTTATTATAAATGCAACACCATTTCTTCTTTGTCTTTCATTTCCAGCATAGTAGACCATGTGATCATCTGATGCAAAGTGCCCCATATGCCAGTCCATTTCAGTTCGCTGACACCCAACAGATCAAGTTGTACACGGTTCCATTTCATTCTTGACCACCTCCAACTTCCCTTGGTTCATGCTTCGTACGTTCCATGTTCCAATATGTAAGACATCTTTACAGCTTCTGACTCTCATTTCATGAGCAGCTACATCAGCAGTCAGACTTCCCGTGGGCTTTGATGGACAGATGGGGACTGGAAATGAGCAGATGGGGGTCTGGAATAGGACTGGAAATGTCTGATGGCGGGCTAGGATTGGAAATGGGCTGATGGGGGGAGCTTGCAATGGAAATGGGCTGATGGCTGGAATAGGACTGGAAATGGGCCGATGGGGGGCTATGATTAGAAATGGGCAGATGGGGGGCTATGATTGGAAATGGGCTGATGGGAGACTGGAATAAGACTGGAAATGGGCTGATGGGGGGCTAGGACTGGAAATGGACTGACGGGGAGCTAGGACTGGAAATGGCTGATGGGGGGGCTAGGATTTGAGATGGGCTGATGGGGGAGCTTGGACTGGAAATGGGCTGATGGGGGGGGGGGCTAGAATAGGATTGGAAATGGCTGATGGGGGGTAAGAGGCATGTTTACTAAAAGTTAGTGCACGTTAACCTTATGATATTTATGCAAATGAGATCCCTTTTGCAAATGAGGCCCCACAATGAGTCTTCGCACATGGCCTCACACCCCCTTAGGCTGCCCCTGGTATGAGCATGAGTGAATGAATGGGTGGGATATGTAGGCATCTGTGCGCATGACTGAGTGGGTTGAGTGTTGTAGTGAGTGGATTTGGATATGTGAGTTGATGAGGTGCTGTGTAGAAGCAGGCGAGTGAGAAGACTGTGAATGTTACATGTGACTGTGGGGGATGAATGGGATATCAAACTAGATAGAGGTGATGAGAGGGGTATGTGAGTCAATTGGCAGTATGAATAAATGGGTTCTGTGTGAGAGACAGTAAATAAATGGGGGGGATGGATGGTGCACAGTTAATTCATAGATGATCTTTGACTGCCACTAATCCCCAAGTCTCTTCCTCACACATTTTCCTCCCCTCTTCCTCATTTTTCCTTTCGCTCCCTTCCAATACTATCTTTCTGTTTCTTTTATCAGCACTTCTCCTAATGCTGCTTTCCTGCCATTCTGCTCCTTTGTTTGGCCTCTCCTACACTTCGGCAGGCAGAGCATGGGCTTTGTGCCAGTCACGCTGTTCAACTCACTCATTTTAATCTCTGCATTTCAGCAGGTGGGGTTTCAGCTCCCACCTGCCATGCCACTGGTCTCATTTGTTTTTGGCCTCTCCTTCATTTTGACAGGCAGCTTGGGTGCCTGTCTGCTGTGGTGCACAGCCACCTCCAGCTGCTGCTCCTCTGGGTGGAGAAGCCTGCTTTGATCTTCTCCTTACACATAGGCCTGTTTGCAAATGGGCAAACAAACTATGTGTATGAATGGACAGATGGACAGACTGACTATTAGCAACAGGCACTATTGTGCCAAAAAGTAGCACGTTAAACATCTAGCAATGATGCACATTAAAAACGTGACAATGTCATTTTTTTAAGTCTAAGCAGCAACTTTTGTAAATGTCCTGGAACCTTAGAAGCAGTAATGTCCAGAGAATTATCACAAATCCAACTCACCCATCAGATCTATTTGCTCCATTCTTGTTATATTATAAAGTTTATTTACATTCAAATTTATGAATCACTGTATCTACAATCAACTCAAAGTGATTTACAATCAGCAACAGACATACAAAAGGAAAAGGAAAGAGAACTGAATTTACCTTATGCCTTTAAGAAGTTTAAACACAGTATAGAAAAAACCCCTGAGGTCTGGACAAATCAAACAACACAAAAAAACCAAACCTATGCCCAACGACCCAAAAATAAATAACCCAAAATATTTTTGTCGGAGCTAGCCATAGGAAGGTCGAAAGAGAAAACGACCTACACCAAGCGGGCAGCTATTTTTTACTCATATGGTTCTTCACCAAAAATAGAAATTATAAACACACAATAACTTATCTCAGTTCATAGGCGCTAAATAGGAGAGTCTGCTGCACGACGCGCACGTTTCGGGCACCTTTGCCCTGTTTCAAGTGCAATATCCCAAAATTTTCATCTTTAGCAGCCTTGCAGAAAAAACGCCATCATTGCAGCTTAGGTCTGAATTACCTCTCGTCATCGCCGTGGAGTTTTATTGGCACCTTTGGTTTCTCACTGCCTTGATCAGTCTCACCAGTTTGATCAACTTCGATGGTCTATAATAGATCATGTTCCATACAACCCTCGAAGAGGACATGGGGAAGATCGTCTTCAACATCTTGAACAGCACTGGATTTTTCTTCTTGATACAGTAGAGCCGGGTGGTTTAAATCGAGAGATTGACTGGCAGAGCCTTTTGTGAATAGAGCTGTCGTCACTGTTCTGTTTCTCCAATCTAATTTGGGATTCCCATCATGTGGGATTTTCTCATCTTCTGATTGGTTGGTTCTTCCTTTTAAAAAAAAAGTGGATCGGCCATTATAATTCAGACCTAAGCTGCAATGATGGCGTTTTTTTCTGCAAGGCTGCTAAAGATGTAAATTTTGGGATATTGCACTTGAAACAGGGCAAAGGTGCCCGAAACGTGCGCGTCGTGCAGCAGATTCTCCTATTTAGCGCCTATGAACTGAGATAAGTTATTGTGTGTTTATAATTTCTATTTTTGGTGAAGAACCATATGAGTAAAAAGTAGCTGCCCGCTTGGTGTAGGTCGTTTTCTCTTTCGACCTTCCTACGGCTAGCTCCGACAAAAATATTTTGGGTTATTTATTTTTGGGTCGTTGGGTATAGGTTTGGTTTTTTTGTGTTGTTTAAGAAGTTTAAGGCAAGTTGCATTCAGATACAGTAGGGTATTCTCCTGTTTCTAGAAGGCTTACAATCTAAGGTGTATGTTTACTAAAGCATGTTAGCTGTCTTTGCAACGCTAAAATGGGATCATCGTGCTGTAAAGACAGCTAACATGGGAGAAATACAGCTACCCATGGCCCTCTTTCTGTGCTAGCTGCATTTCCCAGGGTGGCTGCTCAAATGGGCAGGATGTGGGTGAAGAGTGGGTGTGCCAGTTTCAATCAGCTACCACAAGCATTCACATTGTGTGTTAGCAGCTCTTTCTGCAGGCTTCACAGATGCAGCTAGTGCTACCTCAATGGACAGCTCATCCACAAAGCTGGCCCCCCAGAGATCCCAGCGTTTTCTCTGCAGGGAAACGCTCCCTGCGCATACCAGAGGACCTTTGCTGCTAATGCTGACCTGTAAATGCATTCACTCTGCAGCTCCTCACTACCTTTCCTCTCTTATCTCTCCCTATACCCTCCTCAGGAACTCTGCTCTTCTGGCAAATTGCTTCTATCTGTGCTCTTCTCTTCTACTGCCAACTCCAGACTTCGATCCTTTCACCTTGCTGCTCCTTATGCCTGGAACTGAGTCTGTACATCAGGTTTCTTCTCGTGCCCTTTTCAAATCCAGGCTGAAAGCTCACCTCTTCGAGGCCACTTTTGGATCCTGATCTGCTTAATTGCCTATGTGTTTCCTTACCATTCCCCTAGATGTATCCTTGTCCACGGCTGCTGTGTGGTCTGGTTGTTTGTCTTGACTAGATTGTAAGCTCTGATGAGCAGGGACTGGTCTTTTTCATGTGTCTGTACAGTGCCGCATACGCCTTGTAGCACTATACAAATGATCAGCAGAAGTGGTACTTTTTGTAGTTATCGTATGGCGTATATTTATTTGCTCTTTAAACCGCTTAATCAATGAGTCAAAGCCATTTAGTAGGAACAAAAACAGGACACAAGTAACAAACTATGATATATGCTCTTACAAGAAATCTATTCAGTTGGCTTTAAAAAGAATATTAAGGAAATGGGGCATTATCAATACAATTATAATATATTATTGAGCAATATTAAAGAAATTGGGAATAAACAATAAAAACTATAAAATAATCTCGGTATGCGCATCCTTTTTTTTCTTTTTTGGTAACGATAGACACTGGGATTAGATCCAGAGTGTCAGTATTTTATTTATTTATTTGAACATATTTTTATACTGCTCCCTCCAGTGATCAGCAGCGGTCTACATTTAACAATTAAACTCTGCGCAGTTAGCAGTTATATATACAGCTTAAGCTCTTGGTGAAGGAGTTGTCAGATGGGTAGGGTACATGTTGAGGCACGAGGTGGAACTGTAGTAGTTAATATGTAGCAAGCTGGGATGCAGGTTATGTTGGACTGGTATTTGAGCAGCTTGGTTTACCTCCGAAGTGCTCTGTAAATAAGTGTGTTCTGAGTTGCTTACGGAATGTTGAGAGGTCAGGTATGCTTCTTATTCTATCTGGGAGAATGTTCCAAAGTGTGGATGAATAGCGTCAGTTGAAAAAGCCGTCCGTGCTTTAGTAAAGCGCTTGCTTGTGGCTTATTCTAGAGGGGCTAATTTGCGTGACTTTGTGGTTCAATCCGCTTCCCCTATGGATCGCCCTCTAACCTTTCATGCTGATCCGGGCCATTTTCAATGCGGTTCATGTCGATTTTGTGCGATCTCCATTGTAGGCACGACATGGCTTGATATCCACACTTCTTGTGTTTACAGATCTAAATGGCATACTACCTGCCAGTTGACTCATGTGGTGTATTTGATTGTATGCCCTTGTTCTTTTTATTATATAGGGTGTACCATGCAACCATGAAAGTTCGCTTAGGTGAACATGCTTCACGTCTTCATACTAAAACGTTTGTAGCTCCGCTGGTAGAACATTGCCTTCAGCAAGCGCATGGTTTTGATCAGCTGCGTTGGCGCATATTGGACTTTACTCCATCTGATCCCAGAGGTGGTAATCGAGTTTTCAGGCTGCAAAAACTGGAACAAAGATGGATATACAAGCTGAACACTGTTTCTCTGTTTGGTCTTAATGCAATGTTGGAATGGCATAGTATTTTATGATCGCCTATGCTTTGCCTTATCGTAGTTTCTTCAATTTGATGTAGGGTAGTTTGATCCAATCAGAATTGGAGGTTCCCTTGTCAGTAGAGCATTTCCTCTTTTGATAGGCTGGTGAATGACACTGAACCTTTTGATTGGTTTTCAGTTTTGGTTTCGTCGGCACTGACATCAGACGCCGGTTCCATAAATGTTGGACATTTTTTTTTCTCTTTTGATCCATTGAAGCTTTTGCGACTGCAGGAATTTTTCAACCTGATGCAGGGTTGTAATGTTGAGACCCGAATTGTGACACGTTGCGACTGCAGGAATTTTTCAACCTGATGCAGGGTCGTAATGTTGAGACCTGAAACGTGACACGTTGTTGTCTGCTGATTCCTTTGGCGGTTTACAAGCTCAAAGCAAAGCTAAGTGTTTAAGTTTGTTCACTTACTTTAAATTTGATTAAAAAGGAGAGGCCGCAGCAAGGGGACGGATTCTATTCCACCTGCTTTTGCGTGGCAGCTCCGACAAAAAGAGATCTTCACTGTTGGAGTTCAGGATTTTCTTTTATGATTTAGTAAACATACCAGCAAGTTTGTACCTGAGGCAATGGAGAGTTAAATGACTTCTCCCCCCACCAAGGCCCAATTGGGGAGCAACAGGCTCCATTCAAAAGCAGGAACCGGCAGGACTCAGACCCTCTCTTACCACACTGCCGATCGGACATCGGGGGAGGAAGCGAGAGCTGCTCGCCCCTCCCGCTCCCCCCACCAAGGCCCAATCGGGACGCAACAGGCTCCATTCAAAAGCAGGAACCGGCAGGCATGGCCGCACCTGGTGGGCCCGCACCTAAGGGCCATGCCAAAGGGCCCTTTGGTGTGGCCCTTGGGCGGGGCCGGCTTTCTCCCTTGCAGATGTATTCCAATGTAAGGGAAAAGGAAAAAAGGTTCCATTCCAGCCTCCATGACCCCAACGAAGCATGAGCGCTCATGTCACTCCACCTCCACCGACTCGATCTCCACATCACCATGTAAGCATACATTATATGTATCCCTGATGTAATGTAATGTACGCCATGATGCCTAGCCCACCTGTAACGTAACCCTGTGTTGTAATGTACTCTTGGTGTAATTGTAAGGTATGTATTTATTTATACTGTGTGTGTAGTAAATGCGCAGTAGTACTAATAGTAATTTTGGGAAAAGCCAATCTGGCTTTGCCCTAACTAGATTATTACTCTGTGTGTATTTCTGTTGTTGTGATTAGATTGTAAGCTCGGATGAGCAGAGATTGTCTCTTGTATTTATGTCTGTGCAGCGCTGCGTGCGTGGCGCTATATAAGTGTTAAATAGTAGTAATAGTTGTAGTAGATCAAAAGGAGCAGCAGTGGCATTTGAACCTGGCTCCCCTGGGTCTGAATCCACTGCTCTAACCAATAGGCTACTACTTCACACCAAAAACATACAATAGTTAAAAAGAAGCGACTGTAAAAGGGTTGGGCATGATTTACATGTGCAAATCCCCCTACATGTATTTGCAGCAGCTTTAGAATGTGGCTAGTTATTTAACCTATTTTGAAGGAGGCATGTTGTGCATATGGTTTGGGTGGTCCTACAAAATATATGCATATTCTATATTTCAAAATGGCAACAAACGTACATTTCACTAAATTTCCCCATTTACACATGCCACTGTGGGCTAATTTTCATTTGAGTAGGGATATGAGAGGAGAACCTGAGGGGGAATTCATGCTTACAGCTTTGGGGTTCAAAACCATCCCAAGATTTCACACCACATTTTGGAGCTTGGCTTCTTAAGTGGCTTCCACTCTACAGGAAGGTTTGTAAAATCAGCCCTTTACACACATACATGGAAAAATTTCTGCCTATGTGCGTAAGTGCTGGAATGATGCCATTCTTTTTGTATATATGCTTTTACCTAAAACATGTATGCATGTTTTCTGTGGCTGTATATTCATTTGTTCAGTGAGCTTTTTATAAAAATGCCATCATGGCTTTGCACACAGACCTAAATATTTGCTTTCTGACCTAGACACCCTATACAAAATAGGGCCTACATGCTATATACATACAATAACAAAAATCATAAATGTTATATATGATAATGCTTCCATTTCACATTAAATAATAAAAAGCAGCAATTTCTAAAATAGATGTAGAACAATCTTCCATGAATAACCATATAGGTAGTGGCATCTCCAGATAGAAATATTTGGAGCGGCAGCTGGGGGACAAGTTAAGGCATTGAGTATTGTGTGCTGTTCTAGTTGACTCTTTAAAAAAAAAAAAAAAGACGGATAATTAGAAAGGTTCACATAAGGGTGAAAAAATGAGGACGACGACTGAACAACCACCTCCATAAAGAAAGGCTAAAGAGGTTAGGACTCTCTAGTGTGAAAGAGATGAGAAGACACAATAAGAGATCTATAAAATCTTAAGCGGGGGACACGCGTAAATAGTGAAGGGTTACTTCCCCTTTTAAATATTATTAACACTTGAGAAAACTCCATGAAGCCAATAGATGGCATTTTTAAAATAAATCAAAAGCAAGTATTTTTCCACTCAAGGCAGAATTAAGCTTTGGACATTGTTACAAGATGAAAGAAGTTAAGATAGCCAGTTTAAAAAGTTCCTTTTGCTACAAGTGTACAATTTCCTGACAGAAGGGTCCATGACCAATATTAGCCAGGTCAACTTGAGAATTCCTTGGTGTAATGAAAAAAGCATGAATCTAGTCTTTCCATTCTATGTATCTTCTGGGAGCTTATGATCTGGATTGGCCACTGTTGGGAACAGGATGCTGATCTTGCAAGCCTCTGCCTTGTACACTGGTTTGCTCAGACTCTTTTGTTATCTGTGCTTGTCTTGAGTTTTCAGTTTTTCTGTATATATATTTATGTATCTCTAATTAGTGCGTTTCTTAGCTGCTTTTTGTAATTCTGTTCAGCTTTTTGCCATATTCTGCTGGTTGTTCCTTGCTCTTTTTCTACTTTCTTTATTCCTTCCACCTACCCTCCCCCCCTAGTCTAATATTCTCTTATAGCTGTCCTGCGTTTATTACCAGTATTATGCACAGGTGCACACTTAGTCCTACGGGACTTCTCTCTTGCCTATCCATCATTTATCCCCCCCACCACCTCTCATACCAGTGGCTCCACATCACTTTTCCTATTGTTGACACTCTCTAATCTTCTCCCCTCATTCCAACGATCTCAAATCCCCACTCCTTATCACCTCCCTCTTACCATCCCACCCCTCCTGACATCTTGTCTTCCACCCTGTCGTGTGCTCTTCAGCTTCATCATCTTTTTCCTCTCATTCAGTTATCTCCCCTCTCTGAAAGAACCTCACTTTCATTACCATCATGCCCGCTCCTCTCTCCCCTGCACTCTCCTGCTCCTTCTTCTCTCATCAGGAGATATCAATTGCAACCCTGGCCCCCTTAGACTTTTTTCCAAATATCCAGGACAGATCCACATGCAGCCCCTGAAATCTTATTCCTTTCTCCCTCCTATCACTAGCCTCTCTTCCTTTCTCATGTGCCTTGTTGAACATACACTCCATCTCTAATAAATTTGCCTTCATTCACAACTTCTATATCTCTAATATTCTACATTTTCTTGTTCTGAGACCTGACTGCTTCCTGAAGACTTTACTTCAGCTGCTGCCCTCTGTCTTAAGGGCTACCAATTCTCCCATATGCCTTGCTTTACTGGGCATGGTGGTGGTTTTGGGTTTCTACTCTCCCATTCCTGACAGTTTCAGCCCCTCCTTCTGCCTCAGTCTCACTCCTTTCCTTCCTTTGAAGTTCACTCCATCCACCTCTTTACACCACTAGCTCTCCAGACTGCTGTCATTTATCAACCCCCTGATAAGTCTACTTCTACCTTTCTCACTGATTTCGCCTCGTGGCTTTCCCTCTTTATGAATGCATCTTCCACCTCACTTATCCTTGGGGATTTTAACATCCATGTTGATAACTTCTCTGACCCTCTTGCCTTAAAGCTCCTTTCCCTTACCACCTCATTCAATCTCCAGCTATGCCACTGCATTGACCTTGTCTTCTTTAACTACTTGCCCTCAAATTTCTGCACCTCAATTCTTCCCTTATGTGGCCATCACCTGCTAGGTTTCACTCTTCATCGCCTTCCACACCTCACTCTTACCCAATCTCTTCCAACATTTTTAGGCATCTTCATGCTATTGACCCATTAGCTCTCAACACTGCTATCTCACCATCTCTTTCCTTGACTATGTCATCTAAGTCTGTTGATGAGGCTGCATCTTCCTATAACACTACTCTCCTGTGCTCTGGATGCTCTTGCTTTTCACACTTCATGTCCTGTGAGGCATACTGTACCTTAGCCCAGGCTGTCTTCTAAAACCTGCTATCTACGCTCCTGTGCACACTCAGCTGAGCACCTTTGGCTCAAATTCTGCATCCTTGCGGACTTCCTACATTTCAGATTCATTCTAATCTCTTTCCAGTCTTCCATAGCAGTCATCAAACAACAGTACTATGTCCATCTGACTAACTCTCTTGCTGCTGAACCTCGCTGTCTCTTTTTACAACTCTCAACCCTCTCCTCAAAGTGCCTCCACCTCCAACCCATTTCTTTTCTGCCCAGACATTGGCTGACTACTTCCATGACAAAGTCTACAAGATTACTCGAGTCCCCCCTCCCCCCAGGGTCATCTCCATCCCCCCTTCCTCCACTTCACCCCTAATCCTTCTCTCAACTTCTGTTACTCTTTCCTCCTTTTCAAATATTACTGAGGAAGAAACTACACATCTTCTCTCCTCACTACCTGCTCCTTTGATCCCTACCCATCTACTAAACTCCATCTCCTCCACTGCTGTCCCTTCCATCTGTCTTATCTTATCCTCAACCTCTCACTTTCTACTGCCACTGTTCCTGCAGCCTTCAAGCATGCTATGGTTATACCTCTCCTCAAGAAACCATCCCTTGATCCTACCTGTCCTTCTATTTATCGACCCATCTCTCTCCTCCTCTTTATTTTTAAATTACCTGAATGCGTGGGTTCACCACCACTGTCTTGACTTTCTCTCCTTTCAGTCCCTTGTGGATACACTGCAATCTGGCTTTCACCTTCTACATTCTACTGAGGCTCTAGCTAAGTCTCCAATGACTTGTTCCTTGCCAAATCCAAGAGCCTTTACTCGATCCTCATCCTTTTTTACCTTTCTGCTGCTTTTGGCACTGTTAATCACCACCTTCTCCTTGATACTTGTTTTTGCTTGGATTTAGTGGTTCTGTCCTGTCCTGTTTTTTTTCATATCTCTCCCATAAGAATATGAGAACATAAGATATGCCATACTGGGTCAGACCAAGGTCCATCAAGCCCAGTATCCTGTTTCCAACAGTAGCGAATCCAGGTCACAAATGCCTAGCAGTTTCCCCAAAAGACATAGGTTCCACAATGCTTGTATTGGGTCAAGCAGTGATATCCCGGGTCCCTTTTAATAATGGTTTATGGACCTTTCCTCCAGGAACTTATCCAAACTTTTTTTAAACCAAGCTACACTAACAGCTTTTACTACATCCTCCAGAGTTTGATTACAAGTTGAGTTAAAAAAAATATTTTCTCTTATTAGCCATAAACAGTTTACCCTGTAGCTTTGTTGCATGTCCCCTAGTCTTTCTATATTCTGATGATGTAAACAATCGATCCACGTTTACCCATTCCACTCCATTCATTAATTTATAGACTTCTATCATATCTCCCCTCAGCTGTCTCTTTTCCAGTTTGAAGAGCCCTAACCTTTTCAGCCTCTCTTCATAGGGGTATCCTTCCATCCTCTTTACCATTTTGGTGGCTCTTCTCTGTACCTTTTCTAATAACGCTATATCCTTTTTAAGATACAGTGACCAGAATTGCATTCAATATTCAAGGTGCGGTCGCACCATGCAGCGATACAGAGGCATTATAATATCCTTTGTTTTATTTTCCATTCCTTTCCTTATGATACCTAGCATTCTATTTGCTCTCTTGGCCACCTCTGCACACTGGGTGGAGGATTTTAACATGTTATCCATGATGACACCTATATCTTTTTCCTGGGTGGCGGTTCCTAATATGGAACCTTGCATCGTGTAACTTATAGTTTGGGTTTTTCTTTTCTAGGTGCATAACTTTGCACTTGTCCACATTAAATTTCATCTGACATTTGGATGCCCAGTCTTCTAATTTATCATGATCCTCTTGCAATTTTCCACAATTCTCATGGGTTTTAACAACTTTAAATAGTTTTGTGTCATCTGCAAATTTGATAACCTCAATCGTTATTCCCTTTTCCAGGTCATTTATGAATATGTCAAAAAAGCAGCGGACCCAGCACAGATCCCTGGGGTACTCCACTATTCACCTTTCTGCACTTTTAGTGTATGTTCTGGTGGATCCTCCTCTACTGCTATCCCGCTTTTAGTTGGAGTATCCCAGAGCTCTGTCTTGCGACTTCTACTTTTCTCTATCTACACTCAGTCTCTTGGTGCATGCATCTCCTCCTCTCTACAATGATAACTCCCAGATCTACCTCTCTGCACCTGAAATCTCTCCGGGAATCTAGGCCTGGATCTCTGCCTGCTTATCTGACGTTAGTGCCTGGATGTCTCATTGCCATCTGAAACTGAACATTGACAAAATTGAGCTCCTTACCTTTCCTCCTAAGCTCAATTCTCCCCTTCCTCCTTTCTCTATTTTTGTGGATAACACTCCACTCCTCTACTCACAACCTCGGGGTCATCTTTGACTCCTCTCTCTCGTTTCTCCATACGCATCCAATAAATAACTAAAACTGTCACTTCTTTGTAATATTGGCAAAATGTGTCCTTTGCTTTCTGAACACATCACTAAGATCCTTATCCATTCTCTAGTCACCTCTCATCTAGACTACTGCAACATCTTCTTCATTGGTCTTCCTCAATCATTTCTCCCCACTTCAATCTGTTCAAAACTGAGCTGCACAGCTAGTCTTCCACCAGTGTCGCTATGCTCATATCACATCCCTCTTCTCAAGTCATTTCATTGGCTCCCTTATCCATTTCCTCATCCAGTTCAAATTTCTACCACTAACTTATAAGTGCCTTCATTCGGCTGCTCCTCACTACCTTTCCTTTCTTCTCTCTCCCTACACCCCTCCTCAGGAACGCCACTCTTCTGGCAGATCCCTTTTATCTGTGCCCTTCTCGTCCATTGCCAACTCCAGATTTTGATCTTTCTACCTTGCTGCTCCTTATGCCTGGAACAAACTACCTGAGTTGTTACGACAGGCTCCCTCTGTGGCCCTGTTCAAATCCAGGCTAAAAACTCATTTCTTTGAGACTGCTTTTGGATCCTAATCCCCTAGTCTCCTGTTTACCTCTTATGTGTTTCGTTATCATTCCCCTAGATATATCCTAATTCCCACGTAGCGTTGTCTGCTATGACTAAACAGTAAGCTCTTAAGAGAAGAGACTGTCTCTTACATGTCTCTGTACCACACTGCATATGCCTTGCAGCACTATACAAATGATAAGTAATAGTAGTAGTAATAGGCTTAACATAGTAAATGATGTCAGATAAAGAGAACACAGCCCATTCAGTCTATCCAGTAAGGTGTTTTTACTTTGGGCTATAATTGCAGCTAAACGCATGTCACCCTCACTCTGTAACTTTAATTTGCATTGTAACTGCCTCTCCATGCAGGTTAAACAAACTCTGTGCCTTTTTTGCAATATAAAAGTGATTTAAGGTTTGGAGCAGGAATACTATATATGGATCCTCAGTATTTATCCCATGCTTTTTTGAACTCAGTCACTATTTTTGTCCTCACCACCTTCACCAGGAGAACATTCCAGGCATTGACCACTCTGACCATGAAAAAGTACTTCCTGATATTGCTTTTACATTTTCCTCCTTGTGGCTACATTTCATGTCCTCTAGTTTTATAGTTTTTGCATCTTTGAAAAAGGTTTTTTGTTCATTAATACCTTTCAATTATTTAACAATCTATCAATATTATTTTATTTATTTATTTTATTTATATTCTCTTATATACCGCGCTATTCTGCATCAGTGTGGTTTACATTGAACAAACTGAAATTACATTGAACAGGGCATTATAACTTGGAGATAACTATTTTACAGGGAACATGGGCTATGGAGGGTTGAGTGGCTTGCCCAAGACCACAAGGCGCACCTGTGGGACTAAAAACCCCAGTCCTTCCGGCCCAAGGTTGCTGTCCTCTAGTGGGATTTGAACCCCCGACCTTCCGGCCTGAAGTACCTTGCCCCAACCACTAGGCCACTCCTCCACTCCAATATCTCCCCTGTCCCTCTTTTCTTCTAGGTATATGTATTCATATCTTTAAGTCTCTTCTTATGCAGCTTCTGGCACAAACCTTATACCATTTTGGTCGCTTTTCTCTGGACTGCTTTAAGTCTTTATATCCTTACAGAGATACGGCCTCCAAAACGGAGCAAAGTATTCCAAGTGAGACCTTGGCAACGACCTATACAGGGAACATTATCACCACCTCCTTACCGCTTAGTTATGCCCTGGCCACCACCTTCACACGTTGTTTTGCTACTAAGATTCTCAGACATTATCACCCTGAGGTCTCTTCTCCTCATCCATACAAATCTGTCTCACCCCAAGGGCATCACTTTGCATGTCTTTGTATTAAATTTTAATTGCCAAACGGTAAACCATTCTTATAATTTTAATAAATCATTTCTCATGTTCTCATCTCCGTCCAGGGTGTTCATTGTGTTTCAAGTCTTTGTCATCTGCAAAACGCAGGACTTTTCCTTCCAACCCTTCAGCAATGTTGCTCACAAGAATATTGAATAGAATCAGTCCAAGGACCAATCCTTGATGCTCTCCACGACTTACTTTTCTTTCTTCCAAGTGAATTCCATTTACCACTACCCTCTGTCGTCCATCAACCAATTTCCAATTCAGTTCATCACTCAGGGTCCTAACTTTAGGCTGCTCAGTTTGTACATGAGCCTTCTGTGTGGAACAATATCAAAGGCTTTGCTGAAATCCAAGAAGACCATGTTCAGTGCACACCCCTGTAGGAAATTCACTATTCTTTCCTTTAGCAGTGTCTCTCTTACTTTTCCAACCACTGAGGTAAGGTTTACCAACCTATAGTTTTCCATCTCTTCTCTGTTACTACTTTTGTAAAGAGGAATCACATCAGCTCTTCATCAAACTCGTGGAACCTCTTCAGTCTCTAATGGTCTATTAAACACATTCTCAAGAGGACCCGCTGAAACCTCTCTAAGCTCCCTTAGTATCCTGAGATGTATCCCATTTTGCCCCATGGCTTTGTTCATCCTAAGCTTTCCAAGTTGTTCATAAACCGTTTCGTCCATGAACAATGTAGTACCTACTCCATTCCCATATACACTTTTGTCAGCCACTTCTGGTCCTTCTCCGTGAACATGGAACAAAAGTATTTAGTTAGCATTTCCGCTTTTTCCTCATCATGCGCTATACAGTAGTTCTCAGAATCTTTCAATCTTACAATGCTCTCTCTAGTCTTTCTCCTCTTCTTGATATGCGTGAAAAAAAATCTTATTACCTTGTTTTGCATCTTTAGCTATTTCTTCTTTTGCCATTCTTATTTCTTTCTTTGACTCTTTGAGCTTTATCTGGTATTCTCTTTTATGTTCCACTTCTTGAGTTCTTCTATATTTTGTGAATACTATCTTTTTTGCCTTTATTTTTTTAGCCACTTCCTTAGAAAACCACTTTGATTTCCTTATCCTCTTGCTTTTATTTACTTCCTTACATTTTTATAGCTCCTTTCAGCTTGGCCCACTGCTCTTCATAAGAACATAACATATGCCATACTGGGTCAGACCAAGGTCCATCAAGCCCAGTATTCTGTTTCCAACAGTGGCCAATCTAGGTCATATGTACCTAGCAGTTTCCCCAAGAGACACAAGTTCCACAATGCTTGTACTGGGTCAAGCATTGATATCTTCCATTTCCCTTATCTCTTCCCATCCTGTCAGCAATTCCGTCAGGTACGTCCCCATTTTATTAAAGTCAGTTTTTTTTTAAATCTAGCAGTTTGAATTTGCTGCACTGGGCTCTGCCTTGGCTTTTATAATCAAACCACACTCTTTGGTGATCACTGCTGTTCAAATGGTGACTCACCTGGACCTGGACACTTTCTCCATTTGTGAGTAGTAGGATCCAATTTCACCCCTTCCCCTTGTGGATTCCTTCACCACTCATTTCAGCAAAGCACCTGCAAAGGCATCCAAGGTCTTCCTATTTAATTTTGATTCTGCAGAGGTGACATTCCGATCCACATTTGGAAGGCTGAAATTTCCCAGCACCAGCATCTACCCTTTCATTTCCAACTTTAGAATATCCATGGATTAGGTCTTTGTCAATTTTCTCTGATTGAGCTGGAGGTCTATAGATGATACCTGTGTGGATAAACGTTCCATCTTCTCTTTCCAAGATGATCCTCATTACCACAAGCCCCTTGCATTGCAGTCACTATAATACTAGTTTTTACAGGGCTCCCGGGACCCTTTCATCTTTTCTGCCATCTCTCTGTCTTAAAGAGTTTATAGCTTAGTACAACAGTGTCCCATTCATGGGACTCATTAAACCATGTCACTGTAAAGCAATAATATCTAAGTCTGCTTGTGTCACTGTGGCTTGCAAATCTTGAACTGTATTTAGATTGCAAGCATTTGGGCTCATTGATTTCCAGTTATTTCTTGTTGCGTCTCTCTCATCATCTGTATAGCCTTTTTCCTACTCTTCTCCTTTAGCTTGTTGCTGAGAAGTGAGTAGCTAAGATGGTCCATTTTGTTGTTTTCCCCGCTCCTGTCTTGCTTTTCCTGGGGGTGACATCCCAGACTCATCTGATTCCATGTGCCACCCCCATCATCTAGTTTAAATACCTAGCAATATATTGCAAAATTTCTCATGTAGGATCCTTTTTCCTGCCACAGGAAAATGCAGATCATCATTACAGTATAGCCTTTTATTTTTCCACATATTGCCCCAGCCTCCAATGTATCTAAAACCTTCTTGTTGACACCAGGTTTTGAGCCACTTATTGAAGTTTTCTGTATGAAGAAACCTTTCCCCTCTCCCTTTTCAAAGGCAGGCAGTACTTCTGACAAAGCTACAGTCCTTACCATGGAATTCAGACCCTACCCAAGCTTTGGGAAATCTCTCTGTGCTACAAAGACTGCTGTTTCTGGCCAAGTCATTTGTTTCTCGATAGATTATAACATCAATTTTAGATGCCTTACTGTCTTTTTTGATTGCACTTGTTATTTGGTTTGTCTCCTGGAAAGCTTTTCACCTTATTGGGATCTTTGGATTATGTTTCCAAATAAACGCCTCTGATAATGAAGTCTACTAGAAATATAATTTTCTGCCTTGAGGTTTGTTTTTTTATCAGTACTTTAGGAATGTCTTTTGCAGTGAGTGGCTCTCTTCACCTTAGGCTCCACCTCAGGTTTCATGCCGTGAGCATCATAATGTTCCAGTAGAACAAAATAAATTTTATAAGAGCAACAACTGGGAGGGAAACTGCATCTGTATCACAAGTCGTAATCTTTATCTTTATCATTATTATTTCTTGATATACCGCCCATGGCATCGGGGCATCAAAGTGGTGCACAATGACAATAAAACAACAACATAGCTTGGAAAGGAAAGGAACGCCATTCAATACCATTCAATAGACAGGACAGATGGAAGCAGGAGAGAGCTAGAGAGCAGGGGACGGGAGAACATACTGAGTAGGGGAGGGACAGGGGGCAGAGACCCAGAGGGAGAGATAGATATTAGGGGTGAGAGGGAGGGAAGTTGTAGGCTGACTGAAATAGGTGGGTTTTGAGGAGAGCCTTGAACCGGGAAAAGGAGGGTTCGGCACATAGGGTGGTAGGTAGTGAATTCCATAGTGCAGGCGCAAGAAGAAGGTGGAGTGACGTGTACGCTCCAGGTGCGCTTATGAGACTGAGGGGAAAGCCAGATGGTGCATGTGAAGGGAGCAGAGGAGGCGATGAGGAGTGTGATAGTGAAGGAGATCGGCTTAATATTGCGGGTCGCCGGAATGGATTGCTCGGTGGGCCAGGATAAGTATTTTGTAGTTGAGGCGATATTTGACAGAGAGCCAGTGAAGACTGATGAGGGTGGGCATGATGTGATCGTGGCTGGCAGAGTGAGTGAGTATTCTGGATGCAGTGTTTTGAACCAACTGAAGACGATGGTGTTGATAGTGTCGAATGCCGGAGTGCGGACTGTTACAGTAGTCTAGTCTAGAGATCACCAGTGATAGCAGAAGGGTAGTGAGAGAGTGAGTGTCCAGAGAGGAACAAAGAGCACGAATCCGGCGCAGAAAGAAAAAAGAATGTTGGACTAGGGAAGAGAGGTGAGAATGGAATGACAGAGGAATCTAGGATGACACCCACGTAACGGAAGGATGAGACCAAAGGAACCAGGGAATCCAGAAGGAGTTAATCTACCTAAGCCCACTGCAACCCACCCAATTCCTGGATTGTTTTATTCTCTGTGGCAATAGAGATAAAATAGCAATTCTGGAAGCACCTTTAATTGTAGCCAATTCCTGTTTGAGTTGAATAAATTCCTTTTTTATTCCAGAGAATTGGAGAATGATGCGGCAAGCTCAGAGCCTCCAGATTGCCTGCCTTAGGACTAAGGCACCACATGTATTGCACTGAATGAATGATATGATGAAATAGTTAGAAAGTGTTAGAACAACTGTATTGGCTTCAATAAGAGAGAGCGGGCAGATGAGCTCCTCCCTGCTTCCCCTCCAACAAGGCCAATCAGGCCGAAGACACCACCACCACAACACTTTTAAAAGGCTGGCATGCACAGGCGGGCCTATGCCCGAGGGCCTCTCTAGAGGGCCTTTTGGCACGGCCCAGGACAAAAAACGGCTCAACCAAGGAGGATCTCTCATCACCACTTATACTCCCCAACAAGACAACTCCATCACCCTTGTGGTACAAGATTCCCTCCTCTGCACTGCTAGCCAAATATCCAGCATTAGGCAAGGCTTCCGGAAGAAAGCTGTCCCCGCATCATTAGCACCTGCCTACAATTCATCTGCCAGACACTCATCAAGAGCTCTTCACTGCCTATAATTGTAGTTAAACTCACACATCAAACTACTATTTTGCAGCACATCATCAAACTACAACTGGGACTGCCCACCTATAATCCCAATACTGAAAGAAACAAAAGGTCCATTTATCTATCTCAGACACATCCTATAATTCAGCATTAGAACAATACATGCACTCCAACCCAGCAAACATGCAGATTCATGGGTGGTACCTCACTCTAATTGGAATCATCACTACTGTCCTTACTAGCAGTTCCTCTGTCCTCCACCACTCTGCCTCTATTTCAAACAGACCAGCGGATTACAGGATCCGAGGTAGCATGGGTTCACCAGAGGCAGGTCTTGTCAGACAAATCTGATTGATTTCTTTGACTGGGTGACCAGGGAGTTGGACCGAGGGAGAGCTCTAGATGTGGTGTATTTAGATTTCAGTAAAGCCTTTGACACTGTCCCTCACAGGCGACTTATAAACAAACTGAGCACCCTAGGGATGGACCCTAAAGTTACTGCTTGGGATAGAAATTGGTTGGGTGGGAGGCAACAAAGAGTACAAGTAAATGGAGCTCACTCTGAGGAGAAGGATGTTACCAGTGGTGTGCCCCAGGGATCTGTCCTTGGTCCGATTCTTTTTAACATCTTTGTTAGTGATATAGCGGAAGGGCTGTCGGGTAAGGTTTTCCTCTTTGCGGATGATACCAAAATCTGCAATAGAGTAGACACCCAGGAAGGTGTAGATAACATGAGGATTCTAGCTAAGCTTGAAGAATGGTCTAGAATTTGGCTGGGATTTAATGTTAAAAAATGTAAGGTCATGCATTTGGGCTGCAGCAATTCAAGGGAGCAATATAGTATAGGGGGTGAAGTACTTTTGTCCACTAAAGAAGAGTGGGACCTAGGCGTGGTTGTGTCTGATGATCTTAAAGTAGCTAAACAGGTAGAAAAGGCGACGGCAAAAGCTAAAAGGATGCTTGGGTGCATACGGAGAGGAATGGCTAGCAGAAAAAAGGAGGTGATAATGCCTCTCTCTAAGTCTTTGGTGCGACCTCATTTGGAGTATAGTGTGCAATTCTGGAGACCGCACCTTCAAAAGGATGTGAACAGGATGGAGTCGGTGCAGAGGGTGGCTACTAAAATGATTAGTGGTCTTCATTATAAAGCATATGAGGACAGACAGAAGGATCTTAATATGTACACCTTAGAGGAAAGGCGATATGATTGAGATGTTTAAATACCTCCGTGGCATAAATGTTCAGGAAGAGAGCCTCTTTCAATTGAAAGCAAGTTCTGCTAAGAGGGGACATGGGATGAGGGTGAAGGGAGATAGATTCAGGAGTGATATGCGGAAATATTTCTTTACAGAAAGAGTAGTGGATCCGTGGAATAGTCTCCCAGTGGAGGTGGTAGAGATGAAGACAGTAACTGAATTCAAAAAAGCATGGGACAAACACAGAGGATCTCTAAAGGTAAAAAGGGGACTGTTGTAGTTGTTGATATGGAAGGGCAGACTAGATAGGCCATGTGGTCTTTTTCTGTCATCATATTTCTATGTTTCTATGTAATATCTACCACCCCAGACATCTCAAACAGCCTAAGCTCTGGTCTTCCTGGCTCCCACCAAGACAAGCTAATCATTCCAAGCTCATCAAAATCTTCCCACAAGGCACGGTTACAAAAGACCTCAGCCAAGCCAAGAACACTGGAAACTCAAATATAATCAGATGCGCTCTAATGAATACTACATCCAGTAGAAACAAAGTACCCCTAATAAAAGAGCTCATTGAAGATAACACTGACATACGTCTGACGGAAACTTGGTTTGCAGATACAGACAATGTACTCTTGAACCAGCTAAACAACATCTACCCACAACATACATAACCGCCAACGTGCAACGTTAGGATGTCTGCTTCCTAACAAGCAAGCTACTAAAATTCAACAATGTAGAAGTCACCTCTGCATGCAACTTATAAAAGATTACCATGTCAAATAAACAATACACACTCAGTCTCATACAGAGCATCTTCCTCTAACCCAGATGATCGTCCTACCATTCCTGACACAGTATGCAATCACACCAGCAGCCAGAACTCACACATTCTTCTGGGAGTTTTCAACCTAGCCTCCCTAACAAGCAGCAAGCCTCAGGATTTCTAGAGGTGATGAATGCCCTCCAATTCTTGTAAATTGTCGCCAACCCCACCTATATTAAAGGTGCTATTTTGGACCTCATATTCACCCCCATCTTCTCAGCAAGCTGCACCAGTTTCATGAAAGAATCCATCACCATATCACCAGTCCCCTGGCCTGATAATCACCAAATCACCTTTGCGCTTATCCAACAAAAGACTCCAAAGCAACAAACCGAAATCACCAACACTGCTTGCCGGTTCTGCCCAATGACAGTAAGGACTTTATCAGCAACATAACCCTCATGCTTTCATCACACTCCACAGCAGACCACATAGAATCCCTGATTACTAAGTGGAACGCCACTATCACAGCTGCCGCCAAAGCCCCACCCACAGTCAACAAATGTAAATGCCACAACATGTCTCCCTGGAATTCCAAGAACTTAAAAGACCAGAAATCTAAACTACACCAACTTGAACGCAAGTGAAAAAATTTCTACAACAGCAACACGTAGGCATTATACCTACAGGAGCTAAACAAATATTGCAAACTCACATACAAGACAAAATAAGAGTATTTCACAAACCTTATCAAGACTTCCATCAACAAGCCAAGTTTGCTATTCGACATAGCAAACTCACACAAAATGCCCCTAATAAACCCACAATTGATATCTTAACATCTTCAAGCCAACCATGGGAGCCAAATTAATTTTCAGCTCGAACTTCCCTCTCCACCTGCCAGTTCACACCAAGAACACAGCTGGAACAACTTCAACCTTGTCAACCATGAACATGTTAGCAGGATACTCTGTCATCAACACAACCACCTCCCCCACTTGACCCCTTCCCTGTATCATGGATCAAGCTAGAGAAAACACAACTCATACCATACATATGCAGCATGATAAACGACTCATTAACACAAGGATCTCTCCCCTCACTACTCAAGCAATCCTCCATCCGTCCTATCTTGAAGAAACCAAATATGGACACTGCCTTCCATCTTCTTATAGGCCAATCTCTAGTATTCCATTCATCGCCAAGATCATCAAAAGAGTTGTACAGGAACAACTACAAGACTACTTGGGTGAACATTTTCCTCTAGACACGGATTCAGACCTCAACAGTGTAGAAACCCTCATGATTTCCCTCCTCAATATTCTAATTAAAGCCAATGGAGTCATAACACAAGGATTCATATTTATCTCCATGGACATATCGGTTGCATTTGACTCTGTCTCACACCAACTCCTATTAAACAGAAACCACAACATTGGTATTCAAGGTACCCTGCTCAAATGGTTCCACTCCTACTTAACAGACTGAATACAGCAAGTCAAAATTGGCACCTTCACATCTTACCATTCCCCCACAACTAGGGAGTACCACAAGGGTCTGCACTTTCCTCAATTCTATTTATATATACATTCAACCTCTCTGTGAAATCATCAAAACTTTAAGCGTCAATTACTTAATATGTGCAGACAATATTATGATCTTCACCCCCTTCTCCACCAAATTGCCAGACTACACCAAAATCTCCAACTGTTTTGCAGCAATCAATACCTGGCTCAAAGATCACACTCTCAAAATTAACTTCAGCAAGTTCGAAGCATTCCATATTAAGAAACAAGAATTTCACTCTTCCACCTTGATCACAACAAACACCACTTCACTTGCAGTCAAAACCCAAACAAATTACCTGGGAATCACACTTGACCAAGAGCTCAACTTCCAGCAGCAAATTAGCCAAATCACCAAGGCCATCTATTTTATTATTTATTTATTTAACATTTTTTATATATCGCCTTTCATGTTCTCAAGGCGGTTTACATAGAACAGAACTTTGTTGACATAAAATGTTTCATCAGAACTATATACAAAAGCTGTTAACAGTGCTTACATTTAACAATTTAACTATTTACATAGAGTTTAAGCTCTGCGGGTGCCTGGGGATTTCCAGGTCTATCTGGAGTTATAGTCAATATATTACACGGCTGGAGGGTTACAGAAATGTTCGGTGAATAAGTGAGTCTTCAAGAGTCTCCTAAAGTTGGTGAGGTCTGTGGTGGCTCTCAGGAGGGGTGGGAGAGCTCCGCGTATTAAAGAACTTATGCAAGCTCCTCTCACCAATTGATTTCTGCGCAGTTTGCCAAGCAGTCATCACACCAATACTTGATTACTGCAATTCTGTATACCAGGGAGTACCAACAACCATGTAATACCCCCTACAACTGTGCAAAATACAAAGCCAGAACCATATTAACAAAATCTCAACAAACTCATACCACTCCACTCCTCGAACAGCCTCAACTGGCTGCCTATCACAAGCAGGATCAGCTATAAAACCAGTAGTCCATGGACAGCCTCACTCCACTATTAGTGAACAGCAGCTCCACCAGATCCAAAAGAAGATCCATGCTCAACATGACTGCAATACCCACAGACAAACCCTCAAGCAGTCAAAGCACCAACAGGGCATTTTCCCTTTACGCCCGCTCCTTATGGAATCCGCTGCCACCTCATATCAGATCCTTTCAGCTGACCAGTGCATTCTGTAAAAGCTTTAAAATGTTTCTGTTCATAGAACACTATGGGTCAGATACAAATCTAAGAACTGCTCCCTGAGCTTCATCCAAAACCCAATAACACAATGTAAATAGCTAGATGTTAATGTGCCTGTTGCTGATTATTTGTTAAACTACACATTTACTGTAATGTGCACCCTACTGTTCAAATTTCATTGTTCTTTGCACTGACTTATATGTGAACCACCTTGACTAGTAGAAAGACAGTATAAAAAATATGTTAAATAAATAAATAATAATAAACAGCATGTTTACTTGATTATCCTTTAATTGAAGCATATTCATTATGTATATTGGAAAGACTATGTAAGAAAAGAAAGCTGTGAGGTGGGCGGTTGATGGATTAGGATGGGAGGATGTATAAGTGGCAAAATCTGCTTGAACCATAAATTATTGTTGAAATAAAATGGTAATAAGCTAAATGCTGGAATTTCTCAATCAACCAGAAACCCATGCTGGGCTTAAGAAACCTTTGGCACAATCCCGTGTGGCATTTCTTCAATTCATACTGCTACTCAACACCACATTTTTTCCGATCTTGTGAGCAATAGAAACTGATAAAAGCCCTGGGGATTGGCTGGTTTAGAATATTCTGATTCTGTTTTTATATCAAAGTCTCAGTAATAAATAGAAAATTGGCATATCTCCAGGAACAAGCAGGAATGAGTCCTCACATATGGGTAACGTCGGAACCGACGGAGCCTGCGCGGGAAAGCTCCCCAGCTTCCCAGAAAGGAAGCTTTTGGGGCCTCCCACAGCGCATGCGTGCTGCCTTCCCGCCTTCCTGACCAACTCTCCTCAGTTCTTCTATTTCCGCGGAGCCAGCAGGTCGTGTTCCTGTCACCGCTGAAGAAATTGTTATTTTAATTTGTTTCTTTGACCACGTGTCTGCCTTCCCCGATTCCGGACTGGTACCGCCGGTCTTTTTTCGTTTATTTCTTTAAAAAAAAAAAAAAAAAAAATTACTTCTTTTTCCTCACTTGGTGTATTTTTTCTGTGAGGCCTCTAGGCCTTCTCAGGTTCTCCCTCATGGAAAAAACAGCTTCTGGTTTTAAAAAATGCACCAAGTGTACCAGTACTATTTGTCAGACGGCTGCCTGGGTGAGAATCTTCACAGTCTTGGCAAGTGCATATATCTATATGATTTGCAAGGGATTGTGGGCAATGTAGTTCATTCACACCAGACACAGCTGCTGACAATAATTTAGTTGTGCTCAAGTGTTAAAGCCAATAAGATATTTATTTATGGGGCTATTTCTCCCAACACAGATATGCTTGGTAGCACATAAATCAGGTTACTTGCTTCCAGTGTTTAACTTGGAAAAACAAAATTAAAATCAGGAAAACAACATTCAAACTTGTCAGGCATTAGCTAATGTTTTCTTAGCATATATCAAACAACAAACGAAAAGCCACAAAGATGGAAAAAAACTGTTCTTTTCAGGTTAACTTCTGATAACTTCCCACATAGATTCAGAAGTGATTCTCTCCTAGCTCACAAGCAATTAGGTAAGGCTCAATTGCTAGCAGTTATCCAGCTGAAACCCCTTAGCTGGCTTGCTTTCTACTGTGTGGGTCAAATCCTGCTTCAAGAGCTTTTCTGAGTAGATTAAAGAACAAGTTTGTATTTCTTTGTGATGGTTGCTGTACTTTGTAACAGAAAGTTACCAAAGGAGTTTAGACAGAGAGCAGTCCATGTAAACAGAATCTTCATCTGCTATTATTCCCCCTTCTTCAACAAGCATGGGTTCAATATCATGGATTGGCACAGATGAATCTCCCAATGGAGCACTTTCAGGAGAATACTTGTTTCCCTGCTGTCTTTTCAAGGTTATAGCTAGGGCATAGATCAGTGTTCATACCTGAGCTTTCATTGCTGTTAGAGTTCCTCTCTATATAGCCTGGCCAGTATGTAGTCCAGTTCTTATGTCCAGCCTTCCAATCCAGATCCCTGGACACTGGATCTCTCTTCACATACCTTCTGGCACGGGTCCTAGGGTCCCTTCCACGTGTAGCCGTCTCTCTCACAGGTACCGTCTGGAGATTCTTAGCTCTGCAGCACCATTCCTCTGGCTTTCCCCAGTCCAATGGTGTATGCTGGCCCTTGGAATGCCTCCCAGTATACGTACTGCTCTGGACTCTAATAGACCTCTCAAAGGCTTTTCTCCTCTTTCTTCCAAAGGGTTTCTTTCCCTCTCTGTCCGTCCGGTTTGGCTTCTGCTTCTGATGATCCTCCTGATGATGAAGATGATCAAGCTCAAGCTGATTCTCAAGATACTGAGGATAATTCACTGTAGAATAAACTCTACCTTTATTCTGCTTAGATGAGTGCTCCTCCCTAACACAGCGCAGCTGTGCTGAATCAGGCCCTGCCCTTTGAGATGAGTACTTAGGGATTACCTCATAGCCCTCCTGATTGAACACACGTTTCCCCACTTCAGCTCCTCTAATGGCTGTTGGAAACCTGGTGCATTCTGGGACTGGTAGTCTTTTATGGGAAAATTCTGTTTTCTTATTTCTACCAGAACTGACAGGTTGCTTGTTCAGAGTCACTTCACCTTTTCTATAGCTCCTTCCTGAGCTATGATAAGCTTCCTTATCACTTATTTCAGTCACAGATACCCATGAGTGGTGTCTTAAATGTTTGGGGCCTGACCATTCCGTTCCGGATTGTCCATCCTGCTCTCTGATGTCCAAACGGGGCTTACAGAACAGAGCAGCAAAATTTCATATGCTGTTTTCTACTGATACTCCAGCATCAACATCCTCCAGGTCTTCTTCTCCTGATGGATCTCAGGTAACCAAACATTCTTCAGGCAAGTCCTCAAAAGGCAAATCTCCCTCTAAGCAGCGAGAGGCCCTTGCATTTGACCCTGAGGACCCTGCCCCAGTCAAACAACCCCGGCGGGAAGCTCCGGCTTCCAAAGCTCCTCCTATGGGGTTACTGGTAGACATCGATGGCACGGCCTCGACCGATCTCCTGTTAGACTGCTCTGTGGTACCGGCTAACACCAGTACCGACATCCAGGCAGTTGTGGCGACTATGGGTACTACGGTACAATCCATGCAGCAGGCCTTATTGGCTTTCATTAATGCTGCAACGCCATCGGTACCACGACAATCGGTTCCGACTCCGATTCCGGTACCGCAACCGATACCGGTACCCAGAGCATCTACTTCCAGTAGCATGCCGGTACCAGTCCCCGGTTCCGGAGATTTCCTCGATACCGCTCCGATTCCCGGTACGCCCGATGTCGATACCGGTCGGTACGCGTATCGATTTCTGGAAGCAAATAGGCGATACTTGGAATCCTCTGAAGATTCTGATACATCAGATGATTCTGCTGATGCCTCTTTTACTCTTCCTGAAGAGCCCTCTTCTCTAAAAAGGAGAATGTCTCCTCCAGAGGATTTGTCCTTTCAAGACTTCATTATTGAAGTAGCTAAAGGACTTTCCATATCTGTAACCTCTGAAAAGGAACCTAGAGCAAACAAATTGGATATTTTAGGATACTCTAAGGTTCCCAAAGAGGCAGCCACCTTACCCATACATGAAATTCTTCAAGAACACATGATGGACTTGTGGGAGGCTCCTCTCACCCTATCTCCACATTCTCGACGTTTGGACACCATGTATCGGGTTCCTCCTTCTCCTGGTTTTCAAAAAACTCAGCTTCCTCACCACTCTATTGTGGTGAAGTCTGCTATGAAAAAGATAAAGAGTACCAAAAGGCAATCTTCTACACCTCCAGGTAGAGAATGTAGGACTCTGGATGCTTTTGAGAGAAAGATCTTCCAAGTTAGCATGCTTATTGCCAGAATCAATTCATACAGCCTCTATATGGGCATGTTTTTGAAAGAGATTGCATTAAAGATACGTCAGTTTCTCCCCTTTATCCCAGAGGATAAAGAGGAGGAGTTCCTTCTTTTGCTAAAGCAAACTCAAGATGTTTCGAAGTTCTCCAACAGAGCAGCCTTTGACTCTTTTGAGGGGGAAGCAGAGCCTCTGGCATTGCCATAGCTGCTCGCAGACTGGCTTGGCTCCAGGCCTCTGATTTGGAACCCTGGGTACAAGAAGGCTTGGGCAATCTGCCCTGTACAGGTGAAAATCTGTTTGGCAAGGAGTGGCAAATCAAAGCCACTCAAATGGATGCAGAGAATGCTGCTTTAGATAGACTTTCTAAGTCTACCTCTACCCCTGCCAAGAAAAAACCTTTTAAGAAACCTTTCTATAAAAAGACCAGATTTTCCACGAATACTGGCCAGCAATCTTCCCAAGTTCGCTTTGCTCCTAAGCGTCAGCAAACTAAACAGGCCAGAACGAAGTCTACAGGGGCTGCTACAATCCAGCAGTCCCAACCCCCTCAGGGTTTTTGACTTGATTGTAGAGAACTTAACCTTTCTGGCTCTGCAACAACCAGAACCTCTCACCATTCCAGGAAGGTTGACTCATTTTGCTCCCAGATGGGAACAAATCACATCAGAACCGTGGACCCTCTCTATTATCAAAGAGGGCTACAAACTACATTTCTCCAGCCTTCCTCCCCATTCCATGGTGAGACAATTCAATTCTCCCCCTTCTCTCCTGTACCTGTTAGGCCAGGAGGTGACCACTCTTCTCGCCCAAAAGGCAATAGAAGAGGTTCCTCTTCCTCAACAAGGGTCAGGTTTTTACTCCCCTTATTTTCTCATTCCCAAGAAAACAGGGGGCTACAGACCCATTCTGGATCTCAGAGAATTGAACAAATTCCTATACAAGGAGAAATTCAAGATGCTTTCTCTGGGCACTCTCCTTCCATACCTACAGAGTCAGGACTGGCTTTGTTCTCTAGATCTCAAGGATGCGTACACACATATACTCATCCATCCATCCCACAGAAAATTCCTACGGTTTCTGTTCCAAGGAAAACATTTCCAATACAGAGTACTTCCCTTTGGTCTAGCCTCTGCTCCAAGGGTATTTACCAAATGCATGGCAATAGTAGCTGCATTTCTACGCACTCTGGGAATCTTTGTCTTCCCATACCTGGACGACTGGCTCATCCGAGCTCCATCTCAGTCCGAGGCTCAGACTTCCCTGGACCACACCAGACGCATTCTGCAGTATCTGGGACTTGTCATCAATCTGCCAGTCTCAACTCACCCCTACTCAGTCCCTCGAATTCATAGGGGCCTGGCTAGATACCACCACTGCAAGGGCCTATCTTCCTCAGGCCTGTTGCCACCGTCTAGTGCACTTGGCCTCTCAAATTCAGTCCAGAAGCCACTTGACTGCCAGGGAGATGCTACAACTGCTAGGCCACATGGCATCCACAGTTCATGTGGTGCCTTATGCACGCCTACATATGAGAGCAGCTCAATGGACTTTGTCCACCCAGTGGACCCAAGCATCAGGAGCTCTCTCAGACCAAATAGCAACCTCAAAACGTCTTTTTTGGTCTCTCCAATGGTGGATATCCACTCAAAATCTGTTGTTGGGGGCCCCCTTCCAACCCTTGTTACCCCAAGCAACTCTCACTACAGATGCCTCCCAAACAGGTTGGGGAGCTCATCTCCAAGACCTCTCCACTCAGGGCACTTGGTCTCCACAGGAGACTACCCTTCATATCAATCTTTTGGAGCTGCGAGCAATATTCCTTGCTCTCAAGGTCTTTCATACCCTCCTCATCAACATGACAGTCCTTGTTCATACCGACAATCAAGTAGCCATGTTCTACATAAACAAACAAGGAGGACTGGCTCTCTGTCGCTTTGCAACGAAGCTCTAGAATTGTGGGCCTTCGCCAGAGAGCATCAGATCCATCTCCTGGCAGTGTACCTCCCAGGAATCCAAAACTCTTGGGCAGACAGACTCAGTCGAGTTCTGCTTCCACACGAATGGTCCCTGCACATGGATCAGGTACTCAGAATTTTTCAGAAATGGGGAACCCCGGACATAGACCTCTTCGCAAGTCCGTGCAATGCCAAACTTCCCCGGTTCTGTTCCAGGATTCCGTGACAGGGAGCTCAGGCCAAGGATGCCTTCCTCCTTCATTGGGGTCAGGCCTTCCTGTATGCCTTTCCACTCATTCCTTTGATTCCCAAGACTCTATTCAAACTTCAGAGGGATCAAGGGTCTATGATCCTCATAGCTCCTCGCTGGCCATGCCAAGTGTGGTACCCTCTACTTCTGGATCTCTCCCAGGCACCCTCCCTGGATCTAGGAGCTGCTCCAGACCTTCTGTCTCAAGAGGAGGGGACTTTGTGGCACCCAAACCCCAAGTCCCTTCACCTCAGAGCTTGGTTACTGAAGGCCTAGACCTTCAAGATTTAAATCTTTCTCAACAGGTGAAGGATGTCCTCCATGCATCTAGGAAACCTTCCACCAGGCGTTCTTATGCTTTTAAATGGAAAAGATTTTCAATTTGGTGTGCTGACAAAGGTCTTAACCCTCTAGCACTACCTTTGAATTCTTTACTCGAATATCTCCTGCATCTTTCCAATGCAGGACTTAAAACCAATTCTGTAAGGGTCCATTTGAGTGCTATTGCAGCGTCTCTTCAGCCTATCAATGGACAATCTGTTTCCTCTCATCCTCTTATTGCGAGATTCATGAGAGGCCTAACCTTAACTAAACATCCCATTCGACCTCCTCCGGTGGCATGGGACTTAAATGTGGTTCTTGGTCAGTTTATGAAGCCACCCTTTGAACCCTTAGCCACTACTTCCTTGAAATTTCTTTCCTGGAAAGTCATTTTCCTTATTGCAATCACTTCTGCTCGCCGCATCAGTGAACTGCAGGCTTTAGTAGCTAATCCACCTTATACAAGGTTCCATCATGATAAGGTAGTCCTTAGGACAAATCCCCGCTTTATGCCTAAAGTGGTCTCGCCTTTTCATCTTAATCAAGAGGTATATCTACCTGTTTTTTTTCCAGGTCCTCATGCATCAAGTGCAGAAAGGAATCTTCATACCCTGGATTGTAAGAGAGCTCTTGCCTTCTACTTACAAAGGACACAGCAACATAGAAAGTCTTCTCAACTTTTTGTTGCTTTTGATCCTTCTCATTTAGGACTTCCAGTCTCAAAAAGAACACTGTCCAATTGGATTGCTCAGTGTATTTCTTTTGCTTACCAGAGTAAGAACCTTTCTCTGGAGGTCCATGTCACAGCTCACAATGTGAGAGCCATGGCCACTTCTATGGCTCATCTTCATTCTGTATCCATCGATCAGATCTGTCGAGCAGCCACTTGGGCCTCGGTTCATACCTTCACAGCCCATTACTGCTTGGACAAGGACTCCCGCCGGGATGCCTTGTTTGGTCAGGCTGTCCTCAGACACCTGTTCCATTCTTAAACAACTCCTGCCCACCTTCCCTGAATGGAATTCTTGCAGGGGGATCTCCCCGGCATCTTAGCTAGGGAGTCCCCATATGTGAGGACTCATTCCTGCTTGTTCCTGGAGATAGCACAGTTACTTACCTGTAACAGGTGATCTCTGGGAACAGCAGGAATAGTCCTCACAACCCACCCACCTCCCCTAGGAGTTGTATCTCTCTCTCTCTTTCCTTTCCTCTCTCAATTGTCTCAGCTTTAAACTCAAACTGAGGAGAGTTGGTCAGGAAGGCGGGAAGGCAGCGCGCATGCGCTGTGGGAGGCCCCAAAAGCTTCCTTTCTGGGAAGCTGGGGAGCTTTCCCGCGCAGGCTCCATCGGTTCCGACGTACCCATATGTGAGGACTATTCCTGCTGTTCCCAGAGATCACCTGTTACAGGTAAGTAACTGTGCTTTATCTCCAATACTAATTCATGAAGAATGGTTGTTTATCCTTATTAATTGGCATTCGTAAGGTGGCACCGGAATCTCCAGGACCTGTTTCTTTGAGTCAATGCAATGCGTTTTAACGTAATATTTTAGGAATAATACAACACCTAGCTCAATGCAATAGTTTTCCTTGGAACATCTGCATTAATCCCATTCTGTAATATTGAATTTTCAGTCGGAACTGTTATTAAGCAGGCTACATTCCCTATTCCCCATAATATTTACATTTTTATTCCCATCTTGAGTTCACCACTACAGACGTCTCATAAATGTCAGGTACCATTATATATACCAGGCATGTCCAACAGGAAGATCGCGATCTACCTGTAGATTGCAGAGGGGTCAGAGGTAGATCACCAGCCCCACTTGGCTCCATCTCTCCAGCAGCTCGCCCCATCGTTAGGAGAGAGCTCATGTAGGCAGGTCGTCTGCCGAGGCTTGCCATTGCTGGTGATCCTTTGCCTGTCTTTTTTCCCTGCCTGCGGGAATCTTGCCTGCGGGTGTATTGGGGGCGCTTGTTGTTTTCGTGCCAATAGTTTGTGGATACCCCAGGGGGCCGCTGCCCACGCCCCATGACGAGACGCCACAGGCCTGGCATCCTACCTGGTCTCCTGCCTCTCAGAATCACCCATTCCTGCCCCCTCCCCAACACCCCTTAGAAGTGTGTTATATACTGGGCGATATCCATTCGCCCGGGCTTTACCTGAATACACTTACCGTATTAGTTGAGTCGTGTGCTGGTCGTTGGTGGCTTTATAGTTTGCTTTCATTAAACATTTTCGGGCAGACACAACAAAGTGTCAAGAATTTGGTGATTTTGGTGGGCTTTTCCAAGTTTGTTCTAACTTGCCTATGCCTTGCCTTCAAATTGATTCAAACCACTGTGACTTTTGCTTACCTCTGCAATTTTATTTTGCCTAACCTTTGCGTTGATTCTACACTGCAATTTTATTTTGCCTTGCCTTTGCGTTGATTCTACACTGTGTGCAGAATTTATTAAATCATGTGTGGTGGTATTTGTACTTGTTTGGCGGTATTTGATGTTATCTGGTTTGCTGGACAGGTGTTTGAGTTTTTTTGATTATTGGTGCCAGTATGATGAATTCTTATTTTTACTTTTAGAAATGCATGTGTGGTTTTGGCATTTTCAGTCCTTGTATTGCACATCATCCAGAGGTCTTTAGTTCCTGTTGATCTTTAATACTTTGGGACAGAGACAGTTTTAGTCCAGATTCAGTCAGTGTTTATACTAACCTAGCAGATTTGGCCTTCTTACATCCAGCCACCCCAGTATAACGAAGATGAGTGTTCCAAAGAAGAGAAAAACCTACCACTTTCATGATGAATGGGAAATGGACTACTTCTTCATCATGGTGAAAGACAAGTGTTGTTGTCTAATTTGTAACGTCCCAGTATCCTTGCCCAAAAAGGGTAATCTGGAACGTCATTATAAGGCTCTGAATAGCAATAAGTTTGATGCTGATTTTCCACCCAAATGTGAAATTCGTAAACTGAAGCTCAAAAAACTTAAATCGAAATTGGCTACTCAGCAACAGTAGATGGCGAAGCCAAGGTCACATTCAGTCAATGCAGCCATAGCATCCTTCAAGGTCAGCAATCTGATCGCAAAGAAATGCAAACCTTTCACTGAAGGGGAATTTGTAAAACACTGTTTTCTTGAAGCAGCTGACAATCTTTTTGAAGGATTTAAAAATAAGAAAGAGATCATATCTGCTATTCAAGATGTACAATTGTCAAGAAACACCGTAGTGTGGCGAATAGAAAAGATGTGTGGAGACACAACTGAACAGTTGTTGGAGGATGTTTCAAATTGTGTTGCTTTCTCACTCCAACTGGATGAATCTACAGACATAAGAGACATAGCCCAGTTACTAGTCTTTATCTGGATGGTTTTTGAAGACTTCAGTGTTAAAGAAGAACTACTTGGAATGATTTCTTTAAAAGGGAGAACTACCGGTCAGGAAATATTCAGTTCTTTCCATTCTTTTGTGACAAAGTGTAATCTTCCATTACATAGACTTGTTTCCATCACTACTGATGGAGCAAGAGCAATGACAGGTGAGGTTAATGGTTCCATAGCCCTCTGTAGACAGCATGACGACTTCCCAGATTTCCTTTCTTACCACTGCATCATTCACCAGCAAGTTCTGGCAAGCAAGAGACTCAATACAAAGACTGTCATGGACATCACTTTCAAAACTGTAAATTCAGTTCGTGGAAGATCACTTCAAAGACGGCTTTTCAATCTTACTCTTGATGAAGGGGCAGCGGAAATCATTTTGCACACAGATGTAAGGTGGCTAAGTAGGCACAAATTTCTGCAAAGATTTCGTGATTTTCTGAATGAAAAAAGAAGTTTTTTGACGGAGAAGGGAGATGACCAAGCAGAGTTGGAAGATGAGGAGTGGTTATGTGATCTGGCATTTCTCGCTGACTTTATTGGCGAACTAAGTGATATGAACCTTGAACTACAAGGTAAAAACAAATGCATTGGCGAGATGAGTACAGTTTCATCCTACAAGAACAAATTTGAGCTAATGATGACTGACCTTGCAAACACTTTTGATAATTTTCCTAATACGTAGGACCATCTGGGACAATATCCAAATTTTGTTTTTCAGAACAAGAAGTATGTGACAGAAATCTGTTCTGTTATCCAGGAATTCGAAAATAGATTCTGTGACTTCCAAAAAATTGGAACAGTTGTGGAGTACTTGCCATACCCATTCAAAGTAGATGTGGACATTAAAGAAACTGCAGCTTCTATCAGTAAAAATTACTCATTGAACAAGCCATTTCTTGAAAACGAAATATTAACCCTTAAAAATGACATTTTTCTCAAGACACATGCTGAGCAAGAATCGTTTTGGAAGCTAGTGCCTGGAGACAAATTTCCCAACTTGAGAAGATGCAGTGAAGCTGTATCCACTCCTGTTTCGGTTCAACTTATTTGTGTGAATCTGCATTTTCCCATCTGAAAATGACAAAGAGTACACAACATTCCAACATGACAGATGAACATCTCCAGGATTCCCTGAGACTGGCCCTCAAGCAATATTCACCCAACTTCAAAAAGCTGGTGGATGAAATGCAGACTCAGACGTCTCACTAATGAGCAAGAGTGAAATATTAAAGACTGTGCAAGATCAGTCTGGATCAATACTCAACCTAAATTTAACACAAATTACTCAATAAAACTTTAAGAAAAAATGTACTTTCCATTTCCCCTCGCAGTTCTTACTGGATCTTCGTCTCTGTTTTGTTTTTGCTTAATTTGCTTAACAGCTGATCACATCCAAGTAAATGACAGCAGGTTCATTAAAAAATGGGGGGGGGGGAATCCTCCAACTTTATTGGGTTAAAATTTAATTTGAAACTAATTTGAAACTTAATTTTCATGGTGGTAGATCACCGGCACTTTTTGCTGGAAAAAGTAGATCACAACATGTTCGAAGTTGGACATGCAATGAAGCAATCAGATCCCATACAAGATAGTTTGTGATACAAGGTTAAATATGTCTGCTAGGGAAGAGCATTCATTAATGCATTCAAAATTTCATTAACGTGTACAATTGAATTGCGTGCATTAAAAGGTTCTGAGCATTAAAATATTTTTGTTAAATGATGGGCCAATACCTCATTTGGAGTATGGTGTGCAATTCTGGAGACCGCACCTTCAAAAGGATGTGAACAGGATGGAGTCGGTGCAGAGGGTTGCTACTAAAATGATTAATGGGCTTCATTATAAAGCATATGAGGACAGACTTAAGGATCTTAATATGTACACCTTAGAGGAAAGGCGGGATAGAGGTGATATGATTGAGATGTTTAAATACCTCCGTGGCATAAATGTTCAGGGAGAGAGCCTCTTTCAATTGAAAGCAAGTTCTGCTAAGAGGGGACATGGGATGAGGGTGAAGGGAGATAGATTCAGGAGTGATATGCGGAAATATTTCTTTACGGAAAGAGTAGTGGATCCGTGGAATAGTCTCCCAGTGGAGGTGGTAGAGATGAGGACAGTAACTGAATTCAAAAAAGCATGGGACCAACACAGAGGATCTCTAAAGGTAAAAAGTGGACTGTTGTAGTTGTGTTATGGAAGGACAGACTAGATGGGCCTTGTGGTCTTTTTCTGTCATCATGTTTCTATGTTTCTATGAATATCTGGCACACACTTAAAAAAGCCTGAACATTGGGGAAGTCCAAAAAGAAATAAATAATATTTTGCCTGTGTACGTCTCTAATGGCTGCCATAGAAGCATTCAGGATATTTGAAAAAAAGGAACAGCTTAAGTAACAGTCCATACCTAAAGCATTGAATGTTGCGATATGCTCCCACATGTTGTCCTCTTGGCCTGCATGAGGCTGCCACAAAAGGGCATCAACATCATGCCGCAAACAGAAACAGGGCATCTCTTCAGGGTTGGTCACAACTGAGAATAAGTACGGGTTGCTTCCAAGGTTCACCTAGAAAATGACAAAGTATAAAAACAACATTTTATTTCTAATGGCAAAAATAATAAATGGAATATGACATTAATGACTGGTTTACGCCAGCAGCTAAGAAAGCATAGTTACTCACCTGTAACAGGTGATCTCCGGGAACAGCAGGAATTTAGTCTTCACATATGGGTATCGTCGGTACCGACGGAGCCTCCGTGGGAACGCTCCCCAGTGTCCAATTAGAAAGCTTTTGGGAGCATCCCACAGCACCTGCGTGCTGCCTTCCCGCCTTTCCCAACTGCATCTCTCCAGTTGAGTTTTAAAGCTGAGATAAAGAGAGAGAGAGGGAAAGGGAAAGAGATAGATAGAAAGATACAACTCCTAGGGGAGGTGGGTGGGTTGTGAGGATTAAATTCCTGCTGTTCCCGGAGATCACCTGTTACAGGTGAGTAACTATGCTATCTCCAGGAACAAGCAGGAATGTAGTCATCACATATGGGGACTCCCTAGCTTTAGATGCCAGGGAGAAACCCCCAGAAGTTGTGCGTCCCTGAGAAGGGCTCCACTTCCCCCCATGGATCTCTGGCATCCTACCAGGGATGGTGGGTAGGAGTTGATTAGGTATGGAACAGGTGTTGGAGAACAGCCTGACCAAACAAGGCATCCCGGCGGTAGTCCTTGTCCAAGGCCCAGGTGGCTGCTTGACAGATGTTGTGGATAGACACAGAGTGCAGATGAGCCATTGAAGCTGCCATGGCTCTCACATAGAGCTGTGACATGGCCCTCCAGAGGAAGATTCTTACTCTGATAGGCAAAGGATATACACTGAGCAATCCAGTTAGATAGTGTTCTCTTGGAGACTGGACGTCCCAAATGAGAAGAATCAAAAGCAACAAAGAGTTGAGAGGACTTTCTATGTTGCTGTGTTCTCTGTAAGTAAAAGGCTAAAGCTCTTTTACAGTCCAAAGTATGAAGGTTCCTTTCTGCATTTGATACATGAGGCCTTGGAAAGAACACAGGTAGGTAGACCGCTTGGTTTAGATGAAAAGGCGAGACCACCTTTGGCATAAAGCATGGATTTTATTTATTTTTTTATTTTATTTAACAATATTTCTATACCGCCTTATCCTACAATCAAGGCGGTATCACAGCAAACAATCACAAACGTGTGTGTATTTCATGCAGTGAAAGCTATAACATGGATTGAATGTGTGTGGTTTTGATTAGTTGAACTATGTACATTGTGCGCTATAATACAGTGTGTCCTATAATACATTTAAGATACATCGTGTGCCGTTATATATTTTCTTATCATTGTGAGGGAGGGGGGATGTGAGAAGTCATTTTTGGCTAGGTCATGTTACGTGTCCATAGTGTTCTATGAACAGTGTTGTCTTCAGCTGTTTGCGGAAGTCTTTTAGGTCTGTCGTCGATCTCAGTTCGTCTGGGAGGGAGTTCCAGATTGTTGGGGCAGCCAAGGAGAGTGCTCTTTCTGTGGTGTCTTTGCGAGTTTTTCTGACGTCTTTGGGTGTGTTGACTCGGTTGGAGGTTCCTTTTCTTCTTGGTCGTGTGCTGGTGTCTGGCTGTATGAGGGTGTGCAGGCTGTTGGCTGAGGTGTGTTGTTTGATCTTAAATATGTTTATGATTGTTTTGTATTTAATGCGTGACCTAATTGGGAGCCAGTGGAGGTCTTTCAGAACAGGAGTAATGTGTTCTTGTCTTGCAGATCCAGTTATTATGCGGGCTGCCGTGTTTTGTGCCAGTTGTAATGGTTTGAGTGTTTGTGTTGCTAGTTCTAGGTAGATGGGGTTACAGAAGTCCAGTAAGGGGGTTATTAGCGCTTGGCATACGGTACGGAAGTGCTCAGTGGCGAGGAGTGGTTTGAGTCTTCTGATGATTCTCATCCTGTGGTATGCATTTTTGACTGTTTTGTTTATGTGGGTCTTGAGATTTAGTTCGTTGTCCAGGGTAACTCCGAGGTATTTTACTTCCGATTTTATTGGTATGGTAGTGTTATGTACCTTGATGTCCGGTGGGTGGATGAAGTCTGGGTTGCGGGAGATTATAAGTGCCTCTGTCTTGCTGTAGTTGATTGCGAGGTTGTTATCTTGACACCATCTTGTCATTTTTGTTAGGCATGCTGTTATATTAGAGTAGTCCGGGTTGTCGATTGAGATAGGTGTGTATATCATGATGTCATCTGCATAGATTGTATATTGAATGTTGTTCTCTTTCAGGATGTCGCATATTGGTTGGATGTAGATGTTAAACAGTAGTGCTGAGAGGGTGGATCCTTGAGGTACTCCTTGGAGGACTTTTATGGGTTGAGAGGTGTTGTGGCCTACCTTGACTTGTATCTGCCTGTTGGTTAGGTAGGAGTGGAACCATTTTAAGGTGGTGTTATGTATCCCAATGTTCTTTAGTCTTTCCAGGAGGGTTTTGTGATCTACTGTGTCGAATGCTGAGGAGATGTCAATGAAGATCATTAAGATACCTTTTTTGTTGTTGTCTATGATTCGGAGGATATCGTTGAAGAGGTAAATCAGCAGTGTTTCGACTCCATGGTTGGGGCGAAAGCCGTGTTGATTGTCGTCCAGTGGTGCATGGTTGTCAATGTGTTCTTGCAGTTGGTGTTGTACTGATTTTTCGATGACCTTTGCTAGAAAGGGTATACTGGATATTGGTCGGTATGCTGCTGGGTTGTTCCTGTCGAGGGTTGTCTTCTTCGGTATCGGTCTGACTGTGGCTAACTTCAGTTGGTCTGGCATGAGGCCTTGGGTGAGGGAGTTATGTACTATGTTGTGTATGGAGTGGATGAAGCTTGATTTGGTGGCCTTAATCCATGACACTGGGCAAGGGTCTGTGGGAGCGGTGCTTGTGTTGATTGTGGAGATGATGTGGGAGAGCTGCTCTGTTGATGGAGAGCAGAATGTGTCCCAGGTCTTGGGGTGTGAGATAGGCTGCATTGATGCGTTAGGTCTTGGTTGTTCTGCGGAGTGAAATTTTTCCTTGATGTAGTCGGCAAATTTTTGCGGGCTTATTTGCACTTCAGCTTCTGTCCTTTGCTCCTTTGTAAGGATTTTACTATTTCGAATAGTTCCCTGGGTTTGTTTATGGAGGTATTTATCATGTTTGTATGGTATTCCCTCTTTGATTGGTTGATGTGTTCATTGTATTGTCTTTGCTTTGTTAGATATAGTTGCTGATTTTCGGCAGCCTTGCGCTTTCTCCATCTCCTTTCTATCTTTCTGAGCTCTCTCTTTTCCTGTCGTATGGTTGTTGAGTACCACGGCTTGTGTTGTCTTTTGTTATGATGGTATTTCTTGGGTCTGGCATCTGTTGCTTTGGCGGCGTTATATAGGGTGCTGTTCCAGTTGGAGATTTGGGTCTCTAGGTCGTCTGTTTCTGTGGTCAGTAGTTGTGTCGTGTCTTTTAGGAAGGTGTCCCTGTCGAAGTTCTTGAATCGTCTTTGTGTGGGTGAGTTATCTGGGTGTTCGTCTGGATTGTTCTTTTGTAGTCGTAACTTTATTTTGATTATGTAGTGGTCTGACCAGGGAACTGGGGTGATGGTGGGTGTTGATATTAGGCCTCTCGATGTTAGGGAGTTGGTTGCGAAGATGAGGTCTGGGGAAGAGCCGTGTCTGTGCGTTGGGGCGTCGACTATTTGGGTGAATTGAAGTGAGGTCATTGCTTGAAGGAAGGCTTCTGCAGCTTTGTTGTTGGTGGACTTGAGGTTGAAGTCTCCTAGCAGTAGCGTGGGTTTGTTAGTTGCTGTGATGGCGCATACTGCTTCGAGTGTTGAGGCTAGTTCGTCAGGTGGGGCTCTGGGTGCCCTGTAGGTTAGGCAGAGTGCCATGTGTTTGTTTGCGATGCTGATTGTGTTAGCTTGTGGTGTGTCGGTGAAGTTCTGGATGAGTCCTAAGGACTACCTTGTCATGATGGAACCTTGTATAAGGTGGATCAGCTACTAATGCCTGCAACTCACTGATGCGACGTGCTGATGTGATTGCAATAAGAAAGATAACTTTCCAAGAAAGGAATTTCAATGAGGTAGTAGCTAAAGTTTCGAAAGGTGGCTTCATGAGCTGACCAAGAACCAGGTTTAGGTCCCATGCCACCGGTGCTGGCCTAATGGGAGGCTTAGTTAGAAGAAGGCCTCTCATAAATCTTGCTATAAGAGGATGGGAGGAAATAGGTTGTCATTTAGAGGCTTGAAAGAAGCTGCAATAGCACTCAAATGGACTCTTACTGAGTTAGTTTTAAGTCCTGCATTAGATAAATGAAGGAGATACTCCAGTAATGATTCCAAAGGTATCGCAAGGGGGTTAAGACCCTTCTGCGAACACTATATGGTAAACCTTTTCCACTTGAAAGCATAAGAGCGTCTTGCGGAACATTCCGTCCTCCTGAGACAGGAGATCTGGAGCAGACCCTAACTCCAGAGAGGGAGCTTGAGAGAGATGTAGAAGCAGAGGGTACCACACTTGCCGTGGCCAATGTGGAGCTATGAGAATCATACGGCCTCTGTCTCTCTGAAGCTTGAACAGGGTTTGGGGAATTAGGGGAATGGGTGGAAAGGCATACAGGAAGCCTTGACCCCAGTAAAGGAGGAAACCATCCCTGGCCTGAGCCCCCTGAGCCGGGGTTCTGGAACAGAACCGGGGAAGTTTGGCACACCACGGACTTGCAAAGAGGTCTATGTCCGGGATTCCCCAAATTTGAAAAATCTTGGCTACCTGGTCTGCATGCAGAGATCACTCGTGTGGAAGCAGAACTCGACTGAGTCTGTCTGCCCAAGCGTTTTGTATGCCTGGAAGATACACCGCCAGGAGATGAATCTGATGCTCTCTGGCAAGGGCCCATAGTCGCAAAGCTTCGCTGCAAAGCGACAGAGAGCCTGTTTCCCCCCTGCTTGTTCATGTAAAACATGGCTACTTGATTGTCCGTATGGATGAGGACTGAGCAGGGTGTGGAACACTCGAAGAGCAAGGAAGATTGCTCTGAGCTCCAAGAGATTGATATGTAGATGAGTCTCCTGTGGAGACCAGGTGCCTTGGGTGGAGAGGTCTTGCAGATGAGCTCCCCAACCCATCGGAGAAGCATCTGTTGTGAGAGTTGCCTGGGGTAAGGGTTGTTGAAAACGGGACCCCAGCAACAGATTTTGGTGGACTTCCACCACTGGAGGGACAAAATAAGACAACTTGTGTTTGCTATTTTGTCTGACTGGCATTCTGATGCCTGGGTCCATTGAGTGGATAAAGTCCACTGGGCTGCCCTCATATGGAGGCGAGCATAGGGAACCACATGCACAGTAGATGCCATGTGACCTAGTAGTTGTAGCATTTCTCGGGCAGTGAGATGAGGTTTTAGCACTGCTTGAGAAGCTAACTGCACCATGTGAAGGCAACGGCCCTGGGGAAGATAGGCCCTTGCCTTTCTGGTATCCAGCAATGCTCCTATGAGCTCTAAAGACTGAGTGGGAGTTAGACTGGAATTTGGAATATTTATTACCAGACCCAAATACTGAAGGATACGCATTGTTCAAGATAGAGAAGTCCTGGCCTCTGACTCTGTTGGGGCTCGAATGAGCCAGTCGTCTAAGTAGTGGAAGACGAATATCCCTCGAGTTTGGAGAAATCCTGCTACCACAGCCATGCATTTCGTGAACACCCTTGGTGCTGAGGCCAGGCCAAATGGAAGCACCCTGTATAGGTAGTGCTTTCCTTGAAAAAGGAACCGGAGGAACCTTCTGTGAGTTGGATGGATAAGAACATGGGTGTAACCATCCTTGAGATCTAGAGAACAAAGCCAATCCTGACTCTGAAGGTATGGCAGCAGAGTTACAAGAGAAATCTTGAATTTCTCTTTGACAAGGAATTTGTTCAATTCTCTGAGGTCCAAGATAGGTCTGTATCCCCCTGTTTTCTTTGGGATAAGGATTGAATGGAGAACACAGTTGCTTTATTGAAAAACCCCAATGCATTTCGGCGAACGCCTTCTTCAGGGGGAGATAGCAGCTTACAAAAGATAAAAAATAATAAAAAATAAAAATAAGATTAAATAAGATTAGAAAACATTAAAAACATTTGTTGAAAAGCATAATTAACAACTTAAAAACAAATAGGCATCACATCAAATTCTAAAAGATAAAAGAACCACTAAAGAAATCCATATATAATCAATACTCAAAATGAATTTCAGATATTGGATAAATCATAACATACATATTATATTTAGTTTAAATAGATGCAGGGCAATGAAGTCATGAAGCAATGTGAATATAAAACAGGAAAGACTAAAGTTAATGTGAAGTATTGAAATGTTTTAAAAAACTACTTACAATAATGCACCCTAGGTGCGCAACCGTTTTTGCTATAATCAGTGATACTGTTTATAGAACTTGCTGGAGCTGACAACATGAAAATGGTACAAACTTGATTACAAATCAATTTACAAAACATAAGGGAATCATAATCAGATACAACTATACTTAAAAAAGAATTGTGTGGTATAGTATTACATTAACAAAGGAAACAGCATGTATTTTGTCTGTTAACCTTTAGCCATAAAAATGACTATTGGCCTAAGACATTGTTTTTTTTTAAAGGAAATAAAATAATGTTATGTTGAAAAGCTATTTATATAATAATAATAATTAGTAATGAGCCACTAATAAAATTTGTTGCACCGAGTTGTTGCTGCATCACTATTGTTAAAATATCACCAAATTTACGAACATCCTTGTTTAGAATAAAAAGTAGAGGGAAAAATGATGAAAATACACAACCACCCACTTATGTATAGTATTGTGAACCTTGAATTCTTAACTAACCGGCATCTACAGGGCAAAAAATACAAGGGATGTTAGAAGAGGAACATATTTCAAAAAACGTTCCAAAACTAGTAAACCATACCAAAGAAGTGACCTGAACATGGGGCCTTTTAAAAAAAAATGCTGTATCCATTTTGTAGTTTTAAAAAATGCTGAGCAAACCAAACCTTTAAACAGATGCTAAAGAAAAGGGGCGTGGCTAAGCTCATGGAGATGAACTAGAACGTATAGACATACATTTAAAACCAAATAATTACTTGTAGTAAAACTTAAACTAAAAATAAATATGTAAAAATGTATTGTTAAAATCATATCTGTGTGCTAGTGTAGCAAAGCAATACTCTTGCCGACACGAGTGCTTTATTTAAAAATTGTACTTGTAGAAAAAATGTGCAGACCTTGCGATATACAACCATATCAAAAGAGGATGCACCGAATTAATATGCACTGACTATGATATCAACAAATATGCAAACTTGCTTGTTTAAAGTGAGAGGAAGGAAGAAAAGAGAATAATAAAGCTGCACAACCACCCACTCGTGTGTAAATCTTGTAATCCTTAAGATCTCACCTAACCGGCATCTACAAAGCAAAAAATACAAGAATGGTTGGAAAAGAGCACGTTTAAAAACGATGAAGTATGGTGCATAATGTGAAAGCCTTATCCAAAAAGTTACCTGACACGATGCCACTCAGAAAAACGCAGAGCGTTATGTCTGATGTAATGTTTAAAAACCGAGTGCTGAACAAACGTAACCTTTTAAAGAACGCTAGAAACCGCACCAAAAAAGGGGGCGTGGCTAAGCTCCCGGTGATGGACAATGAATATCAAACTAGAGCATATAACCATACACTCATCCTGTGCTGAGTAATGACTTGCAGTAAAACTTAACCTTAAGATAAAATGCACTATTAAGATACCATGTTTTCATATAAATATAGCAATGCAATACTTTTACTAAAAAATGTGTACTTGTAAAAAGTGTGTACAGACATTATAGTATAAGAACATATCGGGAACATTACTCAAACATATTAAAACTCATTATCATGAGCCCTATATAGTGTTAAAAAACCAAATGCTGTATGAAATATGACGAATAATATGTATGTTATGATTTATCCAATATCTGAAATTCATTCTGAGTGTTGATTATATATGGATTTCTTTAGTGGTTCTTTTATCTTTTAGAATTTGATGTGATGCCTATTTGTTTTTAAGTTGTTAATTATGCTTTTCAACAAACGTTTTTAATGTTTTTTATTAATCTTATTTAATAGTATTATTTTTATTTTTTATTATATTTTATCTTTTGTAAGCTGCTATCTCCCCCTGAAGAAGGCGTTCGCCGAAACGCGTTGGGGTTTTTCAATAAAGCAACTGTGTTCTCCATTCACTCTTGCACTCTGTGTATCCTTGGTTTGTATTTTGCAAGAGCGGCCTGCTCTCCTTTGTGCTTGACTTTCTTTGGGATAAGGAAATAGGGGGAGTAAAACCCTGTACCCTGCTGATGGATGGGTACTTCTTCTATTGCCCCTTGGGCAAGAAGCATAGTGACCTCCTGACCTAACAGGTTGATGAGAGATTTCGGAGAATTGAACTGCCTTATCATTGTGGGAGGGGGCATGCTGGAAAAATGAAGCTTGTACCCCTCTTTTATGATGGAGAGTATCCAATGCTCTGCTGTTATCTGCCCCAATCTGGGGGCAAAGTGACACAACCTTCCTGAAATGGTGGAAGGCTCTGGTACAACGAGAGCCAGGAAGGCTACGTTCTCAAGCTGAAAGTCAAAGGCCTTGTGGAGGCTGAGACTGCTGGGACGGCTGAGGCTTAGCAGTCTTTGCTTTCCTTTGTTTGTGTGGTTGCTAATCTTTCCTGACAAGCTGACCTGCAGAACGTCCCTGCTGAGAATAAGCAGGATAATATCTTTTCTTTTTAGAAAAGAACGGTTTCTTGAAAGATTTCTTTCTTGCAGGATCAGCTGTGGACTTGGATAATCTATCCAAGGTGGAGTTGTCAGCATCCAACTCATTGGCTTTTTCCTGCCAATCTTTACCAAACACGTTCTCACCAGTACAAGGGATATTTCCCAGTTTGTCTTGTACCCAGAGCTCCAGATCAGATGCCTGGAGCCAAGCAATTCTATGTGCACCTATGGCAATGGCAGAGGTTCTGCTTATGCACTCAAAACAGTCAAAAGCTGCATGGTTGACAAATTTAGAAACATCTTGGGCATGTTTGACCAATGTGAGAAAATCTTGCCTTCTATCCTCAGGAAGAAGAGGACTCAAAGCCTCTAAATCACCTGTGACTTCCTTTAGGAACATTCCCATGTATAGACTATAGGAACTGATCCTGGCAGAAAGCATGGAAGCTTAGAAGACATGACGTCCAAAAGCATCCAAAGTTCTGCACTCACTTTCTGGAGGATTAGAGGCATGCCTCTTTACACTCTTGATCCTTCTCATAGCTGATTCCACTACAATAGAGTGGTGAGGAAGCTGAGTTTTTTAGAAACCAGGACAAGGAGGGACTCGATACAGAGCATCCAGTCTACGAGAATGAGGTGAGGTGGTAAGAGGTGTCTCCCACATTCTTAACATGAGATCATGCAAGATCTCATGGATGGGCAAGGTAGCTGCCTCCTTAGGAGTTTTGGGATATTGTAAAATTTACAACTCCTTTGCTCTGGGCTCTGTTTCAGGGGCCACAGTAATGGAGAGACCCTGAGCCACCTCCCTGATAAAATCCTGAAAAGAAATATCTTCTGGAGGAGACATCCTGCGCTTAGGAGAGGAGGGTTCCTCTGGGAGAAGCATTCCTGCATCGACAGAACTATCAGAATCCTCAGATTCTTCTGAAGACTCGAAGTACCGCCTGTCCGGATGCTCATGAAGAGCCCGATACCCGTACCGACCGAAGACGGTACCGGAGTATCGGTACCGGAAGGCATCGGATGACTGGGTGCCGGCAATGTGGACACCGATGTCGATGCTATCGGTACCGGTACCGCTATCGGTGCCGGAGATGGTGCCGGTACCAGTTGAAATGTCTGACGCGGTTCCAAGGGCGTCGATGCTGCAATGAGAGCCGCCAAACTGCGCTCAATAGCCAGGACTCTCTGGTCTATCGACGCTGCCGATGCCTGGATGTTGGTAACGGAGAAGATCGCCGGTATCCCAGAGCATGGTACCAGTAGTTCTGCCGAGGTTGAGGCCTCGAGAACGTCCTGGAGCCCCGATAATGCTTTGGAAGCCGAAGCCTCCCGCCAGGGCAATTTTGCCGGTGCAGAATCCTCAAGGGCAACGCCAGAGGCATCTCGATGCTTAGAAGGAGATCTACTCTTTTGAGGACCGGCTGGACTTATGCTTAGTTACCTGAGATCCATGGGAGGAAGACGAAGCCCTCGAAGACGTCGATGCCACAGAAGCTGCATCAGAGGGAAACGGGGTACTGAGCTTGGCAGCTCGGTTCTGTCGACCTCTCTTGGACCTCATGGCACAGGCCATACATTCAGAGATGGAATGGTCAGGACCTAAACATTTCAGACACCACTCATGGGTGTCGGTGACGGAGATGGTACCGCCACACTTGGTGCACTTTTTAAAACCCATTGTGGAAAAAATCTTGGGCCTAAGGCCCAAAATGGCGCATGCACCTGGAAAAAAAAAATGGGAAAAAGGTACTAAGAATTTTTCTTTCTTTTTTTTTTTTTTTTAAAGAAAAGAAAGAAAGAAAAACTGGCGGTACCGGTAAAGCATCGAGGAAGGCAGACGCGACCACAAAAAAGAAAGAAAATTTTCTGCGGTGACAGGAACACGACCTGCTGACTCCGTAGAAAAAGAAGAACTGGAGAGAGGCAGTTGGGAAAGGCGGGAAGGCAGCACGCAGGCACTATGGGATGCTCCCAAAAGCTTTCTAATTGGACGCTGGGAGCGTTCCCACGCAGGCTCCGTCGGTACCGACGATACCCATATGTAATGACTACATTCCTGCTTGTTCCTGGAGATTCGACAAACCACGAGCCACCTCCCTGATAAAGTCCTGAAAGGAGATAACGTAGGATTTCTCCTCCAGAGGATAAGGAGAGGAAGGCTCCTCCGGGAGAAGTATTCCGGTACCGACAGAGCTATCAGAATCCTCAGAGTCCTCTGAGGATTCAAAGTATCTTCTGTCCGGATGCTCTTGAAGAGCCGGATACCCGTACCGACCGAAATCAGTACCGGGGGGAATAGGTACCGGGGTATCGCTACCGGAAGGCATCGCATGACTGGGTACCGGCAAAGCTGACACCGATGTCGATGCTATCGGTACCGGTTGAACTGTCTGACGTGGTTCTGAGGGCGTCGATGCCGCAATGAGAGCCGCCAGACTGCGTTCAATAGCCAGGAACCTCTGGTATATCGACGCTGCCGATGCCTGGGTATTGGTACCGGAAGTAGACGGTACCCCAGAGAATGGCACCAGTAGTTCTGCCGAGGTCGAGGCCTCGAGAATGTCCTGGAGCCCCGATAATGCTTTGGAAGCCAAAGCCTCCCGCCGGGGCAATTTTGCCTGTACAGAACCCTCAAGGGCAACGCCAAAGGCATCTTGATGCTTAGAAGGAGATCTACCCTTTGAGGACCGGCTGGACTTATGCTTAGTTACCTGAGATCCATGGGAGGAAGACGAAGCCCTGGAAAACATCGATGCCACCGAAGTTGCATCGGAGGGAAAAAGGGCACTGAGCTTGGCAGCTCGGTTTTGTCGACCCCTCTTGGACATCATGGCACAAGCCATACACTCGGAGATGGAGTGGTCAGGACCTAAACATTTAAGACACCACTCATGGGTGTCAGTGATGGAGATGGTACCGCCACACTTGGTGCATTTTTTAAAACCCGAGGCGGGCTTCTCCATTTTGGAGGAAATTTTGGGCCTAAGGCCCAAAATGGCGCGTGCACCTGGAAAGAAAAGTTTTGAAAAAAGTTTTATTTTTTTTTTTTTTAAAAAGAAAGAACGAACCACCGGCGGTACCGGTAAAGTGTCGAGAAAGGCAGATGCGACCACAAAAAGAAGAAGGGAAAAAATTTTCTGCGGTGACAGGAACACGACCTGCTGGCTCTGCGGAAAACGAAGAACTGGAGAGAGGCAGTTGGGAAAGGCAGGAAGGCAGCACGCAGGCGCTGTGGGATGCTCCCAAAAGCTTCCTAATTGGATGCTGGGGAGTGTTCCCGCGCAGGCTCCGTCGGTACCGACGATACCCATATGTGAAGACTACATTCCTGCTTGTTCCTGGAGATAACACTTTTCTTTCTTCTTTTTCTGTTACAGCTATAAAGTAATTAAGAGATTTCCTGTCTATCCACAGATCCTAGCACAGTAAGAGAGAAGGATATATTGTTCCTAGCTACACTCAAAGATAACTAACAAAATCCTTTTTAGAGACATCACACAGCATAAAAAATCAGAATCTTACACTCACTAGTTAGCAAACATACAGTGGAGATTTGCAGGCCATCCCATATTCAGGAGATAGTATGCAAATCCCCTCTCCCCCTTAAAAGGTTCCGTCCTTTCAAACTAGACCCTTCGTTTTTAACTCCAGGCATCTGGATTCTCTCTTCCATTCCTTTCTTTGTCCTGTAACATAGTAACATAGTAGATGACAGCAGATAAAGGCCAGCATGGTCCATCTAGTCTGCCCAGGAAGATGGCAAGAGTAGGTGCAGGCCACACCTCTCCATGTCTTTGTTTGGGGGTGAACCCACCTCTCCATATAGGACACCCCTATTTGTTGAGACGTTAGATGGTTCAGAAGTTATATGTTTCAGTTTATTTTGTTTTTATCCTGTTGCTGTAAAGGGATCCACTGTGTTTGTCTCATGTCGTTTTAAATTCCGTCACCGTGTTTGCCCCCACCACTTCCATCGGGAGGGCATTCCAAGCATCTACCACCCTTTCAGTGAAAAAATATTTCTTGACATTGCCTTTCAATTTACCACCTTGCAGCTTCATGTTATGCCCTCTAGTTTTACAGCTTCCCCGTCTTTGGAAGAGGTTTGTTTGTTCGTCATTTCTCTTTAAGTATTTAAAGGTCTGAATCATATCTCCCCGGTCTCTCCTTTCCTCCAAAGTGTACATATTTAGGTCTTCAAGTCTCTTCTCATAAGGCTTCTGACGCAGGCTCCAAATCATTTTGGTCGCCTTCCTCTGAACGGTTTCCAGTCTTTTTACATCTTTTGCAAGATATGGTCTCCAAAACTGAACACAGTATTCCAAGTGGGGCCTCACCAGTGACTTGTACAGTGGCATAAGTACCTCTTCCTTTCTGCTGGTAATCCCTCTTTGTATGCAGCCCAACATCCTCCTCGCTTTTGCCACCGCCTTGCCACACTGCTTTGCCACCTTGAGATCATCAGAGATAATTACACCAAGGTCTTTCTCCTGAACCATGCACACCAACATCTCGCCCCCTATCGCGTACATTTCCCTTGGATTTCTGCTACCCAAGTGCATGACACTGCACTTTTTCACATTAAATCGTAGTTGCCAAGCATTAGACTATTCTTCCGGCTTTTGTAGATCTTTCCTCATGTTAACCACTCCCTCAGGGGAGTCCACTCTGTTGCAAAATTTTGTGTCATCTGCAAAAAGACAGACTTTTCCATTCAGTCCTTCAGCAATATCACTCACAAATACATTGAACAGTGCCGGGCCCAGGAACGAACCCTGGGGCACCCCGCTAATCACCTTCCGTTCATCCGAGTGAGCTCCATGTACCATCACCTTCTTTTGTCTGTCAGTCAACCAATTTCTAATCCAGTTTACCATCTTGGGACCCATCCCCAAGCTACTGAGTTTATTGACAAGCCTCCTATGAGGAACAGTATCAAAGGCTTTGCTGAAATCCAGGTAGATGACATCCATCGCATGCCCCTGATCTAGTTCCTTGGTCACCCAGTCAAAAAACTCAATCAGATTTGTTTGGCAAGACCGTCCTTCGGTAAAACCATGTTGCCTCGGATCTTGCAACCTGTTGGTTTTTAGAAAGTTCACTATTCGCTCTTTCAGGAGCGCCTCCATTACTTTTCCCACCACTGAAGTAAGGCATAATAATGGCAGTTTAGTATAAATATGCCAACTTAGCATGGGGCCTAGTGTAAAAATTGTTAGCAGATACAGAGAACTAACAATGCACTCCCATTCCTATTGACCTTTTGTATGGCCATGTTTGTAACCATTTGCCTGGGCCTTTGCCAGATTTATTCCTTATCTGACCTTTTTCACACTTATTCAATTCTTCATCTGGTTTGTTTTTTTCATCCCTTATTTTCAAGAAATATAGGAAATATATCTTGTTAGTTCTCTGTATCTTTTGACAATTTTTACACTAGGCCCCATGCTAAGTTGGCATATTTATACTAAACTGGCATAGTTATGCTTGTGATGTCTTCTCTCTTTGTGCCCTGTAGAAGTGTGTTTTTTCTCACATTTCTTCCATCTGATGTCCCCTAAATACCTCTAGCAACTCATGGAGCACATCAAATGTCAATGCCAGCAATTTAGACAACAATTTTAGATGTTCTGTGTTAACTCTTTCTCATTGGCTCTCACACTCCCTTCCCCAAACAAAATACAATAATCATCTCCATAAATTTTTGTTTTGTGCCATCAAGTCAACGCTGACTTCCTGGCAACCCAGCTGCCTCTGGATTTTCTTGGCAATGTATCACCAGAAGTAGATTGCCAGGCCTTTTCTTCCGAGGCAAAGGAGGATAAAGTGCCAGTGGGAATCAAACCCTTCTGGGTACTAGGCAGTTGCTCTAACCACTAGGCTACTCCTCCACTCATCATAATACATAAGTAAAGATTAAATACGATATTACAAGTTAGTAATGCCTGAAATAGCCATCAGGAGAGAAGCTTTATAATATGAGAAAAATACCATTTCAAGTAGAATAGGCACAAAGGACTGTTTACAGTATGTATAATTCAAAAACAATGCCTAAGAAACCACATCTTAAGGATGAATATGGCAGTCAGACTCTGAAGACAAAATGGACTATGATGTGTCCTTCATACCAGGTTTAGCATAGCAAGACACAAGCCTACACCAATATCCATACTCTCAGAATTCAAAGAAGAAATCCTTACACCCACACCAACATCTCTCTATATCTTTGGGCTCCCTAGACACATACTCCCTAGACACATGCTCCTTGTGGTCTTGGGCAAGCCACTTAACCCTCCATAGCCCATGTTCCCTGTAAAATAGTTATCTCCAAGTTATAATGCCCTGTTCAATGTAATTTCAGTTTGTTCAATGTAAACCGCACTGATGCAGAATAGCACGGTATATAAGAGAATGTAAATAAATAAATAAAATACTACCATCTGTGCTCGCAGGCCCTAGGCTATTTCCTAGAGATCATCAGATCCAATAATCCCAGGATCTGTCTTGCCATTTTGTAGTGCTCCCTTGGATTTCTGAGCCTAAAATTCATGATTCTACTTTTTTTTGTAGGGAATTTTAATTGCTAAACTCTTGACTCCTCTTTGGACTGTTTCAGATCATGCACGTTTTTCACACAATCTGGAATGTCTACAGTATAGTAAGATTCTTTATATCTTATATTAAGAGACCCAGGCCAATATCACTCATGAAAATTGAACAAAACTGGACCTAGAACTAATTCCCAATGCTCTTCCAGGATCACCTGCATCTATCACCATTCTCTGTAATCAGTCTATGGCTTCTAATCCAGTTTACCACTGTAGGAACCCTTCCTTAGACAGCTCAGTTTATTCAGGAAATGCCTAGGTGGAACTGTCATAAGCATTACTGAAATCTAAATTATAGTTCAAGGAGGTAATGCCTTAGTGTGGATTGGAAACTAGTTAAAAGTAAGGAAACCGGAAATAAAGAGTAGTTACTCACCTGTAACAGGTGTTCTCCAGGAGCAGCAGGAATCAGTTCTCACATATGGGTGACGTCGGCACCGACGGAGCCCTCATGCGGAGCATTTCCCCAGCTTTCAAGGAAAGCCTTTGGGAATGCAGCACGCATGCGTGGTCCCCTTCCCACCCAAGGGTGCCTCTTGTTCAGTCTGATGACATAGCTAAAAGAAAGCAAAAATCAAAATGAATGATATGACTGCAACTCCAAGGGAGGAGGGAGGGTCGTGAGGACTGATTCCTGCTGCTCCTGGAAAACACCTGTTACAGGTGAGTAACTACTGTTTCTCCAGGACCAAGTAGGAAGTCAGTCCTCACATACGGGACTCCCCAGCTCTAGGCTACCGGGAACCCTAAGCTGAAAAAATGGCTCCCTCTCAAGAGCCTCAGCATTCGTGATAAGAATATCCTCTGAGAACACCACCATACAGTAACCCAACACAAGGGCCGGAGGGTAGGAGTTGCCTAAACCTCAAAGAGATTATGGAGTACCGCCTGTCCGAAAGCACTGTCCCTTCGGGACTCTCTCTCCAGGCAGTAATGGGCTGCAAAAGTCTGGCTTGAAGACCAAGTTGCGACCCGGCAGATGTCTTCCAAGGGAACAGAGCGGAGATGAGCTACTGACGCGGCTTTTGCCCTGACACAGTGGGCCGTGACTCGACCCTGCAAGGGGAGGTCGGCTGCCTTATACACCCAGACGATACAATCTGCTACCCAAGTGGACAATGTATGCTTGGAGACAGGTAACCCCATCTTATTAGAGTCAAAGGAGACGAAGAGCTGAGTAGCCCTTCGATGCCCCCGCATACGTTCTATGTAAAAAGACAACACCCTCTTACAGTCCAGGGTATGCAAGACTGTTTCAGCCCGGCTGGTATGCGGCCTGGGAAAAAAGGTCGGAAGAACCACCTCCCGGTTGAGGTGGAAAGAGGAGACCACTTTTGGAAGGAACTTGGGATGGGTCCGTAGGACCACCCTGTTCCTATTGAACCATGTGTACGGTCTATCAGAAACCAGAGCTTGTAGTTCACTCACACGTCTGGCTGAGGTAAGAGCCACCAGGAAAAGCGCTTTCCAAGAGAGGAAGCACAAATGGCAAGTAGCCATTGGCTCAAACGGTGGGCGAGTAAGTTGCTGCAAGACCACGTTTAAATCCCACTCAGTCGCCGGTGGACGAACCGGAGGCTTGAGAAGAAGCAGACCTCTGAGAAATCGGGACACCAAGGGGTGAACCGACAGACTGTCCCTTCCACCGGTGAGTGGTGTGCTGACAGAACACTGAGGTGGACCCGAACAGAGTTAGACTTAAGGCCTAGGTCTGACAGGTGAAGTAGATACTGCAGTATTACTGGCAAAAGACAAGAGAAAGGATCTTCATTGAGCTGAGCACACCATACCGTAAACCTACGCCACTTGAGGGCATAGGACTTTCTGGTGGACTGCCTCCTAGAGGCCAAGATCACCTCCTCAACCTCCTTAGGTAGAAGTAAGGGAGCTAGCACTATCCTTTCAGCAGCCAGGCCATTAACTTGAGGGACCTGAGATTGGGGTGCAGAAGGGAACCCTGCTCTTTAGACAGGAGATCGTGTTGCAACCCCAGAGGGAACGGAGTTTCCACCGCCAACTGCAGCAGAAGTGGAAACCAGGGCTGCCTTGGCCATCTGGGGGCTACCAGAATCACCGAGGCCTTGTCCCGGAGAATCTTGAACAGAGTTCGGGCCACCAGGGGTGTGGGAGGAAACGCATACAGGAGGCCCGTAGACCAAGAGATCAGAAAAGCATCTGAGGCCATCCTCAGGGGATGCGGCTGTCTGGAGCAAAACCTGGGCAGCTGACGGTTTTGTGGACTAGCAAAGAGATCGATGGATGGAAGTCCCCAGCGGAGGAAGATCTGCTGGACCACCAATGGATTCAACTGCCATTCGTGAGGCTGAAGAATCCTGCTTAGCTTGTCTGCTAGAAAATTCTCCTGACCAGGTAGATAAACTGCTTTGAGAAACATGCCTTGTTTGACTGCAAAGAAGCAAAGGGCCAGTGCCTCCTGACATAGGAGCCTGGACCCCGTGCCCCCTTGTTTGTTCACACAGAACACTGCCACCTGATTGTCCGTCTGAACTAGGACAGACTGGTGAGAGAAGGCATGAGAAAATGTCTGCAGAATTAAGCGGATTGCTCACAGCTCCAAAAGATTGATTTGCTGCGTGGCCTCTCAAGGATTGTTTTGTTGCGTGGCCTTGGCAATATGCACCCCAGCCCTTTAAGGAAGCATCGGTCGTCAGCACCCTTGTGTGTGCTGGAGCCTGATAAGATACCCCCGAGAAGGTTTTGGGAGATGAAGCCACCACTGTAAGGAGTCCAAAAGTGGTATGGGTGCCTTTACTCTGTCTCGGAGGTCGCCTGTGGCCTGCGTCCACTGATCTCTGAGGCACCATTGAGCAGACCGCATGTGTAGACGGGCATTCAGAGTTACATGTACCGTGGATGCCATGTGGCCCAGGAGCCGCAGGTAGTGCCTGGCGGAGACATGAAACTTGCTTTGGAACTGGTTGGTCAAGTCTATCAGTCTGTGGGCCCTGTCTTCGGGAAAGTAAGCTCTTGCCTGAAGGGTGTCTAAGATTGCCCCTATAAACTCTAGGTTCTGAGAGGGGAGCAAAGTGGACTTTGCATACTTTATGACAAAGCCCAGATGCTGAAGAAGAGAGACAGTGCAAAGAGTGGCTTGTCGGGCCTCCTGGAGAGACTGGCCCCTGATGAGCCAGTCGTCCAGGTATGGGAAGACAAAAATTCCCTGATTCCTGAGATAAGCCGCCACCACCGCCAGGCATTTGGTGAAAACCCTGGGGGCAGATGTTAGGCCAAAGGGAAGTACCCTGTACTGAAAATGGTTTCCTCCCACCACAAATCTGAGATATTGTCTGTGGTCTGGATGAATGAGAATGTGAGTATAAGCATCCTTTAGGTCTAAGGAGCATAGCCAGTCTCCCTGCTGGAGGTAGGGAAGCAGTATTCCCAAGGTTAAGCATCTTGAACTTTTCCCTCTCCAGAAACTTGTTTAGGTTTCGCAAGTCTAGGATAGGCCGGAGGCCTTCTGTCCTTTTTGGTACCAGGAAGTACCTGGAGTAGAAGCCTTGCCCTTTCAGGTGGTGAGGCACCAGTTCCACCACCTGTTCCTGTAGAAGACTTGCCAACTCCTGAATGAGGATGTTCCTGTGTAGAGGGAGTCTTGGAGGCTCCCCTGGATAGTAGGAGGGGGGTATCTGGTGGAAGTGGAGCATGTAGCCCTTTAGGACTATGCTCAGTACCCAGGTATCCCCTGTGATGGCTGGCCACCTGTAGGCGTACAGGGTCAGCCGACCCCCTGTGCTGAGTGGAGCCACCGGTGGAGGAGAGCCTATGCTGTGGAAGTCAAAACCCTGCTCCCTGCTGTGCAGGAGCCGGAGCTGGTGGCTTGGGGGTCTTCTGCCTACAGGGCCCATGCCCCTGTGCCCCTTGGCCTGCTGGTCCTGTTGGGGAGCTGGAGAGGCCTAATACTGAGGGTAGGATTTGTAGACAGCACCCTTCCTTGGGAAAAAGGGCGTCTTTCCTGAGCCCTTCTTTTTTTGAGAAGGGGCAGAAGTCTTTCTGGACAGCCTTGTCCTGGTGAGAGTCTCAGTCTCAATTTCTGCAGCCTTTTCAGTCATGGGCTTACCGAATAGGTTGTCACCTCGGCACAAGACATCGACCAACTTGTCCTGCACCCATGACTCCAGGTCCGATGACTGTAGCCAGGCCTGACGGCGTGCACCGATGCTGGCCGCGGCTACCTGGGCCAAAGCCTCGAAGCCATCATAGGCTGCTCGAGAGATAAACTTCGAGCACTCTCGGATCCCTGTCGACAAGGCTTTGAACCTCTGCAAGGGTTCCTCGGAGAGGCCAGCTGAGAACCCGGCAATCTCCTTTGCCAGGTCCCCTTAAGTACATGCCCATTTACAGCTGGTAAGTCTGGACACGGCAAGATAGTATAGAGCCCTGGAAGCACTTTCTACCGAGGGCATCCAGGTTCCAGGCCTCCCGGCCGGGGGGCACCAAGAAGTGCATCTTCTGACTCTTCAGGCGATGCATGGCCGATTCCACAACCATGGAATTGTGCGGTAGCTGCGCCTTTTAGAGCCCAGGGCTCTTACGGACTCGATAAATGGAATCGACCCGTTTGCTAAGAACTGGCGCCGAGGCCGGTGTCTCCCACATACGGAAGAGCAGCCGTTCCAGCATCGGAGGAACCGGTACAGTAAAGGCTTCCTTCAGAGGAAAAACATACTGGAGGGCATTGAGCTCCTCAGCTCAAGGCTCCTCCTCAGCGTCCGCAGGGAATGCCAAAGCCTTGGCCATGTCCCTCATGAAGTTCGAGAACTGGGTATCCTCCGTGGCGGACCTTCTCCGAGGCTCAGACTCCGGGGAATCTGAAGGGACGCACCGGGTCCGGAAGGTGTCCGGAGACTCCTCGCCCTCCGTCTCCCACGCCGACTCCTCCGGCCGTGTGGGCCTCGGTGCCACCTGCCCCTACGCCGAGGGCACTGGCATCGATGACCTCATCCCCGCACGGGAGGTTGAGGGGGACCTTGACCGAGGATCGACTCGAGACTTGATGGACTCGAGGATCGGCTCGGCCTCCAGGGTCGACTTAGACATAGAGGTCCCAGTGGTCGGGGCAGATGCACCGGTCAGACCGGCAATCAGCACCCGCTGCTGTTCCATGAAGGCAGCCAAGCAGCCCCCGACTCGGTTCTCCCGGAGGAGAATCCACGAGGACAACAGAACTTACATGACACGAGGACTCCGGCTCCATGCGAGGCAGTTTGGACAGCCTCTCCAACTCTGAGAGCCCGGGGCGGCGGTCAGGGCTACGCAACCTGGCCCTTGAGGACCCAGGGGCCTCCACCGCCCTCATGAGCTTCTTCTTCCTTTTGTGCTCCCGGGTGGGAGACCCTCTCTGAGAGGAACCACGACGGCGCTCGGGGTCAGACTCCCGAGATGTCGAGGCCTCTGATGAAGTCCGGGTCCAGCCGGACGCGGACTCTGAAAAAATTCTCACGTTGATGCTGACGGCTCCGAAGTGCCTTCAACGACATTTTGCCGCACGGGCCACAGACCAGCGGGTCATGGTCGGGCCAGAGGCATCGGAGGCAGCAGTCATATGTATTGGTGAGAGACATAAGTTTCTTGCACCAATCACATTTTTTGAACCCACTGGCAGCCATTGGGGGGAAAAAGGGCCCCTGCAAGGTCAAAAGACCTGGCTGCCAGTGAAAACAACAAAAAAGGCGCGAACGCTAGTCACGAAGGACAAAAAACGAAAAAAGAAATTCTGGACTCGATACCGGTGTACCGAGCCCAGGTGGGAAGGGGAACTGGTGTTGAACCAGATAAGAAAAAACAAAAATCGCAGGAAAAAAATCTACTTTTCGCAGGTGACACGAACTCACGTCCCTTGGGCTCCATGGAAAAAGAAAGACTGGGCAAGATGGCACCCCTGGGCGAGAAGGGGACTGCGCATGCGCACTGCATTCCCAAAGGCTTTCCTTGAAAGCTGGGGAAATGCTCCGCACGAGGGCTCCGTCGGCGCCGACGTCACCCATATGTGAGGACTGATTCCTGCTTGGTCCTGGAGAAATGGTCAATTTTCCAAATGGAACAAGTGGGGAAAGCATACAGAGTATGGCTCATGGAGATTGTGTGAGCTTCTATTCGCTTCGAGATCTACTGAAATATACAATTTGACCAGGAATGTCTAATCCTTTACAGAAAACTGTAACCTCCAGATTTGCACATATTCTTGGTGAGACCTTACAAATGACTTGTACAAAGAATTACCATATTTCGTCTACTGGTTATATCTTGCTTAATGCCTCTAGTATCCCTCTGGCCTGGTCACCCCACCTTGCCAAATTGTTTTCTGTCTTGGGATCAGAAATCAGGACTCTGAAATATCTTTTCTAGTTGATGCATATCAGTAACTCACCTCCTACTCCCATTTTGTAATGCTGCATTAAACTGCTGCACACTTAAATTGAATCCGAACTGCTAAGCACTTGATTACTCCTCAGACTTTCGAACATTACTTCTCAATCTGTCTACTCCCTCAGGGTGTCCACTTTATTTCAGCATTATCTATAAAAAGAGAAACCTTTCCCACTAAATCCTCTTCAATATCTATCACAAAGACAATCACTACGATTTATTTATTTATTTAACAGCTCTTATATACCGCGCTCTTTGTTATCAGTGCGTTTTACATTCAACAATATATTACTCAGACAGTTAAGACCTGACCTAAGTTTACAGATAACAGGGAACATAACATGGATATGAACTGGGGGAAACTATTTACATTAAACAGATATCGCAATGGTGTTCTATTTACAGTAAAGTACATCTTGCAGCAGTACAGTTCTATATGGTCTGTGTTACATATTCTATAAGAGGCATATTTGGTTAATCGTAGTAGGGATTGAGTCGTTGGAGGGAGGAGTTGAGGCGTTGTTAAGTTGCGAGAAGTGCATAAGGAATAGATGGTGCTTGAGGGCTTTTCTGAATTGCATGAGGTCTCTGATTGATCTGATGCTGGGAGGGAGCTTGTTCCGGCATCTGGGGGCATAGGACGCAAATGCTCTATTATTGGTTAATTGAGTCCATTTTGTGGAATCACTAGGGATAACTAGCGTATTTTCGGCTAATAATCTCCTGGATCTATTGTTCGGGGTGAGGGTGAGAAGAGATGAGATTGAGTAGGGCGAAATTTTATTAATGGCTTTAAAAGTAATGAGAAGGGCTTTATATGAAATCTGTAAATATCGGAAGCCAGTTTAGATCCCTTAGGATCGGTGTTATGTGGTCTCTCCTTGATGCTCCACACAAGATGCGGGCCGCAGCATTCATAGCTAATTGAAGCGGGTTTAGGGTATTCTTGGGGAAGCCATGTAGTATGATATTCGCGAAGTCAAAATGGGGTGTGACTAGTGCTTGGAATATTGTGCGGAAGTCTTCAGTCTCCAACATGGGGTCTCAGGTGTCGAAGGATTTTGATCTTGTAGTAAGTGGCCTTTACTGTGCTTCTTATGTGCTCTTTGAAGTCTAGCTGTTGATCAAGTATCACACCAAGGTAGCGTATGGTGGGCTTGATTGGAAGTTCTGCATCTCTTACTTTGAGGGTCGGAGGGGGTGAAAAGCATTTGTTTCTTGTGACGATTAGGCCTTCAGTTTTTTGAAATTTATACACAGGTTCTGATTGAGGAGCCAATCTGTCATCGCGTTGAAGCAGTAGATTAATGCTGTATAATCGGGACTTGTGACATTAATCGGTGTAAAAATCAGCACGTCGTCTGCATAGATAAGGCAGGATATACCGAAGGCTCTGGTGATTTCACAAATTGGCCGCATGTATAAATTGAAGAGCAGCGCAGATAGAGAGGAGCCTTGGGGTACTCCTTGCTTTTGCTGGAAGGGTTCAGATGTATTGGCGCCAATACGGACTTGTTGCCATCGATCTTCAAGGTATGATTTACACCAGTCCCAAGTGAGACCTTGGATTCCCTTCTCATGGAGTCGAGTTAGGAGTTGCTCGTGGTCGACTGAATCAAATGCAGCAGCGATGTCAAGGAAGATCAATGCAATGCCCTTCTTGATGCTGTCTATCCCACTGATGAGAGTGTTGGTTAGGGAGGTCAGGAGTGTTTCAACTCCATGTGCTTCCCTAAATCCATGTTGGCATGGGTCAAGAGGGGAAGAGGTGTCTATATATTGCTGGATCTGTCTTCGAGTCTCCTTCTCGAGTATTTTGGCTAGTAATGGGATACTAGAGATTGGCCGGTAAGATTCCTCCTTCTTTGGATCCAGCTGGTTGTTCTTAAGTAATGGTCGGATGGAAGTCTGCTTAAGGGCAGCAGGGAATGCTCCAGTTGAGTAGGACAGGTTTGCGATCTTCGCTATGAAAGGGCTGAGAGTTCAGAGCGCATTGCTCTGATCCAGTGTGCTGGGCATGGGTCATTTGGTGCAGTAGTGGTGTTGATGGTAGCAATGTCATCTTCAATGGTTTTTGCTGATGGAGGTGAGAGTTTAATGAGTGGGATTTGAGGCTGAGGGGATTGGGAAAGTTCTTGTAATGTAGTTGTATTTGTTTTAACTACTTTGGATTGAATATAGTTGGCATATAATTGTGACTGTATTCTTGTTGTGGTGGTGATCAACCCAATACGATCAACCCAATACCTATTCCTGAGAAACTCCTCTAATCACTCTTATTTTCTCTTAGTGAATTCCATTTATCATCATCCACTCGATGAGTTTCTAATCCAGTCCATCACCATGAGATCTAACCTAGGTTGCCTTTTTTATTTTTGAGTTTTCTTAATGGGTCAGCTGGAACTTTAGCTTTGCTAAAATCCAAGTATACCACATCCGGAGTTCATCTACAGTATGATTTAATTCTCTGGTCATGTAATCAACAAAATTGATCAGATATGCACAAGTTCCTTTTGGTAAATTCAGAACCTCTCCTTTAACAGAATTTCCATCAATTTTCCTTTACTGAGATCAGGCTAACTGACCTCTGAATTCCAATTTGGGTTATCATCACTTTTATGAAGACTGATGACATCCACCCTTCTTCAGTGCCGTGGAATTACATCTATCAACAAATATTGATTTAATATATTCATCAGCCACCTGACTGAAGACCGAACATGGTTTAAGACAACTATCCAGATAGTCGTCATGAGTAGACATCTACTTGATGGCACTTAACAACAACATATTCATCAGTGGACTTGCCAGTAAATGTGTGCACTCTCATAATATTCTAGGTTGTGTCCCAACCATCTCCCATAGTTTGACCACTTTAACTATACCTATCTAGATGTGCCTCTACCATCAGAGCTAGCAAGTCTTCCTTCTCTCTAGCATCACACTTGATTTCTTGGTCTTATAATTTCTTGGGAAATTCTTACTTTTGTGTTTTTCTCCACTAATTTCATTTGTTAGGGTAAAAGACAGCATCAATTAATTTCCAGCTACAACCTTTGCCATCTAGTTTAGGTTCCTGTCCGAATCACTTATATGATGACAGATGAAGGTCTTACTATAGTAAGCATGTTTACTCACCTGTAGCAGGTGTTCTTCGTGGACAGCAGAAATAAGTCCTCACATATGGGTGATGTCCACAATGTAGCCCTGCATGGGAATGGTCCCCAGCTTCCATTGGAAGCTTTTGGGAGGCTCCACTGCTCATGCATGACTACCTTCACACCTGCCACGGTGTCGTCATATCTCCAGTTTGATAACCAAGCAAATAGCCAGAAAACACAACTCCTTGGGGAAGTGGGAGGGTTGTGAGGACTTATTCCTACTGTCCATGGAGAACACCTGTTGCAGGTGAGTAACTACGCTTTCTCTGTATGGGACCCCCTAAGTTACAAGCTACTGAAAAACTGAGGATACAAGCCCAACTGGGGCCATGAAAATGGAGAACCAGAAGAAAGAGCGTGAGCAGTCCTCCAGGGGGACTCAACTGACTCAGCATCCATAGTGTACATCGACATAGAGAGGACTCCTTCGGTAACCTGGATGGACAAGAAGGGCCAATGGGAAGGAGTTGAAACTAAGTCCCAAACAGATGCCGGGGTATGCCTTGGCCGAAGTTGCTGTCTCATTGGAAATCCCCATCCAGGCAGTAATGGGCTATGAAGGTCTGGACAGAGGATTATGTTGCAGCCCTGTAAACCTCCTCCATGGTGACTGAGCGCAAGATGGCCACTGATGCAGCCACGGCCCAGATATTATGAGCTGTGATATGCCCCTCAAAGCTCAGACCAGCCTGGGCATAGGTGAAGGATATGCAGTCTGCCACTCCTAATGGATAGCGTGCATTTGGAGATAGCTACACCCAGCTTCCTGGGGTCTAAGGAAACAAATAGTTGGGTGGAACGCTGGTGCACCTTCATTCGCCCCAGGTAGAAGACCAGGGCTTGCTTGCAGTCCAACATATGCATAGTGGACACCCCATGGCTGGTGTGAGGCCTGGAAAAAAAGGTGGGCAGGACCACCAATTGATTAAGGTGGAAAGAAAACACCATCTTGGGCAGGAAACAGATGTGTTCACAGCACCACCTGTTCTGATGGAACTGGTGTATGGTGAGTGAGCCCCAAAACAGACCAGAGTGAGGTGTAAAGGGAGCCACCAAAGCTTAGAGCTTACTGACATGGCATGCTGAAGTGACCACCACAAGGAACACAACCTTCTAGGAATTTCAGAGGACAAGATGCAAGCAGCTCAAAAGGAGCTGACAGGAGCTGTGCCAGAATCACATTGCAGTCCCAAGCCACTGGCAGGGGCTTAACCAGAGGTTTAGAAAGGAATAAGTCTCACATAGCTAGCATGGGCTGAGCTGAGATGGTTTTCTCGTCCAAGCCACGATGGTAGGCCCAATCATACTTAGGTGGACTCTGACCAAATTGGACTTGAGACCCGAGTTGGAAAGGTGCAGGAGATACTCCATGAGCTTTTCCACTGCAAAGGAGAAGAGATCCAATGCCCGTCAGCACACCAGACCGAGAACCTTTGCTACTTGAAGGCATGTGGAATCACTGCAGGAAGACAGGAGAATGTCCATCACGTCCCCAGGCAGGTTAAGTTCCGAGAGAACTACCCACTTAACATCCAAGCCAGGAAGGCTAGGGAATGGACACTGATGTGTAACAAGGTCCCATCCTCCAGAGAGATAAGGTCTGGGGCACGACCTAGACAGAGGGGCTCCTGTCAAGAAGAGGGGGAAACCACGGCTGCCTGGGCCAGTACAGGGCGATGAGGATCATAGTACCCTGGTCTGCCTGGAGCATTAGCAATGAGCAGGATCGAGCAGTATGCATAAAGCAGCCCTACTTCCAAGTGCAGGAGGAAGACATCCAAGGCCATCTGGCCGCTGGAAGCCATGCTGGAGTAGAACCAATCTACTTGGGTATTATGCGGCGTGGCAAAGAGGTCTATCGATGGAGTGCCCAACTCTTAAAAAAGTCTGTCCACAACCCTCCTGTTGAGGGTCTATTTGTGAGGTTGGAGGACCCTGCTGAGGTGGTCCATCAGGCCATTGAGCTCTCCAGTCAGGTAGATTGCCCTCAGCTGTATCCCACTGGCTGCAGCAAACTTCCACAAGTGCACTACCTCCCAGCACAGGAGGTACAATCCAATGCCCCCTGCTTTTTGATATAAAACATCGCCACCTGACTGTCCATTTGAATCAGGACTACCCGGTTGGCCAGGTATGCCCAGAGAATATTTGCAATAGCCCGAAGCTCCAGGAAGTTTATCTGGTGCAGACTCTTCTGCTCCAACCACAGGCCCTGAGTGCGCAGGCCATACAGGTGATCCCTCCAAGCCCAGCTTGGATGCGTCTGTGGTGAGAATCTGGTGGGGCGTAACCAACTGGAAGGGGTGGCCTCAGAGAAGGTTCTGTGGCTCCAGTGAAGAGACTGCACGAGAGGTGTGGTAACCACCACATGGTCCCAGAGGTGGCTCAAGGCCTGCTTCCACTGGGTGCTCAGAGTCCACTGAGACTGCCGCATGTAGAGATGGGCCAATGGGGTCACATGCACTGGCATGTCAAAGTCACGTGGCCAAGCATCCGCAGCATCCTTCTAGCTGTCATGTGGCTTATCAGATGTTGGCGACCACCTCCGTGAGCTGCTGCATGCAATCCATCAGGAGATAAGCTCAGACCCAAGTGGTATCAAGGACAGCCCTGATGAACTCCAGCTGTTGAGAAGGTTGGAGATGTGATTTGGGGCAGTTCACAACAAACCAAAGCTGCTTGAGAATCTAAATGGACAGGTGGGCCAAATGCCGGATGCCATCCAGTGTGGAGCTCTTTATGAGCCAGTCATCTAAGTAGGGGAAAACGAAGACCCCTAGGGTCCTAAGGTAAGTGACTACCACCGTGAGACACTTTGTGAAGCCGCTGGGGGTCAATGCGAGACTGAAGGGAAGTACTCTGTATTGGTAGTGCTGATCCCCTAGCATGAAATGGAGGTACTTTCTTTGAATCGGATGGATCTGGATGCAAGTATACACATCCTTCAGATCCAGGGAACACAGCCAATTGTCCTTAAGGATGTAAGGGAGAAATGTCCCCAAGCAAGATCATTTTGAACTTTACCCGCACTAAGAAGCAGTTGAGGTTCCACAGATCCAGAATGGGCTGGATTTCCCCCCCCCCCCAATCTTCTTGGGAACCAGGAATTACCGGGAGCAGAAGCCCCACCCAACCTGAGCCATGGACACCAGCTCAATGGCGAGCTCGGTCAGCAGGGCGGTGACTTCCTCCTGGAAGAGACCACAATGTAAGGGGTCCAGAGGGTCCTCCTCCAGGAAGAAGTGGGACAGCAACTAGGCAAAGCGCAGCATGTGCCTTCTTTGGACGATCTGGAGAACCCAGGCATCTGTGGTGATGAGAGGACACCAGGGTGCAAAGTGGGCGAGTCGTCCCCCCACCTGAGGAGATACTCCATCAGTTACTGGGTATTAGCTATGCTCCTAAGGAACCAGTAAAAAACCTGCCCCAAGCTTCAGCTGAGCAAGGGCTGGACCTCCTGAGGCTTATCATGTCTCTGTTGGCACGGGACCTGTGTTTTCGGCCGAGCGCACTGTGGACTCTGGTAGTACTGGTGCTTGCATTGGTAGAAGGACTTTTCCTCTTGGTATTTCTTCCATGAGGGGTCGACAGTTTTTCTTGAGAGTCTGGAGATGGTAACATGCTCCTTCTAGATCTTGCCTGCCCTTAAAGGCTCCAGGCTCCAGTGCCCTGCCCTGTTGAGGCTTTCCTAACAAGGGCTCTACAGATCAACCAACAGTAAGGATTTGAGGGTTTTTTTTATTATATTAAATTGCTAGCTCTCTGACTGGGAGCTCTTAAAAGGGTTTTTTGTATATTTTTAAAGCAAGGTTACTTTCTTTTTGGTGCTTTAGTGGAACTTTCATTGAGCACAGTAGGTTGCTGAACTCTAGTAACCGCCTCAGGTTTGGAAACTGCCAACACCTAATCAGGTGTTAGTTCCCTTCCTACCCACCCTGACTCCCACCCACCCCTAGTGAGCAGTCTTGCTTTATAGGGCACCTCCCCATTTAACAAATCACAGTGAATTGGACCAGCACATTTTGAATATAATTAAAGAGATTTAACTGCTTTTTCTCTGAAAGGACAGCTGGGAAACCGGCTGGTACTTGGTAGATTTCTCTCTTTTGCTTTAACAGATACCTAAGCTCCACGAACAGAACAATGACTGGGAAAAATCGTATCACTAAAGCTGTTGCCCCATTTACAGCTTCTGCCTCGGTCCAGACAGAGGTCCTAATGCCAGTTGAAGGACCAGTTCCATGTGCAGGGTGCCTGCATGCTGAAGCTCTGAGGAAACAAGTGGAGGAACTCAGAGAGGAGGTGGCAAGGCTGAGGAGCATTCAAGACAGTGAGAAGTACATTGATGAGATGCTTCTTGCAGCAACCAAGCTCTCCAGAACAGGAGAAGGTGGGTGCCAACAGAATGTCGATGGTTGGACAAAAGTCACCAGGGCCTACAAAATCATCAATCCAACTTCTCCAGCCCTTGAATTGAAGAACCATTATGCAGCCCTGGAAGTGGAGGTGGTGAAAGCATCCCTGGAAATGGAAGAACCAGAGCTCATGTACCCCAAAATTTCAGAATCAGTGACCAGAAGGAAACAAAGGGTAGTGGTGGTTGGAGACTCTCTTCTGAGGGGTGCTGAGGCATCCATCTGCCGACCAGACTTGATGTCCAGAGAGGTATGCTGTCTGCCTGGTGCCAAAATCGAAGATGTTACGGAGAGTTTACCGAGACTCATCAAGCCCACTGACTATTACCCAATGTTGCTAATCCATGTTGGAACAAATGATACTGCCAGGTATACCTTGGAACGTATCAAACGTGACTTCATGACTCTGGGACAGAGGGTGAAGCAGTTAGGTGCACAGGTGGTGTTCTCTTCAATCCTCCCTGTTGAGGGTAAAGGCCAAGGCAGAGAGGCTTGCATCCTGGAGATGAATGCATGGCTGCGTGGATGGTGTCATTGAGAGCGTTTTGGTTTCCTAGACCATGGGATGCTGTTCCAAGGGTTGCAGAGCAGAGATGGCATCCATCTGTCCAAGAAAGGTCAACGCATCTTCGGTAGTAGACTGGCTAATCTACTGAAGAGGGCTTTAAACAAGATTTGTTGGGGATGGGTGAAGAAAGCCCCCAGGTAGGTGATACATTAAATACCTTTATGGAAATGGGTAACAGGGGTAACATATGGAAAGCAGTGTGTATAAATGCCCGTAGCATGGGAAATAAGATCCCTGATGTTGAAGCTTTGGTGGGAGTGGCTGAATTGGATTTAGTGGCAGTTACAGAAACAAGGTTCACAGAAAACCATGATTGGGATGTAACTATACCTGGCTATACTTTATTCAGAAAGGACAGGGTAGGAAGAAGGGGAGGAGGAGTGGCACTATATGTAAAAAATAATATTAAAGCTTTGGAATTACAGAGCTTAAAAGGGAGAGAGGAGGCATTGTGGGTTAAACTAGAAAGAGGGAAAGAAAAATCTATTTGCATTGGTGTGATATACAGACCTCCCTTACAAGAGAAAAAGGTAGACAGAGAGTTAATTGAAGACATATGCAGCATTGCTAGGAAAGGGGAAGTGCTACTGATAGGAGATTTCAATATGCCAGATGTTGATTGGCACATTCCTGCTGCAGTATCATCTAGAAGTAAGGAGATCCTGGATTCTCTACAGGGAGAACTATTCAGGCAATTGGTAACAGACCCACACGTGAAGGGGCCATACTGGACTTGGTGCTTACCAATGGTGAAAGTGTTTCTGATGTTGTAGTGGGAGATCATTTTGCATCCAGTGATCACCAGATTGTGTGGTTCAGTATTAGGACTAGGGCTGTTAGAATCCATTCAAAGGTGAGGATCTTAGACTTTAGGAAGACTAACTTTGCCAAAATGGGCCAATACCTCAGGGGGTCGTTAGTGGGATGGGAACAGCGGGCAAAACTGAAAGGGGATATTTTAAGGGCAACCAACCTTTTTGTTAAAATGGTAAATAAAGGTAAAAGGAAAAGGAGACCGCTATGGTTTTCGAAAGAAGTAGCTGAAAAAGTGAAGAAAAAGAGGGAGGCCTTCATGAAATACAAGAGATCACAGAGAGAGGAAGACAGGCATCTGTATTTGAAAAAACTTAGAGAAGCTAGCAAAGTAGTCAAGAAGGCAAAGATTCAAAAGGAGGAGGAAATAGCCAATGCAATAAAATGGGGGGATAAGACATTTTTCAGATGTATTAGTGAGAAGAGGAAGGGCAAAAGTGGTATTGTCAGACTCAAGGGTGCAGGGGAGGAATATGTAGAAGCTGATAAAGATAAAGCGGAATTGCTTAACAAATATTTTTGTTCGGTGTTCACAGATGAAGAACCAGGAGCAGGACCTCAGAAAACACCCACAAATAGGAACAGAAGTGAGGGACATCTTGAACAATTTTCAGAAGACTGTGTTCGTGAGAAACTAGCTCAACTTAAAGTAGACAAAGCGATGGGACCGGATGGGATACACCCTAGAATACTGAGGGAACTTGGGGACGTTCTAGCAACTCCACTGACTGACCTTTTCAATGCCTCGTTGGAGTCGGGAGTGGTGCCAAAGGACTGGACTGGAGAGAGGCTCATGTGGTGCCTTTACACAAAAGTGGAAGTAAGGATGTGGTTGAAAACTACAGGCCGGTTAGTTTAACGTCGGTGGTGGGTAAATTATTGGAAACGCTGCTGAAAGAGAAAATAGTGAGGTTTCTGGAGTCCAGCGGATTACAGGATCCGAGGCAGCATGGATTCACCAGAGGCAGGTCTTGTCAGACAAATCTGATTGATTTCTTTGACTGGGTGACCAGGGAGTTGGACCGAGGGAGAGCTCTAGATGTGGTGTATTTAGATTTCAGTAAAGCCTTTGACACTGTTCCTCACAGGTGACTTATAAACAAACTGAGCACCCTAGGGATGGACCCTAAAGTTACTGCTTGGGTTAGAAATTGGTTGGGTGGGAGGCGACGAAGAGTACAAGTGAATGGAGCTCACTCTGAGGAGAAGGATGTTACCAGTGGTGTGCCCCAGGGATCTGTCCTTGGTCCGATTCTTTTTAACATCTTTGTTAGTGATATAGTGGAAGGGCTGTCGGGTAAGGTTTGCCTCTTTGCGGATGATACCAAAATCTGCAATAGAGTAGACACCCAGGAAGGTGTAGATAACATGAGGGGGGGGGGGGGGGGATCTAGCTAAACTTGAAGAATGGGCTAGAATTTGGCAGCTGGGATTTAATGTTAAAAAATGTAAGGTCATGCATTTGGGTTGCAGCAATCCAAGGGAGCAATATAGTATAGGGGATGAAGTACTTTTGCCCACTAAAGAAGAGCGGGACCTAGGCGTGGTTGTGTAGCTAAACAGGTAGAAAAGGTGACGGCAAAAGCTAGAAGGATGCTTGGGTGCATACAGAGAGGAATGGCTAGCAGAAAAAAAGAGGTGATAATGCCTCTCTCTAAGTCTTTGGTGCGACCCCATTTGGAGTATAGTGTGCAGTTCTGGAGACTGCACCTTCAAAAGGATGTGAACAGGATGGAGTTGGTGCAGAGGGTGGCTACTAAAATAATTAATGGTCTTCATTATAAAGCATATGAGGACAGACTTAAGGATCTTAATATGTACACCTTAAAGGAAAGGCGGGATAGAGGTGATATGATTGAGATGTTTAAATACCTCTGTGGCATAAATGTTCAGGGAGAGAGCCTCTTTCAACTGAAAGCAAGTTCTGCTACGAGGAGACATGGGATGAGGGTGAAAGGAGATAGATTCAGGAGTGATATGCGGAAATATTTCTTTACGGAAAGAGTAGTGGATCCATGGAATAGTCTCCCAATGGAGGTGGTAGAGATGAGGACAGTAACTGAATTCAAAAAAGCATGGGACTAACACAGAGGATCTCTAAAGGTAAAAAGGGGACTGTTGTAGTTGTTGATATGGAAGGACAGACTAGATAGGCCATGTGGTCTTTTTCTGTCATCATATTTCTATGTTTCTTTCCTCCACCAGCTTGCCAAGGAGGTTCTCCCCCCACCAAGGCACATGTGCTAGCTTGTGCTGGACCCACTGTTGTAAGTCTGAGGACTGAAGCTAAGCAAGGCATTGTGCCCTGATGTCCATGGCCACCACCTGGCAGGCAGACTCGAAGGCATCATAGGTGACATGAACCACATACTTTGAGCAATCTTTGCTGTGGCCCAGAGCACAGAAGGAATCTAGGTTCTCTGCTGGTATGAGGGAACTGAACTTGTTCAGGTCCATCATAATGTTCTTCAGGAACATGCTCATGTGAAGTTGGTGGGAGAGTATGCAGGCAACCAGCATGGAGCCCAGAAAGCATCTCCACCCGAAGAAATCGAGGGTCTTGGCCTTCCTGCCTGGTGGCAACGAGGAATAGGACTTAGTGCTTTTGACCTACTTCATAGCGCACTACACCACCAAGGAGTTGTGGGGTAGCTGATGATTTTTGAAGCCTGGGGCCTTCTGGACCCGATACAAGGAATCGAGCTGCCTACTGATGGCTGGCATCGTGAGAGGGTTCTCCCACATCCTGAGCAGCAACACAGACACCATGACTACCCTTAGCTCATCCTTCACTTCCAGCGAGGATGGAATGACCTTTGCCATGTCCCGGACAAAGTCCTGGAAAGACATGTCCTCTGAATGCCGATCCAACATTCCTGCCTCAGCAGGAAAAGCATGGGTCTCCAGTATGGGCTGTATGGCATGCGGCGATGATGCCAAGAGCATGGGTGGCCCTGAGGTTCATGCAGCCAGTACCACCGCCTTGTGCACCTCGAGGGCCCAAAGGCACTCTTCCAGCACCGCTGCCTCAGAGGGCACTGGGGCTTGGATAACAACCTCAGCCACAAACTCCGGCACCCATCTCGGGAGACTGCCTGTGGCCCTCCGGGGCCCTGGAAGTCTAGTCCTCTCGCTGGGGCAGCTTGGCAAGCCGCTCCCGGCCATTACTCTCGGCACTGCATTGGGAAGGCTCTCGTGTTGATGCTCATGGCTCTTGGCCCAGTGCTTGAACACCCCCTTCGATGTCAATTAAGTTGACGACTGCTTCTTCCATGGCTCTGACCAGAGGTTGATGGAAAGCCTCCGCTCCATGGCGCCGCAGCCCCTCAGCTCTGAGTGAGCATGGGCACTGCATGATCCCTCTGTGGAGCCCCGCAAGGGCATAGACGCCAATGTCCACTTAATGCTTCACCCGAACTATATTCTAAAACCCTTTCTTCACATCAGATCCTGTCATGTATTATAAACCCGTTGATATAATATAGCTTGTCTTTAGCTTTACCATAGACATAAAAACTTAGAAAATGCTATAGTCCTTGCCGTTTGCTTCAGTCATCCCTCGTCCTTGATCATATGTAGACTGTGAACCAGCATAAGGGAAGAACGAATGAACAAAGAGTGGGTGCAGTAGAGGACACGTGAACAGGGAAATAGAGCAAGTGCTAAAAAGTGAATCAGATATTTTAATGTGCCATTTTTCTACCACAGTCAATTTACAGTACAAAATATGATCCTCTAGATGGAGGAGCAATTATAGCCAACAGAAGACAAGGCTTCTTCCTCCTCAAATTTTAAAAACAAAATGAAATCGAAAAATTAGACTTTTTTTTTAGGATAAGCAAAATATGTCACAAGCCATTCCCCATAATGTCATGTTTTCTTCTTTTATATATTACCTACATTTTATTAAGATGAAGAAAATGGAGTCAGATGGTTTGTTCTGACCCAAAAATGAGTTAAGAAATAGCTTGAAGAAAATATGCCTTTTTTTTCCTTTTCTAATTTTTGTAGCAAATTAAACTGTGCTTTAAAGTGTGCAATTTCTAATATAGTTTACAAAAAAGTAATTTTTATTGAAATGTCTAGCAGCAATTTCTAATGAAATGATACAACACACGGAATAGCATGCTGGGCTGCTCTAATTTTCAGTTTTTTAGCACATTATTCTTTCTATAATTCTGGGGCTTCAGGGAAGAACACGCCATTTATTACAAATGTCTCCTAATAAACTTTAGGGCTAGCAAGAACTTTGAAGGAATGACTGTATAAAACCAGTTTTGCTATATACTCGCCTGATGCTATATTCAGTAATGAGGACAGCATTTCAAGGTACTTTAAAATATTTATTTTATTTATTTAATGCATTTATTCCACTTATCAGTATACCATGTAAGCTCATAATTTTGACGTTTTATGCCTGTTCTATGTAAAGTTGCTTGACTGTTCACGTTTACTGTAAACCACACTGATACGAAATAGTGTGGCATATAAAAGCTAATAAATAAATAAATAATAATGGTCAAAGACAAACAAATAAATACATCCACAAATCAAATGTTAAAAGCTTTCTTAAAGAGATTTTTTTTTTCTTTTTGTGAAGGTCTGAAAACCTAAGAAAGATCATGTTCAGTATGAGGTATAGAATTCCAAAGTACGAGCCCATCCACAGAGAAAACATGACAACATATCACTTGCTTACAACAGAAGTGACTGATGGAATATACAGCAACTTAATTTAATTTAATTACATCATTTATAAGGTTAAATTAGACTTACCTGCTAATTGTTGTTCCTGGAGTGGAACCAGTCTAGTCCCGAAACCTCTGGGTTGCCTATCTGATCCAGCAGCTTGGAGACTGAGAAACACCTCTTTTGTGACATCACTGGTATATCTCCCCGGGAACCGCCTTCTGCCACCAGTATCCTATTGACAAAGCAGACTCACCGGAGCAACAATTAAGAATTTACCGAAACATACTAACATATTAACACCTTAACACCCCGTGAACTGAAACAGCAACTGTTAGCCGAGGAAAGAAAAAAAACCCTGCCACACTGTGACTTGAGAACTGAACAGGCCACTCCCTCCTGTAGAAGAAAGCCTACCCAGTCCCCCAGAGACTAAACAGTAAAGACATATACGACTCCCCTATACTGTTGGGGTTTGTTTGTTTTTTAAGAAAGCAAACAGCTCTTACCTGTGACACACTGGCACCATTCAGGCCGAAACACTACTGCAGACAATCGGGAGGGATACGGGACTAGACTGGTTCCACTCCAGGAACAACAATTAGCAGGTAAGTCTAATTTAACCTTCCTGATCGTGTCCCCAGTCTAGTCCCGAAACCTCTGGGTCAATACCAGAGCAGTGAAGCAAATCACACACGGGAGGGACCTGGTAAACCGGCCTGAAGAACCGCCGAACCGAACGAAGCCTCTCCTGACCCCTGGACATCCAGCCTATAGTGCTTCACAAAGGAATTCAAAGACGACCAGGTCGCCGCCTTACAAATCTCTGCCGGCGAAACCAAACGAACTTCCGCCCAGGAAGCGGCCTGAGCCCTAGTAGAGTGAGCTCTGAGACCTTCCGGTACAACTCTGCCTTTTATGACATAAGCCGATGCAATTGCTTCCTTAATCCACCTTGCAATAGATGCCTTGGAAGCCGCCTCCCCCTTGCGGGGCCCGCAAAGAGCACAAATAGTCTATCAGACTTACGAAAAGATGCCGTACACTTAAGATACTTTTTGAGCGCTCTGCGAAGATCCAGGCGATGAAGCTGCCTCGAAGGCTCCCCCGACCCTCCAGAGAAGACCGGGAACTCAATCACCTGGTTTACATGAAAAACCGAAACTACCTTTGGGAGAAAAGATGGCACTGTCCGCAGAATGACCTTTGAGGAAGAGAACGACAGAAAAGGCTCCCTACAGGAGAAGGCCTGCAAACTCCGACACTCTCCTAGCAGAGCAAACAGTTACCAGAAATACTACCTTAAGAGTGAGGTCCTTGAGCGTCGCTCGGGCTAAGGGCTCAAAGGGCTCTTTCTCCAAAACATCCAGCACCAAAGGCAGATGCCACGCCGGAAACAAAGGCCTAGTTGGTGGCCGCACTAATGATACGGCTCTTAAAAATCTCTTAATATCCGGATGGGTACCTAGAGACTGACCTGCCACCTTTCCGCGATAGCACGCCAACGCCGCCACCTGCACTCACAGAGAAGCGGCAGCCAACCCTTTGACAAATCCGTAAGAGAGAACCGATCCACGTGAGGCATGAGCAGAGGTCCTTGAGACAGCAGATCCTTTCGTAATGGGAGTCGCCAGGGGTTCGCCATCAGCAGTCTGACCAGGTCCCCATACCAGGGACGACGCGGCCAGTCTGACGCTATGAGAATGACTCGACCCTTGAAAAGTCCACGCGCTGCAGAACTCTTCTGATCAAAGCCCACGGAGGGAAGACAAAGCAGCTGTCCCTCCGGCCATGCCTGCATGAGAGCGTCCAGACCTTCCGACATCCTTTCTCTGCGTCTGCTGAAAAAGCGACTGACCTTTGCTGACGCGAGTGTTGCCATCAGATCCATGACCGGCGACCCCCACTTGCGAGTGATCATGTCGAACATGTCTGGATGAAGGACCCATTCTCCCGGATCTACCCTCACCCGGCTGAGAAAATCGGCCTCCACATTGTCTACTCCTGCCACATGCGCTGCCAATAGATCTTGAAGGTTGTCTTCTGCCCACTCGCACAGGGCTTTGGCCTCGGCTTCCAGCGCTACACTGCTGGTGCACCCCTGCCTGTTGACGTAAGCTACGGCCGACGCGTTGTCGGACAAAACTCGAACCGACCGCCCCTTCAGCAACGGTCGAAACTCCTGAAGTGCCAGCGAGACCGCTCTCAACTCCAACCTGTTGATTGACCACGTCTGCTCCTGGGGATTCCACTGCCCCTGCGTGAAAGCCCCCTGACAATGAGCCCCCCAGCCCAGTAAACTGGCATCCATCATGAGCGCCACCCAAACTGGCGTCTCCAGCGACTTCCCCTTTTCCAAGGACCCGGGCCGCAACCACCAGTCCAGTGATTGACGTGTCTCCTCCGGACAAGGCAATCTGCGGCCCAGCGGATCCTGCTGATGGGACCATCGGCGAAGCAAAGCTCTTTGTAATGGTCTCATGTGCGCCCTTGCCCATGGGACCATTTCTATCGACGCCGCCAAGGTGCCTAGCACCTGCAGATACTGCCAAGCTGAGGGAGCTCTGTACCGCAAGAATTTCGTCACCAACTGCCTTAGACTGTGCGCCCGCTGATCGGTAAGAAACACCCTTCAAATTTGAGTGTCGAAGCGAGCTCCCAGGTAGTCCAGATTCTTGGAGGGAATCAAGTGGCTCTTTGCCATGTTGACTATCCAACCGAGGCTCTCCAGAAAGTCCACCACTCGTGAGGTGACCGCCATGCTCTCGGCCCGCGATTTTGCCTGAATTAGCCAATCGTCCAAATAAGGGTGCACAAGAATGCCTTACCGACGCAGAGCTGCCGCCACTACCACCATCACTTTGGTGAAGACTCTCGGTGCTGTCGCCAACCCGAAGGGCAACGCCTGGAACTGAAAGTGCCTGAACGGCACAGCAAATCTGAGAAATTTGTGATGATCCGGTCTGATGGGAATATGAAGATAGGCTTCGGACAGATCCAGAGAGGTGAGGAATTCTCCTTTCTGAACGGCCACTATGACCGATCTCAGTGTTTCCATGTGAAAATGCGACACACGCAGGCAACGATTTACGCCTTTGAGATCCAAAATCGGCCGAACCCCCCGTCCTTCTTTGGAACCACGAAATAGATGGAGTATCGACCGCAACCGCACTGGTCTGCGGGCACCAGGACCACCGCTCGGAGGCTCAGAAGTCTTTGAAGCGTCTCCCGCAAAGCCGCGCACTTGACGGTGGACTTGGCGGGAGACTGGACGAAGCCCTCCGGCACCGGACGCGCCAGCTCCAGAGCGTAGCCCTTGCGGATGACCTCCAGCACCCACTGATCTGACGTAATTTGGGCCCAGGCAGAGTAGAACTCCTGCAAACGCCTCCCTACTGGGATAAGGGGTGCCTGGGCCCCCTGCATCTCATTGGGCCTTTTTCGGAGTAGTCGAGGAGGAGAAGGAAGACCCAAAGCCTCTCCCCACTACTCGAAAACCCCCGGAATCCCTGGTTTCTGTTAGAGAACCGACCCCTCTGGCCCGAATTAAACCTTTGGGACCGAAACCTTCTAAAATCTCGTAACTGCCCTCTGCTCGCCTGGACAGTGCGACCCGATTTGACCTTATCCTCCGGTAACCTACCGCCCTTAGACTCACCAAGATCCTTAACCACCTTCTCCAACTCCTCACCAAACAACAACCGGCCCTTAAATGGTAACTTGCTTAACCAAGCCTTAGAGGAACTATCTGCTGCCCAATTCCGTAGCCACAGGTAACGGCGCGCTGCCACCGCTGACGCCATGCTTTTGGACAGTCCCCTCATGAGGTCATACTGAATGTCCGCCAGGTAGGCAGCCCCGATAAAAGGAGGAGACTGGCCCTCCTGCACCTGTTGCGCCCAGCGAAGGCAGGCCCTAGCTACCCAAGCCCCGCAGATAGCTGCCTGAAGCAAAATAAAATTGACATCAAACACCTGTCTCAGCAGCACCTCCAACTTCCTATCTTGCGCATCCTTGAGGGCCGCACTACCTTCTACCGAAATGGTAGTCTTCTTTGTCACTGCCGCGGCAGCCGCATCCACTTTGGGTGATCTAAATATTTCCTTATCTTGATCCAACAGCGGGTAGAGCCGGTTCATAACCCTAGCTCCCTTTAGCGTCGCTTCCGGAAGATTCCATTCCTCCTGAATCATTTCTTGAAACACTCTATGTACTGGGAACGCTCATTGGGTCTTGCGGAAGACCTGCAACAACGGATCCTCCAAGGTTTCATCCTCCGCGGACCCCGGTACTGGCATGTTAAGAACCTTTAGGGTCTCCAGAATGAGCGCCGGCAGCTCTTCTCTCCTGAAGACCCGAACTATCCTCACCTGATTTCCCTTTCTGATAACTCCCCTTCCTCCAACTCCTCTTCTAGGGGCAAACTGTGGGCATTCTCATCCGACAGAGGACCCTTGGAGGACACTGAGACCTCCCTGGGGACCCCTGCTCGATGGGACCTCTTACTCCCACTAGGCTGGCCCTCACCTAGCAGCGAAGCCGCACGCTTCTTTGTCCTGCTCGCACCCACAATGACTCCCTGGCTGCCTAGGCTCCCCCAGCAGCATCTCCTGAAGTAGGGCCACAAACTGGGGTGAAAAAATAGACGCCAGCTCCTTAGTTAGGCCCCCTTGAGGGGTGGGCAGACCTGGAGGCGGCGCTACCGTGTCCTCCGCTTCACCGACTGGGCTACCGTCTACCTCCCCACGGATGAGCTCCGTGGGTGCCGGATCCCAGACACACGATGCACTGCTGCGGCAGAGCCCTTCCGTGCCCCACACACGATGCAATGAGGCTTAGCTGGCATTGTGCTCTGCAAAGAAAGAACGCCGCAAGAGCTGTCCCCTTAATCCACAGGAAGCCCCGCTGAAGGCAGGGAGTTCTAAAACCTCTAGCATGGAACGAGGCCTGGACCACGTTACAGGTAAGGACCCCGTTTAATGTGCCTGAACTCCCTCTCATAAGAAGCTTTTAGGCCCCGAGAACGCACCGTTATATCCTGGACGTCCCTGACAGGAAAATCAAGTCTCTGGGCCCGACGCCTGCGCACGCCGCCGCCACGAGGTTGGGTTCACCCCCCTTTGCGTGCCAAAATTCGCTGAGGAAAAACTCACTGCGAGCAAGCTACCTCCCTTACCTGCTGTGGGGCAAAGACACTTCCGGCAGTTCACTCTTCTCCCGCGCTGTTCACCGAAGCCAGAGACCCTCCTCTGCCTCGGAGAACACTGTCAGCACCGGACCGCCGAACACAAACGGCTGGCTCCGTGTGCGGGAGTAGGGTCGCCAGGCATGCTAGCAGGCAGACACTTCTGCATGGCGCCGACGAGACCCTGATCCTCAATCCTCCCTTAAAATCAGTACAGGTCCTGAAACCGGGCACAATCCTCCGGTAGAGGAGCCTCTTCCTGAACCCCAGACAAGAAGTTGAAGTAGAGCGGGAGAGAGGAAGGGGGGGGGGGGGGAGAGATCTGGCCTGCTCAGATTCCAAAGGAACAGCTTTAAAGGCACAGACAGCCAAAAACAAAAATATATAGGCATAGAATGAAAGAAAATAGAAACTATCTTCAATAGTGATGAAAACTAATAACTACTCTACACTGCCAAAAAGACTGATCCTGAATTGTTTCTCCAGCGAGCCTGGACCCCCGGGCTCCCTATCTATCCAGCTGCTTGGAGACTGAGGATACTGGTGGCAGAAGGCGGTTCCCGGGGAGATATACCAGTGATGTCACAAAAGAGGTGTTTCTCAGTCTCCAAGCTGCTGGATCAGATAGGCAACCCAGAGGTTTCGGGACTAGACTGGGGACACGATCAGGAATCTGCTTTTACACTCATAAAACGTACAAAGTGGAGTACAGAAACTACAGTTTACATACATATAAAATCAATATCACATCAAAAAATCTCTGAAATATATTTCCCAAATAACCAAGGGCCCGATATTCAAAGCAATTAACACAGTTAGCAGAACTGCTAACTGCATTAAACATGGTGAACGGGATATTCAGCGGCACTAACACGGTTAGTGGCTGGCTCTACATGCTCCGATACTAAACACTTAACATAGAGGCATGTCGGGGGAAAGGGTGTTCCAGGGCAGAGGTAACGCCGCTCACTAACTGGGCAGTGGTGATATTGAGCCGCTGCCCTATTAGCGATACACGGCAAAAGCCAAGCGCAAGAAACCACCGTGTATCACTAACCGGGCAGCGGCTCAATATCGCTGCTGCCCGGTTAGTGAGCAGCCTATGTGGTGACCACAGATATTCTATATAGGGGTGGGATATGATGCTGGTATTGAATATCCGGATTTGATATTTGGTGCTGGCAGCTAAATATTGGGCCTCTAGTCTTGAGTGATTTTTGAAATGGAAGATAATTTGCAAGATCCCTAATCTATACCGGTAAGCTGTTCCACAATTTAGGAACTGTTATGGAAAAACAATTATCTCTAATCCTCACCTGAGAGGCTGAACATAATGCAAGAGTTGGAACACGATGACATAATAAAGTCAACAGATATGTACAGATAAGAAAATGAACAACCTTATAAACTAGATTGTTGATATTAAATGCCATTGAGTCTGTGCCGACTCATGGCGACTCTCTGGATAGTTGCCCTAAATTGTGTTCGGTCTTCAGTCAGGCGACTCATTGTTGACAGACTGGCACCCATAACTGCTGTTACTGTATCTATCTCTCCCATTGCTGGCCTTCATCTTTTGCGTTGACCTATCTTGCCAAGCATGATGTCTTTCTCTAATGATCTCTCTCTTCGCATGATGTCTCCAAAGTATGAAAGTTGAAGTCTTGTCATCTGTGCTTCTGAAGAAAGCTTAGGTTTGATCTCCTCTAGTACTGACTGGTTTGTTCTTCGAGCAGTCCATGGTATACGCAGTATTCGCCGTCAGCACCATAATTCAAAGGCATCAATTTTCTTCCTGTCTATCTTTTTCACTGTCCAACTTTCGCATCCATATGATATTGAAAATACCATGACTTGAATGAATCGAATCTTTGTATGGAGAGAGACATCTCTGCTCTTCAGAATCTTGTCTAGGTCCTTCATAGCCATTCTGCCAAGAGCAATGCGTCGTCTGATTTCTTGACTGTTGTTGCTTCTTTATTGATAGTTGATCCAAGTAGGTTAAAGTTTGTCCACTATTTCAATTTCTTTTCCATCAACGATGAACATATTGATTTTGCCAGTTGTCATGATCTTTGTCTTCTTTACTTTAAGGTGCAGACCCATTTTAAGACTATGTTCCTTGATCGTGAGAAGCAAATGTTTCAGATCATCTTCACTATCAGCCAGTAATGTGATATCATCAGCATAGCGAAGGTTGTTGATGAGTCTTCCACCAGTCTCCACACCTCTGTCGTCTTCATATAATCCTTCTTCTCTGATGATTTGTTCTGCATATAAATTAAATAGGTAGGGGGAAAGTATGTAGCGTTGTTGTACATCTTTGCTGATTTTAAACCATTCTGTTTCTCCTTGTTCTGTTCGAGCTGTTGCTTCTTGATCAATGTACAAATTGTGTAAGAGAAAGATCAGCGTTCTGGTATACCCATGCTTCTTAATGTGGCCCAGAGTTTCTCCTGGTTTACAGAATCAAAAGCCTTGCTGTAGTCAATAAAGCACAAATAGATATCCTTTTGGTATTCTTTAGTCTTTTCAAGGATCCATCTCACGGCCACGATGATGCCTCTCATGCCTCGCCCTTTCCTGACTCCCGTTTGGATTCTATACAATACAGGTAACCACTGTAAATCAATAAGAGCTGAAGTGATATGCTCGTACTTCTAACAAGCCCATAATCACTCTAGCCACTAAATTCTGTGCCATCTCAAGGTATTAAGAACATTGTCAAACCTAAAAATAACATACAACAATAATCCAAATGATAAATGATGTAGCACTAAAAACTACCCTGAAATCAGAGGCATCCAGAATAGACTTTTAAGGGTGAATAGTACGCAACTTATAATAAGTTGCATCAACTGTTTGTATGACTTGGGCTTAAATGAAAGATGCTTATCCAGCACACCACCAAAGTAATGGACCTCATCCGTGATGGCAATGGAGTACTCACCCAACAGCAGATTAGAAAGAAAGATAACATCAGGATGATTAGTTAAAATCATTGCCTCAGACTTGGTATAATTTTTATTTATTTAAAAATTCTTTTATACTGCCATATGCAATTGCATTCGAGGCATTTGATGCAGTGTACAGACCTATGACTAAAATAACCATAGTCCAGAGGAAAGGAGGTGTTAGTGCCTCTGTATAAGTCTTTGGTGCGACCTCATTTGGAGTATAGTGTGCAATTCTGGAGAACGCACCTTCAAAAGGATATAAATAGGCTGGAGACAGTACAGAGGGTGGCTAATAAAATGGTTAATAGTCTTCATTATAAAGCATATGAGGACAGACTTAAGGATCTTAATATGTACACCTTAGAGGAAAAGCAAGATAGAAGTGATATGATTGAGACGTTTAAATACCTCCGTGGCATAAATGCACAGGGGGAGAGCCTCTTTCGATTGAAAGCAAGCTGTGCTATGAGGGGACATGGGATTAGGGTAAAAAGGGATAGATTCAGGAGCGATATGCGGAAATATTTCTTTACGGAAAGAGTGGTGGATCCGTGGAATAGTCTCCCAGTGGAGGTGGTAGAGATGAGGACAGTATCTGAATTCAAAGAAGCATGGGACAAACACAGAGGATCTCTAAAGGAAAAAAGGGGACTGTTGTAGTGATTGATATGGAAGGACAGACTAGATAGGCCATGTGGTCTTTTTCTGTCGTCATGTTTCTATGTTTCTATATCAAAAATACAATTATAAAGAACAATGGAATTATCATCACCCAGAAAAGGAGAAACTATGTCTCACACCTAGCAGCCTGACTCCCTTAAGTCCTATCTCCCCTCTCCTTACATCTAAGGGAACAGATGTGTTTTCAAGGTTTTACAAAAGGCCAATAAATCTTATTCCTTCCTCAACTTCTCAGAGCAGCGATGAAAAAACAGCACTCTCTCCTTTTTTTCTGTCGTACCTGTTGAGGGCCAGGAATCGCAAATACCTGTCCCTGTCTCAATCGTAGTTCCCTACCGGGTTGATTCCATACCAACAAATCCTGCATGTAACCTGGGCCTTGGTTCTTTAATATTTTAAATGTCAAGACCAATATTAATCTATCTTTATCCAGCAAAAATTCCTAAACCCTGGACTTAAAAATCTAAAGAAGAAATCCCCCCCTAGAAAAAGACTTGAAGAAACATTGAAAAACTAATATAAACAAAATACTATGCCCATGTAAAACGGTCTCAAAAATGGCAAAGTGTCTATTCTTATCATTCACGACTAAATCTTAACATTTGATATCTGATGAAATATCTCAAATAGCAGATACAACAAACTGAAGGAGGAATATGCAGAAAAGGGCTAAACATAAATTTGGTCATTAGAGATCAGTTTAATGCTGATTCAAACAAAGGTCTCATAAATCATTATATTAAAATTCTCTTACATTTCTGTAAAAAAAAGATAACCTCTCTCTACAAGAAAAATGCTTGTTACCATGCTACTTTTTAATGCCTGTCTACCAATTTACTTTTTAATTGCAGTGAGTGTCTTCTGTTGTATACATTGAAGGTGACCAGATTTAACTGTAAACATTCTATTACAGTCAAAAGAATATCGGATAAAATTTCATGTAAAAAGGGGAAGGCAAAGGCAGTGGGGGTGTACTATCGACCGCCTGGCCAGAATGAACAAATGGATGATGAAATGCTCAAAGAAATCAGGGAAGCTAACAATAGTTACAACACAGTAATAATAATGGGTGATTTCAATTACCACGGTATTAATTGGGTCACTGTCATGGCAGGACATGCTAGGGAGATAAAGTTTCTAGATGAAATAAATGACTGCTTCTTAGAGTAGCTGGTTCATGAACTGACCAGAGGGGAAGCCATTTTGGACCTAGTCCTTAGCGGAACACCAGATCTGGTGCAAGAGATATGGGTGCTGGGGCCACTTGGCAATCGTGATCACAGCATGGTCGCATTTGATTTAATTAATGGAGGAAGGATTTATTTATTTAACTGTATTTATATCCCGCTTTTCACCATGTCAAAGTGGGATATAAATACAGTATGGTAAGGAAATCCACAGTACTACCTTTTAACTTTCGAAAGGGAGACTATGATAACATGAGGAAAATAGTTAAAAAAAAAAAAACCTAAAAAGAGAAGTTGCAAAGGTTAAAGACTTACATCAAGCTTGTGTGTTGTTGAAAAATACTATCTTGGAAGCCCAGACCAGCTGTATGCCACGCTTTAAGAAAAGTGGAAGAAAGTACAAAAAACTGCCAACACGGTTTAAAGGTGAGGTCAGAGAGGCTGTTGCCAAAAAAGCATCTTTCAGGAAATGGAAAAAAGAGCCAAATGACAAAAACTGGAAACAGCACAAGCACTGGCAAGTTAGATGCAAGGCACTGATAAGACAGGAAAAGAAAGAATTTGAGGAGAAGCTTGCTGTGCAAGCAAAATCACGTAATAAAAGCTTTTTCAAGTACATTCATAGCAAAAACACTGTGAAAGTGTCAGTTGGACCATAAGATGATAAAGGGTTAAAAAGGGTACTAAGAGGGGAGAAGGCCATAGCGGAGAGACTGAATAAATTCTTTGCTTCGGTTTTTACTGAGGAAGATGTAGGGATGCTACCCATGACTGAAGTGGTATTTAAAGGTGATACTGTGGAAGAATTGAAAGAAATATCAATATACCGGAAAGATGTATTACAACTATTTGATAAACTAAAGAGTAGCAAATCACCTGGACCGGATGGTATACATCTAAGGGTATTGAAAGAACGGAAATATGAGATTGCAGACCTGACATTAGTAATCTGTGAACTATCATTAAAATCATCTGCAATACCTGAATATTGGAGGATGGCCAATGTAACACCAATTTTTTTTTTTAAAGGATTCCAGGGGTGATCCGGGAAACTACAGACCGGTGAGCCTGACGTCAGTACCGGGAAAAATGGTAGAAACCATCATAAAGAACAAAATTTTTGAACATGGCTTTAGACAAGGAAGATCTTGTCTTACTAATCTGTCATGTGTTTTTGAAGGTGTGAATAAACAGGCAGACAAAGGTGAGTCAGTTGATACAGTGTATCTGGACTTTCAAAAAGCCTTTCACAAGGTCCCTGATCAGAGACTTTTGGCAAAACTAAAAAGTCATGGAATAGGACGCCGTGTACTATTGTGGATCAGGAACTAGTTAAGAGATAGAAAGCAGAGGGTAGGGCAAAATGGAGAAAGGTGTATAGTGGAGTACCCCAGGGATCTGTGCTAGGTCCACTGCTTTTTAACATATTCACAAATAACCTGGAAATGGGAATAACGAGTGAGGTTATCAAATTTGCAGATGACACAAAACTATTTAAAGTTGTTAAAATCCATGACGATTGTGGAAATTTGCAAGAGGATTTTGATAAATTGGAAGACTGGGCATTTAAATGGCAGATGAAATTTAATATGGACAAGGGCAAAGTTTTGCAACTTGGAAAGAACAAACCAGACTATGGTTACTCAATGCAAGGTTCTACATTAGGAAACCACCACCCAGGAAAAAGATTTAGGCGTCATTGTGGATAACATGTTAAAAACCTCTGCCCAGTGTGCAGCGGTGGCCAAGAGAGCAAATAGAATGTTAGGTGTCATAAGGAAAGGAATGGAAAATAAAACAAATGATATTATAATGCCTCTGTATCGTTCCATGGTGCGACCACACCTTGAATATTGTGCGAAATTCTGGTCGCTGTTATTAGAAACGGTACAGAAAAGAGCCACCAAAATGGTAAAGGGGATGGAAGGATACCCCTATGAAGAGAGGCTAAAAAGATTAGGGCTCTTCAACCTGGAAAAGAGAAGGCTCAGGAGAGATATGATAGAGGTCTAGAAATTAATGAATGGAGTAGAAGGGGTAAACGTAGATCAATTTTTTATGTCATCAGAATATAGAAAGACTAGGGGACATGCAATGAAGCTACAGGGTAACCTATGTAATACTAATAAGAGAAAATATTTTTTTTAACTCAATGTGTAATCAAACTCTGGAATTTGTTACCGGAGGTAAAAGCTGTTAGTGTAGCTGAGTTTTAAAAAGATTTGGGCAAGTTCTTGGAGGAAAGGTCCATAAACCATTATTAAAAGTGACCTGGGATATCACTATTTGACCCAATACATGCATTGTGGAACCTGTGTCGTTTGAGGAAACTGCTAGGTACTTGTGACCTAGATTAGCCACTGTTGGAGGCAGTATACTGAGCTTGATGGACCTTGGTCCGACCCAGTATGGCTTATCTTTTCTTATCATAATCTATAAGTAAAAATAATAAACCTTGAAATTCATCAATACAGCAAAATAAACCAAATAAAAACAATTAGAAACCACGAAACAGCCTACTACAACCATACCTGGAACGAGAACTGCCTGAAGTACAAGCAGGGATCATGAAAGGGCAAAAAAAGAGAGATATTATCAAAGATATGAGATGGATCCTTAAAAAGACGAAAGAATACCGAAAGGATATCCATATGTGTTTTATTGACTACAGCAAGGCTTTTGACTGTTCTGGGCCACATTAGGAAGCGTGGGTATACCAGAATACCTGATTGTTCTCTTGCAGAACCTTCACATTGATCAAGAAGCAACAGTTCCAATGGAACTAGGAGAAACAGAATGGTTTAAAATCAGCAAAGGTTTTAGACATGGCTGCATACTTTCCCTCTACCTGTTTAACTTATATACAGGTCAAATCATCAGAGAAGCAGGACGGTATGAAGACAACCGAGGTGTGAAGATTGGTGGAAGACTCATCAACAACCTTCGCTATGCTGATACCACATTACTGGCTGAAAGTGAAGATGATTTGAAACACTGGCTTCTCAAGATCAAGTAAGATAGTCTTAAAATGGGTCTGCACCTTAATGTTAAGAAGGCAAAGTTCCTGACAACTAGCAAAATGAATAAGTTCATCGTTGATGGAGAAGAAATTGAAATAGTGGAAACTTCAACCTATTTAGTTCAACTATCAATAAAGAAGCAACAAGCAGTCAAGAAATCCGATGACACATTACTCTAGGCAGAATGGCTGTGAAGGACCTGAATGGAAAAGTCTGCCTTTTTGCAGATGACATAAAAAAATTTGCAACAGAGTGGACTCCCTTGAGGGAGTGGAGAACTACAAAAGCAGGAAGAATGGTCTAATGCTTAGCAGTTAAGATTTAATGTGAAGAGGTTCAGTGTCATGTACTTAGGAAGCAGAAATCCAAGGGAATTGTATGCGATAGGGGGCGAGAGGTTGGTGTGCACGGACCAGGAGAAGGACCTCAGAGTGACTGGTGTCTGAGGATCTCAAGGTGGCGAAAGTGCGACAAGACGGTGGCAAAAGCCAGAAGGATGCTGGGGTGCATACAAAGAGGAATTACCAGCAGAAAGAAGAGGTAATAATGGCACTGTACAAGTCGCTGGTGAGGCCTCACTTGCAATATTGTGTTCAGTTTTGGAGACCATATCTCGCGAAGGATATAAATAGAGTGGGAACGGTTCAGAGGACGGCAACCAAAATGATTTGGAGCCTGTGTCAGAAGACTTATGAGAAGACACTTGAAAACCTAAATATGTACACTTTGGAGGAGAGAAGGGACAGGGGATATATGATTCAGACCTTTAAACACTTAGAGTATTAATGAACAAACAAACTTCTTCCAAAACGGAGAAGCTATAAAACTAGAAGGCATAACATGATGCTGCAAGGGGATAAATTCGAAAGCAATGTCAGGAAATACATTTTCACTGAAAGGTTGGAGGATGCTTGGAATGCACTCCCAATGGAAGTGGCGGGGGCAAATACAGTGACAGAATTCAAAATGGCATAGGACAGACTCGGTGGATCCATTTATAGCAACAGGATTAAATCAAAATAAACTTAACTCTTATATCTCAACAAATAGGGGTGACCTACACGGAGCGGTGGGTACACTCCTAAAAAAAGGCATGGGGAGGGGCGACCTGCACGGAGTGGTAAAGGCACCTACTCTTGCTGGGCAGACTAGATGGACCATACTTGTCTTTATCTGCCGTCATATAGAGTAGTTACTCACCTGTAACAGGTGTTCTCCAGGAGCAACAGGAATCAGTCCTCACATATGGGTGTCATCGGCGCCGATGAAGCCCCAGCGGAGCATTTCCCCAGCTTTCTATGAAAGCCTTTGGGAATGCAGGCACGCATGCACGGTTCCCTTCCCGCCTAAAGGTGCCATCTTACCTCAGTCAAATGACATAGCTAAGAACAGCACACAAAAATGAAAAATAATCTATGAACAACTGCAACTCCAAGGGGAACAGGGAGGGTTGTGAGGACTGATTCCTGCTGCTCCTGGAGAACACCTCTTACAGGTGAGTAACTACTCTTTCTCCAGGACCAAGCAGGAAGTCAGTCCTCACATATGGGTGACTCCCTAGCTCTGGGCTACCGAGGAACCCAGGCTGAACAAGAGAACTCCCTCTAGTCCCAGCAGCAAAGAAAGGCTTTTCACTGACACGACCTCCACCGGTAGCCCAACAGAGGGCAGGAGGGCAGGAGTTGCCTATACCTCAAAGAGATTCCGGAGTACTGCTTGGCCAAAAGCACTGTCCCTATGGGACTCCCTCTCCAGACAGTAATGGGCCGCAAAAGTTTGGCTTGAAGACCAAGTTGCAGCCCTGCAGATGTCTACCAAGGGCACAGAGCGGAGATGAGCCACTGAGGCAGTCATTGCCCTGACACGGTGGGCCGTAACCCGACCCTGCAAAGGAAGGTCAGCCGCCTTGTAAGCCCAGGTGATACAGTCAGCCACCCAGATGGACAAGGTACGCTTGGACACAGCCAACCCCAACTTATTAGGGTCAAAGGATACGAAGAGCTGAGTAGCCCTTCTATGCTCCTGTGTACGGTCAAGGTAAAAGGATAAGGCCCTCCTACAGTCCAGGGTATGCAGAACTGCTTCAGCCTGGCTTGAATGAGGCCTAGGGAAGAATGTTGGAAGAACCACCTCCTGGTTGAGGTGGAAGGAGGAGACAACCTTTGGGAGGAACTTTGGATGAGTCCTGAGGACTACCCTGTTCCTATAAATCCTGGTGTAAGGCCTATCACAGACCAGGGCCTGAAGCTCACTCACTCGCCTAGCCGAGGTAAGGGCTATCAGGAAAAGAGTCTTCCAGGATAGGAAGCGCAGTGGACAAGTAGCCATTGGCTCAAAAGGTGGGCGAGTCAGTTGCTGCAAGACCACATTTAACTCCCACTCAGGGGCAGGAGGACGGATTGGAGGCTTGAGCAAAAGCAAGCCCCTGAGAAAGCGGGACACCAAGGGGTGAACCGACAGAGAATGTCCTTCCACCAGTGAGTGGTGAACTGCTAGAGCTGAGAGGTGGACCCGAACAGAATTGGACTTGAGTCCCTGATTGGACAAGTGGAGTAAATACTGAAGCACTATTGGTACAGTACAGGAGAAAGGATCCTCTGTACGTAGCTGACACCACAAAGAAAACCTTCTCCATTTGAGAGCATAGGTTTTTCTAGTGGACTGTTTCCTAGAGGCGAGGACAACTTCCTCAACGTCCTGAGGTAGGCCCCAGGGAGCCAAAACTACCCTTGCAGTCTCCAGGCTATCAAATTGAGAGCTTTGAGATTGGGGTGCAGAAGGGAACCCTGATCCTGAAAGAGAAGGTCGGGTTGCAACCCCAGAGGCAGTGGGGGATCCACCGCCAGTTGAAGCAGAAGTGGAAACCAAAGCTGTCTCGGCCACCTGGGAACCACCAGCAGGACCGAGGCCTTGTCCTGAAGAATCTTGAAGAGTTCGGGCCACCAAGGGCGTGGGAGGAAACGCATACAGGAGGCCCTGAGACCATGGAATCAGAAAAGCATCTGCTGCCAGTCGCAGAGGGTGCGGTTGCCTGGAGCAGAACTTTGGCAGCTGTTTGTTCAGTGGACTGGCAAAGAGATCTATCCAAGGGAGACCCCATTTTAGGAAGATCTTCTGAACTACTAAAGGATGCAGTTGCCACTCGTGGGGCTGTAGAATCCTGCTCAACCTGTCGGCCAGATAGTTGTCCTGGCCTGGAAGGTACACAGCCTTGAGGAGCATGTTGTGCTTGAGGGCAAATGAACAAAGGTCCTGAGTCTCCCGACAGAGGAGTCTGGACCCAGTCCCGCCCTGTTTGTTCACATAAAACATGGCTAACTGGTTGTCTGTCTGAACCAGGACAGATTGATGAGCCAGGGTAGGAGAGAAAGCTTTGAGTGCTAATCGAATAGCTCTGAGTTCTAGAAGATTGATCTGCTGTGTAGCCTCCCAAGGAGACCACAGGCCCTGGGTGCACTTGTTCAGACAATGAGCTCCCCAGCCCTGCAGGGAGGCGTCTGTGGTCAGTACCACTGTGTACCCAGGAATTTGAAAGGGCACCCCTTTTAGCAGATTGGGTGGGTGCAACCACCAGCTGAGGGAGTTCAGAAATTGTCTGGACACCTTATCCTGTCCCTGAGGCTGCCTGTGGCCTGGGACCACTGAGTCCGAAGGCACCACTGTGCAGGCCTCATATGGAGCCTGGCATTGGGGGTAACATGTACTGTCGAAGCTATGTGGCCAAGAAGCCTCAGGCAGAGTCTGGCGGAGACCAGTGACCTGTTGAGAAACTGGTTTGCTAAGGCTATCAGTCTTTGTGCTCTGTCTTCTGGCAAGAAAGCCTTTGCGAGCAGAGTCCAGCCTTGCTCCTATAAACTCCAAGTTCTGGGAGGGGAGCAAAGTGGACTTTGCAAAGTTTATTACAAACCCCAGGCTTTGAAGAAGAGCAATAGTTGTGAGGGTGGCTTGTCTGGCCTCCTGGCACGTCTGACCCCTGATGAGCCAGTCCTCCAGATAGGGGAAGACAAAGATTCCCTGATTTCTCAGGTAGGCCGCCACCACTGCCAGGCATTTGGTAAAGACCCTGGGAGCGGAAGTGAGGCCAAAAGGCAGTACTCTGTACTGATAATGGTTTCCTCCCACAATGAACCTGAGGTACTTTCTGTGGTCTGGATGAATGAGGATGTGAGTGTACGCATCCTTTAGATCTAAGGAGCATAGCCAATCTCCCTGCTGGAGGTAGGGCAGAAGTGTTCCAAGAGTAAGCATCTTGAACTTTTCCTTCTCTAGGAATTTGTTGAGGTTCCTGAGGTCCAGAATGGGTCGAAGCCCACCGGTTCTTTTGGGCACCAGGAAATACCTGGAGTAGAATCCGTGACCTTGCAAGTGGGGAGGCACTGGCTCCACCACCCTGTCCACCAACAGACCTTGAAGTTCCTGAAGGAGGTGGTCTGTGTGCAGGGAAGGCCTCAGGGGCTCCCCTGGAAAGTATGGTGGAGGCAGTTGGTGAAAATGTAGGGCATAGCCCTTGTGGACTATGTCCAACACCCAACTGTCCCCGGTAATGAGGGGCCACTGGTGGGCAAATAGGGCGAGGCGACCTCCTGTGCAGGGTTGGGATAGCAGGGATGGAGAGGCTACGCTCAAGGAGTCAAAACCCCCCACCCTGCTGAGGGAGCAGGGGCCGGAGGCTTGGGGGTCCTCTGCCTACGGGGCCCATTACCCTGCCCCTTGGCTTGCTGACTCTGGGGTGCAGCTTGGGCAGCCTGATATTGAGGGTACTGTTTGTAGGCAGTGCCCTTCCTCGGGTAAAAGGGCTTTTTACCTGAGCCCTTCTTATGAGAAGGGGCAGAGGTCTTCCTAGACAGCCTTGTCCGTGTAAGGTGCTCTGTTTCGAGCTGGGCGGCCTTCTCGGTCATGGGCTTGCCAAAAAGGTTTTCACCTCGGCAAGGGACATCGACCAACTTGTCCTGAACCCATGGCTCAAGGGTCCGATGACTGCAGCCATGCCTGGCGTCGAGCCACGATGCCGGCTGCCGCAACTCGGGCCGAAGCCATCGTAGGCGGCGCGGGACATGAACTTCGAGCAGTCCCGAATCCCCGAGGACAAGGACTTGAATCTCTGCAAGGGTTCCCCGGAGAGTCCAGCAGAGAACCCGGCCAACTCCTTGGCCAGGTCCCGCAAGTACATGCCCATGTACAGCTGGTAAGACTGGACACAGCAAGCAAGCATCGAGCCCTGGAAGCACTTTCTACCGACGCCATCGAGGTTCCGGGCCTCCCTGCCGGGGGGGCACCGCGGAATGCATCTTCTGGCTCTTCAGACGATGCATGGCCGATTCCACAACCATGGAATGGTGTGGTAGCTGTGCTTTCTGAAAGCCAGGGCTCTTCCTGAGTCGATAGATCGAGTCGACTCGCTTGCTCAAAACCGGCACCGAGGCTGGTGCCTCCCACATCCGGAAGAAGAGCCATTCCAGCATTGGAGGTACCGGGACAGTAAAGGCCTCCTTTGGAGGAGAGTCATACTGCAGGGCCTCGAGCTCTGCAGCTGGAGGCTCTTCCTCGGGGTCCGCTGGAATAGTCAAGGCAGTGGCCATATCCTGGACGAACTCCAAGAACCGAGTATCCTCCGGAGGGGATCTACTCCGGGGCTCAGACTGCGGTGAGTCCGACGGGACGCACCGAGTCTTGAACGTATCGGGGGGACTCCTCATCCTCCGTCTCCCAGGCGGACTCGTCCAACGAGGAGTCAGGGTCCGACCCCGCGGGGCCCTGGAGCACCCGCCCCGACGCCAGAGGCACCGGCGTCGACGCCCTTGGTCCCGAGCGGGAGGTCGAGGGAGACCGCGACCGAGGCACGACGACGTCAGCTCCCTGGGAGGAGAGTCCTCGAGGACTACAGGGCTTACGCGTCAAGCAGACTCCGGCTCCACGCAAGAAACTTGGCAGGCTTCTCTTGGTCCATGGGCCCGGGGCGACGGTCGGGGGTCTTAGACCTGGCCCTCGAGGAGCCAGGGACCTCTTCCGACGACACCCTCACGAGCCGCTTCTTCCTCTTACATTCCCGGTCGGGGAACTCCCTGTCCGAGGAGCTCCGACGGCGCTCGGGATCCGAATCCTGAGATGTTGAGGCCTCAGACGAGGTGCGGGCCCGGCCGGAGGCTGAGTCCGAGAAAAGCCTTTCTTTCTGCTGCTGGTGACTTCGGAGTGCCTTGGAAGACATCTTCCCACAGGGTCCACACGACTTAGGGTCGTAATCAGGACCGAGGCACCGAAGGCAGCAGTCGTGTGTGTCGATGAGACACATTAATTTCTTACACCGATCACACTTCTTGAAACCGCTGGAAGCCATCGGGGAAAAAAGAATCCCCGCGAGGTCAAAGGACCGACCTTCCAGGGAAAAAGCAAAAAAGGGTGCGAACGCCAGCCACGAAGGGCAAAAAACGAAAAAGAAGAATTGGGCTCGATACCGGTGTACCGAACCCGGTGGGAGAGGAACCGGCGTCGAACCGGGAGAAAAAAACAGCGAGTATCGCCGAAAAAAATCAACTTTTATCTAGGATGACAGGACACATGTCCAGTGGGCTTCTCGGAAAAAAAGAGACTGAGGTAAGGTGGCACATTTAGGCGGGAAGGGAACTGCGCATGCGTGCCTGCATTCCCAAAGGCTTTCATAGAAAGCTAGGGAAATGCTCCGCTGGGGCTTCATCGGCGTCGATGACACCCATATGTGAGGACTGACTTCCTGCTTGGTCCTGGAGAAACTATCTTACTATGACAAGATTCTCAAGAGCAAGGATGTCTCTCTTCATACAAACATTCAATTTGTTCAAGCCATGGCATTTTCAACAACATCATATGGATGCTAAAGTCGGACAGTGAAAAAGACAGGAAGAAAATTGATGCCTTTGAATTATGGTGCTGGTGACGAATACTGTGTATATCATGGACTGCCTGAAGAACAAATCAGTCAGTACTAGAGGAGATCAAACCTAAGCTTTCTTTAGAAGTTCAGATGACAAGACTTCGACTTTTATACTTTGGACACATCATGTGAAGAGAGAGATCATTAGAGAAAGACATCATTCTTGGCAAGGTAGAAGGTCAACGCAAAAGAGGAAGACCAGCAATGAGATGGATCAATACGGTAAGAGCAGCAATGGGTACCAGTCTGTCAACAATGAGCCGCCATAACTGAAGACCAAACACAATTTAAGACAACTATCCAGAGGGTCGCCATGAGTCGACACTGACTCAACGGCACTTATTAACAATCTGAAATGACAGAAGAAAACAGTCACATGACCAATAACAAGCTGGTTTACTTTTCTGCATTTGTTTTCAGATATTTAATTTCATATATGATTCTATCAGTAATTCAAAACGTTATTCCATTTTCTTTCCAACTAAACAGAAGTTTTTACAAAGAATTATACAATCAGGGTCAAGAAGGTCTGTCTAACTGTCCATCTGTTGACGTCTAGGGGCCAAATAACTTGATGAAAACTAACACTTATCCACTCTTCAGTCACTTCCTGTCTAGACTATTGCAACCTCCTCCTTGCTAACCGCCTTCTGAATCATCTTTCTCCCCTTCAATCTATTCAAAACTCAGCTGCGCGGCTAATCTTCCTCCAGCCTCGACATGCTCATATAAACCCTCTTCTCAAATCACTTCATTGGCTCTCTATCCATTTCTGTATGCAGTTCAAACTTTTCCTACTGACCTATAAGTGCACTCATTCTGTGGCTCCTCACTACCTTTCCTCTCTTATCTCTCCCTACACCCCCTCCTTGGGAACTCCGCTCTTCTGGCAGATCCCTTCTATATGTGCCCTTCTCTTCTACTGCCAACTCCAGACTTCGATCCTTCCACCTTGCTGCTCCTTATGCCTGGAACACACTACTTGAGTCTGTGCATCAGGCTTCATCTCTGGCCCTTTTCAAATCCAGGCTGAAAACACTTCTTCGAGGACACTTTTGGATCCTGATCCGCTTAGTCTCCTATGTGTTTCCTTACCTTTCTTCCAGATATATCTTTGTCTTCAGCTGTTGTGATGTCGGTCTTGACTAGATTGTAAGCTCTGATGAGCAGGGACCGTCTTTTACATGTGTCTGTACAATGCTGCATATGCTTTGTAGTGCTTTGCAAATGATCAGTAGTAGTAGTAAAAGTAGGGATGAAACTTGGCAAGTGGGAAACACTGATTTAAAAAATACATAGAGAGAGTTTGAAAATAGGCCAAATTTGACCAGGGGTTCCAGAGAAATAAGTCCCATAAAATATGACAACGCATTTCTATGGGAGAAGGAGCTATAGCTTCTGTAGCATAGAAACTTACATACAGAGAAACACAGCAGTTATGGAATGCCTCCTTTCAAACTCCCTCTCTCCCTGTTCTCTACTCTCCCAACCCCCCATAATGCCCCCCAAAAATACTTTTCTGCAACTTCCCAACCAACCTGCTAAATACCTCCACCCTGAAAAATACCCCAACGCAATTGCTTCACCACCTTGCAAGGTTCTCCATCCCTTTACATGGAACAAGTCAACAGAACTGTTTAGTCCTGTTCACTTGTTCCATGTAAACCTGTTCTATGTGAGAGTTGCTTCTCCGTAAAACCGTGCCGATTTAAAATAATATGGAATATAAAACCAAATAAATAAAATAAAAATAAATAAAATCCCCAAACACGCACCCCATAACTGTCCCACTCCAAAAAACAAACCATCCCTAAGTGTCTCACCCCTAAGAACTATACGTTTGCAACTGCCCCAATCCCAAACCCCCTGCAACTGCTCGATCCCCAAAACTACTCCTTGCAACTGTCCCTCCATTCTACAAATTGCCCCACCCACAAAAACCTCATCCATACAACTGCTCCACCACTGTGCACACTGATCCTACTGCTAAAGCAAAACTCATACACAACTTCTTTACCACCCGTTAACTGACCCCCCCAAATTACCCCAACTTCCCACCCCCAAATCTTGACCACCTCTGCAACTATCCCAGCCTAAAAACCCCAAAACCTACCTCACCACTCAACTACCCCACTCACAATTGCTCCACTACCCCACATACTGCCTCACCACAAAATAAATCCTCACTCGTAACTGCCTTACCATCCTGTAAACTGTCCCACCGCTAAAAAATAGCCCCAACTGCCCCATTCCCAAAATCTATGCCCCAGAACTGACCCACCACTACGTCAACTTTCCCCCTGCATGTCCTGCCAGCTGCACTCACCTCAAAAATCTAAAACCCTGCCAACTACCTCCAACTGTTCTACCACTCTAAAAATTGCCCCTCATACTTTCCCACCCTCAAAAACTGCCATCTCCCCCAAAAATTCCTCACAACTGTCCCCCACCCTGCAAATTACACATCACCAAAACTACCTCCCTGCATATGTCCCCATTCACTAAAAGCTGTTGCCCTGAAATGACCCACCCCCAAACACAACAAATGCACAGCATACACAGAACATACAACGTAGAAATATACACAAACACAATGATTACAAAGAATTTCCTGCATTTTATTCATATAGTTCTTTTTAAAATTTTTTGCTGTTATCTCTACTGTGAAAGCTATTGATTGAATTGTACTGCTTTCTTGTTGTTTGCTATGTACACTAGTAACTTACATCTGTTGGCATGGGCAGAGCTACGTTCTTAAGGCACTGGCAAACTAGGAACATACTTAAGGTCCAAAGTTTAGGGATGGGGGTTATCAGATGTTCTCAGGACTCAGGAGATTAGGACTGATAGCTGTTTGCCTTTGTTCAGAATTCTACTGATTTTTTACATTAATATCTGGAAGAGAGAAGGATGGCTAACACGTCTGGACATTTTTCAGAGTTTAAAAACTATTTGCGGATCTCCAGTCCTCCCCTATGTGTGAGTGAGCATGTCCTCCCTGCTTCCTGTGTAACTAGCAGGAGAGATCTTTAGGATAAGTAGGATTCAGCCAATGGGAAGGCTCTGGGGGTAGAGCACTCAAATGATACTGTAGTCACAGGAAGGAAGGAGATAAGCTGGGGGAAATTACTGTACTGTAGAAATGAAGTTTGTACATGTGGTGGGAGATGGAAACAAAATTTAGCTCCCCTCCCAAAAAAATGTCCCAATATATTTCTATTGAAAAAGCAGTTCAAACAAAGACAGCAGGGCCATTCCAACCATTAGGGAAACTAGGCAGTCACCTAGGGCAGCAGCTTCTGAGGGCCAACAAAGAGCAGCATTCAAAGCTGACAGCCGGGGGCGGGGGGGGGGGGGGGCATAAGGCTTAAAGTTTGCCTAAGGCACCACCTTGCACCAACTCTGGGGCTGGCCTTGTGTCCAGCCCCAGAGTTGGTGCAATGTAAACCGCTTTGAATACAAGATAAGGAGGTATAAAAAAAAATTACTGATTCACAGTAGCACAGTGATTACAGAATTGCGTCATTCAAATATTCCCCCCCATCACCTCTCCCCATCACAGACATATAAACACACTCACTAACACACCCACCCACACTTGCGAGCATGCACAGATACAAAGACCCACACATACAAACATGCACAGATATAGCAGTCCACAAAGATACACACACATACAGAAACAAAACAGACAAAATAGAGATTCAAGACATGAGATGCACACACACAGGCAGAAAGAATTCCATGAGCCATGTTCCGCATACTTTCCCTACTTGCTAATATGTTCCAACTGAAAATTTTATACTCTTTCATTGCCTGCACCAGGTTTTCAGTTCCCCTCTTATGTTTCCAGATTGGGCTTGCTTGCTTTCGTGCCAGTGTTTAAACACTGGCTGTGAAAGATATAACAGCACAGAAACATTTATTTCAAGGAAGAATTAAGTCTTAACAGGGCATCCCAAATCATGTACAGTGTAGCTACTAGGGGTTTAGACATTAACCTCCTTACCTCATAAATCATCACTGAAGATGGTCACTGAACAGGGGAAGAAGTAGAAGTTGATAAACACATTATATTATCTTCCAAAGAGTGCCCCTTCGTCTTTATCACTGGTCTTTTTCTCAGGTAGCCCATGCTAAAAGGGTTCAGAGTTTTTTCCCTTGGCTCATTAGCTCGAGGCAGTGACGACCAAAAACTATGGTTCCATGGTTCCTCCATCCAACATGCTGTCCTCTGACGCCTTCAAAGGCACCGATACATCTGCTGCTTTGCTGGCCTGTTCCTGTCTGACAGGTAAAGGAGGCTCCACAGCAGGGCCAATGCAAGAGTATGAGGTACCCTAGGTGAAATTTCAGCCTTGCATCACCTTGTGAATAACTTTTAGACCCCCTAGTGCCCTGTCCCCCTCAATTTTGATTATTACACTCAGCCATGCAATGCAATGTGTGCCTTTGAATCAATACTGACTCCTGGTGACCCAATAGCTCCTGGGTTTTCTTGGCAGTGTGATCGGAAGTAGATTGCCAAGCCTTTCTTCTGAGACAATGGAGGGTTAAATGACTTGCCCAAGGCCACAAGGAGTGCCAGTGGGAATTAAACCCTGGACTCCTAGTTCATACAGGCTACACTAGTGGCTAACTACTAGGCTACATTCTGTCATAATCATCTCAATACCATCCCTCCCATGGTAATCCTATAAAAGTGCATATTTGGATGTCTACAAGGATAAATTGAGTATTTGCAAACTGCCCATTCTTTCTACAGGTAAAAGTACACACCGATATTCTTTGTGTCTGGGCGACTGCCAGGACCCACTGCTTTGCTTTCACCATAATTGGTCTTTGCTGCCCCCCAGAAGCTGCTGTCCTAGGTGACTACCTAGCAAGCTGGGTGGTTAGTCCAGCTCTGTTCCAGAGCAAGGGAACTCAATGAAAAATCTTGTTCAAGCTGGGTTAGACCTCCCTTCACCAAGCTCGTAAGAACAGCATCCGCTCATTCCTAGCAACACCTTCCTTCATGAAGGAATCCATATTTTTTAGACATCAGTGAGCGATTAGGCTTTGAGGGATGTGCCTTAGCATTCCTTTGTGATTAGCTATCATCCAAAGAAAAATAAATGGAAGCAGATGAAGAGCATTTTGGAGTGCCATGCAGTGGCTGCCATTACACTGCTACCTCAGCATGTAAAAAATGTATTAGCATGTAGGCAATTTCTGCACATTCTACATTTTTGAACAAAAGGATACTTTCACAAAATAAGGCTCTTAAAATTCTGTCTTGTACGACTTTTGAAATATGAGCATTTTTGTCAATTCAGTGAAATCTCATTTCATTTTAGCCATATAACCATGGGCTTTCCATGAGAGAACCAAATCAGTTTGGTCAATAAACTTCTCAGGAAAGAAAGCATGTAAAATTATCTTTATTAATTCAAAGAGGCTTACCACATCAGTAGGTTTCAAGGTTTTGCCATCAAATCTACACAGAGTGGTGCTGTCTTCCAGGAAAATGTCACATTCCTCCAACTCCTGAGCATTACAAGGGGGCTTCTCTTTGTTGGGGTCAGGATTCTGAAATATAAATGATTATCTTGTAAGCTAATGAATTTAAAATGGTTATTACTCATGTAGGGTGTCCCTGGGCTGAAACAAAACCAAACAAATTGATCTGCACCTAGTATTATGATAACAGAGGTCTTACAAGAATATCCTTGTCATAGATATTTTAGCAAGGGAATTTATACTGTTTAAAGGCAACAGAAGCTCACCTACATCACAGAAATGAGGCTGTAGAAAATATCATGAAACAAGCAGTAGCATATCATGATAGAACAATATACACTGGATCAATTATTTTACCAAAAATATGAATTATGTTCTTAGCAAATAATTAGATCACATTCATATGTTTACGCAAACTACATGAACATTATTTATGCTTTGCTATACAAAGTATAGTTACTGGTCAATATTAGGGTTTGATACAAATAACTTTGCTTGTAAGAAGTAACTTCCAAGGTCTCTAATCAAATTAGATAGAGTTCAGGTGATACCTATAATTCTGCTATTGGAACATAATGAAAAACAATAAGAGAAATGGTATCATAAGAACATAAGAAATGCCATACTGGGTCAGACCAAGGTCCTTCAAACCCAGTATCCTGTTTCCAGCAGTGGCCAAACCAGGTCAGAAGCATCTGGCAGATACCCACAATGATCGTCTTGAGGTAAGCAGTGGATTTCCCGGGTCCTCTTTAATAGTGGTTTATGGACCTTTCCTCCAAGAATTTGTCCAAATCTTTTTTAAACCCAGCTACACTAACAGCTTTTACTACATCCTCCAGTAATGAATTACAGAGTTCGATTACGCGTTGAGTGAAAAAATATTTTCTCTTATTACTCTTAAATGGGTTACATTGCAGCTTCATTGAATGTCCTCTAGTCTTTCTACTTTTTGATGGCGTAAAGCATAGTTACTCACCTGTAACAGGTGATCTCCGGGAACAGCAGGAATTTAGTCTTCAAATATGGGCATCGTCGGTACTGACGGAGCCTGCGCGGAAACACTCCCCAGCGTCCAATTAGAAAGCTTTTGGGAGCATCCCACAGCACCTGCGTGCTGCCTTCCCGCCTTTCCCAACTGCCTCTCTCCAGTTGAGTTTTAAAGATGAGACAAAGAGAGAGAGAGGGAAAGAGAAAGAGAGATACAACTCCTAGGGGAGGTGGGTGGGTTGTGAAGACTAAATTCCTGCTGTTCCCGGAGATCACCTGTTACAGGTGAATAACTATGCTATCTCCAGGAACAAGCAGGAATGTAGCCTTCACATATGGGGACTCCCTAGCTTTAGATGCCAGGGAGAAACCCCAGAAGTTGTGTGTCCCTGAGAAAGGGCTCCACTTCCCCCCATGGATCTCTGGCATCCAACCAGGGATGGTGGGTAGGAGTTGATTAGGTATGGAACAGGTGTTGGAGAACAGCCTGACCAAACAAGGCATCCCGACGGGAGTCCTTGTCCAAGCAGTAATGGGTTGTGAAGGTATGAACGGAGGCCCAGGTGGCTGCTCGACAGATGTCGTCGATAGACAGAGTGTAGATGAGCCATTGAAGCTGCCATGGCTCTCACATTGTGAGCTGTCACATGGACCTCCAGAGGAAGATTCTTACTCTGATAGGCAAAGGAAATACACTGAGCAATCCAGTTTGACAGTGTTCTCTTGGAGACTGGAAGTCCCAAATGAGAAGGATCAAAAACAACAAAGAGTTGAGAGGACTTTCTATGTTGCTGTGTTCTTTGTAAGTAAAAGGCTAGAGCTCTTTTACAGTCCAAAGTATGAAGATTCCTTTCTGCATTTGATGCATGAGGCCTTGGAAAGAACACAAGTAGGTAGACCGCTTGGTTTAGATGAAAAGGCGAGACCACCTTTGGCATAAAGTGTGGAGGAGTCCTAAGGACTACCTTGTCATGATGGAATCTTGTATAAGGTGGATCAGCCACTAGTGCTTGCAACTCACTGATGCGATGTGCTGATGTGATTGCAATGAGAAAGATGACCTTCCAAGAAAGGAATTTCAATGAGGTAGTAGCTAAGGGTTCGAAAGGTGGCTTCATGAGCTGACCAAGAACCAAGTTTAAGTCCCATGCCACAGGTGGTGGCCTAATGGGAGGCTTAGTTATCAGAAGGCCTCTCATAAATCTTGCTATAAGAGGATGGGAGGAAATAGGTTGTCCATTTAGAGGCTTGAAAGAAGCTGCAATAGCACTCAAATGGACTCTCACTGAGTTAGTCTTAAGTCCTGCATTGGATAAATGAAGGAGATACTCCAGTAATGATTCCAGAGGTACTGCAAGGGGGTTAAGACCCTTCTGCGAACACCATATGGTAAATCTTTTCCAATTGAAAGCATAAGAGCGTCTTGTGGAAGGCTTCCTGGAAGCATAAAGGATATCCTTTACTTGCTGAGGGAAGTTAAGACCATGGAGATCTAGGCCTTCAGCAACCAAGCCCTGGGAATTAGGGGAATGGGTGGAAAGGCATAAAGGAAGTCTTGGCCCTAGTGAAGGAGGAAAGCATCCTTGGCCTGAGAGTCCTGAGCCGGGATTCTGGAACAGAACCGGGGACGTTTGGCATTCAACGGACTTGCAAAGAGGTCTATGTCCGGGGTTCCCCAAATTTGAAAAATCTTGGCCACCTGGTCTACATGTAGAGACCATTCGTGTGGAAGCAGAACTCGACTGAGTCTGTCTGCCCAAGAGTTTTGTATGCATGGAAGATACACTGCCAGGAGATGAATCTGATGCTCTCTGGCAAGGGCCCACAGTCGCAAAGCTTCATTGCATAGCGACAGAGAGCCTGTTCCTCCCTGCTTGTTCACGTAGAACATGGCTACTTGGTTGTCCGTGTGAATAAGGACGGTCTTGCAGCTGAGCAGAGTGTGGAACACTCGAATAACAAGGAAGATTGCTCTGAGCTCCAAGAGATTGATATGTAGATGAGTCTCTTGTGGAGTCCAAGTGCCTTGGGTGGAGAGGTCTTGCACCCAAAAACCTAACAAACGAACCCAATCCCGAAAAAGACGTGAAAATCAACCCACAAGTCTTCGCAGATCACCTTTATTTATTTATTTATTTAGCTGTATTTATATTCCGCTTTTCACCGGGTCAAAGCGGTCAATTGGGGGATACATTTAACACAAGGGGATATGACACACATACGTTAATACTTACAGGGAACATGGGCAATGGAGGGTTAAGTGGCTTGCCCAAGACCACAAGGAGTGCCTATAGGACTAGAAATCCCAGTCCCTCCGGCCTGAGATTGCTGTCCCCAGGTGGGACTTGAACCCCCGGCCCTCCGGCCTGAAGTACCTTGTCCTAACCACTAGACCACTCCCTCCCTCCCCATCACACGAAACACCACCTTCAAGAGAAACTAGAAGCTAGGCCGCAACAGCCCACAAACAAAACGGCCAACCATACCAGAACCACCACAACTTGGGAGAAATTCTACACTCCATCCACAAAACAGCTATCAGACATCATCACCACGCTCAACACTAGCACCGCGCCAACAGACCCATGCCTGGTAACCTGGATCAAGGCATCAAAGGACAGCTACATAAAAACCATACACAACATAGTACACAACTCCCTGACACAAGGCATAATGCCAGACCAACTGAAGCTAGCTACCATATGACCAATCCCGAAAAAATCCACATTAGACAAAAGCAACCCAGCAGCTTACCGGCCAATCTCCAGCATACCACTGATGGCAAAGATCATAGAAAAAGCAGTACAACACCAACTCCAAGACCATGTCGACACTCATGCCCCACTGGACTTACACCAACACGGCTTCCGTCCAAACCACGGAGTCGAAACTCTACTACTATACCTACTCAACGACATATTCCAAACCATAGACAACCACAAAAAAGGAACACTAATGATCTTCCTTGACATATCAGCTGCCTTCGACACAGTGGACCACAAAATCCTCCTAACCAGACTACAGAACATCGCAATAAACGGCACCACCCTAAGATGGTTCAACTCCTACCTAACTGACCGACAGTTCCAGGTCAAGCTCGGTCCCAACACATCCCAACCTGCGAAGATCAAGCAAGGGGTACCACAAGGCTCCACCCTATCAGCTCTATTATTCAACCTCTACATACAACCGATCTGCAACATCATGAAAGAGCACCAGATTCACTACACCATATACGCAGATGACATCATGATCTACACCCCAGTCAACCTCGACAGCCCAGACTACACAGGTATAACAGACTGCCTCAACAACATGTCCACGACAACAACCTGATCATAAATTACAAGAAGACAGAAGCACTTCTCATCACACGAAACAGCAGCTTCAACCCGCCACCCTCCATCAAAGTCAACAACGCAACCATACCGTTAAAGGATTAGGTGAAATATCTCGGAGTAACACCCGATAAAGGGCTAAACTTCCAATCACACATCAGCAGAACCACCAAAAACGCTTACTTCAAAATGAGAATAGTTAAACGGCTCAAACCGCTCCTCACACACAAACACTTCCGCACAGTCTGCCAAGCTCTAATAACCCCCATACTGGATTTCTGCAACCCAATCTATACTGGCATGTCAAAACAATCGCTCAGACCACTACAAATGGCCCAAAACACGGCAGCACGAATAATAGCCGGTGCATCCAAACAAGAACACATCACCCCCATACTAAAAGAGCTGCACTGGCTCCCAATCAGCTCACGTATCAGATACAAGACAATCCTAAACATATTCAGGATCAAACACAAGAACTCCGCACTCAGCCTCATACCCCTCATACAAGTGGATGCCAGCACAAGACCCAGAAGAAGAGCCATGGCAGACACAATCAACACGCCAAAAGACTACACAAAGACATGCAAGTCCACCGCACGAAGAGCGCTGTCAATGGCAGCTCCAGGAATGTGGAATGCCCTCCCGGATGAACTGCAAGCCACAGAAGACACCAAGGACTTTAGGAAACAACTAAAGACTCTACTATTCCTGGAGCACTACGGCCCGAACACATTTTGAGGCCTTCAACCATGGACTAAAAACTTCCCCGCACGCTCTTTGCACAATCTCTGTATAAAGCTCATGATGTAAATAGCGCACACTAATCATCACGCCCACACACACACATCACTGTACATTTATTCACACCTTGAACCCAAATACAATTCAATTAATTGTTTGCTGTGTAACCGCCTTGATTAAAGGAAAAGGCGGGATAGAAATACCATTAAATAAATAAAAATAAGATAAGCTCCCCAACCCATTGGTGAAGCATCTGTTGCGAGAGTTGCCTGGGGTAAGGGTTGCTGAAATGGGGGACCCCAGCAACAGGTTCTGAGTGGACTGCCACCATTGGAAGGACAAAATAAGGCCCCCAACAACAGGTTCTGAGTGGACTGCCACCATTGGAAGGACAAAATAAGGCCCCCAACAACAGGTTCTGAGTGGACTGCCACCATTGGAAGGACAAAATAAGGCGATTTGTGTTTGCTATTTTGTCTGACAGGCACCCTGATGCCTGAGTCCACTGAGTGGATAAAGTCCACTGGGCTGCTCTCATATGGAGGCGAGCATAAGGAACCACACGCACGGTAGATGCCATGTGGCTTAGTAGTTGTAGCATTTCTTGGGCAGTGAGATGAGGCTTTAGCACTGCTTGAGAAGCTAACTGCACTATGCGAAGGCAACGGGCCTGGGGAAGATAGGCCCTTGCCTTTTTGATATCCAGCAAAGCTACTATGAATTCTAGAGACTGAGTGGGAGTTAGACTGGATTTTGGGACATTTATGACAAGACCCAAATACTGAAGGATACGCATTGTGCAAGATAGGGAGGTCCTGGCCTCTGACTGTGATGGGGCCAGTTGTCTAAGTAGGGGAAGACGAATATCCCTAGAGTGCGGAGAAATGCTGCTAACCCAGCCATGCATTTCGTGAACACTCTTGGTGCTGAGGCCAGGCCGAAAGGAAGCACCCTGTATTGGTAGTGCTTTCCTTGAAAAGGGAACCGAAGGAACTTTCTCTGAGATGGATGGATGAGAACATGAGTGTACGCATCCTTTAGATCTAGAGAACATAGCCAATCCTGACTCTGAAGTAGTTATCCTGGACACTCACACATCTAGCAAGCTTCCCACATACCCCAGACGCCTAAGCACCCTAATACAACCAGAAAATGGTTAGCCTACACGATAGCCCACATGATAACCATTTACCTGCACCATCCACATGAATTCACGCACAATATCCAAACAAGTTTAGAATATTGTATATAGTTGAAGTATATATAGTATAAAGTTAACCTGTACATAGTTCTCCCGGTTATCCCATGTGTTATTTTTCCCTGTTCTTTGTAAACTCAATGTTGCCACAAACGGAGTGGAGGAGTGGCCTAGTGGTTGGGGCAAGGTACTTCGGGCCGGAAGGTCGGGGGTTCAAATCCCACTGGAGGACAGCAACCTTGGGCCGGAAGGACTGGAGTTTCTAGTCCCACAGGTGCTCCTTGTGGTCTTGGGCAAGCCACTTAACCCTCCATAGCCCATGTTCCCTGTAAAATAGTTCTCTGTGTGCTGTGCTTTCCTGTCTAATCAATGTGTTTATACCTCAAAAATTTCCTGTCATGATTTGACAATTTCCAATCTGTAATCAAAAACCGCTGCTGATCACTGGAAGTAGCGGTATACAAATGTATACTAAATAAATAAATAAATAAAACTGCACAATGCGAAAGCAGCGGGGCTGTGGAAGATAAGCCCTTGCTTTTCTGGTATCCAGCAAAGCTCCTATAAACTCTAGAGACTGAGTGGGAGTTAGGCTGGATTTTGGGATGTTTATGACCAGACCCAAATAATGAAGGATACGCATTGTGCAAGATAGAGAAATCCTGGCCTCTGACTCTGATGGGGCTCGAATGAGCCAGTCGTCTAAGTAGGGGAAGACGAATATTCCTAGAGTGCGGAGAAATGCTGCTACTACAGCCATGCATTTCGTGAACACCCTTGGTGCTGAGGCCAGGCCAAAAGGAAGCACCCTGTATTGGTAGTGCTTTCCCTGAAAAAGGAACCGAAGGAATCTTGTGAGTTGGATGGATGAGAACATGAGTGTACGCATCCTTGAGATCTAGAGAACAAAGCCAATCCTGACTCTGAAGGAATGGCAGCAGAGTTCCCAGAGAAATCATCTTGAATTTCTCTTTGAAGAGGAATTTGTTCAATTCTCTGAGGTCTAAAATAGGTCTGTGTCCCCCTGTTTTCTTTGGGATAAGGAAATAGGGGGAGTAAAACCCTGTACCCTGTTGAGGAATGGGTACCTCTTCTATTGCCCCTTGGGCAAGAAGCTTAGTGACCTCTTGATCTAGCAGGTTGTTGAGAGAGGTCTGAGAATTGAACTGTCTTACCATTGTAGGAGGGGGCATGCGAAGAAAGTGAAGCTTGTACCCCTCTTTTATAATGGAGAGAGTCCAATCTTCTGCTGCTATCTGCCCCCATCTGGGGGCAAAATGACACAACCTTCCTGGAATGGTGGAAGGCTCTGGTCCGTTGAGGGCCAGGAAGGCTAAGTTCTCTAGATGGAAGTCAAAGGCCTTGTGGAAGCTGAGACTGCTGAGACAGTTGAGGCTTAGCAGTCTTTGCTTTCCTTTGTTTAGGTGGTTGCTGACCCTTTCGGGCAGGCTGACCTGCAGAAAGTCCCTGCTGGGTATAAGAGGGGTAAAACCTCTTCTTTTTGGAGAAGAATGGTTTCTTGAAAGATTTCTTCCTTGTAGGATCAGCTATAGCTTTGGATAATCTATCCAAAGTGGAGTTGTCAGCATCCAGTTCATTGGCTTTCTCTTGCCAATTTTTGCCGAAGAGATTCTCACCTATACAAGGGATATTGCCCAGTTTGTCCTGCACCCAGAGCTCCAAGTCAGATGCCTGGAGCCAGGCAATCCTACGTGCACCTATGGCAATGGCAGAGGTTCTGCTTATGCAGTCAAAACAGTCAAAAGCTGCACGATTGACAAACTTAGAAACATCCTGGGCATGTTTAACCAGTGTGAGAAAATCCTGCCTCTTATCATCAGGAAGGAGAGGGCTCAAAATCTCCTGTGACTTCCTTAAGGAACATTCTCATATATAAAAGATAGGAACTGATCCTGGCAGAAAGCATGGAAGCCTGAAAAGTACGACGTCCAAAGGCATCCAAAGTTCTACACTCACGTCCTGGAGGATTAGAGGCATGCCTCTTTGCACTCCTGATCCTTCTCATAGCTGATTCCACTACAATGGAGTGGTGAGGAAGCTGAGTCTTCTGGAAGCCAGGACAAGGAGGCACTCGATACATGGTATCCATTCTATGAGAGTGAGGAGAGGTGGTAAGAGGTGTTTCCCACATTCTTAACATGAGATCATGTAAGATCTCATGAATAGGCAAAGTAGCTGCCTCTTTAGGAGCCTTGGGATATTGTAGAATCTCCAACTCCTTTGCTCTGGGCTCTGTTTCAGGAGCCACTGTAATGGAAAGACCTCGAGCCACCTCTCTGATAAAATCATGAAAGGATATATCCTCTGGAGGAGACATCCTACGTTTAGGAGAGGAAGGCTCCTCCGGGAGAAGTACTCCGGTACCGACCGAGCTGTCAGAATCCTCAGACTCCTCCGAGGATTCAAAGTACCTCATATCCGGATGCTCCTGTAGAGCACGATACCCGTACCGACCGAAGTCGGTGTCGGGGGGAATCGGTACCGGTCTATCGATACCGGAAGGCATAGCATGACTCGGTGCTGGCAATGCCGACACCGATGTCGATGCTGTCGGTACCAGTACCAATACTGGTGCCGGAACCAGTGCCAGTACCGGTTGAAGTTTCTGAAGTGGTTCCGAAGGTACCGATGCCGCAAGGAGAGCCGCCAAACTGCGTTCAATAGCCAGGAATCTCTGGTCTATCAACGCTGCCGATGCCTGGGTATCGGTACCGGAGAAAGCAGCTGGTACCCCAGAGCATGGCACCAGTAGTTCTGCCGAGGTCAAGGACTCGAAAACATCCTGGAGCCCCGATAATGCTTTAGAAGCCGAAGCCTCCCGCCGGGGCAATTTTGCCGGTGCAAGTCCCTTAAGGGCAACGCCAGAGGAATCTCGATACTTGGAAGGAGATCTACCCTTTGAGGACCAGCCAGACTTATGTTTAGTTACCTGAGATCTATGGGAGGAAGACGAAGCCCTGGAAGACGTCGATGCTACAGAGGCTGCATCGGAGGGAAAGAGGGTGCTGAGCTTAGCAGCTCGGTTTGTTGACCCCTCTTTGACATCCCACAGGCCATGCACTCCAAAATGGAGTGGTCAGGACCTAAACATTTACGGCACCACTCGTGGGTGTTGGTGACGGAGATGGTTCCACCACACTTGGTACACTTCTTGAAACCCGAAGCGGGTTTTTCCATAGTAAGAAAAAATTTGGGCCTAGTGCCCAAAATGGCGCGTGCACCTGAAGAAGAAAAAGTTTTGGAAAAAATTAGATTTTTTTTTTTTTTTTAAAAGAAAGAAAGATTGAGCCGGGGGTACCGGTATAGCGTCGAGGGAAGGCAGACGCGACCACAAAAAAGGAGAATAGGAAAAATTTTCTGCGGTGACAGGAATGACAACCTGCTGGGGGCTCCATGGAAAACGAAGAACTGGAGAGAGGCAGTTGGGGAAGGCAGCACACAGGCACTGTGGGATGTTCCCAAAAGCTTTCTAATTGGACGCTGGGGAGCGTTCTCGTGCAGGCTCCGTCGGTACCGACGATACCGATATGTGAAGACTACATTCCTGCTTGTTCCTGGAGATCAAGGTAATACCTGCCTAACGGGCAATCTTCCTCTTCTTATAAGATTTTAATTATTATTTCATGAATAAAAATTTTTCTTGGTGTTGTATATATGAATTGATGAACTGATTAAAAACTACATCTTTTTCATTATGATGACAAAGAAGAAGATTTAATTACCTTTATGAAATGCATACTTTTAAACAGTGAATAAATAAATGAAAGATCATAGTGTTGAAGTGTTGGGACAGATAATGATTTGGTAAAGATTTCATAGTAATTTAATTTTTAAATATTAGTATACTCCCATTCTGAATGTCCATTGGAAGTAATAGTGAACTTATTTGTGAAAATAATGAATTTTAGTGGTTAATGTGGAATTTTATAAAGGTAATATATGTGCCTATGTGCTTTCAGAAAATAAGCACTCAGAAGAAGCCCCAATAACACACACATTTTAATGCATAAATGTACATCTGCTATAAATATATTTGTGTGTACTCTATGAATATACCTGCATAATTTGCGCGGCGTTCCTGGATCGTTGGTTGATTTCCAGCCAAGAGAGATCGAAGTGAGACGTGGGCAGCATCGAATTGTGATTAGAACTTATAGTGCATATGCTGAGGGCAGAGCTCTTTGAAGACAGACCCCTGAAGAACCAATTAGAGAAACGCGAGGGCAGTGCCATTGAACGGCGTTGGGTTATTGTTTCAAAGAAAACCAAGTGATGTCGATATGATACAACATGGGAAACTTTTGAACTGATTATACGCTGAAGGATTTGCTGGAGGATTAAGCATTTCTGACGGATTTTGCTAGTGTGGACAGTTCGCAACAGAGACAAGCAAGAACTCCATGTTATCTCCTGTGAACAGTGCCGTTTGACACCAGTTATTCGGTTTGGAAAAGGATGACCATACTAGCAATCCTGTTTTAAAAGAGAATGTGACAAGAGTGTTATCAATACCAGCTATTCAGCCATTCAGTACGGAAGAGGATGCCCATACTAGTAATTCTGTTTTAAAAAGAGAATGTAACAGAGTGGTTTTATATATTCTTTTTCAGCATAAGTTATAGAGGTTTTTAAGGTTTAAATGAGATAATATGTATTTATGTATATTGGAAACCTAATGGGAACTAATTAGTACAATTTTAAGTCATACTGTGTAAGAGATATAAGTATAATCAGTAGTAATACAGTTCTACAGGAGTTTTTTGTAATAGAAGTAGTAGAGTATAATATTTATATATGATAATTCACAGTATGTCAAATGTAAAAAGTTTCCCTATGGGATTATTAAAATCAAATATTTAAAATTTATCTGCCAGCTTGGAAAATTGAGATATTTAGAGTGTTTATTGGTTGTTTAGTGGCATTCACACTCTGTGATAAGTGCCTTAGAAAGTGTTAATTTATAAAATAAGCATTTACACTGCAACACCGCCCCTGCTCCATCCAAACTGTGCCCATAGGAATGCCTATGTACACTGTGTGTATATGTACATATAAGATTTTTGGCATGTGTTCTTACATGTGTGTATATAGCCACACAATCTTTCCTTTCCCACATGTGAAACTGGCTTTATATGCCGAAAAAACCCTTATAAAATTACCCTCTTAATGAGTCAGAATTCAATACATTTCTACAATTTAATTTCAAAACTTTACTTTTGTCTAGAGAAAGATCGGGATGTATAAAATCAAAAAGATTGCCTTTATCACTTAAATCAACTTCAGCTTAACTAAGGCGGCTCTTCACTCAGTTCAAAGAGGGAAGTACTTAAGTCTATATACTCATTTGTCCTGAACCACTCTAAACTCTCTACCCAGTGTTTCAAATTTAGCTTGTCATATCAATGATCATACAAATCATGGCTTTGCATAAATGGTGCTCTGGAACATGATTAATAAAAAAAAATAAGGATTTCTGTATTACTGTAGTTTTTAAATTTAAGTAGAAGTGCAATTCTAGCAATCAGAATTACAAGTGTCTTCACCAACTTAGTACAAAGTCTACTAAGAAGTTCTCTACGTGGCCTGTTTGCATTGTATAATCATAAATGATGATTTGCAAGCGTTTCTTGTGGCACACTACTTACCATGTCTTCTGAAGTGAGATGAATGAGACGTTCTGATGCAGCAGCACACTGTACGGGATTCATGATATACTCTCCTTGTCTGTCACCGACTATCAGCTCAGACCACTCATATCCTTCATCTTTCTTCATGAGAGAAATCTCAACACTAAAATTGAAAAGATGAGTTAAGTGAACAGCAACAGAAAAATGGTGATGCATTCCAAGGTTCAACATTGCAACACAAAAATAAAATCCAATATAAATCTCATTACAAATCAGAGGCTAAACTAATCTGATTACAACTAAAACGATTTCATTCATTCCTATATTTTAGTTTGAAAACCGAGTCCAATATGCAGACCTTTTATGGAAGTGCTTTAATTTACTGAACAGTAAGCTTCAGCATGGGCTCGTACATACTTTTACCGCATACTAACAGTGCTGCGGTAAAAAACGGCATTAAGTGCTTAGCACAGGTTCAAGTGGGATGGAGGCAGAGATCAGGCATGGCTGCCTGTGACAGCTGGCGCATGGGACATTATCATGGCTAGCTGTCATGACTGCTGATAGTGTGGCTACACTTAATAACACCTCAAGAGATGGTGTTAATTTGAGTTACGCCGTCACATTGGGCAGCCACTGCTCATGGGTTGTTTTAAAATAAACAAATTAAAACAAAAAACACTGGGGAACTAAGGTACCCCCCTCCCCAGCTTGACTACCAAGTCAATCGGCCCTAAATCCAATCCCACCCAACAATAAGAACCTCTCAACAGCAAGCTCCTCCAATTCAGTTTCTCATACCAACAAAATCCACCCACAGGTTCACCCCTTCATCTAAACAGTACCCTCCAAGAGAAGGCCCCCAAGTCTATAAGTTATCCACTTCCGCCCAGGGACGCACCCATGGTTTTCTTGATCTTCAGTGGACTGTGGCAGGAGCGAGCCATCTCTGTTCCCACCTCAAAAGCCGCAGGCTTCAAAATAGTAGTGAAGACCCCTAGCTGTAGTCTTGCAGTACTACCATTAAGAGTCAATCTGCCATAAAGTATGGTAAGATTTTACATTTACGGTACCTGAAGTGCAAAACGTAAGGTGCGATAAGTGCAAAGTCTGTGGAATTAACGCAGGGGGCATGACCAGCATCTGCCATGCATTTATCACATAGGACAGACACTTACTGCATGGCCCTGTGTCACATGTATTGGAGAGCCTAGCAGAGAGCTTTAAAAAAAATTTAAAAATCAGCTGTCGTGAAGGCACAAGAGGAACTCCCCTCCCCTTCAAGCACCCTGGTAGTCTCTCAGTACTTTTATTTATTTAAAAAGCTTTCATATACCGCCTCTTCCAGAGATCAGAGGTGGTTTACATATAACATAACAATGAACTTTACATTGAACAATGATCAACTTACATAGCTAACATAACTATTATACATTAACTATGTACAATTTGGGAGGGTAAGGGGGTGTTGAGGTGGGATAGGAAGGGAGGGGGTCTTGCTGGTAAACATGATAACGTGTATAGGAGAGAGGGAATGGAAATTTAGGCTATATGGTTTTGACTGTCGGAGGAGGCACCATAATATTCGATAAATGGACGGGTTTTGGGCTCTTTTCAAAATGACTGTAGGTCCTTTATTGCTCTTAAATTTTCTGGGAGCTTATTTCAGAGTGTTGGAGCAATGTATGTAAAGGCTCTAGTACTGGTGGTGTGATTCGTGCTTCGAATGTGGGTAGGTATAGATATGTATTTTGTGAGTGGTTTCTCCTGGTTCTCGTGTTTTCGGATATGCTGATAAGGGAATTAAGGTGTGATGGAGATATTTTATTGTGTAATTTGAACACTACTATTATGTATTTATATTTTATTCTGGATGTAATTGGTACCAGTGCAAGATGTGAAAAAGAGGTGTGATATGGCCGAAGTAGTGTGCCTTATGAATTATGTGCACAGCTAGATTTTGGGCTACCTGCAGCTGTTGGATGATTTTCTTGGGCAAACCTTGTAGAATGTTATTGCAGTAATCTAAATGGGGCATAATGAGAGCCTGTAAGACCATTCTGAAATCAGAAATGTCTAGTACGGGTCTGAGATGTTGCACCATTCGAAGTTTGAAGTACTACCGCTAGGGGTCAATTTACCATATAAATGGCAAATTTGACCGCAGCAGTAGTATAGCGAGATAACCGCTAGAATTCATGTCCACCATTTTGAAACCTGTCAATTACAGGGCAGAAGCAGAGGGACTTGCTCCTGTCATAGTCCACTAGAGCTGAGGGACTTCAGGTGACTCCTGAGGTAGGAGTAAGGTCAGCTTATTTATTTATTTATTTAACGGGGTTTTTTTTATACTGCTTTATCATTTCAGTCAAAGTGGTTTAAACTGTAACTTAAACGGGGTAAGATACATTAAACAGGGACACTGATAACTTGGATTTTTTTTGAGGTAATGGAGGGTTAAGTGACTTACCCAACACCACAAGAAGGGCTAGTGGGGTTCCCAAGCCAGTGCTCTAACCATTAAGGCTACTCCTCAGCTTATGAGGACATCTCTTCAAAAGGGCACTGTTTGGAAAGGAGGATGACCCTTGGGGAGTTGGGGGGAGGGGCAGACTGTGGGGTAGGGCACTGTTTGGGGAGAAAGAGGAGGGGGAAGTCTCCTTGATCTGCCTTGGCAGCTGCTATTTTTTTTTAAATTTCTCTGCCAGGGTCTGTGTTATATGCATCGATAGATAGTGTGCATGTACTCACTCGCACTATCTGCTCAGGAATGTACCATGGGTCTATGTGGTAAGGTCTGCCCTGTGCACTAATCCAGAGCAAATGCTAGGGATGCCCTCTGCATTTATGGCACAGGTTTTGCACTCAAGGTGAAGCAAATGCAACATCATACCGAATTTAGCAAAAAGGCCCCTATATTTTAATTGTTGAAAAGAAAGGGAAAGGTGGGTGAAATTGTCTAAATTATAAGTGAGGCTATGTTCTTGATTTTGCAATATCATCTATGAGAAATTCTGTAAGATTGGTTAACGTAGCAATGTGTTTTTAAATGCTACAATGTGCTATTTAGAAACATAGAAACATGACGGCAGAAAAAGACCATATGGTCTATCCAGTCTGCCCTTCCATACCAACTACTATAGTCCCTTTTTTTCCTTTAGAGATCTTCTGTGTTGGTCCCATTCTTTCTTGAAATCAAATACTGTCCTCGTCTCTACTACCTCCACTGGGAAACTGTTCCATGCATCTACCAATATTTCTGTAAAGAAATATTTCCGCATATAACTCCTGAATCTATCCCCTTTCACCCTCATCCTATGTCCCCTCGTTGCAGAACTTTCTTTCAAATGAAAAAGGCTCTCCTCCTGTGCATTTACGCCATGGGGGTATTTAAACACCTATATCATATCTTCTCTCTCCCACCTTTCCTCCAAACTATACATATCGAGTGCTTTAGGTCTGTCCCCATATGCCTTATAACGAAGTCCACTGATCATTTTGGTAGCCACCCTCCGCAGATTCCATCCTGTTTATATTCTTTTGAAGGTGTGGTCTCCAGAACTGCACACAATACTCCAAATGAGGTCTCACCAAAGACTTATACAGAGGCACTAACACCTCCTTTTTTCTGCAGGCCATTCCTCTCCCTATCCACCCAAGCATCCTTCTGGCTTTTGCAGTCACCTTTTCTACCTGTTCAGCTATGTTAAGATCATCAGAAACAATCACGCCCAGGTTCTGCTCTTCCTTTGTAGACAGAATTACTTCACCCCCTATACTGTACAGCTTCCTTGGATTTTTGCAGCCCAAAGGTATGACCCTGCATTTTTAGCATTAAATCTCAGTTATCAAATTCTTGACCATTCTTAAAGCTTAGCGAGATCCCTCCTCATGTTATCTACTTTATTGCAAATTTGAATATCATTTGCAAAGAGGCAAACTTTACCCTGAAGCCCTTCAGCAATATCACTAACAAAAATGTTAAAAAGAATCGGACCAAGGAAAGATTCCTGCAGCACACCACTGGTCACATCCTTCTCCTCATAGTAAGCTCCATTTAGCTGTACGCTTTGTCGCCTCCCACTCAACCAATTTCTAACCCAGTCAGTCACTTTAGGGTTTATTCCTAAGATGCTCAATTAATTCATCTGAGTGGAATGGTGTCAGCTTTACTGAAATCTAAATACACCAATCTAAGGCTCTCCTTCAATTCAATCCTCTTGTCGCCCAATCAAAAAAAATTAATTAGATTTGTCTGACAAGACCTGCCCATAGTAAAATCATGCCGACACGCATCCTACCATCCATTGGACGCCAGAAACTGCACTATCCTCTATTTTAGCAGTGTTTCCATTAATTTACTCACCACAGAAGTCAGACTAACCAGCCTGTAGTTTCCAACCTCATCCTTTTGTGTAAAGGGACCACATGCGCCTTTCTCCATTCCTCTGGGAACACTCCTAAACTCTAAAGCAGCGCTGAAAAGGGTAGATAGTGGAGCCGCTAGAACTTCCCCAAGTTCCTTCAATACTTTGGGCTGTATTCCATTTGCCCCATCACTTTTTCTACTCTTAGTTTAGCTAGCTCCTCGAGAACACAGTCTTCTGAAAATCATTGAAGACCCCCTTCACTACTGTTCCTATTTGTGGATGTTTTTGGAGGTCCTGCTCCTGGCACTTTATCTGTGAACACAGAACAAAAATACTTGTTAAGCAAATCTGCTTTATCCTTATCAGCTTCTACATATTGCTCCCCTTTACCTTTGAGTCTGACAATACCACTTTTGCACTTTTTCTTCTCACTAACATATCTGAAAAATGTCTTAACGCCCAATTTTACTGCATTCGCTAGTTTTTTTTCTTTTATTTGTATCTTTGCTCACCTGACTACTTTCCTAGCTTCTTTAAGTTTTTCCAAATATTGATGTTTGCTTTCTGTTTCTGTGATTTCTCGTATTTTATAGTAACATAGCAAATAATGGCAGATAAAGACCAGCATGGTCCATCTAGTCTTCCCAGCACGATGGCAAGAGTAGGTGCACCTGCCGCTCCATGCAGGCCATCCCTCCCCATGTCCCTGTTTAGGGGTGAACCCACCACTCCATGCAGGACACTCCTATTTGTTGAGAAATTAGATGGTTCAGTTTATTTTGATTTTATCCTTTTGCTGTAAAGGGATCCACTGTGTCAGTCCCATGCCATTTTGAATTCCGTCACCGTGTTTGCCCCCACCACTTCCATCGGGAGGGCATTCCAAGCATCTACCACCCTTTCTGTGAAAAAGTATTTCCTGACATTGCCTTTCAATTTACCACCTTGCAGCTTTCTGTTATGCCCTCTAGTTTTACAGCTTTCCCGTCTTTGGAAGAGGTTTGTTTGTTCATTATTTCCCTTTAAGTATTTAAAGGTCTGAATCATATCTCCCCTGTCCCTCCTCTCCTCCAAAGTCTACATGTTTAGGTCTTCAAGTCTCTTCTCATAAGGCTTCTGACGCAGTTTCCAAATCATTTTGGTGGCCTTCCTCTGAGCAGTTTCCAGTCTTTTTACATCCTTTGCAAGATACGGTCTCCAAAACTGAACTCAGTATTCCAAGTGAGGTCTCACCAGTGACTTGTACAGTGGCATAAGTACCTCTTCCTTTCTGCTGGTGATTCCTCTTTGTATGCAGCCCAACATCCTCCTGGCTTTTGCCACCGCCTTGTCGCACTGTTTTGCCACCTTGAGATCTTCAGAAATAATCACACCAAGGTCTTTCTCCTGATCCGTGCACATCAACCTCTCGCCCCCCTATTGCGTACAATTCCCTTGGATTTATGCTACCCAAGTGCACGACTCTGCACTTCTTTGCATTACATCTTAATTGCCAAGCATTAGACCATTCTTCCAGCTTTTGTAGATCTTTCCTCATGTTAACCACTCCCTCGAGGGAGTCCACTCTGTTGCAAATTTTCGTATCATCTGCAAAAAGACAGACTTTTCCATTCAGTCCTTCAGCAATATCACTCACAAATACATTGAACTGATTTATCATAAATCATTAAACTGATTTATCATAAATCAGTTTGAACTTTTATTTTGGAGTTTTTGAAGTGTTGAATTTATTGACTTTTTATGACACATCATTTCTAGCATCTGCCACCACGACGTCTTTTACTCCAAGTGAAATTTAATGACGTTCCAGCAATTACAGTACTTTGGGAGTTTAGCCAGTTGATGAAGCCTGCCCCTGAAGAAGGCAACGAAACACTGCCTGTGTCAGGCCATAGGCTTTTGAGCTCCTCCTTTAGGTACTCGGCCATTTTATTGAAGTCGGTGTTTTTGAAGTTTAGGACTTTGAGCTTGCTATGTTTGGCCTGTGCCATGGTTTTTATCTCAAACCACACCGTGTGATGATTGCTGCTGCTCACAGGGGCACTCATGCAGACATTCAACATGCTATTGCCGTTGGTGAGCACTAAATACAGTGTTGAGCTTTCCCTGGTTGGTTCCATCACCATTTGTCTAAGTAACGCATCTTGGAGAGCATCCACTATTTTTTTGCAGATTTGCAGAAGGAGTAATCCAATCCACATCAGGTAGATTAAAGTCACCCAATGTGATCGCTTCCCCCTTTGTGGCTATCTTGGCAATATCTATGATCAATTCGTTATCTATCTCTTCAATTTGTGTCGGAGGTCTGTAGACTACAGCAATATGGATGACAGTGCCATCTCCTCTTTCCAACACAATCCAGAGCGCTTCTTCTTTTCCCCATGCCCCTTGCATTTCAGTAGCTTTAATATTTATTTTTTTTATTTATTTACATTCTCTTATATACCGCGCTATTCTGCATCAGTGCGGTTTACATTGAACAAACTGAAATTACATTGAACAGGGCATTATAACTTGGAGATAACTATTTTACAGGGAACATGGGCTGTGGAGGGTTAAGTGGCTTGCCCAAGACCACAAGGAGCACCTGTAGGACTAGAAACCCCAGTCCTTCCGGCCCAAGGTTGCTGTCCTCTAGTGGGATTTGAACCACCGACCTTCCGGCCTGAAGTACCTTGCCCCAACCACTAGGCTACTCCTCCACTCCTCTTCCGTTATTGCTTTTGACATAAAAGGCTACTCCTCCTCCTCTTCCGTTTTCCCTGTCTCTTCTGAATAGATTATAGCCAGGTATGGCTATATCCCAATCATGAGATTCGTTTAAACAAGTTTCTGTAATGGCCACAATGTCCAAATCCATTTCCACCATTAGGGCTTCTAGGTCTGGAACTTTGTTGGCTAAGCTTCGAGCATTTGTGCTCATTGCTTTCCAGCATTTAACTGGCTTGTGTGTGTTTAGCATTGATTTTGTTCTGCCTACATCTTCCCACTTATTTTTGATGTGTGGTTTAAATGTGTGGCTGTTTCTGATTTTAATCTGCTTTTGCAGGGGGTGACGTCCAGAGCTTGACCTTCCACATCCGTCACCCCCTTGTTCTAGTTTAAATGCATATCCACATACTGCTTGTATTTTTCACTTAGGATTCTTTTCCCTGTGACAGAGAGATGTAGTCCATCAGCACAGTATAGTCTCTTGTTGTTCCATCTGTTACCCCAGTCACCAATAAATCTGAATCCTTCTTGTTTGCAACAGGTCTGGAGCCATGTATTAAAGCTGTTGATGCGATGCAGCCTTTTTGCCCCCTTACCAAGCACAGGTAGAACCTCTGAGAATGCAACAGTGTTAACAATGGGCTTGAGTTTCTCTCCCAGAGATTGGAAGTTCGTTTGGACTGTGGAGGTACTATTTCTAGCCAGGTCATTTGTGCCCAAGTGGATAACCACATCAAGTTTGGAGTGTTCACTTTCTGCACTAAGTATTTCAACAACGTGGTTTGTATTCCTGCTGGCTGAAGAGCCTGGGAGGCACTTGACTATCTTCTCTCCTTTGAACTGTGTTCCCAAGTTGGTGCTACTGAAGATGGAATCACCAAGCAGTAGTAGTTTGCTGTTTGGTGAGGTTTTCTTCATATTTGGTCCTTTAGCAGGAGATTGGGCATTATCTACCTCATTTAAGGGCTCTTCAGTTTCTTTGGATTGGGCATACTCATTCGCTGTCTCATTTAAGGGCTCTTCAGTTTCTTTGGATTGGGCATCCTCATTTGCCAAGGCAGAGAAGGCATTATGCAGGGATATCTCCTGATGCATAGGATGGCTCTGTGTTACAGGTCGCAATTTCCCAGAACCCACTGTGATCCATTTTTTCCTGGGCTGTTTCATTCTTTGTGGGAGTGGTGGTGGACTTGTTCAGTTTGTATCTTAGACGAAGTGCGCTTCATTGCAGCCAGTTCCTCCCTCAGTTCCTCATCCTCATTAGCCAAGGCAGAGAAGGCATTATGCAGGGATATCTTTTGATGCATAGGATGTCTGTGTGTTAAAGGTCGCAATCTACCAGAACCCACTGTGATCCCCTTGTCCCTGGGATGTTTGATGCTTTGTGGGAGTGGTGGTGGACGTTGTTCAGTTTATATCCTAGAAGAGGTGCGCTTCATTGCAGCCAGTTCCTCCCTGAGTAGGGTCACCTTTTATGCATGGCAGCTAGGTCTTCCCTTAGTAGAGTCAGCTCTTTATGCATGGTAGTTGACCTGAGGCACATAGGACAAGCTCTCAGGTTCCATATGATTCGTCTTGGAATGAAAGTACTGCAGTTATTGCACCGAATACACGACATGCTGAATAAGCAGTCCTAGAGGAGAAGAGGAAGAAGAAGAAGGGAGGAAGAAGATGTGGGCTCTAACCCAAGTTAAAAGGATAGATGGCAATGTATGCGAGTACTATATAGGTAATGCAGACCCTGGGGTGGGTGGGGCGAGGGGTAGGGTGGGCGGGAACCTAAGTGTCTCTGGCCAGTAGGCTGTTCCTGAACTGGGGGCACCCACAGATATCTGCTCCAAGGCTACCCAGAAAAGGAGACAGTCAGATTATCCCCAAGCTTAATTTATAACCACAGTTAAACTTTATATTAACAATTCCCACAAAACAGACAGTTAAGACTCTATATTGGTAACTAGAAAGCATCATAGTCTTAGCTTTGTGAAATATCCACAGCTCCACTATATGTAAAAACTACTATTAAAGCTTTGGAATTATAGAGCTTAAAAGGGAGAGAGGAGGCATTGTGGGTTAAACTAGAAAGAGGAAAAGAGAAATCTATTTGCATTGGTGTGATATACAGACCTCCCTCACAAGAGAAAGAGGTGGGCAGAGAGTTAATTGAAGACATACGCAGCATTGCTAGGAAAGGGGAAGTGCTACTGATAGGAGATTTCAATATGCCAGATGTTGACTGGTACATTCCTGCTGCATCATCATCTAGAAGTAAGGAGATCCTGGATTCTCTACAGGGAGAACTATTCAGGCAATTGGTAACAGACCCCACACGTGAAGGGGCCATACTGGACTTGGTGCTTACCAATGGTGAAAGTGTTTCTGATGCTGTAGTGGGAGATCATTTTGCATCCAGTGATCACCAGATGGTGTGGTTCAGTATTAGGACTAGGGCTGTTAGAATCCATTCATAGATGAGGATCTTAGACTTTAGGAAGACTAACTTTGTGAAGATGGGCCAATACCTCAGGGAGTCGTTAGTGGGATGGAAACAGCTGGGGGATGTAGAAAAACAGTGGGCAAAACTGAAAGGGGATATTTTAAGGGCAACTAACCTTTTTGTTAAAATGGTAAATAAAGGTAAAAGGAAAAGGAGACCGCTATGGTTTTCGAAAGAAGTAGCTGAAAAAGTGAAGAAAAAGAGGGAGGCCTTCATGAAATACAAGAGCTCACAGAGAGAGGAAGACAGGCATCTGTATTTGGAAAAACAGAGAAGCTAGCAAAGTAGTCAGGAAGGCAAAGATTCAAAAGGAGGAGGAAATAGACAATGCAATAAAATGGGGGGGGGGGGATAAGACATCTTTCAGATATATTAGTGAGAAGAGGAAGGGCAAAAGTGGTATTGTCAGACTCAAGGGTGCAGGGGAGGAATATGTAGAAGCTGATAAGGATAAAGCGGAGTTGCTTAATAAATATTTCTGTTCTGTGTTCACAGATGAAGAACCAGGAGCAGGACCTCAGAAAACACCCACAAACAGGAACAGAAGCGAGGGACATCTTGAACAATTTTCAGAAGACTGTGTTCGTGAGAAACTAGCTCAACTTAAAGTAGACAAAGCGATGGGACCGGATGGGATACACCCTAGAATACTGAGGGAACTTGGGGACGTTCTAGCAGCTCCACTGAATGACCTTTTCAATGCCTCATTGGAGTCGGGAGTGGTGCCAAAGGACTGGAGAGAGGCTCATGTGGTGCCTTTACACAAAAGCAGAAGTAAGGATGTGGTTGAAAACTACAGGCCGGTTAGTTGAACTTCGGTGGTGAGTAAATTATTGCAAACGCTGCTGAAAGAGAAAATAGTGAGGTTTCTGGAGTCCAGCGGATTATAGGATCAGAGGCAGCATAGATTCACCAGAGGCAGGTCTTGTCAGACAAATTTGATTGATTTCTTTGACTGGGTGACCAGGGAGTCGGACCGAGGGAGAGCCCTAGATGTGGTGTATTTAGATTTCAGTAAAGCCTTTGACACTGTTCCTCACAGGCGACTTATAAACAAACTGAGCACCCTAGGGATGGACACTAAAGTTACTGCTTGGGTTAGAAATTGGTTGGGTGGGAGGCAACAAAGAGCACAAGTAAATGGAGCTCACTCTGAGGAGAAGGACGTTACCAGTGGTGTGCCCCAGGGATCTGTCCTTGGTCTGATTCTTTTTAACATCTTTGTTAGTGATATAGCGAAAGGGCTGTCGGGTAAGGTTTGCCTCTGCGGATGATACCAAAATCTGCAATAGAGTAGACACCCAGGAAGTGTAAATTAGACTTACCTGCTAATTGTAGTTCCTGAAGGAACTTCAGTCTAGTCCCGGAAACTCAGGAGTTGTCATCCTCTTGCAGCAGCTTGGAGACTGATACACATCATTCTTTGATGACACTGGTATAAGGACTCAGGCACCAGCTCCTCCCACTCCAGTAACCTATTGACAAAGTAGACTCACCAGAGCAACAGTTAAGTAAAACACCCACAGAAGTCAAGTGTCCACTAACTAAATAACTACCAAACAATAAATGAACATCAACCATATCCACTACGATATTTAACTGGACAGTTAGGGGTCTTGCTTCCCTGCCGGGAAGAGCAAAATGCCCATACTATTTTCCACCCCTTAGGGTCCAACACCGCCCCCTGCACCCAAAGCTCCACAGTTCTCTTTGTTCTCTTACCTGTAAAATCTTTGCTTCAGGCGGCAACTATCGTAAAGAATTGGAACGGGATCCGGGACTAGACTGGAGTCCCTTCAGGAACTACAATTAGCAGGTAAGTCTAATTTACACTTCCTTCTTGTCCCTCCAGTCTAGTCCCGGAAACTCAGGAGATGTAACAGAGCAGTAAATGTACTCAACGGGCGGGACCAGGTAGACCAGCCTGAAGCACCGCCATACCAAAACAGGTATCCCTACGCGCCTGAATATCCAGACGATAGTGCTTAACAAAGGAATTCAAAGACGACCACGTCGCCGCCTTACAAATTTCCGCTGCAGGAACCAAACCGTACTCCACCCAGGAAGCTGCTTGCGCTCTCGAAGAATGCGCTTGTAAGCCGTCCGGTACCGACTTCCCCTTCAGGAGATATGCGGACGCTATTGTTTCTTTCATCCATCTAGCAATCGACACTTTGGACGCAGCTTCCCCTTTGCAAGGACCACCGAACACCACAATCTATCCGACCTTCTGAACGTCACCGTCCGCTTGAGATATCTTTTCAATGCCCTTCGCACATCCAAAAGATGCAACTGCGGAGTAGCAGAAACCTCTGACGCCTTACGGAACACCGGAAGGGAAACAACCTGATTCACATGAAAGGGAGACAGGACCTTCGGCAAGAAGGACGGTACCGGCCTTAAAACCACCTTAGACTCATGAAAAGCCAAGAACGGTTCTCTACAAGATAACACCTGCAACTCTGATATCCACCTTGCCGACGCAATGGCCACTAACACCACGACCTTCAGAGTAAGATCCTTTAAAGTTGCTTTCGCCAAAGGCTCAAACAGCTGTGAATTTAATGCTGCCAATACCAATTGCAGATCCGAAGTCGGAACTGACTGTCTGCACGGTGGTCTCAAAACACCCACCGCTTTCAGAAATCTTTTAACATCTGGATGTGTACAGAGCGCTTGCCCCTTGATCTTACCTCTATAACAGGAAAGCGCTGCCAACTGAACTCTCAAGGACCCGGCCACCAATCCTTTGTGGAACCAACCCATCTTGCAAAAATGCTAACACCTGTAGAATCGGAGCTCGCAAGGCTTCACAATTCCTATTCATACACCAAGCCTCAAACATGCACCACATGCGAACATATGCTAAGGAAGTAGATCTTCTAAGCGCCCTCAACAAGGTCGCAATCACATCTGCCGAATAGCCTTTAGCTCTTAACCTTGCCCTCTCAAGAGCCATGCCGTAAGTGAGAACCCAAGTAATAACCGTAATCGTAGACGTAAATAACCCAAATCTCAGCAAACTTGAAAAATGCCTACACGAGCTTCAACTCTGGCTCCAACGCAATAATATGTTCATTAACCACAAGAAAACAGAAGTAATGTGTATCTCCAGGAAACCGGGATTCGAGCCCCCTGCAACTGTCACCATGAACAACAATAATTACAACATCAAGACAGAGATAAAATACCTAGGAGTGATGCGCTATTTTCCACAAATTAAAAGTCCTTCAGCCCTTACGTAGCATCCTCGATCATTCTGACTTTAGACCTGTCGCTCAAGCCCTCATCATTCCACACCTCGACTACTGCAATGCCATACTGCAAGGCCTGCCAAGGAAAACTACAAATATCCTGCAAATGGCACAAAATGTTGCTGCCAGAATCATTATGCAAAAAAGACTCTCTGAACACATTACACCCACCCTAATTGAGCTTCATTGGCTCTCCATCACGGCCCGCATACAATACAAGATTTTAGTCAGTACTTTCAAACTCATCCATAATGTTGCGCCCTCTCATCTCAACAGTTTGATATCCAATCTACCCAACAACAGAAGTAGAAGAACAGTGAACCTCAATACCCTCTGCCTCCCGAAGTCCTTCACAAAGGTTAATGATATGTACCAGTAACAGAGCCTTCTCATTTATAGCTCCTGCACTCTGGAACCGGCTGCCAAGTGACCTACGTGAAATCTGTGATCTGAAAGACTTCAGAAAAAATCTTAAGACTCACCTCTTCCAATCACACTACAACTTAACCTCGTGAATTTCACTCTGCTGTATGTAAATATGTATATAAGGATCCTGTGTAAAGTTCTAACAATCAGTCACTTGTAAATATGTATATAAATACACCGTGTGAACCACTAACAGCAATCAACTGTAAACTGTAACCCCATGTTTTTGCTGTGCTCTTCCTCCCTTCCCTAATCACATTGTATGCATCCATAATTCTGGCCGGTACAGCCAACATCACCATGTGTAACAACCGCTGCTGATCCCTGGAAGCAGCGGGATACAAATGTACGCTAAATAAATAAATAAATAAACCGAGCTACCTGAGGCATCACCAACAGACCTTGTTGTAAGAGATCCTGTCTGGCCGGTAGTCTCCATGGCTTTCCCACTACCAGCCTCCTGAGATCCGCATACCAAGGCCGTCCCGGCCAATCCGGCACTATCAGTATCACGCACCCTCTGTGCGGTTCGATCCGCTGCACTACCCGGCCTATTAACACCCAAGGTGGAAACACATATAGAAGCTGATCCGTCGGCCACTCTTGGACGAGAGCATCCAGGCCCTCCGACATCGGTTCTCTGCATCTGTTGAAAAACCATCCTACTTTTGCTGACCTGAACGTTGCCATGAGATCCATAATGGGCGCTCCCCAACACCACCGGTCTTTGAAACTCCAAAGCATAACCTTCTCGAATCACCTCTAAAACCCACTGGTCAGACGTAATCCTGACCCAGGCAGCGTAAAACTGCTGCAGACGACCGCCCACAGCTACGTCCACCTGGGCCTTCCTGACTTCATTGTGGCTTTTTGGCACCCGACGTGACGGCAGCAAAACCTCTGCTGGCACCCCGGAATCCCCGAAAGCTCTGCCTCCTAAAGGAAAAACGCCCTCTTTGGCTCTGTGGAAACCTAGGGAAGCGAAAACGACGAAAATTCCTCTGCGGAAATCTAGCCACCGGTGGGAATTTCCCTTGCTTCTGCTTATCCTCCGGCAACCTACCGCCTTTAGATTCTCCCAGATCCTTGACTATCTTCTCCAAATCCTCTCCAAAGAGTAGCCGCCCCTTAAAGGGAAGCTTACTCAACCTGGCCTTGGACGAAGCATCTGCTGCCCAATCACGCAGTCAGAGATACCTCCTTGCGGCCACCGCTGAAGCCATACTGTTCGATAGGCCCCGAATAAGATCATAATGAATATCTGCGAGATATGCTGCTCCCGACTCCAAACGCGCTGCCTCACCAGCTGAGTCATCAGCCTGCTCCCCCAGGACTCGCTGAGCCCAATGGAGACAAGCTCTAGCTACCCAAGCCCCACAAATGGAAGCTTGCATAGAAAGAGCATTAACCTCAAAAACCTGTCTCAATAAGGTATCCAGCTTTCTGTCCTGAGTATCCTTCAGAGCTGCACTCCCTTCCACCGGAATGGTCGTCTTCTTGGTCACCGCCGAAACAGCCGCATCTACCTTAGGTGACTTAAAGAGCTCCTTATCCTGCTCCACTAGTGGATAAAGCCGCGACATCACCCGAGAGCCTTTGAGTGTGGATTCAGGCATATCCCACTCACCTTGTATCATCACTTTAATAACTCTATGCATGGGAAACGCTTTTTGCGTCTTCCGAAAGGCCTGCAAGAGAGGATCCTTTAAGGTAGCATCCTCAACCGGCTCCGACGCCAGCACATTCAGCGCCTTCAAGGTCTCAGAAATTAATGCGGGTAACTCTTCCCGCTGAAAAATACGCACCTCTAGCCTGATCCTCCTGTTCTGCAATCTCTCCTTCTTCCAGCTCCTCGCCCAGCTGTGAATCCTGCTCCTCTCCTTCTGTGTGCAAATCCTCCGAAAACTCGGACTGACACCTCCTATCCGACTCTACACAGGTTCTCTTTGGCCCTAAGGTCGAAGGTGACACTGACAGAGGAGTGCCTGGCCTTTTCTGCCCTAACTCCACCATCGAGGAAGCAGCTTCCCTAGGAGCACTGCCAAATGCTCTTTGAATAAGAGCTACAAAATCCGGAGAAAAAATGAATAGTAAATCACCAGCCACGGGTGCCGACGCTCGCGGCACATCCGGTGCCGTGGAAGGACCTGGAATAGGTTCTACAGATTCAAAGGAGTCAAAGGACCCTGCGACGCCACTTCCTGCTCCTCTGTCGCCTCTAGGCGCTGATGCTCTATTGAGGGAGCCTGGCTACAGCTCCTACAGATGCCTGCCTCTGACACTGTAGACCTTTTCACTCCACAGAGCAAACAGTCTTTGTAGGCATCCTGACTCCTCACAGCTCTATCCCAAACTTTAAAGATCTTAAAAGTCTGAAAAGCCTTGTACCAAATTCTCCCCCAAGCACCTAACCTGAAAATGGGAGTTTGATCTGAAACTGATCTGCCTCTCCAGAGCCGTTTTTTTTCCTTCAAAACAGTAGTGCAAAAATAAAGCAGAAGGTCCCCCGACTTGAATCACACCAAAAAGATTGCAAAACGAAGCTTCCTTTGCTTAAAAGTTCAAATTGTGTCCCCCGAAGCGCTGCCGACTTTTCCCGCCCAAAACGGGCCGCTGCGGGAAACTGCTTCTACGCGGGCCTACTTTCCAGTCCTCATACCCCCGAGGTCAGCAGACAACTTAAAACAAATTTGGAGCTTACCTGACCGCCCAAGAGCCAGGCAAGAGCCCCACTCCTCGGGGCTTGCTCAACGATGTGTCCCACTTCCAAACTGAACCGGCAAAGAGCTCAGCAGAGAACTGTATCTGAGCTGCTCCCGGCTGCCCGATCTCCAAAGCGCCTGCAGGCAAAACCTCTGCGTTGCGCTGGAGAAGGCAGTGAAATCAAATGGGACACCCCCGGGCTGCCCCCCGGCTTGTAAATTTTTCTGCCCCCTGGCTCTCCGGTAAGAGGGAGGAAGATTGAAAGAAAAGCCCCACAGACAAATTAAAGGGATCTCCCTCAATTCAAACACTGCCCCACAGTACTGAAAATTAACCAGAAAATCCAAATACAAAATAAATGACCCAATTTGGGAGAAAATTAACCCCACTAACTAAAACTACTAAGACTACAGTCCTTAATTGTATCTCTAATGAGCCAGGAGCTCACATCCTCCAGCTGCTTGGAGACTGATAAAACTGGAGTGGGAGGAGCCGGTGCCTGAGTCCTTATACCAGTGTCATCAAAGAATGACGTGTATCAGTCTCCAAGCTGCTGGAAGAGGATGACAACTCCTGAGTTTCCGGGAATAGACTGGAGGGACGAGAAGGAAGGTGTAGATAACATGAGGAGGGATCTAGCTAAGCTTGAAGAATGGTCTAGAATTTGGCAGCTGGGATTTAACGTTAAAAAATGTAAGGTCATGCATTTGGGCTGTAGCAATCCAAGGGAGCAATATAGTATAGGGGGTGAAGTACTTTTGTCCACTAAAGAAGAGTGGGACCTAGGCGTGGTTGTGTCTGATGATCTTAAAGTAGCTAAACAGGTAGAAAAGGCAACGGCAAAAGCTAGAAGGATGCTTGGGTGCATACAGAGAGGAATGGCTAGCAGAAAGAGGAGGTGATAGTGCCTCTGTATAAGTCTTTGGTGCGACCTCATTTGGAGTATAGTGTGCAATTCTGGAGACCGCACCTTCAAAAGGATGTGAACAGGATGGAATCGATGCAGAGGGTGGCTACTAAAATGATTAGTGGTCCTCATTATAAAGCATATGAGGACAGACTGAAAGATCTTAATATGTACACCTTAGAGGAAAGGCGGGATAGAGGTGATATGATTGAGATGTTTAAATACCTCTGTGGCATAAATGTTCAGGGAGAGAGCCTCTTTCAATTGAAAGCAAGTTCTGCCACTGGGGGACATGGGATGAGGGTGAAGGGAAATAGATTCAGGAGTGATATGCAGAAATATTTCTTTATGGAAAGAGTAGTGGATCCGTGGAATAGTCTCCCAGTGGAGGTGGTAGAGATGAGGACAGTAACTGAATTCAAAAAAGCATGGGACAAACACAAAGGATCTCTAAAGGTAAAAAGGGGACTGTTGTAGTTGTTGATATGGAAGGACAGACTAGATAGGCCATGTGGTCTTTTTCTGTCATCATATTTCTATGTTTCTATGTTTCCTGCAGCCAGCCTCAGAGACCCGTAGGTGTGGCCACTGGCCAGGTGTAAGATGGGCTCAAATTAGCCCCTGCCTGTGAGCAGAAACTGAGAGCAAAAGCTTTCTCCTCCCCCTCCAAGAAAAAGCAAACCTTCAACATATTTAAACCTTTGTTATCTGGATACTCAGCTACCAATAGGCTGAATATCCCCAAGCTTAATTTATAACCACAGTTAAACTTTATATTAACAATTCCCACAAAACAGACAGACTCTATATTGGTAACTAGAAAGCAGAGATAAGAAAGAAAATTAGAGTCTTAGCTGTGTGAAATATCCACAGCTAAGAGAGCCAGCCTCAGAGACCCGTAGGTGTGGCCACTGGCCAGGTGTAAGTAGGGTTGCCAACTGGCCGGTTTTCAGCCGGCCTGGCCGGTTTTTCCATGGCCAGGCCGGCTGCCGGCGCAGATGCAAAACCGGCCCTTGAAAAGTCATTTTTTTGCTCTGGCCACAAGATCGGAAGCGGCCAGAGCAAGACCGGCTTTTCTTCTGACCCAAAGTAAAAAGAAAACCCACCCAGGGCCGGCCCACACACCGGAGGGCTTCAGAGGGAGCCGGGGAAGCCTGCGCGAGGCCTCGGCTCCCTCTGTACAGCCGCCAGCGTGAAGATCCTTTTCCTTCACGCTGGCGGCTGTTTCTGTGAAGCCGCGATTGCTGGGAAAGGTTAAAGGCAATGCCCTTTAACCTTTCCTAGCATTCGCGGCTTCACAGAAACAACCGCCAGCGTGAAGGAAAAGGCTCTTCACGCTGGCGGTTGTACAGAGGGAGCCAGGGGGGGCCTCGCGCGGGCTTCCCCGGCTCCCTCTAAAACCCCTCAGACAGCCGCGGTGCTGGTCCGGGGGGGGGGGGAGGCCAAGGACTGCATGGGCTGTGATGGGGGGGGGCTAGGACTACAAATGGGCTGTGATGGGGGGGACCTGGACTGGAAAAGGGCTATGGGGGGGGGGGAGGACTTGTACTGGAAATGGGTTGTGATGGGGGGGGGACCTGGACCGGAAAAGGGCTATGGGGGGGACTTGGACTAGAAATATGATGTGATGGGGGGGGGGCCTGGACTGTAAAAGGGTTATGGGGGGGGGGACATGGACTGGAAATGGGTTGTGATGGGGGTGGAGGGGACCTGGACTGGAAAAGGGCTATGGGGGGGGGGGGGGAACTTGGACTGGAAATGGGCTATGGTGGCGGGAGGGGGAACTTGGACTGGAAATAGGCTGTGATTAGGGGGCTAGGACTGCAAATGGGCTGTGATGGTGGGGGGGTCTAGGACTGGAAATGGGCTGTGATGGGAGGGGGGGGACCTGGACTGTAAAAGGGCTATGGGGGGGGGGGACATGGACTGGAAATGGGTTGTGATGGGGGTGGAGGGGACCTGGATTAGAAAAGGGCTATGGGGGGGGGAACCTGGACTGGAAATGGGCTATGGTGGAGGGAGGGGGAACGTGGACTGGAAATAGGCTGTGATTAGGGGGGCTAGGACTGCAAATGGGCTGTGATGGTGCGGGGGGACTCGGACTGCAAATGGGCTGTGATGGCGGGGGGGGGCCTAGGACTGGAAATAGGCTGTGATGGGGGACTTGGACTGGAAATGGGCTGTGATTGGGGGGGGGCTAGGACTGGAAATGGCCTGTGATGTAAGGGCTAGCACTAGAAATGGGCTGATGAAGAGCTGGAATAGGACTGGAAATGGGCTGATGTGGGGCATGGGAGAATGGGACTAGAAGGGAGTGGATGCTGAGTGGGTCTGGAACTATAAGGGAACTGATTTTGGGGGAGGACTAGAATGGATGGGGAATGAGAATGGAGAGGGGAAAAAATATTTTGTGTGGAAGAAAAGTCTATGATGGGCCGGGTATTGGGAGGGTAAGAGGGGCTTGAGAATGGAAGGGTGAAATTTAAATGGATGATAAAGGAATAAGGAAAGAACTGGGGGAAAGAGCAAAAGGGAAACAATCAGTATGTTAAAGCAGAAATAGAGAGAGAATGGAAAAACATCTAAAAGAGAAGAAAGGACAAATGGATAGCTCGCAGAAGACACAAAGAAACCAGAAGAAAGTGACTGGAGCAATTGCAACTGAAAAATAAAACGCCCAAACAGAAGGTAGAAAAATACTTTTTATTTTGAATTTATTAACTTGAATATGTCTGGTCTGGGAAGTGTGTATTGCTAACATCTTTGCGTTTTTGTTTAGTGCAAGAGGAAATTACTTTGTAGTTTTATTTCTCCAGTGTTGTACATTTCATGTTTGGATTTTGGGGTTCCCAGTTTAATTATTATCTGACCAAGGAAGTTAGCCTACACGTATCCTCGGTAATTTTTGTGGGTGGGGCTGGGGGCGGGGCAGGGGTGGGACTAGGGGCGGAGAATGGGTGGAGCATGGCGAGCCACAGGTGTCGGGTTTTTCTCGGTGAAAAAGTTGGCAACCCTAGGAGTAAAATGGGCTCAAATTAACCCCTGCCTGTGAAGATCACCCTCTTTTTCTTCACCTTTTCAGCTGCTTCTTTCGAGAACCATAGCGGTCTCCTTTTCCTTTTACATTTATTTACTTTACTAACAAAAAGGTTTGTTGCCCTTAAAATATCCTCTGTCAGTTCTGTCCATTGCTTTTCTACATCCCCCAGCAGTTCCCATCCGCTAACGACTCCTTGAGGTATTGTCCCATCTTGGCAAAGTTAGTTTTCCTAAAATCTAGGACTCTTGCTTTAGAATGGACTATCAGTGCTAATCCTTATACTGAACCACACCATCTGGTAATCACTAGATGCAAGATGATTCCCCATTATAACGTTGTAAACACTTTCCCCATTGGTAAGCATTTATTAGCCACAGCAGAATGGAGTGGGCAGAAGGTGAGCTCCTCCCTGCTGGGACCAATAAGGAAGCCAAACTGGATACAAAGCAAAGTGTGCGAAGGCGCTGACCATCACACAGAGCCCCTGATCGACCGCAGCAGAAGGGAATGGGCAGGAGTGAACTACCCCCGCTCCCCATCAGCAGGACCAATGAGGAAGCCACACCAGATACAAAACAAAAGCGTGCAAAGGTGCCGGCCAACACAGAGAGTCCCCTATCAGCCGCAGCAGAAGGGAGCAAGCAGAAGGTGAGCTTTCCCCTGCTCCCCATCGCTGGGACCAAGCAAGAAGCCGCACCGGATAGAAAGTAAAAGCACACAAAGATGCGCCTGAAATCTGAGGGGCTTGCTAGAGAGCCCTTTGGCAAGGACCCAAACAGACCTGCATGAAAGTACGACAAAAGACCTCCAAAGTAATTGTAATGCATGAGACAACATACAAACAACTATTAGCTGGTTCACTACAACCTAGAGATCATTTCAACCATATACAATTGCTCCAAAGGATGGCAAGAGTGAGCCAGCATTCTAAAAAGCACAGAATACCTGGTCAGACACCAGAGCAGATCAAAAAATACCTTCAAGGATGATCCTGCTTACCATCCCTACTAACTCTCTGCCTCATCTCACTTCACAGCCACCACACCAATAACCTTTACTCCTGCATACATACTAATCATCCATTCACACCCACTCATAACTTCCTCCACCTACCAAAGAAGCAAACCCAGACACACACATCACATCATTCAAATCAAAACTCAAGCACTCACAAATATATCACCACCACAAAAACACACAGAGGAAACCTCATATTTGAAGTGCACCCTTCTCAATGCCCAATCTGCAAGAAATAAGATCCAGCTCCTAACAGATCTCCTAATCAACAACATTGACATCCTCAGCATAACAGAATCTTGGTTCACGGAGACAGACTCTGTCCTGTTGAAACAACTCACACCACATGACTACCATCTTTTCAGCTCTCCAATGATTCAACGCAGAGGTGGAGGCTTGTTCATCTTAAAAAGAAGAAACCTTAACGTCCACACTCTTAACAAAACATCTGATAAAGGTCTAGACACACTGACAATAACAAATGACAACATAACCATCTTTTTTGCCTACAGATTCCCCAATGTGGGCTCTGATCAACTGGACACAATTCTAGAAGCAATATGCAACCATAACTCACATACAAACTGCCTTATGCACCTGGGCGGCCTCAAGCTTCCACAGCACCAAACAAGCAAAAGCATTCCATGAAGCTATGGAATCTGAACTATCCTCAAATTGTCAACCAGCCCACCCACAACAAAGGGAACACCCTCAACATGTTCTTCATGCCACAAAACATCCTCAATGAATACCTAATTCAGCCTCCCATCACCATCAAATGATCCTCCTGTAAACATGTCCATGTGGATTGCACTATGTAGGCCGGACCACCCGGGCTGTCAAACTTCGCTTGGGGGAACATGCGTCCCGTTTGAGAACTAAAACAATGTCAGCGCCCATGGTCAGCCACTGTTTACAGGAGGATCATTTGTTTTCACAATTACGTTGGAGGGTGCTCGATTTCATTCCGAGGAGGGGACCGTATTGCTAAACTGCAACGGACTGAGCAACAATGGATATTTCGTTTGGGCACTGTCTCCCCCCGGGGTCTGAATGGCTCTGTTGAATGGCATACACTACTGTGAGCAGAAAGTATTTACACTGTCATTGGGATTCCCTGTCAGTGGGTGTTCCCAAGTTTTAATGCTTGAATGACAGGCATTTTTGATTGGCTATTAGATTCTTCTACGTGCGTCTGACGTCACACGCCATCTCTTAAAACCGGACCGTTGTGTTCATCGAAGTAAAAGCCATTTTTTAAGGGATTCTAGTTTTTCACCTGATGCAGAGCCGGGTTGGAGGGCTCGAAACGTGGCACGTTGTGTCTTTTGAATTCCTCATTGGCTGCAGTCAAGCAAGATAAGTAAAGCTGTAAAGTTTTTTCAAGCATTTAATGATTAAAATGGAGTGACCGTGGCGGGGGACGGGTGACAGTTCCTGTATCCTCTGATCGGCTACTCCGACAAAAAGAAAAAGAAAAAGAATTGCACTTTTGGGTTTTAATGATATACACGGAGGTTTGAAGCTTGGGTTATTTTTGGATTTCATCAAGAAAAGGGAGCAACATCAACCAACCAGCCTCATTTAGGCCTATAGTAAACCTCCCTTTCATGGCTAAATATTAGAAAAAGATCATTCAGCAGCAACTCCAGGATCATACAGAAATACATTTCCCACTCGACCACCAACAATATGAATTTAGACCTCACTATGGAGTAGAATCTCTAATGACCACCTTTCAAGACAATCTCATTAGGGGCATTGACAAGCCCAACATGGGCGTCATGCTCATATTCTTAGACATAAAAGAAGCATTTGATTCCATACCGCACAATTTATCATCCAGTGACTGCAAGCAATTGGACTAACAGACACTCCTCTCACCTGATTTATGTCTTATCTAGCAGACTGACAGCTCCAACTAAGAACAGGCACACTAAATCAGCCCCATACGCTCAAACCCAAGGAGTCCCTCAAGGCTCTACCCTCTCCTCATTAATATTCAACATCTTTCTTTAACCAATATGCAGAGTCATAAAAGTATTCAACATCCTATACCACATCTATGCTGATGATGTTATGATTTAAATACCCATCAACATATCCAAGCCGGATACCATATCCATAACAAAATGCTTCTTCTTCGTCAGAGAATGGCTCACAAAATACAAGATGGCTATCAATTTCAAGAAAACAGAGGCCTTTAACATTACCAAAGACAGTAGCTTCAAAACACCAAACACCATAAATTCCGACTGGACCCAAATTCAAGTTAAACAAGAAGTATGCTACTTAGGAGTAACCCTGGATTAACGTCTCTCCTTCACAGGACACATAAGGAAAATCACAAAGATCATCTATTTCAAATTCAAAACAATCCAGCACAACAAACCTCTCCTAACCCACCATGACTTTTGATCAGTCCTCTAAGCAACTATCTTTCCACACATTGACTATTGTAATATCTTCCAAGGCCTACCAAAAACAGCTATCCACCCACTCTAACATGCTCTTAACACAGCAGCACCATCCCTCTGCAGCACTCACAGAACACAACACATAACCCCCCTGCCCAAACAACTACACTGACAACCACTAACTGAAAGTATAAAATACAAATCTATCCTCGCCACACTTGCAATCACTACTTCAAGAGACACTTGACAACAGAAAGAGGTGAACTGGCTGACAAAACATGTTAAGAATACCAACACTATTTACTAAAACCAGCTGCACCACATTAAAGAGATCCTTCTCCCTATATGCTCCATCACTATGGAACTCTATATCCCCGATATACTTCGGGCCACAAAGGACATAACTTTCAGAAAAGTCCTAAAGACACACATCTTCAAAGACTGCTTTCTCAGACATCACCACATAGTTAACCATCAACTAAATCCTCAGTCCCTAATCCCCTCCCTCTCACCCTCCCAAGTTGACTCTGCCCTATCTACTTTACCCTTCCATGACTACCCTACTGTAATGTAAACAATGTATCCCTACATATATTAATTTAAGATAATATATTCTCCAAGTTGATTACCCTGTTACAATGCATACTGTTCTGTTACAATGTTAACCGCTTTGACCACAGGATAAAGCGGTATAGAAAAACTGTTAAATAAATAAATACCCTCAACAAGGAGGATTGAAGAAAACACCACCTGCACATCTATTTGCTTCACCCTCTCTCAAAGCCATGAAGTCATGCTTGATATGGTCGGAGGGATACCTAGCAGTATCATTTGTGCCAACATGGATGAGCATCATCGGATAATAATCAGTAGATTTGATGAGTCTTGACAAACTCTCCGTAACATCTTGGATTTTAGCACCTGGTAGATAGCACACCTCCCTGGACATCAAGTCTGGTTTGGCAGATAGATGCTTCAGTACTCCTCAGAAAAGAATCACCAACCACTACTACCCTTCACTTCCTTGTGGTCCCTGATTCTGCAACTTAGGGGTGCTTGAGCTCTGGGTCGTCCGGTTCCTGGGATCATTTCACCTTCTCCACTTCCAGGCCTGCATACTGGTTCTTCAGTTCAAGGGATGGAGGGGTTGGATTGTCGATTCTGCAAGCTCTGGCGACTCATATCAAACTCTCTTCATTCTGTAGCATACCATCTTCACCTCTGTCAGAGAGCTTGAATGCCTCAAGAACCACCTCATCGATGTATTTTTTGCTGTCACTGATGCTTCTCAGTCTTGCCATCTCTTCTCTGAGCTCATCCACTTGTTTCATGTGGGTTTCAGCTCATGCAAGAACTCATCCCTTGACTGGTATTGGGTTGTCTGGCTGGATAGAGGCAGAAGCTGTAATGGGGGCAACAGTTTGGGCGATATGATTCTTCCCAGCCATAGTTCAGTTGTTGGAGCTGTGGTACCTGTTGAAGGAAATAAGAAAGACCTAAGAACATAAGATATAACATACTGGGTCAGACCAAGGTTCATCAAAGTCCAGGATCCAGTTTCCAACTGTGGCCAATCCAGGTCACAAATACCTGTCCGGTTCCCAAAAGGTAGACAGATTCCATGTTGCTTATCTCAGGGGAGAGCAGTGGATTTCCTCAGTCCCCTTTAATAACGGTTTATGGATTTTTCCTCCAGGAACTTGTCCAAACCTCTTCTAAACCCAGCTACACTAGCTGGCAATGAATTCCAGAGTCCGATTACATGATGAGTGTAAAATATTTATTTATTTAAAGTCTTTTCTATATCGCGCTTTTCAAATTCAACTCGGTTTACAGGTAACATCAACTTTGTCCAGGCACGGGGGCCCACACTGGACTTACAGAGAACAAGGGTTGATAAACTTGGGTTAAACTGGGTAAACTATATACAGGATGTAGGCTAGTTATTTACATTCTGAGTTACTATAAACATTCTTAGTTACAATGTACATGGTCCTGCTCGGGTTCGGCTAGAGCTATCGTGTTGTGCTAGTGTCATGTATAATGGGTAGCGAGGGGTGGCTGTTTAATTGAATGGGGACGGGTGGTCGTTGTATTGTGCCGTAGTGTTGCAGGAAGAGGTGATGTTTCAGGGCCTTCCTGAAAGTGGTAAGGTCTGTAATGAAACGAATGTTAGGTGGGAGTGCATTCCAGTATGAAGGAGCGTAGTACTCAAAAGCTCTCTTTTTTGTGGACTGTGAGCATTTTGTGATCTTGCTGGGGATACTCAGGGTGTTTACAGTGGCTGATCTTCTGGCTCTATTTGTGGGAGTGGGGATGATGAGGTCCGTGATGGAGGAGGAGGTGATTCTATTGATGGCTTTGAATGTCATCACCAGGGTCTTGAAGGTAATTCTGCAGTGGACTGGCAGCCAGTGAAGGTGCTTTAGAATTGGTGCTATGTGGTCCCTCTTGGCTGCGCCGTGTAGAATTCTGGCTGGGGCATTCATGGCTAGTTGTAATGGGATCAGCGCGCTCTTTGGTAGTCCCTGCAGGATGATGTTGGCATAATCGAAATGAGGGATGATTAGTGCCTGGTAGACTGTCCTAAAGTCATCTGGGTCTAGCAGAGGTCGTAGGTGGCGGATTGTGCGAATCTTAAGGTATACTGCCTTGACGGTGTTATTTATATGGGCTTTCATGTTTAGTTGTTGATCGAGTGTTATCCCTAGGTAACGGATAGTTGGCTTGCTATGAAGTTCGGCGTCTCTTACTTTTAGTACTGCCGGTGGTGTGAAAGATTGATCTCTGGTAATGAATAGCGCCTCAGTTTTCTTAAAATTTATTCTAAGTTTTGGGTGTAGAGCCAGTCTGCTATAGCGCTGAAGCAAGTAGTTAGTGGTGAGAAATCCGGCTGGTCGGTGGTGAATGGCGTATAGAGTAATACGTCGTCAGCATATGCAAGGCATGAGATGCCGAAGGATTGGGCAAGTGTACAGATGGGCTGCATGTATATGTTAAAGAACATCTCTAAAAGGGAGGATCCCTGTGATACACCTTGTTTTTGCTGGAAAGGTTTGGAAGTTGTGGATCCTGTCCTCATATGCTGCCATCTGTTTGAAAGGTAGGATTCGCACCATCTCAAGGCTGTGTCCTGGATCCCTTTCTCTGCCAGTTGCTCCATGAGTAGCACGTGGTCCACGGAATTGAATGCTGCAGCGATGTCAAGGAAGATTATGGCATAACCTCCTCTGGTTTTGTTTAGGCCGGTGGTTAGAGTATTGAAGAGGATGGTCAGTAGTGTCTCGACCCCATGTGTTTCTCTGAATCCATGTTGGCATGGGTCTAGGGGTGCGTTGGTCTCGATGTGATTCTGGATTGAGCAATCTTTGTTGAGCAATCTTTTCAATTATCTTGGCCATTAAAGGGATACTTGAGATCGGCCTGAATGATTCGACTTTCTGGGTATCCAACTTGCAGTTTTTTATTAGGGGTCTAATGGATGTTTGTTTCAGGGTGTGTGGGAATGCTCCCGTGCTGAAGGAGAGATTAAAGATCTTGGTTAGGAAGGGGCTGAATTCCTTGCACAGTGTCTTTATCCAGAACGCTGGGCAGGGGTCGTTTGGCGCTGTGGTGGTGTTGATCACTTTGATTGTGTCTTCAACGTGCTTCGCTGTGGACGGTGAGAAGGCGGTTAGTGGCGAAGGGTGCTGTGTCCTGTTTACAGGGTTGGGTGGTGGTGCCTTAACAGTCTGAATTGTTTTCGACTGTAGGTAATCTGCATATTCTTGTGGTTCTGGCATGTTTTGTTGGGCGGGGGAAGTTTCCTTTGTGAGGGGGTCCTTACAAGGCTAAATAGGTCCTTTGGTTTATTTAGGGAGCGTTGCAGTAATATTGCGTGGTAGCATCTCCTTGTCTCGTTTACTTCGTTGCGGTGTTTCTCCAGGTTTGTGTTGTAGTTGTCCAGGTCTTCGGTGGATCGTGAGCGTCGCCATCTTCTTTCGAGTTTTCTTAGGTGGCAGAGTGATGTCAGTAGTTCAGGGGAGTACCATGGGGTGGGCTTCCTTTTTCTTGGTGTTGTGTCTCTGGTTGGTTGGTTAGCAATGGTGTTGAGACTGCTATTCCATACAGAGAGCATTTCTTCAAGATTGGTTTCTGTGAGGTCGAACAACGGTATGGTTTTGGAGAGTACCTCTTCCTTGTTGAAGTGTCGGAATTTTGTTTTTGGATAGGTATTGGTAATAGCTTGGATTCTTGTTTGCTCCTGTTGGTTGGGTAGTTGAAACAGTATTAGCTTATGGTCGGACCATAGCACTGCCTTGAGTGAGGTAGCAAGTGTATGGTCTTGACTTACGGCTGGTTGTGGGGCGAATATCAGGTCCCGCTTGCTTCCCTTTGTGTGGGTGGGCTCATTGATCATTTGCACGTAACCCAACTGTCTAAGAGCATCCTGGAGGGAGGAGGTGTGCTCTTCAGGTAGGGACCGGAGGTTGAAATCACCCATAAGCCAGTTCAATATGCGTGGGTTCGTGGTGTTGCAGGCGAGATCAATTATCGTTGATAGTTCGTCTGGGGTGGCTGATGGAGGTCGGTAGATTAAGTTGATAGAATTGTGTCTATTTGATATAGTTATGTAGTCCAGATGTGTGGTACTAATAGCAGTGGTCTGTAGGAATTGTAGCTCGGTTTTCGCAAGTGCTAGGGTTCCTCCTCCCCTACGGTTGTCCCTGTGACAGGCGTGAGCTGAGAAGTTGGGTGGGGTGAGTGGATTCAGGATGGCAGTGTCGGTTTCTGTGAGCCACGTTTCTGTAATTAATAGGATGTCTAAGTGATATTGGGATATCAGGTCAGATATGATTGGCCATATCTTCCGGACTGAGCGGGCGTTTATGAGGGCACAGTTCAGGTAATAGGGCGGCTGGTGTTTTCTTGGGAGGGATTTTCTGGAGTGTTGGAGTGAGATATATATATATATATATTTATTTATTTATTTAGACAGTTTTGTATACCGCCTTATCCTTCAATCAAAGCGGTCACAACACAATTGGGGGATACATTTAACACATGGGGATATATGAGACATACACTAATACTTACAGGGAACATGGGCAAAGGAGGGTTAAGTGGCTTGCCCAAGACCACAAGGAGCAACTGTGGGACTAGAAACCTCAGTCCTTCCAGCCCAAGGTTGCTGTCCTCTAGTGGGATTTGAACCCCCGACCTTCCGGCCTGAAGTACCTTGCCCCAACCACTAGGCTACTCCTCCAGGTGTGGACTCTGTGTCTGGGTTCTGCCTCCGGGTGCTGAGGAGTGTCTGCCCATCTTCTCCCGTTGCTCAGTAAGGTTGGTATGGGGTTGCCGGTGGCTGTGAGGGCCACGGCACTATGGAGTAGGCTATATAGTATGTATATGTTGGTTGCTGTAATAAGGGAGGGAGTCATCTTGAGCGGTTACTGTGATGGCTTCTAACTGTTGTGTTATGTATGTTTGGAATTCCGGTACTATTGTAGTTCAAGGAAGCTTTCGCTTTTAGACAATTCAGATTCTATGGCAGTACAGTATAGTGGTAGATTCTGAGTCTAAGATAATACAGTGGTAGCTTCTGATTCAAAGGCAGTACAATGGTGGAATCTAGTACTAAGGCAGTACAAAGGCAGTACAATGGTGGAATCTAATACTAAGGCAGTACTATGGTAGATTCTGATTCTAAGGTAGCACCATGGTAGATTTTGATACTAAGGCAGTACTATGGTAGATTCTAAGGTAGTACAATGGTAGATTCTGATACTAAGGCAGTATAATTGCAGATTCTGATTCTGTGGCGATATCGAGGTGGTGCTCAGAACCATGTTGGTTTGCTTGCTTTGATCTTGAGGAACATTAGTTGTGATAACAATTAGGCAGCTATTCTACCGGTGAGGCAATGCAGGATGTTAGCTGATGTTATATAGCTGATAAGTAAGCAAATCCCTAGACCGCTTATCGCTACATACAGTAAAGTTAGCTATTCTAACTGGTACAGTGGTGCAGAAGTTATCTGGTATTAATGAAAGTATCTGAACAGTTCTTCTAACTTATGATAATGGGTAGGCAAAAATAATGTCGTGGGTACAGACAACTTGGAGAGACCACTAAACTGCTGTTTAGCTAGCGCAATACAGAATATATCCGAGTCGATGTCTACTTAGTGCGTTGTGCGTGTGTAGTTTTCATTTTGTGTATTCAGATTCCAATGTACTTGCGTTTTCCTTATTCGATTTGGGCTCGGTTTTGATCTTTCGTTACTCCTTGCTCTTGGTATCTGGTCTCCGCAATGGCCTCCGCCTAAGGGCCACGCCAAAGGGCCCTCTGGCGAGGCCCTCAGACGCAGGCCCGCCAGGCGCGGTTGCGCCCGATCGGCACTTCTTTTAAAGTGTGCTGCAGCTGCCCCGATTGGGCAGCTCCTTCTGGAGGGGTGGTGCGGTGCTCCTGCGTGCTCCAGCGGTGCTCGATCCTCGCCAGGAGAGCAGTTGGAGCGCCGGAGTGCTGCAGGGGTAGAGAGGCCCATGTGCCCGATATGTTCTACAATTAGTCTTAAATGTGTTACATTATAGCTTTATTGTATGTCCCTCTAGTCTTTCTAATTTTGATTATTTTTTCAAGTTCCGTAAAATAGATTGGATATTTTTTTAAAATGAAACATCGTCTATGTGCTTTTATAAAACAAGCTCATATAATGGTCCCCTGTTGTTAAATGCCATCAAGGCAATGCAGACTCCTAGCTATCTTGTGGATAGTTGTCCCTATTCCCTAGGTTTTCTTGGCAATGTGCGACTAGAAATAGATTGCCCTTACACCATACAAGTCCTCTTGCACAAATTTACACCTGCTTCAGAGAAGGAATATATGTATGGGACCTGTTTACTAAGAGGCAGCTTCCATAACATGCACGTCCAGCCCATTAAAAATGGACCCTAACTCCTCATTCTCGGGTCTAGATGTGCATGTGGGTCTGGAATTGTGGCGATAGATGTGCCCAGCACAGGCAAAGTGCTATTCAGTCGGCCCATGCTCGCAGCTGGGCCATGTGATATAATGGAGAAACACGTCCCCTGTCAATATTATGAACACGGGTAAACGTTTTGGATGTTCCCGCACCCACTATATTGGATCATGGCAATCTCCGCGATGTACCCGTGGACACCACACCTCCTCGGTAAAATGTACATCTCCTAATCTGCTCTTCACACTGACAGTAGTTTGCTAATGCAAACTAGACATAAATACCAAAGAGAAATGACTGCTGCTGCAACTGAGACCATATACCATTGCTCTTCATGCCCTGAAAAGTTCTAGATAATCTCAGTGCACCCTAATATGCTAAAAGAGAATGTAAATATGAACATGTTTGTCAGGACATATGTTACATCAAATGGTACTTGGCATTAGAATATGGCCCCAGTGATCTTTAACTGGGGTGGAACCAGGCTGCTAGCATTAACCTTTAAAAAGAGCAGCTTTCAAACTAGATAATAGGGGAAAGTTGGCTGTCGCCCAAGAGCGCATGGTTCGGAAGGATGTCTCCTTGAAGAATACTAGCAAAAGATTGATGCTAGGACATATCGACAGAGAGGTTCCAATAAAGACAAAAGTAACCCAAATGCCTTTAAAGTACAGAGCAGACAGAGATTAAAGATTCCAAATTACCCATGTCTACCAATAACTAGATTTAATATAAATAAAATACCACCTCTAAAATGCTTGTATGCAAATGCTAGAAGTCTAAAAAATAAGATGGGAGAGTTAGAATATATAGCACTAAATGAGAAGTTAGATTATGATTGGTATCTCAGAGACCTGGTGAAAGGAGGACAACCAGTGGGACACTGATACTTGGGTACAAATTATATCGCAATAACACAGAGTACATCAAAGGGGTTGCACTCTAAGTTAGAGAGAGGATTGAGTCACACAGAATTAAAGTTTTGCAGGAAACAAAATAAACTGTAGAATCTTTATTGATCAAAATTATATGTAAAACAGGGAAGGCGATAGCAATGGGGTGTACTATCGACCCCCTGGCCAGAATGAATAAATGGATGATAAAATGCTCAAACCAGTATGGCAAATCCTATGTTCTTAACTTTTAACTATGTAAAAACTTATCTTTATTCAAAAACTGTTTCAAGTTATCTACTAAGGTCCTTAGGACACTCTTTTTCATGTCGGTGATTTTAAAAGCTTCACACTTCATAAATTTAATGTGCTTTGCTATTGTCATCTGAGGCTTTTTCCTCCTACTGCACGTATGTTATTTAATACTCATTATATTTGTACTTTAGAAAGTTATTTATCTCACATGTGCAACAGATACATGGAGGAAATACATGGAGAGAATAATTTTGTACTATAGAAGTTTTTAGTGACATACTACAATGTTAAATTGGCATTCTTCATAACCTAGTTATATTTGCTTCTACAAAATATGCATTACATAGGTACCTTTTTGGCCTTTTCACATATGGGCACATTTATGAAATTACCTCGACCAAAACTTTTCCCATTTCTGCTAGTCACTATTTAAGAAACTTGTCAAGCTTTCACAAAGTTCAAAAGTAACTTTATTTATTTTGGTCATTAATTTTTGGTTTCCATTTGTCTTTATTTTATTGCTTTCAAACAGACATCTAGTTTCATTTATTCTCCTTGTAACCTTTATTCTTTACAATGGTAATGGAAGATTGGAAAGAAAATCCAGAAAAGGTCAAGAATATCTATCCAAGTGCAAAATATTTCTCCAAAACTTGATGGAATGATACCAAATTTGGCATGGGGTAAAAATCAGGGAAAAGACACACTGCAAGCATTTTTAGAAAGGTTTTTCCACGTGTAAAGCTTGTTTTACACATGTAAAAGGCCATCAATAAAATTATGCTGAGGTATACATGTGTAAAGAGAGCATGCATGCCAAAAGATCATTCATACTTTTATATTTTTAGATATGCATTCTTCTGGGGTATATGGTGGGCGGGGTGACATGAAGGAAGAGTTCCAATGTATATGCACAGAATATATGCACACATTTACATCATCTTTGAAGCAAGTGTGAATTTGTGCACTACTGGGACTGGTCCTGGATGCCTATTTTATAAAAGATGCATAGGTTGTTATGCTGCCTAACTGGTCCTCTTGGGACTTTCCACATAGGTAGCCTCCTATAAGTGTCTTTACCAAGTTCAAAAATGGGCAGATTGAACCAGTGGTTCAAAAGAAATAAAGACAAATAGCCTAATGTATTTCTACGAGAAAGACAGTCCTAGTACCTACAGCATAAACACACTGATATGCTGGTTAGGAAATGGTTTATTTTAAAATGCCCACTTCTGTCTCCCAGTTACAGGCACACTGAGTCAACACAGAAAGACACAGACATATTATCCAAGTCTACAGAAACTGAACCTGTGACCATGGTGAGCTGAGACAGGAGACATGCAGTAGAGCTATGGAGGCTGCTGAACCAATTAGTCTGGGAAGAGTTATTCAGTGACCCCAAGGGAAACTGACACAGGATGTATCCTAAATTGAGATTAGGCTATAAGGAAGTCCAAGAAGCTATAACTCTGCTGGTCCAACAGTCTCTCTGGAGCTCTTCATGTGAAAACTAGAGTACGTTCATGTGGGCTCTGCTCCTGACCAACACCTGGTTCTACACCACTGTCTTCACGTTACTGGGCCAATATCTAGTTCTACACTACTATTTCCTGACCAGTGACTGGCTCCACACCACTAGCAAGGGAGCAATACAGTATAGGAGGTGAAGTACTTTTGTCCACTAAAGAAGAGTGGGACTTAGGCGTGGTTGTGTCTGATGATCTTAAAGTAGCTAAACAGGTAGAAAAGGCGACGGCAAAAGCTAGAAGGATGTTTGGGTGCATACGGAGAGGAATGGCTAGCAGAAAAAAGGAGGTGATAATGCCTCTGTATAAGTCTTTGGTGCGACCCCATTTGGAGTATGGTGTACAATTCTGGAGACCGCACCTTCAAAAGGATGTGAACAGGATGGAGTCGGTGCAGAGGGTTGCTACTAAAATGATTAATGGGCTTCATTATAAAGCATATGAGAACAGACTTAAGGATCTTAATATGTACACCTTAGAGGAAAGGCGGGATAGAGGTGATATGATTGAGATGTTTAAATACCTCCATGGCATAAATGTTCAGGGAGAGAGCCTCTTTCAATTGAAAGCAAATTCTGCTACGAGGGGACATGGGATGAGGGTGAAGGGAGATAGATTCAGGAGTGATATGCGGAAATATTTCTTTACGGAAAGAGTAGTGGATCCATGGAATAGTCTCCCAGTGGAGGTGGTAGAGATGAGGACAGTAACTGAATTCAAAAAAGCATGGGACCAACAGAGGATCTCTAAAGGTAAAAAGTGGACTGTTGTAGTTGCTGTTATGGAAGGACAGACTAGATAGGCCATGTGGTCTTTTTCTGTCATCATGTTTCTATGTTTCTATGTTTCTACTTTGTAGCCCTTAGCCTTTCCAGGTACACTGTGTGTCCCTGCAGTGCATGAGTACCGCTTCCCTGAGGTGAATCTTGATATGCAGATACACATGTACGCACACACAGGTACACATGTAGGGACTATACCAAAAGCCATCTTTTACAGAGCGGTGTGTTGCATGATCCAAGGAAGATGGACTCTAAAGCAAAAAATTCTGGACTCGTTATGCTATAGAGAAACTGACAATTCTACTGTGAAAGAAAACATTTTGAAGATAGCCAACTCACAGAAAATGTAGGCACCTGTGCCTAACTTTAGCTACCTTGAAGAGAAATTATTTCAACCACAAAGTTTGAAAAAGGTTAAATGCCTCCCATGATCCTTGGCTAGCAGAAATATAAACCAAATACAAAGTGAAATAAGAGAAGAAAGTAAGGATTACCAAAATGATAAAGCATCTCTCCCTCACTTGGTTTGCAGCTTGTCGTGCTGTGAGGGCTTGTGTGCATCAGTGATGCTGAGAGCTAAACTATCAGTAGTTCAACTACTGGCAGGGTCTCCCAAGATGGACAGGTCTCAGCTGAGGTGCCAGACCAAGACAAACCACCCATCTGGGCGGCAGCAGCAGCATGGGATGGTGTTGACGGCAGAGGATCACATTTCTGTGACAACGGCAACACCACCAAACTTAAACTGCGTGGAAAAAAGGCCCGGCAATCTACTTCTGTATCTTGCCATGAAAACCCAATGGATAGTTACAACAAAACAAATTGTGCTATAGTGCTGGAAGATGAGACCCCCAGGTCGGAAGGCACTCAACTAGCTACTGGGGAAGAGCTGACGACTTTTCAGAGTAAAGCCAGCATCTGACGTCTGACTGCTGAAGTAGCTGCGCATGAAATGAGAGTCATAAGCTGTAAAGATGTCTTACGCATTGGAACATGGAACGTACAAAGCATGAACCAAGGGAAATTGGAGGTGGTCAAGAATGAAATGGAACGTGTACAACTTGATCTGTTGGGTGTCAGCGAACTGAAATGGACTGGCATCGGGCACTTTGCATCAGATGATCACATGGTCTACTATGCTGGAAATGAAAGACAAAGAAGAAATGGTGTTGCATTTATAATAAAGAAGAAACTTGCAAGAACTGTAATGAAATACAATGCAGTCAGCGAACGCTTGATCTCTATTCGTCTATGAGGACTGCCTATCAACACAACTATAATTCAAGTATATGCCCCAACAACAGCTGCAGAAGAGAATGAAATTGAAGAGTTCTATGAACAAGTACAAGATGAAATTGACAGAACATGCAAACAGGATATCCTGATAGTCATGGGTGACTGGAACGCAAAAGCTGGCAACAAAGAAGGCAAAGTAGTTGGAAAATATGGACTTGGCAATAGAAATGAAGCTGGAGAAAGACTGATAGAATTCTGCAAGACCAACGATCTATTCATTTCAAACACATTCTTCCATCAACACAAGCAGCGACTGTACACATGGACTTCACCCAAAGGATTGTATAAGAATCAAATTGACTACATCTGTGGAAGTCAATGATGGAAAAGTTCTATAACATCAACAAAGACAAAACCTGGAGCTGACTGTGGTACAGATCATCAACTACTAGCATGCAAACTCAAGCTAAAGTTGAAAAAGAGCAAACCACTCATGAATGCAGCAAAATATGACCTTGAGAATATACCACTGGAATTTGAAGACTGCCTGCAAAATCGATTTGCTGCTTTAGATACAAATGACAGAGCTCCAAAAGAGTTATGGAATGACATCAAGAAGGTTGTGTTGGAAGAAAGCGAGAAGTCTCTACAAAAGGTGAAAAAGCAAAAACGGCCAAAATGGATGACGGAAGAAACTCTGAAAATTGCCCAGAAATGCAGAGAAGCTAAAGCCAGAGGAGAAAGAAAGACAATAACAGAACTCAACAGAGATTTCCAACGTGCAGCAAGACAGGACAAGGAAAAGTACTACGATGACGCATGCAAGGAAATAGAAGCAGAAACTATTAGAGGAAGAACAAGATTGGCTTTCCTAAAGCTACGAGAGTTAAAGAAAAAGTTCCAGCCTCAAATTGGAATGTTACAAGATGCTCAAGGTTCTATGTTGAATGATGCTGAGAAGATCAAGAAAAGGTGGAAGGAATATACAGAGTTTTTATATGATAAAAATCAAGTGGACCAACAGCTGTTTCAACCTGTACCTTATGATCGGGAACCATTGGTGATGAAAGAAGAAGTTGAAGCAGCATTGAAAGCCTTATCAAAAAACAAAGCACCAGGCATTGATAGCATTCCCATAGAAGTATTACAGCAATCTGATGCAGCTGTTAATGTACTTACAAGGCTCTGCCAAGAAATATGGAAGACAACATCATGGCCAACTGACTGGAAAAGATCTGTGTTTATATCAATACTAAAGAAAGGTGATCCAACTGACTGTGGAAATTATCGCACAATCGCTCTGATCCCACATGCCAGCAAGATTCTACTGAATATTATTCAAAAGAGACTACAACCATACCTGGAACAAGAACGACCTGAAGTGCAAGCAGGGTTCAGGAAAGGGCGAGGAACAAGAGACATTGCGGATGTGAGATGGATCCTTGAAAAGACTAAAGAATACCAAAAGGATATCTATTTGTGCTTTATCGACTATAGCAAGGCTTTTGACTGTGTAAACCATGAGAAACTCTGGGCCACATTAAGAAGCATGGGTATACCAGAACACCTGATTGTACTCTTGCACAATCTGTACACGGATCAAGAAGCAACAGTTTAAACGGATCAAGGAGAAACAGAATGGTTTAAAATAAGCAAAGGTGTAAGACAAGGCTGCATACTTTCCCCCTACCTGTTTAATTTATATGCAGAACAAATCATCAGAGAAGCAGGATTGTATGAAGACAACAGAGGTGTGAAGATTGGTGGAAGACTCATCAACAATCTTCGCTGTGCTGATGATACCACATTACTGGCTGAAAGTGAAGATGATCTGAAACATTTGCTTCTCACAATCAAAGAACATAGTCTCAAAATGGGCATGCACCTTAATATAAAGACAACAAAGATCATGACAACTGGCATAATCAACAGGTTCATCATTGAAGGAGAAGAAATTGAAATTGTGAACAACTTTAACCTACTTGGATTAACTATCAATAAAGAAGCAACAAGCAGTCAAGAAATCAGACGACGCATTGCTCTTGGCAGAATGGCTATGAAAGACCGAGATAAGATTCTCAAGAGCAGAGATGTCTCTCTCCATACAAAGATTTGACTTGTTCAAGCCATGGTATTTTCAACAACATCAAATGGATGTGAAAGCTGGACAGTGAAAAAGATAGACAGGAAGAAAACTGATGCCTTTGAATTATGGTGCTGGCGGCGAATACTGTGTATACCATGGACTATTGAGTATACCATGGACTGCCCGAAGAACAAACCAGTCGGTACTAGAGGAGATCAAACCTAAGCTTTCTTTAGAAGCTCAGATGACAAGACTTCGACTTTCATACTTTGGACACATCATGCGAAGAGAAAGCAGTTACTTACTTGTAACAGGTGATCTCTGGGAACAGCAGGAATAAGTCTTCACATATGGGTACGTCGGTACCGACGGAGCCTGCACGGGAATGCTCCCCAGCATCCAATCAGAAAGCTTTTGGGAGCATCCCTCAGCACCTGCGTGCTGCCTTCCCGCCTTTCCAACTGTCTCTCCTCAGTTGAGTTTTATAGCTGAGACAAAGAGAGAGAGAGAGAGGAAAGGAAAGATAGATAGAGAGAGAGATACAACCCCTAGGGGAGGTGGGTGGGTTGTGAAGACTTATTCCTGCTGTTCCCAGAGATCACCTGTTACAGGTAAGTAACTGTGCTATCTCCAGGAACAAGCAGGAATGAGTCTTCACATATGGGGACTCCCAAGCTAAAATGCCTGGAGCCCTAGCATGTTGGAGATTGAAACATGCTACACCTCATATGGCCAGGCATCCTGAGGATGGAGGGTAGGAGTTGAAAAAGAGAGGAGCTGTAGAAAACAGCTAACCTAAGATAGGACTACAGGCAAGGAGTCCTTGTATGTATGATAATTATCATGAAATATATTGAAATGAACAATCACAATATGGACCTCACCTACTGGATTGCAGGAAGTAGAGAGGCTGATGGAGTCTACTGGGGATCCAGTAGAGGAATCTTCAAGGTGACCTCACTGAAGTGAAGGTGAAGGTCAAAATCTGGAAGTGACAGGTGACCCCAGGATTCAACTGGGGTAGTACAAAAACGGTAGGTCTTTAGTGGGAAGCTTTATGGAAAGCTGAAAACTCTTTTGGCTACAGAGTTACTCACAGTTAGGAGCAAAAGAGGAAGACTGACCGATTTGGACAAACTGGCCTAGTCCTTGAGGGAAGAAGGGGTATGGGAAAAACCCCGTATTCCCAAGAAAGGACAGATGTCTGAGGAGTTGAAACCTCAGATCTACTGAAGATCCACCGTGTCTTTCCTAACTGGTGAGAGGTAGGAAGATATTGGAGCATGGAGCTTCAGGGATACCTAAACCTAGGGTTATGGTAGAAGCTGTCAGTACCACAGCAGTGGTTGTGTGCATAATACCCCAAACATACTGTGGAACAGTATGAACATGTGCAAAGCCTACTGTCTGGAACATATAGGAAGGTAAAACCTTTATGAGCATAGACAGTTAGAAAGATAAGTATGTAAATACATATCTACCTTTAACGAAGCATCTCGACAGATATATATATATATATATATATATATATATGTGTGTGTATATATATATATAGATGGGTATATATATCTATATCTATAGTGAGATCTAGAGGGGCATAACAGATGCACACGTAGCTGACAGACATATGTATCTATAGAGATGTATATAGATATATATACATATATGAATATATAGGTCTAAAGATAAATGTCTGCAATTAAGCAGAGATATGCCTATAAGAACATTCACATGGGAGATGTGAAGAGGAAAGATTCATCCAATAACAAGAAGGTGGAACCTACTTGAGAAGATATATAGAGAATCTATTCCCCCTGGTTATGATGGTGCAGGAATGCTATCCAGTGAAATAACCAGGATGGTTGCGTGAAAAAACAGAGGATATATCAGTCTGTAAACAGCAAGTCCTGAGTCCTGTAGAACTCTAGCATGGTAAATGGACAGAACACGCATAGGATGAGATACCAGGTTGACCCACTTGAGAGACAAAAGGGGTATCATGCGTTTTTTAGTTAAATATGTGCTGTCCATGAAGGATTAGGATACCATGAGGACAAGCTGCAAGGAAAAAAGAGCATATTCCCTGTAGGAATTGGACAACTCTTTAGACTTTCACGTAGAGAAGGCTTATGTCCTTTATTTTAAAAGGAGATAGTAGGGTGTGAAGAACCCTTACAGTCATGGGGAATGACTGAGGAAGCCTTTGTCAACCATATAGGATAGTCATTAGAGAAAAACCCCATGCTCTCTAGCAAGGGCCCATAGTGGAAAGCTTCTCTGTAAGATTGCAGAGAGCATTATGCAGGAGAACTGGGAGATAGAACTGGCTGCTGGAAAAAAACAGCAGCCACGTCAACTATGCTGCCAAACCCAAAGGAATTGGAGATGGCAAGAATAGAAGATAGTGTGATAAGCCTGATGTGATAAGGATTATCCAAGAAAGATGTATGCACTGTCTTGGAATCACTACTAAGGCCAGACAGAAAGTAGTGGAAGACAAGACTGGAAACTTGTGGAAAAGTACCAGTAGTCCAATCACTGGAACTCCTGCATGGGCAGCTGCTGAATAAGACAGCAGAGAGAATCTTTCTGTGTAAAACAGAAAGAACAGACAGAACAAGAGAAGAAATTCCTGTCCCTGTCTGATGAGTTGCCCAGGCAAAAGGAGGGAGTTTACTCAAGAGAAAAAACTCCACACTGGAATGGAAAGAAAGACTAGAAAGGCTAAAGAAGCCCTCCAGTGGTATGGTACCACTCTTACAGGGGAAAACCTGGATAAGAGGGTAGAGAAACAGGAGCTGAAGGGTGACTTACCATATGGTAAGTCTGTGGAAGGAAAAAATTCATGTTGGTACAGAAAACTATCATGGGATAGTTGTTAAACCTCTCTTCTTGGCAGGAAGAAGAGGAGAAACCTGTGACCCATAGACATGAATATCCTGACAGCTCAGCATACCTAGGAGCAACTAGATGTCGTGAGAAAAGAAATCCATGTGTAGAGTTTTGAATGAAAAACAGTGAAAAAGTTCTGCTGAGAAGAAGTCAACTGTAGGTTGTAAACTCCAAGAGGCAGAAAACAGATTAATCAGAACCCTATGGTTGCTGGGTTTGTTTAGCCTGGCGAGAGTTTGGATTCTTCAGACCAGGGCGATGTTTCCCCTGCTTGGGAACATCTGTATGACGGGCAGGAGAAGAGTAAAACCTTCTCCTCCTAGGGAAAGGTGGTTTGGTAGGGCATTTCCTACCTACTGGGGAAGGAGAAGGCTTAGGATAGCCTTCAGAAACAGGGAAGTCAGTGGACCACTGAGCAACCTGATGTAAAGACTCCTTATTGAAGAGATTTTCTCCAGTGCAAGGAGTATTACCCAGTCTTTGTTGTGCCCATTTGTTTAAGTCTGAAGCTTGGAGCCAAGCTCTATGTTGTGCCCCTATGGCTATAGCAGAAGTTCTGCTAACAGACTCAAAAGAGTCTAGGGAAGCACGAGTAAGAAACCAAGAGATACTTTGAATATGACTAAGTAGTAAGGAATAGTCTGCAGTCTTGGGCTCTGAAAAAAAAGGAGTCAAATTTATTTATTTTATTTAACTGTATTTATATCCCGCTTTTCACCGGGTCAAAGCGGCATTACATAAAAAGGGGGGGGGGGGGGAATTACAATATAGGGTGGGGCTTTCACCAGGGGGCAACATTGATAATTCTGGGATAAACAAACATGGACATGGACAGAGTTAGAGGCATATTGAGTCAATGGATCATGGTGGGCAATGTCAGGGGTTAGGGCATTTTTTGATGGGAGTCGTATTGAAGTATTCTTGGAAGAGGATGGTTTTTAGTTGTTTTCTGAAAGATAGTAGATCAGTATTATTTCTGAGATGAGGGGCATAGAGTTCAAAGGCTCAATTGCATGTCTGTTGAGAGCATTTGGTCCTTTTGTGCGGGACGGTGAGGGAGTTGCTGGAGGCTTGTCTGGTAGATCTGCCGTGGGCTGGACGAGACAGTAGGGTGCGAAGCTGGGTGTTCTGTGTTTGATGGATGGCTTTGTGGGTGAGTAGGAAGGCTTCGTATTTAGTTCTTGCTTCGAGGGGGAGTATGTGTAGGTCTTTCAAAATTGGAGTGATGTGGTCGGTTTTCTTTGCGCACTGAATGATTCTTGCAGTGGTGTTCAATGCTGTTCGGAGAGGGTTGGTCTGTGTGGCTGGAAGGCCATGGTAGATGATGTTGCAGTAGTCCAGATGGGGGAGTGTCATAGCTTGCATTACCGTCCTGAAGTCTTGATGTTCGAGAAGGGGTCTGAGACGTTGCACTGTTCTTGCTTTGTGAAATATAATTCCAGAGGTTTTGGTAATTTGTTGTTTTAAGGTGAGGGCTTGGTCAATGATAATGCCCAGGTATCTTATTTGTGGCTGTATTTGAATGCTTGTGGTTCCCACATTAAGGTGAGTAGGTGGTGTGAAGTCCGAGTCTTTCGTCACTATTAGGGCTTCAGTTTTCTTTATGTTGATGGATAGGTTGTTTGCTTGTAACCAGTTGGAGACCTCGGAGAAGCATGCTGATAGATGGGTGTTTGTTGGGTTTGTGGTTGTGATAGGGGCGTAGAGCATGATATCATCAGCATATATGTGGAAGCTGATGTTGTGAGTGCATATGACTGAGCATAGCGGTTGAAAGTAAATGTTGAAGAGCATGGCTGACAGTGTAGATCCTTGAGGTACTCCCTGGTGTTGCTGGAAGGGGGGGGGGGGGGAGGTCAAGGTGCTGGTATGGATTAATTGTTGTCTGTTAGTTAGGTAGGATTGGAACCACTTCAATACGGTGTCTTTGATCCCAATTGTCTGTAGTCTGTGTATGAGGATGTTGTGGGAGATGGTGTCGAAAGCTGCAGATATATCTAGGAAGATCATGGCATATCCAGAGTGTTTTTCTTGTGTTCCTATGAGGAGGGTGTTCATCAGTGTGGTCATGAGGGTCTCAACTCCATGTAGTGGACGGAAGCCGTGCTGCTGTGGGTCGAGTATGTTGTTGATATCCAGGTGTTCTTGAAGCTGCTGTTGTACGATCTTTTCTATTATCTTAGCCGTGAAAGGTAGGCTTGCTATGGGTCTGTAGGATGCTGGGTCTAGAGGATCGAGGTTCTGCTTTTTTAAGGATGGTCGGATGAGTGTAGTTTTGAGGGCATCTGGCATGTGCCCTTGGGAGAATGATTCATTGATGATATGGGTTAGTGGGGTGCTTAGTTCGTCTTTGGACTTCTTTATCCAGTCGGTGGGGCAGGGGTCCAGCGGGGAGGTGGTGGTGTTTAGTCGGGAGATGGTGGATGATGTTTCATCTGTAGAGGTTATCTTGAAGGTGGTCCAGTCGCTGTGTAGGTTGGGGTGGTGGTTTATTGTAGTTGTCTCTATGTTCAGCTGTGGGTTTTGTGGTCGTTGTAGCTGTTTGTACTGACGGGCCAGTAGCTCCGGCGGGATCTGCGGTAGTTGGTCAGAGGTATTGGGTGTTTTTGTCAGTTTTTTGACAATTTGAAAGAGTTCACGAGGTTTATTTATGGATGTGTTTATGATTTTCCTGTGGTAGGTTTTCTTCGCTTTGTCGGTCTCGTAGTGATATGCATTGAGTTCTTTTAGGTATTTTATTTTATCATTGTCGTCTTTGGTTTTTCTCCATTTTCAAAAAATATAATTTCTTTGTGACCTCCTGAAGAGATAGACTCATATAAAAAATATATGAGAGAATCCTTGCTGACAGCATGGATGTCTGGAAGGTTTGACGTCCAAAGGCATCTAGTGTCCTAGACTCACAACCTGGTGGGTAAGAAGAATGCTTCTTCTTACTTTTCACCTTCCTCATTGCTGATTCCACCACAATGGAATGATGGGGAAGTTGAGTCTTTTGAAACCCTGGAGAGGGGGGCACCTGATACAGAAGATCAGTTGCTCTAGAAGGTGAGGGTACCTTTAAAGGTGCTTCCCACATTCTTAGAAGAAGATCCTGCAAGGAATGATGTAAAGGAAGCATTATGTTTTCCTTTTCTTCAGTAGAAACAGAGCCTTGTGTAGGATCATGGCCAGGGATAGGAATAGCAAGAGATCTTGCCATATCCAGGAGGAAATTCTGAAAAGAAGGATCTCCAAAGAGAACCGTCCCTGGACAGGCTAGACCTGAAGAACTAGCCTGGGCACCGGAGGATCTACTTGAGTATATAGGAATATAAGATCCTGCACGGTGCAAAAAAGGGTCCTTAAGGGATGGATGCTGGTACTGGAGGTCAGGACCTGTGACCGTCAGTACTGCATCGTCCATGCTAACTTGATATAGAAAGGAGCGACCCTGGTGAAAGAAGCATGGAAGGAGCTGGCCCTGATGCTACTGCGGATATCGGTACCGATACCGATACCGGTAGCACTGTCGGAATCGAAGGCGACACCGACATCGGAGCAGTCATCGGTGGCAGCTCAATCGGTACCGAGGTAACCGAACGTCTTTGGTAATCACCCTCGGTACCGAGCGTCCGGTACCGGTAAGTATCGGTACCGAGACGTGTCGGTACCCAGTCTTCCAGACTAGAGATCGATTCCAGACTCGGCATCGAAGGAAGCGAGTCTATCGATGCATGTCTAGAGGGTACCGACGTCGGTGGTAGTATCGGCGTTGATGCCGATACTGGAAAGTCAATCTGGAGCGTATCCACCGGTCCTGAAGGTACCGAGAAAGCCAGATGACGATCCCTGGTGAGAAGTGTAACGTCCAACACCAGTGCCGATGCCGGGGTATTGGTACCGCTCGAAGCGGATGCCACCACCGAGCATGGCTCAGGTATGTTCTGTGAGGGGTGAGCCCCAGGAACAACCTGAAACCCCTCATAGGCTTTTAGAGGCCGAAGACTCCCGCAGGGGTTTTGAAGCCAATGGACCCTCGAGGGCAAGGCCGGAGCCGTCTTCATGCTGTGCATGAGACCTACCACTCGAGGGTTGGCTAGTCTTAACAGACTGTTTGAGGGTTACCTGAGCCTGTGTAGAAGAAGAAACGGTCGGTGCCCTGACCCTGGAAGGGAACCTAGTATCGAGGGAAACTCGATGTTGAAAATCTCTTCTCACAATTCTGTGGCCGAGGGCTCCGGAGGAAAACGGTCAGGACCCAAACAGGTTAGACACCAGTTTTTGGAGTCTAAAAATAAAGCTGTACCGCCACAGCTTAAGCATTTCTTAGAGAAAGAGGGCTGGCGGTTCCATGAGGGACATGGACAGGCCTAAAAGGCCTAAAAATATTTAAGACAAAAAACTGAGGGAAAATATTCCCTGAATTTCAGAAAAAGAAAAAAGAAACACCGGCGGTACCGGTGGAGTCGGGGAGACAGCCACGACCACAAGAAAACAAAAGAATTAAAGAAGAATTTTCTGTGGTGACAGGAGGACGTCCTGCCGGCTCCGTGGAAAAACGAAAACTGAGGAGAGACAGTTGGAAAGGCGGGAAGGCAGCATGCAGGCGCTGAGGGATGCTCCCAAAAGCTTTCTGATTGGACGCTGGGGAGCGTTCCCGCGCAGGCTCCGTCGGTACCGATGTACCCATATGTGAAGACTCATTCCTGCTTGTTCGTGGAGATAGATAATTAGAGAAAGACATCATGCTTGGCAAGATAGAAGGTAAACGCAAAAGAGGAAGGCCAGCAATGAGATGGAGCGATACAATAACAGCAGCTATGGGTACCAGTCTGTCAACAGTGAGCCGCCTGACTCAAGACCGAACACAATTTAGGATAGCTATCCAGAGGGTCGCCATGAGTCGACTCCGACTCGACAGCACTTAACAACACAAAAGCATCTCTATTGTTTAGAGACTTCCAGAATTTGGGAAAGAGACATAACCTATAATAGAGACCTTGGCTTTTCCAGAAGTTCTATCTGTTCATAGTAAGAGAGCAGAAAAGCTGCATCATACAGCCAACTTCAAAACCTGTGTGAAAAAAGGCTAGTTTTGGATAAATAGGTAGCTGAAGCAACTGATGGAATAACAAGAGACTATATTATAATAATGGATTACAACATTCTGTGGCAGGGAAAAGGGAGGGTAAATGGAAGAAAATGAGTTTAGGAAGTCACCCCCAGCAACAGCATTACAAGAGCAAAGAAAATAAATCAACTTAATCCACTCATCTGCAACAAAAGAGAAGAGGAGATAAGAAAAAAAACCTATAGAAAATAAAAGCGTCATCCAAAAATTGCTGGAAGTCTAAGAGCATAAATGTTTACAGATTAAGCAATAAACGTTCCAGATCTGGAAGCCCTAATGGTGGAAATCGACTTGGACATCATGTCCCTTACAGAGATATGGTTCAGAGTCTCATGAATGCCATACAGTTATATCTGGCTATAATTTGTTTAGCAGCAAAAGAGATGGCAGAAAAGGAAAGAAAAAGGGCTCTGTGTCAAAAATAATATCAAAGCAGCTGAAATGCACAAGGAATGGGGAAAAAAATAAAATGCTATGGATCTTCTTGGAAAGAGGAGACGGCACTTCCTTTCACACTGGTATAATTAATAGACCTTCAATTCAAATGGAACTAGTCTGATATGATCAAAGATATTGAAAAAGGTGGAAATGAAGGTAATATTGTTGGAAGACTAATCTACTGGACTTGGATTAGATTACCCCCATCTATAACATCAGAAAGCAGTAGAGAGATTATAGATGCCTTTTAAGAAGTTTCTTCTCAGATAAATACTGTAGTGAATGAACCCACCAGGGAAGGGGTGGTACTGGATCCTTTTCTCACAGAGACGGTATAAGTAATTTTATAAAGTCATTCCCACACATATGTGGCCACATACACATGTAAATGATCTCTTATAAAATATCGGCTGTGTAAAAGTATGCGCTTTGGCATGAAGGTGCATACTTTGCTAGTAGGAGTAGCTAGGGGTGTAGTTTGGGCAGGGCACAAATGAGTTTGCACGTTGCATGTAGATCATATAAAAGTTTGATCTATGCCCATGCATATGCAAAGTACACATGTTCATTTACACCTTTTTGCCAGCAGGTGTAAGTAATCGCGTATATATTCAAGGTGCTTTCTCTGCCACACATGTTAGGAAAGTAGGTGCCATTCCCATGATGCCTTGTTACAAAATTGCTCTTGGTGTGTCTAATGTCCATGTGGGTGCCTACCTAAGCAACAGTGATATCAGACCATATATTTTGATATAAAAGCTAAGGCAGAGATTGTACACACAAAGCTCAAAAGCCTAAACTTGGGCCGGAAGGACTGGGGTTTCTAGTCCCACAGGTGCTCCTTGTGGTCTTGGGCAAGCCACTTAACCCTCCATAGCCCATGTTCCCTGTAAAATAGTTATCTCCAAGTTATAATGCCCTGTTCAATGTAATTTCAGTTTGTTCAATGTAAACCACACTGATGCAGAATAGCGTGGTATATATAAGAGAATGTAATAAAATAAACTTCAAAAAACGCTGACTTTAACAAAAGGGGAAAATACCTGAAGGAAAAGCTGGTTGGTTTGGAAGAAATAGTCAAAACAGAAGAACAATGGGCTAAACTAAAGGAAGCTATATCAATAGCAACCAATGTTCCCTCTAAGAATTGGCAGCTGGTGTGCAAAGTTTTTAGCCCATGTGCAAAAGTTCATACAGACCAAATCTGTCAGCAAATGTACGCAGTGAACACTTTACATGCATTTACACCTGGTTCCAAGCAGGCATAAATGCTCATGGCTTTACGCTAGCCACAATTTCTGCTAGTTTACCCCCAGTATTTTATAAAGATACTATTAGGCATCAATATCTTTATAAAACAGATGCCTACTTTATCACCTTTGGGGATAGGAACCTATCTACTGCACCTGAATGTAACTCACCTTCAAATTCTGAGAAAGGTGTGAGCTAAATCCAATTTCCTTACAGCTATTTGTATAAATCTGCACTTCCCTCAGACATGTTGTTCTTGTTAAGTGCCATCCAGTCAATAATGACTCATGGGAACCCTATTGAAAGTTGTCCTAAAACATGTTCACTCTTCAATCAGGCAGCAAATTGTTGATAAAGTGCCATCCATAGCTGCTCTTATTCTATCGATCTATCGCATTACTCTTTTATGCTGACCTTCAACCTTGCCAAATATGATGTCTTTCTCTAATGATCTCTCTCTTTGCATGATGTTTCCAAAGTATACAAGTCCTGTCATTTGAGCATTTCAAGAAAGCTTAGGTTTGGTCTCCTCTAACAGATGATTAACTGCTCATAGGGAAAAGTTATGGAATGAATGAATTCAAATTTGCATTCTTGCAAAATGATGAGCGTGATCATGAAGATGACATGCTACCTTCTGATGAAGCTTCTGTTTCAGTAATCTTTCATATACTTTGATACTGAGAAAACATGCATGTGTTACTTGAGCAACAGCAGCACGCGGCACATTGAATTTAAATTTCAAGTTGTTTCAAGATTGCAGTTTCTGTCTTCTCACCAGTGAAGTTAATAATCCTCCAAACCTGTGTTATGTACCTCTTTTTTTTTCATTAGGGAGAAACAGAAAAACATGGAGAAATTCTATGGACCCCTGGACGTCCATGTGACCATTACAGAAGGTCTACAGGACATAGGAAAGAAAAAAAAAGAGAGGTTGGTGGGGATTGGCTGGGGGTTGGGAAGAGAGAGACTAGAGGGAACTGGCTGGAAGGAGAGACAGAGAAAGAGACTTGTGAGGATTGATGGGAGGGAGAAAGGGGAACTGATGGAAACAAGAAAAAGAACAGCAATAAAAACAGCTAGGGGAAAACCAGCATGGCACTGAGTGGAAGGAGTCCAGGAAGAGGGGATGAACTGGGGGTCCAGGAACATTTTGAAGATTAATAATTGATCCACATAACAAAGTTCAGAAACTGACCTAGTAGGTTGTAAGATCAGAGGTAACATGGATTTACAAATCTGATTGATTTCTATGATTAGGTGACTAGGGCCCGATAATCATTTGGGCAGGCTATGCACCGCATTGGCGCATAGCCCTGCCCGTCAATCCTTAGACCCAGATATTCAATGCCAAGGTGAAGGCACTGAATATCCAGGTTTGGTGCCAAGTGCATTCAACTGCAGAGCCTAACTGAGTAGTGGCGATATTGGACCGCTACCTAGGTAGTGATCCACAGCTAAAACTATGTGAGCCATGGATCACTAACCAGTAGTGGTCCAATATCGTCTCTACCCGGTTAGTGGCAGGCACCACCTCCACTCCGCTCCGGAATACCCCCAACATGCCCCAATGCTAACCGAATAGCATTGGGGCGTGTAGGGGACTTGAGGATAATCAATGGCACTAACATAATAACATAGTAAATGACGGCAGATAAAGACCAGTATGGTCCATCTAGTCTGCCAAGTAAGATGGCAAGAATAGGTGCACCTGCCGCTCCGTGCAGGTCACCCCTCCCCATGTCTTTGTTTTAGGAGTGAACCCACCGCTCCGTGTAGGACACCCCTGTATGTTGAGAAATTAGATAGTTAAGTTTATCTTGATTTTATCCTGTTGCTGTAAAGGGATCCACTGTGTCTGTCCCATGCCATTTTGAATTCTGTCACTGTATTTGCTCACACCACTTCCATCCAGAAGGCATTCCAAGCATCCACCACCCTTTCAGTGAAAAAGTATTTCCTACACAAATCTAATGTTGGTCTATCTTTATCAGAGGAATAACTTTGTCAATCTTAACTGTCACTCTGGATTTTAACTCGAAAGTACAATGTATCCATTAGACTAATTTTAGAATTCTTATTTATATGAAAACATTTTGACTAGTTGACTTTGTTAACATTTTAAAACTGATTTGAAGCAACTATAAGGTCTCAGACTCTACGGGCAAACAGAGACCAGTCTTAAACTATCGACTGGTTGCAGCCCTTATTGCATCAAGGACCTTTGATCACACAGATCGAGTCTTCAAAGTTTGTAACGCCACTCTTTCCGTGTTTGTAATTGTACTCCGAGTATTGCGCTTTGTGCATTCCAACTGTTGCATGTCTTTTATGATTAATTCCCTGTACAGTATTAACAAAGGGTGCAAGGGGCCGGGGGGAGACCATGTTGATTTCAAAGGGAGCCGTGTTCTGTTAGGACTTTGTATATCATCTATTGTGGGACCCTAGCCTGGGCCTAAGGCTTACAGCTATGGGCTGCCTTTTGTCTGTCCTTAAATGCAACCTTATTCTTTGTCGCCAGCAATGCACCCTGGGACTTGTAGTTGATAATTCACATTCAAAGACAAACTGTAGTTGTGCAACCGTTGGTTGAGGCAAAAAAGAATATTATTTTTGTGGATTTCCAAACGCATTAAAGCTCGGCACACAAACACAATGGATACTTCTCCAATAACACAAGAGTAAAGTAAGGCAAACTGGAACTGAAGGTAAACTGAGCACAAGTCTCTTTAACAAAAACTGTTATCTTCAATAAAGCAAAACACAGCACAGCCTTATAAGCAATTTCAGCAGAGGTAATTTTCTTCTTTTTCAAAACCTTCTTTTAACCCTGCTTACAAGTTTTTCAAGCTTCTTTAAAGCAAAGAGAGCAATCCATTAGAGAGTCCCTCTGGAATGGATTGTGACTCACAGCAATCAATCTGCATGGGTTCTAGTACTACGGCTGGCTTATCTCTGGACTCAACAGCTTCTTCAAACTTTCTGGCTTGTAGGAATTCATAAAACTCATTCCATAACTTCTGTTTCTGGTCATGAACATTTACATTCGAGGAGTGAGCTTTCCCTCCCTCTAATGCTTGCTTTAAAGTCTCTACTGTGTCCACATTTACTGCCCTGCTTGTTGCTGGGTTACGGTTCTTTCCCCACAGGAACGTATCCACCCACCTTCTAGCAGCTGGACCTTTCAGCATAGGGTCTTGAATATTGGAGAGAGGTACCTGTTCCAGCTGGTTTGTAGCCTTTCCAACTAACCGTCTGCTGGCTTTAGGTCTGGGAGTTTTTCTCAGATATGGAGTGCTTCCTTTTCTGCTTTCAGCCTTCAGCAACTGGAAGTCAGCCCCCTCGTGGCTCTCAGCTCTCCTAACTCTCTGAGCTCCTTCCTCCTGGGAACTTTCTTCTCCTTGGGAACTCTCTTCCTCCTGGGAACTCCTCCGTGCACGCTGAGAACTCCTCTGTGAACTCTGTAGGCTCCCTGTGCTCTCTCTCATCTTCTCTCCTGTGCTCTCTCTCTTCTTCCCCCCTGTGCTCTGTTTAGAGATGGGTTTAAAAGCCTGTTTTTTTCCTGCCACACCTTTTCCTTTGCACGTGTGCTCATAATCAGTAAGCAAGCCTGCCTCCTCGTCAGAGCTAGGGCGTGGCTTGGCTTGACTGTTTTTCAAAGCAGTTTTTCTCCCTTTGTGCAAAGCTTGGCTGTCAGTAGTTTTAAAGGCACAAGTACCATTTTCTTCTACTTCCATTCTTTCCTGATCACTCTCATCACCACACTGTATCCTTTGTTTTAGTCCCAAAGTAGATTTTCAAATTTAGTTTCCTAATCAGCTGTTCTAAATCAACCCTAAATTGAAATGAACCGTAATATATATTTGGAACAAAGGACAAGCCTTTGTCCAAAATTGGAAAAGCCGGCAAGCTTAGATTGTAATTGTAACTGATGTTTCTGAGGTATATGGTTTGCATTGTACACTGGATGTGGTGAAGTAAATGAACACTAACAGAAAGTATGTACCTAATGAACTGAAATATGGTTTACTTTTTAGTGCTTTCAAGTTACCCCCTGATGAAACCGCACAAGGGTGAAACGCAGAGAAAGCGTGATTGATAGCGTTGGGGATTACGGCGCGAGCTAAGCACTGTTTAAAAGCTAAGCATTTTTTATATTTCATTTTTTGACTGTTGTTGACTATTGCACGTTGACAAATCAATTGGAGCGACTGTGTGATCAAAGGTCCTTGATGCAATAAGGGCTGTAACCAGTCGATAGTTTAAGACTGGTCTCTGTTTGCCCGTAGAGTCTGAGAACTTATAGTTGCTTCAAATCAGTTTTAAAATGTTAACAAAGTCAACTAGTCAAAATGTTTTCATATAAATAAGAATTCTAAAATTAGTCTAATGGATACATTGTACTTTCGAGTTAAAATCCAGAGTGACAGTTAAGATTGAAAAAGTTTTTCCTGACATTGCCTTTCAATTTACCCCCTTGCAGCTTCATGTTATGCCCTCTAGTTTTACAGCGTCCCGGTCTTTGGAAGAGGTTTGTTTGTTCTTTATTTCTCTTTAAGTATTTAAAGGTCTGAATCATATCTCCCCTATCCCTCCTCTCCTCCAGAGTGTGCATATTTAGGTCTTCAAGTCTCTTCTTATAAGGCTTCTGACGCATATGCCATTGAATATCCCAATCTAAGGCATTTACATGGTTTACGAGGCTGTAAACCGTGTAAATGCCCTTCAAATATTGGGCCCTAGCCTAGATAACTAAACCGGGGCATGCATTGGAGTTTGAACTGTGACACTTAAAAGCTATGCTGTATACCAGGCCTTTGAATGACTCCATTTATATAAGGCTTTGCTGGATTGATGCAGTCAAAGGCTGCCTCAGATGTTTCAGGAAGATGGAATTTTTTAGGTGATCATTTAAACTTAAGTTGGGCAGAACGTTGCTTATGGCATCTGGGATTGTTTTATAATCTTTCAGTGTGCTTGTTCATGTGTTTCTATTGTATATGCCAGTTATACTCCACTTAGAATTGTAGATAATACACAGTATGTTAGAAACCTTTGATAAATAAGATGGTAAAATCAAGACCAATGTCAGAAAACATTTTTTTCACAAAGAGAATGTTGAATGGCTGGAATACCCTCCCAGAGAAGGTGGTAAAAATAAAAACAGCAGAGCAATTCAAAAAAGAGTGGTATGAAGACAAAGGATATTTAAAAAGAAAGAGGATAGAAACAATCATGGAGGGCTTCAGCACAAAACAATGAAATTGCTTTGTACATATTAATAAGGCATAGGGGAATGGATAACCTGCACAGCACAGGGTGGACATTTACATAAGAAGAATAACAAATATCAAAATAAGCCATGCTGGGCCAGACCTAGGAGCCCAGCATCTTGCCTCTGACAGTGGCCAGCCCGATCACAAGTACCTGGCAGATTCCAAAAAGTAGATCTATTTTTCATAATTCCTTTCCCAAGAATCAGCAGTGGCCTTCCCAAGCCTACCTGTGTAAATAATGTTTATGGACTTTTCCTCTAGGAACTTGTCCAATTCTCTTTTGAATCCTATGAATCATAAGATTCTACTATCGCGACTCTACGAAAAGGGCATACAAGGTCTAGCATGGAACTGGTGTAAGTCGTACCTCGAAGATCGATGGCAACATGTTCGCATCGACTCCAAAACATCAGAACCATTCCTCCAAACACAAGGGGTTCCACAAGGCTCCTCTCTATCGGCGCTCCTCTTCAATATATATATGCAGCCAATTTGCCAAATCACCAAATCATTTAATGTTTCCTGCCTCATTTACGCTGACGACGTGCTCATTTTCACCCCGATTGTTATAACGAGTCCAAATTACACCAACTTAACCAACTGTTTCAATGCAATAGCAGATTGGCTGTTAGATCAAAACATGCGAATCAACTTCAAAAAGACTGAAGTTTTAATGGTCACAAGAAACAAGCTCTTCTCCCCCCCTGCATTCCTCAAGGTACGGGACGCTGAGCTCCCAATCAAAAATACAATCCGCTACCTAGGTGTGATCCTTGATCAACGACTGGATTTTACCTCTCACATAAAAAGCACGGTAAAAACTATTTACTTCAAGATAAAAACATTACGCCACCTAAGACCCATGCTAGAATACAACGACTTCCGCTCAATATTCCAAGCAATAGTCACTCCACACTTTGACTATGCGAATATTGTATTACATGGTCTTCCAAAGAACACCATTAACCCTCTTCAACTAGCAATGAATGCGGCGGCCCGTATCCTAGTTGGAGCATCAAAGAGAGACCATATCACGCCTATCCTTAGGGACCTTCACTGGCTCCCTATAGAATGTAGAATTAACAACAAAGCTCTCCTCATCACATTCAAGGCCCTAAATAATCTATCACCAGCAACGACTTCAGACCTCATCAGTCTACCTCCCAAGACAAGATCCAGGAGACCACTCGCTGATAATACCTTGATACATTAAATACCTTTATGGAAATGGGTAACAGGGGTAACATATGGAAAGCAGTGTGTATTAATGCCCGTAGCATGGGAAATAAGATCTCTGAAGTTGAAGCTTTGGTGGGAGTGGCTGACTTAGATTTAGTGGCAGTTACAGAAACATGGTTCACAGAAAACCATGACTGGGATGTAACTATACCTGGCTATACTTTATTCAGAAAGGACAGGGTAGGAAGAAGGGGAGGAGGAGTAGCACTATATGTAAAAACTACTATTAAAGCTTTGGAATTACAGAGCTTAAAAGGGAGAGAGGAGGCATTGTGGGTTAAACTAGAAAGAGGGAAAGAGAAATCTATTTGCATTGGTGTGATATACAGACCTCCCTCACAAGAGGAAGAGGTGGACAGAGAGTTAATTGAAGACATACGCAGCATTGCTAGGAAAGGGGAAGTGCTACTGCTAGGAGATTTCAATATGCCAGATGTTGATTGGCACTTTCCTGCTGCAGTATCATCTAGGAGTAAGGAGATCCTGGATTCTCTACAGGGAGAACTATTCAGGCAATTGGTAACAGACCCCACACGTGAAGGGGCCATACTGGACTTGGTGCTTACCAATGGTGAAAGTGTTTCTGATGTTGTAGTGGGAGATCATTTTGCATCCAGTGATCACCAGATGGTGTGGTTCAGTATTAGGACTAGGGCTGTTAGAATCCATTCCAAGGTGAAGATCTTAGACTTTAGGAAGACTAACTTTGCGAAGATGGGCCAATACCTCAGGGAGTCGTTAGTGGGATGGGAACAGCTGGGGGATGTAGAACAACAGTGGGCAAAACTGAAAGGGGGTATTTTAAAGGCAACCAACCTTTTTGTTAAAATGGTAAATAAAGGCAAAAGGAACAGGAGACCGCTATGGTTTTCGAAGGAAGTAGCTGAAAAAGTGAAGAAAAAGAGGGAGGCCTTCATGAAATACAAGAGAACACAGAGAAAGGAAGACAGGCATCTGTATTTGGAACAACTTAGAGAAGCTAGCAAAGTAGTCAAGAAGGCAAAGATTCAAAAGGAGGAGGAAATAGCCAATGCAATAAAATGGGGGGATAAGACATTTTTCAGATATATTAGTGAGAAGAGGAAGGGCAAAAGTGGTATTGTCAGACTCAAGGGTACAGGGGGGGAATATGTAGAAGCTGATAAGGATAAAGCGGAATTGCTTAACAAATATTTTTGTTCTGTGTTCACAGATGAAGAACCAGGAGCAGGACCTCAGAAAACACCCACAAATAAGAACAGAAGCGAGGGACATCTTGAACAATTTTCAGAAGACTGTGTTCGTGAGAAACTAGCTCAACTTAAAGTAGACAAAGCGATGGGACTGGATGGGATACACCCTAGAATACTGAGGGAACTTGGGGACGTTCTAGCAACTCCACTGACTGACCTTTTCAATGCCTCGTTGGAGTCGGGAGTGGTGCCAAAGGACAGGAGAGAGGCTCATGTGGTGCCTTTACACAAAAGCGGAAGTAAGGATGTGGTTGAAAACTACAGGCCGGTTAGTTTAACTTCGGTGGTGAGTAAATTAATGGAAACGCTGTTGAAAGAGAAAATAGTGAGGTTTCTGGAGTCCAGCGGATTACAGGATCCGAGGCAGCATGGATTCACCAGAGGCAGGTCTTGTCAGACAAATCTGATTGATTTCTTTGACTGGGTGACCAGGGAGTTGGACCGAGGGAGAGCTCTAGATGTGGTGTATTTAGATTTCAGTAAAGCCTTTGACACTGTTCCTCACAGGCGACTTATAAACAAACTGAGCACCCTAGGGATGGACCCTAAAGTTACTGCTTGGGTTAGAAATTGGTTGGGTGGGAGGCGACAAAGAGTACAAGTAAATGGAGCTCACTCTGAGGAGAAGGATGTTACCAGTGGTGTGCCCCAGGGATCTGTCCTTGGTCCGATTCTTTTTAACATCTTTGTTAGTGATATAGCGGAAGGGCTGTCTGGTAAGGTTTGCCTCTTTGCGGATGATACCAAAATCTGCAATAAAGTAGACACCCAGGAAGGTGTAGATAACATGAGGAGGGATCTAGCTAAGCTTGAAGAATGGTCCAGAATTTGGCAGCTGGGATTTAATGTTAAAAAATGTAAGGTCATGCATTTGGGCTGCAGCAATCCAAGGGAGCAATACAGCATAGGAGGTGAAGTACTTTTGTCCACTAAAGAAGAGCGGGACCTAGGCGTAGTTGTGTCCGATGATCTTAAAGTAGCTAAACAGGTAGAAAAGGCGACGGCAAAAGCTAGAAGGATGCTTGGGTGCATACGGAGAGGAATGGCTAGCAGAAAAAAGGAGGTGATAATGCCTCTGTATAAGTCTTTGGTGTGACCTCATTTGGAGTATGGTGTGCAATTCTGGAGACCGCACCTTCAAAAGGATGTGAACAGGATGGAGTCGGTGCAGAGGGTTGCTACTAAGATGATTAGTAGTCTTCATTATAAAGCATATGAGGACAGACTTAAGGATCTTAATATGTACACCTTAGAGGAAAGGCGGGATAGAGGTGATATGATTGAGATGTTTAAATACCTCCGTGGCATAAATGTTCAGGGAGAGAGCCTCTTTCAATTGAAAGCAAGTTCTGCGACGAGGGGACATGGGATGAGGGTGAAGGGAGATAGATTCAGGAGTGATATGCGGAAATATTTCTTTACGGAAAGAGTAGTGGATCCGTGGAATAGTCTCCCAGTGGAGGTGGTAGAGATGAGGACAGTAACTGAATTCAAAAAAGCATGGGACCAACACAGAGGATCTCTAAAGGTAAAAAGTGGACTGTTGTAGTTGTTGTTATGGAAGGACAGACTAGATGGGCCTTGTGGTCTTTTTCTGTCATCATGTTTCTATGTTTCTAATACCCTAGTCATTCCCAGTGAATCCACAAATTGGTCCCAATCAACAATTAACAGAGCATTTAAATCTTATGCGCCTAGATGCTGGAATAAACTTCATCCAGATATCAGGGCAATACGAGACATGAAGCAGTTCAGGAAGGCTATCAAGCACTACCTATTCACTGAGTACTTCCAGCCACCGTAATGCTATTATAATATGTCATAAGACAGATTCTTATGCATAACCACTCCATAAGACATACCTTCAAGAACTAAAATGTTGATGTAATTACGCTCGCTGCTAATTGATTTTATGTAAATAGTTCAATCGTTATTGTAGATAGTTACCCTTGTTACCCAAGTTTATTGCCCTGTTATCTGTAACTCATACGTGTTTTCAAATGTACTGAGATTGTTTTGTTCCATGTAAACCGCGCTGATGCTAAAGAGCGCGGTATATAAGAAACTTTAAATAAATAAATAAATGTTGGTCACTATGACCACATCCTCTAGCAACAGATTCAAGAACTTAATTATGTACTACATGAATACAAATTGTTTTTAATCTGTTGGTCATTAGTTTCATGAACATACTCTTTTTATTTCTGTTAGGCAAGGTAAACCACCATTTCCTATGTAACCATCCCACCCTACCTGTGCTTTTATAAATGACATCATATCCCTTCTCAGTATTTTTTCCAAGCTTTAGAGCCTTATCCTGTTCAGCCTCTCTTTTTAAGGAAGGTGTACTATCCCTTTTAACATTTGGTCACCCTTTTATGAACCTTTTCTAGTTCCACTATATTCTTTTTGAGATGGGGCAACTAGAATGTACACAGTACTCAAGGTACAGTCACATCTATCGGCATAGTTTGATTACTTCATGGGGAGGGAGGCAGCAAAGGGTGAACCACACACATGCAGGCAACCATCTCCACACCACACACGCAGGCAACCCACCTCCATGCTACGCACCACACATGCAGACACCCCACTTCCGTGCCACACCAAGCAAACACCCCCCCCGCACATGCACTTCATCACTGTACCACATACACACATATGTAGCTTAAAGAGTTAGTGGGGGGATGTGGGAGAGGGAGTAGTGGAGCCACTGCCTTCTGTTGGCACCGTGCAGTGGCCCATCAAGAGCCTGATTTATTAAGCTTTTTCCCTTAGAAAATGTGAAAACAGTCTTAGTGTACAGTGTATACTGTATAGTGTACAGTGTATAATGTACAATGTTTAATGTCGTTAAGTACGCTCATGTTAAATGTAACCCTCCAATTGTGATGTGACCACTTTGATTGTAGGATAAGGTGGTATACAAATCCGTCTAAATAAATAAATAGTAAATCTGGCCCTAAGAAAGTAACTGTGATACACCTTTTTGGGGGGGTAGAACGGTGCTGTGCACTGAGACCTAGGTTTCTGTGTTGAATTCCAAGAAAATCTGTCAAGGCCTGGCTTACACCATTTTGCCAGCTTCAACATCAAGCTTACTGATCTACATTTTGCCAGATGATCTCTAGAGCCCTTGTTAAAACTGACATTACAAGGCTGCCCTCTAATCCTGTATTGTTTATTTATTTATTTATTTAGCGTACATTTATATCCCGCTGCTTCCAGTGATCAGCAGCGGGATATTGTGACAGTTTTGAATGATAGGTTATAGACAAGTAAAATTAGCAGTTTCATGTTTGAGCTCTTACAGATCTCTGAAGTTAATGCCATCTGGTTCTGGCAAGTTTTTGCTCTTGAGTTTGCCAATTTGATCCATTGCATCTTAGAGACCTTCAGTTGCTCTGAATCATCACCATCAAAGGAGATTTGTGTGTGCATAAACCACAACATCCTCTACAGTAAACTCTACAGCCATTAAATTGAGTATGTCTGCTATTTCCTTATCTACCCTGGCTACTCCTTTTACTCCTTGAGTGTCCAACAGTCCACTTTCCTCCCTCACAGGGTTCTTCCTGGAAATGGGAACGAAGAGTGAGGTGATCAAATTTGCAGATGACAAAATTATTCAAAGTTGTTAAAACATAAAAGGATTGGGAAAAACTGCAAGAGGACCTTGATAAACTGGAAGACTAGACATCCAAATAGCAGATGAAATTTAATGTGGACAAGTGCACATGGACTGCTAAGGATGGAATGCCAGGACTGCAAAGTCAGGAGGGAAGATGGAATCCCCAGAGGGAAATTAAAGAGTATTGGATACGCCACTTCAGTAGTGTAGGTTCAGAAGGGGATGATGTTGGTTGAGAATCCTTTGAAAGGGACAGGGAGAAAAACACACAATGGTGGTTGGTCCAGGGGAGAGGCAGGGTTGAGATGAGAGAAGGAACCACAAGTGATGTAGAGGAAGTGAGGAGGAGATCGAGGGTGTGACCGGCAGCATGCGTAAGGAGGGAGATGTGCTGATGGAGGGAAAGATCCGAAAGAAGAGAAGTGAAAGTCTTGTCTCTAGGCCAGGAGGGGGAGTCATTGTGGACATTCAGGTCACCCAGGATTGTGAGGTGTGTGTAGGAAGAAGCTTCAGAGCGTGTAAGGAGAAGGGAATCTCAGAAATCAGGGTGTACGGAGGGGGGAACAGAGGAGAAGATAATAGCTAGGCGGAGTGAAACCTAGCCGAAAAAGCAGTGCTTCAGAATAGTGGAGAGCTAGGGTGGAGATTTCATGAAAAGGTAAAGAGGAGTGGTGGAGAAAGGCAACTCCCCTGCCTGAACATGGTATGGAGAAGACTGAGAAGCCGGGAAGAAACAGTGGTTGAGAATGGGTTCCTCACCAGAGCGCTGCCATGTCTCAGTTAGAAATAGGCCGTCAAGAGAATGTTGCAATGTAACGTCTTGGATGAGCTCTGGTTTTGAACATAGGGAGCAACAGTTAAACAGGGCAAAGCTTATGGTGAGAAGGGTGGAGACAGGACAGGAGGAGGGAAGAGCCGAAGGGGCAGAGATAGGCATACAGTCGATAAGGTTAGACATTACACGGGAGTGACCTGACATAGAAACAAACGTGGGAGGAGAGCGCCAGGCCCAGTGGACAGGGATGGGCGGCATGGCCTGTAAAGCTGATAGGAGGAAAAATCCTCCAAGCAAGAGGCTATACGTTTCAAGGAAAGGTAAGAGTTTGTGGCTTTTTAAACTACTAGCCTCTCTGCCTGGGAGCTCTTAAAAGGGTTTTGGTACATTTTAAAAACAAAGTTACATTCTTTTTGGTGCTTTAGTTTAAAAGGAGAAATATTATCTTTAGTGGGGTAGGTTTAAAACTCTGCTTTAGTATCTTTCTCAGCTCTTTGAAGCTACTCACACCTAATCAGGAGTTAGTGGGCCTCATTAGCCTGTGAAAGAACTGAGAGCACCTGAGGCCTGCATAAAAGGCTTCAGAGCCTTGCACTGTCGAGGCATTCCTAACAGGAGCTATACATTTCAAGCAAAGGTAAGAGTTTGTGGCTTCTTAAATTACTAGCTCTCTAATAGGTCTCTCTCTCTTTTACTTTAACAGATACCTAAGTTCCACGAACTGAACAATGGCTGGGAAAAATCATATCGCTAAAGCTGTTGCCCCCGTTACAGCTTCTGCCTCTGTCCAGATAGAGGTCCCAATGACAGTTGAAGGACCAGTTCCATGTGCAGGGTGCCTGCATGCTGAAGCTCTCAGGAAATAAGTGGAGGAACTCAGAGAGGAGGTGGCGAGGCTGAGGAGCATTCAAGACAGTGAGACGTACATTGATGAGATGCTTCTTGCAACATCCAAGCTCTCCAGCAGAGAAGATGGGTGCCTATAGAATGGCGAAGTTTGGACACACATCACCAGGGCCTGCAGAATCACCAACCTCTCCAGCCCTTGAATTGAAGAACCATTATGCAGCCCTGAAAGGGGAGGAGGTGAAAGCATCCCTGGAAAGGGAAGAACCAGATCTTGAGTACCCCAAAGTTGCAGAATCAGTGACCACAAGAAAGTGAAGGGTAGTGGTGGTTGGTAACTCTCTTCTGAGGGGTACTGAGGCATCCATATGCTGACCAGACTTGATGTCCAGAGTGGTATGCTGTCTTCTAGGTGCCAGAATCAGATTTGTTACAGAGAGTTTGCCGAGACTCATCAAGCCCACTATTACCCAATGTTGCTAATCCATGTCGGCTCAAATAATACTGCCAGGTATCCCTCTGAGTATATCAAAAGTGACTTCATGGCTCTGGGACAGAGGGTGAAGCAAACAGGTGGTCTTCTCTTCAATCCTCTCAAGGCCAAGGCAGAGAAGCTCGCATCCTGGAGATGAGTGCATGGCTGTGTGGATGGTATCATCAAGAGCGTTTTGGTTTCCTGGACCATGGGATGCTGTTCCAAGGGTTGCAGAGCAGAGATGCCGTCCATCTATCCAAGAAAGGTTGACGTGTCTTTAGTAGCAGACTGACTAATCTACTGAAGAGGGCTTTAAACTAGATTTGTTGGGGATGGGTGAAGAAAGCCCCCAGGTAAGTGAAACATTAAATACCTTTATGGAAATGGGTAAAAGGGACAACATATTTATTTTACACTCTTATATACCACGCTATTCTGCATCAGTGCGGTTTACATTGAACAAACTGAAATTACATTGAACAGGGCATTATAACTTGGAGATAACTATTTTATAGGGAACATGGGCTATGGAGGGTTAAGTGGCTTGCCCAAGACCACAAGGAGCACCTGTGGGACTAGAAACCCCAGTCCTTCCGGTCCAAGGTTGCTGTCCTCTAGTGGGATTTGAACCCCCGACCTTCCGGCCTGAAGTACCTTGCCCCAACCACTAGGCCACTCCTCCACTCCACTATGGAAAGCAGTATGTATTAATGCCTGTAGCATGGGAAATAAGATCCCAGATTTTGAAGCTTTAATGGGAATGGTTGACTTGGATTTAGTGGCAGTTATAGAAATATGGTTTACAGAAAATCATGACTGGGATGTAACTATACCAGGCTGTTCTTTAATTAGAAAGGACAGGGTAGGAAGAAGGGGAGGAGGAGTGGCACTATGTGTAAAAAAAGGTAGATGGAGAATTAATTGAAGACATACGCAGCATTGCTAGGAATGGGGACGTGCTGATAGGGGATTTCGATATGCCAGATGTTGATTGGCACATTCCTGATGCAGTACCATCTAGAAGTAAGGAGATCCTGGATTCTCTACAGGGAGAACTATTCAGGCAACAGACCCCACACATGAAGGGGCCTTCCTGGACTTGGTGATTACCAATGGTGAAAGTTTTTCTAATGTTATAGTGGGAAATCATCTCACATCCAGTGATCACCAGATGGTGATGTTCAGTATTAGGACTAGGGCTGTTAGAATCCATTCAATAGTGAGGGTCTTAGACTTTAGGAAAACTAACTTTGCCAAGATGGGCCAATACCTCAGTGAGTCATTAGCAGCATGGGAACAGCTGGGGGATGTAGAAAAACAGTGGGCAAAACTGAAAGGGGATATTTTAAGGGAAACCAACCTTTTTGTTAAAATGGTAAATAAAGGTAAAAGAAAAAGGAGACTGCTATGGTTTTCGAAAGAAGTAGCTGAAAAGGTGAAGAAAAAGAGGGAGGCCTTCATGAAATACAAGAGATCACAGAGAGAGGAAGACAGGCATCTATATTTGGAAAAACTTATAGCTAGCAAAGTAGTCAGAAAAGCAAAGATTGAAAAAGAGGAGGAAATAGCCAATACAATAAAATGGGGGGATAAGACATTTTTCACAAAAGCGGAAGTAAGGATGTGGTTGAAAACTACGGGCCGGTTCGTTTAACTTCAGTGGTGAGTAAATTATTGGAAACGCTGCTGAAAGAGAAAATAGTGAGGTTTCTGGAATCCAGCGGATTACAGGATCAGAGGCAGATTCACTAGAGTCCAGGTCTTGTCAGACAAATCTGATTGATTTTTTGACTGGGTGACCAGGGAGTTGGACCGTGGGGGAGCCCTAGATGTTTTGTATTTAGATTTCGGTAAAGCCTTTGACACTGTTCCTCACAGGCAACTTATAAACAAACTGAGCACCCTAGGGATGGACCCTAAAGTTACTGCTTGGGCTAGAAATTGGTTGAGTGGGAGGCGACAAAGGGTACAGGTAAATGGAGCTCACTCTGAGGAGAAGGAAGTTACCAGTGATATGGTCCAGGGTTCTGTCCTTGGTCCAATTCTTTTTAACATCTTCATTAGTGATATAGCGGAAGGGCTGTCGGGTAAGGTTTGCCTCTTTGCGGATGATGCCAAAATCTGCAAAAGATTAGACACCCAGGAAGGTATAGATAACATAAGGAGGGATCTAGCTAAGCTTGAAGAATGGTCTAGAATTTGGCAGCTGGGATTTAATGTTAAAAAATGCAAGGTCATGCATTTGGGCTCCAGCAATCCAAGGGAGCAATATAGTATAGGGGGTGAAGTACTTTTGTCCACTAAAGAAGAGCGGGACCTAGGCATGGTTGTGTCTGATGATCTTAAAGTAGCTAAACAGGTAGAAAAGGTGACAGCAAAAGCTAGGATGATGCTTGGGTGCATAGGGAGAGGAATGGCTAGCAGCAAAAAGGAAGTGATAGTGCCTCTGTATAAGTTTTTGGTGCAACCTCATTTGTAGTATTGTGTACAATTCTGGAGACTGCACCTTCAAAAGGATATAAAGAGGATGGAGTCAGTACAGAAGGTGGATACTAAAATAGTTAGTGGTCTTCATTATAAAGCATATGAGGACAGACTTAAGGATCTTAATATGTACACCTTAGAGAAAAGGCGGGGTAGAAGTGACATGATTGAGACATTTAAATACCTCCGTGGCATAAATGCACAGGAGGAGAGCCTCTTTCGATTGAAAGCAAGTTCTGCTATTAGGGGACATGGGATGATGGTGAAAGGGGATAGATTCAGGATCGATATGCAGAAATATTTCTTTACGGAAAGAGTGGTGGATCCGTGGATTAGTCTCCCAGTGGAAGTGGTAGAGATGAGGACAGTATCCGAATTCAAAAAAGCATGGGATTTCTAAAGGAAAAAAGGGGACGGTTGTAGTTGTTGATATGGAAGGACAGACTAGATAAACCATGTGGTCTTTTTCTATCGTCATTTTTCTATGTTTTTTTGTTTCTATAAAAGTAAAAGCTGTGAGCTGGGGGGGAAAGAGCAGAGAACTTACTGCAGGGCGGACCCCAGGATGTGAAAGATCCGGCCGGTGTATAGTCTAAGTCTGGCAGGAGGTGGCAGACTGCCCAGTAATATGCGAGGCCTCACCCAGAACGTCCCTGGACTTGCCCCAAGGAGCAGCAGCATGTGGGCTAGGGAAGACAGTTGATCTGTTTAAGTAATCCACAGCGGCTGGGTGGAACGCGGCATCTGTCACTTCTGGGACCAGGACTAGGTGCAGTAGAGGATTGCGGGTAGTAGTCCTGTTATAGGAAGTGGAGGTATCTGCCTTCTCCATAAAGGAGGACGCCACTGCAACTATTCTGGGACACCACTGAGCCGGTGACGAGATCTCCGGCCCCAAGCTGCTTGACAAGCTGCCCTGCTCCATCAACATACCATGGGGTTCTGAATCACCGGCTGCTTTCCTGTTTGCTGATGACAGTGTTGAGAAACTGATCTAAAGGACCAACAGGTAAGTGAGATGAAGCCTCCAGCGCCTTGGAGGGCTTAAGACCCCGACTTGGCTTTTCTCTTCCCCATATCAGAAGAGTATCAGAGCAGCATGTCGCCATCTTGGATCTGCCCTCCATGTTCTTATGTTCTTAATTACACCTTGAATTACAGAGTATACTCACAGGAAAATAAGCTGGTACATCACAAAAACAAAAAAAAGAAGCTACCCCAAAATACAATCTATCCTTGTACCAACATCCCACATAGCAAAAAAGGTGGGGGAATGTGAAACATCAAAATAATCAAAGAAAAAGGAAAGAAATCTTCCATTCCTACATTAATCTGTATATATATACTTATACCCCTTTTTTTAAGCCAACGACTTAAACAGAGAGCCAGAAAAAAAAACAGAAAAACATCAGCTATAGAATCATTTATTTAATAATTCTTCCTAAGACTGAATCAATACTTGTAACTGAAAAGGTTCCAAAAAAATATAATCCTTCCCTTGGTGTTCTATTAAGCACTTCCTGGGATATTTCAGTAAAAAGGTCATCCCCAGAGCTAAAGCTCTAGGCTTCAGCTGGAGAAAACCCTTCCGAATCACCTGTATCCTTAAGGAGAGAGCAGGATACACAAATAATATGGCCATGAAAAGGTGTTAATTGCTCCTTAAGAAAACTATAAAAAAAACCTATCTTTATCCAAGGAACTCTAAAAAGTGGCCACTATAGTACCCATGTTAGTGAAGTCTTGAACAGAGGCCTCTAGGAGAGCAGTCACATGCCCACCTTGTACCTGAACAAAACTCCCACCAGCAAAAGTTTTAACAGAAGAAACAACCTAATGAGCATTCAATAATAAAGGGAGATGGTCAGGATCAAGTTGCAAGATATTAAAAAATATATAATTTTAACATTTCCTGAGCAGATAATACAAAAAGGAAAATTCACAAACCTAAGATTACATGGCTTCAAGGAATTTTCCAGCCTTTTATTTTCCAACATTAAGTTCCTCTTTATCAAAGCACTCTTCGCTGCTTCTAGTGTGACAATCCTACTCCTATGATCTCCTGTTGTGCCTTCCTTAGATCTTAACTGTACCTCCAGAAGCGACAACTTGTTAACTGTTTCACCTGAGAATTTACATAATTGTGACAAACAGCCAGACAGAAAAGCCTCCATCTCAGCCATAACTCTCCATATTTCCAAATTAGTCACTCCTTTCTAGGGAGTCATGGGTATTGTATGGTTCCAACCCATGAACACACACAGAAACCACCGGTTTCAAGGAAACTGATGCTTTATAATTAGAAACTCCATCCCCTGTTAATACAAGAACTGTTAAAACCAAAGGCAAAACCACTACAGACTCTCCTGCAGAGATATTACTACCCTGCTCTGGAATACAGTTAGCCCATTCCTGGCTACCTCTGGATTCAACCGGAGTCAAAACCATAAGGGCTGTATCCAGGTTCATCACTGGCAGAAGAGGCAGCGAGCAAGAGTCTGGACTTAAAGAAGGTGTCTTCTGGCTCAGATGGCCCACTTTGTGCATTGTTGAAGTACCAAGTCCAAGTGCAAGTTTACCTTTTGGCAACACAAAGGAATCCACAGGCCCCCTGATTTGACAACTTGTCTGTCGGTACACAATCCTTCAGTTTGGCCTTTCTCTTCCTCATATTACATAATATAAAGGAAATGAGAACCAATGAGTACCTGAGACACAACAATCCTCAAGACAAATCTCCTCCTCCAGTGACTTTGCTGTGGCTCTGAAGGGGCTCCAAAGGGGCATTCCCCTGTGGTCACGTCACTTCGAGCATGTGATCTGCGAGTCGTGTACCATAGCTAGGTTAAGACTTTAAATCAACCAGAACAGGAAGTGATGTCAGCTCTATGCTGGAATTGCACTTCAGGACAGCTTGAACAAGTTCCTCCTTCCTCCTCCTCTTGGCATTCTAGTGCAGATCACCTAGAGTTCCCCCCTTGAAAACGTTTTTAGAATTAGTTTTTGCCTCAAGTCTCTCTTGGCTTGCATTATTACATTTTGACACCTAACTTTCCAGTACTTGTGCTCATCCCTGTTTCATCATTTCTGCTTTCCATTTTATGAAAGATGCCCTTTTGGCTTTAACTGCCTCTTGCACGTCACCATTAAACTACACCAGCTACAGTTTGGCCTTCTTTTGATTTATTTTGATGCAAGGAATATTTGGGCTTCCAAAAGAATCTTTTTAAATAATATCCATGTCTCATGCAAACTTTTGACCCTGGCAGCAGGCGCGGGAGAACAGCCGGCAGCCACCACCGACGCCTGCTCTCCCCCCAGGGGGATCGAGCCCTCCGGCCAGCAGCTCCGGCGGCCATTTTCCAGGCAGGCTACCCAATCGGGGCAGCTGCCTGCAACATTTAAAAGCAAGCGCCAGCAGGCGCGCCCGCGCTCTGCGGGCCCGCGCCTGAGGGCCCTTTGGCGTGGCCCTTAGGCGGGGACCAAAGAAGGGGCACTAGAAGACTACTGCATGACAAACAGCTCCAGGCGGAACACTCATACAGCAATCCCATCCAACCACGAACAACAACGCTGGTCAGTAACCTTGAACTAATACATTCTGATCTGCCAAGATCACATTTGAACAGCATTAAATGACGTGACACTTTCGATGATCTATTGTCAGGCTACTCACAAAGTCACCTCTAGCCTTTTAAACTATGCCGTATCATCTCAGTATTGCTAGTTTCCCTGCTTGAATGTCAATATATTCTGCAAGCCTATAATTTTCTGCACTGTCTGTTTTGTACCACAAGCCTATAATAGTTTGTACTGTCTCTAGATTGCACATCTCACCAAATTAGACAATGCCACAGCATGTAAACTATGTCAACATAGTCTGCTAGCCTGTAATATTTGTTGTACCCTCTCAGTATTGCAAGCTTCCCAACTTGAATGTCAATATAGTTGCTAGCCTGTAATATTTCTTGTACCACCCCAAGACTGCACATCTCATCAAAATTTATCAAGGTCACTGCATGTAAACTGTAATTGTTCAATCTTGCATCCTCGTAGAACTGCTCTCACATTCTGAAGGATACCCTCTCTATACTGTGCCTCGTATCTGCACTATCTACACCTTACTACTCCAACATCGCTCTTCACCACCTCGTAGCCACAGTCTATCGCACGTAATCCAAACCAATAGAATGGCACTCCAGATCGCGGCCATTCTCAGCTTCTACCTTCTCACCCACTGGCTTGGAACATCCCAGGCCCTCTACACGTCACATGGCAAGATTCCAATCCTGAACAGCCATGGAAAAAGATGGAATGGTCCCCCACACTTCAACCCAGGAAATGACGCGCACACGCGCCACTCCCACCTGATACATGTTGCACTCCAGATATCTAAAACACCCAGCCAGGTAAAACCTTTGAGATGCCGACCCCTAAAATGTGCCATCATCAACGCACGCTCCATCCGCAACAAATGGCCTGTGATCCAAGACTGTATCTCATGTTATGACCTTGAGATACTCATGATAACCGAAACATGGCTCTCCTCTGAAGACAACGTCTTCCTTAACCAACTCCTACCCCCCAATTTCTCCATCCACACGAAACATCGGGAAAACAAAAAAGGAGGAGGGGTTCTCATAATCTCCAAATCAGACCTCAATTTCCACATTGTGGACTCCTCTAGCACAAACAACTTGGACATCCTCTCTGTTACAAACCAACAATGCTCCCTCAACTTGCTGTATAGAACACCTTCTTCTTCTCCAGATGACCTGCCAACCATTGTTGACCTTGCTACTAACACACTCAATCCCAAGAAACCAAACTGGATAATGGGTGATTTCAATCTCCCTTCTCTACCCCAAAACCACGCAAATGCTTTCCTTGAAGCAATGGAAGACCTGGGATTCAAACAAATCATCAACGAACCCACGCATACAAAGGGGAACATTCTGGACATGGTATTTACCCCTCACCCAGTCATGATCCAAAACAACAATCCTCCAGTATCAATCGTAGAGGTACCCTGGTCCGACCACAAATTGATCATTATCCATATACCCATCAACATTGACCAGCCAGACAGAAGTCAACACACAAGCAACACCTCTAGAGCTGCTACCAGATGCTTTCGCCCCTTCGATAGGGAACACATCCTTTCGGAGATCCCATCACTCCTCAACTATAGCTCACCAGACCTTGATGAACTAATCTCTCAATGGAACTCCAGCCTGCTTGCCTTATCACAACGCTCAAACCCGAAAAATACAGCGAGGACAAAAAATAAAAGCTCCGCCCCATGGTTCTCCCCCGAGCTACGATCCTCTCTCGCACAACTACGGAGACTTGAACGCCGATGGCGCCGATCGCGTTCAGAGGATGACCAGACTGCTTACCGCACCCACCTTGCAATACATCGTGAAACAATCACTACTAAAATGAGACAATACCATACCGACACCCTAAAAAGGTCTCTGAATAAACCACGGGACCTCTTCAACTTGGTCAAAGCCCTCTCAAAGGAACCATCTCCCGAACAACATAGCGAGATTCACCCGCAAGAATTTGCCGATTACCTGCAATCCAAGATCGTGCAAACTAACAAAGTGTCGGTAATTCCATACCAAGATCCGACGGGCCTATCCCCACTGAACATACTCTACACACCACCCACTAATCTTATCCAGAACACCATAGCATCCCTTAACACCTCTACTGCTCAGACTGACCCATGTCCAGCGTTTTGGATCAAGGAGCTACGTGATGTGTTCAGCCCCGTCATCGCAAATATAATGCAGATCTCCTTCACAACAGGATACTTTCCCTCTTCACTCAAGCAGACCTCCATTAGGCCCCTACTGAAAAACCCCAAACTAGACCCCCAAAGAGTTGACTCTTATCGGCCAATAGCCAGCATCCCTCTATTAGCCAAAATAATTGAGAAAGAGGCACAACGGCAAATTCAGGACCACATTGATGCTGCTGCTCCCTTAGACAACTGTCAACATGGCTTCAGAGAACATCATGGGGTCGAGACACTACTCACTACTCTATTCAACGACATCATCACAAGAATTGACAACGTCCGTCAAGGCTGTGTGCTTATATTCTTAGATATAGCTGCAGCATTCGACTCCGTCAGCCACGAAATACTCCTTGAAAGATTGAAAGAGAAGGGAATCTGCAACAGTGCACTAGAATGGTGCAAGTCTTATCTGGATGGCAGATGGCAATATGTGAAGTCTGGATCTGAAGAGTCAACACATTTCCATCAAAAGCAAGGGGTACCCCAAGGCTCCTCACTTTCCTCCTTACTCTTCAATATTTACATGCAACCCATCTGCAATATCATAAGATCTTTCAATGTGAACTGCCTGATATATGCAGATGACATCCTCTTATACATGCCTTTCTCCACAACTCACATGGACCTGACCCCACTCACGGACTGCTTCAATGCAGTGTCAACCTGGCTCCAATCACAGAACCTACGCATCCAACATAGAAAAACTGAAGTACTATTCATCACCAGAGACCCCAACTTTACTCCCCCACCCCACGTCAGTGTCAAGGAAGCCGACCTGCAGACCAAAGAGGCAATAAAATACCTGGGAGTAACTGTCGATCAACGACTGGACATGAAAAGTCATATAAGCAATATTGTCAAAGCTGTCTATTTTAAAATCCGTTCACTCAAACACCTACGCTCATTGTTGGACCCAGAGGATTTCCGAACCATATATCAAGCGCTGACCCTGCCACATTTCGACTTTGCAAATGCCATCTTACAAGGGCTTCCCCAATCCACACTAGCCCCCTTACAGTTGGCCATTAATGCCGCAGCCAGAGTCATCTACGGAGCTTCCAGAAGCGACCACGTAACGCCCATTCTCAAACAACTGCACTGGCTACCTATCCATGGGAGGATCACCTTCAAAACCCTTCTGTTAACATTCAAGGCAATCAAAGGCATCTCCTCCCCCTCACTCACGCATCTTTTCCACATGGTTCCCCCCAACAGATCTAGAAGAGCAACATCTGTCAACCTGATAATCACACCAAAGGCATCGACAAAGTGCAACAAGACAACCACAAACAGAGCGTGCAGTTTCTATATCCCCAGATGCTGGAATGCTCTACCCCCTGACATTAGAGCCATAACCAATTTATATCAATTCAGGAAGGCACTCAAAACCTACCTCTTCATCCAATATTTCCCAGACAACCTTTGAGCCTAGATTTCCCTCTCAAGAAATCACCCCTCTAGAGATGCCCCCTTACTCATGATATGATTTTACCTATCCTGCAGTGTAAATAGCTCATGTATATAGTTAACCCAGTTATCCAAGTTTCTTTTCCCTGTTCAATGTAAAACCAGACACCTTGTCGTATGGTAATTATGTTATGATGTAAACCGCGCTGATGCCGAATAGCGCGGTATATAAGAAACTGTAATAAATAAATAAAATAAACTGCTCCTTTTAGTTTCCAATTTCCTAATTTTATCATACTTTTTTAAAGTTTTTATTTATGCAAATTTTGAACAAATCAAACTAAGCTTTTTATACAAATTAAGACTGAGCAAGGAAAAACACATCAATCATACAAAAAGGAAATATCACAATATTAGCACAATCCTACTAGTCCACAATAACAGGGGACAATAAAGGAAATGGAAAAAGTAAAGGAACATTACATCCCTAAAAAAGGAAATATCCAGCAAGGGTGTGAAACAAGTACATCATTTAGCAGACGGCTTAGCATATCAAACCACAGGAGAAATAACAGTAAAACCATCTGGCATTTAAAAAAGAAAGCTAATCCTTAGGCTGAAGAAAACCCATAACTAACAGACTTATACTTTATCAAGCGTTTGCAAAGAAATTGAAAATAAAATAGGGTTCCAATCTGCAAAACCCCAGGCTAAAGTAGCAGAAATTCACGTCGTCTTCTCTATCTCTCTCTGACGACGTTAGTATTTTTCCTAACAGAGAAACCCAAAAAGGGCGTCTTCACACCCTCCCATAATGTCCCACAACTCTTCCCATCACATTCTTCATTAGACCTTTACTATCTGAATCTCCTAATCACAAGCAACATTGCAAAAGTAAAGTAAAAGTAAAAGAACACTGCACACTTACAATCGAGCGTGTGCAGAGAGGCCTCCGCCCTGGAAGAATGAGGCCTAGGAAAGAAGGTGGGCAACACTAAGTCTTGGTTCAAATGGAAGGCAGAGACAACCTTTGGCAAGAATTTAGGGTGACTCCGAAGGACCACCCTGTTTCTGTGGAACCTGGGATAGGGCACGTATGCCACAAGCACCTGCAGCTCACTCACACATCTGGCCGAGGTGAACGCCACCAGGAACATGACTTTCCAGGAAAGAAACTTGAGATGGCAGGTGGTCAAGGATTCAAAGGGTGTAACCATAAGCTTCCCCAACACCACATTGACTCAAGCCACCTGTGGCGGACAGATCGGGGGCCAGGAGAGGAGGTGGCCCCACATTAATCTGCCTACCAGAGGGTGCAGTGATACTGTCTGGCCCTCCACTGTGTGATGGTGAGCCGAGATGGCATAAAAGTGCACTTGGACTGTGTTGGACTTAAGACCAGCCCCCGACAAATGCAAGAGGTACTGTGGGATGTCTGGCATCATGCAGGAGAAAGGATTAAGGCCTTCATCCACACACCAGTGTGAAAACCTGAGCCACTTAAAAGCATATGCCTGTCATGTAGAGTCTCTATGCGAGGCAAGGAGAACATCCTCAACCTGCCTGGATAGGTGGTGATGCGCTATAGCTAGCCTCTCAGCATCCAGGCCAACCTGGGCACAATGAAAATGACTGAGGCTGCTTCCACTTGGATCTTGAAGAGGGCCCGTGGCACCAGTGGTGTGGGTGGGAACGCATATAGGAAACTCCCAGACCAGGTGAGGAGAAAGGTGTCCACTGCCTCCCAGCCCTGGACTGGCCTCTGGGGAGCAGAAGCACGGCAGCTGCGCATTGTCTGGACTGGCAAAGAGGTCGATCTCCGGGGTCCCCCAGCACCGGAAGACCTCCTCCAGCACGGCCGGGTTCAATCTTCCCTCATGGGGCTGAAGGACACGGCTCAGGCGGTCAGCTAGCACGTTGTCCTGGCCCTGCAGATGATCACAGTGGGCCTCCCAGCCCAGCTTAGACACGACACGTCCGTTGTGAGGATGTGGAACGCTGGAGGAGCCTGGAAGGGCAGGCCAGCTCTGAGGTTGAAGGGGTCCTGCTATCAGGCAAGAGAAGTCACCAGGGCCGGCGTTGCCAGGATACAGTCCTCCACACAGCCAGACGCTTGCATCCACTGGGTGCTGAACGTCCACTGCCCCTGCATCATGTGAAGACAGGCAAATGGGGGTAACATGGAAGGTGCCATGTGCCCCAGGAGACACAGCATTTGTCTAGCAGTCACTGCTGGGCCGCCTTGAACAGCCTGGGCCAGGGCTGATAGACACTGAGCTTGGTCGAGAGGCAGGAACACCCTCGCTTGAGTGGAATCGAGTAGGGCACCAATGAATTCCAGCTGCAGGTGGGCCATAAGTGAGACTTCAGGAAGTTCACCACAAAATCCCAGGCTCTGGAGCAGCCCTATGGTGCATTGCATTGCATTGCACGCCTCCCCTTGTGTGGTGGCTCAAATGAACCAGTCATCTATATACAGGAAGACGAACACCCCCAGGAGTCTGAGGTGAGCGGCCATGACTGCCAGGCATTTTGTGAATACCCTGGGAGCCAAGGCGAGGCCAAAGGGGAATACCTGTTACTGATAGTGCCATCCGCCGATGACAAAACGGAGGTACTGACAGTGCCTTGGGTGGATCAGGATGTGGGTGTAGGCATCTTTGAAATCCAGGAGCATAGCCAATCTTCCTGCAGGACGTAGAGCAGCAAGGTTCTAAGGAAAACCACCTTGAACTTTTCTTTGACCAGGAAGCGGTTTAGGTCCCATAGATCTTGGATGGACCGGAAGTTCCCAGTCTTCTTGGGGACAAGGAAGTAGTGGGAGTAGAACCCCCTGCCCTTGAGAGACAGGGCGACGGGTTCCACCACTTGATCTTCAAGTAAAACCTCGAGTTCCTTTAATAGAAGCTTCCTATGCAAGGGGTCCATAGGCAATTCCCCGGGGAAGGGAGGAGGCAGCTGGGCAAAGTGGAGAAGATAACCTTCCCTGACTACCTGCAATACCCAGGCATCCGGTGGTAATGCTTGACCTCCAGTGAGCAAAGTGGACCAGCCGTCCTCCAGTGAACCCTGGGTCCTGCACCTCCTGGGGAGTGGGACTATGCCCAAGGAGTCAAACCTCTCTCTCCCTGACTGTGGCTGGAGCGCTGTTGGGGTTTGGGTGCCTTTGGCTTACGGGGGCCATGCCCCTGGCACTTGGCCTGATGTCCCTAAGAGGTAGCGCGACAGGCCTGAAACTTGTGGTAGTTTCCATAAGCCTTCTTGGTTCAGACACTTTCTTGGACAGCCTGGTTCTAGTCATGAATTCCTTCTCCAGCTCATCGGCCTTCTCTGTCATGGGTTTGCCAAAGAGATTTTCCTCCCAGCAGGGGACATCAGCAAATGTGTCCTGAACCCACTGCTCCAAGCCAGGCAAGGCGTCGGGCATTAATGCCCACCACAGCTACCCGAGCCACCGACTCGAAGCCATCGATGGCTGCCCAAGTTTGAAACTTGGAGCACTCCCTGACTGATGATACCAGGGTCCTGAAGTGCTCAAGAGGGATCTGGTGAAGGAACTTGCCTACTAACCCAGCCGAGAACCCGGCAAGTTCCTTCACCAGATCCCTCAGGTACATGCCATGTACAGCTGGTATGCCTGGATCCAGGCCGTGAGCATGGAGCTCTGGAAACACTTTCTGCCAAAAGCATCCATGGTGCGCACCTTCCTGCCTGAAGGCACTGAGGAGTGTGCCTTCTAGCTTTTAATGCAACGCATAGTCAATTCCACAACCATAAAGTTATTCAGCAGCTGTGTTTTCTGGAAGCCGGGGCTCCGGCCAACCCAATACTACGAATCGAGTCAACAGTTCACAATCGGCACTGTCACTGAGGTCTCCCACATCCTGAAGTGCAGCCGCTCCAGGATGGGGGGTATGGATACTGTCAGTGTCTCCCAAGGAGGAGTCTCGTACCGGAGGATGAGCCTCGGTACACGGCTCATCCTGGGGCACCAACACACTGATCCACTTAGTCTCCTTAAGTGTTTTCCTACCATTTCCCTAGATGTATCCCTGTCCTCTTCCAAAGACGGGGAAACTGTAAAACTAGAGGGCATAACATGAAGCTACAAGGGGGTAAATTGAAAGGCAATGTCAGGAAATACTTTTTCATTGAAAAGATGGTAGAAGCTTGGAATGCCCTCCCAATGGAAGTGGTGGGGGGCAACTACAGTGACAGAATTCAAAATAGCATGGGACAGACACCGTGGATCCCTTTACAGCAACAGGATAAAATCAAAATAAACGTAACTAATTTCTCAACATACAGGGGTGTCCTACACGGAGCGGTGGGTTCACCCCTAAAACAAAGACATGGGGAGGGTTGGCCTGCACGGAGCGGCAGGTGCACCTACTCTTGCCATCTTACTGGGCAGACTAGATGGACCATACTGGTTTTTATCTGCTGTCATTTACTATGTTACTATGTTACACAAAGCCATTATAACTCCACAGCTGGACTACTGCAACAATTTATCAAGAGTTACCTAAATACACACTATACCCACTACAAATGGCTCAAAAAACCGTTGTACAGATTATAAATGGAGAATCACCACAAGCACACATTGCAACCATACTCAAGTAACTTCACTGGCTACTGATACTCATTCAAATCAAATATAAAGTAATTCTTAGTACCTTCAACATTTTACATAACCTATAAAATGGAGTGCAGGAGTAGCCTGATGGTTAGAGCACTGGCTTGGTAGCCAAGAGACCAGGGTTCAATTCCTACTAGCACTCCTTGGGCATGTCACTTAACCCTTCATTGCCTCAGAAAAAAAGCCTGGTAATCTACTTCGTCATACTGTCAAGAAAATCCAGGGGCTGCTTGGTCGTCAGGAGTCAGCATTGATTCAAAGGCACACACTGCATTTTTGCTTCAGTAGAACACCTATAAACATTAATAAAGAGTACCACAGATAACAGATCAAGAAGGTAAAGTACACTGAATCTGCTAGTGATTTCAACCCTCAAGGCAAAAAGTAGACAAACTGTGTGCAATTGCGCCTTCTTGCTATATGCTCCAACTATCTGGAACGCTCTCCCAGGCAAATTACAAGCTTTCAAGGCACTAACTGAATTTTGGAAAAAAACTCAAAACCTACCTAGTCACTGAATACTATGGTCCAAATACCTAACTTACATGATAGCTTCTTAAGGACAAATGCAAAGTCCTATTCACCCACTCACTGAGTAATATCCTTAGCTTAATTATTCACTTTACTTTCAAAATTGGAGGAGCAATAACAGTTACCTGATATGCGTTTAATATTAGGCTTTCTTTTGATACTTTGTAAACCCATCTTGTGTATTTACTTATTGATGTTTTCTGTTTCAAATCTTACTTCCTCTCCGTACGCCTGCTTATAATTGCCTATTAATAATGGTCCACATATCACATCAGTATTTGTTCCTCACATTACCGCAATGTAACACTAAAGGGCTTGTTTACAAAGCAGCGGTAGCGGTTCGCGATCGTTATCGGAGCCGCGGCCCCATTGATTTCAATGGGGCCGTGGCTCCAATAACGATCGCGAACCGCTACCGCGTCTTTGTAAACAAGCCCCTAAATGTTCCTTCTTAATTCCTTTATTGCATACTGTTACCCAGTATTACCTATGTCTGAACATATTCCCTGTTGAAACCTCCAAGCTAAATCTCCATGTTCAATGTAAACCGCCTTGAATCCAAGATAAGGTGGTATAGAAAACCTGTGACATAAATAATAAATTAACTATAAATTTGCTACCAGTCTCTTTAATGTAAGCATTTCCAGAGTTTAGTTACTTGTAAACCGTTTTGACTATCAGAAAAGAGGTATATAAAAGTTGTTAAATAAAATAAGACGACTACATTTGGGAGGAGCTCTAAACTAAAAGTAGACCAAGTGATTGGGCCGGATGGGATTCATCCAAGAGTATTGAAAGAGAAGTACTGGCGACTCCACTAGCTGACCTTTTGAAAGCTTCTTTAGAATCGGGAGTGATCCTGGAGGACTGGAGATGGGTGAATATGGTCCCCTGTCCACAAAATTAAAGTAAGGAAGTGTTCGGTAATTACAGACTGGTTAGTCTGAGCTCTGTGATGAGCAAATTAATGAAAATGATGCTAAAGCAGAGGATGCTGCAGTTTCTGGAAGCCAAGGGATTACAGGATCGAAGAAAGCATGGCTTTACTAAAGGTTGGCCTTGATTTCTATGACTAGGAGGCCACAGAAATGGATTGGGGGAGAGTGCTAAATGCGGTGTACTTAGATTTCAGCAAGGTCTTTGACCATGTTCTGAATTAACAACTTATAAACTGAATGCCCTTGAGACGGACCCTAAAGTGACTGACTGGGTAAGAAACTGATCGAATGGGAGGCACCAGAGGGTAGTAGTGAATGGAGTTCACATTGAAAATAGGGGCATTATCAGTGACATGCTTCAGGTGTTGGTCCTTGGTCTTTTATTTTTAACATTTTTGTAAGGGATATTGAGGAAGGTCTGTTAGGAATGGTATGCCTCTTTCAGGATAATAATAAAGATGCAGATAGCAAGAGGACAGATTATCAATGCTTAAAGAATGGTCGAGACTTTAGTAGCTAAGATTTAATGCAAAAAATGCAAGGTCATGCATTTGGGCTTCAAAAATCCAAAGAGCGGTATAATATAGGGAGTGAAAGTACTTCATGGCACAAAAAAAGAGTGGGACCCAGGGGTGATCATATTAGAAACAAAGGAAAATGACAGAAAAAGACCACATGGCCTATCTAGTCTGTCCTTTCAAACCAACAACTACAACAGTCCCCCTTTTTCCTTTAGAGATCCTCTGTGTTTGTCCCATGCTTTTTTGAATTCAGATACTGTCCTCATCTCTACCACCTCCAATGGAAGACTATTCCATGGATCCAGCATTCTTTCTGTAAATAAATATTTCCGCATTATCACTCCTGAATCTATCCCCTTTCACCCTCATCCCATGTTCCCACATAGCAGAACTTGCTTTCAATTGAAAAAGGCTCTCCCCCTGTGCCTTTATGCCATGGAGATATTTAAACATCTCAATAATATCACCTCTATCCCACCTTTCCTCTAAGGTGTACATATTAAGATCCTTAAATCTGTCCTCATATGCTTTATAATGAAGACCACTAACCATTTTAGTAGCCACCCTTTGTACTGACTCCATCCTGTTTATATCCTTTTGAAAGTGTGGTCTCCAGAATTGCACACAATACTCCAAATGAGGTTGCACCAAAGACTTATAGAGAAGCACTATCACCTCCTTTTTTCTGCTAGCCATTCCTCTCCCTATGCACCCAAGCATCCTTCTAGCTTTTGCTGTCGCCTTTTCTACCTGTTTAGCTACTTTAAGATCATCAGACACAACCACACAGAGGTCCCGCTCTTCTTTAGTGGACAAAAGTACTTCAGCCCCTATACTATATCGCTCCCTTGGATTGCTGCAGCCCAAATGCATGACCTTGCATTTTTTAACATTAAATCCCAGCTGCCAAATTCTAGACCATTCTTCAAGCTTAGCTAGATCCCTCCTCACGTTATCTACACCTTCCTGGGTGTCTACTCTATTGCAGATTTTGGTATCATCTGCAAAGAGGCAAAAAACGTACCCAACAATCCTTCTACTATATCACTAACAAAGATGTTAAAAAGAATTGGACCAAAGACAGATCCCTGGGGCACACCACTGGTAATTTCCTTCTCCTCAGAAAGAGCTCCATTTGCCTGTACCCTTTGTTACCTCCCACTTAAAGAATTTCTAACCCAAGCAGTAACTTTAGGGTCAAAGGCTTTACTGAAATCTAAATACACCACATCTAGGACTCTCCCTCGGTCCAAAACTCCCTGGTCACCAAGTCAAAGAAATCAATCAGATTTGTCTGACAAGACCTACCTCTGGTGAATCCATGCTGCCTCGGATCCTGTAATCCGCTGGACTCCATAAACCTCACTATTTTCTCTTTCAGCAGCGCTTCCAATAATTTAGTCACCAATGAACTTAAACTAACCGGCATGTAGTTTTCAACCACATCCTTACTTCCACTTTTGTGTAAAGGGACTACATGAGCCTCTCTCCAGTCCTTCGGCAACACTCCTGACTCCAATGAGGCATTGAAAAGGTCAGTCAGTGGAGCTGCTAGAACATCCCCAAGTTCTCTCAGTATTCTAGGCTGTATCCCATCCAGTCCCATCACTTTGTCTACTTTAAGTTTAGCTAGTTTCTCACAGTCTTCTGAAAATTCTTCAAGATGCCCTCACTTCTGTGACAAAGTGGCAAAACAGAAAAGACAGTGGCAAAAATCAGAAGGATGCTTGTGTGCATACGGAGAAGAATGGTCAGCAGGAAAAAGGGGGTAAAAGTGTCTTTGAATAAGTCTCTAGTGAGACTTCATTTGGAGTACTGTGCACAATTCTGGAGAATGCACCTTCAAAAGGATATAAACAGGATGGAGTTGGTTCAGAGAGTGCCTTACTAAAATGGTCAGTCATTTTCATCATAATGCATATGGTAATAGTTTTAAAGATCTCTATGAGTATGTTTTTGCAGAATGGTGGGAGAGGGGTGATATGATAAAGACATTTAAAAAGCTCCGTGGTCTAAATGTACAAGAGGTGGTCCTCTTCCATTTGAAAGGAAACTCTGGAACGAGAGATCATAGGATGAAGATGAAAGTGAATAGAATCAGGAGTAATTTGGAAAATAGTTCTTTATGGAAAGGGTGGTGGATGCGTGGAATAGACTCCCAGTGGAGATGAGAACTGTATCTGAATTCAAGAAAGCATGGGACAAATACAGAAGATTTCAGAAGGAAGGAAGAGATTTTAGAACTTAATAGTTATTATGAATGCGCAGACTGGATAGGTCATATGTTCTTATCTGCCATTGTTTTCTATATTTCAGTTTCTCCAAAAGTATTTCTGCGGTTTTGTAGTGTGGTCATCAGTCCAACATACTAATTTTCAAAATGATTCAAGCTTATCAAGGTTTTCTTTTGCATACTTTAAAAAATGATTTTTTTGCAGCGAGGTTATAGAATAGGTTTTCTTTTGACAACTCTCCCACAAAGATCATTGCTTTATAAGCAATGCTGTATGAACCTGTGGACAACAACCACTGTGTCAGCTAAACTTTTCATGAGAAGCTGAAATGGCACCAAGGTGGACAAGAATGGAATTAGTTTTAAGACCCGTAGAAGTGAGGTGGAAAAAGAGGAGAGATTCCACCGGACAACTGAAAGGGTTGAGAGCATGCTGAGCACACCAAATCACAAACTGGCACCACTCAAAGGCATATGTGCACCATGTGGAGTCCTTCCTGGACACCAGGAGGATATCCGTAATGGCATCCAGTAGATGTCAGAAAGGATTACCCTCTCAGCAGCCAAGTAGTCTGGTGGAGAACACGAATATTGGGATGAAGCAGCGCCCCTGATCCTGCGCAATCAGATCTGGTGCACATCCCAGATGGAGAGGCTAATGCTGAGCTCGACAAAGAAGCAGGGGAAACCACGGCTGAGCCAGAATGAGGCTACCAGGATCATGGTTCCTCAGTCAGCTTGCAACTTCAATAGTTGGCTATTAGTGGAATGGGCAGGTAAGCGTACAACAGACCCATTCCCCAATGAACTGCGAAAGCATTCGCAGCTTGATTGTATGAATATGACACTCTGGAGCAGAAGCAAGGGACTTGCATGCTGTGTGGGGTGGCAAACAGGTTGATCTTCAGGATTCCCCAGACTCCGAAGCTGCGATTGACTATTCTCTGATGAAGAGTCCACTCGTGAGGTCAGAGGACTCGACTGAGAATGTCCGCGAGAACATTCTGTTCCCCTGGCAGGTAAACAGCTCGGAGAACCATTCCATGAGCTAGGGCTGCTTCCTTGCAGAGGAGGCAAGAGCCTGTGCCTCTCTACTTGTTGATGTAAAACATAGCAACCTGGTGGTCCCTCTGAACCAGGATTGATTGATGTGATAACTGATGACGAAACACCTGAAGAGCATTGGGAAGGAAGCTGATCTGATAGGAAGCTTCCTGTTGAGACTATAGGCCCTGCATGCCAAGGCCGTCCAGATGAGCACCCCAGCCCTGTTTGGACGTGTTGGTCATTAGGATCTTTTGAGGTGGAGGCATCTGAAAAGGTAAGCCTACAAGAAAGTTTTGAGGAGAGAATCACCACTGAAGGGAGTCCACCAGAAGAGGGTTGGACTACCACTCTGCCTTGTAGACAGTCCTTCACTTGTTTCCATTGGGAGGAGAATGTTCACTGCACTTGATGCATGTAGAGACGAGTGTAGGGGACATACATGGACCGTGGAGGCCATATGACCGAGGAGACTAAGCATGTCTCATGCTGTGGTGTGACGACTGCACTGAATCATGCCTGCCAGTTCTGTGTCATTTGAGACGGTCCTCAGGCAGGAAAGCTCAAGCTTGAGATGTATCAAGAAGAGCATATATGAATTCTAGTTTGAGTGGGAGAAAAGTGCAATTTTGGAAAGTTTATGACAAATCTGAGATGTTTGAGAACCAAGATGGTGCGTTGAACGGACAGGTGCACCACTTTGCCCCTGACTCGCCAGTCATCTAAGTAGGGGAAGACGAAAATGCCTAGGGTGTGGAGATAGGTCATGACTACTGCTAGACATTTTGTGAAGACCCTTAGGGCAGACACTAGGCTGAAGGGCAAGACTCGGTATTGGTAATGTCCGACGAACATTATGCAAAGATAGTGCCTGTGAGAGGGGTGAATGAGGATGTCTGTGTAGAGAACAGAGACAATCATTCCTCTGAAGATAGCGTAGTAGGGTTCCTAGAGAAACCATCTTGAACTTCTCTTGTACTAGGAACTTGTTGAGTTCTGGAGGTCAGAACCCCCCTGATTTTTTGGAGATAAGGAAATACTGGGAGTAAAACCCTAATCTTTCCTGTGCACAGGGAACACGTTCTATTGCATCCACTCTTAGAAGGGCGGTATCTTCCTGCTGCAGAGCCCAATGGAAAGGTTCTAGAAGATACTCTCCTGGAAAGAAAGGAGGAGGTAACTGGGCAAGATGGAGCAGATAGCCCTTGAGGACAACCAGTAGAGCCCAGGGTTCTGATGTTATGGAAGGGCCACCTATGGACAAAATGGACCAGCTTGCCCGCAATGTGAGAAGGCTGGGGGTCCTTCAGAGGAAGAGTGGCAATGCTCTCCAGGAAGCAATCAAAAGCTAGCCCCAGGCTGGGGCTCTGGAGCTGGTTGTGGCTTAGGAGTTTAAGCCTCTTGGGTTGGCAAGATGCCCAAGGCTTCTGCTGACTTTGGTGAACATGAGAAGGCATGTAAGCTGGATAAGAAGGGTTATATTTCTTCTTTTTAGGATAGAAGAGTTTCTTTTCAGAGGCCTTCTTCCTAGAAGGATCAGCTGTTTTACGAGAGAAGCAGCTTGATTTCACCAGCCTTCTCCCTCTAGTCCTTACCAAAGAGGTTTTCACCTTGACAGAGAATGTCTGCTAATTTGTCTTGGACCCACTATTCAAGCTCTGAAGACAGCAGTCACGTCTTCCGGCTCCAATGCCTACCACTGCAGCTCTGCTGGTAGACTCAAAATAGTTCAAAGCTGCTCTGGTGATGAATTTGGAACAGTCCTGACCATAGTTGACTAAGGTCCGGTAAGCATCCTGCTTCTCTGAAGGAATTACAGCAGAGAACTCATCAAGATCCTTTACAATGTCTCTGAGGAACAAGCCCATATAAAGCATGTAAGAATTAACACGGGAAGCCAACATCAATGCCTGGAAGCATCGGGGGCCAAAAACATCAAGGGTACATGATTCCCTTCCAGGAGGACCGAAGAGTGGTTCTTAATACTCTCAAGTCAGAGCATGGCCAACTCAACCACCATAGAATGGTGAGGGAATTGAGATTTCTGGAAGCCCATGGAATCGGGAGCCCTGTCAAAAGACTAAATAGCAACCTGCACTGATGAAAAAAACAGCAGGAAACCAAGAGGTAAAATGAGAAAGGTGAAATTAGGTCTTACCTGCTAATTACACAGGTACACTACCAAAAAACTGCCTCCAGTTTTGCAACTGATTCCTATAGATTTTGGGGTGCTGAATCCAGGAAAAATAGCCAAAATGTTCCATCACGTCACGTTTTCTTGCAAAATTAGATTTCTTACCCATATAAGGAATGTTCACATAATTTCTTTTTAGCCGACTGCAGTTTATTTTCTTGGCCCAAAATAGAGGTTGTAATGGTTAACTAACTAGAAACACTCCCTCATGATATTTTAGAGTGTTTTGTATTCATTTTATACATTAACAGGACAATTGGGAGGCGGGGGGCTAAATCCAGTACTCGCGCTGGCGCATGTTCTTTCCTGTTCGCCTCGCCTCGTTCGCTCGCTCAAACACGGTGGTTGCGACATGAACGTTCCTGTCAAATTTCAGTTTCTTGCAAGTTCATTATTACCTTTTGTTTGCTCAGTCGTAATCCAGCTTTATTCCGAAGTGGTTCACTACAGTTGTAGTTTGCAGTTCTGTGTATTTGTGATGGCTCACAGAACCAGAGGTTGCGTCAACTCTCCGGACAGTTTTTGTTTTATTTGTGGGGAATATACCGTGAAAAAGCGGCAGAGGAACATTTCTGCATTTATTAAAAAAGTATATTTCGCCTATTTCGGTTTGAAGTTAGGCGATCAAGACAAACCGTGGGCTCCTCACAAAGTGTGCAAGACATGTGAGGAAGATCTACGCTTATGGATGAAAGGTAAAAAACAAGCATTTCGTTTCGGAATACCTATGATGTGGCGTGAACAAAGAGACCACAGCAGTGACTGCTATTTTTGCTCTTGCATTGTGAAGGGATACAACTTAAAAAATAAGAACGTAATAAGTTACCCCAACCTTCCCTCAGCAATTAGGCCTATGCCTCATAGCAACGAAGTACCTGTGCCTGAACCACCAAAATCTTTGGATCATATTTGTGTGGACGGTTCTGATCATGATGAGACTCATCAGATGGCTTTTCCCGGTGAGTCCAGTACTTCCGAGTTTGAAACTGAACCAGATCCGAAACCTGAACTTTTCTCTCAAGCTGAATTGAATGATTTAGTCCGGGATTTAGGACTCCCAAAAGATGCTGCCCAACTGCTAGGTTCTCGGCTTAAACAGAAAAATCTATTGTCACCAGGAACAACTTTTTATTGGTACCGCAACCGCGAGACACAATTTTTGAAGTATTTCAGCAAAGAGGAAGATTTGGTATTTTGCAACGATATATACGGAGTGATGGAAAAGTTTAAACTCAAGTATGATCCTGCTGAATGGCGGCTGTTCATTGATTCGTCAAAAGACAGCATAAAAGGTGTTCTTCTTCATAATGGCAACACATTCGCTTCAGTTCCTATTGCTCACTCTGTTATTCTCCAAGAAAAATACGAGAATTTGGCCCTGATTCTTCAGAAGATTCGTTATGATGAGCATAAGTGGATGATTTGTGGAGACTTTAAAATTCTATCCATGCTATTAGGGCAGCAATCCGGTTTCACCAAATATCCCTGCTTCCTTTGCTTGTGGGATAGCCGGGCCCGCGACCTACACTGGGGGAAAAAAGAATGGCCAATTCGGGAGTATTTGAGACCCGGTGAGAAAAATGTTCTTCATGAGAGCTTGGTACCTCGTGATAAAATTCTATTACCACCTCTCCACATTAAGTTGGGTCTCATTAAGCAATTCATCAAGTCCCTTCCAAAAGATGGTGAGTGCTTTCGGTACCTTTGCTCAAAGTTCCCCCGACTTTCTGAAGCAAAGCTAAAGGAAGGAGTGTTTGTTGGCCCTGATATAAGGAAACTCATTTCAGATGGAGCATTCGCTGAAACGATGTCTGAGAAGGAAAAAGAAGCCTGGGATTCCTTCAAGGATGTTGTTCTCAAATTCTTGGGGAACAGGCGGGATGAGAACTATAAGGATATTGTTGCCAGGATGCTCAATGCCTTCAAAGAACAAGGCTGTAACATGAGCCTGAAAGTCCATTTCTTGCACTCCCATGTGAACTACTTTCCCGAAAACTTGGGGCGTACAGTGAAGAACAAGGTGAAAGGTTTCACCAGGACATCAAGGACGCAGAGAGAAGGTACCAAGGAAGATGGAACACCACTATGATGGCTGATTTCTGCTGGTTGCTGCTGCGGGAAACCCCAGATGAAAAATACGCCAAGCAGCGCACCAAGAGAAGCATTCGGGGGAAGAAGAAACGGGCCCAACAGGAGATTGATTGACCCAAGAATGACTTTAAAATCTAAACTGTGTTGACAAATATCGTGTTTTTACTAAACTTTGAAATAAAAATTTGCTAGTTATTACCACAGTGTCGGATCTCATTTATTAGAATTTTATTTTTACACCATCGGGTGTTTGTCTTCATGTATTGCAATGGTGCGGTTTGCGTTTTCTATTCTTACATACATACCTGTACAACATTTTTTGCACATTTCTTTGCTTTGCTTTGTGTCTAACCTCGCTCTTATATGCTCAATGTTTGTGCACATGTATGTGGCTGTTTTAAGTGCAGACAATTTTGCTACCATCACAGTGTGTTTTGTTGACATTACTCTATTCTTATGTGCTGCCTTGTTACAATTTTCTTTATTCTTATTTGAATAACTACTAAACAATTAGTATAAAGAATTCATCCAAGAAACTTTTATCTCGATCGCACTCAATCTGAAACGTTCACCTCAAACTGCTAACCCAATGTAGCAAAAAATCTGTACGTGATGGAGCAAATTGGTTACCAGATTTGGATTCAGCGCACCAAAAAACGTAAAAATCAATCGAAACAGAGGCAGTTTAAAAAAAATTTTTTTTAGTGTACCTGTGTTACCTTTCCTTGAGCTCTCTCCGGGCCAGTCCAGGGAAACGCTAGGGTAGTCAATCCCCTTCAGCAGCTGAGGACTGAATACTTCAAGTTTTCTTGAGAGCCTAAGCCACTCCCCCTGAGGTCAATGCTCCAGTCTTCGTCTGACAAAGCAGCCAACTCAACATCTGAAACGAAAAGGCCACAACATAGGAACTGATAAATCGTCATATTCTCTAGGAATGAACCACACACGCCAAACGCTATGTGAGTTCCACGCCCAGATGAGCCCTTGCTGATGATTGTATTCGTTTTTGTTTTGTTTTTGTTTTTTTGTTTTTTAATATTGAAATAAAAAAAACAGGAAAAACAACTCCTTCGCACACAGTTGAAGAAGCCCAAAAGTTACGCCTAACCGAAGAAAAAAGGTAATCTTCTAGCACTCTTGCGCTCCGGTAGACGAACCAAAGAAGGGGTGGGCCCTGGACTGGCCCGGAGAGAGCTCAAGGAAAGGTAATTAGCAGCTAAGACCTAATTTCACCTTCCTTTTCACTTCTCCGGGCCAGTCCAGGGAAACGCTAGGGCAGTACCAAAGCAGTACCTAAATCCGGAAGGGACCCGCAAGACCTGCGATAATCGCCGAAGCCCCAACCTTCGCATCCTCTCTGGCCTGAACATCCAATCTGTAATGTTTTGCGAACGTATGCAAAGATGACCACGTCACCGCCCTACAGATATCCACTGGAGGCACGAATGCATACTCCGCCCAGGAAGTGGCTTGAGAACGAGTGGAATGAGCTTTCAGCCCTTCAGGAGGCGCTCTCCTTCCGGCTTCGTAAGCTGCTCCAATAGCCCGCTTCACCCATCGAGCAATCGAGGCTTTGGAAGCTGCTTGACCCTTCTTCGGACCTGCAAACAGAACAAATAACCTATCGGACCTGCGAAAAGGCTTTGTAATCTTCAGGTAACTTTTTAAGACGCGTCCCAGATCCAATCTACGGAGAGAACGATCCATCGGCGAACCCGAGAGATCGGAGAAAATCTGCAACGCCACCGATTAACAAGAAAAGCAGACACCACCTTAGGCAAAAACGAAGGCACCGTCCGTAAAAGGACCATCTCAGGCAAGAATTGAAGATAGGGCTCGCGACCGGACAGAGCTTGCAAGTCTGAAATCCGTCTGGCCAAACACAAGGCCACTAGGAAAGCCGTTTTCCATGAAAATTCTTTCAGCCGTTCCGAGGAAGCCGAAGCAAACGGCGGGTGCATCAAACCCTCCAAAACCAGATTCAAATCCCAAGATGGCACCACCCGACGTAACAGAGGTCTAATAAGCCTGGCCGCCCGAAAAAACTGTTGCACATCGCCATGCGTGGAGAGACGGCGACTCTGCACCATTCCTCTAAAACAAGTTAGTGCCGCCAAATGCACCTTCAATGTACTGAAAGCCAAGCCCTTATCTAAGCCATCTTGGAGAAACCAGAGCAGTTGCGGTAAAGTAGAAGACATAGGTTAAAGATTCCGTTGAGTACACCAATCAAAAAAAGACCCGCCAGATGCGAACGTATGCGAGCGAAGTTGTAGGACGCTTAGACCGAAGCAAGGTAGCCACTACGGAATCCTTTGCGTTTTAAGCGATTCCCTTCAAGAGCCAAGCCGTAAGCAAGAAGCAATCCACCTGCGGCATGAGTACTGGACCCTGACTCAACAAATTGACCCGAACCGGAAGTCGCCAAGGAGAATCTATCAAGAGCCGCGCGAGATCGGCATACCAAGGACGACGAGGCCAATCCAGAGCAATGAGAATCACTGTGCCCTGGTGAGTTGCTATACGCTGAATGATCCGTCCCAGCATCGGCCACGGAGGAAACACGTACAGAAGAGTGTCCAAAGGCCAGGGCTGGACTAGCGCATCCAGTCCCTCCGACATGTGCTCCCTGCGCCTGCTGAAGAACCGAGGAGCTTTGGCATTGCCGAGAGTGGCCATGAGATCCATCACCGGCCGCCCCCAGCGCAGCGTCAACTTGTGAAAAACCACCGCGTTCAGCTCCCATTCCCCCGGATCGAGGACATGGCGACTGAGAAAATCGGCTTGCACGTTGTCCTTGCCTGCCACGTGCGCCGCCGATAATGCTACTAGATGGCTCTCCGCCCAAACGAACAAGTCTTGGCATTCGACAAGCAATGGCACACTCTTGGTACCGCCTCGCTGATTGATATAGGAAACCATCACCGCATTTTCGGAAAATATTCAAACCGCCGCCCCTTCGATCAAGCGCTCGAAATGACGAAGAGCGAGACGCACTGCCCGGAGCTCCAACCGATTGATCGACCACGAGGCCTCTTCCTCGGACCAGCAACCCTGCGCCACTTGAGACTGACAGTGAGCTCCCCAGCCGAAGAGACTGGCGTCCATGGTCACTAGCACCCATGTAGGATCCTGCAAGGGCACCCCTGCCCTGAGATGTGCGGGATTCAACCACCATACCAGACTTTGACAGACGAGCTCCGGACAGACTAGTCTCCGCGAGAGAGGATGAAGCTGTGGAGACCACCTGGAAAGCAACGCCTGCTGCAGAGGCCTCATATGAGCCCTGGCCCACGGGACCAGATCCAATGTTGCCGCCATGGACCCCAAGAGTTGCAAATAGGTCCATGCTGAAGGAGCCAGTCTCAGCAAAAACGCCCGCACCTGCTCTAAGATCTTTAACACCCTGCTCTCTGGCAGAAAGACCGATCCTCGTGCTGTGTCGAAGAAAGCTCCGAGATAAGTAAGTTGCTGCACTGGCTGCAAGTGACTCTTCGCATGGTTGATGACCCAACCCAATCGCTCTAGCAGCTGCACCACCCGAGCCGTCGCCTCGACTGAGGCCGCTCGAGTATCCGCTCTGATTAACCAGTCGTCGAGATACGGATGTACCCGAACACCGTCCTTCCACAGAGCCGCCGCCACTACCACCATCAGCTTCGTGAAGGTGCGAGGAGCAGTGGCTAGGCCGAAGGGCAATGCCCGGAACTGGAAGTGACCCACTGGAAGGGCAAAGCGCAAAAACCGCTGATGAGCTTCCCTGATGGGTATGTGCAGATAAGCCTCTGTGAGATCTATGGCCGAGAGAAACTCTCCAGGCCGAACTGCCCGAATAACGGCGCGCAGCGTCTCCATGCGAAAATGCGGAACTCGTAAGGCACGATTTACGTGCTTGAGATCCAGAATCGGGCGAAAAGAACCTTTCTTCTTGGGAACCACAAAATAAATCGAGTACCGACCGAAGCCGCACTGGTCGCGAGGCACCGGAATTACTGCCTGCAGATGCAACAGTCACAATAGCGTATCGGAGACTGCCTGCGACTTCGGTCCGGGAGCATAGGGAGACTGTAGAAAAGCATCTGTCAAAGGGTAAGCGAAATCTAGCGCATATCCTTTTTGAATGATCTCTAGCACCCATTTGTCTGAGGTTATCGCGGTCCAAGCCGAGAAAAACTCCTGAAGATGACCCCCGACAGGGATCGGGGCCTGGACCAGCAAACCTTCATTGCGGCTTCTTATCAGTGGATTGCTGAGCATTAAAGTAGGTTCTACCGAATCCCCGAGCTCCGCAAAAGGAATTTCCGCGAGATCCAAAACGGCCCCTGGGATAGGAGGCAAATCGGGCTTCTCGAAACCTACGAGTATCTTTAACCTGACCGCGTTGCCCGGGCATTCCTCTAGCCGCCTTTGGCTTATCCTCCGGTAAACGACCTCCCTTAGAATCCCCGAGGTCTTTAACAATCTTCTCTAGAGCCTCCCCAAACAGCAACTTACCCTTATAGGGGAGTCTACTGAGGCGCAACTTAGACGAAACGTCCGCTGACCAATTACGTAACCAAAGAAAGCGCCTGGCCGCCACCAGCGAAGCCATAGACTTTGCAGCAATCCGCACCAAGTCATAGAAGGCATCAGCCAGGTAAGCTGCCACTGACTCCAACTTTGCACCTTTCGCCGAAGAAGACGTCCCTGAATCCGCAGAGACCTCCCTTTGGAGCCAGCGGATGGAAGCTCTGGACACATACGCACCACAAATGGAAGCCTGCAGCGCAAGAGCGCTTGAATCAAACGCCTGCTTCAAGAGAGCCTCTAACTTTCGATCCTGCAGATCCTTAAGTGCCGCCGCACCTTCTACCGGAATCGTGGTCTTCTTAGTCACCGCTGAAACTAAGGCATCTACCTTAGGCATCCGCAACAAGTCTCTCTCCTCCTGCGGAATGGGGTAGAGGTGAGCTAAGGCGCGACCACCTCTCAGGGAGGCCTCCAGACACTCCCACTCCGATTCAATCATCTGCTTTATAACCCGGTGCACAGGAAAACAGCGTTGTTCCGCCTTAAAGCCCTGCAACAACGGATCCTCAAGGGGTTCCTGCGATCCCGAGGGTAAAAGAAGATTCAAGGCCACCAAGGACTGAGAAATAAGAGCGCCAAGCTCTTCCTTCCGAAACACCCGAAAAACATTAGGATCGTCGCCCGGCGCAATCTCACCCTCTTCAAGCTCCCCTGGCCAAGGATCGACTCCTGCTTCTGACAGGACCTCTCCTGCCTCCCCTAGCTGGGCATCAGTGACAAGAGGCCCCAAGGAATCTAAACTGGACTGAGCCGCCAGCCCCGCTTGGGAAGTACCCTCACCAGGATCCCCTGCAACGTCTGCTGACCGAAGCACCTCCAAAGAAGGGGAACCGGAGGGCCCAGATCCTGACACAGAAGATTTCAACAAAAAAGCTTTATGCAGCGCCAGAATAAATTCTGGCGAAAAAAAGGTAGACACACCTTCCTGAGCCTCAGGAAGACCCCTGGGAACTTTAACTGCCACCGGAGACTCCTTAGCAGACTTAGATTTGCGCTTGCCAAGCTTCTGAAGGCCCGCGGGAGGAACGGACGGCTCCTTCAAAATGGCTGCCGTTCCCGCCTTTTCCGAGGCTAACAAAGGCCTCTCAGAATCAGACGAGAGCTTGCCTTCCATCTCGAGGGCTCCAAACAGAACCCCCGGGAAGAAAACGCCCACAGAGATATAAACCGCGACCCGGCACACTTAAGAACGACAAAGTCACTCACACAAGCAGCCGCTGACGCGCAACGAACCCGAATGGAAGGCAAGCGTCTCCCCGAAGCACAAGCTCACCTGAACTAAGCCAAGCAGCGCGGCACCGGAGATCGCCGTCCCGCTGCTAGCGGGAGATGCGATCATGCGGTGGCACAGACAGAGGGTAACTGGGGCTTCCAGCACCAATCTACCAAGGAATATGCAGACGCCCGAGAGAAGGCAGGCTCTACCCTTTTCCGCCCCTAAACAGGTAGGCAAGGGCCGTCTACACCGCTGCAGGAGCTGTTCCTATTTTTTTTTTGTTTTTCTTAAAACAGATCCTTTAGTAGCCCCTGAGAATATAGCCAAATATCAGCCCTGCTAGGACCAAGGTGCTATATAGCTTAGGGAAACAAAACAAAATGATCCTCTGACAGGGAGATGGCTAACATCGATCCTCTTCAGCTGCTAAGGACTGAAAGACTGGAGCATTGACCTCAGGGGGAGTGGTTTAGGCTCTCAAGAAAACTTGAAGTATTCAGTCCTCAGCTGCTGAAGGGGATTGACTACCCTAGCGTTTCCCTGGACTGGCCCGGAGAAGTGAAAAGGAAATAAAAGTTAGTGAAAGTGCCAAAAAAGGGCACCGGAGTCGACAAGTGACGATACCGAAGAAGAAGGGAAGACAAAATAGAAAAAAATAAGCACCCCCGAAGGGCATGGAGAAAAATGTTTTAACTGCGGTGGACAAGTGTGTGTAAGGCTCCATGGAAAAACTAAGACTGAGGAGAATCACTGGGAAGGCGGGAAGGCATGCATGCATACGCAGAGGGATTCTCCCAAGCGCTTCCTATTGGATGCTGGGGAGTGTTCCCGCTCAGACTCCATCAGGGGCGCCACTCATATGTGAAGACTGCATTCCAGCTTGTTCCTGGAAATAGGACATTTATTTGAATATTTTTTTTTAGTTTATTCTTTATTAGGTTTATCAAATTAAAAATAAAGAAAATTCTCCTTAATGACAAGTCAGAAAACAATACATAAATAGTTGAACATAACAAGAAATAATATCATAATCCTTTAGCCCACAATATAAGGAGCCAAGCACAGAAACAACAAGAAAATGAGAGAAACATCTAGAAGACTGCAGCAGCTAATTACTGCTAAACCTCTGGGGTAGTAGGAATCAATACTCTGGGCTTCTCCCAGGGAATTAAAAGGTCCAAGAGCTATTTAGGGTCAAGGAAAAGAAAATTATTATTCCTGAAAAAAAACTCTGCACAGACCCCATCAAGCACCCAAGCCACACACTACATCCCTGTCTTTGTTCATCACCCAGACTGACTTACCAGTATGTTTCTCAGCCAATTTTAACAATGCCAGTGGGGTAAGTGATTTTACTAATTGCACTTGTCCAATAGCAAAATTCATTATACCCATTTACACTATGAAAAAGTATATCTGTAATATGACTTTTTTTTCTTTTTTAACTCCTATACTCAGGTTCTAAGCAGGGATGGCCTGAAATGCATGCAGAGGGATATAGGGCCATGTGCAGAGACTGATTGAGGGGCCTCATTTGCATAAGCCAAGAGCTGAAAAGCAGGGCAATGCACAAAAAACAGAGTCGCTCAATCATAGGGCCAGTCCTAATTCTAAGTGTTAAGACTCCAACTGCACATAAGCTCCAAATCATTTTTGCATTCATTATAACTGACCACACTATTATTTATTTCTGCAGTGTTACTACATGTATTCAACACTAAACAAATTTGGACAGATACCAGCTTACTGACTCATCATATCATTTTTCTTAAACAAGAGCTATAAAATACTTGCTCTAAGAAGTAGCTTACCTTGTGTGGTTCTTCATTACCCATGTGCTATTTTCATGATCAATAAGTGAATGGAGCTGTCCTTCCAAAACAGGCTGCTGCCCCTTCAGTTTCACACTGATATGATTGGGAGAAAACTGTATCTGTATGTCCTCCCGTGCTGATAGTTCTGGAAACTCAACTGCTACTGTCAAATCTTCTCCAGTTTGCTGCCAGTAATAGAGAGGATCTACAAAGATAAACACCCAACATCTATTACTAGATGCAATAATATGAGACATTTTGGAAACTGCGTCACTATCCTTATATTATACATACAAATTATTTTACCTCTTACTAATGTCAACAAAATTGAAGACTAAAAATCCTCTCCACCAGTAATCTTTTTCCCCTTTTCCAGTTTGACCCCAGCATCATTAGTGATCTCACTGGGCTTGAAAGGTGAAATTTACATACTTAATTTTCTTCTTTCCATAACCCTACTAGACTAGCCCCGACCAGTGAGTTATTATCCTCATGCAGCAGGCAGAGGCAGGCTAGAGCGATATTCAGTGATGTCATCACTAGTATATCCACTGGTGAAGTACTTAGAGAAGTCAGTATGACACTTACCAAGCAGAAAGCAAGACTGAAAAAAAATCTGAAAAACTCTGAAAAATATTAAACAACTTTGAACTGTTGGCGCTTACCATAATTGACTCTGCATCAGACACAAATACTGACAATGCAGTTAAGAGGTAGCAGGGCTCCCAAAACTATAGCAGCAGCCTTCCAAGACAGGCCTGATCTGGTCTATCAGGATTCAAGGAAAGAAAATTAACAGGCATGTAAATTTCTCCTTCCTTATTCATGCAACTTGTATTGCTCCACAAAAGTGCTCAGAGATAACCAGGTAGCTACCCTACAGTTGTCCTCCAAAGACACCAAGGTGAACGCCACCCAGGAGGCTTGGGCCCTGGCAGAGTGAGCTCTGACTCCCTCTGGTATGTTCTTTCCACAGAGAAGGTAGGTTGAACCAATAGCTTTATTAATTCAAAGGGCAATCAAGGACTTTGCCAGGGCCTGTCACTTCCTCAGACCACAGAAAAAGACAAAAAAAAGCCTAACCGACAGAAGGAATTGGTAATCTCCAAATACTTCACTATCATTCTCCTCATGTCCAACAGACGCAGTGAGAGGTCTAATCGAAGGTCCTCCTCTTACATGGAGGGCAGCATCACAGTCTCATTAAGGTGAAAGGAAAACAACAACTTCAGAAAAAAGGACAGTATGGTCCTCAGAAAGACAGATGAAAAGGCCTGTAGCTCCAACAGCCACCTGACAGACACAATAACCACCAAGAATACCACCTTAAATCCTTGAGGGTGGCCTTCCAAAGGGACTCGTAGGCGGGAACCTTTCAATACCAGAAAAAGACTCCACTGTGGGACCATAGTCTGCATGGGTGAATAGATTTGCTTCAGCCTTGAGGAAGAATGAAACATCAGCATGTGCCAGCAAGGACATTCCTTGAATACACCCATGGCAGAACATGAGGGCCGCCATCTAAACCTTGAGAGAATTCAAAGATAACTCCTGGCCCAATCTGGACAGTAAGGAGGTGAAAACTGTGATTGTGTCCGCCTTCCCGGCATCCAGTGCCTGAGAAAAACACCACCACTCAAAAACCCTCACAAAGGCCCAGGAAGTAGAGGCTCTTTGGGTTTTCAGAAGGGTGTTAACTCCTGCTCCAGAGTAGCCCTTCTTAAACAGCCTATACCTCTCAAGGGACAGGCTGTAAGCGAGAAAGGAACAAGATCCTCCATGACCAGGGGGCCATTCCCTCTCCTGAAGAAGCAATAGAGGGGAGCCCACCAACAGGTTCAAGAGATCTATAACCCACAGCTGGAGTAGCCAGTCCAGCATCAATAGAATGGACAAACCTGGGTGGGACTGAATTCTGCACAGTAGGTAGTTCGCCAAGGGCCACAGGAGAAAGACAGATATACAAGGAGCTCCCTCCTGGGGCCACTCCTAAAGCAGGGCATTCAAGCTCATCTGTGGATCCAACCTATGGCTGAAAAAAAATTCTCCACTTTAGCATTTCCCTGGGTGAATACGGACAGGCCTGATCTCCTCACTATGAGGTTGAACACGCAAGGGCTTAGTTCCCACTCACTGGGATCCACTGTGTTCCAACTCAAGAAGTGGGCCTGCACATTGTTGACCTCCACTATGTTTATGTTTATTTATATTTGATATACCGCCCTTTATGACATCAGGGCAGTTTACAATTAAGTCAACATTTACAGGGTGGCTCAAGGCCAGGAAAAAAGGAAAACTACAATTGTAACAGGAAAGAAGAAATTGCAGGAAACGCAGAGACGTGGAATAGTTTTGTTCCAGACGAAGTGGTGTGGACAGGGAATTCCAAAGGGCAGGACCATGCAAGAAAAAGGCAGAGTGTCGAGTGGATTGAAGATGTGCGCATGAGGGATGAGAAAGGTGAAGACGATTTACATGAAGGGAGCGGAGACTGCGTGTGGGAACGTGAAACTGGAGGTGGTGAGTGAGGTACTGTGGCATGTGGGTATGGATAACTCGATGTACCAGGGTGAGTATCTTAAAGTGGACACAATATTCAACAGGGAGCCAATGTAAATGAAATAGCAGGGGAGTGACATGATCTCTACTATGTTGGTCACTTGACAGCAGATGACCCTCTGCTCATCGACAAGAGTTCTGCCACCTTGGCAGTCACTGCAGCATTGCCAGCGCTGCCTTGCTTGGCAATGCAAGCCACTGATATGGTATTGTCCGGGAACACACTGACAGCTTTGCATCCAGAAGAGACTGAAATCTTACCAGGGCCAGGCAGATCACTGTGGTCTTCAACTTGTATACTGACCAGAAGACTTCCTGGGGGTATGGGGGGCAATGTAACTGAACAAAGTGACCCAGACAGTGCACTCCCCAACCCTGCAGGCTGACATCTGTGGTAACTATTACCCACTCTGGTGCCTCAAGAGGCATCATTGTTTATCAGAAGGTGAGCCTCTAGCCATCAGACCAATTGTTCCTGGGAGAGAAGAGGACACTGATCGAATAACTGGGAGCAGGGTGATCAGTGAGCTAGGTAGTGACAATGCAGGGGGCGCATGTGCATTCTGCAATAAGGTACCAGCTCCAGGGTTGATGCCATGGACTCTAGGAGTTGAAGGTAGTCCTGTGCCTTGGTTGCTGCTTGAGGGCAAAACTCACCAGCTCGTCCCAATGAGTGCTGATGCAAGCCCGAGATACTCCAATTCCTGGAAAGGGATGAGTCTACTCTTAGGATAGTTAATCACCAAACCCAGTTTTTCCAGCCAGAGAATCACCTGGGCTATATCTGTTCTGGATCTCTCCCCCACCACCATGTTCTTCAAGAAGGTGGGAAGCACCATGGCCAGCCCAATAAACAGAGCAGGAAATTGGAAATGGCGGTCCAGGACACAGACGTGGAAGAACCACCAATGCTGCTCTTGGACAGGAATATGGAAGTATTCCTCGACAAGATCCAAGAGAGTTAAGAAACTCCCCTTGCTGAACCAATATAATAACTGATATAAGGGTCTCCTTATGGAAGTGGGGCACTTGCAGCTTGGCAATGACTACCTTCAGGCCCAGAATGGGTCAGGACGACTCTCCTTTTTTGGCACCACAAAGTAAATAGAATACTGCCCCTAACCCTGCTCTGCAGAAGGCACCAATACAATAATCTGCAACTACAGAAGGCACTGAAGAGTATCTTCTACAGCACCCTCTTGGCTAAGGAGCAGCAGGGAGACTTCACAAAGGCGAAATGAAAAGGATCTGTGAAATCCAGCACATACGACTTTTCTAGGACCTCAATGACTCACTGGCCATTGAGGTCCTAGATATGAGCCCATTCCAAGTGAAACAAATGGAGCCACCTCCCCTCCCACTAACAGGCCACCCTTAGGAAGGGACCTGCTGGAATTCATTGCAAGAGCTTAGTGACACCTGAGGCGGCAGTTGCGGAGGTCTGAGAACACTAGGATCTTCGAAAGGGCTGACGCTTCTTGGGTTTGGAGTCTGGACCCACTGGAGGAATAGGCCGTGCCTGAACTTCTACTGGCCCTAGGCCGCTCTCATGCTCTTCAATGAGTTCTAAATGAGGCACCCCTGGGACCTCTGAACCTATCTTCCAGGAGCCTGTGTGTGAGTTTTTCCAGTGTCTTTGACAAACTTCTCTAGATCCTCCTTAAAAAACAATCTGCCTTTAAAGGGAAGCTTGATCAACTACAATGTGGAGGCGGGATTGACCAACCACTTCCAGAGCCAAAAGTTACCTTTGGGCCACTACAGCTGCCACTATGGACTTGTAGGAAATTCTGATCAAGTCTATCAAGTCATACAGGACATCCAGCACAAAACGACACTCCCGACTCTAATCTCGCAATTTCTGGGCTGTCCGGCAACTGCTGGATCAAGATGGCTTGAGCTAGCACTCCTGCACAAAATGCCACCTGAGTGCCCAAGGCCGAGGCCATGAAAGCATTCTTGAGGAAGGCTTCCACCTTCCTACCATGAGTCTTCCTTTAGCGCAGTACCCCATTTCAACAAAAAGACTGTGAGCTTTGTCACTGCCAGGCATCCACCTTAGCGAGCACAAGAAGCTGTTCCATGTCTTCTTGGGGCAGAGAATACAGCAGAGCCAGGATCTTAGGGCCTCTCAGCCCCAGCTCCAGTATCTCCCACCGAGAAATCACGAGCTTAAGCAATGGCACAGGGGGTGGGGGGAAGAAACCAGAAGAATGCTACAAATCCTCCAGGCTAGGGTCCACCTGTGAAAGCTCCATTTGAGCTGGCTCCAAAATAAGAAAGATCACAGCATCCTGAATAAGGTAGAAAAATCTTCCCTGTGAAAAAGACAGATCACCAACGATCCTCACACTTCGCAAGGCGAAGCTCCCCTTTCTCTGCTCACTCTCCCACTGGAGATAGGGAATCCTCTTCATCATCCTAGCCTCTCCTATAGGAAACAGGGCTGGGCTCCTGGAGGAATGGACAGGAAAAAAAAGCAGGGTGGAGATGCTTAACCCCTTTGCAGCTAGCAGGAGAGATACCAAAAAACAGAGATCTCTGTAGTCCCATGCAGGTAATAGAGGCTGAAAACAGCCTTCAGCCTCTTCACCATGGTCCTCTACTGAAGGGACCATGAAGCCATACAAGATAACTGCTATTCTTGCCGGCAAGAAAATCATGGCAGGAGCGGCATAGGCAGCAAAACTGACCTTGAGCCTTGGGCCCCCCCCCCCTCAATAGTGCCATAAAAATATTACCCAAGGCATATCTACGCCACTCTGGGTAAAAAGAGTCAGCTGAGGAGCTTGTGCACTGGGTGCAGCTAGAAGCACACCGATATGTCCTTGGCATTGTAGCAGAGCTCAACGTGTTCAAAAGAAAAATAATGTGAAGTAAAAAACCCAATGGAAAAGAATCTTTAAAGTTGTACCATTTGATGAGATTTTAGTAGTCTTGATGGATCTCCATTCTTCCTTGCTTAGATTTTTGGCAGCAGTACAGTTCAGGCCATTTTCTGGGCTGAAGCTGAACTATCAGAAATCTGAGGCATTGCCCATCACTCCAATAGCAAAGTATGGGTGGGGCACACAATTCCCATTACACTAGGCACAAGAGTCATTTAAGACTAATAAGAGAAAATATTTTTTCACTCAACGTGTAATCAAACGCTGGAATTTGTTACTGGAGGATGTAGTAAAGAGTAGTTACTCACCTGTAACAGGTGTTCTCCAGGAGCAGCAGGAATCAGTCCTCACTTATGGGTGACATTGGCGCCGATGGAGCCCCCGTGCGGAGCATTCCCCCAGCTTTCTATGAAAGCCTTTGGGAATACTATACACATGCGCGGTCCCCTTCCCGCCTAAAGGTGCCATCTTGCTCAGTCAAATGACATAGCTAAAAAACAGCACACAAAAATGAAAAAAATTAACTATGTACAACTGCAACTCCCAGGGGAGGAGGGAGGGTTGTGAGGACTGATTCCTGCTGCTCCTGGAGAACACCTGTTACAGGTGAGTAACTACTCTTTCTCCAGGACCAAGCAGGAAGTCAGTCCTCACTTATGGGACTCCCCAGCTTCAGGCTACCGGGGGCCCAGAGCTGAAAAATGAGCTCCCTCTAGCCTCAGCATCAGAGAAAGGATTTCACTGAAACATACCCCCACTGGTGGCCCAACCAGAGGGCTGGAGGGTAAGGAGTTGCCTAAACCTCAAAGAGATTCCGGAGCACTGCCTGACCGAAAGCACTGTCCCTGCGGGACTCCCTCTCCAGGCAGTAATGGGCCACAAAAGTCTGGCTTGAGGACCAAGTTGCAGCCCTGCAGATGTCTGCCAAGGGTACAGAGCGGAGATGAGCTACTGAGGCAGCCATTGCCCTGACATGGTGGGCCATGACCTGACCCTGCAAAGGAAGGTCAGCTGCCCTGTAGGCCCAGGTGATCCAGTCAGCCACCCAGATGGACAAGGTACGCTTGGAGACAGGTACCCCCAAGTTATTGGGGTCAAAAGATACGAAGAGCTGAGTAGCCCTCCTATGCCTCTGCGTACGGTCAAGGTAGAAGGATAAAGCCCTCCTACAGTCCAGGGTATGCAGGACTGTCTCAGCCCGGCTGGCATGGGGCCTAGGGAAGAATGTTGGAAGAACCACCTCCTGGTTGAGATGGAAAGAGGAGACAACCTTGGGGAGGAACTTAGGATAAGTCCTAAGGACTACCCTGTTCTTATAGAAGCGAGTGTATGGCCTGTCACAGACCAGGGCTTGAAGCTCACTCACTCGCCTGGCCGAGGTCAAGGCCACTAAAAATAGAGTCTTCCAAGATAGGAAGCATAGAGGACATGTAGCCATTGGTTCAAAAGGTGGTCGAGTAACTTGCTGCAAGACCACATTCAACTCCCACTCAGGAGCCGGTGGACGGAGAGGAGGCTTAAGCAAGAGTAAGCCTCTGAGAAATCTGGACACCAAGGAGCGACCTGACAAAGAGTGTCCCTCCACCAGAGAGTGGTGAACTGCCAGAGCAGAGAGGTGGACCCGAACAGAATTGGACTTGAGGCCCTGATTGGACAAGTGCAGTAGGTACTGGAGAACTACTGGCACAGTGCAGGTGAAAGGATCTTCCTTGCATTGCTGACACCACAAGGAGAACCTTCTCCACTTTAGGGCATATGTTTTCCTGGTGGATTGCTTTCTAGAGGCCAAGACCACCTCTTCTACTTCCTGAGATAGGCCCCAGGGAGCCAAGACTACCCTTGCAGCCTCCATGCCATCAGATGGAGAGATTTGAGATTGGGATGCAGGAGGTAACCCTGATCTTGAGATAGAAGGTCGGGTTGGAATCCCAGAGGCATGGGTGTTTCCACCGCCAGTTGAAGTAGCAGGGGGAACCAGGGCTGCCTCGGCCACCTGGGAGCAACCAGAAGTACTGAGGTCTTGTCCCTGAGAATCTTGAACAAAGTTCGGGCCACCAGAGGCGTGGGAGGAAACGCATATAGCAGGCCCTGGGCCCACGAAATCAGGAAAGCATCCGCCGCCGCCCTTAGGGGATGCGGTTGCCTGGAACAAAACCTGGGCAGCTGGTGATTCAGGGGACTGGCAAAGAGATCCATGGATGGAAGTCCCCATGTCAGGAAAATCTGTTGAACCACCAAAGGGTGCAGCTTCCACTCGTGGGGCTGTAGAATTCTGCTTAGGCGGTCTGCCAAAATGTTCTCCTGGCCAGGAAGATAAACAGCCCTCAGCAACATCTGGTGCCTGAAGGCAAAAGAGCAAAGGGCCTGTCCTTCCAGGCATAGAGGCCTGGACCCAGTGCCGCCCTGCTTGTTCACATAGAACATGGCCACTTGGCTGTCCGTCTGAACTAGAACAGACTGGTGGGCCAAAGCGTGAGAAAAAGCCTTGAGGGCTAAGCGAATAGCCTGCAGCTCCAGTAGGTTGATCTGTTGCGTGGCTTCCCATGGGGACCAGAAGCCTTGGGTGCAGCTCTCTTGACAGTGTGCACCCCAGCCCTGTAAGGAGGCATCGGTTGTCAACACCACCGTGTGGGCAGGTACCTGAAAAGGCACCCCCTGAAGTAAGTTGGGGAGATGTAGCCACCACTGAAGAGAATTCAGGAAGAGTTTGGACACCCTGACTTTGTCTGCCAGGCTCCCTGTGGCCTGCTTCCACTGAGTCCTGAGGCACCACTGTGCAGGCCTCATGTGGAGGCGGGCATTGGGGGTCACATGCACAGTCGATGCCATGTGCCCCAGAAGCTGCAGACAGAGCCTGGCAGGAGCCCTGGGCAGGCCGAGAAACCGGGATGCCAACTCCCTGAGCCTTTGCGCTCTGTCCTCTGGCAAGTAAGCCCTTGCTTGCAGAGAGTCCAGCCGTGCTCCTATGAACTCGAGGTTCTGGGAGGGGAGCAAAGTGGACTTTGCGAAGTTTATGACAAAACCTAGATCTTGAAGGAGTGTGACAGTCCTGAAGGTGGCCTGCCTGGCCTCCTGGTAGGTCTGACCCCGGATGAGCCAGTCATCCAGATAGGGGAAGACAAAAATCCCTTGAGTCCTCAAGTAGGCCGCCACCACAGCTAGGCACTTTGTAAAGACCCGTGGGGCAGAAGTTAGGCCAAAAGGCAGCACCCTGTATTGATAATGGTTTCCTCCCACCACGAACCTGAGGTACTTTCTGTGGTCTGGATGAATGAGGATGTGGGTGTACGCATCCTTTAAATCTAAGGAGCATAGCCAATCTCCCTGCTGGAGGTAGGGCAGAAGCATTGCAAGAGTAAGCATCTTGAACTTTTCTTTCTCCAAAAACTTGTTGAGGTTCCTGAGGTCTAGAATAGGCCTTAGGCCTCCTGTTCTCTTTGGCACCAGAAAATACCTGGAGTAGAACCCGTGCCCCTGAAGGTGAGGAGACACAGGCTCCATCGCCTTGTCCAGGAGCAGACCCTGAAGTTCTTGGAGGAGGAGGTTGGTGTGCAGGAGAGGCCTCAGAGGTTCTCCTGGAAAATAGACAGGAGGTAGCTATTGGAAATGGAGCATATAGCCCTGGTGAATGATGCTTAAGACCCAAGCATCCCCTGTAATCAGTGGCCACCTGTGGGCAAACAGGGCTAAGCGACCTCCTGTGCAGGGATGGGACAGCAGGGACGGAGAGGCTATGCCTTGGGAGTCAAAAACCCCCTCCCTGCTGGGTAGGAGCAGGAGCCGGAGGCTTGGTGGTCTTATGCCTACGGGGTCCATGTCCCTGCCCCTTGGCCTGCTGCCTCTGAGGGGGAGCTGGGGAGGCCTGGTATTGAAGGAAAGGTTTGTAGGCAGACACCTTTCTCGGGTAGAAGGACTTTTTACCCGAGCCCTTCTTTTTGTGAGAAGGGGCAGAAGTCTTTCTGGACAGCCTAGTCCTGCTCAGGTGCTCGGTCTCGAGCTCAGCGGCCTTCTTGGCCATGGGTTTGCCAAAAAGGTTCTCCCCTCGGCAAGGGACTTCGACCAACTTGTCCTGAACCCAAGGCTCGAGGTCCGATGACTGCAGCCATGCCTAACGTCGAGCCGTGATGCCGGCGGCCACCACATGAGCCGAAGCCTCAAAGCCATCGTAGGCCGCTCGGGACATGAATTTGGAACAGTCCCGGATACCTGAAGACAAAGACTGGAACCTCTGCAAAGGTTCCCCGGAGAGACCAGCAGAGAAGCTCCTTTGCCAGGTTTCGAAGAAACATGCCCATGTACAGCTGGTATGACTGGACACGGCAAGCAAGCATCGAGCCCTTGAAGCACTTTCTGCCGAAAGCATCCAGGTTCCGGGCCTCCCTACCAGGGGGCACCGCAGAGTGCATCTTCTGGCTCTTCAGTCGATGCATGGCCGATTCCACCACCATGGAATGGTGCAGCAGCTGCGCCTTTTGGAAGCCAGGGCTCTTACGGAGTCGATAAATGGAATCGACCCGCTTGCTCAAGACCAGCGCTGAGGCCGGTGCCTCCCACATCCGGAAGAGGAGCCATTCCAGCATCGGAGGAACCGGCACAGTAAAGGCCTCCTTCGGAGGAGAGTCATACTGGAGGGCCTCGAGCTCCTCGGCTCGAGGCTCCTCCTTAGGGTTGGCGGGAATAGCCAAGGCCTTGGCCATGTCCCGCACGAACTCCGAGAACCGGGTGTCCTCCAGAAGGGACCTACTCCGGGGCTCGGACTGCGGTGAGTCCGACGGGACGCACCGAGTCCTGAAGGTATCGGGGGACTCCTCATCCTCCGTCTCCCAGGCTGACTCATCAGAAGAGGAGTCGAGGGGCTCCAACCGCGCGGGTCGAGGTGGCACCTGCCCAGACGCCAAAGGCACTGGCGTCGACGCCCTCGGTTACCGAGCGGGAGGTCGAGGGAGACCTTGACCAAGGACGACCTCGAGCCTTCATGGTCTCGAGTATCGGCTTGGTCTCTGGGGTCAACTTCGACGTCGATGTCCCGGTGGTCGGGGCAGATGCACAAGCGAGGCTGGCCATCAGTACCCGCTGCTGCTCCATGAAGGCATACAATCTGCACTCCAAGGCTGTCAGCCTGAGTCCAAGCTCAGGAGACTCAGCAGCCACCGACTTGGGCCCCGGCAGCGCCGGGCCCGACGTCGGCTCCCTCGGAGGAGAGTCCACGAGGACTACAGGACTTACGTATCCGACGGTCTCCTGCTCTACACGAGGTACTTTGGACGGCTTCTCCTGCTCCAAAGGCCCGGGACGGCGGTCGGGGGTCTTAGACCTGGCCCTCGAGGAACCAGAGACCTCCTCCAACGCCACCCTCGCGAGCTGTTTCTTACTCTTGCGTTCCCGGTCGGGGGACCCCCTGTCCGAGGAACCCCGGCGATGCTTGGGATCAGACTCTCGAGACGTTGAGGCTTCAGACGAGGTCCGGGCCTGGCCGGAGGCAGAATCGGAAAAAATCCTTTCCTTCTGGTGCTGACGGCTTCAAAGCGCCTTGGTGGACATTTTACCACACGGGCCACAGATCATGGGGTCATGATCTGAGCTGAGGCACCGAAGGCAGCAGTCGTGTGTGTCAGTGAGAGACATTAGTTTCTTGCACCGATCACACTTCTTGAAACCACTGGAAGCCATCGGGGAAAAAAGGGCCCCCACGAGGTCAAAAGACCGGCCTTCCAGAGAAAAAAGGGTGCCAGCCACGAAGGGCAAAAACCGAAAAAAGAAAAACGGGCTCGATACCGGTGTACCGAACCTGGCAGGAAGGGGAACCGGCGTCAAACTCTGAGAAAAAGACGAAGAAATCTTCGAAAAAATGTCAACTTTTCCAGGTGACTCAAACGTCCGATGGGCTCCATGGAAAAAGAGAGACTGAGCAAGATGGCACCTTTAGGCGGGAAGGGGACCGCGCATGCATGTAGTATTCCCAAAGGCTTTCATAGAAAGCTAGGGAAATGCTCCGCACGGGGCTCCATCGGCGCCGATGTCACCCATAAGTGAGGACCGACTTCCTGCTTGGTCCTGGAGAAAAATTGTTAGTGTAGCTGGATTTAAAAAAGTTTTGGATAAGTTCCTGGAGGAAAGGTCCATAAACTATTATTAAAAGGGAACCAGGATATCTCTGCTTGACCCAATACAAGCATTATAGAACCTGTGTCTTTTGGGGAAACTGCTAGGTGCTTATGACCTAGATTGGCCACTGTTAGAAACAGGATACTGGGCTTGATGGACCTTGGTCTGACCCAATATAGCATATCTTATGTTCATTGAAATAGTTAGGTATTCAGATACCTAACAGCGTATCCAATCTATATAGAAACAGTGTAGCTCCTTTATGGAGGTATTTGCATGTAACTTCCGCAAATCTGCTAGTCTTTGTCCCCGTTGTTGCAAAGGCAGGCTTACCTGGATTATCTTGCCCAAATGGTTATATATGCTTTTTTACCTGTGGTGTCACTGTGATTAATAAAACCCTGCAAAAATGTTTGGCAGATATGTAAGCCTCGATTACCTCTTGAGACACTCATACATCAATGGGGCATGTTTATGTTTATGTTTATTTCATTTGTTATACCGCCCTTTATAACATCAGGGTGGGGTACAATCGCAAAATATACAAGGTAAAGGAAGCATTGCCTTCCAGATTTACGTTTTTACCACTTAGCAGCCTTGACATAATATATAAAGGACTGGGCTAATTGATCACTGCATTACACTCTATTTTTATTAAAGCATTACTTAGTCATGCCCATGAGTTTACGATTTGAACTGCACACCACATTGGATTACTTACTGCAACAAGTGGCCACCCACCCTGTTTGGTGCCCTTGAGGAAAGTTTGGAAGTAGGTATGCCAGAGGTACACTCCAACTCAGTTATCGCCTTGTTACCTATTCATGGTAATTTCGATTTTATCCCAGGGATGGAGCAGGCAAACTTTCGCCAATGGAATAGCTGGTGTATCTGTACTACAGCTGATGTACTGAATGATGTGGGTAGCATCGTTTATCGTTTACTGCATTTGATATGTCATCCTTTGATCAAGACCACTGCTGATTTACAGCAAGACTATACTCTTCCTGGGTGAGAACCTTTTCGTTTTTGCAATTGAGACACTATATTACCCATTATGATAGAGTGGCTCTTAGTGCTCTTTCCTGGGAGCCTGTTACAGAACTTTCCTTACTAGAGGCTACTGAGCTAGTATCAAAGGGATTCCTACCCTGGCTTCCCTGGATCTTAGCATGCATAACCACTAGGCTACTCCAAACACTGTGGTAATACTCTACAGGTGACATAGAAGAGCAGTTATTATGGGGAACACTCACAAAGAGGCACATAATGCAGCTCCCCACAACCTTTCCTCTTATCTCTCCCTACACCTCTCCTCGGGATCTCTGCTCTTCTGGCAAATCACTTCTATCTGTGCCCTTCTCTTCTATTGCTAACTCAGGACTTTGCTCCTTTCACCTTGCTGTTCCTTATGCCTGGAACAAACTATTTGAATCTGCATGTCAGGTGCCTTCTTTGACCCTTTTCAAATCCAGGCTGAAAACTCACCTCTTCGCTGACGCTTTCGGATCTTGATTTACCTGGTCTCCATTGTGTTTCCTTACAATTCCCGCTAGATGTATCCCATGTCTACCGCTACTTGTTGTCTGTCTTGACTAGATTGTAAGCTCTGATGAGCTGGGACCGTCTCTTACACGTGCTGATCAGCTCTGCGTATGTCAAGTAGTGCTATACAAATGCTCAGTAGTAGTAGTTTAAATGTGCATGCTAAAATTACCCTTATTTATTTATTAAATTCTTATATGCACCCAGCCCCCCCTCAGCTGCTAACATACCACAATGGAAATTCCTCAGGTGAACCTCCTATTCCTACTCAATCCAGTTGAAAAAAAAAATACCAGTGTACACCTGCCCTATACTACTATAACCATCAAACTGTACTTAAGTCAAGATATAGTAGCCATTTTCTGGCATTAAAACACGTGCACATGAAGTCATGGCCTGCCGCTTCTGCTCCCTCTAACAAGAAGTTACATAGGAGTGGGCAGGAGTGGCAGGCCATGAGCGATTTAAAGCCTGTCACGGCACTGTAGCAATGGCTGAACTGCTGCCATTTCAAAAGAAGGATCGCATGCCATGTCCTCCCTTCCCCCCCCGGTGGGAGGGTAGATGCCAGGTGGGTGGTGGTGGCGGTAGCATGGTGGTGCCCAAGCATGAGGCAGGGGGGGCAGAAACCCTTGGACTGGCTCTGCATATAGCTATAGAGGGAAGGGTATAGCCATCCACCCACAGAGGGACCCCATGCCCCCTTCCCTTCTGTGAGAGCTCTGGGGATACACTACATGAAGGTGCTGAATCTCACACAGCTCCCTGGCTGAGCACCCCACCCTGGCAGAATCAAAAGAGACCCCCAGGTCCATGTTTAGCCTTAGCCTCTGGGCATGCAGGGGACACCAATCAGCAAGTTCCAACAGTGGAAGTCCATGTTCATTTACAGAAATATTATGCTGCTACTCCGAGTTGGTATGCCTCAGCCACATCCTCCCTCGGTCAGGGTGAGGGGCCATCTGCCCAGAGGCACATAGCCCATGGCAGCAACATGGACCCTTAGGGATCAGATGGCTTCTGTGCTGCCACACCGTCATTTAGCCATGAAGTGCATCACCTAATTTGCATGCCCCTCCCCCACTGTACTTTTCTGGCTCCAACTCTGCCTCTCAAGCCAGTGCTGACTGCAGCACAGAGCAAAGGCCCTATTCTCCTGACATCTCCACAGCATACATTACCGGCAGCCCTCTAAAGTTTATCCAGTGCATATGCAGACGTTAACAGCAGTCCATCGGGACAGCTTTTGCTGTGTCCATGACTGTTTGTCCACTGTCCCAGCAGGTTGACAGCACACCTGCAGGCCCTGGTGTTGAGGCTGTCAGGCTTGTGTGTTCCACACCCATGGTACAGCCCATGCAGCACTCCCAAAACAAAAGCCTAGATGTGCGTCTTGGTATTCAGCTCACATCTCCTATTGACCTCCTTTTGTTTCAATGTGCTTGCCATGCTTCTGCCCTTCATATTTCTTAATACTCATGCCCGAACTACGCAGTTGGTGTGCAAGACCATGGCAAGTGCAGCTAGTGCCTGGTCAGAGGCTGGTATTAGTTGTGGCCACAATAGTGGCATGGTTGTTTAGCTAGCATGTGACTACTGCACTTGCCACAGCTGTGCACCCTGTCTCTGCCTATTTACACGCTATGCTGCTAGCATGGGATTTTTAACATGTTCACCTTTGGGTTGAGTGCTCCTTGCTACTGCTTAGCACAAATGTACATAAAACCCACACCAAACCCTGTGCTACCAGCTAATGCACTTTAGTAAACATGCCCGAAATTATTAAAACACACACACTACTTCACCCTATCAATCTCTACAATTCAGCTTGTACCACTATCCAGTTCAAACCTGTATTATCCTCAGTCCAGCATCCACCTCAGATCATGAGATCTCCACCATACTCTGACTTGCACCCTTCCATCTTAAGATAAAACCCAGTTTTATTTTCCCATTTCAAAACCCATCATAACCCATCTCTAGCTTTGATTCAATAGGCATCCAATCATACCACTTAGGTTCTTCCTTTAAATTGTGCTCAAATGACCAAACTTGATTATTGTAATACGCTTTATGAAGGGATTCTTGAAATCAGTCTTCGACGTCTTCAGGTAGTGCAGGATACCACAGCAACGTTGATTGTTGGTACACTGGCTAATCTTCCGCCAGTGTCGCTATGTTCATGTTAACCCTCTTCTCAAGACACTTCATTAGCCCCCTATCCGTTTCCGCATCCAGTTCAAACTTCTACCACTAACCTATAAGTGCATTCATTCTGGGGCTCCTTACTACCTTTCCTCTCTTATCTCTCCCTACACCCCTCTTCAGGAACTCCGCACTTCTGGCAGATCCCTTCTATCTGTGCCCTTCTCTTACAATGCCACTTCCAGACTTCGATCTTTCTACTTTGTTGCTCTTTACGCCTGGAACTACCTGAGTCAGTATGTCAGACTCCATATGTGTCTCAGTTGAAATGCAGGTTAAAACTCACTTCCTTGAGACTGCTTTTGGATCCTGATCCCTCTAGTTTCCTGTTCACCACCTATGTGTTTCCTTACCATTATCCTAGATATATCCTAGTCCCCAACTGTGTAGCACTGTGTGTGCCTTGTAGCACTATTTATTTATTTATTTATCAATCAAAACTGTTTATATTTTAACCTAAACTTGGTACAGGGACATTGATAAGTTGGATTTTTCAGAGGCAATGGAGGGTTAAGTGACTTCCCCAGGGCCACAAGGAGTGCTAGTGGGAACTGAACCCTGGTCTCTTGGTTCCCCCAAGCCAGTGTTCTAACCATTAGGCTACTCATCCACTCCAAATGATAAGCAGTAGTACTACAAAGAAATTTGATTTTAAAAAGCCTGTATTATTTCAATTACATTGTCCCCCTATTGAACTGCAAATTCTTTTTGAAGTTTTTATGTTAGTTTTTAAAGGCTTCATAAATAGTAACATAGTATGTTATGGCAGATAAAGACCAGTATGGTCCATCCAGTCTGCCCAGCAAGGTGGCAAGAGTAGGTGCATTTGCCGCTTCGTGCAGGTACCCCTCCCTATGCCTTTGTTTAGGAGTGTACTCACCGCTCCGTGTGGTCACCCCTATTTGCTGAGATATAAGAGATAGTTTTGTTTATTTTTATTTTATCCTGTTGCTATAAAGGGATCCACTGTGTCTGTCCCATGTCATTTTGAATTCTGTCACTATATTTGCCCCACCACTTCCATCAGGAGGGCATTCCAAGCATCAAGAAGTAATTAGACCTTAACGGCTAATTAGTGTTCCTGAAGGATCTCCATTCCAGTCCCTTTCTTCTGGGTTGTGCTCCTCTACCTGCAGCTTGGATACTGAGTATGTCATTCTTTGATCACCTCAGGATATATACCACTGGCACCACCCACCAGCCTCAGTATCCTGTTGACAAAGTAGACCTAACGGAGAGACAACTAAACCAAACAATTAACTAACTGCAACTATAACCAAACCACCACCTCCCCCTCCCAGAAAGGGATATTCCAACCCTCCCCCCCACCCCCAAGTAGGCGGCTTACCTGAAAGGCCCTTACAAATTCAGACAGCCACCTAGACTGTCCATTAGTTAGCAGGGCCATGCAACCGCCTGATCCACTCCGTCACCGAATCCTAGAGCCAAAAAACCTCTTTCTGCCCCTCTTCGGACCGGTAATCTATTTCTTAACCTACCATACCGGGCGGGATCAGGGACTGGATTGGAGATCCTTCAGGAACACTAATTAGCATGTAAGGTCTAATTACTTCTTCCTAAGCGTCTCTCCAGTCCAGTCCCTTTCTTCTGGGATGTAACAGAGCAGTTCAACCATGGGAGGGGCCTGCCAAACCGGACCGAAGCACCGCTCCCCCAAAACCATCATCTGCCGCCGCCTGAACATCCAACCTGTAGTGCTTGGCAAAAGGTATGAAGGGAAAACCAAGTGGCCGCCCTACAAATTTCCGACGGAGGAACCAGACTAAACTCTGCCTACGAGGCCGCTTGAGCCCGGGTGGAGTGAGCTTGGAAGACCGTCAGAAACTGCTTTCCCTTTAGTAGATAAGCCGACGCAATGGCTTCCCTGATCCATCTTGAAATTGAGGCTTTGGCCGCTGCTTCTCCCTTACGCGGCAACTCAAACAAAAACAACCTTTCTGACTTGCGGAATGCCTTAGTACGCCTCAAATAACGCTTTAAAATTCTTCGCACGCCCAGAAGGCACAAACGTGCATCACCCTCCTCCTGTCCCAAAGTGGCAAAGGAAGAGAGAGACACCGACTGATTCACATGGAAGGGGGAAACGACGGTACCGTCTGCAGCACCACCTTCTCCTCAAAGAAAACGAGAAACAGGACAAAGCTTGCAACTCACACATGCCTGACAGAGCAAATGGCCCCATAAAAACTGCCTTAGGTATCAGATCCTTCAAAGATGCATGTTGTACTGGTTCAAAAGGCTCACCTGCTAGGGCATCTAACACCAGATTAAGGTCCCAAGAAGGCACGATCGACCTCTGCTGAGGCCGTAAGTGCCTCACTGCCTTGAAGAATCGAACCACATCTGGATGCTCGCCTAACGATCTACCCAAAATCTTACCTCTGTAATAGGAAATAGCCACTAGCTGTACCCTCAATGAACTGGCTGTCAGCTCCTTTTCAAAACCATCCTGCAAAAAATCTAGCACCTCAGAGACAGAAACTTTCAGGGGCCTCTTCCGTCGCCCCTCACAACAGTTCTCAAAACACTCTGACATACGCCAGACAGGTTGACCGTTTACGCACCTTTAGCAGTGTTGAGATCACTGCTCCCAAATATACCTTCTTATGCAGCCTAGCCCTAAGTGAGAACCAATCCACCTGCGGCATCTTCACACGACCCTGAGGTGCCAAGGTTGACCTGCCAACAGCCTCATCAGATCAGTGTACCACGGCTTCCTTGGCCAATCCGGAGCTATCAGAATCACCAATCCCTGATGCGCCTCTATCCTTTGCAGAACCCTGCCTATGAGAGCCCACGGCGGGAACACATACAGTAACCCCCCTGTGGGCCATCTTTGAACTAGGGCGTCCAAGCCCTCCGATATTCTTTCTCTCCTTCTGCTGAAGAAACGGCTCGCCTTGGCTGACTCCCAGCACGCAATCAGGTCCATGACTGGCGAGCCCCACCTGCGTTCCACCTGTTGGAAGACCTCCTGGCAGAGCTCCCATTCGCTGTCATCCACCTTGTACCTGCTGAGATAGTCGGCTGTCACATTCTCCACTACTGCCACATTTTGAGCTGATAGAGCCACTAGATGAGTCTCGGCCCATGCTAGGAGTCTTTCTGCTGCTTCTTCCAACAGGGGACTGCTGGTGCCTCCCTGTCTGTTGATGTAGGCCACCGCTGTCACGTTGTCCAAGAGAACTCTGACCGCCCTTCTGCGAACCCAATGCAGGAACGCTTTGAGCACCAGAGTCATCTCCCTCAATTCCAATCTGTTGATGGGTCACTGTGATTCCAGTGCACTCCAGAGGCCCTGGGCTAAGTGCCCCTCGCAGTGGGCTCCCCAGCCCGACAGACTCGCGTCCGTCGTGACCTGAATCCACTGTGGAGATTCGATTAAAAGGAGGGTTTGCCACGAGAGAGGGGAAAGTTTCCCTCGCAGGGCAAACGATCCAACAAAAATTAGTTTTTTGGTGAATCGGCAGAGGGAGTTTCATTCTTATATAAGTACCCTAGAAAGGTAGGCATCCTTTCTCCCATGGATCTCTGGCACTCCACCAGGGTTGGTGGGTAGGAGTTGAATTAGGTCTGAAAGAGATTTTGAAGAACAGCTTGGCCAAAGAAGGCATCCCGACGGGAGGCTTTATCTAGGCAGTTATGGGCTGTGAAGGTGTGTGCTGAAGCCCAGGTGGCTGTTCGACAAATGTCATTGATAGACACCGAGTGGAGATTAGCCATGGAAGCTGCCATGGCTCTCATGTTATGAGCTGTGACATGGCCTTGAAGAGGAAGACCCTTACTCTCATAAGCAAAGGATATGCATTGGGCAATCCATTTAGATAAAGCTCTTTTGGAGACTGGAAGTCCCAAATGACTAGAGTCAAAAGCTATAAAAGTTGCGAGGACTTTCTATGTTGCTGTGTTCTCTGTAGGTAAAAGGCTAAGGCTCTTTTACAATCCAAAGTATGAAGGTTTTTTTCTGCATTAGAGGCGTGAGGCCTTGGAAAAAATACAGGAAGATAAATTGATTGATTTAAATGAAAAGACGAAACCACCTTTGGCATAAAGTGTGGATGAGTTCTAAGAACAACCTTATGATGAAACCTAGTATAAGGAGGATCAGCCACTAAAGCTTGCAGTTCACTAATGCGACGTGCAGCGGTGATTGCAATTAGGAAGATGACCTTCCAGGTAAAAAACTAAGGGTTGTAGTGGCTAAAGGCTCAAAAGGCGGCTTCATGAGCTGCCTGAGAACTAGATTTAGATCCCATGCCACCTGTGGTGGCTTAATGGGAGGTTTGGTCAACAGAAGACCTCTCATAAATCTGGATATGAGTGGATGAAAGGAAATTGGTTCACCATTCAGAGGCTTATAAGAAGCTGTAATTGCACTAAGATGGACTCTTACCAAATTGGTCTTTAGACCACAATTCGATAAGTGAAGGAGATACTCTAGTATCGATTCTAAAGGTATGACAAGGGAGTTTAATCCCTTCTTGGAGCACCATATAGTAAAATGTTTCCACTTGAAGGCATAAGATCTTCTTGTGGAAAGTTTTCTAGAAGCTTGAAGGATATCCTTTACCTTTTGGGACAGGTTGAAATCCTGGAGGTCTAAACCTTCAGCAACCAGGCCGTGAGATGCAGGGACTGGGGACTCGGGTGCCATAGCGTCCCGTCCTCATGTGCCCGAGGAGGCACAATAGGAGTCGAGCCGGTACCAAAGAGCGGCGCTGTACCCTCCTGGCCAGCACCATCAGCCGGTGGACTCTGTCTGGAGGAAGGCTTTGGCTGGGAGCGTATTGATCCTTGCTCCAATGAATTCCAGCTCCTAAGTTGGTCTCAGGCTGGACTTGGGTAGTTTATCACGAAACCCAAGTGCTGAAGGACCTGGATGGTGCGTGCTGTGGCCTGTTGCACCTTGGGGGCCGAGGTGCCCCTGACAAGCCAGTCGTCGAGGTAGGGGAAGACAAAAATCCCTTGAGGTCTGAGAAAAGCGGCGATCACCGCTAGGCACTTCGTGAATACGCTGGGAGCCGAGGCGAGGTCGAAGGGCAGCATCCGGTACTGAAAGTGAAGGCCTCCTACTACAAACTGTAGGTATTGCCTGTGGCATGGGTGTATTAGGATGCGAGTATAAGCATTCTTTAGGTCTAAGGAGCATAGTCAGTCTCCCTGGCGGAGGTAAGGCAGCAAAGTTCCAAGGGAGAGCAACCTGAACTTCTCCCACACCAGGAATTTGTTGAGGTTGCGGAAGTCGAGGATGGGGGCCTGAGGCCCCCTGACCTTTTTGGTACGAGGAAGTAGGTGGAGTAAAACCCCTTGCCCCTGAGATGGGGCACTGGTTCTACAGCTCTGTCCTCGATAAGACTCGCCAATTCCTTCAGAAGTCAGTGAAGGGGAGTCCGGGAGGGCTCCCCCGGAAAAAAATGCGGGGCACCTTGACTAGGTGAAGGAGATAACCCTCCCTGACCACCTGTAGGGCCCAGGCGTCTGGGATGACGGTTCTCCACCTGTGGGTGAACAGAGAGAGACGACTTCCTGTAGGCTGCCTGGCTTCACTGGAGAGAGAGGCCATGCTGTAAGAGTCAAAAGCTTCCCCCGGGTTGAGCCGGGGACAAAGCTTGGGGCTTCGAGGCCTTCTGCTTATGGGGGCCGTGCCCCTGCCTCTTGGCCTGCTGCTCCTGTTGGGACGGCGGGGAGGTCTGATAAGGAGGGTAGCTCCGGTAAGGCGCAGATTTCCTCTGGTAGAAGGGCTTTTTCCCGAGCTCTTCTTTCGGAGAGGGCTCGAGGTCTTCTTAGAGAGCCTAGTTCGTGTCATGAACTCAGTCTCCAGCTCGGCGGCCTTTTTGGTCATGGGCTTGCCGAATAAGTTCTCCCCTTTACAGGGAACATCAATCAACTTGTCCTGTACCCATTGCTCTAGGTCAGAGGACTGCAGCCAGGCTTGGCGGCATGCACCGATGCCCACTCTGGCCACCGACTCGAACCTGTCATAGTCCACTCGAGATATAAATTTACAGCATTCACCGATGGCCTTAGATAGGCTCCTGAAGCACTGCAGGGGCCTCCTCAGAGAGGACAGCCGAAAATTTGGCGATCTCCTTTTTCAGTTCTCTTAGGTACATGCCTATGTACAGCTGGTAGGCCATTCAGCATCACACCCTGGTAGCAATTTCTGCCGAGGGCATCGAGGGTAGAAATTGCTACCATATGGCACCTTAGAGTGCATCTTCTGGTTTTTTAGCCGGTGCATGGCTGATTCCACGACCATGAAATTTTGCGGCAATTGAGACTTTTGGAACCCAGGGCTCTGGGGGACTCGATACATCGAGTCGGGCCGCTAACTAACAACCGGTGTCGACGCCGGTGTCTCCCACATGAAGAGCATAAGGCGCTCCAGGATGGGAGGAATGGGCACCGTCAGGGTTTCCCTAGGAGGGACCTCATATTGGAGCATCTCCAGTTCATCCACTCGAGGATATCGAGTTCATCCGCTCCGTTGGGAAAGCCAAAGCTCTGGAAATATCCCGAACGAAGTCACGGAAGGTCAAGTCCTCGGGGGGAGAACTCCTTTGAGGGTCTGACCCCGGCGAATCGGAGGGGACATCCCTGTGTAGGCGAGTGTCCGGAGATACCTCATCTCCCGACTCCCAGATGGAGTCATCCGAGTAGGATAGGTGACAGTCCTCCGGCCCTGAGGGGTCGGGCCGCTCTAGTGCTAGTTGACTAGCCGGTGAGGATCTCCGCCCCAAAGAGCAGCAGATCGAGCGGGACCTTGGCCAGGGATCCTCTCGGGCCCGGAGGCTTTTGTGGATCGGCACGGCCTCCGGGGTCAACTTCATTGTCGAGTCCCCGGTGGTCAGGGCAGAGGAACCAGGCATACTGGTCACTATTGCCCTTTGCTGCTTTAGGAAGGCAATGACCTTGTGTTCCAAGGAATCCATCCTGGATGTGAGGCCAGATGGTTCTGCAGCCTCTGGCTCGGGCGCCGATGGGATCGGTGCCAATGCCGGATCCCCCTGAGGAGAGTCCTTGGCTAGGACAGGACACACAGGCCAGGACCGCTCCGTAGCTGGTTCCTTTCAAAAGAGCTTGATTGGGTGCTCCTTCCCCGACGCTTTGGATTTATGCTCGGAGTTCCCTGGCGGGTCCCCTGAGGGGTTTGGTCGTTCTGAGCCATCCAGAGATGAGGAAATTTTCCTTCTCTTAGGTTCCCCCGAAAGGGACCCCCTCTCCGAGGTCCCCTGACGCCGCTCGGGTTCGGAACACTCCTCCCGGGGCATGGAGGTCTCGGAGAGACGTTTTCCCTGCTGCTGCTGGCGGTTCTTCAGGGTCCTTGCGGTCAAAAGTTTTCAAGGGCCGCAAACTGCCGGGTTATGATACAGGTCGAGGCACCGGAGGCAGCAGTCGTGCGTATCGGTGATGGACATGAGTTTGCCACACCTATCGCATTTTTTGAACCTGCTGGTAGCCATGGAGGAAAAAAGGGTCTCCGTAAGGTCGAAGACCTTAGGGCTCCCAGCGAGAAAAAAGGGTGTAAAAAGAAACGGCAAAAAATAAAAGAAAAAAAGGGGGGGGCGGGAAGGGTACCGGTGATAACCGGAAGAAAACAGCCGAAAGGCAAGAATAAAAAAAACTTACACTTTTCTGGGACATAAACAGACAACGCCTGAAGGGCTCTGCGGAAAAAAGAAGACTGAGGAAGATGGCTTCTTTGGACGGGAAGTGGACCACGCATGCGTGGAGGCAACTCCCAAACGCTTTCTTTGAAAGCTGGGGATTTGCTCCACGCGGGCTCTGTTGGCGCAGATGTAACCCATATGTGAGGGACTGACTTCCTGCTTGTTCCCGGAGAAATAACATTGTACTTAAAATAATGATAAATTTATCCAGCATTACATGCAGATTTAGATAGTATTAATATTCTTCCCTTAAACATTACATTTCAATTGCCTTGGATACATCTAATAATTTTTAATGTTGATCCAAGTTTATCTTCAAAATGTGATTTGCGGCACAGGGCAAATTTTGATTTGCAGCCAATAATGAATTAAATGTGATACTCCAACATTAAATTTTCAAGTCCTTTAGTATAGTTTGTCATCTTAAATAGCTGTATAACAGTATATTTGCCAAAACATGATTAGTGCATGATTACCTTTTTTTCCATCTGCTTCCATCTGTTCAACTTTGATGTCCTCAATCTGTTCTCCATCATCTGCTATAAATCTGAAGGGTTTATAAGAGGCAATCATCAGACCATTGCCACCTGATTCTATTGCCACGTAATGTGGAACAGACTTTCCATGTAGCTTTCTGTGCTTGGAGATGTTATACTTGTCATCTATAAAAAGAAAAAAATATTGAAATTGCATGCAACATTTCAACATTTACAAAGAATGAATTTATTTATTTATTTAAAAGGCTTATATACCGAATTTCCAATGAACAAGGTGGTTTACAAAAAACGTAATGTAACATTACAGGGAACATATTATAGGTATATATCAACTTAACATAGGTATTTAACAACTTAGAATTTACACTCAACATTTAACATTCAACCATGTAGCTCAGTTATAGTTAGGATGACAGGGAGATATGGAATTAGGAAAAAGTCATAGACGAATCTAAGAGGTTATGGTGCAACCGGGTGGGTAGACCAGAATTCACCACTCAAAGTTCATGGCTAGGTGAGTGTCTAAGTTATGCCTCCAAAGTGTTCTGTAAAGAGGAGAGTTTTTAATAACTTCTGGAAAGTTATAGAATCAGTGGTAGCTCTTGTGTGTCCAGGTATGGTGTTCCAAAGTCTGGGAGCATATAAAGAGAATGCATGCGAACTGGTTGTCTGGTTGAATTTGGTGAAGTCTGAAGGGAGTAGATGTTGTGCAAGGCTTTGTCTTGTCATGGGGCTGGAGCCACGGAAGGTGCAGGTTTAGAAAAAAAACCCGTCTTTCATAGAGCTGTGGATGTGCAGAAGATGCAATTACCTCGCAGCACAGCTAGAGGGGGCAGGAGTAATCCTACAGAGGCTGAGTCAACATGCCCAGCCACTGATTGTATGAGTGTTAACCAGCTGCACCTGAAGGCAAGCCCGGGAGTTTCAAAGGTAAAATGCCTTTATAAAGGAAAGACAGCCAGAAGGAAGTGGTGTGGAGGAGGAATCCAGTTAGGAGGAATCCATTCGGAGGGAACTCAACCGGCAGCAGTTCAGCCAGAAGGAAGGAGGAGTGTGGAGAAGGAGAGAGTCCACACGGAGCAAGCCCAGAGGGACAGAATCCAGACGGAGACTATCCAGAGGGATAGAGTCCAGAGGGGCAGAGCACAGAGAGACGGAGTCCAGAGAGAGGCTGCCAGGAGAAGCAGTTTGGCGGGAAGGAGTAACACTCCCAGCCCAAGTAACGTAGCTGGATCAAGCAGCACAACAAGAGCAGCAACAGCTGAAAGAAGAGCACAGAAAACCAAGGAGCCATGCTTTAAGAGAAGCCTTCATTCACCTGAGTTCGCTGAACCAGGATTACAAGGTACAAGGAGGAGAGGTTCCTATAGCAAAGCTACCTTTACACAGAAGCACAGAGGTTGGGGTTCCTCACCAGGTTTTCCTCGGCTTCAGGAAGGCAAAGCACTGCACAAGAAAACCTGTCTCCAGAGAGAAGTACGTCAGAGAGAGAGCTCCAGGTGTAGCAGCTGCAGGAAGCCAAGGTATGGTGGCTCTTTACTTTTAAAAGAAAGCCTTGCTCCTAGAAACTCTGATAAAGCAGACGCTCAATATATGAGAAGAGGGAACAAAGCAGAACAATACCTAAGGGCTTAACAGAAGAGCCTTACTGGAAGCAAAGAAGCAGAGACAGACCCTCTAAACTTGTAGCCGTAAGGGAAAGCACTTATTCAGAGGGAGAAGCCAGTGACACAGAGTCCATGGAAATAGAATTTGAGAATACTATTCCCATTCCTCAGGATGAATCCATGGATTGTACTTTTTGTGCTACTACTAGTCTTGAGTCCTTAGTAGAACTGTAAATATAAAAGAAACTCTGCAATCAATTGTGAAGCTTATAACAGTTTGTTTGCCTGCTTAAGAACATAAGAACATAAGACATGCCATACTGGGTCAGACCGAGGTCCATCAAGCCCAGTATCCTGTTTCCAACAGTGGCCAATCTAGGTCATACGTACCTAGCAATATCCCCAAAAGACACAGGTTCCACAATGCTTGTACTGGGTCAAGCATTGATATCCTGGGTCCCTTTTTAATAGTGGTTTATGGACCTTTCCTCCAGGAACTTGTCCAAACCTTTTTTAAACCCAGCTATACTAACAGCCCTTACTACATCCTCCGGTAACAGATTCAAGAGTTTGATTACACGTTGAGTGAAAAAATATTTTCTCTTATTTGTCTTAAATAGTTTACCCTGTAGCTTCATTACATGTCCCCTAGTCTTTCTATATTCTGATAGCGTAAACAATTGATCCACATTTATCCGTTCCACTCCATTCATTAATTTATAGACCTCTATCATATCTCCCCTCAGCCGTCTCTTTTCCTGGTTAAAGAGCCCTAACCTTTTTAGCCTCTCTTCATAGGCGTAGCCTTCCATCCCCTTCACCAATTTGGTGGCTCTTCTCTGTACTTTTTCTAATAACGCTATGTCCTTTTTAAGATACGGTGACCAGAATTGCACACAATATTCAAGGTGCGGTCGTACCATGGAGCGATACAGAGGCATTATAATATCCTTTGTTTTATTCTCCATCCCTTTCCTTATGATACCTAGCATTCTATTTGCTTTCTTGGCCGCCGCTGCACACTGGGCGGAGGGTTTTAACATGTTATCCACGATGACTCCTAAATCTTTTTCCTGGGTGGTGGTTTCTAATGTGGAGCCTTGCATCGTGTAACTATAGTGTGGGTTGTTCTTTCCTAGGTGCATAACTTTGCACTTGTCCACATTAAATTTCATCTGCCATTTGGATGCCCAGTCTTCCAATTTATCCAGATCCTCCTGCAGTTTTCCACAATCCTCTTGGGTTTTAACAACTTTAAACAGTTTTGTGTCATCTGCAAATTTGATAACCTCGCTAGTTATTCCCTTTTCGAGGTCATTTATGAATATGTCAAAAAGTAGCGGACCCAGTACAGATCCCTGGGGTACTCCACTATTCACCTTTTTCCATTGGGAATATTGGCCGTTTAGCCCTACCCTCTGCTTTCTATCTTTTAACCAGTTCCCGATCCACAATAGTACACTGCCTCCTATCCCATGACTTTTTAGCTTCGCCAAAAGTCTCTGATGGGGGACCTTGTCAAAAGCTTTCTGAAAGTCCAGATACACTATATCAACCGACTCAACTTTGTCTACCTGTTTATGCACACCTTCAAAAAAACATATCAGATTAGTAAGACAAGATCTTCCTTGTCTAAAGCCATGTTGGCTGTCTCCCATTAGGCCATGATTATCTACATGCTGTGTAATTTTGTTCTTTATGATGGTTTCTACCATTTTCCCCGGTACGGACGTCAGGCTCACCGGTCTGTAATTTCCCGGGTCACCCCTGGAACCCTTTTTAAAAATTGGTGTTACGTTGGCGACCCTCCAATCTTCAGGTATTACAGATGATTTTAATGAAAGTTCGCAGATTACCAATAGCAGGTCTGCAATCTCATATTTCAGTTCTTTCAACACTCTGGGATGTATACCATCCGGTCCAGGTGATTTGCTACTATTCAGTTTATCAAATAGTTGTAATATATCTTCCCGGTGTAGCGATATTTCTCTCAATTCCTCTGCAGTATCACCTTTAAATACCACTTCAGTCTTGGGTAACATCCCTACATCTTCCTCAGTAAAGACTGAAGCAAAGAATTCATTCAGTCTCTCTGCTATAGCCTTGTCTCCTCTTACTGCCCCTTTTACCCCTCTATCATCTAATGGTCCAATTGACTCTCTCACAGGCCTTTTGCTACGAATGTACTTGAAAAAGTCTTTATTTCGTGTTTTTGCTTCCGTAGCAAGTTTCTTCTCAAATTCCCGCTTTGCCTGCCTTTTCAATGCTTTGCATTTAACTTGCCAGTGCTTGTGCTGTTTCCAGTTTTCATCATTTGGCTCTTTTTTCCATTTCCTGAAGGTTGCTTTTTTGGCAGCAACAGCCTCTCTGACCTCACCTTTAAACCATGCTGGCAGTTTTTTGGACTTTCTTCCACTTTTCTTAATGCGTGGAATACAGCTGGTCTGGGCTTCGAGGATAGTATTTTTAAATAAAGCTTGGGTAAGCTTGCTGTAAGTCTTTAACCTTTGGAACTACTCCTTTTAGTTTTTTCCTAACTATATTCCTCATTCTATCATAGTCTCCCTTTTGAAAGTTAAAAGGTAGTACTGTGGATTCCTTTACTATCTGTCCTCCACTAATTAAATCAAACATGATCATACTATGATCACTATTGCCAAGTGGTCCCAACACCCTTATTTCTTGCACCAGATCTGGCGTTCCACTAAGGACTAGGTCCAGTATGGCTTCCCCTCTGGTCGGTTCATGAACCAGCTGCTCCAAGAAGCAGTCATTTATTTCATCTAGAAACTTTATCTCTTTAGCTTGTCCTGCTGTGACACTGACCCAGTCGATACCGGGGTAATTGAAATCACCCATTATTACTACTCTGCTGTGACTTTTGTTAGCTTCCTTGATTTCTTTGAGCATTTCATCATCCATTTGTTCATTCTGGCCAGGCGGTCGATAGTATACTCCCACTGCCATCACCTTCCCCTTCATAAATGGAATTTCAATCCATAGAGATTCTACAGCAAATTTTGTTCCCTGCAAAACTTTAATCCTTTCTGACTCAATGCCCTCTCTAACATAGAGCGCAACCCCTCCACCAATTTGATCAGCTCTATCATTACGATATAGTTTGTATCCAGGTATCACAGTGTGCCACTGCTTATCCTCCTTCCACCATGTCTCTGAGAGTGCAATCATATCTAACCTCTCATTTAGTGCTATATATTCTAACTCTCCCATCTTATTGTTTAGACTTCTAGCATTGGCATACAAGCATTTTAGAGACTGTATTTTATTAATATTAATCTGGCTATTGGTAGGCATGGGTAATTTGGAATCTTTATGCTCTGTCTGCTCCTTACTCAAGGGCATTTGGGCTACTATACTCCCTTTTGGAACCTCACTGCTTTTGGTAGTATCCTTCAAGGATACCTTCATCTGAACCATGCACTCCTGGGTGACTGTCGGCTTTCCCCTATTTTCTAGTTTAAAAGCTTCTCTATCTCTTTTTTAAAGGTTAATGCCAGCAGTCTGGTCCCATCCTGATTAAGGTGAAGCCCATCCCTTCGGAAGAGCCCCCCCTTTCCCCAGAATGTTCCCCAGTTCCTAACAAATCCAAACCCCTCATCCTTGCACCATTGTCTCATCCACGCACTGAGACTCCGGAGCTCTGCCTGTCTTTTGGGTCCTGCACGTGGAACAGGAAGCATTTCGGAGAACGCTATCCTGGAAGTTCTGGATTTCAACTTCCTACCTAAAAGCTTAAATTTAGCCTCCAGAACTTCCCTACCACATTTTCCTATGTCATTGGTACCAACATGTACCAAGATAGCAGACTCCTCCCCAGCACTATCTATGATCCTATCTAGGCGGTGCGTGAGGTCCGCTACCTTCGCACCAGGCAGGCATGTTACCAGGCGATCCTCACGTCCACCAGCCACCCAGCTATCTACATGCCTAATGATTGAATCACCAACTATAACAGCTGTCCTGACCCTCCCCTCATGGGGACATGGCCCTGGAAAAACATCCTCGGTGCGAGAGGGTTTTACATCACCTGGAGGACAGGTCCTAGTTACAGGATCACTTCCTGCCACACCAGGGTGATGCTTTCCTGTCACGTGACCTCTCTCCTCCATGGCAACAAGGATGCTGCCAGACTGGAGGTGGGACTTCAGGACTATATCCCTGTAGGTTTCGTCCATGTACTTCTCTGTCTTTCTTATGTCTTCCAGGTCTGCTACTCTAGCCTCTAGAGAACGGACTCGTTCCCTGAGAGCAAAGAGCTCCTTGCACTTAGTGCATACGTAAGACCTCTCACCAACTGGGAGAAAATCATACATGTGACACTCAATGCAAAAGACCAGAGAACCCCCATCTCGTTGCTGGACTTCTGTCTGCATCTTAGTTTAAAGCTTGTGTTTAGGTCTTTTAAACTCTGTATATAATAAGGATTGGTGTAGATGCTTACACTAATAAAAGTGTATCTAATACCCCTAATACACCCTGTGCACCTGAAGCTTAATTAATTATTCTCAGGTCCTCCGTGTATGACTGATTTGGATAAAGAGCTGCACCTGAGAGTAGCCCCTTTCCTCTAAGATGTGCAAGTACCTAGAAAACTACAATTACCCCAGGGGTGGGTGGGTGCCAGGGAGGGAGATAAGTCCTATTAAAGAGAGCAGTTACAAGGTACCCTGTCCTGAACCCTCAGCAGGGGGGAGGGGGGTACCACACAAAGCCCAGTTAGTTCAGAGAGGCAAGGTAAGTACAGCTGAGAAGGCTGAACTAGCACACCACTAAGACAAACAATAAATAATTAAATAAACAGCTAGAACTCACAGCAAAGTGTCACAGGAGGCAAATATCCACTCTCTAGCAGAGCTCTGTAAAAGCACTGCTCTTCTCTGATCAGAGAAAAGCAAACTAAGACAGACTATGCACACGTGGAGGAAACAGGAAGAAGGCTACACAATACCTCAGCAGGGGGGGAGGGGGAGGATTCACTCAGGCAGGCTAGGACAGGAAAAAAGTTTAACATACAGCAGGTTCTGGGGAGAGAGATCTAATTTAAAATGAACAGTTAACCTGGCTACCACACAAAACCCAGTTAGTTGAGAGAGGCAAGGTAAGTACAGCTGAGAAGGCTGAACTAGCACACCACTAAGACAAACAATTAGATACACAGTTAGACAAACAATAAATAATTAAATAAACAGCTAGAACTCACAGCAAAGTGCTTGTTTAATTTACTTTGGAATGAAAGAATCCTCAGTTAAACCCTGCATTCAACTGTGAAGCTTATAACAGTTGTTTGCCTGCTTATTTGGTGGAACCCTTTATAAAGAAGGACTATCTTTATTTTCTTATGTCTTAGTGAACCCTTGCGTTAAAGGGGAAATTAAGCCTTATTACCCTTCACGCTTCGCTTATATAAATTTGTTCTCACAAGGGGCTAAAACTCCAAGGACCAAACTGCACTTGGCCTTAAAGAGCCATTGCTCCTTAAAAATAATAAAAATGCTCAGGATGCCCTTACAGCCACTGGGGGCACCTGACGACAGTCTATTCCGATTATTCGGTACTCTCCCTATAATAGATTATAAGTAATGTGAGATAACTCATGATAGATTTTAAAGATGTTCATTATGTTTTTGTATTTTATTCTGCTCGATGGGTAGCCAGTGAAGTTCCTTCAGAATGGGGGTGATGTGGTTATTTCTGGATGCACCAATGAGGATTCTTGCAGCTGCATGCAGGGCCATTTGCAGTGGATGTAAATGACTTTTAGGTATAACATGGAGGATTTTACTCCAATATCTATTCTTACCATATCAACTCATTTTAAGCATTACGCGAAAAAACATATGAGAGATGGTTATTTACAGTTTATATGGCACACTACAAGTAGAAAACCATAATTTGTGAATGCAATGTATTTAAAAAGATAAAAAAACAAAGGCTTATAGGAATGTTTTTGCTGCTCTAATATTGTATGGGATCATTAACCTGCTGTCAACATAGCAAGCATGCAGTCAGATATTTTCAGTCACTTGGGGTAAGATTTACTAAAATATGCTATAGTGTTAGTGTGTGTTAATGCAGTTAATATGCATTAGTAGTAAATAAGTCATATTATATAAAATGGAACCTGTAGTAAGTGACACAGATTTATGCATGCTAACAATGGTGGCACGCTTTAGTAAATCTAGCCCTTGGTCTAAATGTGTACTTTCCTCCCCTTGCCCCAAGAATTAAGACAAAACAAAAAGAAAGTAGAAAAATCTTTTAAGAGAAATCCAAGCATTGTTCAATACAACAGTGAAGCAATTTTAAGTCCAGCTATGGCCAGGGCAGACAATTTGAAGTTTAGCGATAATGGCTTTTCTGATGATTTCTCTTGTCTTCACCATTGTGAATATGGAACAGGAGTGAATGTGGCCATTTTAACCCTGGAATTACTGAGATTTTTTGCACACACTGAATACCGTTGGGGTCATAAATGACCCCACGACGAATTTTAATTGTTAACCGTGAAAAATTTAAACTAAACAGACAAAATATTATTCTGAATTAATTATTTATTATATGAAGGTTAAATGTTTTGAAATGTAATGCTTTATCATAAAATTACATGAAGAGTTGCCATGAAAGCAGTTTTTGCATGCACTTGAACACAGTAAAGTACTACAGTCATTTGCATGGGACACGGACAATTTCTGAATGTTCTTTGCAAACACTGCGCTTGCAGGAGGTGCAAACTATGTTGCTTTTCTTGTCTTTTTCTCTGGAACAGCAGTGACACCTGGCCCTTTTCTTTGGGATCCCGACATTGCAAACACTGCCATTCTGGATTTAGTGACATCCAAACAATGAAGGCGTTCAAAGTACTGATGTCCAACATGTTGTAGAAGATTGTCACTGGCCAGCGTCTTGTCATTCGTTTTGTGGTATACGTGTGCAACATTTGATCTGCCGCATCTACTCCACCTTTACTAGAATTATAGTCCAAGATAATGCGTGTTTTTTTTGTCTGGACGTGTGTTATCTACTTCTTCTTGATCATGCAAACTGCTCAGAACAACCACCACTTTTCCTTTCTTCAGGCAATAGGAAACCAGAGTGGCGTCATCGCGAAAGGCAAACAGTGAAGTGAGTACCTCTCGGCCCTTTGCTGTTACAAATTCTGGAGGTAATTCTTTTCTGTTTTTTCGAATTGTCCCCAAAAGTGTCATTTGTTTTTCTAGCAATTTCCGTGACAGGGATAAACTGCAGAAGAAATTGTCAACAGTAACATTTCTGCCAGATCGCGCCAATCCTTCAGTGAGTTGCAGCACAACCCTTTCACCCTGATTCTGTTCCCTGTTTTGTCCGAGTTCCCTTCCTGTATATACTTGAAGACGCAGAACATGACGTTGCACTGTCACACAACATCCATAGCTTTATGCCATATTTCCCAGGTTTGCTGGGAATATATTGTCTGAACGGAACACGGCCACAAAATGTAAGCAGTTGCTCATCCACGGTAACATTTTCACCAGGAACAAATGAGTCACTTAGAGTTGCTTCTCAGGTATCAAAAAAGTGTCTGATTGGAGCAAGCTTATCCACACCTCGTTGTTCACGTCTGTTGGTTGCATCACCAAATCTGAGAGCACAAGAAATTTGCTGAAAATGGTTACGGGCCATATTTTTGCGGAAAACAGAACGACCATCTTCAAAGTTCCACAACTGAACTATGGATTCATTTCGTGACTTGTACACGCCTGAGAGGATCAGAAGTCCAAGAAAACATTGAAATTCTCCGCCTGTCAAATCTTTCCAGGTGTCGTCATAAATGTGTCTTCCTTGTTTGCTCGTCCACATCATGATTTAATTCAATAAGTTCTTCCTCATGAACAAGTGGAATGCTGCGAGAGGGCCATCAACATTTCGTACAGCATACCTTGTAGGACCTTGTTGTACGGGCATGACATTAGCTCTGGCGTATCTTCCAGCAGCTTGCTTTATAGGTTTCCTGTTCCAGTGTGTGGCATCCTTAAATACATAGGCTTCAATGGCAACATTTGTGCTTATAGTTGATGACCTCTTAGCTCCTCTACGACCACAACTAAGATTCCTCACAGATGATACTGACACCGAGGACTCCTACCTTCTTCCCCGTCCAGCACAGCCTCGACCTGTAACTTGACTCTTTGCTGCAGGCGATGTTACCGGCTCAACATCAGTCTCACATTCACTTGGCGACCAACTGCTGTTGCCATCTGAATGTTGATGATCTTAAAGTAGCTAAACAGGTAGAAAAGGCGACGGCAAAAGCTAGAAGGATGCTTGGGTGCATACGGAGAGGAATGGCTAGTAGAAAAATGGAGGTGATAATGCCTCTGTATAAGTCTTTGGTGCGACCTCATTTAGAGTATAGTGTGCAATTCTGGAGACCGCACCTTCAAAAGGATGTGAACAGGATGGAGTCAGTGCAGAGGGTGGCTACTAAAATGATTAGTGGGCTTCATTATAAAGCATATGAGGACAGACTTAAGGATCTTAATATGTACACCTTAGAGGAAAGGCGGGATAGAGGTGATATGATTGAGATGTTTAAATACCTCCGTGGCATAAATGTTCAGGGAGAGAGCCTCTTTCAATTGAAAGCAAGTTCTGCTACGAGGGGACATGGGATGAGGGTGAAGGGAGATAGATTCAGGAGTGATATGCGGAAATATTTCTTTATGGAAAGAGTAGTGGATCCATGGAATAGTCTCCCAGTGGAGGTGGTAGAGATGAGGACAGTAACTGAAGTAAAAAAAGCATGGGACAAACACAGAGGATCTCTAAACGTAAAAAGGGGACTGTTGTAGTTGTTGATATGGAAGACAGACTAGATAGGCCATGTGGTCTTTTTCTGTCTTCATATTTCTATGTTTCTATGTTTCTTTTGGGAGATGCACCACGCATGCATGGTCCCCCTTCCTGCCCAAGGGTGCCATCTTGCCTCAGTTTAATGACATAACTAAGATGGCAAAAATGATAATTTAATAAAGAAGCAACTCCAAGGGGAGAAGGGAGAGTTAGGAGGACTGATTCTTGCTGTCCCTGGAGAACACCTGTTATAGGTGAGTAACTACACTTTCTCCAGTAACCAGCAGGAAGTCAGTCCTCACATATGGGACTCCCCAGCTACAGGTTACCGAGAACCTGTACAAAATGCCATGGGCAACCACAGAAGGTGAGTTGTGAGCTACAGCAGTTGAGTCCCAACTGAGAGACCCTCGCAAAACCCAAGTGCCTGGTGGAAAACCTGCACTCTGGTAGCCTGAACACAGAAGAGTCAGAGGGCAGGAGCTGCCTACACCCTAAGAGATTACAGAGCATGGCCTGGCCAAAGGCACTGTTCCATCAGACTCCCTTCTCCAGACAGCAGTGAGCTGTGAAAGCATGGGCCAGGTGGCGGCCCGGCAGATTTCTGTAACAGGTACGGAAGGCAGATTTGCTAGAGAGGTAGCCAGGGCTCTGATGCAATGTGCCATGATCCAGTGGTCTAGTGAAGTCCCAGCCTGCTCATAGGTGAGGGCAATGTAATCTGCCACCCAAGTGCACAAAGTTTGCTTAGTTACTGGAAGCCCCAGTCAACTGGGGTCATAGGATACAAAGAGCTGAAGTGCTTTGCGGTGGCCCTGAGTCCACTGCTGATAGGAGGACAGGGCCCTTTTACAATCCAGAGTATGGAGAACCATCTCCGCCTTTCCAGCATCAGACCTCGGGAAGAAGGTGGGGAGCATATGAACATAAGAACATAACGTCTGCCATACTGGGTCAGACCAAGGTCAAACAAGCCCAGTATCCTGTTTTCAACAGCGGTCAATCTAGGTCACAAGTACCTAGCAGTTTCCCCAAACGAGACAGCTTCCACAATGCTTGTATTGTGGCAAGCAGTGGATTTTCCGGGTCCCCTTTAATAATGGTTTCTGGACCTTCCCTCCAGGAAATTGTGCAAATGATTTTTTAAAACCCAGCTAAACTAACAGCTTTTACCACACCCTCTGGTAATGAATTCCAGAGTTTGATTACGCGTTGAGTGAAAAAATATTTCCTCTTATTAGTCTTAAATAGGTTACACTGAAGTTCATTGCATGTCCCCTAGTCTTTCTATATTTTGATGGCATAAACAATCGGTCTACATTTACCCGTTCCACTCCATTCATTAATTTATAGACTTCTATCATATCTCCCCTCAGCCGTCTCTTTTCCAAGTTGAAGAGCCCTAACCGTTCATCCCCTTTATCATTTTGGTGGCTCTTCTCTGTATCTTTTCTAATAACACTATATCCTTTTTAAGATACGGCGACCAGAATTGCACACAATATTCAAGATGCAGTCGCACCATGGAACAATACGGAGGCATTATAATATCCTTGGTTTTATTCTCCATTCCTTTTCTTATGATTCCTAGCATTCTATTTGCTTTTTTGGCCACCGCTACACACTGGGCGAAGGGTTTCAACGTGCTACCATGACGACGTCTAAATCTTTTTCCTGGGTGGTGGTTCCTAATATGGAACCTTGCATCGTGTAACCATAGTTTGGGTTGTTCTCTCCTAGCTGCATAACTTTTCACTTCTCCACATTAAATTTCATCTGCCATTTGAACATCCAGTCTTCCAATTTATCAAGGTCTTCCTGCAATTTTTCACAATCCTCTTGTGTTCTAACAACTTTGAATAATTTTGTCTCATCTGCAAATTTGATTACCTCGCTCGTTATTCCCATTTCCAGGTCATTTACGAATATATTAAAAAGCAGTGGGCCCAGCACAGATCCCTGGGGTACTCCACTATTCACTTTTCTCCATTGGGAAAATTGGCCATTTCGCCCTACCCTCTGCTTTCTATCTTTTAACCAGTTCCTGATCCACAATAGTACACTGCCTCCTATCCCAAGACTTAAATTTTGCCAAGAGTCTCTCATAAGGGTCTTTATCAAAGCTTTCTGAAAATCCAGTTACACTAAATCAACCAACTCACCTTTGTCTACCTGTTTATTCACACCTTCAAGGAAACATAAAAGATTGGTAAGACAAGACCTTCCTTGTCTAAAGCCATGACGGCTCTCTCCCATAAAGCCATGACCATCTACATGTTCAGTAATTTTGTTTTTTTTAATGGTTTCTACCATTTTACCGGGTACTGATGTCAGGCTCACTTGTCTGCAGTTTCCCAAATCACCTCTAAAACCCTTTTACAAAACTGGCGTCACATTTGCCATCCTCCAATCTTCAGATATTACAGATGATTTTAATGATAGGTCACAGATTACTAATAGTAGGTCTTCAATATCATATTTCAGTTCTTTCAACACCCTTGGATGTATAGCATCTGGTCCAGGTGATTTGCAATAGTTTATCAAATAGGTGTAATATATCTTTCTGCTGTGTCAATATTTTTTTCAATTCTGCGGCATCACCTTTAAATACCATTTCAAACATGGGTAACATCCCTACATCTTCCTCAGTAAAGACATAAGCAAAGAATTCATTCAGTCTCTCCATTATGGCCTTGTCCCCTCTTAGTGCTCCTTTTACCCCCTCTATCATCTAATGGTCCAACTGACTCTCTCACAGTTTTTTTGCTATGAATGTACTTCAAACAGTTTTTATTATTTGTTTTTGCTTCCACAGCAAGCTTCTTCTCAAATTCTCTCTTCACCTGCCTTATCAATACCTTGCATATAACTTACCAGTGCTTATGTTGTTTCCAGTTTTCGTCATTTGGCTTCTTTTTCCATTTCCTGAAAGATGTTTTTGGCAATAGAGGTTTCTCTGACCTCACCTTTAAACCATGCTGGCAGTTTTTCAGATATCCTTCCACTTTTCTTAAAGCGTGAAATACAGCTGGTCTGGGCTTCCAAAATATTATTTTTAAACATCCATGCTTGATATAAATCTTTAACCTTTGCAATGCTCCTTTTAGTTTTTTCTTAACTATTTTCCACATTTTATCATAGTCTCCATTTTGAAAGGTTAAAGGTGGTACTGTGGGTTTCCTTGTCGTCTTTCCTCCATTTATTAAATCAAAGTGGCTCCAACACCCTTATCTCTTGCACCAGATCTTGTGTTAAACTAAGGACTAGGTCCAAAATGTCTTCCACTCTGGATGGTTCATGAACCAGCTGCTCCAAGAAGCAGTCATTTATTTCATCTAGAAACTTTCTCTCTCTAGCATGTCCTGCCATGACACTGACTCAGTTGATACCTGGGTAATTGAAATCACCCATTATTGCTGTGCTGTAACTTTTGTTGGCATCTCTGATTTCTTTAAGCATGTCATAATCCATTTGTTCATTCTGGCCAGGTGGTCAATAGTATACCCCCCCCCCCCCCCCCCCCACTGCCATCGCTTTCCCGTTCCCTTTTTGACATGGAATTTCAATCCACAGAGATTCGACAGTGTATTTAGTTTCCTGCAAGACTTTAATCCTTTGTGACTCAATGCCCTCTCTAATATAGTGCAACCCCTCCACCAATTTGATCTGCTCTGTTATAGCAGCTATAACAGAGCAGAGCTATCTGCTCTGATATAGTTTGTGCCCAGGTATCACAGTGGCCCACAGGTTGTCCTCCTTTTATACCGTGTCTCTGAGATACCAATCATATCTAACCTCTCATTTAGTGCTATGTATTCTAACTCTCCCATCTTATTTTTTAGACTTCTAGCATTTGAATACAAGCATTTTAGAGGCTGTATTTTATTCATATTAATTTGGCTATTGGTAGGCAGGGGTAATTTGGAATCTTTAAGCTCTGTCTCCTCTGTATTTAAGGGCATTTGGGTTACTTTTGTCTTTATTGGGACCTGTCGATATGCCGTAACTTCAATCTTTTGCTAGTATCCTTCAAGGATACATTGTTCCGAACCATCCGCTCTTGGGCAACTATCAGCCTTCCCCTATTATCTGGTTTAAAAGCTGCTCTCTCTCCTTTTTAAAGGTTAATGCCAGCAGCCGGGTTTCATCCCAGTTAAGGTAGAGCCCACCCCTTCGGAAAACCTCCTCCTTTCCCCAGAATGTTGTTCAGTTCCTAACAAATCCAAAACTCTCCTCCTTGCACCATTGTCTCATCCATGCATTGAGACTCTGGAGCTCTGCCTGGCTTTGAGGTCCTGCGCATGGAAGGGTAAGCATTTCAGAGAATGCTACCCTGGAGGTTCTGGATTTCAGCTTCCTATGTAAAAGCCTAAATTTGGCCTCCAGAACTTCCCCTACCACACTTTCCTAGGTCATTGGTACCAACATGTACCAAGACAGCACACTCCTCCCCAGCACTATTTAGGACCTTGTCTAAATGGCGCATGAGGTCTACTACCTTCGCACCAGGCAAACATGTTACCACGCGATTCTCACATCCACCAGCCACCCAGCTATCTGATCGAATCACCAATTATAACTGCTGTCCTAACCCTTCTCTCGTGGGCAAATGGCCTTGGAGAAACCTCTTCGGTGCAAGAGGGTTTTACATCACCTGGAGGACAGGTCCTAGCTACAGGATCACTTCCTGCCACACCAGGGTGATGCTCTCCTGTCACGTGACCTCTCTCTTCCATGGCAACAGGGATGCTGCCAGACTGGAGGTGGGAATTCAGTACTAATAGTATATCCCTGTAGGCTTGTCTATGTACCTGACTTCCTTATGTCCTCCAAGTCTGCTACTCTAGCCTCCAAAGATCGGACTCGTTCCCTGAAAGCAAAGAGCTCTTTGTACCTAGTGCACATGTAAGATCCCTCACTAAATGGGAGAAAATCATAAATGTAACACTCAATGCAAAAGACCGGAAAGCCCCCATCTTGCTGCTGGACTGCTGTCTGCATCTTAGTTTTAAGGTTGTGTTCAGGTATTTAATTTGTTTACTTACATATGTTTTGCTGGGGATACTTATACAAATAAAACTACACCTAATACATTTAATGGACTTTGTTCACCTCAACAGTAATGAATCTCATGTATGCCTGATGAGGATAAACAGCTGCACTGAGAGTGAATATGGGCTCCTCTTTCCCTTTAAGAGGTTTAAGCACCTATAAAGCTACAATTATCCCAGGGGTGGGTAGCAGTCAGGGAGGGAGGGAGTTTATTAAAAGTTGGCTGCTACACAGTGTCCTGTCCTGTGCTTCTAAGGTAAAGGCTTACCAATTTCCTGGGTAATTCACACAGTCCTTGGTTTGATAGAAGGGGCCATTTAAATTGCCCCTTTGACTGTCACTTGCCTTTAACACCTATTTAACCCTCGGATACACTCGGTAAATCGACTGACACGTATACACTACCCCCGGGTCACCCCTGACCCATATGTAGAAATATGGTAAAACATCTACTTTTGTTTGTAAAACATGGTTAAATTGTGAAGAAAAAGACATACTTTTATTTATTTTTTATAATACTTGTTATTAATTCACCCTTTCAAGTGAATAATGTGCAATGCTAGCCAAGATCAGGCAGGACAAGTTGTACAAGGTCAGATATATGCTGCATAATGTCAATACCTGTTAACTATTCAGTTGCAAGCTTAAAAATAGTGTGCAGCACTGCACGCTTTGCAAACTACAATAGTTCTATATTTATTCGCTAGGTGGACAGCAACAGTCAAAGTATGGTGCCATTATGTCAAGTAATGGCATGATGCAAATTGTGACAAAAAAATTACCGTGTTATAACAAATTGACAACGGTGCATTGTAAACAACAGAAAACTAGTAAGCAATACATGAAGTACATTGACTGTTTTTTTCAACAACAGTTTATGCACAATGTGCTAGTAGTTGTTCTTGAATGTTCAGGACACACTCGCTTCAGACAGATTTCACATTCGGTAAATACTTTTCGATCTCTGTCACTTGGACAAAAGGAGCATCTTTTTCTTTTCTTTGCTGATGCCCGTGTGGTCAACGGTCTTGGTGGCTTAGGCATTTCAAGGCAAGGATAGCCAACATTGGCCATGGATTGACGTGTATGGCTTGTCAGACCTTCTGGATGGCTTTGACGATTTTGTAGCTGAGGCTTCATGAGATTCAAAGCGAGTTCCTCCAGAAAAAACCTTCTCTTGCAGTTTTCCTTGTGATGAAACATAGGATTGTTGTACATAAATATTATGAATGAATTTACAGCCGCGATATCAAGCAGTCCATAAAACACGCAAAGTGGCCATCGACGAGTTGATCTTTTCACACTGTATGTGTGGCACAACTGATCTAATGTGTCAACACCCCCTTTCGTTCTGTTGTAGTCAAGTATTACTTCTGGCTTCTTTGATGTTTCATCAATTTTATTATCATGGTGAAGTGTTGACAGCAGCATAACTGATTTGTTTCGTTTTGGGACGAATGACACCAAAGTCTTGTCTCCACTGAAGCCAAATATTGAGGATCCCACAATTCTTGAGCGATTTGCCTGGAATTCTGAAGGTATGTCACGGTTGCAACGTCCTACAGTGCCCAGTAGTGTCAAATTCTTGCTAAGAAGAACATCAGCCAGTTGTACGTTAGTAAAGAAATTGTCGCAAGTAATGTTCCTGCTAGACCGTTCCAGAGGTTCAATAAGCTTCAAAACAACATCAGCTCCTAGAGATACTGTTTTGTCACGAGTAACTGACTCTTCACGCCCTAGTTATGGCTTCATGTTGAATACATAATACGTTTCGGCATCTGCACACACCCATAACTTTATACCGTATCCGTCTGGTTTAGACTTGATGTATTGACGAAACGGACACTTGCCTCTGAACCCCAACAATTGTTCATCAACAGTCAAGTATGCAGATGGTGTGTACATTTTCATGCACTGAGAAATGAATAAATTCCAAACATCTCTGACTGGAGTAAATTTGTCATTGGCCCTTCGTGATTCACGGGTTTGTTTGTCATCAAATCGAAGTAAACTCAATATTTCTGCAAATCTTTTACCTGACATAACAGCTGGAAATATAGGATTCTGGATAGGACTTTTAGCCCACGTTCTGCGTACAGATACTTTGTTCAACCTGAAAACACCGCTCATGTACAGAAGACCCAATGTTGCTTGGAGCTCTTCCATTGTTACCTGCTTCCAGTCAGTACATGGTGGCTGCATTGCTTCAGCTCTACGTATGCCTTCAGAATTTGTGAAATCTAACACTGCTGACAATATATCTGGAGTTTCAAACATGTCAAAAATATCCTTAGCATTAGTTATACCTCTGATCAGAGCAATTGGTCCAGAAGATTCTCTGACTATATTTGCTTCCCTTGTTCTTGATGTTGGCGGTACAGTTTTATTCCAATGCATGCCAGAACGAGCTGTGTAATGACTGTCAGTAACTTCCTCATTTTCAGAATGTGATTCAGAAGTTTCAGAATTGCTGTATGAACAGCTATCGTCATCACTTGTTTTATTTTCTTTGACAGCATCTTCCGCTTCACTGCCGCTATCATCAAGATCAAGCTGATCGGACTGGGCGGGAACGACTGCACTATCCGTATCAGCACCTTCAATATCATTACTCAAACTATCATTACTGTCACTTTCTTCATTCAACCAACGTCTAATTTTTTCAGTTGCTGCACAGCTGCTGAAGCGTTTCGGCAGTGGCATTGTTTACCTTTGTCGTAAAAAATTTTAATCCACAGAAACAAACAAGGAACTGACGTCAGGTGACGTCATAAATGTAAGCAAGACGTTAGAAAACACAGGATTGTAATGTGGACTTGGAGTGGTGACTTTCTTTGCTGCTATAAAACAAAGGAGAGTGTTATTGTGCAAGTGTTGAAAATCACCCCTTGTTTGTTCAGCAGCATGCAGTACTGTATAAAAACGTTATTTTTGCAAACCATATATATGAAAATACTTAAAAATGGTTCGTTGAGGAATACCTAGAGTACCAAAATACAATTCCTTACCATTTCGAAGAAAAAACACAAAAAACGACACCCGGGTCACCCCTGACCCGGGGGTAGTGTATCCGAGGGTTAAGGCAACTTCACAGATATTTTGCCTCTCGATTGGAAGGGTTCTTTGTAAAGGTCACTAGAAACCAGTTTATTTTTCTTTCTACTCAGACAATTCTACTTGTATATTCTGATTTAAGTAAAAAAGCTCTCTAGAAGCAAATTTATTTCAGTAACTATTTAGGTTAAGCTGAACTCTGATTTGATTTAATGAAAAGCTCTCTAGAAATAAATTTATTTCAAAGTCTATTTACTCTTATTTTATGTTCTATGCTAAGCTATACTCTGTTTTGACTTAAATACGAATCTCACTGGTGGTGCTAAGACTTGACTGACTTAGCAAAAACACCGAATGCTAAGATACTTATCAGCTTTTACCTCAAGAAGTCCTTTTACCCAAAGATTTAGCGTTTACTCTAGAAGATTATACTCACAAGTGTATATCTACTTCCAGTTGTAACAATCTCTTTTAGTAGTCCTTTGGTAGTCCCTCCTGATTGAGGCGGAAGGGGGAAACCATCTCAATAAGGAAACTTGGCGTGTGTGCAGAGCATCACCCTATCCTTGAAGAACCTCATGTAGGGTGGCTCTGCCATCAGAGCCTGTAGCTCGCTGACCCTGCGAACTGACGTGAGTGCCACGAGAAAGACAATCTTACAGGAGAGGTACCACAGGTGGCAGGTAGCCAGGTGTGCAAACGGCAGTTTAGTGAACTGTGAGAGCACCACATTGAGATCCCAATCCATCGTTGGCGGGTGGATGGGGACTTGGACAACACAAGGCACCACAGGAAATGAGAGATAGGGGACTGAATCAAGAGGGGCTTCCCCTCGACAGCATGGTGGTGTGTCGCAATAGCACTCAGGTGCATTCTGAGTTGGACTTCAGTCCCACCTGGGTCAGGTGGAATAGGTACTGGAGCACCAGCTGCACCAAGCAGGAGAATAGGCTTCACCTGCCTCAGCGCATCAAACCAAAAATCGACCCCATTTGAAGGCATACGCCCTTCTCATGGAGGCCTTAGGGGAGGCCAGAAGGATCTCCTCCACGTCATGTGGGAGTTTGAAGGGAGCTAGCGCTACCCTTTCAGCAGCTAAGCTATGAACGACAAGGACCCCAGGTTGGGGTGCATGAGAGAGCCCTCCCTCCTGTGAGAGTAGACCTGAGACACAGCCCAGGGGAATCAAATGCGCCACTGACAGACAGAGAAACAGGGTTGCCTGGGCCACCAGAGGGCTACAAGAATCAGTGATGCCCTGTCACACTGGACCTTGAAGAGGGTCTTGGTGACCAGCAGTGTTGGCAGGAAGATGTAAAGGAGGCCTTCCATCCATGGGATGAGAAACACATCCTTCACCATCCGGGACTGATGCAGTTGGCAGGAGCAGAAGTGGGGCAACTGCGTGTTATCGGGGCTGGCGAGCAGGTCCACTAGGGGGACCTCCCAGAGTCCGAAAAACCAGGAGGCCATTCTGGGGACCCAGATGCAACTCATGAGGACTCTGGCATAGTCCAGGCCCGGGAGGTGGACCACCCGCAGGAACATCCCGTTGCGTATCACATATGAGGAGAGCACTACCGCCTCCTGGCAGAGGGAGTATGATTATGTGCCTCCTTGTTTGTTGACACAGAACATTGTGACTTAGTTGACAATCTAGACCAGCACCAACTGGTGCAGCAACTGGTGGAAAAAGGCTCAGAGGGCCAGAAATATCTCCCGGAGCTCCAAGAGTTTGATCTGCAACTTGTACTCCCATCTGGGACCACATGCCTTGGATGCGGAGGTCCTTGCAATGAGTTCCCCATCTTCACAGGGAGGCGCGTCCATAGTAAGGACCCTGTGGGAGGCAGGTGCCTGAAAGGGCATTCTGGCCTGAAGGTGGCTGGGGATCTGCCACCACTCGAGGGAGTCAGCCAGTTGCTGGATCACTTTTACCCTGTCCCGAAGTCTGCCCGTGGCTTGTGTCCACTGGGACGGAGGCACCACTGAGCCGGCCTCATATGCAGGCAGGTGTATGGGGTTACATGGACCGTGGAGGCCATGTGACCCAACAGGTGGAGGAGAAGGCAAGCAGGCACCAACCGGCAGTGTTGCACTTCTGCAGCTAGTGCCCTGAGGTGCACTGTCCTCCCCAGAGGGAAGGAAGGCCTTGCCATGGAGGATGTCCAGTTGAACCCTAAGACCTCCAAACACTGTGCCAGAGAGAGGTGGGACTTGTGATAATTGATAACGAACCCCAGACGCTGCAGGACATGGACGGTGCACTCGATGGCATGGTGCACCTCTGCAGGTGTGCCTCTCCCTATGAGCCAGTCATCCAGATAGGGAAAGTTGAAGGCCCCTTGAAGACTAAGGTGGGCTAAGACCATTGGTAGGCACTTGGTGAAGACCCTTGGCGATGACGCCAGACCTAAAGGCAGCACCCTGTATTGGTAATGATCTCCTCCCACTACAATCCGGAGGTATTGTCGGTGGATGGGATGGATCAGGATGTGTGTATAAGTATCCGTCAAGTCTAAGAAGCATAGCCAGTCTACCTGCTGGAAGTAAGGCAGCAGTGTTCCAAGGGAGAGCATCTTGAACTTCTCTCTCATCAGAAATCTGTTCAAATCCCATAGGTCCAGGATGGGCCTGAAGCCCCCTGTACGCTTGGGAATGAGGAAATATCTGGAGTAGAAGCCTTTGCCTCAGAGACGTTGGGGCACTGGCTCCACCACCCTGACTGTGAAGAGGCCTGCGAGCTCAGTGAGGAGCAGAGTTTGGTGAAGGAGAGGCTTACAGGTTCTCCTGGGAAGAATGAGGGTGACATCTGTTGCAGTACCCAGGAGCCGGTGGTGATGGAGGACCACCTGTGGGAAAACAGGGCCAGATACCTCCCTGTGGGCTGCTGAGGGCCTCCTGGGGGAGAGGAGGCCATACCCCAAGAGTCAAAAGCTCCCTCCAGTCTGGGCCGGGGCCAGTGTCTGAGTCTTAGGAGTCTTCACTTGCGGGAGCCATGCCCTTGCCCCTTGAACTGTTGCCCCTGCTGTGGGGCAGAGAAGGCCTGGACTGTGGAGGATTACCAAACACCTCCCTTCTTTCTTGGAAAGAAAGGCTTCTTCCCCAGGGCCTTCTTAAGGGGGGTGCACCAAGTTCTTCTTAGCGAGTCTGGTCCTGGTCAGGAACTCAGCCTCTATATCAGCAGCCTTGTCAGACATAGGTTTTCCGAAGAGGTTCTCTCTGGTGAAAAGGACCACAGAATTGTCAGGGAGCTGGGGTTTTTTGGAACCCTGGGCTTTGGCAGACTCGGTACATGGTTGAGTCATCTGCTCACAATGTACACCGATGCCAGTGTTTCCCACATATGGAGGAGATGACATTCAAGGATCGGAGGGATGGGTACTGTGAGGGCCTCCTTCGGGGGGGGGGGGGGCTTTATAATGGAGGATCTCAAGTTCATCTGTGCGGGGGTTCTCCTCAGCTTTGGCCTGGAACGTGATCACCTTTGCCATTTCCCACACAAAGTCAAGGAAGGCAACATCCTCAGGCAGGGAATGGCACAGAGAAACCAGTGGAAATGGGTCAGAGGGCACATCTCGGTGTTGCCAGGTGTCCAGGGATGCCTCGTCCTCAATCTCCAGTCTGACTCAAAGTCAGAGGAAGAATCCAGGGCTCCATGGTTTCCGTGGTCGGGCCCCCGAGTACGAAGGCCCATGACACCCTGGAGACCTGTGGTTCTAGCCGCTTGCACTCGCTGGTGAGGGCTGGTGTCCCGAGGAATGGGATCAGGACATCATCCGATGCGGATGGATCTCTCGAGGCAGGAGGCATTCAAGGATCAGCTTGACGACCAGAGAAGCCCTCGATGTCGAGGGTCTGATCATCAGGGTTGATGAACCGGAGGAACTGGACATCAACGCTTGCTGTTGTGCTAGGAGGGCAGTGATACTGTACTCCAAGGCCACTATTCTGGTCTCCATGCCAGATAGCTTTGTAGCCTTTGACACAGGCAATGATGACGTTGGGCCCGGCATCAGTTCCATCGAGGGAGAGTCCTCACCAGACACTTACAACTCCTTCCGGGGTAGCTTGTGAGGCCACTCCCGCTCCGACCCCTCAGACTCATGCCAGGGATTGCAGGATCTGGTGTGGGATTTACCCACTTTTACAGACACGTCCTTTAAGGAAGACGTCAAGGATTTCATGCTCTTCTTCCGTTCCACCTCCGGGGAGTTCCTCTCGGAAAAGCCGCAGTCGCGGGACTCCGAGGCGGCACAGGCATCACGGGAAACAGAGGTATCAGAGAAGGCTATAGAGTGTGGTGCCACCGGGGATTCCGGTGCAGAGTCGGATCTATGGAACAACTTTTCCTGTTGCAACTGACAGCTCTAGATGGCCTTTACAGATATGGACCTGCAAAGGTCGCAGCCCAGGTTGTCGTGGTCCAGCCCAAAGCAATGGAAGCAGCAGTCATGTGGGTCAGTGAGGGACATCTTACTGCACCAATCACATTTTTAGAAAACACTGAAGACCACGGGGAAAAAGTAGTTACTCACCTGTAACAGGTGTTCTCCAGGAGCAGCAGGAATCAGTCCTCACATATGGGTGTCATCAGCGCCGATGAAGCCCCAGCGGAGCATTTCCCCAGCTTTCTATGAAAGCCTTTGGGAATGCAGGCACGCATGCGTGGTTCCCTTCCCACCTAAAGGTGCCATCTTACCTCAGTCAAATGACATAGCTAAGAACAGCACACAAAAATGAAAAATAAACTATGTACAACTGCAACTCCAAGGGAAGGAGGGAGGGTTGTGAGGACTGATTCCTGCTGCTCCTGGAGAACACCTGTTACAGGTAACTTACTCTTTCTCCAGGACCAAGCAGGAAGTCAGTCCTCACATATGGGTGACTCCCTAGCTCTGGGCTACTGAGGAACCCAGGCTGAACAAGAGTACTCCCTCTAGTCTCAGCAGCAAAGAAAGGATTTTCAAGGACACAACCTCCACCGGTAGCCCAACAGAGGACAGGAGTTGCCTAAACCTCAAAGAGATTCCGGAGTACTGCCTGGCCAAAAGCACTGTCCCTACGGGACTCCCTCTCCAGACAGTAATGGGCCGCAAAAGTCTGGCTTGAAGACCAAGTTGCAGCCCTGCAGATGTCTACCAAGGGCACAGAGCGGAGATGAGCCACTGAGGCAGCCATTGCCCTGACACGATGGACCGTGACCCTACCCTGCAAAGGAAGGTTGGCTGCCTTGTAAGCCTAGGTGATACAGTCAGCCACTTAGATGGACAAGGTATGCTTGGACACAGCCAACCCCAACCTATTGGGGTCAAAGGATACGAAGAGCTGAGTAGCCCTTCTATGCCCCTGCGTACGGTTAAGGTAGAAGGATAAGGCCCTCCTACAGTCCAGGGTATGCAGGACTGCTTCAGCCTGGCTTGCATGAGGCCTAGGGAAGAATGTTGGAAGAACCACCTCCTGATTGAGGTGGAAAGAGGAGACAACCTTTGGGAGGAACTTTGGATAAGTCCTAAGGACTACCCTGTTCCTATAAATCCTGGTGTAAGGCCTATCACAGACCAGGGCCTGAAGCTCACTCACTCGCCTAGCCGAGGTAAGGGCTATCAGGAAGAGTGTCTTCCAGGAGAGGAAGCGTAGTGGACAAGTAGCCATCGGCTCAAAAGGTGGGCGAGTCAGTTGCTGCACGACCACATTCAGCTCCCACTCAGGGGCAGGACGACGGACTGGAGGCTTGAGTAAAAAAAAGCCCCTGAGAAAGCGGGACACCAAGGGGTGACCTGACAGAGAATGTCCCTCCACCAGTGAGTGGTGAGCTGCTAGAGCTGAGAGGTGGACCCGAACAGAATTGGACTTAAGTCCCTGATTTGATAAGTGCAGTAAGTACTGAAGCACTACTGGTACACTACAGGAGAAAGGATCCTCTGTACGTAGCTGACACTACATAGAAAACCTTTTCCCATTTGAGAGCATAGGTTTTCCTAGTGGACTGTTTCCTAGAGGCTAGAACAACCTCCTCAACATCCTGAGGTAGGCCACTGGGAGCCAAGACTACCCTTGCAGCCTCCAGGCCATCAAATTGAGAGCTTTGAGATTGGGGTGCAGAAGGGAACCCTGCTCCTGTGAGAGAAGGTCGGGTTGCAACCCCGGAGGCAGTGGGGGATCCACCACCAGTTGAAGCAGAAGACGAAGCCAAGGCTCTCTCGGCCACCTGGGAGCCACCAGCAGGACCGAGGCCTTGTCCTGAAGAATTTTGAAGAGAGTTCGGGCCACCAAAGGCGTGGGAGGAAATGCATACAGGAGGCCCTGAGACCATGGAATCAGAAAAGCATCTGCTGCTATTCTCAGAGGATGCGGTTGCCTACAGCAGAACTTTGGCAGTTGCTTGTTCATTGGGCTAGCAAAGAGATCTACCAAAGGGAGACCCCATTTTAGGAAGATCTTCTGAACTACTGAAGGATGCAGCTGCCACTCGTGGGGCTGCAGAATCCTGCTTAATCTGTCGGCCAGGTAGTTGTCCTGGCCTGGAAGGTATACAGCCCTGAGGAGCATGTTGTGCTTGAGGGCAAATGACAAAGGTACTGAGCCTCCCGACAAAGGATCCTGGACCCAGTCCAGCCCTGTTTGTTCACATAAAACATGGCTACCTGGTTGTCTGTCTGAACCAGGACAGATTGATGAGCCAGGGTAGGAGAGAAAGCTTTGAGTGCTAATCGAATAGCTCTGAGCTCTAGGAGATTGATCTGCTGTGCAGCTTCCCAAGGAGACCACAGGCCCTGGGTGCACTTGCCTAGACAATGAGCTCCCCAGCCCTGCAGGGAGGCGTCTGTGGTCAGTACCACCGTGTATCCAGGAATCTGAAAAGGCACCCCCTTTAGAAGATTGGGTGAGTGCAGCCACCAGTTGAGGGAGTTCAGAAATTGTCTGGACACCCTTATCCTGTCTCTGAGGCTGCCCGTGGCTTGTGACCACTGAGTCCGAAGGCACCACTGTGCAGACCTCATATGGAGCCTGGCATTGGGGGTCACATGTACTGTCGAAGCCATGTGGCCAAGCAGCCTCAGGCAGAGTCTGGCAGAGACCACAGACCCTCTGAGAAACTGATTTGCTAAGTCCATCAGTCTTTGGGCCCTGTTTGCTGGCAAGAATGCCTTTGCCAGCACAGAGTCCAGCCTTGCCTCTACGAACTCCAAGTTCTGGGAGGGGAGCAAAGTGGACTTTGCGAAGTTTATGACAAATCCCAGGCCTTGAAGAAGAGCAATAGTCCTGAAGGTGGCCTGTTTGGCCTCCTGGCATGTCTGACCTCGGATGAGCCAGTTGTCCAGATAGGGGAAGCAAAGATTTCCTGATTTCTCAGGTAGGCCGCCACCACTGCCAGGCATTTGGTAAAGACCCTGGGAGCAGAGGTGAGGCCGAAAGGCAGCACTCTGTACTGATAATGGTTTCCTCCCACAATGAACCTGAGGCACTTTCTGTGGTCTGGATGAATGAGGATGTGAGTGTACGCATCCTTTAGATCTAAGGAGCATAGCCAATCTCCCTGCTGGAGGTAGGGCAGAAGTGTTCCAAGAGTAAGCATCTTGAACTTTTCTTTCTCTAGGAACTTGTTGAGGTTCCTGAGGTCCAGAATGGGTCGAAGGCCACCAGTTCTTTTGGGTACCAGGAAATACCTGGAGTAGAATCCGTGACCTTGCAAGTGGGGAGGCACAGGCTCCACCGCCCTGTCCACCAACAGACCTTGAAGCTCTTGAAGGAGAAGGTCTGTGTGCAGGGGAGGCCTTGGAGGCTCCCCTGGAAAGTAGGGAGGAGGCAGTTGGTGAAAATGCAGTGCATAGCCTCTGCGGACTATGTCCAACACCCAACTGTCCCCGGTGATAAGGGGCCACTGGTGGGCAAAGAGGGTGAGGCGACCTCCTGTACAGGGTTGGGAGAGCAGGGATGGAGAGGCTACGCTCAAGGAGTCAAAACCCCCACCCTGCTGAGTGGGAGCAGGGGCCGGAGGCTTGGGGGTCCTCTGCCTACGGGGCCCATTACCCTGCCCCTTGGCTTGCTGACCCTGAGGGGCAGCTTGGGCAGCCTGATATTGAGGGTACTGTTTGTAGGCAGTGCCCTTCCTCGGGTAAAAGGGCTTTTTACCCGAGCCCTTCTTTTTATGAGAAGGGGCAGAGGTCTTCCTAGACAGCCTTGTCCGTGTAAGGTGCTCTGTTTTGAGCTGAGCGGCCTTCTTGGTCATGGGCGTGCCAAAAAGGTTTTCACCTCGGCAAGGGACATCGACCAACTTGTCCTGAACCCATGGCTCGAGGTCCGATGACTGCAGCCACGCCTGGCGTCGAGCCGCGATTCCGGCTGCCGCAACTCGGGCCGAAGCCTCGAAGCCATCATAGGCGGCGCGGGACATGAACTTCGAGCAGTCCCGAATCCCCGAGGACAAGGACTTAAATCTCTGCAAGGGTTCCCCAGAGAGACCAGCAGAGAACCCGGCCAACTCCTTGGCCAGGTCCCGCAAGTACATGCCCATGTACAGCTGGTACGACTGGACACGGCAAGCAAGCATCGAGCCCTGGAAGCACTTTCTACCGACGCCATCAAGGTTTCGGGCCTCCCTGCCAGGGGGCACCGCGGAGTGCATCTTCTGGCTCTTCAGACGATGCATGGCCAAGTCCACAACCATAGAATGGTGTGGTAGCTGTGCCTTCTGAAAACCAGGGCTCTTCCGAAGTCGATAAATCGAGTCGACTCGCTTGCTCAGAACTGGCACCGAGGCCGGTGCCTCCCACATACGGAAGAGGAGCCATTCCAGCATCGAAGGAACCGGGACAGTAAAGGCCTCCTTCGGAGGAGAGTCATACTGCAGCGCCTCGAGCTCTACAGCTCGAGGCTCTTCCTCGGGGTTCGCCGGAATAGCCAAGGCAGTGGCCATATCCCTGACGAACTCCGAGAACCGAGTATCCTCCGGAGGGGATCTACTCCAGGGCTCAGACTGCGGTGAGTCCGACGGGACGCACCGAGTCTTGAACGTATCGGGAGACTCCTCGTCCTCCGTCTCCCAGGCGGACTCGTCCGAGGAGGAGTCAGGGTCCGGCCCCGCGGGGCCCTGGAGCACCTGCCCCGACGCTGGAGGCACCAGCGTCGATGCCCTCGGTCCCAAACGGGAGGTCGAGGGAGACCACGACGGAGGTCGACTTCGAGCCATGATGGGCTTGAGTATCGGCTCGTTCTCCGGGGTCGACTTCGAAGTCGATGTCCCGGTGGTCAGGGCAGATGCGCCAGACAGGCTGGCCATCAATGCCTGCTGCTGCTCCATTAAGGCAGACAGGCTGCTCTCCAAGGCTGTCATCCTGAGACTCAGCTCGGGAGATGCAGCAGCCACCGACCCGTGCCCCGGCGGCGCCGGGCCTGACGTTGGCTCTCTGGGAGGAGAGTCCTCGAGGACCACGGGGCTTACGTGTCCAGCAGACTCCGGCTCCACGCAAGGAACTTTGGCAGGCTTCTCTTGTTCCACGGGCCCGGGGCGACGGTTGGGGGTCTTAGACCTGGCCCTCGAGGAGCCAGGGACCTCCTCCGACGACGCCCTTGCGAGCCATTTCTTCCTCTTCCATTCCCGGTCGGGGGACCCCCTGTCCGAGGAGCTTCGACGGCGCTCGGGATCGGAATCCCGAGATGTCGAGGCCTCAGATGAGGTCCGGGCCCGGCCGGAGGCTGAGTCCGAGAAAAGTCTTTCTTTCTGCTGCTGGCGACTTCGGAGTGCCTTGTAAGACATCTTCCCACATGGCCCGCACGACTTAGGGTCGTGATCAGGACCGAGGCACCGAAGGCAGCAGTCGTGTGTGTCGGTGAGAGACATTAATTTCTTACACCGATCACACTTTTTAAAACCACTGGAAGTCATCGGGGAAAAAAAAAGAGTCCCTGCGAGGTCAAAAGACCGGCCTTCCAGGGTAAATGGAAAAAAAGGGCGCGAACGCCAGCCACGAAGGGCAAAAACCAAAAAAGAAGAATCGGGCTCGATACCGGTGTACCGAACCCGGCGGGAGGGGAACCGGCGTTGAACCGGAGAAAAAATAGCGATGATCGCCAAAAAAAATCTACTTTTAACCGGGAGGACAGGACTCACGTCCGGTGGGTTTCTCGGAAAAAAAGAGACTGAGGTAAGATGGCACCTTTAGGCGGGAAGGGAACCGCGCATGCGTGCCTGCATTCCCAAAGGCTTTCATAGAAAGCTGGGGAAATGCTCCGCTGGGGCTTCATCGGCGTCGATGACACCCATATGTGAGGACTGACTTCCTGCTTGGTCCTGGAGAAAAATGGGTCCTTGAACCAGGACGAGGGACCAAGGCCTGCCAGCCAAAAAAGGGCACAAAGCACTGGTCGAGGGATATCCTGAGAAAAAAAAAACAAGTAAAACAGAAAATGAACCAGAGGAGTGACGCAGAGGCGAGCTGATTTGGGGGCAGGAAGAGGAACTGGTATGCTTACTGGAAAGGATCATTTTAAGACAAAAGAGAGACACTTTGTCCAAGGAAACGAGACAGACTTTCGGTGGGCTATGCAGAAAAAAGGAGATTGAGGCAAGATGGCACCCTTGGGCAGGAAGGGGACCACACATGGTGGTGCATCTCCCAAAGGCTTTCTTTGAAAACTGGGAAGATGCTTCCAAGTGGGCTCTGTCGACGCCATCATCCATATGTGATGACCGACTTCCTGCTTGTTCCCGGAGAAAATTTGATTCACTTTTCCATCTCAGCATTAAAGCAAAATAAAATAATCATCAATATAACAAGCCCCGATACATAGCTATTTTGTTCTCCCTCTTAACACAATGCAAATTCATTTCACTGGATCTACAAATTAATTTCAACAAGTTAAGAGGCTCAAAATGGGAATTAGATAACTTTTTAGATTTACTTATGAAGATTTATTAATCATCTTCGTAAGTGTAAGTAAAAATGATGAGTGTAGAGATTTCAAGTTCTTGGTTTTCCTCACTTGATTCTACAAAATGAGAGGAAAATGTTAACAGAAAGTGAATCAGAAGACACAACAGACATTGCCCAGAGTGCAATAGCCAAAATTGATTCAAGGAAAGGTTTGGCATATTTTGATACTATTAAAAGGATTTCTATCTAGTGTTTATAAATTATAAATTGAGCTATTTATTTTCCAGATAATTAGGAGTAAGTTTGAAACACCAATTTTTTTGGTACCTTACCAGTGTTATTGCTGGATTCTTTTTCCAGCAGAATCAAATATGTACATTGTGTCACTTAGCAGACTGTACAGTAAAGGCAGAAAAAACAAATGAAGTACATGAGACAAGCCAGGAGAAGTGGTGTTTTTCTGGTGTTTATCCAATTTTAATTGTTCTGCATCAGGCGTGTTTTATCAGTTAAAACCTAAAATCAGAAGTCTTAATTATACATTTTATAAAGGTATTTAGACCAGCAGAATCATGTTTCTCTTTAAATATTGTGGAAGGGTCTGAAGAATAGCCAAGCTTTATGTCTATCTGCAGTGTTCTTGTTCAGGGATAGATTGCAGGAACATGGTGATCTGAAGGAATTTTTCCCCCCCCAGTGGCTCATATATTATCAAATTATACCCTAACCGTTGATATTCCCTTACTCCCTGGACCAAATGCTTAAAATGAAGACCAGAGCTGAACTGCATGGGAATGAAAGAGAGAGGTGGCTGACAACAGAAAGAGCACCCTGCAGAGCAGTTGGGTAGGGAATAGGGGTGCAGGGCAACAGTGGTAGTGGCTTTTCTCTACAGTTCCCTTCCCTGCTGGCCACATCAGCGTGCCATACTGGTTTCTTGCCCAATTCCCACTTTTTCAATATACCCCCCATCCTGAGTCTTTCTGGGGAAGTCAAAGTAGAGCAGTGTATTAAATGGAATTAAACAGAAATACCATTCCTGAGCATGCTTGTTCCTCGCTCCGTCTTAAGAGTATACCACAGCCCTCCGGACTGGTTAGGCACTGCTGAGAGACCATATCCGTGACACAGTCTTGCTGCTGCCTATCTCTTTCTCAGGTGAGTCCTGCTGCCAGTGCCACCTGTGGCCTCTGACATGAGGAGGGAGGGGGCTGACATTGGTATGGAATCCACAGTAGACTAGCCTATCTTGGGCAGGTGTTGAAAAGAATCTGTCAAAATAATAAATTGTCAGCCCAACTGTGCTGCACGCCCACCTCCAAGTTCTATTCTCTATTGCTGGCAGTGCTACAGTCCATCCTGCACTTTGGAGGCTGACCTGTATCTCCATTCCCCTCAGTTATGTGGCTGTGGTCTGCCTGTGCTTGCTGGCACATGGACAGGAAAGGACCCATTTCTCTGCTCTGCCTTATGAAAGAAGCAGCATGCAGATCTATCTGCATGGCCACAGGGCCTAGCATGCAGCAGACTGGAGAAGGAGAAAGAGCGTCAGAGCAAGCTCAGAAGACCAATATATGTAGTCCTGTGCCAGCATCACAGCAGCCAGCCAGTGGATGAATCAATGGATTCTTCATGGAATAGCATCAGTAATGCAGGAAAAAGAGAAAGAGAGCCTCGCTTCACAGCATCAACAGCCCACCAGGATATGCCTGAATACCCAGTATGACAATCTGACCCTGTTCTTGTTTTCTGCGCCACGCAACATCAGAGAGGATATGGTCAGTTTATGGAAGAAAATATACTTTTGTCAAGAACCACACTCATCAATGACAGAATATCTAAGCTATGAAAGTAAGGTCATAACCGTTGTTGAAATGTCTGGAAAAGAAGAGTACTGTGTCCCATGAATAATACTGCAAATCAGAATTAGAAGACAGTGCAAAAATGGGCTTTGTTCCGAAATCTATTTTCAGAATAATTTCTCAGAAAATTAATCAGAAATTCCAGAGATCCAGAATTCTAGATACTTGTTAGCATAGTAAACAAATGATGGATGTTACGTTTCATTTTTTTTTTATATATCATTTTGAAATTTTGATAGGAAGCTAAAGTTAAATTTTTGTAAAAAATTCTAAAAAAAAATATCAAGGCATGGTATGCCTATTTTTGTTTCTGATATAAATTTGGGATATTCAATTCATCATATTTCTATGAACAAAATATTTAATAAACATATGCATACAGTACGCATTGCTCGAGGAAATTATTTTCCAATTTTCCCAATTCTTCCCATTTCTTCCTCAATTAAGCAGTTTCCAGAAGTTTACATCTCTAGTTGATACCTTCAAACACAAAAAGTAAACTATATATCCACAATTACTATCCCAAGATAGAACACTGAAGGAAATCGCAAGGAGAAAAGTCCCGCTTGAGAGGCTGAAGTTCTAACCTTGTTGGAAGCTTCTGATATCTAACTCATGTATCAACTGTCTCAAGTTTGTTCTTTACTAAAATGATATCTTAGAGGGGTGTTCATCTCCCATTGTATTACTTTCAAAGGGCCTATTTCCTAATCTGCATTAGCTGTTAACATGGCAATTAACACATGCTAACAGCATGACTGCTGGGTTAACAGTTAACGCTACATGCTAACTGCCACTGTTAACAGTTAATGCAGAAGGGGCCATGGAATGGGCAAAAAATGGACAGGTACTGCTCCTTATGGAGGTAGTCACTGTGTACTAACTGTTAATGTGGCAGATAATGTGGTCAGTCAACACCAAATGAATAAGGGTACTAAATGCACTGTGCTATCTCCAAGGAACTTAACACCTGGTGTTGGCATTTACTCGGTGTTAACTCAATGGGAAGCTGAAGCGGATGTCCTCAACAGTTAATGCAGAGGTTTTTCAGTTATCATTTATTAATTTTGGCAATTTATGCATAGCAACTGCAAAATCTAACCGCACGTCAATTTATAATGTCCTAGATCAATAAGTATTTTTTGACTCTGTGAAAATGCCATCATTTGGACTACACATGGAAGTAAATAATTAATCTTTCTCCATTTTAAATAATTATGCTGATAGAAATTTACTGGTTAAGTGAGGTCAAAATGCTTGAAATATGCAAGTTAGAAAGTAGAAAAAAAATTGTAAATTGCAAGCCAAAGAAACAAAATATGCTAGAGGCGAAGGGAGATGGATGCTGGATGCTAAATTAGTAGGAGATCTTACAGCCTTCCAATTGTTCTCTAAATCAACAATAATATATTGTTCAGAGGTGGTTGAGGGAGAAAAAGAAAATGAACTACTACTGCTAATAATCATCTGTATAGCGCTACAGGGCATACACAGCACTGTACATATAGATGAAAGACACAGTCCCTGCTCATCAGAGTTTAAAATCTAATCAAGATGAAAGTCACCATAAAACTGGGGACTAGAGTATGGTAAGATATACATAAGTAGTGAACAAGAGTGTGAGGAGCATCAGGATCCTTATTTTGTTGATGTGGTCAGACAAGTAAAAGGTAGTTACTGATCTGTAGCAGGTGTTCTCCTTGGAGAGCAGGAAAAGTCCTCACGTAAGGGTGACATCATCCAACAGAGCCCATGAGGAAGCAATTTCCAGGTCCTTCTAGAAGCTTTTGGGAGTCTTCTCCACGCATGCATGTCATATTCTCGCTTGCAGCCATTTTACTGCAGTCTGATACTACAGCTATAATTTAACAACTCCTAGGAGAAGTGGGTGGGTTGTAAGGACTTTTCCTGCTGTTCACAGACATCTGCTACATGTGAGTAACTACCTTTTCTCCGTGGACAAGCAGGAAATAAATCCTCATGTATGGGACTCCCTAGATACAGGCTACCTTAAACAAAAATGGAAAACATTTCTTGCCCATCAGGGGCAATCTAATAATGTTTTTCGGATGGAGTTGGATTCTACTCCCCAAACAGATTCCATAATTCTGATTGGCTGAAGTTGCTACCGCTTCAGGAAACCCCCCTCCAGAAAGTAGCAAGATGTGAATTTGTGGACTGATGTCCACATTGCAGCCTTTCACATCTCTTCCATGGAGACAGAGCACAAGTGAGCACCGACGCAGCCATGGCCCTAACATTATGGACCATGAAATGACCCTCAAGGCTTAGGCCTGCCTGGGCATTAGTGAAAGAGATGCAATCTGCTAGTCAAATTGATAGTGAGCATTTGGAGACAGCAGCCCCTAGCTTGTTGACGTCAAAAGAAACAAAGCTGGATGAACTTTCTATGGGTTTTCATCTGCTCCAAGTAGAAAGCTAAGGCTCTTTTGCAGTCCAACATGTGCAGAACAGTTTCCTCTTAATGAATATGATGTTTCGTGAAAAATGTTGGTAGACATCCGATACCACCTTTGGAAGGAATTTGTGGAATCTAATGTCCCTCCATAGGGGCGCCGAGGGGCGAGTCTTGGGATGCCCTTGAGGCCAGAATAGCCGATGTTGATACACTGCCAGCATCCAATGCAGCCTTTGATGCCCTTGAGACTGGTGCAGCTGATGCCAATGTATCGGACTTGTGAGCACAAAAAATTGTTTTGTGTTGCTTCTCTCAGCCCTTGAGCCCTCTTTTTGTCCTCTGCAAACACAAATTACAAGAAGAGGGCTGATGATTGGGTCCCAGGCACTGAAGCCACCAGCTATGAGTAATCTGTCATGGATATGGTCCCTGAGCACCTGGAACACTTCTTAAACCCACTATCTAGTTTTTGTGACATGCAATGCAATGCAATGTGCGCCTTTGAGTCAATGCTGACTCCTGGAGACTCAACAGCCCCTGGGATTTCTTTGTGTGACCAGAAGTAGATTGTCAGGCCTTCCTTCTGAGGCAATGGAAGGTTAAGAGACTTTCACAAAGACACAAGGAGTGCTAGTGGGAATCAAACCCTGGTCTCTTGGTTACCGAGCCAGTGCTCTAAACATTAAACTACTCCTCCACTCCTTTTTGTGACATACTGGCCAGAAAAATAGCCACAGTGAAATCAAATGGCTCAATTTTTTAAAAAGTGACATTAGTTTAAGTATGCGGCCGAAGTACATGCCTAAGGGGACAACGGTGTCGAGGAAAATAAACAACTGAAAATATTAACTAGGACACTAAGAGGCAAGAAAAAAACTTGGGAGGCCAAAAAGCGTAGTCACTCACCTGTAACAGGTGTTCTTAGGGACAGCAGGAATCAGTCCTCACATATGGGTGAGGTTGGCGCCAGAGTCCCCGCGGAAGCATCTCCCCTGCTTTCAAAGAAAGTCTTTGGAAGATGCCGTCATGCATGCATGGTCCCCTTCCTGCCCAAGGTTGCCATCTTATTCAGTCAGATGATATAGCTAGAGTCGGGAAAAAAAAATATGGCAAAATTTGTACAAAACTCCAAGGGGAGGAGGGAGGGTTGTGAGGACTGATTCCTGCTGTCACTGGAGAACAGCTGTTACAGGCGAGTAAGTATGCTTTCTCCAGGAACAAGCAGGACGTCAGTCCTCACATATGGGACTCCCTAGTTACAGGCTATCGAGAACCTGTAGAAAATCACAGTCTATCCGTGAGCAGCCGCAAGCAAGTCTGAGGAAAGACTAAGGACCCCAGTGTCCAGGTAGAACCATCGCTCCGGTAGATGGAATAAGAAGGGTCGGAGAATAGGAGTTGCCTAAAGCCTGAACAGATAGCACAGTTACTTATCTGTAACAGGTGATCTCTGGGAACAGCAGGAATAAGTCTTCACATATGGGTATCGTCGGTACCGACGGAGCCTGCGCGGGAATGCTCCCCAGCGTCCAATAGGAAAGCTTTTGGGAGCATCCCACAGCACCTGCGTGCTGCCTTCCCGCCTTTCCCAACCGCCTCTCTCCAGTTCGAGTTTTAAAGCTGAGACAAAGAGAGAGAGAGGGAAGGAAAGATAGATAGAGAGATACAACTCCTAGGGGAGGTGGGTGGGTTGTGAAGACTTATTCCTGCTGTTCCCAGAGATCACCTGTTACAGGTAAGTAACTGTGCTATCTCCAGGAACAAGCAGGAATGAGTCTTCACATATGGGAACTCCCTAGCTGCAGATGCCAGGGAGAGACCCCAGAGTTGTGTGTCCCTGAAAAGGGCTCCACCTCTCCCCATGGATCTCTGGCATCCAACCAGGGTAGGTGGGTAGGAGTCGATTAGGAATGGAACAGGTGTTTGAGAACAGCCTGACCAAACAAGGCATCCCGGCGGGAGTCCTTGTCCAAACAGTAATGGGCTGTGAAGGTATGAACCGAGAGCCAGGTGGCCGCTCGACAGATTTGGTCGATGGACACAGAGTTCAGAAGAGCCATTGAGGCTGCCATGGCCCTCACATAGTGAGCTGTGACATGGCCTTCCAGAGAAAGGTTCCTACTCTGGTAGGCGAAAGAAATACACTGAGCAATCCAGTTGGACAGTGTTCTCTTAGAAACTGAAAGTCCTAAATGGGAAGGATCAAAAGCAACAAAGAGTTGAGAAGACTTTCTATGTTGCTGTGTCCTTTGTAGTAAAAGGCGAGAGCTCTTTTACAATCCAAAGTATGAAGATTCCTCTCTGCACTTGATGCATGAGGTCCTGGAAAAAAAGACAGGTAAGTATACCTCTTGGTTCAGATGAAAAGGTGAGACCACTTTGGGTATAAAGTGTGGATTGGTCCTGAGGACTACCTTATCATGATGGAACCTTGTATAAGGAGGGTTAGCCACCAAGGCTTGCAACTCACTGATGCGACGTGCTGAGGTGACTGCAATGAGAGAGATAACCTTCCAAGAAAGAAATTTCAAGGTGGTGGTGGCTAAAGGTTCAAAGGGTGGCTTCATAAGCTGGCCAAGAACCAGATTTAAGTCCCATGCCACTGGAGGTGGTCTAATGGGAGGTTTAGTTAAAAGAAGGCCTCTCATGAATCTTGCTATAAGAGGATGAGAGGAAACAGGCTGTCCAATGAGAGGCTTGAGGGACACTGCAATAGCACTCAAATGGACTCTTACCGAATTCGTTTTGAGGCCTGCATGTGAAAGATGCAGAAGATACTCTAGTAAAGAATTCACAGGTATTGCTAGAGGGTTAAGACCCTTCTCAGAACACCAAATGGTAAATCTTTTCCATTTGAAAGCATAGGAACGTCTAGTGGAAGGCTTTCTAGAAGCATGAATAATATCTCTGACTTGCTGAGAGAGATGGAAAACTTGAAGGTCTAGGCCTTCAGCAACCAGGCCCTAAGATGGAGAGACTGGGGGTTTGGGTGCCACAACGTTCCGTCTTCCTGGGAGAGAAGATATGGAGCAGAGCCCAACTCCAGGGATGGAGCTTGAGAGAGATGCAGAAGTAGAGGGTACCACACTTGGCGTGGCCAATGTGGTGCTATGAGGATCATAGACCCTCGGTCTCTCTGAAGCTTGAACAGTGTTTTGGGAATTAGGGGAATGGGTGGAAAGACATAAAGGAAGTCTTGACCCCAGTGAAGGAGGAAGGCATCCTTGGCCTGAACTCCCTGACACGGAATCCTGGAACAGAAGCGGGGAAGTTTGGCATTCCACGGACTTGCAAACAGGTCTATGTCCGGGGTTCCCCAAATTCGAAAAATCCTGGCTATCTGGTCCCTGTGGAGGGACCATTCGTGTGGAAGCAGAACTCGACTGAGTCTGTCTGCCCAAGAGTTTTGAACGCCTGGAAGATATACTGCCATAAGATGAATTTGATGCTCTCTGGCGAAGGCCCACAGTCGCAAAGCTTCGTTGCAAAGTGACAGAGAGCCATTCCCCACCTGCTTGTTTACATAGAACATGGCTACTTGATTGTCCGTGTGGATGAGGACTGTCTTGTAGCTGAGCAGGGAGTGGAACACTCTGAGAGCTAAGAAAATTGCTCTGAGTTCCAAGAGATTTATGTGTAGTGAAGTCTCCTGTGGAGACCAGATGCCCTGGGTGGAGAGATCCTGCAGATGAGCTCCCCAACCCATTGGAGAGGCATCTGTTGTAAGGGTTGCTTGGGGAAGTGACTGTTGAAAAGGGGACCCCAGCAACAGGTTTTGAGAGGACTTCCACCACTGGAGAGACCAAAAAAGGCGACTGGAGTTTGCTATTTTGTCTGACAGGCAACCTGATGCCTGAGTCCATTGGGTGGACAAAGTCCATTGAGCTGCCCTCATGTGAAGGCGAGCATATGGAACCACATGCACAGTGGATGCCATTTGGCCTAAGAGTTGCAGCATTTCTCGAACAGTTAAAAGGGGCTTTAACTGTATTTGGGAGGTTAACTGCACCAAGCGTAGACAACGGGCTTGAGAAAGATAGGCCCTTGCAGTTGTGGTATCCAAGAAAGCCCCTATAAACTCGAGGGATTGAGTAGGGGTGAGACTGGATTTTGGGATGTTTATTACTATTCCCAAATACTGAAGGACACGCATTGTGCCGATTAGACAAGTCTTGGCCTCTGCTTGAGATGGAGCTCGAATGAGCCAGTCGTCCGGATATGGGAAGACAAATATTCCTAGAGTGCGTAGAAATGCAGCTACTACTGCCATGCATTTCGTGAACACCCTTGGTGCAGAGGCCAGACCAAAAGGAAGCACCCTGTACTGGTAGTTCTTTCCTTGACAAAGGAACCGAAGGAACCTTCTGTGAGTTGGATGGATGAGGACATGGGTGTACGCATCCTTGAGATCTAGAGAACAAAGCCAGTCCTGACTCTGAAGGTATGGAAGCAGAGCACCGAGAGAAATCATTTTGAATTTCTCCTTGAATAGAAATTTGTTCAATTCTCTGAGAAATAAGATGGGTCTGTAGCCCCTGTCTTCTTTGGAATAAGAAAATAAGGGGAGTAGAACCCTGTGCCTTGTTGAAGAGGTACTTCTTCTATTGCCCCTTGGGCAAGAAGGATGGCAATCTCCTGACCTAGAAGGTTGAGAAGAGATGTTGGAGAATTGAACTGTTTCACCATGGTGTGAGGGGGAAGGCTTAAGAAATAAAGCTTGTACCCTTCCCTTAGGATGGAGTGTCCATTGCTCTGCTGTGATTTGCTCCCATCTGGGAGCAAAATAAGTCAACGTTCCTGGGATGGAAAGGGGCTCTGGTCCTTCCAGAGCTAGAAAGGCTTTCTCTAGTTGCAAGTCAAAGTCCCTGAGGAGGCTGAGGCTGCTGGGCCGTAGAAGGTCTAGCTGCCTTTGACTTGGCCTGTTTGGGTGGTTGCTGACGCTTTGCAGCAAAACGACCTGCAGAGAATGCCTGCTGACCATAAGCAGGATAGTATCTTCCCTTTTTGGAAAAGAATGTCTTTTTAAACAATCTTTTCTTAACAGGAGCAGAGGTAGACTTTGAAAGTCGATCCAAAGCAGAGTTTTCAGCATCCGAGTGGCCTTTGCTTGCCAATCCTTACCAAAAAGGTTTTCACCTGTACAAGGAAGATTTCCCAATTGATCTTGGACCCAGAGCTCCAAATCAGAAGCTTGTAGACAAGCAATTCTGCGTGACCCTATGGCAATAGCCGAAGCTCTGCTTACACACTCAAAAGAGTCAAAGGCTGCACGGTTAGAAAATTTGGAGACATCTTGGGCATGTTTGAGCCAAGTGAGAAACTCCTCTCTTTTATCCTCTGAAATGAAAGGGGTTAAAGTCTGCAGATGATCTGTGACTTCTTTTAGAAACATTCCTATATGGAGACTATAGGAATTGATCCTAGCAGCTAGCATAGCAGCTTGGAAAACCCTTCGGCCAAAAGCATCCAGGGTCCTGCATTCACGCCCTGGAGGATTAGATGAGTGTCTTTTTGCACTCTTCATCTTCTTCATGGCAGACTCTACCACAATAGAGTGGTGAGGAAGCTGAGTCTTGTGGAAGCCAGGACAAGGAGGGACATGATACATGGTGTCTAACCTGCGAGAATGAGGAGAGGTGGTGAGAGGTGTCTCCCACATCCTCAACATGAGATCATAAAGAATCTCATGAACAGGTAAAGTAGCCGCCTCCTTAGGAGCTTTAGGATATTGTAAAATATCCAACTCCTTGGCTCTGGGTTCTGACTCAGGGGCCACTGTGATAGAGAGGCCCCTAGCCACTTCCCTAACAAAGTCTTCAAAAGACAAGTCTTCTGGAGGAGACAGACATTCTTCGTTTAGGTGAAGAAGACTCCTGAGGAAGAAGTATCGATGCTTCTACAGAACCCTCAGATTCAGAGTCCTCAGAGGAATCGAAGTATCGCCTGTCTGGATGCTCCTGTAAAGCCCGATAACCGTATCGAGTGGGATTGACATCGGGAGTAATCGGTACCGGTTCGGTACCAATGGGCATCATAGGACAGGGTACCGTTGCAGTCGACACCGAAGCCGATGTCGATGCAATCGGTACCGGTACCGGTACCGGGAGCGATGCCGGTACCGGAGCCGGTACCAGCAACAGGGACTGTTGCGGTACCGGAGGCATCGCAGCCTGTATGAAAGCCGTTAAGGTGCGCTGCATGGTCAGAATCTTCTGATCCATCGACGCCACCAGAGTCTGGATGTCGGTACCAGTGGGAGCCACCGGTACCCCAGAACACGGCAACAGGTGATCTATCGAGGCCAAGCCATCGATGTCAACCTGTGACCCCATAGATAATGCTTTGGAAGCCAGAGCTTCCCGCCGGGGTAATTTTGCCGGAGCAGAATCCTCGAGGGCAAGCCCGGAGGCATCTCGATGCTTAGAGGGAGATCTACCCTTCGAGGACCGGCCAGATTTATGCTTGGTTACCTGAGATCCATGCGAGGAAGAGGAGGCCCTGGAAGACGTCGATGCTACTGAAGCTGCATCAGAGGGAAACAGGGTACTGAGCTTGGCTGCTCGGTTCTGCCGACCTCTCTTGGACATCATGGTAAAGGCCACACAATCAGAGATGGAGTGGTCAGGTCCCAAACACTTTAGACACCAGTCATGGGTGTCGGTGACAGAAATAGTACCGCCACATTTTGTGCATTTTTTAAACCCAGAAGTGGGCTTTTCCATGAGGAAAAAATTTTAGGCCTAGGGCCCAAAAACTGAAAATGCAGAGTAAAGATAAAGCGTTTTGTTTTTTTTTGAAAGAAAGAAAAGAAAGACCGGCGGTACCGGTCCGACGTCGAAGAAGGCAGACGCGACACAAAAGAATAACGAAAAAATAAAGAACTTCTTTTCCGCGGAGCCAGCAGGTCGTGTTCCTGTCACCGCAGAAGAAGAACTGGAGAGAGGCGGTTGGGAAAGGCGGGAAGGCAGCACGCAGGCGCTGTGGGATGCTCCCAAAAGCTTTCCTATTGGACGCTGGGGAGCGTTCCCGTGCAGGCTCCGTCGGTACCGACGATACCCATATGTGAAGACTCATTCCTGCTTGTTCCTGGAGATTACGGAGTGCACCTGGTCGAAGGTGTTGTCCCATCGGGACTCCCTCTCCAGGCAGTAGTGAGCTGCAAAGGTGTGAACTGAGGACCAGGTGACAGTCTGGCAGATGTCTGCCATAGAGACAGAGTGTAGGCTTGCAATAGAGGTTGCCATAGCCCTGACATTGTGTGCCGTGATCCGGCGCTCCAACGAAAGCCCAGTCTGTTCGTGGGCGAAGGCAATATAGTCTGCCACACAGGTGGACAGGGTCCGCTTGGTCACAGCCTCCCCCAATAGACTGGAGTCATAGGAAATGAAAAGCTGCAAGGCTTTGCAGTGGCCCTGGGTACATTGCAGGTAGAAAGGCAGGGCCCACTTTCAATCCTGAGTATGGCGAACGGCTGCCGTCTTGTCGGCATGGGGCTGTGGAAAGAAGGTGGGGAGCACAACCTCCTGGTTGAGGTGGAAGATGGATATCACCTTCGGAAGGAATTTAGGGTGGATGCGAAGCACAACATAGTACATAGTATCTAAGAATGTACATAGTATCTAAGAATGTTTGTAATAACCTAGAATGTAAATATCTAGCTTAAACCTGTATATAGTTTACCCAGTTCAACCCAAGTTTACCAACCCTGTTCTCTAAGTCCAGTACGAGCCTCTCGACTGGAAAAAGTTAATGTTTATTGTAAACCGAGCTGAATTTGAAAAGCGCGGTATAGAAAAGACTTTAAATAAATAAATAAATATTCTTGTAGAATCTGGTGTAAGGTGGCTCAGCCATCAAAGGCCTGAAGTTTGCGGACTCTGCAGGCAGAAGTGAGTGCCATCAGAAAGATGACCTTCCAGGAGAGATAACACAAATGGCAGGTAGCCAGAGGTTCAAAAAGTGGCTTGGTGAGCTGCGTCAGAACCACGCTGAGATCTCATTCTGCCAGGGATGGGCGGCTGGGAGGCTTAGAGAGCAGAAGGCCCCACATAAATTGGGTAATGAAGGGCTGCGCAGAAAGAGGTTTGACCTATATGGAATGATGGTGCACCGAGAGTGCGCTCAGGTACACTCTGACAGAGTTGGACTTTCCGGTTTGCAAAAGGTGAAGCAAGCACTGTAGTACCGTGTGCACCCAGCAAGAGAATGGGTCAACCCGTTGCTCTACACACCATACTGAGAATCTGCGCCACTTGAAGGCATAGGTCCGTCTCGTGGAGTTCTTACGAGAGGCCAGGAGGACTTCCTCCACCTCCTTTGGGAGGTTTAAGGGTGCTAAGGCTACCTATTCAGCAGCCATGCTGTTAATGACAGGGACCCAGGTAGGGGTGAAGAAGGGAGCAACAGGAGAAACCAAGGCTGCCTGGGCCACTGCGAGGCCACCAGGATCATGGAGGCCTTGTCCCACAGGACCTTGAAGAGGGTCTGGGTGATTAGTGGCGTGGGAGGGAAGGCATACAGAAGAACCTCTGACCACGAAATGAGGAAGGCATCCACCACTACCCGGGACGGATGCGGTTGGGGACAGCAGAAGTGGGGCAGCTGAGCGTTGGTCGGGTTGGCGAAGAGGTCCAGACTTGGGGGTTCCCTAGAATCGGTAGAGCACCTCTGCCACCCTGGGGTCTAGTCGCCATTTCTGCAGCTGGAGGACCCAGCACAGCCTGTCTGCTAGGGTATTGTCTTGGCCCGGAAGGTATACTGCCCTAAGGAGCATTCCCTGATTGATCGCGTACAAGCAGATTACTGCCTCCTGGAAGAGGTGCTGAGACCCTGTGCCCCCCTGATTGTTCAGGTAGAACATCGCGACCTGGTTGTCTGTTTGAACTAGCACCAACTGGTTCCGCAGGCGGTGGTGGAAGGCCTTGATCACCAGGAAAATGGCCCTGAGCTCCAGCAGGTTGATCTGTTGCTGGCTCTCTACTAGGGACCAGTTGCCCTGCATGCGCAGTTCCTCGCAGTGGGCACCGCAGCACAGTAGGGATGTGTCCGTGGTGAGGACCCTCTAGGGATTTGGGGGCTGGAAGGGCATGCTGTCTTGCAGGTGCTGTGTGCACTGCCACCAGTCAAGCGACTCTGCTAGCTGACAGGACACTAAGACCCTGTCCTGGAGCCTGCCTGAGGCTTGTGTCCACTGTGAGCAGAGACACTACTGAGCTGCCCGCATGCGGAGGCTGGCGTTGGGAACCACATGGACTGTGGATGCCATGTGGCCCAGTAGGCGGAGCATGGACCGTGCCGACACTGTGTGATGACGTTGCACCTCAGTAGCCAGGGCCCTGAGGAGATCTTCCCTGTCCAGGGGAAGAAAGGCCCTAACCTGGAGAGCGTTCGGACAAGCTATTATGACCTCCAGGTCCTGCGCTGGAATGAGATGAGATTTGGGGTGGTTTATCACGATCCCCAAATGCTACAGGACCTTGATGGTGCGGACTGTGGCCTGTTGCACCTCGGTGGCCGTGTCCCCATTTATGAGGCAATCGTCCAGGTATGGCAAGATGAAAGCCCCTTGGAGATGGAGGTAGGAGGCCACCACTGCCGGGCATTTGGTGAAGACTCTTGGTGTGGAGGCTAGGCCGAAGGGTAGTACTCTGTACTGGTAGTGGTCGCCCCTGACCATGAACCTTAAGTACTGCCAGTGACTGGGATGAATAAGGATGTGGGTGTAAGCATCCTTTACGTCCAAAGAACATAGCCAATCTCCCTGTTGGAGGTAAGGCAGCAATGTTCCAAGGGAGAGCATCTTTGACTTCTCCCGCACCAGGAACTTGTTCAGGTTTTGTAAATCCAAAATGGGCCTTAGACCCTCTGTTCATTTTGGGACCAGAAAGTAACGGGAGTAGAACCCCCTTGTCCCTGAGTTGGAGGGGTACTGGTTCCATGGTTCCATCCCTGATGAGGCCTGCGAGTTCCTGCAGTAGCAGGACCTGGTGCAGGGGAGTCTGAGGGGGCTCTCCTGGAAAGAAAAGGGGAGGCGCCCGGTCCAAGTGAAGGAGGCAGCCTTCTCTGACCCCCTGGAGGGCCCAGGTATTGGTGGTTATGGCCGACCACCGATGGGCAAAGTGGATCAGACAACCCCCTGTTGACAGCTGCTCTCCCCCCCCCCTCCCCGGGAGGAGAGGCTATGCTCAGGGAGACAAACCCCGACCCAGCCTGGGCAGGAGCTGGTGTTTGGGACTTAAAGCCCTTAGGCTTGCGTTAGCTTTGGCACTCCTTTGCCCTGCTGACCCTACTGTGGGGTCTGGGGGGGGCACCAGGAATTGGGGATAGCCTCTGTAATTGTACAAGAACATTTTCCATCTCCGCCACCTTATCCTCCATCGGTTTGCTGAAGAGGTTTTCACTGAGGCAGGGGACGTCAAGGAGTGTCTCCTGGACCCACTGCTTGAGGTCCGATGCCTGGAGCCAGGCCTGGCATTAGGCACCGATGCCTGCGGCGGCCACCCTCATGTTGGACTCGAAGCCATCATAGGCGGCTTGAGATATGTACTTCAAGCATACCCCAATGCACTTCATTAGGGTCTGGAATTGCTGGAGGTGATCTCCACCGAGACCCGCCGAGAAACCTGCAAGTTCTTTTGCTAGGTCTCAGAGAAATATGCCAATATATAACTGGTAGGCTTGGATTCGGCAACCCAGCATCGAGCCCTGGTAGCATTTGCATCCAAGGGTGTCGACGGCATGGGACTCCCTGCCCAGGGGCACGGAGGAGTGAGTCTTCCGGCTTTTCTGCCAGCACATGATCGACTCTACCACCATAGAGGTGTGAGGAAGTTGCACTTTTCGAAAGCCGGGGTCCTGCTGTACCCGGCACATGGCGTCGAGATGTCGGCTAACTATTGGTACCAACGCCAATGTCTCCTACATCCAAAGGAGGAGTCGCCTGAGGATAGCAGAGACGGGGCCATCAAGGCCTCCTTAGGTGGAGCCTCATACTGGAGGATTTCAAGCTCCTCCATGCGAGGGTCCTCAGACTCCGTGGTGAGAGAGAAGGCTTTTGCCATGTCCCAGACAAACGCGAGGAATGTGTCGTCCTTGGGTAGGGACCGGGACCTGCACCATGACGCCGGGGGAGACAAGGCTGAAGGGAGATCACTGTGTTTACGCATCTCCGGGGGAAGCCTCAACTTCAGATTCCCAGTCTAAGTATTTGGTGGAGGACTCGAGGCCGGACGGCGCCTAAGGCATCTGGCTCAGGTTGGGTCTATGGTGACCCACGGTGGCTACTTGGTCAGAGCCACAAGAGCCTGCCGGAGAGGATCTCACTCCCGAAAAACAGGTGTGGGATAGAGACCCTCACTGAGGATCGGCTTGAGGCTCGGGACTCTCAAGGATCGTCGTCGTCAGCCTAAGGAGTCCTTGATATCAAGGTCCCTGCGGTCTTTGCGCGAGCACCGGCAGGGCTGGGCATTGACGCCTGCTGCGAGACAAGGAAGGCAGTGACACTGCGTTCCAATGCCATCATCCTGGCTTCCCACTCAGGAGTTGCAGCCTTCAATGCGGACACCGGGGTGACCGGGTCCAGCATCGGGAGTCTTCGATGGGACAGGCCTCAGGGGTCCATGACCCATCACCAGAGGCCTCGGAATCTGTTCTGGGCACCTTGGCCAGCCACTCCAGCTCCAACTTCTCAGATACCCTATGGGGACTGTGGGACCTGGTAAAGACTTGCTGTGTATGTCTGATTCCCAGGATGAGATCCTCAAGGATTTCTTCTCTATCTTCTTGCACTCACGCTCTGAAGAACCCTTGTCAGAGTGTCCGTGGATCCGATCGGGTGCCACGGGAGCTTTACGCAACTCTGAGGATCCGTGCGGGGTCTTAAAGCACAAGGCTACCGGGGCAGAATCTGAGCTGTGGAAGATGTTGTCTTGCTTCTGCTGATGACTTTGGATGGCCTTCATGGACATCTTTTTGCACCCGGCGCAAACCTCTGGGTCATGGTTAGCACCTAGACACCGGAGGCAGCAATCGTGTGTATCAATTAGGGACATGTTCTTTGCGCACTGATCACACTTTTTGAACTCACTAGCCATTGGGGCAAAAAGGACCTCTGCAAGGTCAAAGACCCTCGATGCGGCCAACAGTTAGAAAAGGGCATGAAACCATGCTGGACGAATAAACTAAAAACTGTTCCGAGACTCAATGCGGGGGCAATGGGGCTTGGAGGCGGGAAAGGGACCAGTGCTAACCGAAGAAAGAAGGACAGTTTTATGTACAAAAATATCAACTTTTTTCCAGGGAAAGAAGATGGACGTCTGTTGGGTTCCATGGAAAAAGGGAGACTGAGTAAGATGGGTGGGAAGGGGACCACACATGCATGGTGGCATCTCCCAAAGGTTTTCTTTGAAAGCTAGGGAGATGCTTCCATGGGGGCTCTGTCGGCGCAGACGTCATACATAAGTGAGGACTGACTTCCTGCTTGTTCCTGAAGAAAGTAAAAAAAAATGCCGCAAAAGATTTCCTGAAAAGGAACAAGGTTAGCAATTGAAGAAGCAGTGTTGACGCATCCTTTGGGCTCCATGGAAAAACTAAGGCTGCAGTAAAATGGTGCAGTGGCAGCAGGCGGGAAGATGACATACATACACAGAGGAGACTCCCAAAAGCTTCTAGAAGAAGCTGGGGATTACTGCTACACGGGCTTCATCGGATGATATCATCCATACGAGGGGACTTATTTCCTGCTTGTCCACAGAGAAAGATGGTTTCTGTTCCATTTCTGCATAACTGAGACACTAGAAAGATAAAAACAGGGCCAATAAACAAAAGCCCACCTGCAGATCTGATTGGTATTGAAGTAGGAAGCATCTTGTTATTACATTAGTTCTACACAAAACATTTTATTTTCAAGGATGTACCAAATACACTAACAGTCTAAAATCAGACTTACCACCACTCTGCATAGTTGTGATAGCAACCCATTCCAAAGAGACGTGGAATCCACTCCCTCTTGCATCCAATTCATCTTTTTCTACTCGAAGCAAAACTACCTCTACAGCATGAGCATCCGATTTCACAACAGAAACACTATGAATTATAATGAAAGGATCCCCAATTTCTTGATTAAGTAGTATCTACAACAACAACAAAACCAATCACAAATAAGTTGTACATACTCAGAAAGAATAAGAATGTTCCTTTTAATTCATTTGTGTAAAACTCAAAGTGGAAATAAGGTCAGCAAACAAGTTGAAGGCAATACTTTTTCGGTGGAGTAATAATATATATCTATGCCTAACATTTCAGCAGGTCAATAAAGAAACAGGGCATTTACATGGGAAAGAGGCTACAGAGATATTTTCCATCATGTTGGGTGCTGCAGGCTGCATTAAGGGGAATTTTCAAGCACACCATGACAAATTACCTATACACATCACATCTTATGAACTCCAAAAGAGGCTCTCCTGCACAATGCAATTACTACGCTGAGCGTTAGCAATAAATTTGAGAGATAGAGATCATACTTAACATATCCTAGTTTAGGAGTGAAGTTCATTACTGTGATGATATGCACATAATTTACCCATTTGGAGAAATTGCTCCCAAGAGAAGATAACTCTTGAAAGCTAGTCAACATTTGGTTAATCCAGTAAAACAAAATGCAAAAAAAAAAACAACCCAACAACCACCACCCTATCTACAACTTGCTTATTGTCCTTTGTTTTTACACAACCAAGAGGATTATCATATAGGCTGATGCAAAAACCCCACACTAGAGCCCACACTTAAACTCCAGCACAGGGTTTCATAGTGCAAGTTTAACACTGACCTTTTGCACTGCAGTGCAATATGCAAATTAACTAGTGCTCAAAAAGTCAGCATTAAACTAGAAGAGCAAACCAAACACATGCGAACTGAAGTTGGCACAAGTTTGACATGCTGTCCTGGACAAACTGGGTCATCTGAGCTGAAGGTTGACACTTCACCTCAGATCCAAGTATCAGGAAAAGTCCCCTTGCCATCGGCACAATGTCGGAAGGATGGTGCCCCCCTGGACACCACCCCCCCGACAGGCACGAATAAGCATCAGGAAAGTGCTTGTTATGGCTGAAAAACATCCAATGGATGTAGAGAAGACAGCACTCCCATTTATCCCCAGTAGTCAGCACAATCACAATGATAGCAGCAATGGGATTTGAACTCTGGCTTCCCTGGTCCTAGCGCACTACTCTAAACATCAGGCTATTCCTAGACATCTAGGCACTGAAAAACTATTTTGGGGACATCTATGTAGAAGCCCCAATAGATGTCCCTACCGGGCATGTCCACCTTTGTGCAAATCACTTCTGCACTCGGTCATGCCTGCTTTTTTTATTTTTTTAAGATGTTCTGGCTTAGACGTCCTAGATTGCACTTGGACATCTTTCCTAAAATGCCCCTCCATGTGTCTAGCTTCCCTCCTTGCTATTCAATTTTTTAAAGAAGGACAATGTTAGTTATGTGAATTTTTGTGCAGTAAATACATCTTTAAACTGTTTAACATGGGTTTTAAGATAAATTAACTGTTAACTTAGAACCCTTAAAACAAACTGAGTTAACCACATACATTAACTGCTGCATTAAACATCTAACATGAAAATTCATATTAGGGGCAGAAAAGGGATGAGGCATGCACCTTGCAATAAATGCATGTGTCATTAATGTGCGTTAACTGCTAATGCCACAGATAATGCAGTACTGTTAACTACATCTGCAGGGGTATAGTAAACTACATTCTGTGACAGCAAGCATTGTTTCATGTCAGTAACAAATACCTTTCCTCAAGTGCTGAAAATGCCCCCAACAGTTAACACACAGATTTTGCAGCTCTGTGGCTTAACTTTCACTGTTAACGGATGTTAACTGCAAAACCTTAATGCAGTTCAGTAAATAAGCCCCTAGACAAATACAAACTGCCAATATTGCTGCAAAGTCTGTGACAGTACATTTTACTTGTGATCCTTGCATCAGTTTTTCAAACTGAACACATGCACTTATGGGCCAATGCAGAAAGACTAGTGCATCCTTTGCATGCAGAAAACAACTTACACACATAAGTTCGGCCACACCACATGTAGAAAAGAGATTGGCGTGCACGTAAACAGCAAAAAAAAATTATGTGTGCATAGCAACACCCAAGCGTATTTAAATAATATGCAAATGAGCTATACCTATGAAAATGGAATGCTAATAAGGTCTGTGCCCAATACAGAGAAAGGTGTAGAGGATTACATAACCAGCAGGAGCACCAGTATCTCTATACCTAGTCTGACGTGACAAACATCTTGCGTGTGTATGAAAAGACCGTTTCAGGGTATGTACTGGTGAACAGTTACCTTTCAAGTGAAAATTTCCTGCATGTGTCTTTCAGCATATAAGTGAAAGTTCAGCATTCAAGATAAAATTTCTTTTGCTTCTTATCCTTGAGTGTTTTTTGGACTCACATATCATTCTCCATTTACTGTTGTGATTCATAAAAAAATGTTTTTGGGTGAAATAGTGTTGATTATTATGGGCCGAGTGCTAAAAGAACCCGCATGTCCTGTGCGCATAACATGAGAATTTTGACATTTATGCACATGTGTACATGGCCACTTGCAGCACATCTGTTTGAACATGAGCTGGCTCGACTCCTTTCAACTTTATGCCAAAGTTTTACACGCAGCTCATTTGCATACAAAGCCCTTTGTTGCATTATGAAACTGAAGTTTCACAATATTGGCATGCTGCAAAAACACGTACACAGCTAATAGCGCATGACTTCAGCGCCGGCTTTCTGCATCAGTCTGTTACTTACATTTTGAAAATTTCCCAAGGAAAAGGTTCCCCACAGAAGCTTGAATTTACTTTTTTCTTTTGTTTGTTTTAGCTAAAACAATATGCCAAGGCTTTGACAGAGAAGGTATGCGCATTAGAGCCTACACTAAAGCTCTAGTACAGGATTTCCAAATGAAAGTTTAACACAGACTTTTTGCTCTGCAATACTGAAAGCAAACAGCATGCAATAAGCTCTGCGCAAAACATCTGCACTAAACAAGGAGGGCAAGCCAGACACACACACAGGAGTCTGCTTTAGCTGCACCTATATTTCACATAGGTTGGCATGCTAGTCAAAAAAAAAAAAAAAAGAGTCATCTGAAGTAACATTTGATACTTCACCTCAGATGACCAAGGTCCATGCCCCCGATTGCATGCCTGCCTAACAATGCCATACACCACTGGTGGTCAATATTGCGCCTTATTTAAGTAAGAGTGTGCTCTATTGACGACATGGTTGTTTCAGGTTTAAAATGGCATAAATAGCATGAGAAATGCCATTAACAATTCTTATGCTGTTTCAAGATAAAGCGCACGTCCCTATTAATTAGAAGTGGACAGACAGATACCTGAGGTGACGGAGGGAGCACATACAATAATCTTAAAAAGCTACTTTACCAGAAGAAATCTAGTCCCCCTTTCCAATTCTTACAATGGATTTCTTTCCCTTTCTGTTAAGTGTATTTCTAGTTTATTTTATTGTAAACCACCCCACTGCTCCGCAAGGGACAGTATATCAAGCTGAATCCCCCAGGGCAGAAGTGCTACAAAAGGAGACGGGCACTGTCTGCTCGCAAGGATCCCATCTCCCACAGGCAGACCGCGGCTAGTCTTGGATCCTTTTGCAGGACTTCTGCCCGTAGGATACCCTCGGGCAGAAGTGCTGCAAAAGGCCACGACTGCAGCTGCAAATGGCCTGTCTGCCCACAGGAGATGGGATCCCCCCAGGCAGACAGCACCAGTTTCAGTCGCGATTTGTAGTCCTTCTGCCCACTTGAGCCCTTAGTCCAATTTTTCAGATGAATTGGCAATATGGCACCTGGGGTTTGTCTAGCCCGTCTTCTTTTGTAGCACTTCTGCCCTGGTCTTCAAGGTTAGTACTGTCTTATTACTCGTTCCTCCCCATTGGACCATGTCATCCCTCTTCTTCTGCAGCTCCACTGGCTTCCCATTAAATATCGCTTTGTTCACAAGAACCTCACCACCACTCATTGGGTATTATACACCGGTGTTCCCCACTACCTTGCTGATCTTATTCACCACCAGCCCTCCCCATGAACCCTCTTGCTCCTCATGTGGGAATTGGCTTCTCCTCCCTTCTGCCCAAGCTTGCCTCAAATTCACCCGCCACCCTGCTTACTTTTTCCTTGCCCCTGTACTCTGGTACTCACTCCCCTCAGATTTGCGTACCGAGGCTTCATTCCCTCGCTTCAAAGCATTGCTGAAGACTCACCTATTTCATCTAGCATTCAATCTCCCCCCCAACCCTTGAGTCCCCTCTAACAGCTATTCCACTCACATATCCCTTCTCTGTGCGTCGCTGCTCTGCTCTGTCCTTTTTTCTGCCTGTTCTGCTACTGTCCTATCCAATTAATAGCGTTCTTTCTTCATTCTTTGTTTCCTCTGTAGCCTATGTTTTTATGATTGTGCACCGCTCTAATGGAATTACCTGGGCGGTATATCAAATGTCTCAGTAAAGATAAAGATACCTTCAGCAGTTTTTCAATCTAAAAATTTTGTTTTCTTCTCCTTGTATTTATTTTTTTACCTACTTTGCAAAAATCAAACAAAGAGTTTGCTCTAACCTGAAATGACTTCGGCACCCGAGCACAGCCCCATTGATAAGTTTGTGACTGCTCAAGAGTGTGAAGACATTCTTGTGGAGAAGTGTGTAGAGCCGCCCCAAGGTGTTCTTGAGTCACAAGCTGGGGACACCAGATTCCCAATGAGAGGAGTCTGCTTTGTACAAAGTATATCAAAACAAAGAACAAGAAAACTTTTTTTGTCGGAACAGCCAGCCCAGTAGAGAGGAGAGAACCCTCCCACCGCTGTGGCCTTTCCTTTTTATTATTCAATTTAATAAAACCAGCATTCACTTAGCTGAAATTGTAGAGCAAAGGCCGCTTCCATCCAAACTGCAATGCCAGGAACACGACGTGGCACGTTTCGAGGTAATTCCTGTACTACCCCTGCATCAGGTCAAAACACTACACGGCAGCCAAAATGCTTTAAAACTGATCTTTGAAAAGAACGGTATTTATTCTGTGGCGTCCACAACGTAAGCACAGCTGATCTTGGTCAACTGGTGTAATTGACAACTCGGAGAGCCAATCAGAGCTAACGGGGGAGGAATCACTGAACAGAAACCGCCCCCAAAAAAGTCTGAAGATGTAAAGAAAATCATAAGATCGTGTGCCAATCTAACTTGATTTAAGCCCCGCAGGTGCACCGTGTCTAAATGATAAATCCATCTCTGTTCCAGATATTGCAGAGCTTGAAGACGATTGCCTCCCCGAGGGTTCAACGGTACAAAATCCAGGATGCGCCAAAAAAGCATCTCAAAAGTACGGGAGTTGGATAAACAGTGTTCCACTATCGGGGCTGAGGTTGATTTGGTGCGCAGCCTAGAAGCATGTTCACCCAACCGGACCTTGAAAGGTCTGGATATCCGTTCCACATAATAAAGAGAGCATGGACAGAGGATTAGGTACACTACATAAGACGAAGTACAGCTAGTTCTCCAACGAGTTTGATGTTTAACTTGAGTATGAATGTCTAGCCACGATAAGTCTGAGATGGTATTTGAGCAATAATCACAGTCACCACAAGGGAAATGTCCTGCTGGATCATGAAGAGCAAGCAGGCGATTAACAACCGCTGTGGTATGCACCATCATATCCCGCAAAGCACAGTTACTTACCTGTAACAGGTGATCTCTGTGAACAGCAGGAATAAGTCTTCACATATGGGTACGTCGGTACCGACGGAGCCTGCGCGGGAACGCTCCCCAGCGTCCAATCAGAAAGCTTTTGGGAGCATCCCTCAGCGCCTGCGTGCTGCCTTCCCGCCTTTCCAACTGTCTCTCCTCAGTTGAGTTTTATAGCTGAGACAAAGAGAGAGAGAGAGGAAAGGAAAGATAGATAGAGATACAACTCCTGGGGAGCTGGGTGGGTTATGAAGACTTATTCCTGCTGTTCCCAGAGATCACCTGTTACAGGTAAGTAACTGTGCTATCTCCAGGAACAAGCAGGAATGAGTCTTCACATATGAGGACTCCCAAGCTGAGATGCCTGGAGTCCGAGCATGGCATAGGTTGGAACATGCTATCCCCCACAACACCAGGCATCCTGAGGATGGAGGGTAGGAGTTGAAGAAGGAAGATGCTGTGGAACAGCTAACCTAGCACAGGACTGCAGGAAAGGAGTCCATGTGTGGATAATGATCGTTATCAATGATATTGCAAAGAATATTGCAATATGGACCTCCACCAACAGGATTTCATAGAAGTATGGAGGTTCATGGATCTACTGGGAAGCCAGTAGAGGAATCGTGAAGAGGACCTCACTGAAAGTGGAGGTAATAAACCTGTAGGAAAAACAGAGGAGGTCAGAATCCTGAAGGGTAACAGGCACCCCTGGTAGAAAAAACTGGGGTAGTACAAAAACGGTGGGCCTTCAGCGAAAGCTGTATGGTAAAAACGACTTTTGGCGGCAGAGTATCTCACTCTTGGGAGCAAAAAGAGAAAGGCTAACCGATTTGGACAAACAAGCACAGTTCTTGTGGGGAGAGAGGGTATGGGAACCCCTTGTATCCCAGGATGAAGACAAATGTCTGAGGTGTTAAGCCCGTGAGTAACTGAAGATCCACAATATCTCTCCTAACTGGGGTAAGCTAGGAGAGATATTAGGTACGGAGAGCTTCAGAGGTACCTAAACCTGTTAGGTTATGGTATAAGAAGTGTTGACTACCACAGGAGTGGTTGTGTGTGTAGAATCCCAAACCTGCTGAATAGCAGAGGTATGGGCAAAATCCCTCTGTCAGAAACAGATAGCTATATGAGCATAGATAGTGAGATAGATAGATCTGTCCCCACATACTTATCTATCTATAATAAAATATCTCATCAGATACATACATACATATATAGTGAGATATGGAAGGGCATAAAATACACACAAAGATAAAAATGAATATGTAGGCCTAAATATGGGTGTCTGTATTTAAACAGACAGATATATGCCTACAGCATGGAATTCACATAGGACATGTGGAGAGGAAAGATTTATCTAATAACAAGGAGGTGCAACCTACTTGAGAAGATATATAGAGAATCTATTCCCCTTGGTTATGATCCACAAGGATGCTAGCTAGTAAAATAACCAGGATGGTCATATGAAAACGGAGGATGATATCAATCTGTAGCCCGCAAGTCCTTAGTCGTCCAAGACTCTAGCATGGTAAGTAGACAGAAGACAGATAAGGATGAGGTATCATGTTGATCTGCTGAAGAGCAAAAGTATCATATGTTCTTACCATGAGGACGAGCTGCAAGGAGAAAGAGCATATCCCCGATTGGGAATGCTATGGACCAAAGCAGGGAATTGGCAACTCCTTAAGCCCTTAGGTAAGAGAAGGCCTATGTCCTTTATGGCAATAGGAGATAGTATTAGAAAGGAGAACATTCTAGTCATGGGAGACATGACTGAAAAGCCTTTTCTTACCATCTAAGATAGCTGTTGGAGAAAAAAACCCATGCTCTCTAGCAAGGGCCCATAGTGGAAAGCTTCTCTGTAGAATTGCAGAGAGCATGATGCAGGAGAATGAGGAGATAGAACTGGCTGCTAGAGAGCCAGTATCTCTGCCAACTATGCTGCCAAACCCAGGAGAATGGAGATGGCAGAAATAGAAGACCATCTAGAAAGCTTGTAGTGAGATAATCTCCAAGATAGATGGAAGCACTGACTTGGAGCCACTACTAAGACTAGACAGAATGGTAGTGGAGGACAAATCTGGTTGTTTGTGGACAAGAACCAGTGGTCGAAACATTAAGGCTCCTGCAGAGGCAGCTGCTAGCAAGATAGCAGAAAGAATCTTACTGTTGAAAAACAGAAAGAACAGACAGAACAGGAGTAGAAACTCTGGACATGTCTGATAAGCTGCCTCAAAGTAAGATGGAAACAGAGGAGGTAACTCAGAGAGGAAAACTCCACACTGGAAAGTGAGAAAACTAGAGAGGCTGAAGAAAAAAGCCCTCCATAATTAATTCTGCTCTTACAGAGGAAAAAGCTTGGTAAGAGGGTGAAGAGAATAGAACTGAAGAAGACTTACCAAGTAGTAAGTCTATAGAAAGGAAAAATACATGCTGGCACAGGAACTACCATTTAATAGTGGTCAGACCTCTTTCCTTAGCAGGAAAAGAGGAGAAACCTGTGACCTATAGGCATGAACATCCTGACAGCTCATAGAAATATAGAAAAAATGGATGTCTTTTGGAAAGAGATCCATGTGTAGGGGTTAGAATGAAGCAGTGGATTGCCTCTATTGAGAAGAAGCAACTGTAGATTCTAACCCCAAGAGTCACAAGCATTTGATGATGACTGATCAGAAACCCTGCAGAGGCCGGGTTTGCTGAGCCTGGTGAAAAGTTGGATTCTTCAGACCAGGACGATGGCTCCCCTGTAGGGGAACATCTGTATGATGGGCAAGTGAGGAATAAAACCTTCTTCTCCTGTGGGAAGAAAGTTTGGTAGGACATTTCCTACTTACTGGGACAGAGGAAGGGGTAGAAGAACCCTTAGGAACAGGTAAATCAGTGGACAACTGAGTAACCTGACGTAAAGACTCCTTGTTGAAAGCACAGTTACTTACCTGTAACAGGTGATCTCAGGGAACAGCAGGAATTAGTCCTCACTTATGGGTACGTCGGAACCGACGGAGCCTGCGCGGGAAAGCTCCCCAGCTTCCCAGAAAGGAAGCTTTTGGGGCCTCCCACTGCACATGCGTGCTGCCTTCCCGCCTTCCTGACCAGCTCTCCTCAGTTCGAGTTTATAGCTGAGACAATAGAGAGAGGAAAGGAAGATAGATAGAAGATACAACTCCTAGGGGAGGTGGGTGGGTTGTGAGGACTAATTCCTGCTGTTCCCAGAGATCACCTGTTACAGGTAAGTAACTGTGCTATCTCCAGGAACAAGCAGGAATAAGTCCTCACTTATGGGGACTCCCTAGCTAAGATGCCTGGGAGATCCCCTCCCAAGGGTTCACCATCTTCGTATGGATCTCAGGCATCCATCCAGGGAAGGTGGGCAGGAGTTGTTCAAGTATGGAACAGGTGTTTGAGGACAGCCTGACCAAACAAGGCATCCCGGCGGGAGTCCTTGTCCAAACAGTAATGGGCTGTGAAGGTATGAACCGAGGCCCAGGTGGCTGCTCGACAGATCTGATCTATGGATACAGAGTGAAGATGAGCCATAGAAGTGGCCATGGCTCTCACATTGTGAGCTGTGACATGGCCTTCCAGAGAAATGTTTTTACTCTGGTAAGCAAAGGAAATACACTGAGCAATCCAATTGGAAAGTGTACGTTTGGAGACTGGAAGTCCCAAATGAGAAGGATCAAAAGCCACAAAAAGTTGGGAAGACTTTCGATGTGGTTGAGTCCTGTTGAGGTAAAAGGCGAGAGCTCTTTTACAGTCTAGAGTATGAAGGTTCCTTTCTGCACTGGATGCATGAGGAGCCGGGAAAAAGACAGGTAGATATACCTCTTGATTAAGATGAAAAGGCGAGACCACTTTGGGCATAAAGTGGGGATTCGTCCTAAGGACCACCTTATCATGATGAAACCTGGTATAAGGTGGATGAGCCACTAAGGCCTGTAGTTCACTGATGCGGCGAGCCGAAGTGACTGCAATAAGGAAAAGGACCTTCCAGGAAATAAATTTCAAGGAGGTAGAAACCAACGGTTCAAAAAGTGGCTTCATAAGCTGACCTAGAACTAGATTCAAATCCCATGCTACCGGAGGAGGCCGGATGGGAGGTTTAGTTAGAGTCAGGCCTCTCATGAATCTTGCAATAAGAGGATGAGAGGAGACAGGTTGTCCATTTATAGGTTTTAAAGAAGCTGCAATAGCACTCAAATGGACTCGTACTGAATTCGTCTTAAGGCCTGCATTGGAAAGATGCAGGAGATAGTCTAATAGAGAATTCAAAGGAAGTGCTAGAGGGTCAAGACCCTGTTGAGCACACCAAATGGAAAAGCGTTTCCATTTGAAAGCATAGGAACGCCTCGTGGAGGGTTTCCTAGAGGCATGAAGGATATCTTTCACTGGTTGAGAAAGATTGAAGTCATGAAGGCTTAGGCCTTCAGTAACCAAGCTCTGAGGTGTAGGGACTTGGGGTTTGGGTGCCACAAAGTCCCCTCCTCCTGAGACAGAAGGTCTGGCGCAGCTCCCAGGTCCAGGGAGGGTCCCTGGGAGAGATGCAGAAGTAGAGGGAACCACACTTGGCGTGGCCAGCGTGGAGCTATGAGGATCATCGATCCGTGATCCCTCTGGAGTTTGAACAGAGTCTTGGGAATCAAAGGAATGGGTGGAAAGGCATATAGGAATTCCTGACCCCAATGTAGGAGAAAGGCGTCGTTGGCCTGAGCTCTCTGACACGGAGTCCTGGGACAGAACCGGGGAAGTTTGGCATTCCACGGACTTGCAAAGAGGTCTATGTCCGGGGTTCCCCATTCCTGAAAGATTCTGCGTATCTGGTCCATATGCAAGGACCATTCGTGTGGAAGCAGAACTCGACTGAGTCTGTCTGCCCGAGAGTTTTGAACCCCTGGAAGATACACTGCCAGAAGATGAATTTGATGCTCTCTGGTGAAGGCCCATAATCTGAGAGCTTCGTTGCAAAGCGACAGAGAGCCTGTCCCTCCTTGTTTGTTTATGTAGAACATGGCCACCTGATTGTCTGTATGGACTAGGACGGTCAGGTTGACAAGGAGGGTATGGAAGACTTTGAGGGCAAAGAAGATTGCTCTCAGTTCCAGGAGGTTGATGTGAAGGGTGGTCTCTTGTGGAGACCAAGCACCCTGAGTGGAGAGGTGTTGAAGATGGGCTCCCCACCCTGTTTGGGAGGCATCTGTTGTGAGGGTTGCTTGGGGCAACAAAGGTTGGAAGGGGACCCCCAACAACAGATTCTTGGTGGACATCCACCATTGGAGGGACCAAAACAGACGCTTTGAGGTGAGTATTTGGTCGGAGAGCGCTCCTGATGCTTGAGTCCACTGGGAGGCCAAGGTCCATTGAGCTGCTCTCATATGAAGACGAGCGTAGGGCACCACGTGTACCGTGGAGGCCATGTGGCCCAGAAGTCGAAGCATTTCTCTGGCTGTCAAGTGACTGCTGGACTGAGCTTGGGAGGCCAAGCACACCAGACGTTGGCCCCGGACTTGAGGTAGGTAGGCCCTTGCAGTGGTGGTGTCCAACTGGGCCCCTATGAATTCCAGAGACTGAGTAGGGATAAGTTGAGACTTGGAAAGGTTTACCACCAGTCCCAGATACTGCAGAATGTGCCTTGTGCGGTCCAGGGAAATCTGGGCCTCTGACTGAGATGGAGCTCGGATGAGCCAGTCGTCCAGATATGGGAATACAAAAATTCCCAGACCTCTTAGAAATGCGGCAACAACTGCCATGCATTTGGTGAACACTCTTGGAGCAGAGGCTAGACCGAAGGGAAGTACTCTGTACTGGAAATGTTTTCCCTGAAACAGAAATCTTAGATATTTTCTGTGGGATGGGTGGATGAGTATATGTGTGTACGCATCCTTGAGATCTAGAGAACAAAGCCAATCCTGACTCTGAAGGTATGGAAGGAGAATGCCTAGAGAAAGCATTTTGAATTTCTCCTTGTACAGAAATTTGTTCAATTCTCTCAGATCTAGGATAGGTCTGAATCCCCCTGTCTTCTTTGGTATGAGAAAATAAGGGGAGTAGAATCCTGTCCCTTGTTGAAGAAGAGGAACCTCTTCTATTGCCCCTTGGGCAAGGAGAGAAGAGACTTCCTGACCCAACAGGTCCAGGAGAGATGGGGGAGAATTGAAGTGCCTCACCATGGTATATGGAGGAAGGTTGGAAAAATGAAGTTTGTAGCCCTCTCTGATGATAGAGAGGGTCCATTGCTCTGATGTAATTTGCCCCCATCTGGGAGCAAAGTGAGCTAACCTTCCGGGAATGGTGAGGGGCTCTGGTTGTTCTAGAGCCAGAAAGGTTAAGTTCTCTAGGGGCAAGTCAAAACCCCTGAGGGGGTTGAGCCTGCTGAGGAGTGGCAGACACTGCAGGCTTTGACCTTGCCTGTTTAGGCTGCTGACGTTTAGCAGCAAAGCAAGGCTGAGAAGATTGTTGGCCAGTATTTGTGGAAAATCTGGCCTTCTTGTAGTAAGGCCTCTTGAAAGACTTTTTCTTGGCAGGAGTAGAGGTAGACTTAGAAAGTCTATCTAAGGTAGCATTTTCTGCGTCCATTTGAGTGGCTTTAATTTGCCAGTCTTTACCAAATAAGTTCTCACCTGTACAGGGCAGATTCCGTAAGCCATCTAGGACCTAGGGTTCTAGGTCAGAGGCCTGGAGCCAAGCAAGTCGTCGGGCTGCAATGGCAATGCCCGAAGCTCTACCAGCACCCTCAAAGGAATCAAAGGCTGCTCTGTTGGAGAACTTAGAAACATCTAGAAGCTGTTTCACTAAAGAAATGAACTCCTCCTTTCTATCTTCAGGGATAAAGGGGGCAAAATGCTTTACCTTTAGGGCAAGTTCCCTTAGAAACATGCCCATATACAGACTGTATGAATTAATCCTGGCTATAAGCATACTAGCCTGGAAGATTTTCCTACCAAAAGAGTCTAGGGTCTTACATTCTCACCCTGGAGGGGTAGAAGAGTGCCTTTTGGTACTCTTAATCTTTTTCAGCGCAGACTTCACCACAATGGAATGGTGAGGCAGCTGAGTTTTTTGAAAACCAGGAGAAGGAGGGACCCGGTACATGGTGTCCAACCTACGAGAATGAGGAGACAATGTTAGAGGAGCCTCCCATAAGTCCATCAAGTGTTCTTGAAGGATTTCATGGATAGGCAGGGTAACTGCCTCTTTAGGAACCTTAGGGTATCCTAAAATATCCAATTTCTTTGATCTAGGTTCTTTCTCAGAGGATGTAGTAATAGAAAGTCCTTTAGCTACTTCTATAATGAAGTCTTGAAAGGACAAATCCTCTGGTGGAGACATTCTCCTCTTTGGGGAAGAGGGCTCTTCAGGAAGAACAAGAGAGCTCATCAGAGTCATCAGAGGAGTCAAAATCCTCAGAGGAATCAGAGTATCCTCTATTCGCTTCCAACGCACGATACGCATACCGGTCGGTATCGACATCGGGTGTACCGGGCATGGGATCGATATCGGGTGAAAACCCGGATCCGGCATGCACCGATCTGCGTTTGGAAGACGATGGCCTCGGTTCTGGTATGGAAGCCAATACCGGAACCGGACCCGGAACCGCTGGATGCAGTACCGAGGGCGTCGCAGCCTTAATGAAAGCCAGGATGGCCTGCTGCATGGTCTGAACAGTATTGTCCATAGACGCCACTGCTGCCTGGATGTCGGTACCGGCATGGGCCGGTACCCCAGAGCAGTCTAACAGGTGATCGGTCGAGGCCGTGCCATCGATGTCAACCTGTAACCCCATAGATGGTGCTTTGGAAGCCAGAGCTTCCCGCCGGGGTTGTTTGGCTGGGGCATGGTCCTCAGATTCAAAATTGAGAGCCTCTCGATGCTTTGAAGGAGATTTGCTCTTTGAGGACCTGCCCGAAGAAGGTTTGGTTACCTGAGATCCATCCGGAGAAGAAGACCTGGATGACTGTGATGCTGGATTATCTGAAGCAAACAGCACATGGAATTTGTTGGCCCGGTTCTGCAAACCACGTTTAGACATCTGGGAGCAGGATGGGCAGTCCAGAATGGAGTGGTCAGGCCCCAAACATTTAAGACACCAGTCATGGGTGTCTCTAACAGAAATAACAGCACTACACTTGGTACACTTCTTGAAACCAGGAGCTAGTTTCTCCATGAGGAGATTTTGTGTAGGCCTGAGGCCTAACAGAAGTCACCAAGCTGTGCTAAAAAATAAAAGCTTTTTTTTTTTTTTTTAAGAAAGAAAAGAAAAGAGAGACCGGCGGTACCGGTTTCGGTATGGGGAAGGCAGGTACGCGGTCTAAAAAAAGAAACTAAAATAACAATTTCTTCAGCGGTGACAGGAACACGACCTGCTGGCTCCGCGGAAAAAGAGAAACTGAGGAGAGCTGGTCAGGAAGGCGGGAAGGCAGCGCGCATGTACAGTGGGAGGCCCCAAAAGCTTCCTTTCTGGGAAGTTGGGGAGCTTTCCCGCGCAGGCTCCGTCGGTTCCGACGTACCCATAAGTGAGGACTTATTCCTGCTTGTTCCTGGAGATAAGATTTTCTCCAGTGCAAGGAGTATGTCCCAGTCGTTGTTGTTCCCACTTGGCCAAAGCTGAAGCTTGGAGCCAGGCTCTACGTCGTGCCCCTATAGCTATAGCAGAAGTCCTGCTAACAGACTCAAATGAGTCTAGGGAAGCACGAGAAAGAAACCAAGAGATATTCTGGATATGCTTAAGCAGTGAGGAATAGTCTGTACTCCTGGAAACTGGAAGGAAAGGAATCAAAAGATGTAATTGCTTTGTGACCTCCTCAAGAGAAAGACTCATAAAAATATATGAGAGAAGTCTTGCAGAAAGCATAGATGTCTGGAAGGTTTGACGTCCAAAGGCATCTAGTGTCTTAGACTCATGACCTGGCGGATAAGAAGAGTGTTTTTTCTTACTCTTTATCCGCCTCATTGCTGATTCCATACTATGAAATGATGAGGAAGTTGAGTCTTTTGGAACCCTGGAGAGGGGGGCACCTGATATAAGAGATCAGTTGCTCTGGGAGGTGGGGGTACCCTTAAAGGTGTTTCCCACATTCCTAGAAGGAGATCCTGCAAGGAATGATGCTTTGCTTTGGTGGAAACAGAGCCTGGTGCAGGATCATGTCCTGGAATAGGAATGGCAAGGGATCTTGCTATATCCAGGAGGAAACTCTGAAAAGAGGGATCCCCAACAGGAATCTCCCTTGGACAGGTTAGTTCTAAAGAACTAGCCTGAGCACCCACAGAGTTATCCAGAGATATAGAAATAGAAGATCCTGCAGGGTGCAGTGTGGAATGTTTAAGGGATGGTTGCTTGAACTGATTGTCAGGAACAGCAACCGTCCTTACCACATTGTCCATGCCAGATATAGACTCCAAGCTTGGTATAGAATGGAGCGATGCTGTTGTAAAAAGAATGGTAGGAGTTTGCCACGATGCTACTGTGGATACCGGTACTGAAGTCAATACCGGTACCGATGTCGGAGTCGGGCTCGACAAAGACATCGGAGTAGTCATCAGCGATAGTTCAATCGGTACCGAGGGAACCGAAAACCTCCGGCTGCTATCCTCGGTACCGAGCCACCGGTATCGATCGGTGTCGGTACTAAAATCTATTGGTACCCAGTCTTCCAGACTAGAAATGGATTCCAAACTCGGCATCGAGGGTAAGGAGCCTGAGAAGCGAAGCATGGAAGGCACCGACTGTGGGGGTAATGAAGACATCGGTACCGACATCGGTACCGTGTCCGATACCAGTGAATGAAGGTCTACCAGTGGCAACTCAAGCGGCCTCAGGGGAACCGAGAGTTGCGGATCTGAGTCATCGGAACCGAGCCTTCGGTACCGCCGCGAGACGGTACCAAGGCGAGTCGGTACCCAGTCCTCCAAACTGGAGATCGATTCCAGACTCGGCATCGAAGGAAGCGAGGCTGTCGATGCACATCTGGAGGGTACCAACGTCGGTGGCAGTATCGGTGTTGGAACCGATAAGGGAAAGACAATCTGGGACGTATCCATCGGTCCCGAAGGCACCGAGGAGGCCAGATGACGATCCCTGGTGAGGAGTGTTTCATCCAACACCAGTGCCGATGCAGGGGTATCGGTACCGCTCAAAGCGGATGCCACCACCGTGCATGGCTCAGGTATGTTCTGTGGGGGGTGAACCCCAGGAACAACCTGAAACCCCTTATCCGCTTTGGAGACCGAAGACTCCCGCCGGGGTTTTGAAGCCAGGAGGCCATCGAGGGCAAAGCCGGAGCTGTCTACATGCTGTGCATGAGACGTACCACTCGAGGACTGGCTAGTCTTAACAGACTGTTTGTGGGTTACCTGAATCAAAGTGGAAGAAGGGGACGGTGCCCCAAAGTTGGAGGGCAACCGTGTATCGAGGGATTCTCGATGTTGAAGATGTCTTCTCACCAAACTGTTGTCAGGACCCAAACAGGTTAGACACCGACTTCGAGGGTCTAAACAAAGTTGTACCGCCACAAACTGAACATTTCGTGGCCATGAAGGAAAAATAGGGGAGGCCTGAAAGGCCTAAGACCCCGTGACACTATGAAGAAAAAATATTCCGTTGAAAAGGAAAATCTTACAAGAAAGAAAAGAAAAACACCGGCGGTACCGGTGGCGTCGGGAAGACAGCCGCGACCACAAGAAAACTAAAAATAAAAAATAAGAATTTTCTGCGGTGACAGGAGGATGTCCTGCCGGCTCCGCGGAAAAACGAAAACTGAGGAGAGACAGTTGGAAAGATGGGAAGGCAGCACGCAGGCGCTGAGGGATGCTCCCAAAAGCTTTCTGAATGGACGCTGGGGAGCGTTCCCGCGCAGGCTCCGTCGATACCGACGTACCCATATGTGAAGACTCATTCCTGCTTGTTCCTGGAGATGTTGGATTTCCGGGAATAAGCTATCTTTAACTTTTTTCTAAAGCAGGCATGTAGACCCAAAATGGGCCAATGTTGATGTAAGATGCCCACTATCTTAGAAGAGCCCTTCATGTAAGGAAAAAACCCAGTGATGTTTTCTTGTGGGGGTTTGGAGGCAGAGCTCTGTAGAAGTCACTCCCTGTGAACATAACAGGCTCTTTTATATGCCAGTCGAACCACCTGTTGTGGGTAGCCCCACGCCAGTAATCGAGTGCTCAAATCTTGCGCATGCAGTTTAAAATCAACAAAATGAGTGCAATTCCGACGGCGGCGTAAAAATTGACCAAACGGCAACCCTCGTTTGAGCGCAGGCGGGTGGAAGCTGTCAAATCCTCTCTACTGGGCTGGCTGTTCCGACAAAAAAAGTTTTATTGTTCTTTGTTTTGATGATGATTTTGACCTGGTTTTGATTTTTTGGATTCATATAGTACTGGGTTTTGGTATTAGTTGGTATTTTTGTACAAAGTATAGGCAAGTAGTGGCCTAAGTGGTGCCATCTTATTTGGAGACCCAAACAAGGCTTGGAACACATGTAGGCATTCTAGGCATGCCAGAGATTGTACCAGAAGGAAATGCTTCACATTTTCAGTAACTAACAAGCACAAAGTTGGTCAGACAACCCACCTCCCCACACAATACACCTCACAAACCCACCTTAACTACAGAATACAACCTCCCCCCTACCTTACCCTACACATCACACAAATAAAAAAAGAACTCTGATGAAAAGTTTAACTTGATTTTATTAACTCAAACGCTCTCCCAAGTATCTCCAATGTAATTACTCAATGTCCAATTGTAATTTATCAACAATACTGTCTATACAATTGTTCCTGTAAATAGTTGACTGTAATTAGTTTTACAAGATGTTGCTCAAAAGTTGACTGTAAATAATTCAAAACTGTTCCATGTAAAACCTTGTTCAGTTCTTGTTACCTGTAAACCGCCTTTGATCTCTGGAAGAGGCGGTATATAAGAAAAGCTTAAATAAAATAAATAAATAAATAAATAAAGACAGATCAGCATCAAGTCAGGGGGCCTCACAGGTCAGGACTCTAAAGCTAGTGCCTATGTCTCAAGTGCTGACTGTATCTGATGGACTTACTTTAACTCTCCTTCAAGAGGTCACTAATCTAATTGTGGATACATATGTCCAGAATGAAAGCTACCCTTACCAGCCGATTCCTGAACTATGGCAGTTTTCTGGTGATATAGTCAGTAAAAATTTAGGAGCAGGACAGCATGATAAGGGACTTCTGTTGCACAGTATCTGCTTGTAACTATGGGAATGCTCACTTAGCTTTGGTTAAAGAAAATATTTACTCATTTATTAGGGTTCATTAACCACCTTCAGGAAGAGATTCCCCAAGGTAGGCACAACAGGTGTAGCTCGACGTAGATAACTTACATTATTAGGTGTGTTTCATAGCAGGTGAAATTGCCTATTGTTGAGGGTCAATCTACCTGTCTGTCTACTGTTACGTTTAAGACAGAATTCAGCAGACCACACACCCCATTCCTGCACCATGCACATGCACCACCCACACATATGCATCATTCAGACGCACCATATTTGCACACACCACGCAGACACACCACACACATATGTACCAGACAGACTACCACACACAGCATGTAAATGCACACCCTACCCCTGCACCACACAGATACACCATACAGTTACCACATATGCACCATACAGACATGCTACCCCTGCACTATGCCCATTCACACACAGAGCAACTCTTCTTCCCCATACCACATCATAGTCACACAGACATCCCATTCCTGCACCACACACACTCAACACACCATCTCAAGATAGACCCAAATATTTAGATATCACCAGTCAAAGATGTTCCGAACAGCCCCACAGTCCATTCTACTCTAAGGAGACATACTTTATCATGTCTCTTTAGGCACCTGCCCCCGCCCCGCCCCCCTCCCCCTCCGGCATGTACGTGTTTGCAAAGGGAGGACAGGAAAACATATCTGTTTTGTCACACTATAAGTTCATTAATCATCTTGAAAGTCCGAAGTGCTTTATCTACTCACTTACATATAGCAACCATAACCACCAACAAAACACACCTGTTGTCATGCTTACAGCATGCACTTTTCAACATGTATAAAATGTCAGCAAGCTACACAATTAGAACAGTGAGGGCAACTTGGAAATGAGCAATTCAAATTATAGTGAAAATAATATAGTGACAGTAACATACACATTAAAACATCACAGGGAAATATTTTCTATAACAGAAATTTGATACAATGTCAACACAATACAATGAAATATCTTAAAAGGCAGCAGAAGAGATATGTGTAGTTAGAACAAAAGTCAAACACCACGGGTGGTAGTCAAGACAGTGCCAGTACAATCAAACACATTCGCTGCTGCTGAGGGGATCTTTGAAGAATTAGCTTAAACAAGTTGGATCGAATTTAGCTCCTGTCTTTTCTCAGAAGTTCAAGGCAAGTTACATTTAGGTACAGAAGGTATTTTCTAGTCTCCGGAGAACTTACAATCTAAGATTGTATCTGAGACAATGGAGGGTTAAGTGACTTCTCCAAAAGTACAATTAGCAGCAGTGGGATTTGACCTCTGGCTTCCCTGGATCTAGCCCACTGCTTTAACTGTCAAGCGGCTACTCCTTTTATTCTCAAGATTTCCCCGAAGTATGAGGGAAAGGAGAAGACCATCCCTCTGAGCCTCTAGAGCCCAGCCTTGGGTTGCAGCAACCAAATAGCGAGATGAACCAATGATGACCACAGATCAATGAAAGATGATATAAGAGTAGGTTTAGTACGTCTTATAAAATACAAGTCCCTTCTTGTATTGTGTTATTGTACGTTTTACGCCATGATTTATCGGTATGTCTATGTTTTATTTTAGTTTTATGTCCATGTTTTTAAGATACCCCTGATGAAGGAGACATGCTAAAACATAGCCATTGATTTCAGTTTTTGCTGAGTTTTCTTCTGTCCTGTATACACTGGCTCCAGCAATGCTCAGGGAGGAAGCAAGAGTGGGAGATTGAGCCTGTGCAAATGGCTCAGAGTTTGACCACAGAAGGGAGTATATGGTCCCTGCATCTCCATGAAAAGCTATCTGCTGGATTCCCTGTGCTTCAAAGAAGTAGGCCAAAACATCCTGTAGTGACTTCAGATGCAGTCTGGTTGGCTCTGGTCTGCTTAGACACTTCAGGGAATATGTTTAAGTCCACTGGAATGCTACAGAAACTCAGGTAACATCACAGGAGAATGAGGCAAGAGCACTTGTTAAGAAAGTGGGCTGCTTGGAACAATGAGCTGAGAAGAAGCCTCTACAACTGCATAGGTAACATAAGGAAGGCAGTACAAGTCAGACTCTGGAAAACCTTCAGAGATGTCTTAATCTGAGATTTGTAAACTTCCCACAAGCTCCCTTGCAGCTTCCAATTGATATTTTGAGGAAGTACTTTTAGATATTTAAAATCCCCAAGAAAGTACTGTAGCGCCACCTGTGAGGAAATGCTATTTTCTGGTATTTAGGAAGATGGATACAGATGAAAATAAGGGTCCTTCCCCAAGAGACAGACAGTTTCTCATGCATATTTCCTTAGAGATATCCTGAAAACCAAACTGGTTTGCGGTCCTTCCCCTAAAATAGAAAATCTTCATTCAACTCAGCGATTGGCTAGATCTATGTCAGTCTGGATTTTGACCTGAAAGAACCACTGCCAACAGAACTGTGGTGCGCCCACTACTGAAAAAGAAGAGACAGTGCTTGTATCTCTGCTAGATGATATCCCTAATGAATATGCAGGACATATCTGAATGCACTGCCTCTACCACATGGAAATCTCTCTCATGCATATTCATTACAGATATCCTGAAAAAACAGATTGGATGTCTGTCCTCTAGGACTGCACTTTGACATCTTTTGTCTACTCCCCGAGGGAGGAGTGGCCTCGTGGTTCGGACAAGTTGCCTTGGGCCGCAGGGCTAGGTATTTGAATCCCACTGGATAGCAACCTTGGGCTGGAGGAACTGGGGTTTTTAGTTCCACAGGTGCTCCTTGTGGCCTTGGGAAAGCCACTTTAACCCTCTGTTGCCTTTAGTACAAAACACAGATGGTGAGCCCTTCAGGGACAAGGGAAATATATACTGTACCTGAATGTACACCGCTTTGACCTAGTGAAAAGTGGTATATAAGCATTGCTAAATAAATAAATATTCTTGACATTTACCAAGAAAAGAGGTGTTAGATACTAATAGTAGTTTCCACCTTGCCATAGACAAAGATGTTCTTTTTCAGTAGGGGGTGCACCACAGTTCTGTTGGCAGTGGTTCTTCCAGAAAAGAGGCATTCACAATTTTACAACAAATAAAATAAAATTTAGTTTTGTCTAAGAATAATATCATAGTAAACTGGAATAATTGGAAAATGTATAAGAATTTTCTATTTTTGAACTTCCCTAGGACACTGCTTCTCAATCAGCATGTCGAGGCACACTGGTGGGCCTTGGGAAAGTCCTTGGTGTGCCTTGGTGGAGACAATCAAGGGCATGGCTTTGTATGATCTCATCAGGTTCTTGCCCCATTTCTTTGGGAAGTGTCCTGGAGAACAAGCCTCTGCTTCCCATTGCAGCCCTTCCCTTCCAAGCAGCATGTAGGGAACAGCGGGGGGGAGGGAGTGAGCTTGGAGCAAATAGAATGAAGAGCCGCCACTGTGCTCCCATCCTGACATTCTAGGGATAGGAGAGGGATGGATGTGACTGAAGCAGGCCCTGTGGGGCAAAAAGGAGCACCTACACTAGCTGCCCCACCTCTCTCTCGCGTCAGAGTCAAAATGCAACAGTTAAGGATGGCTATTGGGGAAGAAAGGAGCCTCATATGTTCAGGTATCAGACTGTTCTACTGGGGGGAAGAAGTAAGGATAAGGACCATGCAAAATTTGGCTTGGTGTTTTGCCGTGCCATAAGGATTGGATGCAGGGGCAGCTCTATAATGAGGCTGATTGAGGCAGTGGCATCAGGCGGCAATTTTTGGGGGTGGCAGAAAATGCCCCCAAAAAGGCTGCCTCACTTGGCCTTCAAAATTTATTTTAAAAAAAGGGCTGGACAAGCTGCTGCTTCTCAGCAGCGATAGAATCAATCGCCCTGCGACACTCTGCGCCCCCCCCCCCCCCGGCTGCCCCAGAAGAGCCCTGCCCTTGCCTGACCAGTGCCCTGGCTCACCTTTGCAAAGCCGTGAGAAGGAACAGCGTTTCTCTTCTTTCCTTCGGCTCTGTTAAAGTTGAGCCTGCCAACGCTGAGGGCAAAGGAGGCTGTTCCTTCTTGTGGCTCTGTAAAGGTGAGCCGGGGCACTGGTCAGGCAATGGCGGGGGGCTTGGACTGGAAATCGGCTGAGCAGGTCTGGTAATGGACTGGGATGGGGGGGTGGGGGGAAGTTAGCACTGGAAATAGTCAGAGGGTTAAGGACTTATAATGGGCTGATGGGGGCTTAAGACTGGAAATGGGCTGATCAGAGAGGTTAGGACTAGAAATGGCCTACAACTGGAAATGGGCTGATGGGGGGGGGGGCTAGGACTGGTAGTGGACTGATCAGGGGGATTAGGACTAGTAGTGGGCTGATTGGGGGGGGATTAGGACTGGTAGTGGGCTGATGGGGGGAGGGCTAGAACTGGAAATGGGCACTTAAGGGAGGCTAAGACTGGAAATGAGCTGATTGGGGGGCTAAGACTGGTAATAAGCTGATCAGGTAGGGTTAGGACTGGAAATGGGCTACAACTGGAAATAGGCTGATCGGGGGTGGGGGGGGGGGGTCTAGGACTGGTAATGGGCCGACCGGGGGAGTTAGGACTGGAAATGGGCTGATTAGGGGGGCTAGGACTGGAAATGGCTTAACAAGGGGGGTTAGAAATGGTAATGGGCTGATGGGGGCCTAGCACTGGAAATGGGCTGATCAGAGGGCTAGCATGGAAATGAGCAAAAACTAGTAATGGGCTGATGGGGGGGGCTAAGACTGGAGTGGGCTGATAAGGGGGATAGGACTGGAAATGGGCTGATGGGGGGGGGGAGGAGAGAGCTGCTGGCACTTGAAGACGACTGGGTGCTAGAACTGGAAATGGACTGATGGGGGGAGGAGAAGAGAGTGCTGCTGGCCCTGGAAGAAAACTAGGAGCTAGGGCTAGAAATGGGCTGATGCGGGGGGGGGGGGGAGAATAGGACTGGAAGGGAGCGGATGCTGAGAGGGTCTGCCAGGGGAAGGAGGGGTCAGAAAAGGAGCTGACATGGAGGGGTGGGGGAACTTATTTATTTAACCAGTTTTCTATACCGCCTTATCCTTCAAAGTGGTTTACATTATGTAATCACTACAAACAGGTACTGGATACATTCCCTTGTCCCCAAAGGCAATGGAGGGTTAAGTGGCTTGCCCAAGGCCACAAGGAGTGCTTATAGGACTAGAAACCCCAGTTCATCCAGCCCGAGATTGCTGTCCCCAGGTGGGAATTGAACTCCTGGCCCTCCAACCTGAGGTACTGTGTCCTAACCACTAGGCCACTCCTCCCCTGACATGAGTGGAAGGGGGGGGGTGAAGGGATCTGATATGGGGTGGGAAGGAGGGGGCTGGAAGGGAGCTGACACCTAGGGATGGTACTGAAGAGAGACTGGAAGGGAGCTGACACTTAGGGATGAGAATGGGGAGGAGGCTGGAGAATGGGGAGGAGGCTTGAAGGGAGCTGACATGTAGGGATGACACTGGAAGGGAGATGGACAGAGTAGGGTGACTGGAAGGGAGTTGATGGGAGAGGGAGTGGCACAGAGTTGAAGTGAGCTGATACCTGTGGTGGTATTTGGACTAGAAGCGGCTAGACAGTGGGGAAGGAGGGGGACTGGAAGAGAATGGGCACCAGAGGCAGACCTGTGAATGCAAGGCAGTTGACATTGGAAAGTACTAGGAGGAGAGGACTGGAAAGGGGGCTGATACTGGGGAGGGTTACTGGGACAGGAAAAAGGCTGATGGAAGGAAATGAAGAAAACAAAACAAGAGAAGAAATGGCAGATGGACCATAGACCATAGAAAGAGAGTAAGAGAAAACAGGAAAGCAGAAGCCTCAGATCAGGACCAGCATGATCAGAGAATAAGACAACAAAGGCAGGAAAAATAATTTTATTTTCATTTTAGTGATTGGACTTTGTGCTATCTTTATATTTTACACAGTATGAGGAACTGCATTCTTATTTATCTGATGTTGCACTGCATGCGGAGTCTGGCTTCTTGGGGTTTCAGTTTAATTTTTGTCTACATATTTTTATTTTAGGTTGTAGTCACTTATTCTGTACTTCGTGAGGGTCTGGGTTCTGAGTGTGTGATTGAGGCCAGGTGTTCTGTTAACATGGAGTTTGTACATAGAGATTTATACTGTACTGTAGTAATTTGACTTATTGAGCTTTTCAAATAGGAGTACGGATGTTCTAAGGCCTGCTGCAGTATTTATAGTGCTGCTTTTTTTGGGTAGGTCCCTTGTATGAGTTTTGGAAGTTTATGTTGGTATAGTATGGTATGGGAGTGGAGGAGTAGCCTAGTGGTTAGAGCAACTGCCTAGTACCCAGAAGATCAAGGGTTCAATTCCCACTGGCACTCCTTGTGACCTTGGGCAAGTAACTTTACCCTCCACTGCCTCGGAAGAAAAGGCTGGCAATCTACTTCCGGTGATACATTGCCAAAAAAACCTAGAGGTAGCTGGGTCGCTGTGAGTCAACACTGACTTGATGGCACTAAAAAAAAAAAAAAAATATGGTATGGTAGATATGGCCTTGTAGATCTTAGGTGACTTCTATAGGGTTTTATATTAGTTTCCAGTATGCCTGGTACTGGAGAATGTTTGTTAGTGAAATGACCAGAATCAGATTTTTTAAAAATATATTTAGTTCAGTGGGTTAATGTCCTACTTATTGTCGAGGGAGAGGTTTCTGTGGATGCAGAATATATATTCAAAAAGAAAAAGTTAGAACCACAACGCAGTTTATAATAGAATAAAATGAGTTATAATTTGGTCTTATAAACTGTGCTGTGGTTCGCACTTTTTCTTTTAGTTCCTTCGTGTGCAAGCATCTTGAATTTCCTTTGTTTTTTACAGAATATATATTTACATTAACACCCTTCTGGTCCAGTGCGCAATTTCGGGAGTTATGGTGGGGTTGCTAAAGCCCTTCTTGGTGTTTATAGAAACATGATGACAGAAAAAGACCACATGGCCTATCTAGTCTGTCCTTCCTTAACAACTACAACAGTCCACTTTTTACCTTTAGAGATCCTCTGTGTTGGTCCCATGCTTTTTTGAATTCAGTTACTGTCCTCATCTCTACCACCTCCACTGGGAGACTATTCCACGGATCCACTACTCTTTCCGTAAAGAAATATTTCCACATATCACTCCTGAACCTATCTCCCTTCACCCTCATCCCATGTCCCCTCGTAGCAGAACTTGTGTTGTTTTTCAGAGAGTGGGAAGTGCTGTTTTGGGGTACCAAGTCACTCTTGTTTTTGTAGAAGTGGGAGATGCTGCATGGATGCTGTTGAGCCCCTTTTGGTTTGGCATATTTAGCAGCATGTTTCCGAGGCTCTACACTGGTAACATATGAACATAAGAAATGCCATACTGGGTCAGACTAAGGTCCATCGAGCCCAGTATCCTGTTTCCAACAGTGGCCAATCCAGGTCACAAGTACCTGGCAGGATCCCAAAAAGGCACACAGGTGCCACAATGCTTGTCCCAGGGCAAACAGTGGATTTCCCAAGTCCTCTTTAATAATAGTTTATGGACCTTTCCTCCAGGAACTTGTCCAAACCTTTTTTAAACCCAGCTACACTAGCAGCGTTTACTGCATTCTCTGGTAACTAATTCCAGTTTGATTATGCAGGGCCATAGGTTAACTGCAGGGAGGCAGTTACATCCCCCTGCAGTTACGTTATTTCAGCGTGGCAAAACAGCTACCGGTGCAAATAAGGCCACCTACTGAGGTGGCATTAGTTGCACTCATGCTACTTGTGCTGAGCCATTATGTTAGTTATTGCTGACAATGCAGATGCCTGTGTGTGAGAGTTCTTTCTCTCACCTCACTCTGCAGTAAAGTATAATTTAAGGAAAGAAATCCTGTAAACTTAACAGGAATGGGTAAAAGCATATTGTTTTGACTACATATTTCTGTTTTTAGTTTGTACTAATATATTCCCTACTCGGTGAAGATCTCTCTCTGTTCTGCATATGTGTGACTGAGGCTACACTTCTGTTAGCACAGAGTTTTTATGTAGGGAGCTATAGTAATCTGGCTTGTTCAGTTTTCTGAATAGGAATATGTTCTAGGGCCCACTGCAATATTTATGGCGCTGCCCTTTTCTGGGTACGCTCCATATTGTGTGAGTTTTGGAAGTTAGCATTAGTTGGGGGGGAGAGGTACTGGAATATGTATCGTTTTTGAGATTTGCAATTCTTTATGCTGCCAGACTGAAATTTAAAATATTTTGTCAGGGGCGGAGCCTGATGTCCAGCGGGTAGGACGCTTTGCGTTGAAGCTCCCGAGAGGCCTACTTAGAATCCTGACTTAATACCTATACAAATTTACTATTTCGCTCCGAGCTGACAGGGGCACCTCGGGGGGGACGGCGGCCCATAAACCAGCGCGCTTGGACTTCGGGTCTCCTTCTTCTTCTCACGGAAAACGCTCCAAAACAGAGGTGTCCTCCCCACAGAAGATGGTTCCATTTCGTGAAAACCCCGAAATGCACCTGGAGATTTTGGAGGAAATCCGCGGCGTGAAGGAATTGGTGCAGTCCAATGGAGAAGCGCTTCGAGCCATGCGAGAAGACTTTGGAGTGCTCCAGGACCGACTTGAAAGTCTTTCATTACGGCAGGACAACATGGCGGGGGTCCTCGACTCGCACGAGGTGCGCTTGGGCAAACTGGACAAGGCTGAGCGCCAGATACAGAATCTTCAAAAGGAGTTAGAAGATAGCAATAATCGAGCCCGTCGCAACAATGTGAGGCTCCTCGGAATACCGGAGGGGGTGGAAGCAGGAGATATAAGAGAATTCTTGCTCAAAACTCTTCCCTCCTTGCTGAAGATCACTTTTCACAGAGAACTGGAAATTGATCGAGCACACCGTGTTCCTGCCCACATGGCGCTCAACAGCACGACCCCCCGGCCTATTATTTTTAGCTTGTTACGATATCAACAAGTGGAACAAATTTTACATGCTGCCCGAGCGAATCATCATTTGGAATTTGAGGGCCGTAAGGTCTCCTTCTTTCCTGATTTGGCAAAGCCTACCGTTGACCGTCGGAAGAAACTCCTTGCTTTTCGCCCTCGACTTCAACAGCTACAGGCTCGCTTTGGCCTGTTGTATCCAGCGAAGCTTCGAGTGACTCTCCACAACCAAACCAGGACGTTCGAAGATCCTGATCTACTATCAACATTTTAGACTCCAAAGAAGCAGAGCAGATGCGCTAATCCCAAATCTTGGACTCTTATCTGCCGGCTCTATCCGCCATTTTGAAGGGCCCGATGCGGCGGTCATAGCCAAGCACAGAAATAGCCTGGACTTTCTTTCTTTCTCTATATGACTTTTGTTTTTTGGTCTCCTATCCCTTCATGATGTGTGCCTCGGTCGGATTCGGAGCACGCACAGTCCTACAGGTTATGTGTTTTTTCAATTTCGGCCTTCTCTGGGGTTTCTCCCCGCAGACACATGGTCGCCAGTAATTTTGGGGTTTTGCTTCTCCTCTACTGTACTGCGGTTTTCTTTGTTAATGTGGGGCGCTTCATTGTATTATATTAGCTTATTTTTCCTATGTCATGTGTACAGCCAGATACAGTCAGTTTGAGGGACATAGTGCAATTATGTGTGCTATCATGCTCAGAATTTTTAACTTTTCTGAATGGCCTTATGTAAAATCTTATCATTCACCGTCAAAGGCATTAATGGTCCACTCAAAGGAAAGAAAATCCTCAGCTATCTTAGCCATGAGCATGTTGATTTAGTGTTTCTTCAGGAAACGTATTTAAACTCTGCTGAAACACTGAAACTCAATGCTAAGCCTCACATGGTAGCTGCCTATTCTCCCACCGTTTCCAAATGGTACGGGATAGCCATTCTGGTTAAGAAGTCTTTGCACGTTACTGTACCTGATATTAGCGCTGACAAGGAGGGTAGATGGGCCCGTGTGCACCTTGAGGTTGGAGATAGTGAATTCACGTGTATTTGCATTATGCCCCGAATGTGGACAACCCTGCTTACTATGCAAGTATTGCGCAGTTGGCCTTGGCCTCTGCCAATGCTCCATTAATACTTGGTGGCGATTTTACTCAAGGGTTCCCTCAATCTTTTCTTCTCAAACAAGGTGTTCGTTGGTTGGAAGATCCAGTACCGAGTAGACCTGTGTGGCTAGATATAGAAGCGGGCCTTTACAATCCGATTCCTCTTATCTTTCTCCCTGGTATGACTCTCCCATCAGACTCCCACTATCCACTAATGCTTTTAGACACTTTAGGTGCCTTCATACTCTTATGCAATCTTTAGACTCCCGACTCTGGTCAGTGCGACTTCAGCATCGCCTTCGGAGCACTAGAGTACTCCCGCCATCGGCATTCTCTACATAAGGTTGATTGGAGACTCTCCGATCTCTCGGTAGTTCACCGGGTGTAGCATCCAATTTTACTAAACCTTATGTAATGCTATAACTAGAGATACCCCTATAGCGCAGAAAGTATGGGAGAGAGAATTGCATGTGACTTTGACCTCGGAGCAATGGAGCCTTATCTGGAGTAGAGGGACACGGGTTTCCGATCCGCCTCACTCACTCCGACCCTCTTCTTTCTAGCCCACCGGTGTTTTTTACATTTCTCACAGATTAGACAAACGGAACACTACTTAGGGCGATGGTTGCTGGACACGTCCTGCGGCCATTGGTTCATTGTCTCATGTTATGCATGAATATCCCGCACCACAGTATTACTGGCGTCGGGTCTGGGGTCGTATTTAGTCTATCTCGCACTCTCAGGAGCCCCTTTCTTGGAGGATAGTGGGACTTCGCCTTGTTGCGGGGATCCCCTCTCTCCCAAAAATGGCTTACCTCCTTTCGAACTTTATGCTTGGCATTGCTATTTCCCTAATTAAGTATACTGGAAAATTAGCTCCCATCTGAGCCCCAATGAATGGTGGAATCCTGCCTGTCTTTACAGTAAATATGAACAAATACCTCGTTTGTTCGCTCCCTCTGTTCAGACTCCTTCTCATTGGTCTCAATGGAAGATGCTCACTGACTATGTACATTTTGCGAAATGCTCTCATCTGACTGTCTAACTTTGTATATATCTCTGTCCCATGATCATGCTGTATTGTAGATACTCTTTTGATCGTTTGATGTATAATCACTGTTAATTGGAAGCGCTCACACGCTGATGTAATCGGGTAGAGAAGAAGCATCGGGGTGGGGGGTAATGGGTTTACTTTTCCTTATTGTATACTTGTTTTGTCTCTTTTGGTGTGTTGTTTCTTTTGTTTGTTGCAAAATGAAAATAAAAGTTTAAAAAAAAAAAAAAATATTTTGTCAGTTCAGATTTAAGAAAATTTCAAATTTTAAGGGAACGTCTCAGTTTAATTTTGTTTAGTAGTCTGATAACTTTACTGCTACTGAATTCTGGGCTTTTCCAGCTATAGCACAATCCAATTGAGCGTTTGAATTCATAGCTACCAGGATTAGATTCTCATTTTATATCTTCCCTCCTCATCAATAATCTGGTCATAGCAAAATAAATCTGATGTGCAGTTACTTATAATGGTTTGATGGGGGAGGGTTGTGTAATTGGCTTTTCATTAATCAAATGTAATGCTCTTTTATTGTGTTTGTTTTATTGTAACATCTGTTATACTAAATTGCATGTGTATATTTAGAAGCCACCTAGGATTTCAGATGGGTGACACATACATTTAAAAATAAAGTATACTAAATTTATGCACATGATGCTGCAGTGAGTGCTGCATCACTGGGAGATAGAGGAAAACAGAAACCTCAGATTGGGACCTACATTTATTTATTTCTTTTTTTATACCGCGCTCTTTAGAATCAGTGCGGTTTACATGTATACTAACAGGTACTTTTTATTCCCTTGTCCCCGAAGGGCTCACAATCTAAGTGTACCTGAGGCAATGGAGGGTTAAGTGGCTTGCCCAAGGCTACGAGGAGTGGCCATGGGACTAGAGACCCCAGTCCCTCCGGCCTGAAGTTGCTTGTCCCCATGCGGGAATTGAACCCCCGGCCTTCCGGCCTGAGGTAACCTGTCCCAACCACTGAGCCACTCCTCCCTCCATGATCAGGGAATAAAATTGTCAGACAACAAAGTTCAAAGAGAATTTTATTTTCAATGTAATTATCTGACTTGGTGCTATCTTTATATTTTATACAGCGTATGGAAATGCATCTCTTTCTATTTCTGTGGTATTGCACTGTATGCAGAATCTGGCTTCTTGGTGTTGCAGTTTAATTTTTATCTACATGTGTTTATTTTTAGGTGTTGGTCACTTACTCTGTACTTGGTGAGGGTCTGTGTTATGATTGTGTGACCAAGACCAGGTGTTTTGTTAACATGAACTTTGTATGTGGGGATCTGTACTGTAGTAATCTGAATTGTTCAGCTTTTCAAATAGATGTTTGGATGTTCCAGGGCCCACTGTAGTATTTACAGTGATGCTTTTTTTGGATAGGCTCCTTATGTGAGTTTTGGAAGTTGGTGCTGATAAGGTATGGTATGGTAGATTTTCTCTATAGATACTCAGGGGTATGTTTACTAAACCGGGCTAACGGTTAACCCGGGCTATCTGCAACTAGGTCCCATTGAATAATATGGGACCTAGTGGCAGATAGCCCGGTTTAGTAAACATACCCCTCAGTGACTTTGTTGTAGGGTTCTGTTTTAGTTCACAATATGCCTGGTTCTGGATAATGCTGTTTGTTGTTAGTGAGATGATCAGAATCAGATTTTTTTTTTTTTAAGATATTGAGTTCTGTGGGTGAATGTCCTGGTTCTGGCTCTGCATTCACTGTTGAAGGGGGTTCTGTGGATGCAAAATATATGTTCAAAAAGAAAAAGCAAGAACCATAACGTGGTTTATAACAAAAAAAAAAGTTATAATTTAGTTTTATAAACTGCTCTGGTTCTCGCTCTCTTTTAATTTCTTGGTGTGCAAACAAATTGCATTTCTTCCATATAATCTAATCGGCTTTTTGGTTTAGTTCAATCCCTGGCTGTAGTTTTGAGAAAGCCCCTCCCCCCCCCCTCTACGGGAGGGGGGGAGGGGGGTGCCATCTCATCCTTTGCCTCAAGCAGCAGATTGCCTTGAGCCGCCCTTGATTGGATATACTCACAAGTGTGCCACTAAATAAAAAAGATTGAGAAGTACTGCCCTAGGAACAGGCTGTCTTCCTACAAAATGCTCAAAATATTTATTGAAAGGACTTAAGATTATGCATGAAGTTATTCCAGCATTTCATAGTAAGGTCTGTCCATATGATTGACTCTGTGGAAGGCAGTATGGATGTGCTAAGCTTGCTGGACAGCCTGAATCTGACTAATACAGTTGAAACACCTAGAGAATATATTAACCATACTATACTGTCTGCTTCTTTCATCCTGGAATCAGAACCAGATTTAATTCTTAAATTATATTTCAGGAATTGTCAATTTCTTTCTCCATTAAGTGAATCTATTTTCTGATTTGTATTTTCTGACTCAAACCTTACAGAACAAAATGTATTTTATCATGCCCAAAAACCATTGCTTTGGCCCTAAAATTTCGCTATAATTGTCTTCTCAAATATGGGAGGGCACACGTGTCTTTACTTATTCAGAACAATTAAATATTTTTCTTCAGGGTAAGTCCCTACTCTGGGTATTTATTATTTAGATATTTTTAAAGTATATACTGCTTTATCACAGAGCCAAAGCTGCAAACTAGAACTTGTGAAAGGTTGAACAGATAATTTGAACTTTGAAATGAATACAATAGAAGGATAGAATTGTTTACATGTATAATAAAGAGAGGATAAACAAATAGGATGCAGGGAGAAAGGGAGGATTTGTTAGGGAAAGGGAAGAACTGCTAGGGGAGGTGTAAGTAGAGTGAAGGAGTTTTAAGTTCCGCTGTCAAAGTATTCGTTGAAATGATGAGCTTTAAAATCCTTGAGGAAATCCTTTCGTTATAAGCTTTCCTTAAGAGGCAGATGTAGACGAGTATGCTTTTGGAGGTTAAAATGGGTTTTTGTACAATTTTAAGGTTTTCAAAAAATTTTACACAAATTATTTTGCAAGTTGTGGCAGCTAGGGAAATGCAATGCAATGTGTGCCTTCGAGTCAATGGCGACCCAGTTGATCCTGGGTTTTCTTGGCAGTGTGACCAGAAGCAGATTGCCAGGCCTTTCTTCTGAGGCAATGGAGGATAAAGTGACTTGCCCAAGGCCACAAGGAGTACTAGTGGAAACTGAATCTTGGTCTCTTGCTTACCAAGCCAGGGTTCTAACAATTAGGCTACTTCTCCACCCTTGGCAGCTATGTAAGCTCTTAAGACAGGAACATTCTCCTACATAACTCATAACCTAACTAGTTGCAGCCTACAATGGATAAGCATAAAAAAAAAAAAGACAAAAATCTGCATATGACAGTTAGCCCCTGGCAAGACTAATAGACATTCAGCTATTCAACTTCTTTATAGCTCCTCTAGCCAATATGATCCAGGACAGGGGAAATATAGTTACTCACCTGTAACAGATATTCTTCGGGGACAACATGAATCAGTCCTCACATATGGGTGACGTCAGCACCAACGGAAGCTTCTCCCCAGCTTTCAAAGAAAACCTTTGGGAAATGCACCATGCATGAATGGTTCCATTCCCGCCCAAGGGTGCCATCTTGCCTCAGTTAAATGACAGCTAAAGATGACAAAAAATGACAACTCAATGGGGAAGAGGGAGGGATGTGAGGACTGATTCCTGCTGTCCCCAGAGAACACCTGTTACAGGTGAGTAACTACGCTTTCTCCGGGAACCAGCAGAAAGTCAATCCTCGTATATGGGACTCTCTAGCTACAGGCTACTGAAAACTTGTAAAATGCCATCGGCGAGTAGAAAAAGGTGAGCCGTGAACAGCAGCAACAGAGTCCTAACTAAGAGACTCTAGAGAGACCCAAGCATCCAGTGAGGAACCAGCACTCCGGTAGCCTGAACACAGAAGGGTCGGAGGGCAGGAGTTGCCTACATCCCAAACAGATGACAGAGTATGACTTGGCCGAAGGCCCTGTCCTGTCGGGACTCCCTCTCCGGGCAGTAATGAGCTGTGACAGTATGGACCGAAGATCAGGTGGCAGCCTGGCAGATTTCCATCAAGGGGACAGAATGCAGGTATGCCAGAGGCCGCCATGGCCCTGATGCTGTGTGCCATGACCCAGCACTGCAGCAAGAGCCCAGTCTGCTTGTATGCAAGGGCAATGCAGTCTGCCACCCAAGTGGACAGAGTATGCTTGGTCACTGCCTTCCTCAGTCGACTAGGGTCATAGGAGATAAAATGCTGTGAGGCTTTGTGGTGGCCCTGGGTACATTGGAGATAGAAGGACTGACTTACAGTCCAGGGTATGCATGACTGTCTCTGTCCTGTTGGCATGAAGGTGGGGGGAAAAGGTGGGGAGCACCACCTCTCAACTGAGGTGGAATGGGGACACTACCTTGGGAAGGAACTTAGGATGCATGCGGAGCATGACCCTGTTCTTATAGAACCTCGTGTAAGGGGGGATCCACCACCAAAGCCTGAAGCTCGCTGACCCTATGAGCATACGTGAGGGTCACCAGGAAGACAGCCTTCTACGTGAGGTAACTCAGGTGGGCAGGTAGCCAGGGTCTCTAACAGTGGGCCAGTGAGCCATGAGAGAACCACACAGTGCATGTCTTCAGATAAGTGCTGTTTTCTATTATATGGACTGATTTTTGAGCCTGTTTTAAAGTCTTTTGGTTGAATAAAAGGGATATGTATTGTGTTCTGGGGATGGTTCAAAGTACCTTTCCTTCGCAATCTATGTCCGACAAAAAATATTATAATAAGTATTATTGAGAGTCTTCACGGTATCTTGTTTATATTATTGTACACTGATATGAAGGGAGGCATCTGGGGTGACATGGACCATGGATGCCATGTAGTCCAGCAGTTGCAGCAGAAGGTGAGCACACACAGAGCGTCAGTGCTGCACATCTGCAGGCAATGCCCTGAGGCGGTCGGCTCAGTCCACGGGTAAGAAGGCTCTGGACTGCATGCATGTCCAACCCAGTAAGGAATCGTGGACAGCAAGGGGAAGGAATATCTTTTATTGGTCACCTTTAGCCTATGGCCCGACACAGGCCGTGTTTCGCTACCTTCTTCAGGGGCAGGCTAAACTAAAACATAAATACAACATTAAGATCATAAATTAAAACCATAAATACATAAAAGTCAACATGATAAAAAAGGCTAATAATTATGAAAAGTTATAAATCAACAAATATCTCTATAACTAATCACATATATATAAAAACATAACAATATAAATATATGCGGGTGTTTAAATGAATTCATTCTGTTAAAATAATAGCAGTTAAATCATACTTATAAAAACAAAGCTCTACACATTCAAATTTAAAAAAGGAGGGTTATTCAAATTTAAAAAAGGGGGGTTTCTTTATGTTTTTATAAGTATGATTTAACTTTTGACGCCTATTAGGGTATTTTATACATGTTATGTTTTGTGTTAATATTGGCTGTGCTATTATTTTAACAGAATGAATTCATTTAAACACCCAAAGAAGGCATCCCGACGGGAGGCTTTATCTAGGCAGTAGTGGGCTGTGAAGGTGTGTACCGAAGCCCAGGTGGCTGCTCGACAAATGTCATCGATAGACACAGAGTGGAGATTAGCCATAGAAGCTGCCATGGCTCTCACATTATCAGCTGTGACATGGTCCTGAAGAGGAAGACCCTTACTCTCATAAGCAAAGGATATGCATTGGGCAATCCATTTAGATAAAGTTCTTTTGGAGACTGGAAGTCCCAAATGACTAGGGTCAAAAGCTATAAAAAGTTGCGAGGACTTTCTATGTTGCTGTGTTCTTTGTATGTAAAAGGCCAAGGCCCTTTTACAATCCAAAGTATGAAGGTTTCTTTCTGCATTAGAGGCGTGAGGCCTCGGAAAAAATACAGGAAGGTAAATTGATTGATTTAAATGAAAAGGCGAAACCACCTTTGGCATAAAATGTGGGTGAGTTCGAAGAACAACCTTATCATGATGAAATCTAGTATAAGGAGGATCAGTCACTAAAGCTTGCAATTCACTAATGCGAAGCGCAGAGGTGATTGCAATTAGGAAGATGACCTTCCAGGTCAAAAACTTAAGGGCTGTAGTGGCTAAAGGCTCAAAAGGCGGCTTCATGAGCTGCCCGAGAACTAGATTTACATCCCATTCCACCAGTGGTGGCTTGATGGGAGGTTTAGTTAATAAAAGGCCTCTCATAAATCTTGATAGGAGTGGATGAGAGGAAATTGGTTGTCCATTTAGAGCAGGGGTCACCAACCTGCGGCCCGCGAGGTCCCTCCGTGCGGCCCGCGAGACTCTACCCCGGTGCGGCCCGCCAAGGCAAACTCACCAACTCCTTCTTCTGCAGCCGCGGCTCCCTGCCTCTTAGGGAACCGCGGCTGTGCTTGTAAAATCATCGCGGAGCCCTTCCTGTCTTGACGGGCTCCGTGCAGCATTGTCCCGCCTCCAAAGGAAGTGGTAAACAACTTCCTTTAGAGGCGGGACAATGCTGCACGGAGCCCGTCAAGACAGGAAGGGCTCCGCGATGATTTTACAAGCACAGCCGCGGTTCCCTAAGAGGCAGGGAGCCGCAGCTGCAGAAGAAGGGAGGGAGCTGACATGGAAAAATAAAAGTACAGGTATGAGCAGGTTTTTTTTTCGCGCGGGGGGGGGGGGGAGGGGGGTGCGGCCCGCGAGTCTGCCGGTAGTCGGCTGTGCGGCCCGTGGCCCTCTGGAGGTTGGTGACCCCTGATTTAGAGGCTTATAAGAAGCTACAATTGCACTAAGATGGACTCTTACCGAATTGGTCTTTAACCCAAAATTCAACAAGTGAAGGAGATACTCTAGTATCGATTCTAAGGGGGTTTAATCCCCTCTTGCAGCATCATATGGTAAAACATTTCCACTTGAAGGCATAAGATCTTCGTGTGGAAAGTTTCCTAGAAGCCTGAAGGATATCTTTTACCTGCTGTGGACAGGTTGAAATCCTGGAGGTCTAAGCCTTCAGCAACCAGGCTGTGAGGTGCAGGGACTGGGGATTCGGGTACCAAAGCATCCCGTTCTCCTGGGAAAGGAGATCTGGAGCATGCCCTAACTCCAGAGGTGCCGCTTGAGAGAGATGCAGAAGCAGGGAATACCACGTTTGGCGTGGCCATCGTGGTGCTACGAGAAAGCAGTTACTTACCTGTAACAAGTGATCTCTGGGAACAGCAGGAATAAGTCTTCACATATGGGTACGTCGGTACCGACGGAGTCTGCGCGGGAACGCTTCCCAGCGTCCAATCAAAGAGCTTTTGGAAGCATCCCACCACGCCTGCGTGCTGCCTTCCCGCCTTTCCTAACTGCCTCTCCTCAGTTAAGTTTTAAAGCTGAGACAAAGAGAGAGAGAGAGGAAAGGAAAGATAGATAGAGATACAACTCCTGGGGAGGTGGGTGGGTTGTGAAGACTTATTCCTGCTGTTCCCAGAGATCACCTGTTACAGGTAAGTAACTGTGCTATCTCCAGGAACAAGCAGGAATGAGTCTTCACGTATGGGGACTTCCAAGCTGAGATGCCTGGAGTCCCAGCATGTCATAGGCTGGAACATGCTATCTCCCAGAACACCAGGCATCCTGAGGATGGAGGGTAGGAGTTGAAGAAAGAAGGATGCTGTGGAACAGCTAACCTAGCATAGGACTGCAGGGATGGAGTCCATGTGTGGATGATGATGGTCATCAATAATATTGCAAAGGATATTGCAATATGGATCTCCCTTGACAGGATTTCACAGAAGTATGGAGGTTCATGGATCTACTGGGAAACCTAGTAGAGGAATCGTGAAGAGGACCTCACTGTAAGTGGAGGTAATAATCCTGTAGGAAAACCAGTGGAGGACAGAATCATGAAAGATAACAGGTAACCCCAGTAGGGAAAAACTGGGGTAGTCCAAAACGGTGGGCCTTCAGCGGAAGGCTTTATGAGAAAAACCCTAGCTCTTTTGGAGGCAGAGTGAGTCACTTTTAGGAGCAAAAAGAGAAGGCTAACCGATTTGGACAAACAGGCACAGTCCTTGTGGGGAGAAAGGGTGTGGGAGCTCCTTGTATCGCAAAAAGCGAGGACAAAATGCCTGCGGCGTTGAAGCCTGTGATTAACTGAAGATCCACAATGTCTCTCCTAACTGGGGTAAGCTAGGAGAGATATTGTGCACGGAAAGCTTCAGAGGTACCTAAACCGTTAGGTTATGGTATAAAAAGTGTTGACTACCACAGGTGTGGTTGTGTGTGTAGAACCCCAAACCTGCTGGATAGCATAGGTATGGGTAAAGTCTCTCTCTCTCTCTCTCTCTCTCTCTCTCTCTCTATATATATATATATCTATATCTATATCTATATCTATATATAGTGAGATATGGCAGGGCATAAAATACACACAAAGAATAAAGATGGATATGCAGGCCTACATATGGGTGTCTGCAAATAAACAGACAGAGATATGCCTACAGCACAGTGATCACATAGGATATGTGGAGAGGAAAGATTCATCTAATAACAAGGAGGTGGAACCTACTTCAGAAGACATATAGAGAATCTATTCCTCCTGGTCATGATCTGCAAGAATGCTAGTTAGTGAAAAATAACCAGGATTGTTACATGAAAAACAAAGGACAATGTCAATGTGTAGCCAGCAAGTCCCGAGTCTTCCAGGACTCTAGCATGGTAAGTAGACAGAAGACGCCTAGAGATGAGATACCATGTTGACCTGCTTAAGGACAAAGATATCATGCATTCTTACCATGAGGACGAGCATATCCCCGATTGGGAATACTATGGACCAAAGCAGGGAACTGGCAACTCCTTGAGCTTTCACGTAAGAGAAGGCCTATGTCCTTTATATCAAAAAAGGAGATAGTAAAAGAAGGGAGAACCTTCTAGTCATGGGAGACATGACTGAAAAGCCTTTTCTAACCTGCTAGGATAGGTGTTGGAGAAAAAAAACAACCCATGCTCTCTAGCAAGGGCCCATAGTGGAAAGCTTCTCTGTAGATTGCAGAGAGCATGATGCAGGAGAATGAGGAGATAGAACTGGCTGTTAGAGAGCCAGTATCTCTGCCAACTATGCTGCCAAACTCAGGAAAATGAAGAAGGCAGAAAAGAAGATCATCTAGAAAGCTTGTAGTGAGATGATCTCCAAGAGAGATGAGCACTGACTTGGAGCCACTACTAAGACTAGACAGAATGTTAGTGGAGGACAATCTGGTTGTTTGTGGACAAGAACCAGTGGTCCAAACATTAAAGCTCCTGGATGGGCAGCTGTTGGCAAGACAGCAGAAAAATCTTACTGTTTAAAAACAGAAAGAACAGACAGAACAGGAGTAGGAACTCTGGACATGTCTGATAAGCTGCCCCAAAGCAAGATTAAAACAGGGGAGGTGACTCAGAGGAAAACTCCGCACTGGAAAGTGAGAAAAGTAGAGAGGCTAAAGAGAAAGCCTCCCAGTAAGTAATTCCACTCTTACAGAGGAAAAACTTGGTAAGAGGGTGAAGAGAATGGAGCTGAAGAAGACTTACGAAGTAGTAAGTCTATAGAAAGGAAAAACACATGCTGGCACAGGAACTATCATCTGATAGTGGTTAGACCTCTTTCCCTAGCAGGCAAAGAGGAGAAACCTGTGACTTATAGGCATGAACAACCTGACAGCTCATAGAAATATAGAAAAAATGGATATCTTTTGGAAAGAGATCCCTGTGTAGGGGTTAGAATAAAGCGGTGGATTGCCTCTATTGAGAAGAAGCAACTATAGATTCTAACCCCAAGGGTCACAAGCATCTGATGATGAATGATCAGAAACCCTGCAGGTGCTGGGTTTGCTGAGCCTGGTGAGAGGTTGGATTCTTTAGACCAGGACGATGCTTTCCCTGTTGGGGAACATCTGTATGATGGACAAGTGATGAATAAAACCTTCTTCTCCTGTGGGAAGAAAGTTTGGTAGGACATTTCCTACGTACTGGGACAGAGGAAGGGGTAGAACAACCCCTAGGAACAGGTAAATCAGTGGACAACTGAGTAACCTGACGTAAAGACTCCTTGTTGAAAAGATTTTCTCCAGTGCAAGGAGTATGTCCCAGCCTTTGTTGTGCCCATTTGTCCAAGTCTGAAGCTTGGAGCCAGGCTCTACGTCGTGCCCCTATAGCTATAGCAGAAGTCCTGCTAACAGACTCAAAAGAGTCTAGGGAAGCACGAGAAAGAAACCAAGAGATATTCTGGATATGCTTAAGCAGTGAGGAACAGTCTGTACTCCTGGAATCTAAAAGAAAAGGAGACAAAAGATGTAATTGCTTTGTGACCTCCTCAAGAGAAAGACTCATATAAAATATATATGAGAGAATTCTTGCAGAAAGCAGAGATGTCTGGAAGGTTTGACGTCCAAAGTCATCTAGTGTTTTAGACTCACGACCTGGCGGATAGGAAGAGTGCTTTTTCTTACTCTTTACCCGCCTCATTGCTGATTCCACTACTAAGGCATGATGAGGAAGTTGAGTCTTTTGAAACCCTGGAGAGGGGGGCACCTGATATAACAGATCAGTTGCCCTGGGAGGTGGGGGTACCCTTAAAGGTGTTTCCCACATTCCTAGAAGGAGATCCTGCAAGGAATGATACAAAGGAAGCATTATGTTCCCCTTTGCTTTGGTAGAAAGAGAGCCTTGTGCAGGATCATGTCCTGGGATAGGAATGGCAAGAGATCTTGCTATATCCCAGAGGAAACTCTGAAAAGAGGGATCCCTAACAGGAATCTCTCAGACAGGTTAGAATTACAGAACTAGCCTGAGCATCCACAGAGGTATCCAAATATATAGGAATAGAAGATCCTGCACAGTGCAGTGTGGAATGCTTAAGAGATGGTTGCTGGTACTGGGTATCATGAGCAGCAACAGTCCTTACCACATTGTCCATGCCAGGTATCGACTCCAAGCTTGGTATAGAATGGAGCGATCCTGTTGAAAAAAGCATGGTAGGAGTTGGCCACGATGCTACTGTGGATACCGGTACCGATGTCAATACCGGTAACGATGTCGGAGTCGAGCCTGACAAAGACATCGGAGTAGTCATCGGTGACAGTTTAGTCGGTACCGAGGTGACCGAACCCATCCGGCCAGTATCCTCGGTACCGAAGCACCGGTATCGATCGATGTCGATACCAAAAACTATTGGTACCGAGTCTTCTAGACTAGAGATCGATTCCAAACTCGGCATCGAGGGCAGAGGGCCTGATAAGAGAAGCATGGAAGGCACCGACCGCAAAGGTAATGAGGTCGTCAGTACCGATTTCGGTACCGTGTCTGACAACGGTGAAGGAAGGTCAACCAGTGGCAACTCAATCGGCCTCAAAGGAACCGAAAGTTGTGAATCCAAATCATCGGAACCAAGGCTTCGGTACCGCCGAGAGCCGGTACCAAGACGAGTCGGTACCCAGTCCTCCAGACTGGAGATCGATTCCAGACTCGGCATCTAAGGAAGCGAGTCTATCGATGCACTTCTGGAGGGTACCGACTGCAGTGGTAGTATCGGTGCTGGTACCGATAATGGAAAGTCAGTCTGGGGTGTATCCAGCGGTCCCGAAGGTATCGAGGATGCCAGATGACGATCCCTGGTGAGGAGTGTTTCATCCAACACCAGTGCCGATGCCGGGGTACCGGTACCGCTCGAAGCGGATGCCACCACTGGACACAGCTGAGGTATGTTCTGTGAGGGGTGAACCCCAGGAACCTGAAACCCCTTATTTGCTTTGGAGACTGAAGACTCCCGCCGGGGTTTTGAAGCCAGTGGGCCCTCGAGGGCAAGGCCGGAGCCGTCTTCATGCTGTGCATGAGCCCTACCACTCGAGGACTGGCTAGTCTTAACAGACTGTTTGTGGGTTACCTGATCTTGTGTGGAAGAAGAAGGGGACGGTGCCCCGAAGTTGGAGGGCAACCGTGTATCGAGGGAATCTCGATGTTGAAAACCTCTTCTCAAACTGCTGTCAGGACCCAAGCAGGTTAGACACCGACTTTGAGGGTCTAAAAATAAAGTTGTACCGCCACAGAGTGAACATTTCTTAGAGAAAGTGCCTGGCGGTTCCATGAAGGAAAAAGAAGAGGACTAAAAGGCCTAAGAGACCGTGGGATACTATGAGGAAAAAATATATCCTGTGGAAAAAAAATATATATTAAGAAAAGAAAAGAAACACCGGCGGTACCGGTGGCGTCAGGAAGACAGCCGCGACCACAAGAAAACTAAAAAATAAAAACAAGAATTTTCTGCGGTGACAGGAGGACGTCCTGCTGGCTCCGCGGAAAAACAAAAACTTAGGAGAGGCAGTTAGGAAAGGCGGGAAGGCAGCACGCAGGCGTGGTGGGATGCTTCCAAAATCTCTTTGATTGGATGCTGGGAAGCGTTCGGCGCAGACTCCGTCAGTACCGACGTACCCATATGTGAAGACTCATTCCTGCTTGTTCCTGGAGATTCATGCGACCCGTGTCTCTCTGAAGCTTGAAGAGAGTTTTGGGGATGAGGGCAATGGGTGGGAAGGCATAAAGGAAGTCCTGACCCCATTGAAGGAGGAAGGTATCCCTTGCCTGACAGTTGTGCGCCGGAATCCTGGAACAGAACCGGGGAAGTTTGGCATTCAGAGGACTTGCAAAGAGGTCTATGTCTGAAGTGCCCCAGAGATGAAATATCTTTGCCACCTGGTCTAGGTGGAGTGACCACTCGTGAGGTAGCAGTACTCAAATGAGTTTGTCTGCCAAAAGGTTTTGAATGCCTGGAAGATATACCACTAGAAGGTGAATTTGATGATCTCTGGCGAGGGCCCATAGTCATAAAGCTTTGTTGCATAACGACAGAGAGCCCGTTCCGCCCTGCTTGTTAACATAGAACATGTCTACCTGATTGTCCGTCTGGACTAGGACTGTCTTGTAGCTGAGCTGGGCATGGAACACTCGAAGAGCTAAATAAATTGCTCTTAATTCCAGGAGGTTTATGTGTAAACCAACCTTCTGTGAAGTCCAGGTGCCCTGGGTAGAGAGATGATTCAGGTGTGCTCCCCAACCCACCTGTGATGCATCTGTTGTTAGGGTGGCCTGAAAGAGGGGTTGATGGAAAGGGGACCCCCACTGTCAGATTTTCTAGTGATTGCCACCATTGGAGGGACAAAATTAGTCGTTGAGAGATTATTATTTTGTCAGACAAATGACCCGTGGCCTGTGTCCAGTGTGGAGAGGGTCCACTGAGCTGCTCGCATGTGGAGGTGAGCATATAGGACTACATGAACTGTGGATGCCATGTGTCCCAGTAACTGCAGTAGCTCCCGAGCAGTGAGGGAGGATTTGCCTGCTGCCTGGGAAGCTAGCTGCATTATGCGAAGACACCGGGCTTGTGGAAGGAAAGCCCTTGCCTGTCTGGTATCCATCCAGACTGGCTCCTATGGATTTTAGGCATTGGGAAGGAACTAGTTGAGATTTCAGGAAGTTTATTACCAATCCCAAGTATTGGAGGATTCGCATTGTACGGGACAGTGCATTGCTGGCCTCTGCAACTGTGGAGGCTCGAATGAGCCAGTCATCTAAGTAAGGGAAGACGAAAATCCCCAGGGTTCGTAGAAATGCAGCTACTACTGCCATGCATTTCGTGAATACCCTTGGTGCTGAAGCCAGACCAAAAGGAAGAACCCTGTACTGGAAATGTCTTCCCCTGAAAAGGAAACGTAAAAATTTCCTGTGATCTGGATGGATGAGAATGTGAGTGTATGCATCCTTTAAGTCTAGAGAGCAAAGCCAGTCCTGGCTTTGAAGGTATGGCAGAAGAGTTCCTAAAGAAATCATTTTGAATTTCTCTCGAAACAGATATTTGTTCAATTCTCTGAGGTCTAGAATGGGTCTGTGTCCTCCTGTTTTCTTTGGAATAAGAAAATAGGGGGAGTAGAACCCTGCACCCTGTTGAAGAATGGGTACTTCCTCTATTGCTCCTTGGGCAAGAAGTGTGGAGACCTCGTGATCTAGCAGATTGTCTGCAGAGGTTTGTGAATTGAATTGCTTTAGAATTGTAGGAGGGGGTATGCTGTGAAAATAAAGTTTGTACCCCTCTCCTACAATGGACAAAGTCCAATCTTCTGTTGTTATCTGATGCCATCTGTTGACAAAGTGGCATAACCTGCCCAGAATATTGGGGGATTGGGGACCCCTCAGAGGCAGGAAGGCAAAGCTCTCTAGGAAGGAGTCAAAGCCCTTGAGGGGGCTGAACCTGGACAGCTGGTTGGGCTCTCGAGCCTTTTGGTTTCTTTTGCTGTCTAGTTAGTCCCTTTTGGGCAACCTGACCTGGAGTCTGAATCTGCTGGGTATAGGAAGGATAAAACTTCCTCTTTTTGTTAAAAGAGGGTTTTTATAAGGCTTCCTTTTGGCTGGAGTGGCTGTAGACTTTGACAATCTATCTAAGGTAGAATTGTCAGCATCTAACTCATTAGCCTTTTCCTGCCAGTTCTTGCTGAAGAGATTCTCCCTCGTGCAAGGAATGTTGCCTAACTTGTCCTGTACCCAAGTCTCCAAGTCTGATGCCTGTAGCCAGGCAATCCGTCGTGCGCCAATGGCAATAGCAGAAGTTCTGCTGATGCATTTGAAGCAGTCAAAGGCTGCACGATTGACAAACTTGGAGACATCCTGAGCATGCTTAATTAGAGCAAGAAAATCTTGTCTCTTATCATCTGGGAGAAATGGGCTCATAAGTTCCAAGTCTCCTGTGACTTCTTTGAGGAACATTCCCATATATAGGACATATGAACTGATCCTAGCTGAAAGCATGGAAGCTTGAAAAGTTCTGCGTCCAAAAGGATCCAGAGTCCTGTATTCACGACCTGGAGGATTCGATGCATGCCTCTTTGCACTTTTCATCCTACGCATGGCTTATTCCACTACCACTGAATGGTGTGGCAGCTGAGTTTTCTGAAATCTAGGACATGGTGGAACTTGATACATACATAGTATCAAGTCCCACCATGTCCTAGATTTCAGAAAACTCAGTATCAAGTCTCCTAGAGTGAGGAGAAGTAGTCAGAGGTGACTCCCACATTCTGAGCATCAAGCTATGCAGAATTTCATGGACAGGCAGAGTAGCTGCCTCCTTAGGAACTTTAGGATATTGGAGGATTTCCAATTCCTTTGCTCTGGGTTCCTCTTCAGGAGCTACTGTGATTGAAAGACCTTTGGCCATATCACGGATGAAATCCTGAAATGACATGTCCTTTGGAGGTGACATTCTGCGTTGGGGAGAAGAGGCATCTTCTAGGAGAAATCCTCTAGTGCTAGCAGAATTGTCAAAGTCTTCGGAATCGGAGAAATCAAAGTATTCCTGACCCTGATGCTCTTGCAAAGCACAATCCCGGTACCGATCGAAGTCGGTACCGAGGTGACCCGGTACCGCTTTGTCCACTCCAGCCAGAGAAGGCATGAGAAGAGTTCCCACTGGAGCCGGTACCATCGGTACCGGCATCGTCGGTGTCGGTACCGGTGTTGGTACCGGCATCGGTGTCAATGTCAGCACCAGTGCCCTTGGGACCACCGGTACCGCAGCTGAAAGAAGAGCTGCGATAATGCGCTCGATAGCAAGAAACCTCTGGTCTATCGACGCTGCCGATGCCTGGGTGTCGGTACCGGTAAGAACGGCCGGAACCCCCGAGCATGGCACAGGTAGTTCTTGCGAGATTGAGGCCTTGAGAACATCCTGAAGCCCCATTGATGCCTTGGAAGCTGAAGCCTCCCGCCGGGGCTGTTTTGCCGGTGTGGTTCCCTCAAGGGCAATGCCAATGGCCTCTCGATGCTTAGCAGGAGAGCTACCCTTTGAAGACTGGCTTTTATGTTTAGCTACCTGAGATCCATGGGAAGAAGAAGAGGTCCTTGACGATGTCGATGCAATGGATCTGGCATCTGAAGAAATGAGGGTACTGAGCTTTGTGGCCCGGTTCTGTCTTCCTCTTTTAGTCATCCCCATGCAGGAGAGACATTCAGTTGGAGAATGATCAGGTCCTAAACATTTTAGACACCAATCATGGGTGTCAGTGACGGAAATGGTACCGCCACACTTAATACATTTTTTAAAACCACTAGTTGGCTTTTCCATGATTTAGGAAAAATGGGGCCTAATGCCCAAAATGGCGCCTAGCACCAAAGAGTAAAGTTTCTGAAAAGAAACAGTCTAAGTTTTTAACGTTTTGTTTTGTTTTATTTTTATGAAAAGAAAAGAAAAGAACCGGCGGTACAGGTAGGCGTCGTGCGGTAGGCAACACGACCACAAGAAAGAAATTTAAAGACGGAATTTTCTGCGGTGACAGGGAATAGGTCCCGTCGGCTCCGCAGAAAACAAAGAACTGAAGAGGGACAGTTGGAAAGGCAGGAAGGCAGCATGCATGTGCTTAGGGATGCTCCCAAAAGCGTTCCTATTGGAGGCTGGGGAGCGTTCCCGCGCAGGCTCCGTCGATACCCATATGTGAGGACTACATTCCTGTTTGTTCCTGGAGATTCTTTTATACCCCTTCAAATCAAGGCTTAGTCTTCATTTTTTCCAGAATGAATGTAAGCTGATCTGTACAGGGCGGTGTACACAACCAGACTGTCTAAGAAAACCTGAGAAAGAGTTAAATTTGTTCAGAACTTTGCTTAGAAATAGACTTCATATATTTGCTTACTAAGTAGGTGAAGAGGTACATGACCTGTAAATAAGAAAAGAGGCAGGTTGTCCTCTAGCCTTTCAGTCTCAGGGTTACTGGATATCAAGCAGTCAACAGTAAACAGTTATGTCTTGGAATACATGTATGTCTCCTCATACTGACCTATGCTGATTTATTTAGCTGTATTTATATCCTGCTTTTCACCGGGTCAAAGCGGTCAATTGGGGGATACATTTAACACAAAGGGATGAGAGACACACACATTCATACTTACAGGGAACATGGGCAATGGAGGGTTAAGTGGCTTGCCCAAGACCACAAGGAGTGCCTATAGGACTAGAAATCCCAGTCCCTCCGGCCTGAGATTGCTGTCCCCAGGTGGGACTTGAACCCCCGGCCCTCCGGCCTGAAGTACCTTGTCCTAACCACTAGACCACTCCTCACCTTTGAAATTGACCTATGATGTGATAAATACGTAATACCTGACATAGAATAATAAAGTGAAATTATGCATTTAGATAGCTGGGTGGCTGGTGGACGTGAGGATCGCCTGGTAACATGCCTGCCTGGTGCGAAGGTAGCGGACCTCACGCGCCACCTAGTGAAGGTCTGGGGAGGAGTCTGCTGTCTTGGTACATGTTGGTACCAATGACATAGGAAAATGTGGTAGGGAGGTTCTGGAGGCTAAATTTAGGCTTTTAGGTAGGAAGTTGAAATCCAGAACTTCCAGGGTAGCATTCTCCGAAATGCTTCCTGTTCCACGCGCAGGACCCAAAAGGCAGACAGAGCTCCGGAGTCTCAATGCGTGGATGAGACAATGGTGCAGAGATAAGGGGTTTGGATTTGTTAGGAACTGGGGAACATTCTGGGGAAAGGAGGGGCTCTTCCGAAGGGATGGGCTTCACCTTAACCGGGATGGAACCAGGCTGCTGGCATTAACCTTTAAAAAGGAGATAGAGCAGCTTTTAAACTAGATATTAGGGGAAAGCCGACAGTCGCCCAAGAGCAGATGGTTCGGAAGAATGTATCTTTGAAGGATACTACCAAAAGCAGAGAGGTTCCACAAAAGAGTAAAGTAGCCCAAATGCCCTCAAGTATGGAGCAGACAGAGCTTAAAGATCCCAAATTACTCATGTCTAACAGACAAATTAATATGGATAAAATACATTCTCTAAAATACTTGTATGCAAATGCTAGAAGTCTAAAAAATAAGATGGGAGAGTTAGAATATATAGCACTAAATGAAAGGTTAGATATGATTGGAATATCAGAGACATGGTGGAAGGACGACAACCAGTGGGACACTGTGATACCTGGGTACAAACTATATCGTAATGATAGAGCTGATCAAATTGGTGGAGGGGTTGCTCTCTATGTTAGAGAGGGCATTGAGTCAGAAAGGATTAAAGTTTTGCAGGAAACAAAATCTGCTGTAGAATCTATATGGATTGAAATTCCACGTAAAAGGGGGAAGGCAATGGCAGTGGGGGTGTACTATCGAGCGCCTGGCCAGAATGACCAAATGGATGATGAAATGCTCAAAGAAATCAAGGAAGCTAACAAAAGTTACAGCACAGTAATAATAATGGGTGATTTCAACTACCCCGGTATCGACTGGGTCAGTGTCACGTCAGGACATGCTAGGGAGATAAAGTTCCTAGATGAAATAAATGACTGCTTCTTGGAGCAGCTGGTTCATGAACCGACCAGAGGGGAAGCCATATTAGACCTAATCCTTAGTGGAACACCAGATCTAGTGCAAGAGATAAAGTTGTTGGGGCCACTTGGCAATAGTGATCATAGCATGATCGCCTTTGATTTAATTAGAGGAGGAGGGATAGTAAGGAAATCCACAGTACTACCTTTTAACTTTCGAAAGGGAGACTATGATAAAATGAGGAAAACAGTCAAGAAAAAACTAAAAGGAGCAGTTGCAAAGGTTAAAGACGTACATCAGGCTTGGCTGTTGTTGAAAAATACTATCTTGGAAGCCCAGACCAGCTGTATTCCACGCTTTAAGAAAAGTGGAAAGAAGTCCAAAAAACTGCCAGCATGGTTTAAAGTTGAGGTCAGAGAGGCTGTTGTTGCCAAAAAAGCATCTTTCAGGAAATGGAAAAAAGAGCCAAACGACGAAACCTGGAAACAGCACAAGCACTGGCAAGTCAAATGCAAGGCATTGATAAGGCAGGCAAAGGGAGAATTTGAGAAGAAGCTTGCTGCAGAAGCAAAAACGCGAAGTAAAGACCTTTTCAAGTACATTCGTAGCAAAAATCCTGTGAGAGAGTCAGTTGGTCCATTAGATGATAAAGGGGTTAAAGGAGCACTAAGAGGCGACAAGGCGATAGCGGAGAGACTGAACGAATTCTTTGCTTCAGTCTTTACTGAGGAAGATGTAGGGATGTTACCCATGACTGAAGTGGTATTTAAAGGTGCAGAAGAATTGAAGGAAATATCGATACATCGAGAAGATGTATTACAACTATTAGATAAGCTGAAGAGTAGCAAATCACCTGGGCCGGATGGTATACATCCAAGGGTATTGAAAGAACTGAAATATGAGATTGCAGACCTGCTATTAGTAATCTGTGAACTATCATTAAAATCATCTCTAATACCTGAAGATTGGAGGATCGCCAATGTAACACCAATTTTAAAAAGGGTTCCAGGGGTGATCCGGGAAACTACAGACCGGTGAGCCTGAGGTCAATACCGGGAAAAATGATAGAAACCATCATAAAGAATAAAATTACTCAGCATGTAGATAGTCATGAACTAATGAGAGACAGCCAACATGGCTTTAGACAAGGAAGATCTTGTCTTACTAATCTGTTATGTTTTTTTGAAGGAGTGAATAATCAGGTGGACAAAGGTGAGTCAGTTGATATTGTGTATCTGGACTTTCAGAAAGCCTTTGACAAGGTCCCTCATGAGAGACTTTTGGCAAAACTAAAGAGTCATGGGATAGGAGGCAGTGCACTATTGTGGATCAGGAACTGGTTAAAAGATAGAAAGCAGAGGGTAGGGCTAAATGGCCAATTTTCCCAATGGAGAAAGGTGAATAGTGGTGTACCCCAGGGATCTGTGCTGGGTCCGCTGCTTTTTGACATATTCATAAATGACCTGGAAAGTGGAATAACGAGTGAGGTTATCAAATTTGCAGATGACACAAAACTATTTAAAGTTGTTAAAACCCAAGAGGATTGTGGAAAATTGCAAGAGGATCTTGATAAATTGGAAGACTGGGCATCAAAATGGCAGATGAAATTTAATGTGGACAAGTGCAAGGTTATGCACCTAGGGAAGAACAACCCAAACTATGGTTACACGATGCAAGGTTCCACATTAGGAACCACCACCCAGGAAAAAGATTTAGGCGTCATTGTGGATACCATGTTAAAACCTTCGGCCCAGTGTGCAGCGGCGGCCAAGAGAGCAAATAGAATGCTAGATATGATAAGGAAAGGAATGGAAAATAAAACAAAGGATATTATAATGCCTCTATATCATTCCATGGTGAGACCGCACCTTGAATATTGTGTGCAATTCTGGTTGCCGTATCTTAAAAAGGATATAGAGTTATTAGAAAAGGTTCAGAGAAGAGCCACCAAAATGGTAAAGGGGATGGAAGGATACTCCTATGAAGAAAGGCTAAAAAGGTTAGGGCTCTTTAATCTGGAAAAGAGACGGCTGAGGGGAGATATGATAGAAGTCTATAAATTAATGAGCGGAGTGGAACGGGTAAACGTAGATCGATTGTTTACCTTATCAGAATGTAGAAAGACTAGGGGACATGCAATGAAGCTACAGGGTAAACTATTTAAGACTAATAAAAGAAAATATTTTTTCACTCAACGTGTAATCAAACTCTGGAATTTGTTACCGGAGGATGTAGTAAAGGCTGTTAGTGTAGCTGGGTTTAAAAAAGGTTTGGACAAGTTCCTGGAGGAAAGGTCCATAAGCCATTATTAAGAAGGGACCCAGGATATCAATGCTTGAACCAATACAAGCATTGTGGAACCTGTGTCCCTTGGGGAAACTGCTAGGTACATATGACCTAGATTGGCCACTGTTGGAAACAGAATACTGGGCTTGATGGACCTTGGTCTGACCCAGTATGGCATATCTTATGTTCTTATGCTGTATCCTCCAAAAAAGCCTTATAAATAAAGTAAACCATAACTAATAGTTAGAGTAAACAAAGAGAACTTGTTTCTATTTGTTTCTCTCCGCAAAGCTTTGGTGTATTTATATAGAAATGTGTGGTATTTTATTGCTGTCTCTTAGATTCCCTTCTCATTGCTTTGAGTGCGGATTTCTGTGACTCCAAGAGCCCTGCGGGTTGCTGGTGAGGGGGGGCAAACAGAAGCCCACACAGAACACCGTGTTCAGCTATGAAACGCCACAGCTCTGGAGTTCACTGCCCCAAGAGCTTTACAAAGAAAGCTCTTAGAAAAAGTTTTTAAAAAGTCTGAAAACCTAGTATTTTACCCAGGTATTCCCTCTAGGTTTAGTCTGCTAAGCTCACAGAAGTTTTACTAGACCCCTCACTTATTGTTTCTCTGGCTGCCAATGTCTACCAGAAAAAATACTGTTCTACTCCGATCTCTCCTTTTATTTTAGCCAAGAATTGAATTTGTTATGAATCTGTTTTTCTTTCTTTGTGATTGTCTTTTTATTGAACTTCTCCTGTAAACTGCTATGATGTCACCATCAAATAACAGTATATGACTTTTTTAAAATAAATAAATAAAATTAAACTCCTGCTTTCTGACTGCACAATGATCTATGTAATTTACATGTTCATATTTTAGCCAAAGTATCAAGGTCACTCATGAATCTTTCTATCTTAAGTAAACAGGATGTATAATTTATTTAGAAGTTTTTTATACCACCTTATCCTTCAATCAAAGTGGTCACAACACAATTGGGGGATACATTTAACATGAGGGGATATGAGACAGATACACTAATACTTACAGGGAACATGGGCAATGGAGGGTTAAGTGGCTTGCCCAAGACCACAAGAAGCACCTGTGTGACTAGAAACCCCAGTCCTTCCGGCCCAAGGTTGCTGTCCTCTAGTGGGATTTGAACCTTTGGAATAGGGCAGATGTCCTAAAACCTTTGCTATTTAACTTCTCTCTCCCTGGAATATAACATTTCTTGCGTTTATTTCAGTCCTGCTGAGAAGGAAAGTAGAGAAGCAGCCAGTTAAAAGACTAAAATGCCTACTGCACAGTGCAAATGGATTTCAGGTAAAGCAATACATGTAGTTATTTGAGATAAGTTGTTGAAGCTGAGTGTAGATTTCCTTTAATACTAGAGAGGAACCTTTGGAACTATCAATATACAGTAAGTTGTCAGCTTACTATAATCACCCCTGTCTGGCAGCTTAAAGTACCAGGAGGAAGGTGCAATCACAGATTTAGTCCTGTCAATCAATCCAGTTTCAATGCTGAACGAACCTGCTTTGACATCCAGCAAATTGTATTCAATTATACAACTGCATACTAATTCTAGCCCACCGTGTGGAGCTTGTCAATGTGCATCTATGCTTTCCAGATCAGCCAAGATACATCTGTGTACTTTACAAGTGGAATGGAAGAGTAACATACGCAGAGTTCTTCCACGTCCTTCATGTGACTCTGAAGTATTTGTGTGATCTGAGATCACTGCAGCTTTAAAGTCAATTGAATTTATCACCAGGGCTTAATTGGTAGATAAAAGGAAGTAGAACTGTGGCGGTGGAGCTCTGGGCAGGGCCAAGGCTGGAAGTGACATCACATCCAAAACACACATACATACACACGCCCTGTCCTGCTCCTTGGCATGATCATTTTTGAGACATGATGATGATGGGGAATGATTAGGCATTCAAATACCTTAGAAATATAAATAATAAACATGAAACAGCATACATATATCCACAGAAATCCTTGTGGACCCTCGCCAACAATGGGTGCAGAGCAGAACTAGGGTAAAGTAGTGTGATAGCCATGTTAGTCCACTACAATGGTAGTTAAATAAAAAAGAAAAACCAAAAGGAAAATAAGGCGATACAATTGTAGACTAGCTTTAAAAGGTTAAAACCTTCTTCAAGTCAGAGCAATGTGAGCAACAGATATGGTATCAGCATCTGCAGCTTATACTGTCCTGACTTGAGGAAGAAGGTTTTAACCTATCCTTCAGAAAACAGCTAAAAACCTTCCTTTTCCAGGAATACTTCATCACGACTCCCACCGAAAAGCGCACTAACCACTGATCTCGCCCACCATGAACCTCTGAATCAAAGCTACATTATCTTGTCAATGTACAAAGTTTGTCCCATGTCCAAAGTCTGTCCTATGTCAAAATCATCAATGTTGCCTCCTCGGTGATGGCCCCGCCCTATACTTAATTTCCCCACCCCTCTATGTAACGCCGCTTTGACCCGGTGAAAAGCGGGATATAAATACAGCTAAATAAATAAATAAAAATAACCTTTTGTAGACTAGCTTTCATTGTATGACATTAGTCTAATAAAAAGGTATGACCTTAACTTCCTTTTTATTTAACGCAAAGAAATAGGGCATTTCCTGAGAGCTCACCATACAAAAATAAATAACTTACAAAATCTGATTTTGGTATAACCTCAGCAAGGGGAACATAAACCTTCTCCACTACCAGTGTATATAGTGACATAATATAAAAACCTACAAAAGTCATTCAGGACCCATATAGCAAATCTAATATACTATAACAGCACTAATTTACACAAGTCACCTATCAAGGCTTTATTTAGTAAAGGGCAGCACCATCAATACTGCATTGGACCCTATTACATCAATACACTTAATGGGAAATTGAACAAGCTGAATTACTACAGATCCCTAGATAGAAACCTGGCCTTGATCACACATGCAGATAGACCTCACCAATTATAGAATAGGTAACTAAAAATTTTAAATAGCAATATGTAGCCAAAAATTAAATGAAAATCCCAAGTAGTATGCAGGGCAACACCAGAGAAATAGAGAACAATAAAGCATATCTCCCTGTACACTGTAAACTAAAAAGACAGCAGATTGGAATATGTCAAATTTTGAGAATTCGTATCGCTACATTAAAAATAAAAGATTTTATACCTTTGTCTGGCTATTTTATTTTTCTAGTTGTGTTGGTACCAGTCTCTTCTTTCTGCTTTCCTGTGCCTTCTATCTTTCCAGAGTCTCCAGTCTATCTGCTACTACTTCTCTCATCTTCTGTCTTCTTTATTTATAAAATTGTGCACCACTTTTCTGTGTTTTTTCTCTGCTATAGTGCACAATTATAAATAACTGAAGTCTAGAATCACTCCCTGAAGAAGCCTCGGGTGAAATGCTGAGGCGCCGCCACTAGCATTGGGGTGTACAGGGATATATATAACTACTCCCTAAAACACAAAGATGTGTATTGGTCAACCTTCTCTGGAAGAAAGTCAGTAAATTCCTTGAAGTTCCGCATGATGTTCTGCAAGTTCATGCCCATAAATAGCTAGAAGGACACTATGCAAGACATGAGCACATTGTTCTGAAAAAACCTTCCTCCCAAAAAAATCCAAGGTCCTAGTCTCTCTTCCTGGGGCACCAAAGAGTGGGTGTTATGCTCTTTTGAGAGAAGATTCAATGACCACGGAATGTGGCAGCAGCTGTTTCTCAGATACAGGAACCGTCTGGATTCTATAGATATAGTTGAGAGGGATTCTCCCACATTCTCATCTGCAGCCTCTACAGGATGCGGTGCACGGGCACTGCCACCACCTCCTTGGAAACGGAATACCAAAGAACACCCAACTCCTCAGTCCTGGGCTCCTCCTCCATCTCCAAAGGAAATGGAATGGACTAAGCCATTTCCCTGACAAAATCATGAAAAGTAAGCTCTTCAAGTGAGAACTTGTGGCATTTGTGAGGAAGAGTGGGATCTGAGGGTAAAGCAGAAAACCTCCCTTCAAAGTAGCATTCAGAATCAAACTCAGATTCCCAGTGGCACTCAGATTCAGACCTCAGATAAGTACTCTAGAATAGTCTGCCTCTGCCTGGGTTGACCACTGCTTTGTAGGAGGTGCAGATCTCCTCTGGGAACATCGATACACCAATGACTTCTGCCACTTCAGAAAGCAATCCCCTACCCCCTCCCCACCGATGCAATGGAGAGTGATAAAAGCAAGGCAGGAGCAAGTGTCAAGGCCCTTTGAGATCCCGATGCTGTCTCTTCTCATAGGCAGACACATTGTTTTGAGAATAGGCTCAATGTGCCATTGCTGTTGAAGCTGCAGCTTTGTGAAAGGTAAATAGTCATGTAGTATGTTTTGTAAATAGTTACCCCGGTTATCCAAGTTATTTATACCCTGTTACCTGTAAACTCATACGTGTTAAATGTACTGAGCATTTTGTTCCATGTGAACCGCGCTGATGATGAATAGTGCGGTATATAAGAGACTGTAAATAAATAAATGAATAAAATCCTCTGTTTGAAACCTCTCCTGAGCCACTCCTGAAGGGCTGCCATGGATAAAGCTGTAAGGCAGTGAAGATTGGCAAGCTGGTTTCTGCTCCCTGGAGGCTGGCGCGGCCTCTATGATGCAGAGGAGGATGAGGAGTCCTCAAGCTGGGGGCTGCTCTGAGGGTCAGGGTCCTATGAAGTCTTGATACTTGGACATCATACTTCGATGGATCTCAAATCCAATGCACTGAAGCCTGCACCCGAATCTCGTCATTTCTGGCCCTCAATATGTTTAAGGATGAGGGCGAATCCTTCCTCTTTCTCAGAGCAGTATTGGTCAGTGTCTGATGCTAAGGAGGACAACTGGTGCTCAGCTTCAAGTAAGCTTGAGGGCCCCTCAATGTCAAAGCACTGACAGCATCAGACACAGCCCCAGAAGCCATAAAAACAGATGCCACAGATACTGAAGACAATGGATTGGTCTTCTCAGCGTCAAAAATATGGTTTGCACTGCCTTTAGCAACCCTAAAGTCTCCTCTTTGTCATTTGTATACAGAAAACACAAAAGGAAAGCATCTAGTCAGGCCCCAAGCACGTCAGGCACCATTTGTGAGCATCTGTTATAGGTATGGTCTTGAGGCATTGAGCACATTTTTTTAAACCCACTGGCCAGTTTCTGAGGCACAGCATCTGAAGATAACTCAATTTTGAAGAAAAATAATACAGAGAAACACAGCCGAAAAGACCTCAGGCTAATTCAGCCTATAGTGATATCACAACAAAAAGAAAGGAAATGTATAAAATCCAAAAACCTTAACTACAGATTAACGAGGGTTGGCAAAAAAGTAATAGCAGTGGCAGGACAGGAAACTTACAAGAGATGAAAAGAGAAATAGAGGTACTACCGGTATGTACAAGGAGTAAAACCCATAAAGCAATCGACCAGATGAACAACATGTCCATGTGGCTCCATCAAAAGATGAAGACTGAAGAGGTAAGGCATAGTGGTGGCAGGCAGGTAGACAAGCTTCCAGAAAGAAATGACAGACTCCCACGTGGAGTTCCACTAGTGACTGTCATCCATATGTGAGGATTTATCCTGATTGTCCATGGAAAACTTGTAAACTACTTTGTAGAAATAAGCATGACTGAGTTTGGGTGTCCTGTTCAAAGTAAAGGTCAAAACGTTTTTGAGATTGGTCTTTAAAGTTAGTGGGAACTCATACCTCAATAAAAATAAATTTTCAGAGTACCTACGAAAAAGAGTAGTTGATATTCATCTATCTAAATAGGGTTACACCAAGGAAGTTGGTCACAGCTTATCTCAGCAGCACAGGACAGGGTACTGTGTAGCAGCCCTCTTAAGTGTTATTTCCCTCCCTCCCTCAACAACCACCCACCCACCCCTGGGATAATCATAGCTTTATAGGTACTTACACATCTTAAAGGAAAGGAGGTGCTCTCAGGTGAAGCTCGTTATCCAAATCAGTCATACACTAAGGACCCGAGATTAATTAAGCTTCAGGTGAACAAGGTATATTAAATGTATTAGGTACAGTTTTATTAATATAAATATCCATAGCAACCCTTAGTATGTAAAGAACTTAAAGATCTAAACACAAGCTTAAAACTAACATGCAGACAGCAGTCCAACAGCAAGATGGGGGCTTTCCAGTCTTTTGCATTGAGTGTCACATGTATGATTTCCAGGGTCATGTGCCCATGAGGGAAGGGTTAGGACAGCCATTATAGCTGGTGATTCGATCATTAGGCATGTAGATAGCTGGGTGGCTGGCGGACGTGAGGATCGCCTGGTAACATGCCTGCCTGGTGCGAAGGTAGCGGACCTCACGCGCCACCTAGATAAGGTCTTAGATAGTGCTGGGGAGGAGTCTGCTGTCTTGGCACATGTCGGTACCAATGACATAGGAAAATGTGGTAGGGAGGTTCTGAAGGCTAAATTTAGGCTTTTAGGTAGGAAGTTAAAATCCAGAACTTCAAGGGTAGCGTTCTCCGAAATGCTTCCCGTTCCACGCGCAGGACCCAAAAGGCAGGCAGAGCTCCGGAGTCTCAATGCGTGGATGAGACAATGGTGCAGAGATGAGGGGTTTGGATTTGTTAGTAACTGGAGAACATTCTGGGGAAAGGAGGGGCTCTTCCAAAGGGATGGGCTTCACCTTAACAGGAATGGAACCCGGCTGCTGGCATTAACCTATGCTAGAGAGTGCATTGAGTCAGAAAGGATTAAAGTTTTGCAGGAAACAAAATTTGCAGTAGAATCTCTATGGATTGAAATTCCATGTAAAAAGGGGAAGGCAATGTCAGTGGGGGTGCACTATCGACCTCCTGGCCAGAATGAACAAATGGATGATGAAATGCTCAAAGAAATCAAGGAAGCTAACAAAAGTTACAGCGCAGTGATAATAATGGGCGATTTCAATTACCCCGATATCGACTGGGTCAGTGTCACAGCAGGACATGCTAGGGAGAAAAGGTTCCTAGATGAAATAAATGACTGCTTCTTGGAGCAGCTGGTTCATGAACCGACCAGAGGGGAAGCTATATTAGACCTAGTCCTTAGCGGAACACCAGATCTAGTGCAAGAGATAAGGGTGTTGGGGCCACTTGGCAATAGTGATCATAGCATGATAGCGTTTGATTTAATTAGTGTAGGTGGGATAGTAAGGAAATCCACAGTACTACCTTTTAACTTTCGAAAGGGAGACTATGATAAAATGAGGAAAATAGTTAAGAAAAAACTAAAAGGAGCAGTTGCAAAGGTTAAAGACTTACATCAAGCTTGGGTGTTGTTGAAAAATACTATCTTGGAAGCCCAAACCAGCTGTATTCCACGCTTTAAGAAAAGTGGAAGGAAGTCCAAAAAACTGCCAGCATGGTTTAAAGGTGAGGTCAGAGAGGCTGTTGCCAAAAAAAGCATCTTTCAGGAAACGGAAAAAAGAGCCAAACAACGAAACCTGGAAACAGCACAAGCACTGGCAAGTCAAATGCAAGGCATTGATAAGGCAGGCAAAGGGTGAATTTGAGAAGAAGCTTGCTGCGGAAGCAGAAACACGAAATAAAGACTTTTTTAAGTACATTCGTAGCAAAAAACCTGTGAGAGTCAGTTCGTCCATTAGATGATAGAGGGGTTAAAGGGGCACTAAGAGGCAACAAGGCGATAGCGGAGAGATTGAATGAATTCTTTGCTTCGGTCTTTACTGAGGAAGATGTAGGGATGTTACCCATGCAATAAAATGGGGGATAAGACATCTTTCAGATATATTAGTTAGAAGAGGAAGGGCAAAAGTGGTACTGTCAGACTCAAGGGTGCAGGGGAGGAATATGTAGAAGCTGATAAGGATAAAGCGGAATTGCTTAACATATATTTTTGTTCTGTGTTCATAGATGAAGAACCAGGAGCAGGATCTCAGAAAACACCCACAAATAGGAACAGAAGCAAGGGACATCTTGAACAATTTTCAGAAGACTGAGTTCGTGAGAAACTAGCTCAACGTAAAGTAGACAAAGCGATGGGACCGGATGGGATACATCCTAGAATAACTGAGGGAACTTGCGGACGTTCTAGCAACTCCACTGACTGACCTTTTCAATGCCTCATTGGAGTCGGGAGTGGTGCCAAAGGACTGGAGAGAGGCTCATGTGGTGCCTTTACACAAAAGCGGAAGTAAGGATGTGGTTGAAAACTACAGGCCGGTTAGTTTAACTTCGGTGGTGAATAAATTATTGGAAACGCTGCTGAAAGAGAAAACAGTGAGGTTTTTGGAGTCCAGCGGATTACAGGATCCGAAGCAGCATGGATTCACCAAAGGCAGGTCTTGTCAGACAAATCTGATTGATTTCTTTGACTGGGTGACCAGGGAGTTGGACCGAGGGAGAGCTCTAGATGTGGTGTATTTAGATTTCAGTAAAGCCTTTGACACTGCTCCTCACAGGCAAATGACACCGCTTTGATTGTATGATAAGGCGGTATAGAAATACCGTTAAATAAATAATATAAATAAATAAATAAATAAAATTATAAACAAACTGAGCACCCTAGGGATGGACCCTAAAGTTACTGCTTGGGTTAGAAATTGGTTGGGTGGGAGGCGACAAAGAGTACAAGTAAATGGAGCTCACTCTAAGGAGAAGGATGTTACCAGTAGTGTGCCCCAGGGATCTGTCCTTGGTCCGATTCTTTTTAACATCTTTGTTAGTGATATAGCGGAAGGGCTGTCTTTGGTGCGACCTCATTTGGAGTATAGTGTGCAATTCTGGAGACCGCACCTTCAAAAGGATGTGAACAGGATGGAGTCAGTGCAGAGGGTGGCTACTAAAATGATTAGTGGTCTTCATTATAAAGCATATGAGGACAGACTGAAGGATCTTAATATGTACACCTTAGAGGAAAGGCGGGATAGAGGTGATATGATTGAGATGTTTAAATACCTCCGTGGCATAAATGTTCAGGGAGAGAGCCTCTTTCAATTGAAAGCAAGTTCTGCTACGAGGGGACATGGGATGAGGGTGAAGGGAGATAGATTCAGGAGTGATATGCGGAAATATTTCTTTATGGAAAGAGTAGTGGATCCGTGGAATAGTCTCTCAGTGGAGGTGGTAGAGATGAGGACAGTAACTGAATTCATAAAAGCATGGGACAAACACAGAGGGTCTCTAAAGGTAAAAAGGGGACTGTTGTAGTTGTTAATATGGAAGTACAGACTAGATAGGCCATGTGGTCTTTTTCTGTCATCATATTTCTATATTTCTATGTTTCTACCCATGACTGAAGTGGTATTTAAAGGTGAGGAAGAACTGAAGGAAATATCGATACATTGGGAAGATGTATTACAACTATTAGATAAACTGAAGAGTAGCAAATCACCTGGGCCGAATGGTATACATCCAAGGGTGTTGAAAGAACTGAAATATGAGATGGCAGTCCTGCTATTAGTAATCTGTGAACTTTTATTAAAATCATCTGTAATACCAGAAGACTGGAGGATCGCCAACGTAACGCCAATTTTTAAAAAGGGTTCCAGGGGTGATCCGGGAAACTACAGACTGGTGAGCCTGACGTCAGTACTGGGAAAAATGGTAGAAACCATCATAAAGAACAAAATTACTCAGCATGTAGATAGTCATGGCCTAATGGGAGACAGCCAACATGGCTTTAGACAAGGAAGATCTTGTCTTACTAATCTGTTATGTTCTTTTGAAGGTGTGAATAAACAGGTGGACAAAGGTGAGTCTGTTGATATAGTGTATCTGGACTTTCAGAAAGCCTTTGACAAGGTCCCTCATCAGAGACTTTTGGCAAAACTAAAGAGTCATGGGATAGGAGACAGTGTACTATTGTGGATCAGGAACTGGTTAAAAGATAGAAAGCAGAGGGTAGGGCTAAATGGCCAATTTTCCCAATGGAGAAAGTTGAATAGTGGTGTACCCCAGGGATTTGTGCTGGGTCCGCTGCTTTTTGACATATTCATAAATGACCTGGAAAAGGGAATAACGAGTGAGGTTATCAAATTTGCAGATGAGACAAAACTATTTAAAGTTGTTAAAACCCAAGAGGATTGTGAAAAATTGCAAGAGGATCTTGATACATTGGAAGACTGGGCATCAAAATGGCAGATAAAATTTAATGTGGACAAGTGCAAAGTTATGCACCTAGGGAAGAACAACCCAAACTATGGTTACACGATGCAAGGTTCCACATTAGGAACCACCACCCAGGAAAAAGATTTAGGGATCAATGTGGATAACATGTTAAAACCATCGGCCCAGTGTGCAGCGGCGGCCAAGAGAGCAAATAGAATGCTAGGTATCATAAGGAAAGGAATGGAAAATAAAACAAAAGATATAATGCCTCTATATCGTCCATGGTGAGACTGTACCTTGAATATTGTGTGCAATTCTGGTTGCCGTATCTTAAAAAGGATATAGCGATATTAGAAAAGGTTCAGAGAAGAGCCACCAAAATGGTAAATGGGATGGAAAGATACTCCTATGAAGAGAGGCTAAAAAGGTTAGGGCTCTTTAACCTAGAAAAGAGACGGCTGAGGGGAGATATGATAGAAGTCTATAAATTAATGAATGGAGTGGAACGGGTAAACGTAGATCGATTGTTTACGTTATCAGAATATAGAAAGATTAGGGGACATGCAATGAAGCTACAGGGTAAACTATTTAAGACTAATAAAAGAAAATATTTTTTCACTCAACATGTAATCAAACTCTGGAATTTGTTACCGGAGGATGTAGTAAAGGCTGTCAGTGTAGCTGGGTTTAAAAAAGGTTTGGAAAAAGTTCCTGGAGGAAAGGTCCGTAAACCATTATTAAGAAGGGACCCAGGATATCAATGCTTGACCCAGTACAAGCATTGTGGAACCTGTGTCTTTTGGGGAAACTGCTAGGTACGTATGACCTAGATTGGCCACTGTTGGAAACAGGATACTGGGCTTGATGACCTTGGTCTGACCCAGTATGGTGTATCTTATGTTCTTATGTTATGCTATTATTTCAAAACATTTGGGGCTCTATGAATCTACTACTGATAGTCTACAAATGGATAGTAATGACGAAACAATTTACAGCTCTGTCTCTCAACCAAGAGTTCAGACTTTCAAATCCAGTTAACTAAACACGGTTGCAACAAGGTCTCAGACTGTTACAAAGCGTATATCCAGGCCAAATAGGCTAGGGTAAAATGCTTTCTGCTCGCACCAACGACCTTACAACGTTGCTTTTACTATGGTGCCTTTACGTTTCACTGATCGTTTCTTCAGGGGTATATCAATTGGCATGGACAAAGGACACCATACACCACATGTGTGGATTGACAAGTGGTTCGAGCCCTTAAAAAATATTTTTATCCCGATAAATGAACGAGGAAATTTCTAAAGTAATTTGACAGATAGTACACATTCCGCATTTGAAAAGGCCAATAGTATCATAATCTAATATTTGCGGTGAAGATCTTAACACTGTCGGGCTAAGAATTTCTTTCAAATTTCGATGTCTTCTCCAGACGCAACGAATGGCCTGGATATACGCTTTGTAACAGTCTGAGACCTTGTTGCAACAGTGTTTAGTTAACTGGATTTGAAAGTCTGAACTCTTGGTTGAGAGATAGAGCTGTAAATTGTTTCGTCATTACTACCTAGTAATTGAAGCTCTAAAAAGGTGACTATATATGTCATAGTTTGCTATTTATTTATTTATTTATTTCAACTTCTTATATACCGCACTCTTTGACATCAGCGCGGTTTACAGATAACATAAAGAAACCATAACAACAGGCTGTTTGGTATTACATATAACAGGAGTATCAACTTGGATAACATGGGAGAACTATTTACATGGAGTATATAATCTATTAACTAGATAACATGCTCAAACTATTTACATAAAATTAGCAGGAATGCTTGGAACAAGGAGAGAGACTGTGGATTGTAATTGTGTATTAGGGAGGGGCTATTATGTTACGCTTCATGTGGATTGTATTAGGGTGGGGCTATTATGTTACGCTTCATGTGGGGTAGTATTTGATGAAAAGGTGCAGTTTAAGGGCCTTTCTGAACTGCTATACTCATGGAAAGTCACGATATATGGAAAGAAACGTTCAGTTTCACGGAGGACCACATTAAGAATTTGAGTAAAGAAACTACACCTTTCACCCTGGATGATATGAACACTGAAAAATGGGGTTGTAACTGGGAAGAACTAGTGAAACTCCAAAAAAAACCTGGTTCGACAGGAATTGCATAGATTTTCGTTAATTGAATATATTAGGAGAAAACATATTCCTAGGGGTCTTAGAATTTATAAAGAACCAAAGTTACATACGATGGATGTTGACTTCATGGATAAATGGAATCACATATTAAATAAATGCTGACTTGATTTAATGGTCTTAATAGTAGACACCACCAAACGAAGCATCGAGACAATTCAACATGAAGTGACGACTAACAGGAAAATTGAAAGAGTCGATGTCTGCAGTAGACTTCTCTAAACAACTGGAGGAACACAAAAAAATTATAGACACAACGAGGGATGAAGTTAAGAAACAAAGCAAAAAAACTAAAAAGGGATTTGGATGATTATACAACTGGTTATGTGTATCCCTGGCTAAACCCCAAGCGGCAGAGTAAGTCAAATAAACAACATAAACGACATGTGGAATTTGAGGATAGTTCTGAAGAAGGAAATTCTTCCGACTCAAATAAACGATCACATCAGGTTTTTTCCGACGAAGGCGGCGGCCGAAAGAAACAACAATTAGCGGACAAATCCAAGTCCTGTGGGACAAGCAGACAAAAACGGACTTAATACAAAATTTAGAAACCCCGGTGATTAATATTTCTAGTCAATCCCTCTCATCACAAGAACTGAACATTTTGAATAGAGGTTTGTCTTACGTACCCTCTATTCATTTTGATTTATTTCAATTTAATGTGGATGTAGAACACCTGATTTGTAAATTACACCTTAAAACATTTTTTGCTACGAACACTGTAGCGTCTTTGTCTTCCGGCATCCAAAATAGAGTATCATTACCATTGAAGTCCAAATGGAATCCACCGGAACCACTCCCCCCTTCTTTGTCATTATTTAAAGAATTGGTCATAAATGATGTTACACGTTTGACGGCGGGCCAGCGGAATAATACAGTTAGCACCCTTTCACGGAGGGAGAAACAAGTATTGCAAAATCTTTGATCCCGTACAGATCTAGTCATCAGACGGGCTGACAAGGGGGGCAGTATTGTGGTTATGGATAGGCATGAGTATCTACAGGAAGCGCATAGACAACTTTCAGATTTTACTACCTATGCAGTTCTGCGGGAGGACCCCACTCGTCAATTAAAAGATTCTATTAATGAGTTAACAGCTCGAGCATTAAAGGATAAATTAATTAATAAAAAAGAATGGGGTTTTTTTAATCCAGCCAATCCAATTTTGGCTAAATGTTATTTGGTGCCAAAGATATATAAAAGCCTTTCGCAACCCCTGGGCAGACCTATCGTTTCCACCAAAGGTTCCATATTGGAACCCTTGTCTATGTATTTGGACTCTTTTCTTCAGCCATTGATGTCTGGAATGTCTTCGTACGTTAGGGATACGACTCATTTTTACGGCTCCTTTCTCAAAACTCACAATTGGTGCAGACGCAAAACATACTGTTGGTGACACTAGATGTAACATCATTATATACGAGTATCCCGCAACGAGCCGCCCATACGGTCATCATAAAAGCTTTGAAGAGTAGAGGAGATATATCAGAGCCCCTTCTGGTCTTTTTGGAAAAATTATTGGATTTTACTTTATTTCAGAATCATTTTATTTTTGAGGATATAATTTACTATCAGATCTCTGGGGTAACAATGGGTGCTACATGCGCCCCATCTATAGCAAATCTGTATATGGATTGCTTTGAAAAACAGTGGATATTCACTCATACTCCTACATTGATGACGTTTTTATGCTATGGGAGGGATCAGAAACAGATCTGCTGGATTTCATGACCTGGTTGAATATGAGGGATGAAAACATAGAATTTACGCATGCATGTGATGCTTCTAGTATTACATATTTAGATGTTCAGGTAACAAAAGGAATGGAGACTTGGATCACTTCCGTGTACTGTAAACCTACGGATCGTAATTCACTTTTGCACTATTCTAGTGCTCATCCTCAGAAACTTAAGGATAGCCTCCCGTTTTCTCAGTTCCTCCGTTATCGTAGAAACTGTTCGGAGACATCAGATTTTAAAAAACAGGCTAGTTCCCTAAAGGATACATTTTTAGCAAGAGGATATCCTTCTTCTGTTGTAAATAATGCATTTAAGCGAGCATTATATAATCATAGGGAATCTCTATTTACAAGATCGTCTTTGTGTCCTGCAGAAGAGAGTCCTGCAAACTTAATCACTCTTTATTCACCATACAGTAACAAGATTCAAAAGATCTTGAAAAGACACAGTAATGTCCTAAAATACACACCTGGATTGGAGGATAAACCCATTCGTTGCGTCTGGAAAAGACATCGAAATTTGAAAGAAATTCTTAGCCCGACAGTGTTAAGATCTTCACCGCAAATATTAGATTATGATACTATTGGCCATTTCAAATGCAGAATGTGTACTATCTGTCAAATTACTTTAGAAATTTCCTCGTTCATTTATCGGGATAAAAAATATTTTTTAAGGGGTCGAACCACTTGTCAATCCACACATGTGGTGTATGGTGTCCTTTGTCCATGCCAATTGATATACGTTGGAAAAACGATTCGTCCCTTTTACATTCGTATGCAGGAACATCGCAGCAGAATAAAATGTCAAAAGAAAGAAGCTCCAATGGTTGAACATTGCCTTCAATTTCGCCATACTTTTGAGGATCTTCGCTGCTTTTGCATTGAACATATTCAGACAGGTGGGGGAGGGCGCTCAAGGGAACAACATCTTGTCTTTCAAGAACAGAAATGGATATTTAATTTGCAGGCGGTACATCCAACTGGTCTTAACTTCCAGATAGACTGGCATGTGTGTTAGAAGTACACAGGTGTTTTAACTTTGAGGTTTAATTCAACTCATTTCCCTTCCCGTTAAAATCATTGGTAGTTGCACACTGCATGCGCGGTATTTTTCAGCAACTGAGAAGTGAATCCTCCACAGTTCAGGAAGAGAGGTGAGAGTAATTTAAAAATTCTAGTTATGAACTTTGAACTTGTGGTCAACTTGTAAGTACCTACATTGAGGACATGATATGAAAGAAGCCAGATGATACTGATATATTACTTTTGACAGGCTGTAGAACACGAACAGTGCAATTAAACGCCTAGAGATATACCCCTGAAGAAACGACCAGTGAAACGTAAAGGCGCCATAGTTCGGCGTTGGGATCATCATCCTTTGGATTAAAAAACAGCACTGAGGGATCGTCAACTGATGCCAGATAAGCATTGTGTTTGGTTTATATCTTGTTTAACATCATAGAATTGTTGAAAGATACAGAAATGGAACAAGATTGAACATAACGATGTTATTATCTGGTCTATAGAACAATACTATGGGACTGTCAAGATTATAAATAATTGGCATAAAAGCTATAAACACCGAGTAAAAGCAATGTTGTAAGGTCGTTGATGCGAGCAGAAAGCATTTTACCCTAGCCTATTTGGCCTGGATATACGCTTTGTAACAGTCTGAGACCTTGTTGCAACAGTGTTTAGTTAACTGGATTTGAAAGTCTGAACTCTTGGTTGAGAGATAGAGCTGTAAATTGTTTCATCATTACTACCTAGTAATTGAAGCTCTAAAAGGTGACTATATACATCATAGTCTACAAATGGAGGCAGTTTAAGACTATAATGACTCTACCCAGGAGCGATCATCCTGCCAAAAGCATCCTGAACACAAACCAGAAGATCATCCACAAAGCCACAATTAAAGATCTGCGGGCCTCTTTCACTGCAGCCACTATAAGGGTTCATGTGTCAACCATCAGGGGAAAACCTGAATGGAAATTGTGTTCATGGGAGGACAACTAAGAGGAAACCACTGCTCTTTAATAAACACAGGTTCATCAAACAGTAGCTGGATGAACCACCATGACCTGATACCGATTCTCAACACATTCAAGGCTCAACCAGACACGCAGGTAGACAGAACCACTTCACTCCTGAGAGAGCGGGCAAGGCAAAGGTGCAGTGTCAAGGAATTCCTTGGATAGGACTCCTGTAGCACCACGGGGCTGCACTCTGAACCCTGGAAGTTTAGAGCCGAGCCATAGAGGCCCACCAGACCACTACCACTCCAGAGCAGTAGCTTCTAGGACAAAGGTAAAAGTCTGGCACTAAAGAAGCTGCCCAGAACACAGACGTGAAAAAAAAGAGCTAATGTTGTGTATCCTAAGAAAGTGATCCATACCATGGCAAGGCCCAGGAGGTGAGAAGCTCCTGACCACTGCAAGGACACATCCCAGGACCTCATAGGTAAAAGAAAGACTGAGTCTGAAACAACCGGCTGTAGGTCTAGGACATGCTGGAAGGAACCTCCTTTCCTGAGCACTCATGCACCAGGGATAAACCCACAATAGAGGGCACAATAACCTGCCATTACAAGAGATGCTGCAGAGCTTCCACAAACATCACTCAAATAAGCAGAGCGCTACAGGGAAACTATACCATAATACAAAATACGAGCATTAGAATTCCAAGACCTTCATCGACAGAAGGCAGGCAGCTTGTAAGAAGGGCTAATCCCTCTATAATCTTTCCTAAGGACACCAAAAGCCCACAAGTCCCCTATCGTATAGGTCTATCCAGAAAGAATTGCCTGAGCTACACATCCCCATTAGCTGTACCACGAGAGGGATCACTGGCCCTCATGGAGAAGAATTACCAACTCCCAAAAAAAGCCTAGGAGGCATCTAGAGAATGACAAAGGCTGTACCCAGACCCCTCTACTACCACTGAGGCCCCGAAGGACTCATTATAGCCGAGGACATTTTGAGGCTCTATGCACATTAATACAAGGCCCTCTGGCCCTTCTAGGCCAGTCTTCCTGAAGTGCCCCCTATAGGGAAACTGCTTCTCTGTAGATCGATGCTAGGATCTGTTGACCAAGGGAAATGCCAGCCCTATTAACTTGCCAAAACCACCATCGCCATGGTGTTGGCAGAGATTCTGACCAGACTTAACCAGCAGCAGCCACCGAGGCAGCTAACTGAAAGCCAGCTGGTATCCGACCAGAGAATGGCCTTAATGACCAAGACTACCAGCAGAGGATGGGACCCTCTGCTGAAGGTTAGCCTCTAGACATGCACTCAACACTGCCCAAGAATCCATCGCGGCTAATGCCATATCCTTCCAAGGTACCTCAACCCTCTAAAATGAGTCTTCTCAATATAGCACCTCCCTCCACCAGAATGGTCATGTGTTAGCTGGACTTCCACCACAAGGGCCCAAAGGACTGATCCCATTCATCTGCGAGCCATGACCACAGGACCCAAGCTCAGTTCAGGGGTTTTCTCACCAACAACCTATTGTCCTGCTGCATAGGGTCATGAATGCATGCAAAGTGCCTTCGAGTCAGTACTGACTCCTGGCAACCCAGCAGCCCATAGGGTCATAGAGAAATATAAAAGGAGAAAGACACTGGATTCCACTAGCACAGAGGAGACCAATATGCTAACCCCACCCAAAACCTACCCTTCTGAAGGGGCATAGACAGGGTCTGAGAGAAAAAAGGCGGATCACATGGATCTGAACAGGCCCCTGGGGAAACCACCACTCCATCCTCCTCAGACTTATCTTGCAGATGGCAGGGATTTTGCTTAGGTCATTCAACCAACCCCTGTAGGGGAAAAGGTTGAACTCCAGGATGGATGGAGGACCACAAGGGAAAAGCGAGAGCTGTGACTTCTCTGGCTACCCAGTCACAAATACTCTTGGGCCCTTGATCCCCAGAGGAGAAGCCCAGACCTCGGGCCAGCACAAAGGGGAATATCGTGCAGCCAGTTTGCCTGAATGCAGTCCGTGAACTGTTTTGGGAGCTGCAGCACAAGCTGGCTGACAATTAGAGCCTCGGGACCACAAGGCATGTGGATAGGGCCACCTCATCAAGCTCCATCTCCACCAGACACAAACCACCACCTGAAGTGGCTGCAGTGCTCACCAGTGTGAAAATGAAAATAAAAATAAAAGGAGCTGCATGGGCCACAAAAATGGCAACAGGCCCTCGGCATCCTTTGGTGGGGGGGGGGGGGGGGAGGGGTTGTTCCGGAATGATGAAAAGATATGCCGCAGGCTTTGCAGCCACATCATGGCAAAAAAACAGCAGACTATTGAGAGGAGCTGTTATTGCTGGGAAGGAATCTGCACTTTTAAGTATTTACCTGCTGGGAAGTTCTCAAACTCGTGGGGAAAAGGGAATTCTTTGGGTCTAAGTTGATAAAATCTTTATAAAACACAAAATTTTAAAATGTTTATGTTTGTTGGTTCTTGATTTACCGCTCTTCCCAAAAAACAGCAGAGTGGTGTACAAACATTAAAAAATATAAAAGAAAAATTTGGGCTGAAAAGAATGCCAGTTAAAAACAGGAAAGAACTTAAAAGAAAATCATACTTCAGAAGAGAGGGGGAAAAAAAAGAGGGGAGGAGGAGTTACGGAAAGAAAGTGAAGGTGTTTTGTATGAATACTATGGAGGGCATGATGTGGGTAGTGAAGAAAATGATCAGAAAGATAATGGGGAGAACCGATATGAAGTGCAAGATGGACCAGGGCGAGTAGCTTATATTGCATACATACAGTGATCAACGGGAAGCCAGTGGTACCTAATTAACAGCGGAGAGACATGATCATGGTTGGAGGTGTGGGCAAGACGACAAACAGCAGCGTTTTGAATAAGCCAGTTTGAAAAAGTCAGTTAGGTGATTGTGTAACAAGCCAACTTTCAGTTAAATTGAAAGTTATTTAGGGCATAGTGTAACAAGTCAGGTTTCAGTTTAATTAAAAGTCCATCAGGACATTGTCTAACAAGATGAGATCAGAGAAGCTGTTATAGACGAAAAAAAAAATATCTTTCAAGAAATGGAAAAACTGAGCCAAATGATGAAAACAGGAAACCACGTAAGCACTGGCATGTTAGATGCAAGGCATTGATAAGGTGGCAAAGAGAGAATTTGAAAAGAAGCTTGCTGTGGAAGCAAAAACACATAATAAAAATGTTTTTAAGTACATTTGTGACAAAAATCCTGTGAGATAGTCAGTTGGGCCATTAGGGGGTTAAAGGGGTGCTAAGGGAGGACAAGGCCATAGCAGAGAGACTGAATGAATTCTTTGCTTCGGTCTTTACTGAAAATGATGTAGGGAAGCTACCCACGCCTGAAATGGTATTTAAAGGTGATGTTTCAGAAGAATTGGAAGAAATCTCAATAAACCGAGATGATGTATTACAGCTATTTCATGAACTATAGAGTAGCAAATCACTTGGAACACCAGGGTGCTGAAAGCACAGTTACTTAGCTGTAACAGGTGATCTCTAGGAACAGCAGGAATAAGTCTTCACATATGGGTACGTCGGTACCAACGGAGTCTGCGCGGCAACGCTTCCCAGCGTCCAATCAAAGAGCTTTTGGAAGCATCCCACCACGCCTGCGTGCTGCCTTCCCGCCTTTCCCAACTGCCTCTCCTCAGTTAAGTTTTAAAGCTGAGACAAAGAGAGAGAGAGAGGAAAGGAAAGATAGATAGAGATACAACTCCTGGGGAGGTGGGTGGGTTGTGAAGACTTATTCCTGCTGTTCCCAGAGATCACCTGTTACAGGTAAGTAACTGTGCTATCTCCAGGAACAAGCAGGAATGAGTCTTCACATATGGGGACTCCCAAGCTGAGATGCCTGGAGTCCGAGCATGTCATAGGTTGGAACATGCTATCCCCCACAACACCAGGCATCCTGAGGATGGAGGGTAGGAGTTGAAGAAAGAAGATGCTGTGGAACAGCTAACCTAGCACAGGACTGCAGAAAAGGAGTCCATGTGTGGATAATGATTGTCATCAATGATATTGCAAAGAATATTGCAATACGGACCTCCGCTAACAGGATTTCATAGAAGTATGGAGGTTCATGGATCTACTGGGACCCAGGAGAGGAACCGTGAAGAGGACCTCACTGAAAAGTGGAGGTAATAAACCTGTAGGAAAACAGAGGAGGTCAGAATCCTGAAAGGTAACAGGCACCCCTGGTAGGAAAAACTGGGGCAGTACAAAAACGGTGGGTCTTCAGCGAAAAGCTGTATGGTAAAAACCAAACTCTTTTGGCGGCAGAGTAACTCACTCTTGGGAGCAAAAAGAGAAAGACTAACCGATTTGGACAAACAGGCACAGTCCTTGTGGGGAGAAAGGGTATGGGAACCCCTTGTATCCCAGAGAGAGGACAAATGCCTGAGACGTTAAAGCCTGTGATTAACTGAAGATCCACAATATCTCTCCTAACTGGGGTAAGCTAGGAGAGATATTAGGTACGGAGAGCTTCAGAGGTACCTAAACCCTTAGGTTATGGTATAAAAATTGTTGACTACCACAGGAGTGGTTGTGTGTGTAGAATCCCAAACCTGCTGAATAGCAGAGGTATGGGTAAAACCCCTCTGTCAGAAACAGATAGCTATATGAGCATAGATAGTGAGATAGATACGTATGTGGAGACATATTTATCTATAATGAAATATCTCAATAGAAACATACATATATACACATACATATACACACATATACACATATATATATATAAATATAGATATATGAATAGACATATAAGAATATATCTATAGTGAGATATGGAAGGGCATAAAATACACACAAAAGATAAATATGAATATGTAGGCCTAAATATGGGTGTCTGTAATTAAACAGACAGATATATGCCTACAGGATGGTATTCACATAGGACATGTGGAGAGGAAAGATTCATCTAACAAGGAGGTGCAACCTACTTGAGAAGATATATAGAGAATCTATTCCCCCTGGTTATGATCCGCAAGGATGCTAGCTAGTAAAATAACCAGGATGGTCATATGAAAACGGAGGATGATATCAATCTGTAGCCCGCAAGTTCTTAGTCGTCCAAGACTCTAGCATGGTAAGTAGACAGAAGACAGATAAGGATGAGGTACCATGTTGACCTGCTTAAGGGCAAAAAGTATCATGCGTTCTTACCATGAGGACGAACTGCAAGGAGAAAGAGCATATCCCCAATTGGGAATGCTATGGACCAAAGCAGGGAATTGGCAACTCCTTAAGCCCGTAGGTAACAGAAGGCCTATGTCCTTTATGGCAAAAGGAGATAGTAAAAGAAGGGAGAACCTTCTAGTCATGGGAGACATGACTGAAAAGCCTTTTCCAACCAACTAAGATAGCTGTTGGAGAAAAAAAACCCATGCTCTCTAGCAAGGGCCCATAGTGGAAAGCTTCTCTGTAGAATTGCAGGGAGCATGATACAGGAGAATGAGAAGATAGGACTGGCTGCTAGAGCCAGTATCTCAGTCCACTATGCTGCCAAATCCAGGGAAATGGAGATGGCAGAAATAGAAGACGAACCCAGAAAGCTTGTAGTGGGATAAACTCCAAGATAGATGAAAAACACTGACTTGGAGCCACTACTAAGACCAGATAGAATGTTAGAGGACGACAAATCTGGTTGTTTGTGGGCAAGAACCAGTGGACCAAATATTAAGGCTCCTGCATAGGCAGCTGCTTGCAAGACAGCAGAAAAAATATTACTGTTTAAAACCAGAAAGGACAGAACAGGAGTAGAAAACTCTGGACATGTCTGATAAGTTGCCTTAAAGTAAATTTGAGACAGGGGAGGAAACTAAGGGAGGAAAACTCCGCACTGGAAGGTGACAAACCTAGAGAGGCTGAAGAAAAACCCTCCAGTAAGTAATTCCGCTCTTACAGTGGTAAGAGGGGAAGAGAATAGAGCTGAAGAAGACTTACCAAGTAGTAAGTCTATAGAAAGGAAAAATACATGCTGGCACAGAAACTATCATTTGATAGTGGTCAGGCCTCTTTCTCTGGCAGGAGAAGAGGAGAAACCTGTGACTTATAGGCATGAACATTCTGACAGCTCATAGAAAAAATGGATGTCTTTTGGAAAGAGATCCATTTGTAGGGGTTAGAATGAGTGATGGATCGCCTCTGTTGAGAAGAAGCAACTGTAGATTCTAACCCCAAGGGTCACAAGCATCTGATGATGACTGATCAGAAACCCTGCAGAGGCCGGGTTTGCTGAGCCTGGTGAGAGGTTGGATTCTTCAGACCAGGACGATGTCTCCCCTGTAGGGGAACATCTGTATGATGGGCAAGTGAGGAATAAAACCTTCTTCTCCTGTGGGAAGAAAGTTTGGTAGGACATTTCCTACCTACTGGGACAGAAGAAGGTGTAGAAGAACACCCTTAGGAGCAGGTAAATCAGTGGACAACTGAGTAACCTGACGTAAAGACTCCTTGTTGAAAAGATTTTCTCCAGTGCAAGGAGTATGTCCCAGACGTTGTTGTGCCCGCTTGGCCAAATCTGAAGCTTGGAGCCAGGCTCTACGTCGTGCCCCTATAGCTATAGCAGAAGTCCTGCTAATAGACACAAAAGAGTCTAGGGAAGCACGAGAAAGAAACCAAGAGATATTCTGGATATGCTTAAGCAGTGAGGAATAGTCTGTACTCCTGGAAACTGGAAGGAAAGGAGTCAAAAGATGTAATTGCTTTGTGACCTCCTCAAGAGAAAGACTCATATAAAAAATATTTGAGAGAATTGTTGCAGAAAGCATAGATGTCTGGAAGGTTTGACGTCCAAAGGCATCTAGTGTCTTAGACTCACGACCTGGCGGATAAGAAGAGTGCTTTTTCTTACTCTTTATCCGCCTCATTGCTGATTCCACTACTATGGAATGATGAGGAAGTTGAGTCTTTTGAAACCCTGGAGAGGGGGGCACCTGATATAAAAGATCAGTTGCCCTGGGAGGTGGGGGTACCCTTAAAGGTGTTTCCCACATTCCTAGAAGGAAATATTGCAAGGAATGATGCAAAGGAAGCATTATGTTGTCCTTTGCTTTGGTAGAAATAGAGCCTGGTGCAGGATCATGTCCTGGAATAGCAATGGCAAGGGATCTTGCTATATCCAGGAGGAAACTCTGAAAAGAGGGATCCCCAACAGGAATCTCCCTTGGACAGGTTAGATCTAAAGAACTAGCCTGAGCACCCACAGAGTTATCCAGATATATGGAAATAGAAGATCCTGCAGGGTGCAGTGTGGAATGTTTAAGGGATGGTTGCTTGGACTGGTTGTCAAGAACAGCAACCGTCCTTACCACATTGTCCATGCCAGGTATCGACTCCAAGCTTGGTATAGAATGGAGCGATGCTGTTGTAAAAAGCATGGTAGGAGTTTGCCACGATGCTACTGTGGATACCGGTACTGAAGTCAATACCGGTACCGATGTCGGAGTCGGGCTCGACAAAGACATCGGAGTAGTCATCGGTGATACTGCAATCGGTACCGAGGGAACGGAAAACCTCTGGCTGCTATCCTCGGTACCGAGCCACCGGTATCGATCGGTGTCGGTACCAAAATCTATTGGTACCCAGTCTTCCAGACTAGAAATGGATTCCAAACTCGGCATCGAGGGCAAGGAGCCTGAGAAGCGAAGCATGGAAGGCACCGACTGTGGGGGTAATGAAGAAATCGATACCGATTTCCGTACCGTGTCCGATACCGGTGAATGAAGGTCTACCAGTGGCAACTCAAGCGGCCTCAGGGGAACCAAGAGTTGCAGATCCAAGCCATCGGAACCGAGCCTTCGGTACCGTCGCGAGACGGTACCAAGGTGAGTCGGTACCCAGTCCTCCAAACTGGAGATCGATTCCAGACTCGGCATCGAAGGAAGCGAGGCTGTCGATGCACATCTGGAGGGTACCGACGTCGGTGGCAGTATCGGTGTTGGAACCAATAGGGGAAAGTCAATCTGGGACCTAACCATCGGTCCCGAAGGCACCGAGGAGGCCAGATGACGATCCCTGGTGAGGAGTGTTTCATCCAACACCAGTGCCGATGCAGGGTTATCGGTACCGCTTGAAGCGGATGCTACCACCGTGCACAGCTCAGGTATGTTCTGTGGGGGGTGAACCCCAGGAACAACCTGAAACCCCTTATACGCTTTGGAGACCTAAGACTCCCGCCGGGGTTTTGAAGCCAGGAGGCCATCGAGGGCAAAGCCGGAGCTATCTACATGCTGTGCATGAGATGTACCACCCGAGGACTGGCTAGTCTTAACAGACTGTTTGTGGGTTACCTGAATCAAAGTGGAAGAAGAAGGGGACGGTGCCCCGAAGATGGAGGGCAACCATGTATCGAGGGATTCTCGATGTTGAAGATGTCTTCTCACCAGACTGTTGTCAGGACCCAAGCAGGTTAGACACCGACTTCAAGGGTCTAAAAATAAAGTTGTACCGCCACAGTCTGAACATTTCGTGGAGAAAGTGACTGGCGGTTCCATGAAGGAAAAATAGGGGAGGCCTGAAAGGCCTAAGACCCCGTGGGACACTATGAAGAAAAAATATCCCGTTGAAAAGGAAAATTTTACAGAAAGAAAAGAAAAAACACCGGCGGTACCGGTGGCGTCGAGAAGACAGCCGCGACCACAAGAAAACTAAAAATAAAAAATAAGAATTTTCTGCGGTGACAGGAGGACGTCCTGCCGGCTCCGCAGAAAAACGAAAACTGAGGAGAGGCAGTTGGGAAAGGCGGGAAGGCAGCACGCAGGCGTGTTGGGATGCTTCCAAAAGCTCTTTGATTGGACGCTGGGAAGCGTTCCCGCGCAGACTCCGTCGGTACCGACGTACCCATATGTGAAGACTCATTCCTGCTTGTTCCTGGAGATAGAACTGAAATATGAGACTGCAGATCTACTTTTAGTAATGTGTGAACTATCATTAAAATCAACTGTAGTACTTGAAGACTAGAAAGTGGACAATGTAAAAGCCAATTTTTAAAAAGGGCTCCAGGGGCGATTCGGGAAACTACAGACCGGTGAGTCTGACATCTGTACTAAGCAAAATGGTAGAAACCATTATAAAGAACAAAATTACTGAATAAGAAGATAGCCATGGTTTAAGGAGAGAAAGCCAACAGATTTAGCCAAGGAAAGTCTGGCCTCACTACTCAGTTATATTGTTTTGATGATGTGAATAAATAGGTAAGTTAAGGTGAGCTGGTTGATACAGTATATCTGGATTTTCAGAAATCCTGACAAGCAAGACTTTATAAAATGCAAAACCCGAAGCTACAGTAAATTTAACCAAAGGTCAGCATGAAATTAAATGTTTTAAGTTTATTTGTAAAAGTCAAAGTTAGTCTCAAGCTGTAATTCAATAGGCAGAGAATTCCACAGTAGGGATGCAGCAAAAAAGAAAGCATGCTCTCTAACCTACTCCAGAAAAATTTGTCCAACAGCAGAACAAGAGAGAAGCCTTGACGCTCAGGCTACAATATAGAAGTCAGCTGATAAGCAAGCACTGCGTCTTTCAAGTAAAAGTAGTCAAGTTAAGAGGGAAAAGTGGCCCTAGGAAAAGAATTCAAGAATGGAGACGATAGGAAAACTCCTGAAGAGCTACCCCAAAAACATAAGACCAAGGAGTCCATAGGCTAGGATCCTAACTGTCTCCAGTGTACCCAGAGTTGGTCCTTTTGGACTAAACTGCTGTGTGGAATGAAGTCCAACCTAATCCTTGACCCATATATCCCAAAACTACTCAGCCACCTTGTTATGTTTAGCTCTGAGACAGCATTCTGTTCTTTGTAGCTTTTTCCAAGGAGCAGTATGTTTGGTTGTTATATCGAAGGACCACCAGGCTAGAGCGGAGTGTGAGAAACTTCCTTTCCAGCATGAGCTGTTCTCGGTTGGACGTGTTTGGTTGTTGTATATTGCAATTAAATTTATTGGTTGGTATTTCATTGTTTTCCTGTATAATATAAAATGGAGAGGGAAATTTTCAAAGTTTTGCCCATGCATAAACCGTTCTCTACCTGCAGGAACTGTCCACTTCCCTCTAATGGTAAAAAATACATTACATGTATTAGAAAAGAGGGGGAGGGGCAGAATTTGGTGGCGTCTATGCAGGGTATTCATTTTGAAAGCTCCATGCAAACTTTCTTCTCTCTTCCTTCAAACTGATTACCTGTCCTCTGATCCCAATCCCACCCATCTACTAAGCTCTCTCTCTTCTGCTGTCATCCCTTCCATCTGTCATATGAGGTGTGATCAAAAAGTACCAAGGCATGTTGTATAGCTATATAATAGTACATTGCACCACAATGCAATTAAGCATGCAGTGACCTAGTTATGTGATCTGCATGTGAAGAGTGTAGCATGGCTGCAGCACACCTGTACCTTTTTTAATCATGTGATGTTTGGTATCATGTAAAAAGCAGATCGGATTTACAATGAGTGAAAAAATTGAACAGCAAATTTGCATTAAATTCTGCCAGAAACTTGGAGATTCGTGCAGAGACTTATGACAAGTTACAGCAAGCGTATGGCGATGAATGCATGAGTCGTGCTTGAGTTTATGACTGGTACAAACATTTCCAAGAGGGCTGCCAAAGTGATGACAGTGAAATGCTCTGGAAGGCGATCCACGAGCAGGAATGAAGACAAAGTTGAAGCAGTGTATGCCACAATAAGCTCAAATCGTCGATTGACTATCAGGGAGCTTGCTGAGGACATGGACATCAGTTTCTGGTCAGTACAGACCATTCTTACTGTTGATTTGGGGATGTGTATCTGCAAAATTTGTGACGAAACGTCTGTCCCCTGACCAAAAAGAAAATAGACTGGAGCCAGGGAGTTGTTGGAATGCGTTGAAAATGACTCAGATTTCATCAAAAATATTATTACTGGTGATGAATCATGGGTTTATTTATTAAAAATTTCTATACCGTGTTTTCCAAAAGATCAAGCACGATTTAGAATTAACAACAATTTGAATAGTACAAACAACAAGTACATACTCAGTTACATGGAACGATGCAAAACTATATATATTATAAAAGAAAACATCAAACTATATACATAAGCTTGGTTGACATAGCTAAGTGGTGAAGAAGTCTTGGTAGGCACTAAATGCAGTTCTACAAGGAATGTCGAGTGGGATTTCCCTTGGTGGACTTTAGGAGGAAGGGGGTGTTGTATCAGAAGCATTGTATTCTACTTGTGTGCCAAAATGGAGGGAAAAAAAGCTGAGTTTTCAGTTTTTTTGCAGAACATGTGGAGGTCATTTAATTCTCTGAGGTTGTCTCGTAGAGCGTTCCAAAGGCTAGGGGCGACATGAGAAAATGCTTTGTTGTTTGTTTACTTTCTGTATTTCCTGAAGTCCATCGGTATAACAAGTTTATTTTTGTTCCAGTTGCGTTGATTGCGACTGAGGTTTTCTTTTGAGATGAGTGTGGATAGATACGAAGGAGCAATGTCATTGATAAATTTGAAAGTAAATACAAGAATTTTGTAATTAATGCGGCTTTGAATGGGTAGCCAGTGGAGAGCATACAGTGTGGGGATGATGTGTTCTATTGAATTAACATTCATAGTTATTCTACCTGCCACATTTTGGGCTAGTTGGAGTCATCTTAAGATCTGTTTTGTGATGCTCTGTGGAGTAGTATTGGCAAAGTCAAAATGAGGCATAATAATTGAAGTCCTGGTGGTGGAGCAGAGGGTGGAGTTTCTTTAACAGTTTGAGTTTTTACAATATCTGTTTAGTTATTTGCTTTATATGAGATGTCATGCTAAGGGTGCGATCAGTGATTACCCCTAAGTACTTTACCTCATTTTTGACTGAAATGTTAATATCATTGAGCCTAATCGATGTTGGGGGAGAGAAACTCTGGTTTCTGGTTACATCGATGGCTTCTGTTTTTAAAAAGTTAGCATAGAGATTGTGATTCTCGAGCCATACCAGAATTTCAGAGAAGCAATCAGAGAGTAATTGGTTTGTCGGATTCGTAATGTCAAATGGGAGATATATCATTATATCGCCCGCATAAATACGATAATTTACATGGAATCTTTTAAAAATGTAGCAGATGGGGTGAAGATTAATATTACAGAGTAGGGCTGAAAGAGCGGAACCTTGGGGAAGACCTTGTTCTTGTTTCTATGGAGCTGAAATTTGCTGTTCAATTCTTACTTCTTGTGTTCTGTCAGATAGGTATGAGGAAACCATTTTAGGACTGTTTCATTTATCCCTATCTGCTGGAATCTAGTTATCATTAAATGATGGTTTACGCTGTCGAAAGCTGCAGTGATGTCCAGAAATATAAGGAGAAAAGCTTGCTTAGTATCATCGATACCACGTGTAAGTGTGTCAAATAAGACTGTGAGCAGTGTTTCAACACCGTGATAGGGACGAAACCATATTGGTGTTTGTCAAGTGGGGCAGAAGAGTCAATGTGGTCCTGGAGTTGTATTTGGACAATTTTTTCTATAGGATGTAGGGGAGTTTTTATCGCTGGTGTTGTTTTACGGTTTATGGTTACGACCTGGAAAGGCTCAATCCTCACAATAGAAGACTCTGAACTCTCCCAGATCCAATAAAGCCCATCAGGTGAGGAACAATGTCAAAGTAATGCTCACACTTTTCTTTGATTACCAGGGTATTGTTCATTATGAGTATGCGCCAAAAAGCCCATAAATAAGGAGTACTACATCCAAGTTCTGGCTCATTTGAGAGATGCAGTTCATTATAAGAGGCCAGAGTTGCACAGGAGTGGTGAATGGTTGCTTCATCACAACACCACATCGGTTCACACATTACATCTTGGCCAAACACCAAATCGAGCAAATCCATCAGCCTCGGTACTCACCTGGCCTCGCACCCTGTGACCTTTTCTTGTTTCCAAAACCAAAATTACCACTGAAAGAAAGGAGATTCGATGACATGGAGACCATTAAGCAAAATTTGACTTAGCAGCTTCACAGCATAACGAAAAAGGCATTTTAAAATGGTTCCCAGCAGTGGCAGGAATGCTGCAGGAAGTGTGTTTTATCGGAAGGGGACTGCTTTGAAGGAGCCTGAGTGCAAAATACTTCTTGTGTTATTGTACAAGTCTCAATACTTCTTGATCATACCTCGTATCATTAACCTGCTGCTTTCTACTGCAACTGTTCCTGTGACCCTCAAACATACTCTGTTACAACTCTGTTCTGCTCTTTGTGGATGATACCAAAATCTGCAATAGAGTAGACACCCAGGAAGAAGTAGCTATGATGAGGAGGGATCTAATTAAGCTTGAAGAATGGTCAAGAACTTGGCAGCTGAGATTTAATGCTAAAAAATGCAGGGTCATGCATTTGCATTGCATAAATCCAAGGGAGCAGTACAGTGTAGGGGGCGAAGTACTTCTGTCAATAAAAGAAGAGCAGGATCTGGGCATGTTTGTTTCTGAAGATCTTAAGGTGGCTAGACAGGTAGAAAAGGTGATGGTGAGAGCCAAAAAGATGTTTGGGTGCAAAGGGAGATGAATGGCCAGCAGAAAAAAGGAGGCAATAGTGCCTCTGTATAAGTCTCTGGTGCAATCGTTTTTGGAATATTGTGTATAATTCTGGAGACCACACCTTCAAAAGGACATAAATAGGATGGGGTTGGTGCAGAAGGTGGCCACTAAAATGGTTAGTGGTCTCTGTTATAAAGCATATGAGGGACAGACTTAAATTTCTTAATATGGAAAATGTTTGAGGAAAGGCAGGATAGAGGAGATATGATAGAGACGTTTAAATATCTCCATGGCATAAATGCACAAGAGGAGAGTTTCTTTCAATTGAAAGCAAACTCTGCTACGAGGAGACATAGAATGAGGATGAGAGGCGATAGATTTAGGGGTAATATGCGGAAATATTTTTTTATGGAAAGAGTGGTAGATGTGTGGAAGTCTCCCAGTGGAGGTAGTAGAGATGAGGACAGTATCTCAATTCCAAAAAGCATAGGACAAATACAGATCTCTAAAAGAAAATAAGGGACTTTAGTATTTGATATAGAAGGGCAGACTAGATGGGCCATGTGGTCTTTTTCTGCCATCATGTTTCTATGTTTCTGCTGCCTTTGACACTGTTGATCACCATCTTCTCCTCAGCACCTGTTTTTGCTTGGATTTAGGAGCTCTGTTCTGTCCTGGTTTTCCTCTTGTCTCTTCCATCGCACTTTTAGTGTACAGTATGTTCTGGTGGATGCTTCTCTACAGCCAACCCGCTTTCAGTTGATCTACATCAGGGCTCTGTCTTGGGGCCTTGCCTCTTCTCGGTCCTTTGTTGCACTTATTTCCTCCCATGTTTTTCAATACCATCTTTATACTGATAATTCTCAGATCTACCTCTCTGGAGCCTGAAATCTCTCCAATAATCCAGTCTCAGATCTCTGCCTCCTTATCCAACATTGCTGCTTGGATATCTCACCGCCATCTGAAAATGAACATGGTCAAAATTGAGCTCCTTAGCTTCCCCCCTAAACCCACCTCCCTCCTTCCTCCCTTCTCTGTTTTTGCGCATGACACTACACTCCTCTATCTTTTACTCTACTCTCTCTTTCGCTACACACGTCCAACAGAGAGCTAAAACCTGTCGCTTCTTTCTTTATCCAAGCGCAAAACACAAACCTCAAAGCAACTGGTGTCAAGACTAACAGAGATGTTAATAAACCAGTGCTAATGCAAAAATTAAACAAACAAGTGGCACTGAAACTACTGGTATGTAAAACACATTTTCAGTGGAGAAAAAAGTCCTCAATGGGCACCATCACCAAGCTAACGCAAAAGCTCTATGCAAAAGTAGCCATTAAACAAGCCAGAAACTGGCACACACAAGGCTACATAGACACACCATTACTGGTCAAAAAAACTCCACATAATTAACTTACCATCAGTAATTCAAGAAACTGCATAGATTTCTGTTGTCAAAGAGCATCATCAGCAATGACAAGCAATACAGGTATGCAGGTATATAGACATTGTAAACTCAAATAATTAGCTGCAACATGGGCTATAACATCCTGGCTCCAACGCCGGGCACTTCGCCAGAGCTGCATCAGTCGGTCACTGCCCAATATCGCTGAGCCACTACAATGCAAACAAATAAGGCAATTCACATAGTTCCAAGTGCCCAGAAAATACAACAACAAACAGCCAAGCTTGTCCAGGTAGAGCCCACAATACTCATAGCTATTACTCAAAACTAAAAGATTTAGCTCAACAACAACTATACTCATGGACCATGACTACTACAGACAGGAGAAAAGCTGTCCCCAAAGACATCGCTTCCTGAAATGCAACCACGAAACAATCCGTGCATGCGCTTTAAAGACTAATTCAAACAGGCGAACCTTTTAGGGAAATCCTCGCGTCAACAGTTCATATGTCCCATCAAAAACACTTCCTTAAAAGGAACAGACAGAGCCTAGCATAAGCGCACTACCAAAACACATTCACACAGGAAACATTCTCACAAAAAGAACCCCTACCAAACCAGGGAAACCCCCAAGTCACAAACCAATGAAACCACACACGGCAATACAAGATCGCCAATGCCAGGAACCCCAAGCTGAACACTTGTGAGAATGTTTTGTGTGTGAATGTGTTTTGGTAGCCTGTGTAGGCTAGCCTTTGCCGGTTCCTTTTAAGGAAGTGTTTTTGATGAGCCACATGAACTGGTGATGCAAGGATTTCCCTGGATGGTTCGCCTGTTTGAATTAATCTTTAAAGCACATGCACAGTGTGTTTTGCAGTTGCATTTCAGGAAGCGGCGTCTTTGGGCACAACGTTTCTCCAGTCTGTAATGGTCGTGGTCCGTGAGTATATTTTTTGAGTTAAATCTTTTAGTTTAGAGTAATAGCTTTGAATATTGTGAGCTCTATCTGGACAAGCTTGGCTGTTTGTTGTATTTTCTGGGCACTTGGAACTATGTGAATTGCCTTATTTCTTTGTTTGCATGGTAGTTAGTGGCTTAGCAATATTGAACAGGGTCAGACTCTGATGCAGCTCCGGCGAAGCGCCCGGCATTGGAGCCAAGACATTGTTATAGCCCGTGTTGCAGCTAAGTATTTGTTGAGTTTACAATGCCTATATACCTGTATGCCCGTATTGCTTGTCATCACTGATGATGCTCCTTGACAGCATAAATCTGTGCAATTTCTTGAATTGCTGATGGTATGTTAATTATGTGGAGTTTTTTTGACCAGTGATGTGTATGTAGCCTTGTGTGTGCCAGTCTCTGGCTTGCTTAATGGTTACTTTTGCATAGAGTCACTGCATCAACTTGGTGATAGTGCTCATTGAGGTCTTTTTTATCCACTGACGATGTGTTTTACAAACTAGTAGTTTCAGTGTCACTTCTTTCTCTATAACATCAGCAAACTTCATCCCTTGTTTTTTACACACACTACTAAGATCCTTATTCACTCTCTCATCACCTCCCATCTTGATTATTGTAACCTGCTCCTTGCTGGTGTCCCTCAGTCATCTCTCTCCCCTTCAATCTGTTCCAAACTCAGCTGTATGGCTTTCTTCCACCAGTGTCGATATGCTCATGAAACCCAAGTCACTTCATTGGCTCACTTATCCATTTCAGCATTCAGTTCAAACTTCTCCTACTGACCTACAAGTGCAATCATTCTGCGGCTCCTCACTACCTTTACTCTCTTATCTCAACTCTACACCCCTCCTCTAATTCTGCTCCTCAGGCAGATCCCTTTTATCTGTGCCCTTCTCTGCCCCTGCCAACTTCAGACTTCGTTCATTCTACCTTGCTGCTCCATATGCCTGGAACGAATTACCTGAATCCGTGCTTTGGGCTCCTTCTCTAACCCTATTCAAATACAGGTTAAAAACCCACCTCTTTTAGACTACTTGTAGATCCTGATGCTCCTCACTCTTGTTCACTAGTTGTGTATCTTACCATATTCTAATCCCCAGTTTTGTGATGTTTTTTCATCTTGATTAGATTGTAAGCTTTGATGAGCAGGGAGCATCTTACATACTTATGTACAGCGCTGTGTATGCCTTGTAGCGCTATACAAATGGTTAATAGTAGTAACTTTCTGCACATAAATTTGCACCTGCTTCAAAGTGAGTACAAATGCACATATTGAAAATGTTGCCCCATTCCCATTGCTGGCCCGATTTTCTTGAACATGTGTGGGTAGCCACTCCCATACTTCTTATCCTCATACTCTCAAGCCGACCTTGTTCACATCGGTCTTTTCACCTCAGGTGCCAGCTTTGTACTATCTATGAGCATGACCTCTTGCACTAAAGACTTTCCTGTGGCACATGATCAGCCTTCCCCCTATAATATGAGGTTTCAAGTTGATAGAGCAAAAGCAATCTGCATCAAGGAACACAATTTAGATGGCCCAGACATTTATTTATTTATTTATTTAACATCTTTTATATACCGCGCTATTTGTTGTCAGTGCAGTTTACATATAACAAAGGTTGCACATTCAGAGGACAATTGTGTGCTTACATTATAACAGGAAACTTAAACTTGGAACAACAGGGTAATAAACTATGTACAAAAACATATTAGATTCTTTAGTATTCACAGGAGGGCTAAGGCAAGACCGCAGAGAACTTGAGGTGGAATTGCCTATGAGGGAATTGGGAGTGGAGATTGAGAGTTTGTAGGTTTAGGAGTGCTGATGATTGGATGCTTGTGCAAAGTGGAGAAGGAAAATGTGGTGCTTGATTGCCTTGCGGAATTGAGTGAGGTCTTTAATTGCTCTTATTTCAGGTGGGAGGTCATTCCAGCATTTAGGTGCATAGAAAGCGAAGGTCCTTTTCTTGGTTGTCTGGGTGCATTTGATGGACTCTTTAGGGATGATCAGGGTGTTGTCCGTTGTTGACCTTCTCGTTCTGTTTTTTGGGGTGAGGGAGATGAGATCATTGAGGGGCGTGGGGGCAAGGTTGTTGATGATCTTGAAAGTGATGAGGAGGATTTTATAGGTTAGCCTGCAATGAATTGGTAGCCAGTGGAGTTCCATGAGAATCGGGGTGATATGGTCTGATCTTGTTAGACCACAGAGCACCCTAGCAGCCGCGTTCATAGCGAGCTGCAGCGGATTAATGATGTTCTTGGGGAGTCCGTATAAGACAACGTTTGCATAATCAAAGTGAGGTAGTGTGAGGGCCTGGAAAATGGTCTGGAAGTTGTTATGAGGTAGCATGGGTCTGAGGTGCCTTAGCGTTCTGATTTTATTGTAGACAGATCTGGTGGTGTTCCGTATGTGTTCCTTAAAGTCAAAATGCTGATCCAGTGTAATGCCTAGGTAGCGAATAGATGGTTTACTAGGGAGTTCCGCATCTCTTACTCTTAGGGAGGATGGGGGGGAGAATTCTTTGTTTCTTGATATGAACAGAACTTCGGTCTTCTTGAAATTTATATGGAGGTTTTGAGATAATAACCAGTCTGTGATGGCGTTGAAGCAGTGAATAAAGTTGGTGAAGTCTGATTGTTTGACTTTAAATGGTGTAAACAGTAGGACGTCGTCAGCATAGATTAATGTGGAGATATCGAAGGTGCGTATGATGTCACATATAGGCTGTATATATACATTGAACAGAAGCGCAGATAAAGAAGATCCTTGCGGAACACCTTGATGTTGGTGGAAAGGTGTGGATGTGGTGGAGCCGACTCTGACATGCTGCCAGCGCTCCGATAGGTAAGACCTACACCAATCCCAGGCGAGGCCACGAATTCCCTTCTCCAGGAGGCAGGCGAGGAGTTGATTATGATTAACGGAATCGAAGGCAGCGGAGATATCTAGGAATATTAGGGCAAAGCCGTTTTCAGCCTTATCGAGACCTCTGTTCAGTGCGTTAGTTAGGGTGGTAAGGAGAGTTTCTACACCGTGTGATTCCCTGAAGCCATGTTGACAAGGATCAAGCGGTGAGGCTATATCGATGTGATGTTGTAACTGTCTCTGTACAACCTTCTCTATTATTTTGGCTAATAGAGGTATGCTCAACATTGGGCGGTAGGAGTCAGACTTTAACGGGTCAAGTCTAGAGTTCTTCAGGAGTGGTCTTATGGAGGTTTGTTTGAGGAAAGAGGGGAACGAGCCTGTTGCAAAGGATAGCCCGATGATGTTGATTAGGATTGGACTCAGTTCGGCACGCAGAGATCTGACCCAGTATGCTGGGCAGGGGTCACTTGGTGCTGTAGAGGTGTTGATGGAGGTGATGAGGTCTTGAATGTTTTTCTCAGTTGGTGTGGTGAACATTGTGATAGGAGGAAGTGAGGTGTGAGAGTGGGAGAACGCTGTAACTGAGACTGTGTCAGTTAAGGAGGTCTTGGATTGAAGGTAGTCGGCGTAAGACTGGGGGGAAATAGGAACATGTCACTAGAATGAATGACCAGTACCTTCCAAAACAGTTGCTGAATAAGGAAGCTTATGGAGAACTTAAGAAAGAAGAATAGTCTATAAAAACCAACTCAAACTCCTTCTGAAAAGCAATCTTCAGAGAACTGGCATCAGTGATATGTGGCTGCAATAAAAAGGTATACACATTATCTGCTTTAAGAAACAATGATCTAGGAACAGGATGAAGCAGCCTATAAATAGGCTAGTCACAACTCCGACAACCTGGCAAGTACTACTGCTTTAAAACAAAATGGACAGAAGCAACAAGAATAGTGGACATTCCACTGTCATAAATAAAATTACATTTTTAAAGCAAATATGGTAAAAAATGCCTTACCTCCCACTTTTCATTTGCACTGCCTCCACGTGTATTTGTTCTGAGAAGGTATAATTTTCCTGTTCCATCAGAAAGAGTAGCCCAGGTTGAGGATGGAAAATGGATAGAAGCACAAAGGCGATCATCATATGCAGTCAAATCGGATGGTAACCTGAATACTTCTCTTGGTTTTCCTAAGGCAGTGTCCTAAAAGAGGAACATGAAATAAATGTATTTTATGGTTAACCCAAAGGCCAATGAAGATATCTAGGAATCACATTCCACAGAAGAGGTGCAAGAACATAAAACAGAGTTTCATATATTTTCAAACCTAGTCTGTGCAGGAGGTGGGATCATCAACAACTTATCCTCTTGGGAATGCAAAGCTCATGTTGGGGTGTAGGGGGATAAGACAATTAAATTCAGTCTGCAGCTATAATCTGTAGTTATAGCCTTGATGGTTAGACAGACTATTGCAATAATCAGCAGGAACTTGGGGGTAGCTTAAACCTTTTTCTAAAATATTTCTTTACTGTCTCAAATGCAGATACCAGTCTATTAACTGGAAAATTTAAAAAACGAAGATTATACCAGAACTGATTCTCCAAGTTGATCAATTTACTTTATAATACGCAATTACCTTAACCAAAGAGGCATTAGCAGCTTCTAAAGTAGCTAATTCTAGTTCCACAATCATTCACTTTAATAAAAAAGAATTCTATAACGCTTTCTTGTGCAGAACCATCCAGGCAGTTCAAGTGGACTACTCAGAATAATAATTGGAAACTGTAAACACCAACCTAAATATCATCTTCCACAGTTCAACATTAGAAACCTCTTTAGGTAGGATCTGTGGACATCATTTAGTGCCAAACCCTGCGCTAGCAAAGCTAACAAGTTATAAAGTATTCAAAAGAGTAAGCACTGAGGAGTTCCACATTTACCTTTGCCACTGACAATGAATCTGTTCCTGATGAGATCTTAACATTCACAGCATTATCTGAATATAAAGACTGAGCCTCCTGGAAGTAAATGGTATCAATAGGCAAAGCCTGTGAAAGACCTCCACTATCTCTGAACCATCCATCTGGCATTTCTTAGGAATGGATACACAAGGCCTGACAGCTTCCAGGAACTGGAGGTGATGGGCAGGATGCAGGACTGAGAGAGATTGTTTACGAAAGTCTTGTGTTCCACCTACTACCTCCAGTTTCAGGTAAATCACAGATAGAGCCAGACAGCTAGGGTGTAGATCAACATCCATCCTTCCTTCCTTCTTTCTTAACCCCCATGGTAACAAAAGCATAGATAGTTTTGTCAATTTAAAAAAAAATCCCAGCTCAGACAAGGTCTTTAACTTCCTGTTCTGCCTGACCATCTCCATTGGTAGCATCTTTTTCAATAGGCGTTTATCTTGCTCACAAAATTGCCTAGAACACATCAACCCAGATATCTCACATACTTCTTATCTGGATCATGTTGAGATTTCTGTACCTTCCCCAACCCATTGTTTTCCCCTATATGTATTTAACTCCTTTACTCATTTAATTGGTGTTCCTTTTCCTATTCTTGCTGGTTTTATTGTAAACCGCTCTGACATGCTGTAGAAGGGCAGTATATCCAAGTTTTAAAATAAACCATAAACCATTTGCAGGCACAGATTGCAGGCAGTGGGCTGATGATTGGGTCCAAGGCATTGTAAGTACCAGATGTGGTGGTCTGTGCCCAAGATGGTCTTGCCACACTTAGTGCATTTTTTTAAGCCACTGGCTGGCTGGCTTGGACATACTGAAAAATACCACTATGGCCAAGATAAATTCAATAGTGCTGCAGGTGGGAAAATGCCCTAAGGGCAAAAAAAAAGGCAAAAAGCAAGAAAAATAAGAGAAAAAAATAACTTAAGTCAGTAGACTGACTGAGCCGATGACAGACGGCAAGGAGAGCTAGAAAAAAAAAAAAAACGGCCCACGAGGGCCAAGATGAACTACTTTTCTCTGGAATGCAGGAACACATCTTATGGGCTCTGCGGAAAAAGCACAGTTACTTACCTGTAACAGGTGATCTCTGGGAACAGCAGGAATAAGTCTTCACATATGGGTATCGTCGGTACCGACGGAGCCTGCGCGGGAACGCTCCCCAGCGTCCAGTAAGAAAGCTTTTGGGAGCATCCCACAGCGCCTGCGCGCTGCCTTCCCGCCTTTCCCAACCGCCTCTCTCCAGTTCGAGTTTTAAAGCTGAGACAAAGAGAGAGAGAGGAAAGGAAAGATAGATAGAGAGATACAACTCCTAGGGGAGGTGGGTGGGTTGTGAAGACTTATTCCTGCTGTTCCCAGAGATCACCTGTTACAGGTAAGTAACTGTGCTATCTCCAGGAACAAGCAGGAATGAGTTTTCACATATGGGGACTCCCTAGCTACAGATGCCAGGGAGAAACCCCAGGTTGTGTGTCCTTGAAAAGGACTCTACCTCCCCCCATGGATCTCTGGCATCCGACCAGGGTAGGTGGGTAGGAGTTGATTAGGAATGGAACAGGTGTTTGAGAACAGCCTGACCAAACGAGGCATCCCGGCGGGAGTCCTTGTCAAAACAGTAATGGGCTGTGAAGGTATGAACCGAGGCCCAGGTGGCCGCTCGACAGATTTGGTCGATGGACAGAGAGTTTAGATGAGCCATTGAGGCTGCCATGGCTCTCACATTGTGAGCTGTGACATGGCCCTCCAGAGAAATGTTCCTACTCTGGTAGAGGAAAGAAATACACTGAGCAATCCAGTTGGACAGTGTTCTCTTAGAGACTGGAAGTCCAAAATGAGAAGGATCAAAAGCAACAAAGAGTTGAGAAGACTTTCTATATTGCTGTGTTCTTTGTAAGTAAAAAGCAAGAGCTCTCTTACAATCCAAGGTATGAAGATTCCTCTCTGCATTTGATGCATGAGGTCCTGGAAAAAAAGACAGGTAAATATACCTCTTGGTTCAGAAGAAAAGGTGAGACCACTTTAGGCATAAAGTGTGGATTGGTCCTGAGGACTACCTTATGATGGAACCTTGTATAAGGAGGATTGGCCACCAAAGATTGCAACTCACTGATGCGGCGTGCTGAGGTGACTGCAATGAGAAAAATAACTTTCCAAGAAAGGAATTTCAAGGAGGTGGTGGCTAAAGGTTCAAAGGGTGGCTTCATATGCTGGCCAAGAACCAGGTTTAAGTTCCATGCCACTGGAGGTGGTCTAATGGGAGGTTTAGTTAAAAGAAGGTCTCTCATGAATCTTGCTATAAGAGAATGAGAGGAAATAGGTTGTCCATTGAGAGGCTTGAGGGACGCTGCAATAGCACTCAAATGGACCCTTACTGAATTCGTTTTCAGACCTGCATGGGATAGATGCAGGTGATACTCTAGTAGAGAATTCAGAGGTATTGCAAGAGGGTTTAGACCTTCCCTGAACACCAAATGGTAAATCTTTTCCATTTGAAAGCATAGGAACGTCTAGTAGAAGGCTTTCTAGAGGCATGAATAACATCTCTGACTTGCTGAGAGAGATGAAAATCTTGAAGGTCTAGGCCCTCAGCAACCAAGCTCTGAGATGGAGCGACTGGGGGTTTGGGTGCCACAAAGTTTCCTCTTCCTGGGACAGAAGGTCTGGTGCAGAGCCCAAGTACAGGGAAGGAGCTTGAGAGAGATGCAGAAGTAGAGGGTACCACACTTGGCGTGGCCAATGTGGTGCTATGAGGATCATGGTCCCTCGATCTCTCTGAAACTTGAATAGTGTCTTGGGAATTAGGGGAATTGGTGGAAAGGCATAAAGGAAGTCTTGACCCCAGTGAAGGAGGAAGGCATCCTTGGCCTGAACTCCCTGACACAGAATTCTGGAACAGAACCGGGGAAGTTTGGCATTCCACGGACTTGCAAAGAGGTCTATGTCCGGGGTTCCCCAAATTCGAAAAATCCTGGCTACCTGGTCCATGTGGAGGGACCACTCGTGTGGAAGCAGAACTCGACTGAGTCTGTCCGCCCAAGAGTTTTGAATGCCTGGAAGATATACTGCCAGAAGATGGATGTGATGCTTTCTGGCGAAGGCCCACAGTCGCAAAGCTTCGTTGCAAAGTGACAGAGAGCCAGTCCCGCCCAGCTTGTTTACATAGAACATGGCTACTTGGTTGTCCGTATGAATGAGGAATGTCCTGTAGCTGAGCAGGGAATGGAACACTCTGAGAGCTAAGAATATTGCTCTGAGGTCCAAGAGATTGATATGTAGAGAAGTCTCCTGTGGAGACCAGATACACTAGGTGGAGAGATCTTGCAGATGAGCTCCCCAACCGATTGGAGAAGCATCTGTTGTCAGAGTTGCTTGGGGTAGCGACTGCTGAAAAGGGGACCCCAGCAACAGATTTGGAGGGGACTTCCACCACTGGAGAGACCAAAATAGGCGAATGGAGTTTGCTATTTTGTCTGACAGGCAACCTGATGCCTGAGTCCATTGGGTGGACAAAGTCCATTGAGCTGCCCTCATATGAAGGCGAGCATATGGAACCACATGCACGGTGGATGCCATGTGGCCTAATAGTTGTAACATCTCTCGAACAGTTAAATGGGACTTTAACTGTATCTGGGAGGCTAACTGCACCAAGCGTAGGGAACAGGCCTGAGGAAGATAGGCCCTTGCAGTTGTGGTATCCAGCAAGGCCCCTATAAACCCCAGAGACTGAGTAGGGGTGAGATGGGATTTTGGGATGTTTATTACCAGTCCCAAATACTGAAGGACACGCATTGTGCAGGTTAGAGAAATCTGGGCCTCTGACTGGGATGGAGCTCGAATGAGCCAGTCGTCCAGATACGGGAAAACGAATATTCCTAGAGTGCGTAGAAATGCAGCTACTACTGCCATGCATTTCGTGAACACCCTTGGTGCAGAGGCCAGACCTAAAGGAAGCACCCTGTATTGGTAGTGCTTTCCTTGAAAAAGGAACCGAAGAAACCTTCTGTGTATTGGATGGATGAGGACATGGGTGTACGCATCCTTGAGATCTAGAGAACAAAGCCAGTCCTGACTCTGAAGGTATGGCAGCAGAGTACCGAGAGAAATCATCTTGAATTTCTCTTTGAATAGAAACTTGTTCAATTCTCTGAGATCTAATATGGGTCTGTAGCCCCCTGTTTTCTTCAGAATAAGAAAATAAGGGGAGTAGAACCCTGAGCCCTGTTGAAGAAGGGGAACTTCTTCTATTGCCCCTAGGGCAAGAAGGGTAGCAATCTCCTGACCCAGAAGGTTGAGGACAGATGTTGGAGAATTGAACTGTCTCACCATGGTGTGGGGAGGAAAGTTTAAGAAATGAAGCTTGTACCCTTCCCTTACAATGGAGAGGGTCCATTGCTCTGCTGTAATTTGCTCCCATCTGGGAGCAAAGTAAGCCAGCCTTCCTGGAATGGTGAGGGGCTCTGGTTCTTCCAGAGCCAGAAAGGCTAAGTTCTCTAGTTGCAAATCAAAGGCCCTGAGGAGGCTGAGGCTGCTGAGCCATGGGAGGCCTGGCAGCCTTTGACTTGGCCTGTTTAGGTGGTTGCTGACGCTTTGCAGCAAAACAACCTGCAGAAGACGCCTGCTGACCATAAGCAGGATAGTATCTTCCCTTTTTAGAAAAAGTTGTCTTTTTGAACAACCATTTCTTAGCAGGAGCAGAGGTAGACTTTGAAAGTCGATCCAAAGCAGAGTTCTCAGCATCCATCTGAGTGGCCTTTGCTTTCCAATCCCTGCCAAAAAGGTTTTCACCTGTACAAGGAAGATTTCCAAGTTCATCTTGGACCCAAAGTTCCAAATCAGAGGCTTGCAACCAAGCAATTCTGCGTGCACCTATGGCAATAGCCGAGGCTCTGCTTACACACTAGAAAGTGTCAAAGGCTGCACGGTTGGAAAATTTGGAAACATCTTGGGCATGTTTAAGCCAAGTGAGAAATTCCTGCCTTTTATCTTCTGAAATAAAAGGGGCTAAAGTCTGCAGATGATCTGTGACTTCTTTTAGAAACATCCCCATATAGAGACTACAGGAGTTGATTCTGGCAGGAAGCATATTAGCTTGGAAAACCCTTCGGCCAAAAGCATCAAGGGTCCTGCATTCACGTCCTGGGGGATTAGATGAGTGTCTCTTTGCACTCTTTATTTTCCTCATGGCAGATTCTACCACAATAGAGTGGTGAGGAAGCTGAAACTTATGAAAGCCAGGACAAGGAGGGACACGGTACATGGTGTCTAATCTACGAGAATGAGGAGAGGTGGTAAGAGGAGTCTCCCACATGCTCAACATGAGATCATAGAGAATTTCATGAATAGGTAAAGTAGTTTCTTCTTTAGGAGCCTTAGGATATTGCAAAATATCTAGTTGCTTGGCTCTAGGCTCTGACTAAGGGGCCACTGTAATGGAGAGGCCCCTAGCCACTTCCCTAATGAAGTCCTGAAAAGACAAGTCTTCTGGAGGAGACATTCTTCGTTTTGGAGAATCAGACTCCTGAGGAAGAAGTACCGGTGCATCGACAGAAATCTCCGACTCATCAGAGTCTTCGGAGGAATCGAAGTATCGCCTGTCTGGATGCTCCTGTAAAGCCCGATATGCGTACCGAGTGGGATCGACATCGGGAGTAAGCGGTACCGGTTCGGTACCGATGGTCATCATAGGACAGGGTACCGTTGCAGTCGACACCGAAGCCGATGTCGATGCAATCGGTACCGGCACCGGGACCGATGCCGGTGCCGGAGTCGGTACCGGCAACGAAGACTGTTGCGGTACCGAAGGCGTCGAAGCCTGCAAAAACGCCGTTAGGGTGCGCTGCATGGACAGAATCTTCTGATCCATCGACGCCACCAGAGTCTGGATGTCGGTACCAGTGGAGGCCACCGGTACCCCAGAACACGGCAACAGGTGATCGGTCGAAGCCGAGCCATCGATGTCAACCTGTGACCCCATAGACAATGCTTTGGAAGCCGGAACTTCCCGCTGGGGTAATTTTGCTGGTGCGGAATCCTCGAGGACAAGCCCGGAGGCATCTCGATGCTTAGAGGGAGATTTGCCCTTCGAGGACCGGCTAGATTTATGTTTGGTTACCTGAGATCCCTGGGAGGAAGAAGCAGCCCTGGAAGACGTCGATGCCACCGAGGCTGCATCAGAGGGAAACAGGGTACTGAGCTTGGCTGCTCGGTTCTGCCGACCTCTTTTAGACATCATGGTACAGGACACACAATCCGTGATGGAATGGTCAGGACCCAAACATTTTAGACACCAGTCATGGGTGTCTGTGACAGAAATAGTACCGTCACACTTCATGCACTTTTTGAACCCGGAAGCGGGCTTCTCCATGAGGAGAAAATATGTTCAGCCTAAGGTCCAAACTGAAAATGCACAGTTGAAGAAAGAAAAGGTTTTGGTTTTTTTTTAAGAAAGAAAAGAAAAGATCGGCGGTACCAGTCTGACGTCGAAGAAGGCAGACGCGACACAGAAAAATAAAGAATTCTTCTGCGGTGACAGGAACACGACCTGCTGGCTCCGCGGAAAAGAAGAACTGGAGAGAGGCAGTTGGGAAAGGTGGGAAGGCAGTGCGCAGGCGCTGTGGGATGCTCCCAAAAGCTTTCTTACTGGACGCTGGGGAGCGTTGTCGCGCAGGCTCCATCGGTACCGACGATACCCATATGTGAAGACTCATTCCTGCTTGTTCCTGGAGATAAAAGACTGGAGAAGATAGCGTTGCAGCAGGTAGGAAGGCAGGCATGTATGCACGGTGTACCTCCCAAAAGCTTCCTTTGGAAGCTGCGGAGCATTCCTGTGCGGGGCTCCGTCAGTGATGTCACCCATACGTGAGGGTTTATTTCCTGCTTGTTCACGAAGAATAGAAGGTACTTCCATAACAACTGCTTTGCAAACCAAACAGCATTTTAAAAGAATGTCTCGGAGAATTCAGAAGCCAGTGTAAATTCTAAAGCAATGTGATCCTGCTCCCATAATTTGCATTGCCACTGTATTATGAAAAGAGTTTAAAATTGCATAATTGCATCTATTCTGTTAACAATGAAGATAACAAATAGTGCTCCTCTTGGGCTTCAGCTAGAAAGCAATTGTCTGTTATTCTGTAACTAATTAAAAGCTTGGCTGTTAGCAGATTGGTGGAGACAAAGAAACAATGAAAAGCCAAGGTTTCAATGGCATAACTCCCATGCCTCTATTTGCCTCAGTCACCAGTCAGTATTCGTCCCAAAGCATATAGGAGATACAAAGCAAGCTTCACACAACCTCAATTGTGGGCAACAATAAGTAAAAACGCATCAACAGAAGGCTGTCTGTAGAAGATGAACCTGTTGAACCAAGGATAAAAATCATAGCGGACTCAAGGGTACCGCAGCAGAGAGTAGAACAAATACATTTTTAGAGGTGGGCCAAGGACTGGTCTTGCAGGACTCAAGGAAAGGGCATTAACTGGTAAGTAAAATGTCACCTTCTATATCATCCTGCTAGACCAGTCCAGACCATGTCCGCCTGTGTGTGGACATCCAAGCAGTAATGTTTGACAAAAGTGGAAAGTGATACCCATGCTGCTGCCTGACAAATGTCTGTAGGGGCTATCGAGCTCTGCTCTGCCCACAAGGATCGTGCTTGGGTAGAAAGGGCACACAAATTCTCCAAAACCGGCTGGTTCCACAGCAGATGTTGTTGTTAAGTGCCGTCGAGTCGACTCATGGCGACCCTCTGGATAGCTATCCTAAATTGTGTTCGGTCTTCAGTCAGGCGGCTCATTGTTGACAGACTGGTATCCGTGGCTGCTGTTATTGTATCGATCCATCTCATTGCTGGCCTTCCTCTTTTGCGTTGACCTATCTTGCCAAGCATAATGTCTTTCTCTAATGATGTCTCTCTTCGCATGATGTGTCCAAAGTATGAAAGTCAAAGTCTTGTCATCTGAGCTTCTAAAGAAAGCTTAGGTTTGATCTCCTCTAGTACCGACTGGTTTGTTCTTCGGGCAGTCCATGGTATACACAGTATTCACCGCCAGCACCATAATTCAAAGGCATCAATTTTCTTCCTGTCTATCTTTTTCACTGTCCAGCTTTCACATCCATATGATGTTATTGAAAATACCATGGCTTGAACAAGTCGAATCTTTGTATGGAGAGAGACATCTCTGCTCTTGAGAATCTTATCTAGGTCTTTCATAGCCATTCTGCCAAGAGCAATGCGTCGTCTGATTTCTTGACTGCTTGTTGCTTCTATATTGATAGTTGATCCAAGTAGGTTAAAGTTGTTCACAATTTCAATTTCTTCTCCTTCAACGATGAACCTGTTGATTATGCCAGTTGTCATGATCTTTGTCTTCTTTACATTAAGGTGCAGGCCCATTTTGAGACTATGTTCTTTGATTGTGAGAAGCAAATGTTTCAGATCATCTTCACTTTCAGCCAGTAGTGTGGTATCATCAGCATAGCGAAGGTTGTTGATGAGTCTTCCACCAATCTTCACACCTCTGTTGTCTTCATACAATCCTGCTTCTCTGATGATTTGTTCTGCATATAAATTAAACAGGTAGGGGGAAAGTATGCAGCCTTGTCTTACACCTTTGCTTATTTTAAACCATTCTGTTTCACTTTGTTCCGTTCGAACTGTTGCTTCTTGATCAATGTACAGATTGCGCAAGAGAACGATCAGGTGTTCTGGTATACCCATGCTTCTTAATGTGGCCCAGAGTTTCTCATGGTTTACACAGTCAAAAGCCTTGCTATAGTTGATAAAGCACAAATAGATATCCTTTTGGTATTCTTTAGTCTTTTCAAGGATCCATCTCACATCCGCAATGATGTCTCTCGTTCCTCGCCCTTTCCTGAACCCTGCTTGCACTTCAGGTAGTTCTTGTTCCAGGTATGGTTGTAGTCTCTTTTGAATAATCTTCAGTAGAATCTTGCTGGCATGTGGGATCAGAGCGATTGTGCGATAATTTTCACAGTCAGTTGGATCATCTTTCTTTAGTATTGGTATAAACACAGATCTTTTCCAGTCAGTTGGCCATGATGTTGTCTTCCATATTTCTTGGCAGAGCCTTGTGAGTACGGTAACAGCTGCATCAGATTGCTGCAATACTTCTATGGGAATGCTATCAATGCCTGGTGCTTTGTTCTTTGATAAGGCTTTCAATGCTGCTTCAACTTCTTCTTTCATCACCAATGGTTCCCGATCATAAGGTACAGGTTGAAACGGCTGTTGGTCCATTTGATCTTTATCATATAAAAACTCTGTATATTTCTTCCACCTTTTCTTGATCTTCTCAGCATCATTCAACATAGAACCTTGAGCATCTTATAACATTCCAATTCGAGGCTGGAACTTTTTCTTTAACTCTCGTAGCTTTAGGAAAGCCGATCTTGTTCTTCCTCTAATAGTTTCTGCTTCTATTTCCTTGCAAGTGTCATTGTAGTACTTTTCCTTGTCCTGTCTTGCTGCACGTTGGAAATCTCTGTTGAGTTCTGTGATTGTCTTTCTTTCTCCTCTGGCTTTAGCTTCTCTGCGTTTCTGGGCAATTTTCAGAGTTTCTTCAGTCATCCATTTTGGCCGTTTTTGCTTTTTCACCTTGTCAGACGGCTGCCTGGGTGAGAATGTTCACACTCTTGGCAAGTGCATATATCAATATGATTTGCAAGGGATTGTGGGAAATGCAGTCCATTCACACCAGACACAGCCACTCACAATAATTAGTTGTGCTTGAGTGTAAAGCCAATAAGATATTTATTTATGGGGTTATTTCTCCCAACACAGATATGCTTGGTAGCACATAAAACAGGATACTTGCTTTCAGTGTTAAACTTAGAAAAACAAAATCAGGGAAACAGCGGAACTTGTCAGGCAATCAAATAAAAAGAATAAAGACCTGGTTGGTAACAAACTGGTCTTTTCTGTAGGCTTTAGCTAATCTTTTCTTAGCAGTGTTTCAAACAACAAGCAAAACACACAAAGAAGGGAAAAACTGTTCTTTTCAGGTTAACTTCTTATATCTTCACACATAGATTCAGAATTGATTCCCTCAGAGCTCACAAGCAATTAGGTAAGGCTCAATTGCTAGCAGTTATCCAGCTGAAACCCCTTAGCTGGCTTGCTTTCTACTGCGTGGCTCAAAATCCTATTCAGGAGCTTTTCTGAGTAGATTAAAGAACAAGTTTGTATTTCTTTGTGATGGTTGCTGTACTTTGTAACAGAAAATTACCAAAGGAGTTTAGACAGAGAGCAATCCATGTATTCACAGCCTGTATCTATAACCGCTCCTTCCCCTTCTTCAACAATCATGGGTTCAATATCAGGGATTGGCACAGAGGAATTTCTCAATGGAGCACTTTCAGGAGAATACTTGTTTCCCTGCTGTCTTTCAAGGTTATAGCTAGGGCATAGATCAGTGTTCATACCTGAGCTTCCATTGCTGTTAGAGTTCCTCTCTAAATAGCCTGGCCAGTATGTAGTCCAGTTCTTATGTCCAGCCTTCCAATCCAGATCCCTGGACACTGGATCTCTTCACATACCTTCTGGCACGGGTCTTAGGGTCCCTTCCACGTGCAGCCGTCTCCCTCACAGGTACCGTCTGGAGATTCCTAGCCCTGCAGCACCATTCCTCTGGCTTTCCCCAGTCCAATGGTGTAAGCTTGCCTTTTGAATGTCTCCCAGTATACGTACTGCTCTGGACTCCTTTAGACCTCCCAAATGCTTTTCTCTTCTTTCTTCCAAAGGGTTTCTTGCCCTCTCTGTCCGTCCGCTCTGGCTTCTGCTTCTGATGATCCTCCAGATGATGAAGCTGTCCAAGATGATCAAGATCCTGAGGATGAGGATCTCCCAGATGAAACTGAGGATGAGGATAATTCTCTGTAGAATAAACTCTACCTTTATTCTGCTTTGATGAGTGCTCCACCCTAGCACAGCGCAGCTGTGCTGATTCAGGCCCTGCCCTTTGAGATGAGTGCTTGGGGATTACCTCATAGCCCTCCTGATTGAACACACGTTTCCCCACTTCAGCTCCTCTAATGGCTGTTGGAAACCTGGTGCATTCTGGGACTGGTAGTCTTTTATGGAAAAATTCTGTTTTCTTATTTCTACCAGAACTGACAGGTTGCTTGTTCAGAGTCACTTCACCTTTTCTATAGCTCCTTCCTGAGCTATGATAAGCTTCCTTATCACAACCTTTTGTAGAGACTTCTCGCTTTCTTCCAACACAACCTTCTTGATGTCATTCCATAACTCTTCCGGAGCTCTGTCATTTGTATCTAAAGCAGCAAATCGATTTTGCAGGCAGTCTTTAAATTCCAGTGGTATATTCTCAAGGTCATATTTTGCTGCATTCATGAGTGGTTTGCTCTTTTTCAACTTTAGTTTGAGTTTGCATACTAGTAGTTGATGATCTGTACCACAGTCAGCTCCAGGTTTTGTCTTTGTTGATGTTACAGAGCTTTTCCATCGTTGACTTCCACATATGTAGTCAATTTGATTTTTATATAATCCATTCGGTGAAGTCCATGTGTACAGTCGCCGCTTGTGTTGCTGGAAGAAGGTGTTTGAGATGAATAGATCATTGGTCTTGCAGAATTCTATCAGTCTTTCTCCAGCTTCATTTCTGTTGCCAAGTCCATATTTTCCAACTACTTTGCCTTCTTTGTTGCCAACTTTTGCGTTCCAGTCACCCATGACTATCAGAATATCCTGTTTGCATGTTCTGTCAATTTCAGCTTGTACTTGTTCATAGAACTCTTCAATTTCATTCTCTTCTGCAGCTGTTGTTGGGGCATATACTTGAATTATAGTTGTGTTGATAGGCAATCCTCGTAGACGAATAGAGATTAAGCGTTCGCTGACTGCATTGTATTTCATTACAGTTCTTGCAAGTTTCTTCTTTATTATAACTGCAACACCATTTCTTCTTTGTCTTTCATTTCCAGCATAGTAGACCATGTGATCATCTGATGCAAAGTGCCCGATGCCAGTCCATTTCAGTTCACTGACACCCAACAGATCAAGTTGTACACGTTCCATTTCATTCTTGACCACCTCCAACTTCCCTTGGTTCATGCTTCGTACGTTCCATGTTCCAATGTATAAGACATCTTTACAGCTTCTGACTCTCATTTCATGCGGATACACCGAGGTAATGGTCCCCTTAATCCAGACTCAAAGTCGATTTGGCCGCTGCTTCACCCTTGCATGGCCAGCAAACAGTACAAAAAGATGGTCGGACCTAGGAAAGTGATTTCATAACCTCCAAGTTCCAGAGAAGCACCCTCTGGATGTCCACCAGGTGAAGAGGTGAAGATTCTTATTCTTTCCCAGACATTGCTCCTTCAAGAAGGAATGTAGGCAAACTACCTGGTTCACGTGAAAGGGAGAAAGTATCTTAGGCAAGAAGGAAGGCCCAGGACGAATGGAAACGGCCTCCTCCAAAAAGGACAGATAAGGATCTCGGTAAGACAGAGCCTGCAGCTTGGAAATCCTCCTTGTAGAACAAATTGCAAACAAAAAGACCATCTTGAGTATCCAATCCTTTAAGGTAACCTGCTTCAATGGCTCAAAGGGTGCCACCATCAGACACAGATCACAGGAAGCGATCACAGACCAAAGGGAAGGATGCAGGTGCTGAACTCCCTGGGGAAAACATGAGATGTCTGGGTGCAAGGCCAAAAGACTTGCCCGCTACCAGACCTTGGAAGTAGGCCAGAGCTGCCACCTGAACTTTCAGGGAGCTAAGAGAAAGGCCCTTCTCTAGGCCATCCTGCAGAAAGGCCAACAGGGAGGACACCTTGGTTGTCTCGGGAGCCAACTGCCACATGTTGTACCATGCTCAATCAGGCACCATATCTGTATGTATGCTAGCTTGGTAGACCTCCTCCAGGCACCAAGCAGAGTAAAGATTATTGCTGGAGAGTAGCCCTTATGTGCTAGCAGTTTCCTTTCAACAGCCTGCCATAAGCAAAAAGGGAGTCTGGTCCTCCAGGACGATCGGTCCCTGCTGCAATAGCCCCCAAGACAGAGACAGTTGAAGAGGCAGTGCCTGTAGGAGTCTGATAAGGTCTCTGAACCACACTCTCCGTGGCCAATCCAGCACCACCAGAACAATTCTGCCTGGGTGGTGCTCTATACGCTTAATCACATGCCCCACCTGGGGCCACAGAGAAACCATGCACAGTAGCCGCTGACATGGCCAAGGCTGGCTCAGGGCATCTATACCCTCTGACCCCATCTCCATGTGGTGACTGAAGAAGTGGCAAACTTTGATATTGTAGCAGGTCACCATCAGAACCATTTTGGGGCAACTCTAGCAGCGCAGAATCCACTGAAAAGCCTCCTGACTCAACTCCCACTCTCCAGGATTCAGAGAATGCCAGTTGAGGAAGTCTGCTTCCAAATTATCCACCCCGGCAATGTGCTCAACATGCAAGGCTAGGAGGGTCTTCTGTGCCCAGGCAAAAAAGATCCATTTCCAGAGCCATCCCGGCGCTCCTTGTGGCACCTTGCCAATAGACATAAGCCACCACCATAGTGCTGTCTGAAAACAAGCAAATCACTCAGCCCACACAACCAGGGACAGGAAATGCAACAGAGCCAACTCAATGGCCCTCGCCTTGAGGTGGCTGATGGACCACACCATTTCCCAGCAGTTCCAAGGGCCCTGGGTTGTATGATTTTGGCAATGGGCTCCCCAGCCCAAGAGATTGGCATCTATCATCAGCAGGATCCAGCAGAAATTGCCCAGTGGTGCGCCCTTCATCAGGTGACAAGGTTTCTGCCACTGTCGCCACCACAGGATGGCCTTCACCATCAACGGGAGCAAAAAGCCAATGCTCGAACTCCTGAGAACTACAGGACCATTAAGTCAACAAGGATTGCTGGAGCAGTCGCATGTGAGCACGCACCCACAACACCATCTCTACAGTCACTGCCATCAATCTGAGCAGCTGAAGATAATTCCAGACTCTGGGGGCCTGCTGCGCACAGAGAGCACCAAGCAATTCAACAGTCTTCTGACGTTTTCCTCTGGCAGGTAAACTCTGCCCACTCGAGTGTTGAAATGTGCTCCCAGAAACTCTAAGGGCTGAGAAGGCAGAAGCTGGCTCTTTCCCTGATTGATCATCCAGCTAAGGCTTTTCAGAAAGGACACCACTCGGGAGGCCACCGAAGACACTTCTAACAGTGAACTAGCTCAGATGAGCCAGTCATCCAGATAGGGATGGACACCGATACCTTAGTGCCATGGCGCCATAGCCGCCACCACCATGACCTTGGGTAATGTCCTTGGGGTGGTGGGTAATCCGAAAAGGAGGGCAGTGAACATAGTGAGAGTCAAGCATGGCAAAACACAGATACTTCTGTTGATCAGCCCAGATTAGGATATGAAAATACACCTCGGCAAGTTCCAGATAAGCCAAGAACTCCCCTCGGTGCACTGCTTGAATCACAGAGTGCAAAGTTTCCATCCGGAAGCACAGAATGCACAAGTGTCATCGACCTCCTTGAGGTCCAGAATGGGTCGTAAGGAACTACCCTTCTATGGTACCACAAAATAGATGGAGTATCTGCTCTTGCCCTCTTCATCCAGAGGGATGGGCACCACTGCCTTCAGACGCAGTAACTTGTCCAAGGTGGTCTAACACAGCAGCACCTTTGATTGCAGACCTTGAAGAAATGAAGGCGGCATCGGGAATCAGCTCTTTGCATTCCAGGACATAGCCAGCTGAATAGTGTCTAGCACCCAGCAATGCTTGGTAATTCGGGCCCATTCCTGAAAGAAAAGGTGAACAGAAGCTTCTCCTTAATGGAAAATTGAGCTTTGGAGGAGGTGTTCGCTGTCCAGTGCTGAAGCCAAATCCAACACCATGACACTATCATCAGGATACCATCTCTGGCCACCAAAACTACCAAGCCATACATGGCATCAGAAAAGAAGGCCGCAGCAGACTCCAAAAGAGCGGTAATATCAGGCGGAAGAGACTACATCCACTGAAGCAGAGCTCTAGACATCAGGCAGGTATATAATGCCAGCAGTAGAATAGCTGCTGTCACAGCAAACTGGCTCCTCAGCAATCAACCTTGCGGTCCAGGACATCCTTTAAGGCCTATCCATCTTCCACAGGAATGGTGGTCCATCTGGTAACTGCCATGACTTGCGCAACCACCTTGGAAATGTCAGCCACTTGACATACTCCTCCTCCAGGAGAGCGTAGAACTTCTTATATACCCTTAACTATTTAGGTAGGGCATCTTACTCCAACAGGATCATATCCATGATCATTTCCAGGAAAGGGAAGACAGCAGTGGATTTCAGCACCCCTTGAAGGAGCGGGTGCACTTTCGGCTCCTGCTCTGTGCCAGAAGAATTCTTCAAGTTTCAAGGTGGATGATACCCTGGTAATCAACGCCACCAACTCCTCCTTCTGGAATAGGCAGATCACGCTGGCCTCAGCAGAATCTTCTGAAGGCGAGTGCACTTCTTCATCTACATCAGAGCCCAGTACCGCGCCATAGTCAACATCTCGGATAGCTCCTAGTTGTTCCCCATTTCCAGAGAGTGTCCCTCATCGGGGAAGCTTAACCAGAGGTAATCAAACAAGGCTATGACGTTCAACCTGTCCAGCACAAGACTGCATCTGAGGGACACCCAGAGGCTGCAGGGTCTGACGTACCATGCCAGAAGGACCAGACCTGTTGCAAAAAGAAAAAGAATTCAACAAACTGGAGTCCGGAAGCTCTCATCTTGGATAAAGCTCCCCAACACTAGGGGCCACAGTCACCACAGAGCCCTCAGAGAATGAAAAGCAGCTCACAGCATTGTTTCCGGAGCCTCTGGCTGGCTGAATATCCTTACCCATAGTGCCATCCGACACCTCCTGTCCTGAGGCGAGTAAGAGCGGACTAACTACATCCTCCGGCTGAGGGGGAAAGCAGGTCCTCCAGGGGAGACTCAATAGTTGCCATGCAGAAAGGGCACCGTACAGAATCCAAGGATGAGGCTCCCCACTTGTCACAGGTCAAACAACATTTCCTGGATGAAGACAAAGAGTTAGGGTAAGTATCACAAGAGTGTTGTATCAGCCCACAAGTGTGCGTTAACTGCGCTTTTACTTTACACGCATTAAAGGTGCTAGGGAAGAAGCACGTTTTGAAGCCACTTCAGAGGAATGCGTGTTAGAACCACACGAGCACCAGGCGCACAATAGGCAAAAAACGTTCTTAATGTGTGCAGAAAATCCCCCCACAGTGCCAACGGATATTAGCAATTCACCCCAAAATACGTCCCTCAGAGACAAAACTGGGAGTCCCCCAACGAGGACAATGATGAGGTCAAACCTTGGTACTCACCCCTCGGAGAGCCCCAGGTGGAGGATCCATGCCGGGCTCAGCTCTACTCCCCTGAAACTGCTTCACTGGTTGGCTTTGCAGCACTGGGTGTAAGGTGGCTGACTGTAAAAGGCTCTTAGAGGGATCTGCCAATTTTTGGGAGAGAGCAGGGGGAAAAAATGGAGGACGGAAGGGGCATTAAGATTGTCTGAGGCTGCTGCACTCTTCAAGATCCTCCCAAATCCTTCCAATTTGTGCTGCTCACGTGAAAGGGCATGGAGCAGAACCAATTTTCCCTCCTCCTATGACTACCAAAAAGATCGCAGTCTAGTGGAGCCTCCCACGTTGCACTCGAGTGAGTCATCTTTCTGTAATCAAGGTGGTCGTTCACGAGCATTTAATCAATCAATCAATCAATCTCTTTTCCTTTAAATCCTCAGCTGATGGCCTTCATGAACGCATGTCATCTGGAGTCCTCTATTGACCCTCCTGTGGTCTGTGAGTAGTTTTGTTTGTGTCTGTTCATGTTTATGTTTATTTGGCATTTGATACAGCACACTTTTGTTACATCAAGGCGGTTAACAAATTAGGAAAACGAGAGAGGCCGAGGCCAGAGAGGAAAGAGAACTACAATAAACGATAGGACACACAACTAGTCAGGAGAGGAGACAGAAGGGATCAGAGCTAGACCATTCACAAAACTATTTAGGAAATAAATCAGAAAGGAATAGAGTAAACTGGGAGGCAGGTCAAATGCGTTACTGAAGAGGCGAGTCTTCAATAGGGTCTTGAATTTGGAAAAGGACTGTTTAACTCAGTAATTTTCTTGTAATGAGTTAAGAGTTTATTTCTGTGTTCTTTTTCCGCCTGCATTTTGTGGGCTTGTGAGTATTTCTTGCTTTACTTAAAGGGGGAATATTTTCTCTGATTTTCCTGTATAATTTAATGAAAGTACTCATTTTCTGTATAAGCATAATTCTTGGATTTTTTTTGTTTAAACTGCATAAATATAAATTTTTTAAAAAAGTGAGCTGAGAGAGATAAGAAAACAACCAGAACGGAACAGAGCCCCTAAATCCAAGGAAGGACATGGTATTGAGGAGAAGGTGGTGATCAAGTGTCAAAGGCAGCAGAAAGGCCAGGAAAGATGAGGATTTGGTGAGGAACAAGTTGCTGGAGACATCGGCAAGATCCGTTTCTGTGGAATATAGAGGACAAAAAACAGACTGCAGTGGATCCAAAAGGGCTTAAGAGGAAAGAAAGTCAAGACAACTGTGGTATTTCCTAAGCTGCTATTTCGCTTTTCAAATCTGCCAATTGCCTTGTCTAGGATGTACTTGGTATATCTCCAGAAAGACTTACTATATTTTGTTTGGAATGGAAAAAAGCCCCAAGTGAATTATTCCCTTCTCTTTATTCCCAGAAAAGGGGAGGGGGGGGGAGCAGTGTCAGGGTTTCCAAATAATGAAACTTATTATTGGTGCACCTGCTTAAAAGCTATTAAACAGTGGTGTAGCACTGGGGATATTCCACACTGAATGGCATTAGAACATCTTCTTGTCTGACCACTTACATTGTATGAATTTTTATTTTGAGATGATTTGCATATTCAGTCATTACTCAGATCACCCTTTTTTTATTTTTATTTTTTTTAAAAAGCTTAGCGAACATGGAGCAGGATAAGGAGGGTGGCAAAAATTTCAACTCCCTTACTTCATATAACCTGATTTCAACCTCCCATTTTTTGTAGGATATGCGTCGTAGAGTAGTACAAATATTGAGAAACCCAGACCATTTAACCTACTCCAAATGATTTTCTGATGGTGTATTCTGCTCCATACAAGATCAAGAGCAGGACTTAGCCCTTTTCAGTACTTTCAGATAAAACAATTCAGTAGGACAGCTGATAAGATATGGATATTGAGATCCCAAAATGGCTACGAAAACTTGCTTTTTGAAGGAAGAGGGAATACAAAGCTGATCTCTAGACTCTACAATCCACCAATGGATTTTCACATTCAACTTCAGAAATGAGTATGTCTGGTAAGGGAGCGGGAAACATTTTTGGGATAAAGTTTGCGAGTATGCCTGAGATCTAACGAGAGGCCAGAACCACTTTCTCCACCTCTGCAGAGGCTGAAAGGTGCCAGGCTACCCGCTCAGCAGCCAGGCCATGAACATCAAGGACCCCAGGATGGGGTGCAGGAGAGAACGCCCTCTTCCTGGGTCAGTAGGCCTAGGTCACACCCCAAGGGAACTGGAGGCACCATGGACAGGTGTTGTAGCAATGGAAACCATGGCTGTCTGGCTCACCGTGGAGCTACCAGGATCACTGTGGTCCTGTCGCATTGGACCTTGAAGAGGGTCTTGGCAATCAGGGGCATGGGCAGGAAGGCATAAAGGGGGCCCTCTGCCCATGAGATCAGGAAGGCATCTGCCATCACCCTGACAGGATGTGGCTGCCAGGAACAGAAGCAGGGTAGCTGGGCTAGCAAAGAGATCCAACTGAGGGAGTTCCCAGCATCGGAATAGCCAATGGGCAACCCTGGGGTCCAGTATCCACTCATGCAGCTGGAGGACTCGGCTGAGTTGGTCCTGGCCTGAGAGGTACACTGTCTGCAGGAGCATCCTGTTGCAGATGTGCACCACTTTCTGGCAAAGGAGGGACGACCCTGTGCCCTCTTGCTTGTTTATGCAGAACATTACCACCTGATTGTCAATCTGGATCATTACAGTTTGGTCCTGCAGGTGGTGACGAAAGGCCCTGAGGGCTAAGACAACTGCCTGGAGCTCCAGGAGGTTGATTTGCTGGAGGCTCTCTGCTGGCAACCAATTGCCCTGAATGCAGAGGTTTCCCGATTTTGAGGCATCCATCATAAGGTTCCTCTGTGGTGTGGGGGTCTGGAAAGGCATCCCCGCCAGTAGATATGGGAGATGCTGCCACCAGCCCAGTCAGTCGGCCAGGGGACCAGTGACTGCCAACCGGTTCCTCAGGCGCCCTATGGCCTGTAACCATTGAGAACGGAGTGCTCACTGGGCCACCCGCATCCACAGGTGGGCATCTGGGGTGAGATGCACCGTGGATGTCATGTGTTCCAGCAGATGTAGCATGTGTAGGGCAAATGTAGCATGTGTTGAGCAGATGCCAAAGGCAGCACTGGATGCCTTCTGCGAGTGCCTGGAGGCACAGAGCTCTGTCTCTTGGAAGAAATGTCATGGCCCGGGCTGTGCACAGCTGCACCCCTATGAACTCCAGGTTTCGAGTTGGCTGGAGATGAGACTTTGGTAGCTGACTACCAACCCCAAGTGCTCTAGGACAAGGATTGTGCAGCCTGTTGCCTGCTGCACTTCGGCAGCAGTGCTGTTCTTTACCAACCAGTCATCCAGATAGGGGAAGATGAAGACCTCCTGGAGCGTGAGGTAGGCCACCACTATCGCCAGGCACTTGGTGAATACCCGTGGGGTGACGGCCAGCCCAAAGGCGAGCACCCTTTATTGGTAATGATGTCCACCCACCATGAAGTAAAGGTACTGCCTGTGGAGGGGGTGGATAAGGATGTGTGTATATGCATCCTTTAAGTCTAAAGAACATAGCCAGTCTCACTGCTAGAGGTATGGCAGCAATGTTCCAAGGGAGAGCATCTTGAACTTCTCTCTCACCAGGAACCTATTGAGGTCCTGTAGATCTAGGATGGGACGAAACTCTGCAGTCCTTTTTGGAGACCCTCTGGATAGCTATCCTAAATTGTGTTCGGTCTTCAGTCAGGTGGCTCATTGTTGACAGACTGGTACCCGTAGCTGCTGTTACTGTATCGATCCATCTCATTGCTGGCCTGCCTCTTTTGCGTTGACCTTCTATCTTGCCAAGCATGATGTCTTTCTCTAATGATCTCTCTCTTCGCATGATGTGTCCAAAGTATGAAAGTCGAAGTCTTGTCATCTGAGCTTCTAAAGAAAGCTTAGGTTTGATCTCCTCTAGTACCGACTGGTTTGTTCTTCGGGCAGTCCATGGTATACACAGTATTCGCCGCCAGCACCATAATTCAAAGGCATCAATTTTCTGCCTGTCTGTCTTTTTCACTGTCCAGCTTTCACATCCATATGATGTTATTGAAAATACCAGGGCTTGAACAAGTCGAATCTTTGTATGGAGAGAGACATCTCTGCTCTTGAGAAACTTATCTAGGTCTTTCAAAGCCATTCTGCCAAGAGCAATGCGTCATTTGATTTCTTGACTGCTTGTTGCTTCTTCATTGATAGTTGATCCAAGTAGGTTAAAGTTGTTCACAATTTCAATTTCTTCTCCTTCAACGATGAACCTGTTGATTATGCCAGTTGTCATGATCTTTGTCTTCTTTATATTAAGGTGCAGGCCCATTTTGAGACTATGTTCTTTGATTGTGAAAAGCAAATGTTTCAGTTCATCTTCACTTTCAGCCAGTAATGTAGTATCATCAGCATAGCGAAGGTTGTTGATGAGTCTTCCACCAATCTTCACACCTCTGTTGTCTTCATAGAATCCTGCTTCTCTGATGATTTGTTCTGCATATAAATTAAACAGGTAGGGGGAAAGTATGCAGCCTTGTCTTACACCTTTGCTTATTTTAAACCATTCTGTTTCTCCTTGTTCCGTTCGAACTGTTGCTTCTTGATCAATGTACAGATTGCGCAAGAGAACGATCAGGTGTTCTGGTATACCCATGCTTCTTAATGTGGCCCAGAGTTTCTCATGGTTTACACAGTCAAAAGCCTTGCTATAGTCGATAAAGCACAAATAGATATCCTTTTGGTATTCTTTAGTCTTTTCAAAGATCCATCTCACATCCGCAATGGTGTCTCTCATTCCTCGCCCTTTCCTGAACCCTGAACTTCAGGTAGTTCTTGTTCCAGGTATGGTTGTAGTCTCTTTTGAATAATCTTCAGTAGAATCTTGCTGGCATGTGGGATCAGAGCGATTGTTCGATATTTTCCACAGTCAGTTGGATCACCTTTCTTTAGTATTGGTATAAACACAGATCTTTTCCAGTCAGTTGGCCATGATGTTGTCTTCCATATTTCTTGGCAGAGCCTTGTAAGTATAGTAACAGCTGCATCAGATTGCTGCAATACTTCTATAGGAATGCTATCAATGCCTGGTGCTTTGTTCTTTGATAAGGCTTTCAATGCTGCTTCAACTTCTTCTTTCATCACCAATGGATCCCGATCATAAGGTACAGGTTGAAACGGCTGTTGGTCCACTTGATCTTTATCATATAAAAACTCTGTATATTCCTTCCACCTTTTCTTGATCTTCTCAGCATCATTCAACATAGAACCTTGAGCATCTTGTAACATTCCAATTCGAGGCTGAAACTTTTTCTTTAACTCTCGTAGCTTTAGGAAAGTCGATCTTGTTCTTCCTCTAATAGTTTCTGCTTCTATTTCCTTGCAAGTGTCATTGTAGTACTTTTCCTTGTCCTGTCTTGCTGCACGTTGGAAATCTCTGTTGAGTTCTGCGATTGTCTTTCGTTCTCCTCTGGCTTTAGCTTCTCTGCGTTTCTGGGCAATTTTCAGAGTTTCTTCCGTAATACATTTTGGCCGCTTTTGCTTTTTCACCTTTTAAAGAGACTTCTCGCTTTCTTCCAACACAACCTTCTTGATGTCATTCCATAACTCTTCCGGAGCTCTGTCATTTGTATCTAAAGTAGCAAATCGATTTTGCAGGCAGTCTTTAAATTCCAGTGGTATATTCTCAAGGTCATATTTTGCTTCCCAGGAAATAGTGGGAAAAAAAACCCCCTGCCCCTGAGGAGGACGAGGACGGGTTCCACTGCCTTGCTTATTAGAAGGCCTGCGAGTTCCTGCTAGAGCATGGCCTGGTGAAGGGGAGTCCTGGAGGGCTCTCCTAGAAGAATAGCAGGAGTGTCTATAGGAGGGTAGAGAAGGTAACCCTCCCTGACTACCTAGGGCCCATGCATTGGCGGTGATGGCTGGCCACCTGTGGGCATACTGCACCAGATGACCCCCCATGTGCTGCAGGGCTGTGCCTCCTGAGGAAAGAGAGGCTATGCCCAAGGAGTCAAAAAACCCCACCAGGGGCATGGGTCTGGGGTTTGGGGGTCTTATGCTTACATGGGCCATGCCCCTGCCCATTGGCTTGCTGGCCATGTTCGGGAGCTGGGAAGGCCGGGAACTAGGGGTAGTTTCCTTAAGCCTTCCTCTTCTTTGAAAATGAGGACTTTCTACCCAAAGCCTTCCTTCAGGAAGGGTCAGCGGTCTTGGAGAGCCTGATGCTTGTCAGGTACTCTGACTCCAACTTGGGGGCCTTGTCTGTCATAGGCTTGCCAAAGAAGTTCTCTCCCTGGCAGGGGACATGGACCAGCTTGTCCTGTATATCAAGTTCTAATAAATGAAATGAAATGTGGACAAGTGCAAAGTTATGCACCTAGGAAAAACAACCCAAACTACAGTTACACGATACAAGGTTCTACATTAGGAACTACCACCCAGGAAAAGGATTGAGATGTCATCATGGATAATACGTTGAAACCCTCTACCCAGTGTGTAGCCGTGGCCAAGAAAGCAAATTGAATGCTAGGAATCATAAGGAAAGGAATGGAGAATAAAACAGAGGATATTATTATGCTTCTGTATCATTCCATGGTGCAACTGCACCTTAAATATTGTGCAATTCTGGGCACCATATCTTAAAAAGGATATAGCGGAATTAGAAAAGTACAGAGAAGAGTCACCAAAATGGTAAAGGAGATAAAAGGATACCCCTCCCTGTGAGGAAAGGCTTAAAAGGTTAGGGCTCTTCAACTTAGGAAAGAGACAGCTGAGGGAAGATATGATAGAGGTCTATAAAGAAATGGAGTAGAGCTGGTAATAGATCAGTTGTTAACGCCATCAAAAAGAAAGACTAGGGGGCATACAATGAAGCTACAATGTAACTCATTTAAGACTAATAAGAGAAAATATTTTTTCACTCAATGCATATGGAATTCATTGCCAGAGGATGTAGTAAAAGCTGTTAATGTAGCTGGGTTTAAAAAAAGGTTTGGACAAGTTCCTGGAGGAAAGGTCCATAGACCATTATTAAAAAGAGGACCTGGGAAATCCACTGCTTACCCCAGGACAAACATTGTGGAACCTTGGTATCTTCTGGGAACCTGCCAGGCAAGAATGAAGCGAACCTGTCCACCCAGCCTAATCCCTTAAAGCCAGGACAGAATGAGTTGCTGACTTAATGTACTACGTAACACACTGAATAGTTACAGTAAGAGATATATGTAAATTTATGGATGTTTTAGAGTTTAAAATTAGCCTGGCTCATATGCAATCTATCAGATGATAGTGCATGTTTAAGCATTAAATAAGAACACAAGATCCAATATTCAGAACCCTTAGCCAGTCAACATGAGGATGTCTGGATAAGGGTGCCGATCGTTCCAGCACAGTCTGGTTAGTGAAGGAGTAGTCCTTGAGTGGAGCCACGGCATGTCAGCGATATCCAGGTAAGTGCCAGCACTTATTTGGTCTGCGCAATATTCAGTTGAAACCTATCGGGACAATTGGCTGGCTGAATATCATGCTGGCCAGTTAACTGCCGGCACATATTCAGATAGCACTGCTCAATCCAGATAATCAGCAGCAGCTCCTATCAAGATCCTGCCAATATTTAAGACCACATCATTTGAATATTGGCCTTTTTGAATATCGGGCCCATATAAAATGACAGCAGATAAAACTTACAGGTCTATCTAGCCTGTTCATCCGTAAGAACTATTAAGTTTTAAAATCCCTCCCTCTCCATCAGAGATCTACTACACTTGTCCTATATTTTCTTGGATTCAGATATAGTTATCTCCACATCATCCACTGGGAGACTGTTCCATCCATCCATCGCCCTTTCCATAAAGAAATATTTCCTCAGATTATTCCTGAGTCTATCACCTTTCACTTTCATTCTAAGACCACTCGTTCCACAGCTTGCGTTCAACTGGAAGAAAAAGTCACCTCCTGTGCACTTATATCATAAAGGTCTTTAAATGTCTATCATATCTCCTCTCTCCTGCCTTTCCTCCAAAATATACCTATTGAGATCTTTAAGTTTATCCCCATGCGTTATGACAAATACCACTGACTATTTTTGTAGCAGTCCTCTGGCCCAACTCCATCCTTTTTATATCCTTTTGAAGGTGCAACCTCCAGAATTGAGCACAGTATTCCAAATATAGCCTCACTAGAGAGTTATACAGGATAATGGAACTATCGCCTCCTTTTCCCTGCAGACTATTCCTCCCCTTATGCATCCTAGCTTTTGCTATCACCTATTCTACCTGTTAGGCCACTTCAAGATCATCTGATACGTTCACCCCTAATTCCCTCTCTTCTTTCATGCACTGAAATACTCCACCCCTATACTGCACCGCTCCCTTGAGTTTGTGCAGCCCAAATGTGAAATTCCTTCCCTCACAGCCAAATGACCAAATATACTCAGAACCGGACCCAATGTGGTTCAAAGTGGAAATACTTAATGTATTCAAACTAATACTATCCCTGTTTCCTTATTACCTCGATAGCAATAACTAACCACTGTTCTCATGTAATTAGGGTACACATCCCACTTACTATTTGATGTAGCTTATGTTCAGTTGTGTTTAATATAAACCACCTTGATACTTCTGAAAGGCAGTATATAAGAAACGTTGGTTAGTTAGTTAAATAAATAAATAGTCTTACTTTTTTTTTTTTTTTTAGCATTAAAGCTTAACTTCAAAATTCTCAACTATTCCTTCAAGCTTTGCTAAATCCCTTCTCATGTTATTCACACCTTCTAGGGTGTCTACCCTGTTGCAGATTTTGCTGTCATCTACAAAGAAGCATACCTTTTACGATAGGCCAGCTGCAATATTGCTTACAAAAAATGTTGAGAGAGCAAGACCAAGAGCCAATCTGTGCAGCATACCAATGGTAAAGCCCCTATCTTCAGCGTAAACATCATTTACTTCTACCCTCTGTCGCCTTCCACTCAAGCAGTTTTTTATTTAGTCAGTCATTTAAGGGTCCATCCTGAGGGCACTCAATTTATACATAAGTCGCCAATGCAGAACAGTGTCAAAAGCCTTGCTGAAATCAAAGTATATCACATTTAGCATTCTCCCCCAATCCATTTTTCAGATTTATCTGACAAGACCTATCTCTAGTAGTAAAGCCAAGCTGTCTTGAATCTTGCAATCCCTTGGATTTCAGAAAGCACAGAATCTTCTGCTTTAGCAGCATTTCCATTAATCTACTCACCACAGAGGTCACACTAACCAGTCTGTAGTTACCAACATCTTCCTTACTTCTGCTTTTGGAGACAGAAACCACATTTGCCCATTTCCAGTCCTCCAGTATCACTTCTGATTCTAAAGCAGTGAAAATGTCAGACAGCGGAACCATCAGTACTTCCCTAAGCTCCTTCAATACCCTCAGATGAATCCTTTCAAGCCCAATTATTTTGTCCACTTTTAATTTATTTAGCTTCTTATTTCAAGTTCTACTTCACTTCCATTCCTTTTTGTGTTTCTTATCTGAGGTCCCATTCCCAGCCCTTCATCTATGAACACAGAACAGAAATATTTATTAAACAATTCAACTTTATCTTCATCAGCCTCTACATAATCCTCTCCTTCACCCTCGAGTCTCAAAATGGAATCTTTGCACGTCCTCCCATCACTAACATATCTTAAAATAGTCTTGACCCTAGTCTTACTGTATTGACTATTTTTTCTTTCATTTGCATCTCTGCTTTCCTAACTACTTTATAAGCGTCCCTTAGCTTCTCCAGATATTCGTCTGCCTTCTTTTTGCAATCTCTTATAGCTTATGCAGGCTACCCTCTTCTTCCTTACCTTTACAGTGATGCTGAGAGCTAAGTTATCAGTAGCTTAGCTACTGGCAGGGTCTCCCAAGATAGACAGGTTTCAGCTGAGGTGCCAGACTAAGACAAACCACCCATCTGGGCAGCAGCAGCAGAATGGGACAGTGTTGTAAGCGGAGGAGCATATTTCTGTGGCAAATGCAACATGGGAATTAACTGCGTGGAAGAAAGGCTTGGCAAATCTACTTCTGTATCTTGCCACGAAAACCCAATGGATAGTCACAAAACAAATTGCACCATAGTGCTGGAAGATGAGACCCCCCCCCAGGTTGGAAGGCACTCAAATGGCTACTGGGGATGAGATAAAGATTTCTCAGAGTAAAGCCAGCATTTACGATGTGGTTGGATCTGATGATGTAGCTGCGCATGAAAAGGGAGTAAGAAGTTGTAAAGATTTCTTACATATTGGGACATGGAACATATGAAGCATGAACCAAGGGAAGTTGGAGGTGGTCAAGAATGAATTGGAATGTGTACAACTCGATCTGTTAGGTGTCAGTCAACTGATATGGACTGGCTTTGGGCACTTGGTATCTGATGATCATATGGTCTACTATACTGGAAATTAAAGACAAAGAAATGGTGTTGCATTTATAATTAAGAAGAAAATTGCAAGAACTATAATGAAATACAATGCAGTCAGTGACGTTTAATTTCTATTCATCTACGAGGAAAACCCATCAGCACAACTATAATTCAGGTATATGTCCCAACAACAGCTGCAGAAGAGGAAGACGTTGATAAGTTCTATTAACAAGTACAAGCTGAAATTAACAGAGCACGCAAACAGGATATCCTGATAGTCATAGGTAACTGGAACGCAAAAGTTGGCAACAAAGACGACAAAATGGTTGGAAAATATGGACTCAGCAACAGAAACGAAGCTGGAGAAAGACTGATAGATTTCTGCAAGACCAATGATCTATTCATCTCGAACACCTTCTTCCAACAACACAAGCACCGACTGTACATGTGGACTTCACCCAATGGATTGTACAGAAATTCCTAGTGAATCCACAAATTGGTCCCAATCAACAATCAACAGAGCATTTAAATCTTATGCGCCTAGATGCTGGAATAAACTTCATCCAGATATCAGAGCAATACGAGACATGAAGCAGTTCAGGAAGGCTATCAAGCACTACCTATTCACTGAGTACTTCCAGCCACCGTAATGCTATTATAATATGTCATAAGACAGATTCATATGCATAACCACTCCATAAGACATACCTTCTAGAACTAAAAATTTTGATGTAATTACTCTGTCCATTAAAATCTCGCTGCTAGTTGATTTTATGTAAATAGTTCAATCGTTATTGTAGATAGTTACCCTTGTTACCCAAGTTTATTGCCCTGTTATCTGTAACTCATACGTGTTTTCAAATGTACTGAGATTGTTTTCTTCCATGTAAACCGCGCTGATGCTAAAGAGCGTGGTATATAAGAAACTTTAAATAAATAAATAAATAATAAATAAAATCAAATTGACACATCTATGGAAATCAATGACGGAAAAGCTTGATAACATCAACAAAGACAAAACCTGGAGCTGACGTGGTACAGATCACCAACTACTAGTATACAAACTCAAGCTAAAGTTGAAAAAGAGCAAGCCACTCATGAATGTAGCAAAATATGACCTTGAGAATATACCACTGGAATTTAAAGACTGTCTGAAAAATCAATTTGCTGCATTAGATGCAAATGAGAGTTCCAGAAGGGTTAGGAGATGACAGGAGTGGAGGAGTGGCCTAGTGGTTGGGGCAAGGTACTTCAGGCCGGAAGGTCGGGGGTTCAAATCCCACTAAAGGACAGCAACCTTGGGCCGGAAGGACTGGGGTTTCTAGTCCCACAGGTGCTCCTTGTGGTCTTGGGCAAGCCACTTAACCCTCCATAGCCTATGTTCCCTGTAAAATAGTTATCTCCAAGTTATAATGCCCTGTTCAATGTAATTTCAGTTTGTTCAATGTAAACCGCACTGATGCAGAATAGCGCGGTTTCAGAGAATCACATGGTGTCGAGACTCTCCTTACCACCCTCCTCAATAACCTTAACTCCGGCATTGACAACATCCGGAATGGTTTCGTTCTTATCTTTTTGGACATTGCGGCAGCCTTTGACTCGGTATGTCATGAGCTTCTTATTATCCGTCTAAAAGAAAAGGGCCTCTCTGGAACAGCACTAAAATGGTGTATCTCTTACTTATCAGATAGATGGCAGCATGTGCGATCAGATGGAGCAATATCATATCCGTTTCATCAAGGACAAGGGGTCCCACAAGGATCCTCCCTATCATCATTACTATTTAACATATACATGCAACCTATATGTGACATCATCAGATCTTTTAATGTCAATTGTATGATATATGCTGATGATGTGTTATTGTACATGCCGGTCTGCCTAGATAAGATGGACCTCACTCCTTTAACTAACTGTTTCAACGCCATATCGAACTGGCTACTGACACAAAATCTCAGAATCCAACATAAAAAAACAGAGGTTCTCTTTATCTCAAGGAACTCGAACTTCATACCACCTACATGCCTGGAGGTTCAAGATGCTAAGTTGCAAGTAAAACCTCATATCCGATACCTAGGAGTAATCCTTGATCAAAACCTTGACATGAAGAACCACATATCCAACACAGTAAGAGCAATTTATTTCAAGATCCGCTCCCTCAGACATCTACGCCAACTGATTGGCCCAGACGATTTCCGTACTGTTTACCAGGCTCTTATCATTCCTCATTTCGATTATGCAAATTCCATTCTACAAGGCCTTCCTCAATCTACATTAAATCCGCTTCAACTTGCCTTGAACAGTGCAGCGAGAGTGCTTTTTGGAGCATCCAAAAGAGACCATGTAACACCCCTTCTAAAACAACTACACTGGCTTCCTATCCAAGCAAGAATCACTTTCAAAACTCTGCTCCTTACCTTTAAAGCATACAAAGGTATCGCATCCACCTCCTTATCGGAGATGATTCAACCAATCATACACAATAGACTAAGAAGAACCACAGAACTAAATATGCTAAGCGTACCAAAGGAAGTCATAAGATACAATTCCACAACATCGAGCAGAGCCTTCAGCCTATATGCCCCAAAACTCTGGAACACCCTTCCACCTCACATTAGGGCCATTCCTGATCTCATCCAGTTCAGGAAGGCCCTAAAACATCACCTGTTCCTCAAATACTTCCCGGAGAACAAAGAAACACAGTCACACACAAATATCAATAACGTCAGCCCAACCACGTAAACTTTCCTGTCTCAACTTCACTTCACACTTCTTCAATAGATTAACAATACACTATTCAGACTCTATGACACTGTTATGTAAATAGTTGTTTTGTAAATAGTTGCTCCTGTTATCCTGTTATCCAAGTTGGTTTGCCTGTTTAACTGTAAAAAATCAGATAAATGTAAATTGTCTGAAGTTTCTTGTTCCATGTAAACCGCGCTGATAATGAATAGTGCGGTATATAAAAAATGTTAATAAATAAATAAGAGAATGTAAATAAATAAATAAAATAAATAAATCAAGAAGGTTGGATTGGAAGAATGTGATAAGTCTCTACATAAGGTGAAAAAGCAAAAACGGCCAAAATGGATGGCTGAAGAAACTCTGAAAATTGTCCAGAAACGCAGAGGAGCTAAAGTCAGAGGAGAAAGAGAGGCAATCGCAGAACTCAGAGATTTCCAAAGTGCAGCAAGACAAGACAAAGAGAAGTATTACAATGACACATACAAGGAAATAGAACCAGAAACTATAAGAGGAAGAACAAGATCGGCTTTTCTAAAGCTACCAGAGTTAAAGAAAAAATTCCAGCCTCGAATTGGAATGCTACAAGATGCTCAAGGATCCATGTTGAATGATGCCGAGAAGATCAAGAAAAAGTGGAAAGAATACATAGTCATTATACCATAAAGATCAAGTGGATCAACAGCCGTTTCAACCTGTACCTTATGATCAGGAACCATTGGTGATGAAAGCAGAAGTCAAAGCAGCATTGAAAGCCTTATCAAAGAACAAAGCATTGGGCATTCATGGCATTCCCATTTAAGTATTACAGCAATTGGATGAAGCTCTTACCATACTTAAAAGGCTCTGCCAGGAAATCTGGAAGACAATATCATGGCCAACTGACTGGAAAAGATCTGCGTCTATACCAATACTGAAGAAAGGTGTCCCGACTGACTCTGGAAATTATCGCACAATCACTCTGATCCCACATGCCAGCAAGATTTTACTCAAGATCATTCAGCAGAAACTATAACCATACCTGGAATGAGAACTGCCTGAAGTGCAAGCAGGATTCAGAAAAGGGCGAGGAACGAGAGACATTATCGCAGATGTGAGATGGATCCTTGAAAAGACAAAAAAATACCAAAAGGATATCTATATGTGTTTTATTGACTACAACAAGGCTTTTGACTCTGTAAACCATGAGAAATTCTGGGCCACATTAAGCAGCATAGGTATACCATAACACCTGATCCTTCTCTTGTACAACCTTTACAGTGATCAAGCAGCAGCAGTTTGAACGGAACTAGGAGAAACAGAATGGTTTAAAATCAGCAAAGGTGTATGACAAGGCTGCATACTTTCCCCCTACCTGTTTTAATTTATATGCAGAACAAATCAGAGAAGCAGAGGTGTGAAGATTGGTGGAAGATGCAACAACCTACGCTATGCTGATGATACCACATTATTAGCTGAAAGTGAAGATGATTTGAAACATTTGGCTCCTCAAGATCAAGGAATATAGTCTTAAACTGGGTCTGCATCTTAACATTAAGAAGACAAAGATCCTGACAACTGGCAAAATCAATAAGTTCATCATTGATGGAGAAGAAATTGAAAAAGTTGACAGCTTTAACTTATGGATCAACAATCAATAAAGAAAGGACTAGCAGTCAAGAAATCAGACAACGTATTGCTCTTGGTAGAATGGCTATGAAGGACATAGACAAGATTCTCAAGAGCAGAGATGTCCCTCTCCATACAAAGATTCAAATTGTCCAAGCCATGGCATTTTCAATAACGTCATATGGATGCGAAAGTTGGACAGTGAAAAAGACAGACAGGAAGAAAATTGATGCCTTTGAATTATGGTACTGGCGATGAATACTGTGTATATCATGGACTACCCGAACAAACCAGTCAGTATCAGAGGAGATCAAACCTAAGCTTTCCTTAGAAGCTCAGATGACAAGACTTTGACTTTCGTACTTTATCCAATGATCTCTCTCTTCGCATGATGTATCCAAGCCATAATGCCTGGCAAGGTATGTGACCACCAAAAAAGAGGAAGGCTGGCAATGAGATGGATCAATACAATAACAGCAGCTATGGATACCACTCTATCAACAATGAGCCGCTTGGCTGAAGACCGAACAGAGGGTCGCAAGGAGTCGACACTGACTCGACGGCACTTAACAACACAGTTACTTGTTTTGAAACCATAGTCACTTCCTTTTCCTGTTATTTTTATGTATTTTCCTAACAAAAAGATCCATTGCCTTTTAAATATCTCCTTTCAGTTTTGTCCAGTTGTTCTACTCCAATATGTTCCTCTCTGGCTAATGACTTCAGATATTCCCTGATTTTTGCAAAGTTAATTTTCCTGATGTCTATTTATTTATTTATATTTTATTTTATTTTATGGTTCTTATATACCGCCCCTTCCAACGATCAGGGGTGGTTTACATTGAACAAAAATTACAGAAACTTGGTCACAAGGAACATTTCAAACTATAATACAGCAAACTAGGCACTTATACAGTTAGATTGTGGTAGCTGCGTCTTTAATATTTGCATAATATATTGTGAACAGAGTGTGATATATTGCAGACAGTGTAAGATATGGGGCATAGACATATCAGGGGGTGAGGATAGTATTTAGTGAAGTAGGAGACGGTGTCTGTGAGACAGGTGGGTTATAATATTCTGAGAAAAGTAGGGTTTTTAGGAGTTTACAAAATGCTTGCAGGTCCTTGATTGATCTAATGGAGTCTGGGAGGGAGTTCCAGAGAATCGGGGCAGAATATCTGAAGACTCTGCTGCTGGTAGCTTTCTTGGTTTTCCTTATTGAAGGGGGCAAGGCTAAGAGGTCCTTTTTACATGCTCTTCTCAATCTGACATCAGACTGTGGCTGGATCAAGGTAGATAAAAAGGAGGGGAGATGCTACTGTGTAGTTTAAAAGTTGTGACTAACATTTTGTATCTTACTCTGGAAGCAATGGGGAGCCAATGGAGGTTATAGAGAATTGGTGTGATGTGATCAGTAAGTCTTGCTTTGGTAATAATCCTATTGCTATACGTATTATCTACTCCTCCAATATGTTCAAGGCTATTTACTTAATTAGTTGTGGATTTTCCAAAACCACTCTTTTCCACATATCGCACATCTGAGCTCGAAGATTGAACTGGGTCTCGGACTTTTATCAGTACATATTACGGGATTGGCTCCCCACTGTACTATCTTTGCATCAATGACCACAGTTCTTATTGGTTTTCATACACATGCATTCAAAACTTAATATTGATTATCTCGATGGTATATTTCTGTAAGCTGTAAGTGAATGCAATAAGTAGGAAAGACTTATCTTGTCTCTATGTTTATCTTGACTTGCCCCGATGCCACCATTCGGCACCGCATTTGCGTTTCACGTAAGTTTCATCAGGGGTTCAATAGAATACTGTAAATAAACACATCTGCTATGTAATGCCAAGACGAACAACAGTATCACTTGGATATTTTCAGCGTTCTTACACATACCTTATTGAATTGCGGAGACAACTCCTGCTAGCGCTATCCAGCGTGTGTGTTATCAAGCTTGTCAGCTTCAAAAAAACGCCGCGCATGCGGAATAATGCTAACCTAGCCATTTAAATGTTTTGTGCTCTTAACCACATGACACATCCTGTCAACCACTCAGACATGCCCCCCATTCTATGGCATTGTTTAGACCTCCCGGGAATACTGTTCCTAAACGGTATATCCAGCGTTGTTCTCTAATGATCAATGATTGTTCTACGGTCTTGCCGTTCTGTCCGGTTAATACTCTATCGAGACAAAAACATCTAAGATCTTCAAATTCATGTTGATGCTGTAAACAATGTGCCACAATCGGGGCTTCCTGTACTCTGCTTCGCAGACGACTACGGTGTTCATTCATACGAACTTTAAATGATTGAATCGTTTTGACATCAGTATCTTGCAGAAGCCATGAGACAGCTATTGGATGTTAACACCTATCGAAAGCTTGTAGAAGACCCTACACATGGTTTACGTCAACATATAAAACAGCTTACCACACAGGCTTTGAATGATAAAGTGATTACTAAAAAAGAATGGCAGTTCTTAAATAGGCCAAGTCCCACTATATCTAAGTTATATTTAGTGCTGAAAATCCATAAAAGCCTGATATCCCCGCCGGGTCGTCCAATAGTTTCCACTAAGGGATCAATTTTGGAACCGCTTTCTATGTATATAGACTCCTTTTTACGTCCGTTAATGGGAGAAATAGCCTCCTATGTCAAAGACACTTCCCATTTTTTACAACTTCTGGCAGCCAATTCGAGATGGGCAACAGATGAACAAGTTTTTCTAGCCACACTTGATGTATCAGCCCTATATACGAGCATCCCGCAAGGGGCAGCTTATGATACGATCGTCACCACTCTGCAAAATAGAGAAGATCTTTCAGAAGAAACTATATTATTTGTATCAAAATTAGCTGAAATTATGATATTCAAGAATTATTTTATGTTTGAGCAGCAGTTATATTTACAAACATCTGGGGTGGCCATGGGTGCCACAAGCGCCCCTTCTGTTGCCAACTTGTTCATGGATCTATATGAACAACGGTGGTTAATACATTCCCCTTATAAAGCTCATGTAATATTATGGACGCGATATATCGACGATGTTTTTATGATATGGAGAGGACCAGACACCACATTATTGCAGTTTTTTACCTGGTTGAATAGTCTAGATCCCGCGATACAATTTACACACACCTATGATCAGCAGAGCATCAGTTTTTTAGATGTCACCATTTGGAAAGGAAAAAATGGATGGTTAACATCGTTATATAGGAAAGAGACCGATAGGAACACTTTTCTCCACTATCAAAGTGGACACCCAAAACAATTACGAGATAGTCTGCCACTATCACAGTTTTTCCGCTACAGAAGAAACTGCTCGGATCCTGCACAATATAAAAAACAAGCTCGCAGGTTGATACAGGATTTCCAGCATCGGGGATATCCTAAACAGATTGTTACCTCTGCATATAAAAGAGCTTTATACAATAATCGGGCTTTACTTTTGAGTACTAGCAGAGTGAAGCGAACTGATGATACCAACATTAATTTAATAACAAAACATTCTCCTTATAGTAAACAAATTAAAAAAATTATTAAAAGTCATCTCAATGTCATAAGTACATTACCGGGGTTGGATCATAAGAAAATCAGATGTGTCTGGACCAGACATCAAAATTTCAAGGAGAAACTTAGTCCCACCGTGCTCAGACCATTATCCGATATTTCATTGAGAAGTAATATAGGACATCATCCCTGTGGAGAATGTAATATATGTCCTATATCGGAAGACATTCTGGACTTTGAACATAATAATATTACGTATCGTTTGCGCCAACAGACTTCCTGCAACACTAGTTTTGTCGTATATGACATTAAGTGCCCATGCCAACTGTTGTATATTGGCAAAACAATTCGATCATTTAAAGTTCGTATGAATGAACACCGTAGTCGTCTGCAATGCAGAGTACAGGAAGCCCCGATTGTGGCATATTGTTTACAGCATCAACATGAATTTGAAGATCTTAGATGTTTTTGTCTCGATAGAGTATTAACCAGACAGAACGGCAAGACCGTAGAACAATCATTGATCATTAGAGAACAACGCTGGATATACCATTTAGGAACAGTATTCCCGGGAGGTCTAAACAATGCCATAGAATGGGGGGCATGTCTCTGAGTGGTTGACAGGATGTGTCATATGGTTAAGAGCACAAAACATTTAAATGGCTAGGTTAGCATTACTCCGCATGCGTGGCGTTTTTTTGAAGCTGACAAGCTCGATAACACACACACTGGATAGCGCTAGCAGGAGTTGTCTCCGCAATTCAATAAGGTATGTGTAAGAACGCTGAAAATATCCAAGTGATACTGTTGTTCGTCTTGGCATTACATAGCAGATGTGTTTATTTACAGTATTCTATTGAACCCCTGATGAAACTTACGTGAAACGCAAATGCGGTGCCGAATGGTGGCGTCGGGGCAAGTCAAGATAAACATAGAGACAAGATAAATCATAAGATAAGTCTTTCCTACTTATTGCATTCACTTACAGCTTACAGAAATATACCATCGAGATAATCAATATTAAGTTTTGAATGCATGTGTATGAAAACCAATAAGAACTGTGGTCGTTGATGCAAAGATAGTACAGCGGGGAGCCAATCCCGTAATATGTACTGATAAAAGTCTGAGACCCAGTTCAATCTTCGAGCTCAGATATGCGATATGTGGAAAAGAGTGGTTTTGGAAAATCCACAACTAATTAAGTAAATAGCCTTGAACATATTGGAGGAGTAGATAATACGTATAGCAATAGCTGAATCCTCTGTGAAATAGACCTACAACCTTTTGGGTGTTGGCAATAATCCTAGCTGTTGCACTGGGTGGATTGTCTTTTTAGATAGGCCCTGTAACAGACTGTTACAGTGGTCCAGGTGAGGAGTAATCAAAGCCTGGACTACTGTTCTGAAATCTTGGGTGTCAAGGATCGGTCTGAGGTGTTGTATAGATTTTAAATTTAAAGAATATTGTCCTAGCTGTTTGACTTGGGCAGTCATCGTGAGTGCTGTATCGATAATGACGCCTAGGTACTTTACTTCCTGTTTGACTGGCAGTTCAAAGTTATGGAGTTTGAAGGAAGGAGAAGGCATAAAGTTCTGGTTTCTAGTTGTGAATAAGATTTCAGTTTTCTTAAAACTTATTTGCATGTTTGCATTTAACCATGATTCTGCTTCAATTATGCAGTCAGTGATGTCATTGTATTGGGGATTTTTTATGTCAAATGGAGCATATACCATTATATCATCGGCATAGATAAGATATTTAATATTGTATTTTCTGAAGATTGTGCAAATAGGTTGGATGTAAAGATTAAATAGTAATGCTGAAAGGGCAGAACCTTGGGGAATACCCTGTTCTTAGGAGAATGTTGCCAATGTTTCTTGGTTAATTTTTACAAACTGGTGTCGGTTAGATATGTATGATTTGAACCAGTTTAATGTTGTTCCAGAGATGCCTAAGCTTGCCAGTCTGGTCAGCAGGATGGCGTGGTCAACGCTGTCAAACGCACAGGAGATATCTAGAAAAATCATGATGAAGGCCTGATTGGGATTGTCCAGACCACAGATTAGAAAGTCAAATAACACTAAAAGGAGGGCTTTGACAGCATGATAGGGGCGGGAACAGTATTGGTGGGTGTCAAGAGGAGCATTAAGGTCTATGAAATCTTGTAGTTGTATCTGAACTAATTTTTCTATTATTTTTGCTAAGAATGGAATACTTGATATAGGGCGATATGACGTAGGGTCTTACTTGTTGAGGGATATGTTTTTAAGTAAAGGACGAATGATGGATATTTTAAGTGAGTCCGACATGATACCTTGAGAGAGGGAGTGGTTGATGATGTTAAGTAGGGGCTAGTTCAGCTTTGATTGCCTTTATCCAGGAGACTGGACATGGGTCTAGGTGCAAAGTAATAGTGTTGATCTTGGCTATTGTTTCAAGCAGTTGTTTTTCCTTTATAGGGTAAAATACGGACCATTTACTTGTGAAGGTTTGTGAGTCATTGCAGATAAGTACAGGTGGGATGTTATTGTTTTTAAACTTAGCAGCCAGGTAATTTGCTATAGCTTGAGGTTTGATGGGATTGGTATTTGACTGGTTGGTGTGGGTCTTGAAGAGCATCTTTACTAATTCAAAAAGTTCCCTAAGGCCTTTTGCAGTAGGGAGGAGTGGGGTTCTCTCTTTGCATTACGAATCACTTCCTTATAGTTACTTAATGCTGAGTTGTAGAGTTCTTTGTTTTCTGGAGGCTCTCCATGACTTCTCAAGCTTTCCAAGTGTTTTCTTCATGTTATGTAAGTCTAGGCTGTACCATTGTTCAGATGGCTTTCTGAAGGATTTTTCATTAGGGCAGATTGAAACATAGAAACATGATGACAGAAAAAGACCACATGGCCTATCTAGTCTGTCCTTCCATAACAACAACTACAACAGTCCACTTTTTACCTTTAGAGATCCTCTGTGTTGGTCCCATGCTTTTTTGAATTCAGTTACTGTCCTCATCTCTACCACCTCCACTGGGAGACTATTCCATGGAACCACTACTCTTTCTGTAAAGAAATAGTTCCGCATATCACTCCTGAATCTATCTCCCTTCACCCTCATCCCATGTCCCCTCGTAGCAGAACTTGCTTTCAATTGAAAGAGGCTCTCTCCCTGAACATTTATGCCACGGAGGTATTTAAACATCTCAATCATATCACCTCTATCCCGCCTTTCCTCTAAGGTGTACATATTAAGATCCTTAAGTCTGTCCTCATATGCTTTATAATGAAGCCCATTAATCATTTTAGTAGCAACCCTCTGCACCGACTCCATCCTGTTCACATCCTTTTGAAGGTGCGGTCTCCAGAATTGCACACCATACTCCAAATGAGGTCGCACCAAAGACTTATACAGAGGCATTATCACCTCCTTTTTTCTGCAAGCCATTCCTCTCCGTATGCACCCAAGCTTTTGCCGTCGCCTTTTCTACCTGTTTAGCTACTTTAAGATCATCAGACACAACCACGCCTAGGTCCTGCTCTTCTTTAGTGGACAAAAGTGGTTTTGCAGCTTCACTGATTATAGTGGTCCAATTAGAAACATAGAAAAATGATGACAGAAAAAGACCACACGGCCTATCAAGTCTGTCCTTCCATATCGACAACTACAATAGTCCCCTTTTTTCCTTGTGTTTGTCCCATGCTTTTTTGAATTCAGATACCGTCCTCATGTCTACCACCTCCACTGGGAGACTACTCCACAGATCCACCACTCTTTCTCTCAAAAAATATTTCCGCATATCACTCTTGAATCTATCCCCTTTCACCCTCATCCCATGTCCCCTCGTAGCAGAACGTGCTTTCAATCGAAAGAGGCTCTCCCTCTATCCTGCCTTTCCTCTAAGGTGTACATATTAAGATCCTTAAGTCTGTTCTCATATGCTTTATAATGAAGACCACTGTGGCAAGGAGGTCTATCCAGAGTCCGGGGGAGGACAAAGACAGGGAATTCACCCTAGTAAAGGGCCTCCTTTTACCCAGACAGGGTAGGAAAACCATAAACACCTCCAGGGATCAGAAAACTTCCACGTGGAAAACATTTCAGGCTTCCCCTAGTGGAATGAAGGGGAGAGGATAGAAGGCTCAGAACCCTTTAGGCAGTGAATGCTTCAAGCACTCAGGTGCCCGGAGTCAGGCTGATTGCCGTCACCTGAGTAGGGTGGGGTTGGAGCTAGAGTCCTGGAAGTATAAACCCAGAGCAGAGTATGATTTAGTAGAGAGGAGGAGAGGAGAAGCAGGAAGCCAGGCTGAGCAGAGCAGAGGAACGGAGCTTCCAGCTGGAGAGAGTGCTATTTGGCATGTAGCACGGCTGCAGGACAGTTTGGAGCCAGGAACAATCGAGACTCCAAAATCCCCCGGGAGGCTGTTAGCTGAGCAGGACGAGGAGTCAGAGCCTATGCAGCTGGGAAAGCCCGAGGTGAAGCTGATTGAGGAGGACACTCCCTTGTGCCAAGCTATAAACCTGGGGAACGTAGAGAAAGCAAGCCAGTCCTGAAAGAAGGATATCCAGGAAAAAGGTACCCTTATACCACAAGCAGGGTGGCTGAGATTCCCATGTGTTTATAAAGGGGAAGTTTACCACAGACTAAGTGTGCTCTTTGGTGCTTTAGCCAGCAAGGCTAAGAAGGGAATACAATAGGCTTGCTGGTAAAGACTGTGTATCCTGCAATAGAGAGAAACTTTAAAACTGCATTTTGTGGTTGGATATGTTTTGGACAATTTTTGCTTCAAAAAGTCCTGAACCAACAATCCTATGTGTGGTGTGATTGAACCATTGTGTATATAAAAATAATAAATTTCTGTCATTTGCCTTACCTACTTGAGTCTGACTACAGCTTTCTGCATGGTGCACTCATACAGCTGAATAAGGACTACATTTCCCAGAGGGCATTACAGGGAAATAGTTTTAAAAAAGCTGAAAAAGCATACAGCAGAAGGTTCCTTCAATAATCCACACCCCTCTAACCTAGAGGCGAGTGGTGGTGGCGTGACAACACTAACCATTTTAGTAGCCACCCTCTGTACTGACGCCAGCCTGTTTATATCCTTTTGAAGGTGCGGTCTCCAGAATTGCACACTATACTCCAAATGAGGTCGCACCAAAGACTTATACAGAGGCACTATCACCTCCTTTTTTCTGCTAGCCATTCCTCTCCCTATGCACCCAAGCATCCTTCTAGCTTTTGCTGTCACCTTTTCGACCTGTTTAGCTACTTTAAGATCATCAGACACAACCACGCCTAGGTCCCGTTCTTCTTTAGTGGACAAAAGTACTTCACCCCCTATACTATATTGCTCCCTTGGATTGCTGCAGCCCAAATGCATGACCTTACATTTTTTAACATTAAATCCCAACTGCCAAATTCTAGACCATTCTTCAAGATTAGCTAGATCCCTCCTCATGTTATCTACACCTTCCTGGGTGTCGACTCTATTGCAGATTTTGGTATCATCCGCAAAGAGGCAAACCTTACCCAACAGCCCTTCCACTATATCACTAACAAAGATGTTAAAAAGAATCGGACCAAGGACAGATCCCTGGGGCACACTACTGGTAACTTCCTTCTCCTTAGAATGAGCTCCATTTACCTGTACTCTTTGTCGCCTCCCACTGAACCAATTTCTAACCCAAGGAGTAACTTTAGGGTCCATCCCTAGGGTGCTCAGTTGGTTTATAAATCGCCTCTGAGGAACGGTGTCAAAGGCTTTACTGAAATCTAAATACACCACATCTAGGGCTCTCCCTCGGTCCAACTCCCATGTCACCCAGTCAAAGAAATCAGATTTGTCTGACAAGACCTGCCTCTGGTGAATCCATGCTGCCTCGGATCCTGTAATCCGCTGGACTCCAGAAACCTCCTATTTTCTCTTTCAGCAGCGTTTCCAATAATTTACTCACCACCGAAATTAAACTAACCGGCCTGTAGTTTTCAACCACATCCGCTTTTGTGTAAAGGCACCACATGAGCCTCTCTCCCCTCGCTTCTGTTCCTGTTTGTGGGTGTTTTCTGAGGTCCTGTTCCTGGTTCTTCATCTGTCGAATTTAGGTGCGACATCTGCTAGGAAGGTGTCTGTCAAATTTTTTTAAAGTGTGGGTTTCGGTGGGTTGAGTAGATGGGTGCTTTTGGGGAGATGTGTACTGGGAAGTTCGATCTTAGGATGTAGCAGTCCGATCAGTGGACCTGCATGGTGGAGGGGTAAGTGAAGTAAGGGTGTAAGATAAGAGCTTTAGGAACAAAAATCAGGTCTAGTATGTTATCTTTTGTATGTGTAGGCTGCTTTACTATTTGGTGGAAGCCCATGTCTTCCATGAAATCAACAAAGTCAGAGGATTGTTGAGTAGAGAGAGTGTTGCTAAGTTGACATCTCCAAGAATAATATGTGGTTTCCTTGAGGGGGATGTACAAGCAGATTCCAGTATGGTAGTGAGATTGAGGTGGCTACTGTTGGGTCAAGATGGCTCATTCAAAGAGCAAAGGTCAAGGACTTCTAATATTGAAGTTCACCATCCGTAGGATCACTGCATGCCAGATGAACATCCACTACAACTTCAGAAACACTCTTCCCATTAGTAAGCACCACATTACAGTTAATGTTATTTGATATACAGTCTATTACATATAATGTCTAGGCTGTTAACAATTAAATTAATATAAATAAGCTAAAATTAAAACAAATAAAAAGACAAGATGATAAAATGAGGAAAGAGGGGAAAGGAGGGCCTAAGTTACAAAATTTGACAGCATATTAATAAACAATCACAAAAGGAGGAAAAGGAAAATGTGAGCAAAAGAAGATAAAAGTGAGTGGTGCGAACTGCCGAGTCAGGTTGCTGAGTCGAGGCCACGGGCACTAAATAAAAGTGAATCAATGATCACATAGAAACTGCAGATGAGAAAGCTTGAACAAAATACTAATTTTGAGAAGAGATTTAAAGCAGGTAAAAGAGTTGACAGCAGAAATCTTAGAGGAAGAGTTCTATAAAACTGGAGCAACAACCGGTTTAAGAGGAAGAACGGGAGAAGAATGAACCTGCCGAAAATTAGGAATAACTAAAAAATGTTGTGAGGCTGATCAAAGAACGCACAAAGGCGTATAAGGAATCAAAAATTTATGTAAAAAGGAAGGCTTGCCAGAACGGAGAACGTGAAAAGTAAGAGTAAATAATCTGAATTTGATATGGTAGATAATGAATTTGATACGGTAGATAATTAAGTACTTTTTCACTGAAAGGATGGTGGATGCTTGGAATACCCTCCCTATAGAGGTTGAGGGGCAAATACGATGACGGAATTCAAAACGGCATGGGACAGACAGTGGATCTCTTTATAGCAAAAAGGATCAAATCAAAAAACAAACAATTATCTTTTATACAGTTGTGGTCAGCATTATTGGCACCCTTGCACTTGTGATAAGGAAGCTTATCATAGCTCAGGAAGGAGCTATAGGAAAGGTGAAGTGACTCTGAACAAGCAACCTGTCAGTTCTGGTAGAAATAAGAAAACAGAATTTTCCCATAAAAGACTACCAGTCCCAGAATGCACCAGGTTTCCAACAGCCATTAGAGGAGCTGAAGTGAGGAAACGTGCGTTCAATCAAGAGGGCTATGAGGTAATCTCCAAGCACTCATCTCAAAGGGCAGGGCCTGATTCAGCACAGCTGCGCTGTGCTAGGGTGGAGCACTCATCTAAGCAGAATAAAGATAGAGTTTATTCTACAGAGAATTATCCTCATCCTCAGTTTCATCTGGAGGATCATCAGAAGCAGAAGCCAAACCGGACGGACAGAGAGGGCAAGAAACCTTTTGGAAGAAAGAAGAGAAAAGCCTTTGGGAGATCTAGAGGAGTCCGGAGCAGTACGTATACTGGGAGGCATTCCAAGGGCCAGCATACACCATTGGACTGGGGAAAGCCAGAGGAATGGTGCTGCAGAGCTAGGAATCTGCAGACGGTACCTGTGAGGGAGACGGCTGCACGTGAAAGGGACCCTAAGACCCGTGCCAGAAGATATGTGAAGAGAGATCCAGTGTCCAGGGATCTGAATTGGAAGGCTGGACATAAGAACTGGACTACATACTGGCCAGGCTATATAGAGAGGAACTTTAACAGCAATGGAAGCTCAGGTATGAACACTGATCTATGCCCTAGCTATAACCTTGAAAGACAGCAGGGAAACAAGTATTCTCCTGAAAGTGCTCCATTGAGAAATTCATCTGTGCCAATCCATGATATTGAACCCATGATTGTTGAAAAAGGGGGAGAGATGGCAGATGAAGGATGTGTTTACATGGATTGCTCTCTGTCTAAACTCCTTTGGTGATTTTCTGTTATAAAATACAGCAACCATCACAAAGAAATACAAACTTGTTCTTTAATCTACTCAGAAAAGCTCCTGAGTAGCATTTTTAGCCACGCAGTAGAAAGCAAGCCAGCTAAGGGGTTTCAGCTGGGTAACTGCTAGCAATTGAGCCTTACCTAATTGCTTGTGAGCTCTGAGGGAATCACTTCTGAATCTATGTGGGAAGATATAAGAAGTTAACCTGAAAAGAACAGTTTTTCCCTTCTTTGTGGATTTTTGTTTGTTGTTTGATACACTGCTAAGAAAATATTAGCTAAAGACTACAGAAAAGACCAGTTTGTTACCAACCAGGTCTTATTTCTTTTGCTTTGATTGCCTGACAAGTTCAAATGTTGTTTTCCTGATTTTGTTTTTCCAAGTTTAACACTGAAAGCAAGTAACCTGATTTATGTGCTACCAAGCATATCTGTGTTGGGAGAAATAACCCCATAAATAAATATCTTATTGGCTTTAACCTCAAGCACAACTAATTATTGTGAGCAGCTGTGTCTGGTGTGAATGGACTGCATTGCCCACAATCCCTTGCAAATCATATTGATATATGCACTTGCCAAGACTGTGAACATTCTCACCCAGGCAGCCGTCTGACACACTTCAACCCCTTAATGTCCAATATCTCCTTAAAAAAGTGGCCAGTGAAATGGTTTTGGACTGTATTGTTGTTAAGTGCCGTCGAGTCGGAGTCGACTCATGGCGACCCTCTGGATAGCTATCCTAAATTGTGTTCGGTCTTGGGTCAAGCGGCTCATAGCTGCTGCTATTGTATCGATCCATCTCATTGCTGGCCTTCCTCTTTTGCGTTGACCTTCTATCTTGCCAAGTATGATGTCTTTCTCTAATGATCTCTCTCTTCGCATGATGTGTCCAAAGTATGAAAGTCGAAGTCTTTTCATCTGAGCTTCTAAAGAAAGCTTAGGTTTGATCTCCTCTAGTACCGACTGGTTTGTTCTTCGGGCAGTCCATGGTATACACAGTATTCGTCGCCAGCACCATAATTCAAAGGCATCAATTTTCTTCCTGTCTGTCTTTTTCACTGTCCAGCTTTCACATCCATATGATGTTATTGAAAATACCATGGCTTGAACAAGTCGAATCTTTGTATGGAGAGAGACATCTCTGCTCTTGAGAATCTTATCTAGGTCTTTCATAGCCATTCTGCCAAGAGCAAAGCGTCGTCTGATTTCTTGACTGCTTGTTGCTTCTTTATTGATAGTTAATCCAAGTAGGTTAAAGTTGTTCACGATTTCAATTTCTTCTCCTTCAATGATGAACCTGTTGATTATGCCAGTTGTCATGATCTTTGTCTTCTTTACATTAAGGTGAAGGCCCATTTTGAGGCTATGTTCTTTGATTGTGAGAAGCAAATGTTTCAGATCATCTTCACTTTCAGCCAGTAATGTGGTATCATCAGCATAGCGAAGGTTGTTGATGAGTCTTCCACCAATCTTCACACCTCTGTTGTCTTCATACAATCCTGCTTCTCTGATGATTTGTTCTGCATATAAATTAAACAGGTAGGGGGAAAGTATGCAGCCTTGTCTTACACCTTTGCTTATTTTAAACCATTCTGTTTAAACTTGTTCCGTTCGAACTGTTGCTTCTTGATCAATGTACAGATTGTGCAAGAGTACGATCAGGTGTTCTGGTATACCCATGCTTCTTAATGTGGCCCAGAGTTTCTCATGGTTTACACAGTCAAAAGCCTTGCTATAGTCGATAAAGCACAAATAGACATCCTTTTGGTATTCTTTAGTCTTTTCAAGGATCCATCTCACATCCGCAATGATGTCTCTCGTTCCTCGCCCTTTTCTGAATCCTGCTTGCACTTCAGGTAGTTCTTGTTCCAGGTATGGTTGTAGTCTCTTTTGAATAATCTTCAGTAGAATCTTGCTGGCATGTGGGATCAGAGCGATTGTGCGATAATTTCCACAGTCAGTTGGATCACCTTTCTTTAGTATTGGTATAAACACAGATTTTTTCCAGTCAGTTGGCCATGATGTTGTCTTCCATATTTCTTGGCAGAGCCTTGTAAGTACGGTAACTGCTGCATCAGATTGCTGTAATACTTCTATGGGAATGCTATCAATGCCTGGTGCTTTGTTCTTTGATAAGACTTTCAATGCTGCATCAACTTCTTCTTTCATCACCAATGGTTTCCAATCATAATGTACAGGTTAAAACGGCTGTTGGTCCACTTGATCTTTATCATATAAAAACTCTGTATATTCCTTCCATCTTTTCTTGATCTTCTCAGCATCCTTCAACATAGAACCTTGAGCATCTTGTAACATTCCAATTCGAGGCTGGAACTTTTTCTTCAACTCTCGTAGCTTTAGGAAAGCAGATCTTGTTCTTCCTCTAATAGTTTCTGCTTCTATTTCCCTGCATGCGTCGTCGTAGTACTTTTCCTTGTCCTGTCTTGCTGCATGTTGGAAATCTCTGTTGAGTTCTGTTATTATCTTTTTCTCTTCTGGCTTTAGCTTCTCTGCATTTCTGGGCAATTTTCAGAGTTTCTTCCGTCATCCATTTTGGCCGCTTTTGCTTTTTCACCTTTTGTAGAGACTTCACGCTTTCTTCCAACACAACCTTCTTGATGTCATTCCATAACTCTTCTGGAGCTCTGTCATTTGTATCTAAAGCAGCAAATCGATTTTGCAGGCAGTCTTTAAATTCCAGTGGTATATTCTCAAGGTCATATTTTGCTGCATTCATGAGTGGTTTGCTCTTTTTCAATTTTAGCTTGAGTTTGCATACTAGTAGTTGATGATCTGTACCACAGTCAGCTCCAGGTTTTGTCTTTGTTGATGTTATAGAACTTTTCCATCGTTGACTTCCACAGATGTAGTCAATTTAATTTTTATACAATCCATTGGGTGAAGTCCATGTGTACAGTCGTTGCTTGTGTTGATGGAAGAAGGTGTTTGAGATAAATAGATCGTTGGTCTTGCAGAATTCTATCAGTCTTTCTCCAGCTTCATTTCTATTGCCAAGTCCATATTTTCCAACTACTTTGCCTTCTTCTTTGTTGCCAACTTTTGCGTTCCAGTCACCCATGACTATCAGGATATCCTGTTTGCATGTTCTGTCAATTTCAGCTTGTACTTGTTCATAGAACTCTTCAATTTCACACTCTTCTGCAGCTGTTGGGGCATATACTTGAATTATAGTTGTGTTGATAGTCATTCCTCGTAGACGAATAGAGATTAAGCGTTCGCTGACTGCATTGAATTTCATTACAGTTCTTGCAAGTTTCTTCTTTACTATAAATGCAACATCATTTCTTCTTTGTCTTTCATTTCCAGCATAGTAGACCATGTGATCATCTGATGCAAAATGCCCGATGCCAGTCCATTTCAGTTCGCTGACACCCAACAGATCAAGTTGTACACGTTCCATTTCATTCTTGACTACCTCCAACTTCCCTTGGTTCATGCTTCGTACATTCCATGTTCCAATGTGTAAGACATCTTTACAGCTTCTGACTCATTTCATGTGCAGCTACATCAGCAGTCAGACGTCCCGAGGGTTTTGATCCAACCACATCATAAATGCTGGCTTTACTCTGAAAAGTCTTCAGCTCTTCCCCAGTAGCTAGCTGAGTGCCTTCTGACTTGGGAGGTCTCATCTTCCAGCACTATAGCACAATTTGTTTTGTTGTAACTATCCATTGCGTTTTCATGGCAAGATACAGAAGTAGATTGCCGGGCCTTCCTTCGTGCAGGTGAAGTTTGGTGGTGTTGCCATTGTCACAGAAATGTGATCCTCCGCCGTCAACACTATCCCATTCTGCTACTGTATATATACTATATGGACTATATATGCACACATATTTGACACTTAGAAGATTCAAATAAAACAAGACCAATTAAAAAAGGAAATAGTAGAAAATAGTATAAAAACTGGGACATTGTCAAGGCATGATTATTGGCACCCCGATAAACAATTCAAATCAGTTTGAACAGAAGAACCACATTCCCACTGCAGTAAAATTAGATGTGCCTGTGATCAATTTTCAGTACTCACGTGACTTGAATCAACCAACAAATGATGGCTCTAATGTTTAAAATGGCCACAGTCACTCCCTAATAAATTTTCACAATGGTGAAGACAAGAGAGCTGCACGAAACAGTCAGAAAAGTCCTTATCACCAACATCTAACTTCAAAGGGGTACAAGGCCATCTCCAAAGACCTTGGGATTCCTGTGCCTACAGTTATGTTAATAGGTTTTTTGTTCATGGAACTGTCAAGAACCTCCCAGGACATGATAGGAAGAGGAAAATTAATCTAAGAAGTCTTCATTTACTTTCATACATTCTAACTCACCCATACCTTTTGGGATTTCAGCTATTCATATACAAGGGCTGTCCAAAGAGAAACCAAACTTGCTAAAGAGGGTGCCAGTGAGCCAACACAGCAGATTCACAATAATGGTGATGTTTAGTAGTGACCTTGAGCTTTAGCCTCCCACTTACTTGATCATGCCACGTGAATTAGTTATGGATTACAAGCAGTAGAGTGACCGTGTCTCATGTGCCTTTTGCTATTTCTGAAACATGTCATAATAGGCAACCTTTCAGAGTGGATTTCAACTTCAGGAACACAAAGAAGTCCACAGGATAGAAATCTGGAAAGTACGGAGGCCTTGGGACTAGAGACATCTCAATCTTCGCCAAAAACTCATGGATAAGGAGCGATGAGTGATTGATTATGACACGGTTCACTTTTTGCTCATCTGTCCAGAGACGTGGGACAAATTTTGCAGCAATAAGATGCATCTGAAGTTTTTCAGTCACAATTGTCTGACACTAATTTTTACTGATGCCTATTTCTTCAGCGACTTCACGGACAGTTAGGCGATGATTTCCAAGAATCAAAGCATGCACTCTCTTAATGTGATCATCGTCCATTGACGTGGAAGGCCGTCCAGTTTTGGGATAGTCTTCAGTGGACGTTCTCCCGATTTGAAACATTGGTACCATTCATAACATTGTCTGTCTCAAACAATCCTCTCCATAAGCTTTGTGCAACATCTGAAAAGTCTTAGTAAAGGTCAATTTTGCACAGAATTTCACACAAACGCATTGCTCTTCAAGATCCTTCGTATTTCAACTTGCAAAAAATAGCAAAAGGCATATGAGACGAGTTCACTCTACTGCACGTAGTCCATAACTAATTCACGTGGCATGAATGAGTAAGTGAGAGGCTAAAGCTCAAGGTCACCATTACACATCACCATTATCGCGAGTCTGCTGTGTTGGCTCGCTGGCGCCCTCTTTAACAAGTTTGGTTTCTTTTTGGACAGATCTCATACAGACAATTTAACAAATGCTTTTGATCTGTATTTACTAACTGCATAGTAGTTGATGAGGGTAATTTTGAATCATTTATTTCTGTCTGTTCTTTATCTAAATACTTCTGCTTATATCATAATCTATCAGGATAGTCTAACTTCGGGATGGCCAACCTATGGCGCACGTGCCAAAAGTAGCATATTATCAGTGGGAGTTAAGGACCACTTCAGGGCGTATGGAGCTGGACAATGCGTTAGCAAGGCAATGAGCGGATGAGTTTAAAATAGTGTGTACAACATACTGTATCTGTATAAAGGGGACAGTAGAACTGATGGGATGCAATTATGGCAAATAACGGTAATAGGTGAATATTAAACACAGCACAGATAACAGCAATCCCCAAGGGACAGCTGCATTTGTGGGTGCCCTTGGCTGCTGTGCACAGATCACTTGGTGGCATATAGGAGTTCCCAGTAAAATCTGTTCTTAGGTGTGGCACATACATGGAGGCTGACTGACTTTGCTGACCTATATCTGAAGGTACTGCCGTACCACCAAAAACATGTCTCCTAAGGCCTCTGGTAAGCACTGCAAGCCAGAATAAAAAGGCACACTGAGACTGGCTGCCTGGGACAAATGAAAAGTTCCTGCGGGCCATAGGACACATAATGAAACGTAAATCTGTCTTTGTCTTTTAAAGCATAATTTAAGCCCAGTCACTCACCAGTACAGGCAGCTTCTGTGGTCTGCTCTTCCTCAGGATTAGAGTGTTACTAAGTTTTTGCCTTCCTATGTATTTATTTTTTATTATTTAACTTTGTTTATATGCCATTTTATCTTAAAGTCAAAGTGGTTTACAAATAACTTTGTGTTAAAAGGGAATTAATTTCAACAAACGTCTTGCTTCATACAGCAAATAGATTGACAAAGTGACCCCCTCATTTATTCTGTCTATCTTAATACTTCCGTTAACACCTTATCAAATCAGACACATTTTATGTAAAAATGCTAAATATAATCATATTAACATATTTTTAAAGAAATGAATGGGGGTGCAAGTGTCATATGGTGCATCTGAACTAGAGCGTGAAAAAACTGGCGCATGGAAGGCAAAAGGTTGGCCACACCTAGTCTAACTTCTGTATCTGGACAATCAATCTTGAAGAAGCTTTATTGACTACCATGGGCTGCTAAGTGACTGTCGGCTTTACCTCAGGTTCCAGTTCAAAAGCTGCTCTATTGCCTCTTTAAAGGTTAGCCCCAGCATCCTGGTTAACAGTCCACCTTCTACAGAATGTTGCCTAGCTCCTAAAAAAATATAAATTCCTCTTCCCTCCATCATTGTCTCATTCATTTCATACATTATGATTCCAGAGCTCTGCCTACCTCTTGGGTCCTGCATGTAGCATAGGAAACATTTCTGAGAATTCTATCCTGGAGATTCTGGATTTTAACTAAAAATTATAAATATGGCTTCCTGAACCTCCCTCTCACACACTTTTGTGTCTCTGGTATCTACATGAGACGGCCCACTTTTTCCAAGAACGGTCTAAAATCATATCTAGCTAACACATGAGATCTGCCACTTTCATATTAGGCATAAAAGTGACCAAGATATCTTTATGCCCACCAGACATGCTCAGAATCCATCAGCAAATTTAAGAAAGAAAAAAAATTTAAATACAATAAATATTTTTTTTGAATCATAATGACAGGGAAAATCAAGTAACAGAGGTTCAACATCTTAAACCAAGGAGCTTTGTTTCAAATCTATTTGGCAGGGAAGAAAATACAAAACTGAGATATTGAGGAGACCATGGCGCATGGGAAAGGCTGCGAAAGGAGAGCTGTTCCATTCCAGGGAAGTGTGGTGGCATTACCCCAAACAGATCCATTCATGTATCTAGCTTAGTCTCATTTGTCGACAGAATATACTGTATCCTTATAGACAGTGAAAACTAGTGAGCTGAAAAACAACCTATTTCATAGCATCATTTAAAATAGCTATTCTTTTTCTTTAAGAGGCTAGAGTAGTAGATCTCAAAGTCTGGTCCTCAAGATTATCACAAGAAAATCATGAAAGAAAAAAAGAAAAATTATTTCCTCACAAAACTTTACTTCTGGGGGAATCGGCAGCTGCCTAGCTCCAAAAATTAGGCATGATTCATGGTGGCCCTGGGCTCAAAAGGAGTTAATAGTGGTCCACATAGGAGTAGGAGTTCAACAGTTTCCCAGGACCTAGAACTCAACAAGGATAGTGTCAGTCTGAATAGATGGGGATCTCAGCTGAGGTCTAGGGCTTAAAGTTAACTTAAAGTTGAGCAGGGGCGCATGCATTTTGGCAGCAGCTACAGCAATAAGGTGACAGGAGAAAAAAGAAAACTGAGTGTGCTGTGAATAGCTAAATAAGAGAGGGACTTGTGTTTGCAGTCACCCCATTTGTTGCTTAATTTTCTACTGGGAAAATCCATCTAATGCCTAAATAATGTACTTTTGGTACAAAAATCCACATAACTGTCATAACTGCAAACGCCTGCACTAAAAAAGGAAAGTAGTCATGAAACATTCATAAATTTCTTTGACTAAGAAAATACAATATGAGTTTAGAAAAGGATGTTTACAAAGATTATATGCCACTTATTCTTAAATCCTCCATAGAACTTAGAAATTACAGTATTAAGGCTAACACTACACGGCACTACAACGGGTTTATACAGTAATGCACTCATTTTAGAAATAAGTAACATTTTGAAAATGAGCTTAAACAATAATATAAAAAAGTCAGGCTTTTTTTTAAGCTGGTATGGACTTTTTCCATTTTTAAACACAGCGGTCAAGCACTATCCCCTTAAAAGCAAAGAACCACCTACACAGAACTGTCTGATTTATCTCACATGGGATCTGAAAGTCTGCTTCTTAACCAGGATCTCCAAGGTAACAGCACATGAATGGAAAAAAAAAACCAGAAATACTGTACCTAACTACCCTGTGTACTGAATTAATTTACAAACTACTATTGAAACCAGGCATCAATGTAATCATGTATGCACTAGATAGCGCAGATACTACTCACCTGTAACAGGGACAGCAGGAATCAGTCCTCACATATGGGTGACATCAACCCCCTGTGGCCTGAGGTGGGCCTCCCGGGGGAGGGGAGGCCAAGTCCAGGGAGTTAGAAGCTTCCCCCCCGATTGGGTGGGAGCTGGTGTCTGGGACTTGGGAGCCTTGGGCTTCCTGGGCCCGTGTCCCTGGCCTTTTGGCTGTGAGGCTGCCCTGAGTAAGGCTGGTAGTGGCCAGCCTGGGAGTAGTCCTTTTTCCTTGGGAAAAAGGGCTTTTTCCCCAGAGACGTTTTCCTTGAGAAAACCGAGGTCTTTTTAGACAGCCTCTGACGAGTCACTACCTTGGCATCAATCTCCGCAGCCTTATCAGACATCGGTTTCCCAAATAGGTTCTCACCATTGCTGGGGATATCCAGGAGCTTTTCCTGTACCCACTGCTCCAGGTCCAAGATCTGTAGCAATGCCTGGCACTGATGCTGGCGGCTGCAAACCTGGCCGCAGACTCAAAACAGTCATAGGTGGCCCAGGAGAGGAATTTGGAACACAGTCCGGGATGCCTGCTGCTAGGAACTGGAAACTTTGCAGAGCTTCCCCAGTGAGGCCCACCAAGAACCTCTCGAGTTCCTGTATCAGGCACTTAAGGTATATTCCAATGTACAATTCATATACCTGTATTCGGCACCCGAGCATGGTGCCCTGGTAGCACTTGCGCTCCATGGCGTCGAGGACCCGGGCTTCCCTGCCAGAGGGGACTGAAAAGGTGGTCTTTTGACTCTTCAGTTTTCACATGGAGGACTCAACCACCATCGAATTGTGGGGGAGTTGTGGCTTATGGAACCCGGGGCCCTTCCAGATGCGATAGATGGCGTCCAGGCGCTGACTGACTACCGGCACTGAGGCCGGGACTCCCACATCCGGAGGAGCAATCTCTCAAGGATGAGTGGAACCGGCACCATGAGAGTTTCCTTGGGAGGGGACTCATTGTAGGATCGCGAGCTCCTCGGTGCACGGGTCCCTCCTCCAACTCTGTCTGGATCGAAAGAGCCCAGACCATGTCACGAACGAAGTCATGAAAGGCCATGTCCTCAGGCGGGGAGTGGTGCCGAGGCTCCGGGGAAGATGGCTCAAAGGGAACATCCCAGTGTCGGGAGGTCTCCAGAGAGGTCTCATCATTTGTCTCCCAGTCAGAGTCCGAGGGCATTGAGGAGTCAGCCTCAGGAGCAGTACCAAGGAACCGGATTCCCCGGAGGACCTGGGGTTGGACTCCTGGAAACTCACCGGAGAGGACCAGAACCCCGAGAAGCGTGATCAATACCTCGATCGACACCTAGGACTTACCCGAGGCTGGTGGTGTTCGGTGCCAAGTTCGACACCCAGAGGCTCCCCCGAGGCCGGGGGGCTTGGTGTTGGGGCTGATAATGCCAGGGGCCCCTACATCAATGCCCGCTGCAAGGCCAAGATGGAGGAGAGGCTCTGCTCCATGGCCGCCATGCAGGACTCTAGGTCCGATGGCTGTGCAGCCTCTCGGATCCAATGCCGGCATTCCAGACAGTGCGTCCTTGAGGAGGACTATAGGTTCACAGGTCCTGGCACGGTCTCTGCCGGCCGAGGACTCTTGTTCAAGACTTTGAGGGTACTGCGCTGCTCGGAGTACACGAGTCCTGTTGAGGGACCTTGCCAGTTTTGATCGGAAGCACCTTCGTCGGGACCTTCTTTTTGGGAAGGTCCAGGGCCGCAATGAAGGAGCCGCCTGGACCTCTCATGAAGGGCTGGCTTTGGGGCTCAGCAATGGGGAAGCTGAGGCAGAGTCAGATCTTGGGAAAAGCTTCCCCTGCAACTCAGACGGCCTCCTATTGGTTTTAGGGTTCATGGCCTGGCACCAGTCGCAGGAGAAACTGTTGTAGTCCGGGCCCAGGCAGCGGATGCAGCAATCATGAGTATCAGTGACAGAACATCTGACTGCAGTGGTCGCATTTTTTGAACCAACCGAGAGTCATGGTGGGAGCACACCCAGCTGGGGTCGAGAACCTCCTGGCGAAAAAAGGCGCAAATGCCAGTCGAGGTGGAATCTCAAGGAAACACGGGGAAAAAAGGGAGCAGAGATAGGCACCAGTGGTGCTGCCTAGAGGCAGGAAGGGAACCGGTACACAAAACAGACAAAAGGAAGGAATTAAAGAACTTTTTCTGGGAGAGTAGAGGACCACATCCTTTGGGCTCTGTGGAAAAAAGGAGACTGAGCAAGATGGCACCCCTAGGTGGGAAGGGTACCACTCATGCATGGTAGAATTCCCAAAGGCTTTCTTTGAAAGCTGGGGAAATGCTCCGTGCGGGCTCCGTTGGTGCCGACGTCACCCATATGTGAGAACTGATTTCCTGCATACAGATCTATCTCATGCATATTCATTTTGTTATCCTGAAAACCTGACTGGCCTGGGGGGTCCCAAAGGACTGGGTTAGAAAAATAGAAACATAGAAATATGACGACAGAAAAAGACCACATGGCCTATCTAGTCTGTCCTTCCATAACAATTACAACAGTCCCCTTTTTACCTTTAGAGATCCTCTGTGTTTGTCCCATGCTTTTTTGAATTCAGTTACTGTCCTCATCTCTACCACCTCCACTGGGAGACTATTCCACAGATCCACTACTCTTTCCGTAAAGAAATATTACCGCATACCACTCCTGAATCTATCTCCCTTCACCCTCATCCCATGTCCCCTCGTAGCAGAACTTGCTTTCAATTGAAAGAGGCTCTCTCCCTGAACATTTATGCCATGGAGGTATTTAAACATCTCAATCATATGACCTCTATCCCGCCTTTCCTCTAAGGTGTACATATTAAGATCCTTCAATCTGTCCTCATATGCTTTATAATGAAGACCACTAATCATTTTAGTAGCCACCCTCTGCACCGACTCCATCCTGTTCACATCCTTTTGAAGGTGCGGTCTCCAGAATTGCACACTATACTCCAAATGAGGTCGCACCAAAGACTTATACAGAGGCATTTTCACCTCTTTTTTCTGCTAGCCATTCCTCTCCGTATGCACCCAAGCATCCTTCTAGCTTTTGCAGTCGCCTTTTCTACCTGTTTAGCTACTTTAAGATCATCAGACACAATAATTATTGCTCCTAATTATTGTTACCTTTTTTTTTTTTTTGATTTTGTATGTTTCTTTATATTTATAATAAACTTTAAAAATAAATTAAAAAAAAAAAAAAAAAAAAAAATCAGATCAGACAAAACCATGCCTAGGTCCCGCTCTTCTTTAGTGGACAAAAGTACTTCACCCCCTATACTATATTGCTCCCTTGGATTGCTGCAGCCCAAACGCATGACCTTACATTTTTTAACATTAAACCCCAGCTGCCAAATTCTAGACCAGTCTTCAAGCTTAGCTAGATCCCTCCTCATGTTATCTACCCCTTCCTGGGTGTCTACTCTATTGCAGATTTTGGTATCATCCGCAAAGAGGCAAACATTACCTGAAAGCCCTTCCGGTATATCACTAACAAAGATGTTAAAAAGAATCGGACCAAGGACAGATCCCTGGGGCACACCACTGATAACATCCTTCTCCTCAGAGTGAGCTCCATTTACTTGTACTCTTTGTCGCCTCCCACCCAACCAATTTCTAACCCAAGCAGTAACTTTAGGGTCCATCCCTAGGGTGCTCAGTTTGTTTATAAGTCGCCTGTGAGGAACAGTGTCAAAGGCTTTACTGAAATCTAAATACACATCTAGGGCTCTCCCTCGGTCCAATTCCCTGGTCACCCAGTCAAAGAAATCAATCAGATTTGTCTGACAAGACCTGCCTCTGGTGAATCCATGCTGCCTCGGATCCTGTAATCCGCTGGACTCCAGAAACCTCACTATTTTCTCTTTCAACAGCGTTTCCAATAATTTACTCACCACCGAAGTTAAACTAACCGGCCTGTAGTTTTCAACCACATCCTTACTTCCGCTTTTGTGTAAAGGCACCACATGAGCCTCTCTCCAGTCCTTTGGCACCACTCCCGACTCCAACGAGGCATTGAAAAGGTCAGTCAGTGGAGCTGCTAGAACGTTCCCTCAGTATTCTCGGGTGTATCCCATCCAGTCCCATCGCTTTGTCTACTTTAAGATGGGATAGTTTCTCACGAACACAGTCTTTTGAAAATTGTTCAAGATGTCCTTTGCTTCTGTTCCTATTTGTGGGTGTTTTCTGAGGTCCTGCTCCTGGTTCTTCATCTGTGAACACAGAACAAAAATATTTGTTAAGCAATTCTGCTTTATCCTTATCAGCTTCTACATATTCCTCCCCTGCACCCTTGAGTCTGACAATACCACTCTTGCTCTTCCTCTTCTCACTAATATATCTGAAAATTGTCTTATCCCCCCATTTTATTGCATTGGCTATTTCCTCCTCCTTTTGAATCTTTGCCTTCTTGACTACTTTGCTAGCTTCTCTAAGTTTTTCCAAATACAGATGCCTGTCTTCCTCTCTGTGATCTCTTGTATTTCATGAAGGCCTCCCTCTTTTTCCTCACTTTTTCAGCTACTTCTTTCGAAAACCATAGCGGTCTCCTTTTCCTTTTACCTTTATTTACCATTTTAACAAAAAGGTTGGGTGCCCTTAAAATATCCCCTTTCAGTTTTTCCCACTGTTTTTCTACATCCCTCAGCTGTTCCCATCCAACTAACGACTCCCTGAGGTATTGGCCCATCTTCGCAAAGTTAGTCTTCCTAAAGTCTAAGATCCTCACCTTTGAATGGATTCTAACAGCCCTAGTCCTAATACTGAACCACACCATCTGGTGATCACTGGATGCAAAATGATCTCCCACTACAACATCAGAAACACTTTCATCATTGGTAAGCACCAAGTCCAGCATGGCCCCTTCACATGTGGGGTCTGTTACCAATTGCCTGAATAGTTCTCCAAGTAGAGAATCCAGGATCTCCTTACTTCTAGATGATACTGCAGCAGGAATGTGCCAATCAACATCTGGCATATTGAAATCGCCTATCAGTAGCACTTCCCCTTTCCTAGCAATGCTGCACATGTCTTCAATTAACTCTCTGTCCACCTCTTGCTCTTGTGAGGGAGGTCTGTATATCACACCAATGCAAATAGATTTCTCTTTCCCTCTTTCTAGTTTAACCCACAATGCCTCCTCTCTCCCTTTTAAGCTCTGTAATTCCAAAGCTTTAATAGTAGTTTTTACATATAGTGCCACTCCTCGTCCCCTACTTCCTACCCTGTCCTTTCTGAATAAAGTATAGCCAGGTATAGTTGCATCCCAATCATGGTTTTCTGTGAACCATGTTTCTGTAACTGCCACTAAATCCAAGTCAGCCACTCCCACCCAAGCTTCAACATCAGGGATCTTATTTCCCATGCTACGGGCATTTATACACACTGCTTTCCATATGTTACCCATTACATTAAATAACTTTATGGAAATGGGTATCACCTTCCTGGGGGCTTTCACTTACCTGGGGCTTTCTTCACCCATCCCCAACAAATCTAGTTTAAAGCCCTCTTCAGTAGATAAGCCAGTCTACTACTGAAGACGCGTTGACCTTTCTTGGACAGATGGGTGCCATCTCTGCTCTGCAACCCTTGGAACAGCATCCCATGGTCTAGGAAACCAAAACGCTCTCGATGACACCATCCACGCAGCCATGCATTCATCTCCAGGATGCGAGCCTCTCTGCCTTGGCCTTTACCCTCAACAGGAAGGATTGAAGAGAAGACCACCTGTGCACCTAACTGCTTCACCCTCTGTCCCAGAGCCATGAAGTCACTTTTGATACGTTCTGAGATATACCTGGCAGTATCATTTGTTCCAACATGGATTAGCAACATTGGGTAATAGTCAGTGGGCTTGATGAATCTCTGCAAACTCTTCATAACATCTTGGATTTTGGCACCAGGCAGACAGCATACCTCTCTGGACATCAAGTCTGGTCGGCAGATGGACGCCTCAGTACCCCTCAGAAGAGAGTCTCCAACCACCACTACCCTTCGCTTCCTTGTGGTTACTGATTCTGCAACTTTGGGGTACTTGAGCTCTGGTTCTTCCCTTTCCAGGGATGCTTTCACCTCCTCCACTTCCAGGGCTGCATAATGATTCTTCAATTCAAGGGCTGGAAAAGTTGGATTGGTGATTTTGCAGGCCCTGGTGACTTGTGTCCAACCATCGACATTCTGTTGGCACCCATCTTCTCCTCCGCTGGAGAGCTTGGTTGCTGCAAGAAGCATCTCATCAATGTACTTCTCACTGTCTTGAATGCTCCTCAGCCTCGCCACCTCCTCTCTGAGTTCCTCCACTTGTTTCCTCAGAGTTTCAGCATGCAGGCACCCTGCACATGGAACCGGTCCTTCAACTGGCATTAGGACCTCTGTCTGGATCGAGGCAGAAGCTGTAACGGGGGCAACAGCTTTAGCGATACACTTTTTCCCAGCCATTGTTCTGTTTGTGGAGCTTAGGTATCTGTTAAAGCAAAAGAGAGAGATCTACCAAGTACCAGTCGGTTTCCCAGTTGTCCTTTCAGAGAAAAAGCAGCTACATCTCCTTAGTTATTTTCAAAATGTGCTGGTCCAATTCTCTGTGCTTCGTCAAATGGGGAGGTGCCCTATAAAGCAAAACTACTCGCTAGGGGTGGGTGGGAGTCAGGGTGGGTAGGGAGGGAACTAACACCTGATTAGGTGTTAGCAGTTCCCAAAGCTGAGGAGGTTACTGGAGTTCAACCACCTACTGTGCTCAAGGAAAGTCCCACTAAAGCACAAAAAAAGTAACCTTGCTTTAAAAATGTACAAAAAACCCTTTTAAGAGCTCCCAGTCAGAGAGCTAACAACTTAATATAATAAAACAAACCCTTAAATCCTTACTGTTGGTTGATCTGGAGATCTGGGTTGAGAACCACTGCACTAGAGTTAACCTCATATAATGATCCATTAAAGATTATCCTCCTCCTTTTCAGTCCCTTTTCCCCACCCATTAAATAATAAATTACATTACATTATACACACATACATATGTGTGTGTGAGTGTAGGTGTGGATTAGCATGACAAGATTGTGTACTCCACGGAGCCCATTCAGCTAGTGTTCCTAAACCAAATCATAAATCCATTCATCCCATAGAAGTTCCACCTGGGAGAATTCTGTACAAAACTTTAAAATTTCAGAAAATTCTGCAAAGTTATGCACGCTTTTTAGTAAATTTTTGTGCAGAATGCCTCTATCATAAATCCTAACTACTCCTCTAGACCACAAATTCCCGTTGCTTTTTCCCTCCTCAACTCCCTCACTCCAATCACAGCTCTCTCCCCAACACCCAAACCTTCCCTGCCTCCTCAGCTTTCTCCCTCTAACCTCTAGCAAGATCCCTACTGATGTGCTTATGCACATATCCCCATCTTACTTTTTCTCTCCGCCCCATGCACCTATAGTAGTTATCTTTCCCTTACTTTTCCTTCTTTCTTCACAGGCACATACCTCCAAATTGCTTTCTCTCCACCCATCTCCATACATATACACCCATCTCCAGCTCCCAGCCACCCCTCTAGACTCACCATCAGCCCATCTCCAGCCCCAGCCAGCAGCCCCTCCCAACTCACCATCAGCCCATCTTCAGCCCCAGCCACTCATCTCCTCTGCTCAATCACAGTGGCATTATTTTAACACAGCCACGGACGGATTTCCCTTTATTCACGCAGCTGTGCTACATTTCTGGCATCAGCACTGTCACGTTTTAAGAAAGTAAACAGAAGTGCTTCCTGTCTCTTTCAAAAAATAGGAAATGCTTCTGTTTACCTAATTAAAACCTTGTGGTGCCAGCATCATTAGTGTAGCACAGCTGCAGGAGCGAAAGGAAATGCTCAAGTGGCTGTGAAGAAGCAAACAGTATGGCAGGCTTGGGCACCCTTAAAGCTTGTGCGCAGCAAGCCTGCTTCACTGGTGCCAATGCCTGTACAGAATTCTGGATAGCAAGAGCAAAATTCTGAACAAATTCTGCATTGCATAGTTGCACAGAATTCCCCTAGGAGTGAACAGTGGGACTTTCCATCCATGTCAATGAAACCTGCTTGAAACATGCTGGCAGGCATCCGTAACAGCACTATAAGCCACTGAGCATGTCACAAACGTCCCACAGCACAAGAAGAGGGGCAAAAAGCTAGTGACAAGACGACTAAATCACCATAAAGAAAAGTGGAATCAACACTCTGGATTAGTGGTTCCCAACCCAGTCCTCGGGTACCCCCAGGCCGGTCAGGTTTTCAGGGTATCCACAATGAATATGCATGAGATAGACCTGCATACAATGGAGGCGGTGCATACAGATCTATCTCATGCCTATTCACTGTGGATACCCTGAAGACCTGACTGGCCTGGGAATACCCGAGAACTGGGTTGGGAACCACTGCTCTAGATAAATGGAAGAGGGGAAAGCAGCACAGACATTGGCAGAAAAATAACAAAGCACTTAGAAAGAGTAAAATGGCACCAACACTGGGAGGAAGACTCCAGGACATAGGCAGAAGAATAAAGCAGCAACAACACTTTCTGTATAACTCCCAAGGCAGCAAGAGTGGGTTAAAGCAGTGCTACAACTTGCTATAAGGTGCAGGAAGGAACACTGGAAGAGAGCCAATATATAGCTGGTGAAAGGACACCTGATAATGCCAACACAGTGGCAAGACAAGCTGTAAGGCCCCAAAACATCTAACGGCAGCCAGCACACCACCTGCACTGACTGCAAGGACCTAAAACACCAAGGGAGAACCAGCACAGTACAGAGATCAGCCACAAGGCCCTAAAACAGTCAAAGACAGGCCATAAGGACAAAAAACACCCAGATCTTCTGCAAGACTTACATTGTTATTTTCTTCTTTAATGCATTTTATTTGATTTTATTGTAAACCGCCTTCTATACTCTGTAAAGGGTGCCTATCAAGCCTAATCAAGGCAGGGAGGAGTGGCCTAGTGGTTGAGGCAAGGTACCACAGGCCGGAAGGTCGGTGGTTCAAATCCCACTAGGGGACAGCAACCTTGGGCCGGAAGGACTGGGGTTTCGAGTCCCACAGGTGCTCCTTGTGGTCTTGGGCAAGCTATTTAACCCTCCATTGCCCATGTTCCCTGTAAGTATTAGTGTATGTGTCTCATATCCCCTCGTGTTAAAATGTATCCCCCAATTGTGTTGCAACCACTTTGAATGAAGGATAAGGTGGTATACAAAATTGTCTAAATAAATAAATAATTAAACCATAAAAACCTAAAATATCCAAAGAGGACCAGCACAGTCTGGAAGGCCCCAAATTACCTAGATGACCAGCATAGCACCTGGACATATTGCAAGACCATTAAACACCCAAAGAGGACCAGCACAGCAGCAAGACAGACTGTAAGAGCCAAGACAGGGGAAGTAAAGTGAGGTCAGTTAAATTGCATGCCTGCAAATTAGAGTCCTTGCATCTAAGAATTTGTCCCTGTATGACAAGCCTTCATCAAAGGTTAGCAGAGTGCTTGAAATTATATCCTGAAGGATTTCAATAAAAATTTAAGTATGTACTATAGTGAAAAAGGCCCCAAAAGCAGTGGTTGGAAGGGGCAACAGCATTCATAGAAACATGAAAGCAGAAAAAGATCACATGGCCTATCTAGTCCACACTTCCATATCAACTACAATAGTCCTGTTTTTTTCTTTAGAGATCTTCTGTGTTTGTTCCATGCTTTTTTGAATTCAGATACTGTCCTCATCTGTACTACCTTCACTGGGAGACCATTCTATGCATCTACCACTCTTTCCATATAAAGAATCCGCATATTTTTTCAGATTCTATCCCCTTTCAATGTCATTCTATATCCTCTCATAACAGAGCATGCTCTCAATCAAAAGAAGCTCTCCTCTTGTGCATTTATGCCACAGAGGCATTTAAACATCTCTATCCTATCTCCTCGATCCCATCATTCCTCTAACCTATACATCTGTCCTCATATGCTTTATAACGAAGACTAATAACCATTTTAGTAGCCACCCTCTGCGCCAACTCCATCCTGTTTATATCCTTTTGAAGATGTGGTCTCAAGAATTGCACACAATACTCCAAATGAGGTTGCACCAGAGACTTATACAGAGGCACTATAACCTCCTTTTTTCTGCTGGCTATTCCTCTCCCTATGCACCCAAGCATCTTTCTGGCTTTTACAGCCACCTCTTCTACATGTTTAGCCAGTTTAAGATCAGCAAAAACAATCACAGCCACCTCCCACTCTTCTTTCGTGAACAAAAGTTCTTCGTCTCCCTCCAGTGTACAGCTCCCTTGGATTTTTGCAGCCCAAATGCATGACCCTGCATTTTTGAAACACTAAATCTCAGCTGACAAATTCTTGACCATTCTTCACACTTTGCTAGATCCCTCTTCATGTTATCTACTCCTTCCTGGGTGTCTACTCTATTGCATATTTTGGTACCATCTGCAAAGAGGCAAATTTGCCCAACAGCCTTTCTGCAATATCACTAAGATGTTAAAAAGAATCAGACCAAGGACAGATCCCTGCAGCACACCACTGGTAACCCCCTTCTCCTCAGAGTGAGCTCCATTTACCTGTATCCTTTATTGCCTCCCACTCGACCAATTTCTAACCCAGTCCTCCCTTAGCACCTTTTTTACCCCTCTATCATCCAAAGATACAACTGATTCTCTCACAGGTTTTTTTGTTATGAATGTACTTGAAAAAGGTTTTATTATGCGTTTTTGCTTCAACGGCAAGCTTTTTTTCAAATTCTCTATTTGCCTGCCTTATCAATACCTTGCATCTAACTTGACAATGGTTATGTTGTTTCCAGTATTTGTCATTAGGCTCCTTTTTCCATTTCCTGAAAGATGTTCGTTATTTATTTATTTTTTAGCAACAACAGCCTCTCTGACCTCACCTTTAAACCATGCTGGCAGCTTTTTGGACTTCTTTCCACTTTTCTTAAAGTGTGGATTAAAGCTGGTCTGGGCTTCCAAGATAGTATTTTTTTAACAATATCCATGCTTGATGTAAATCTTTAATCTTTGCCGCTGCTCCTTTTAGTTTTTTTCTTAACTATTTTGCTCATTTTATCATAGTATCCCTTTTGAAAGTTAAAAGGTAGTACTGTGGATTTCATTGCCATCTTTCCCCATTTATTAAATCAAACGCGATCATGCTATGATCACTATTGCCAAATGGCCCCAACACCCTTATCTCTTGCATGAGATCTTGTATTCCACTAAGGACTAGATCCAAAATGGCTTCCCCTTTTGCCGGTTCATAAACATGCTGCTTGAAGAAGCAGTCATTATTTCATCTAGAAACTATCTCCCTAGCATGTCTTGCTGTGACCCTGCTCCAGTCGATACCAGGATAATTTAAATCGCCCATTATGATTACTGAGTTGTAACTTTTTTTTTTCAACGTCCCTAATTTTTTTGAGCATTTCATCATCCATTTGTTCATTCTGGCCAGGCGATCGGTAGTACATCCCCACTGCCACATCGCCTTCCCCTTTTTACATGGAATTTCAATCCGTAGAGATTCTACAGAGTGTTTTGTTTCCTGCAACACTTTAATCCTGTGTGATTCAATGCCCTCTCTAACAGAGTGCAACCCCTCCATCAATTTGATCTACTTTATCATTGCGATATTTGTACCCAGGTATCAGTGTCTCATTGGTTGTCCTCCTTACACCAGGTCAGATACCAATTGTATCTAACCTCTCATTTAGTGCTATATATTCTAACTCTCCCATTTTATTTTATTAGACTTCTAGCCTTTGCATACAAGAATTTTTAGAGGTTGTATTTTATTCATATTAATCTGATTTGTAGGCAGGGGTAATTCGGAATGTACTTAAGGGCATCTGGTTTACTTTTGTCTTTATTGGAACCTCTGTCACTATGCCCTAACTTCAATCTTTTGCTAGTATCCTTCAAGGATACATCCTTCCAAAACATGCACTCTTGGGCTTTCCCCTATTATCTAGTTTAAAAGCTGCTCTCTCCTTTTTAAAGGTTGATGCTAGTAGACTGGTTCCATCCCAATTAAGGTGGAGCCCATCCCTTCGGAAAAGCCCCTCCTTTGCCCAGAATGTTGTCCAGTTCCTAACAAATCCAAAGCCCTCTTTCTTGCACCATCGTCTCAGCCACACTTTGAGACTCTGGAGCTCTGCCTGCCTTTTGGGTCCTCTGCGTGAAACAGGAAGCATTTCTGAGAATACTACCCTGCAAATTCTGGATTTCAACATCCTGCCTAAAAGCCTAAATTTGGCCTCCAGAACCTCCCTACCACACTTTCTTATGTCATTGGTACCAACATGTACTAAGTCAGCAGACTCCTCCCCAGCACTATCTAAAACCTTGTCTAGGTGGTGCATGAGGTCAGCTACCTTTGCACCAGGCAGGCATCTTACCAGACAATCCTCACGTCCACCAGCCACCCAGCTATCTACATGCCTAAAGATCGAATCACCAACTATAATGGCTGTCCTAACCCTTCCCTCATGGGCACATATCCCTGGAGATATCTCCTCAATGCGAGAGGGTTTTATATCACCTGGAGGACCAGTCCTAGGCTACAGGATCATTTCCTGCCACACCAGGGTGATGCTCTCCTGTCACATGACCTCTCTCCTCCATGGCAACAGGAAGGCTGCCAGACTGGAAATGGGACTTCAGTACTATATCCTTGTAGGTCTTGTTTATATACCTCTGTCATTCTTATGTCCTCCAAGTCTGGTACTCTAGACTCCAGAGATCGGCCTCGTTTCCTGAGACCAAAGAGCTCCTTGCACCTTATGCACATGTAAGACTCTTCATCAACTGGGAGAAAATCATACATGCGACACTCAATGCAAACAACTCGACAGCTCCCTTCTCGCTGCTGGACTGTTGTCTGCATCTTAGTTTTAAGGTTTTATTTAGATATTTAAGTTGTTTACTTAGGTTTGCTGGAACTACTTATACTAATACAACTATACCTAATATGTTTAAAGAACTTTATTCACCTCAAGATTAATTAATCTCAGGTCCTTAATTAATGTATTCTTTTTGTGGATAACCAGTTGCACCTGAAAATGAATATGGGCATCTCCTGCCCTTTAACAGGTTTAAGAGCCTATAAAGCTAATATTATTCCTGGGGTAGGTGGTATTCAGAGTGGGTGGGAGGGAAAGAAGACTTAATAAAAGCCGGCTCCCTACACTATGCCCTGACCTGTGCATCTAAGCTAAAGACTTAGCAATTTCCTGGGTGATTCACACAGCCCTTGGTTTGATAGAGGGGGCCTTTCAAATTGCCCCTTTGATCTGTCACTTGCCATTAACACCTATTTTAGACAACTTCACAGATCTTTTGCCTCCTAACTAGAAGGCTGCTTTGTAAAGGTCTCTAGAAACTAGTTTATTTCTTTCTACTCAGAGACTATTTATTCTACTTGTATGCTAGGCTATACTCTGGTTTGTTTTAATGAAAAGCTCTCTAGAAACAAATTTATTTCAGAGACTATTTACTCTGTTTTACTTTCTATGCTAAGCTATACTCTATTTCGATTTAAATGAAAAGCGCTCTGGTAGTACTAAGACCTGATTGACTCAGAAAAAACACTGAATTCTAAAATACACCAATTTATCAGCTTTAACCCAAAGAATTCCCCTTTTCCCCAAGATTTAAAGTATATTCCAGAAGATAAATACTTACAACTACAGATCTATTTCCAGCTGTAATGGTCCCTTTTGGTAGTCCTTCAATACTGCAGCGGCCAGAGTTCTGATTCTGCTCAGGTGGCTGCCGAGATGTGCCAAGCAATAATGTAGCATGGCTCAGACACGAGTAAGGACACTTATTAAAATTGAGAGGGCTCACCGCACACTGGGACCCCCTGAGCATGCAGAGGCCTTGCGATATTATTCTGTGCCTGCACAAATTGGCAATAAAAGATAGACTGATCAAAAAAATAAAGGGCCACTGCAAAACCATCCAGGATGGATGTGAAGAAGTGTTATTCAATGATCTGTCTGCGGTGACCATAGCCTGGAGGAAACCGTTTTGCCCAGTCACCCAACACCTGCAACAAGAGAAGCATCGTTATCGATGGCTCTGCCTGGCTGGGATGATCTTCACCGTTAATGGGATTATTAAAAAGGCCCTAACATCACAGGAAGCTGTAGTTGAGCTAAGTGGGTATAGTTGACATTACGTTTCCAGATTTGGAGATCTCACAAGTGTCAAGTCCCGCCAAGCGAATGAAATGGCAGACTGTGAAGGCAAGAGGAGAGCGCAAGAAGCAGTGTGATGGCTTCCATAAGGATGACTCCTGAGAGTACTCTGAGGCTCCACAGAATGAGCAGGTGAACTGAACTGTTGGCAGAGAGCACACCTCAGACTTATTTGGACTAAGAGGATTATTATACTTAAGTGTGGAGTGAGTATAATTGGGAACTTGGAGGGGAAGTCGTGGATTTGGATGTGGTGAAAGTGTTAGATGGAAGGTGGAATGAGGAACATTCTAGTGTGTTTGGCAAAGCATGCATGGGGGACTTGGGGATAGTGATTGGATGGGATGGGATAATGGTTAAGGGGGCGGGTTGATAGAGACTGAGTGAGAAGATGGAAGCATAGACGATTGTTAATGGGTGGACAGATGAGTGGGCATGAAGCACTTCAGTTAGGTGTCTTTGATTTCGTGAGGCCTTGGAGTACAGCCTTCTCAGTGCAAAAGGAAGGGGAGCAAGGAAATGTCAAGGGTCTGGGGTCTTGGCAGAAGTGCAATCTGCTACAACGCAAGGCTCGGAGGAGGATGGATGTACTTTTCATCCAGGAAACACATTTAAAGTGGTCTCAAACACATTTATTGCAAACGAGGCGTTGCCCACATGTGTTTTTGGCAGCTAGAGTTGGAGGACATAAGCAAGGAAGTGTGGTCATACTAATTTCTGAAGACCATAAGTTGGAAGTACAGACAGATTTGGAACAGTTATGGGCACTACCTATTTTTGGAAGCTAGCCTGGATGGCATCGCAGTAGTCCTAGTGAATATTTATGGGCCAAATGAAGCCCAAGGAGCATTTTTTGAAGAAATTTTGGACAGACTGCTCCGGATGTCCATGGACCCTTTAATTTTGGGAGGGGGATTTTAATTTGACAAGGAATCGCCGCTTAGATAATTCTAGGGGGATGGGCGGACAGGGGTGGGATACATCACCATAAACTGGGGAAATTAGTGGATACTCTGCAACTGGTGGATAGCTGGCGAGTTCGGGAGGGGAATAATTAGGCCTATATGTTTTATTCTCACCCTCATCAGTGCTATAGTAGACTTGATATGATCTGGCTAGACTGCACATGGGCGACTCCTATTGATAAGGCAGAGATTGATGATATTACATAGTCTGATCATGTCACTGTGGGTCTGCAACTCCGATGGGGGAGGTCATCAGGGGTTCTGTTTTGTAAGTTGAACGACGGCCTGTTGGAGAATGACTCTACAAAAGGTGAGGTGTACCCTTTGGGATGAAGGCCATTGTCTGGGAGGTGCTGGTTTCAGAGGCCAGCTACCATAAGCAGCAGCAAGTTGTGCAGGAGAACACAATGCTGAAGGAGCTGGAAGAGAGGGGGGTGGGTGCGGCTGGTGTGGCCACTGCAACTCGTGTTGCTGAGTGTTGGCACAGCTGTTGACCCTCCTAATGCAAGATGTACAGCTCCAGATGCAGCAGGTTAAGCAGACTTACTTTGAATGGGGTAAAAGGGCAGGCAAGATGTTAGCCCACAAACTTAAGCACCAAATACAACAGCAGCAGATTTAAAGCTGTGAGATGAGGTCTTGTGCTTTGAAGAGGATGAAATGTGGGAGATCTTTCGAGCATTCTATCAAGAGCTGTACTGTAGTGAAAAAAAACAGACAGGAGAAAGGGAGATAAGGGACTTACTTCGAGAGTAGTAGGAGTTAACCACATTGTCCCCAGATAAAGCGGGGAGATTAGAGGAGGATATCACAGGAGAGGAAATCCAATGGGCCACAGCAAGCATGAAGGTGGGGAAAGCAACTGGCCTGGACAGGTATTCGGCTCGCTTCTACAACAGATTCCAGGCAGTGCTACTTGATCGGCTGAGGTGCCACATGAAGAACATTCACAATTTGCTGAATTGGATCTGGAGGATATCAGGACAGGTTGTGTAGAACACAACCTGTCCTGATATCTAACATCCATTTTGCTCCTGGTCAGATGTAGAGTGTGTACAGGGACTGGCGTCAGAAAAGCTTAAATATGCTGTGTCTTCTCTTTGGCAATGAGGGCAATCGGCTGAGTTTTGTGACACTCCAGGACAGATTTCAGTTGTCCCGGGGACAGGAATTTTACTACCAACAGGTCCGACACCATGTGAAGTCCAGCCAGAGCAGTGTGGGTCCTCCTGAGAAGGCAAGTGATTTTGAGAAGATATGGGAAGGCTGAGCAGGGTTCAAAAGAGTTGGTCTCTGTACTTTATAATTTGCTAGTGCATTGCACAGAGGATACCCTGAGGCATTGTAAGAAATGGGAAAAGGATCTGAGAATGGTATTGGGGGAGCAGCAATGGAGCAACATTTTTAAAGAATATCAGGCGCTTGTCCTCAGCAGCCCCTATTGGTGGAAGAATGTATTGGGATCCAGCTCAGCTCTTTAAAATAGGGTTAGTAAATAGCAGGTTGTGTTGGAGGGATTGTGGACAGGTGGGAGCCTTTTTTTTTTTTTTTTTTTTTTTTTTTTACATGTGGTGGACCTGCACGAATGTGGAAAAATTCTGGAAGACAGTATAAGACAATATGGGAGGTTGGGTGTTGACGCCCTTGATCTGCCTATTGAACATACCCTTGCCAGGTGTGGTAAAAAAGGGGCCCAGGGGTCGACCCGAATGTGTTTGATAGCAGCACGTATAGCATTAGCTAAGCACCAGTGAGATCAGTTGACAGCCAAAATAACAGAAGTTATTGAGCGTTTGGAGTGGATATGACAGTTGCTTTGTTAGGGCATGAAACCCGGGGAGCACGAAGCCTGGGCAGCACATATCCATGCAAAATGGTCTGTGTATGTTAAGTGGAGGCAGTCTAGGGTTGCTAATTCAGGTTATTAATTAAGGTTGTTCATTAAGCTTGTCCAAGGGGAGTAAGCATGAGAGGTGGAGGGTGATATGGAGTGGAGAAATAAAACTTGAAAAACAAAATCTCTGGAGGTATATTGGAATTTGTAAATGCCTACTGGGCATAGTGTTTTGACATGTATTAAATGAAGTGTGACCAATAAATATTTACAAATTAAAAAAAAAAAGACATAAGGATCTCAGCAAGACAGAGCCTGCAGCTCAGAAATCCACCTTGCAGAACAAATTGTGACCAAGAAGACAGTCTTGAGCATCAAATCCTTTAAGGTAGCAAGCTTCAGTGGCTCAAAGGGGGCCACCATCAGGGCACTGAGCACCAGACATAGATCCCAGGAAGGGATCACAGACCAAAGGATAAATGCAGATGCCGAACTCCTTGGAGAAAATGAGAGACATCCGGGTGCAAGGCCAAAGACGTGCCTGCCACTTGGCTATGGAAGCAGGTCAGAACTGCCACCTGAACTTTCAGTGAGCTAAGTGAGAGACCCTTCTCTAGGCCATCCTGCAGAAAGGTCAACAGGGAGGACACCTTGGCCACCTCAGGAGTCAATTGCCGCGCGCCATACCAGCACTCAAATAGGCACCATACCCATACATATGCTACCTTGGTAGACCTCCTCTGGGCACCAAGCAGAGTAAAAATCACTGCTGGAGAGCAACCCTTATGCACTAGCAGTTTCCTTTCACGAGCCATGCCACAAGCGAGAATGGAGCCGGGTCCGCTAGGATAATCAGTCCCTGCTGCAATAGCCCCCAAAAACAGAGTAAGCCAAAAAGGAGATGCCTGCAGGAGCCGCATCAGATCTCCGAAGCATATGCTCCACTGCCAGTCCGGTGCTACCAGAACAATCCTGCCTGGGTGGCGCTCTAAATGCCAAATCACACATCCCATCAGGGACCATGGAGGAAACACATACAGCAACCACAGACTTGGCCAAGACTGGGTCAGAACATCAACGTCCTCGGAACTCCTCTCCATGTGGCGACTGAAAAAGTTCTACGTTTTTGCATTAGAGCGGTTAGCCATTAGATCCATCTCAAGGTGGCCCCAACGGCGCAGAATCAACTGAAACACCTATTGACTCAATTCCCACTCTCCAGGATTCAGAGAGTGCCAGCTGAGAAAGTCTGCTTCCACATGTTCCACCCTGGCAATATGCTGGGCCAACAAGGCTAGCAGATTCTTCTCTGCCCAGGCAAACAGGAGATCCATCTCCAGCGTCACCCCAGCGCATCATGTACTGTCTTGCCGATTGATATAAGCCACCAGCATGGCATTGTCTGAAATTATTTAAACCACCTGGCTGACAACAAGGGGCCGGAAATGCAGAACAGCCAATTTGATGGTCCTTGCTTCGAGACAGTTGATGGACCACACTGCTTCCCTGTGGTTCCAACAGTCTTGGGCCATATGGTCTCAGCAACAGGTTCCATAGCCCAAAAGACTGGCATCAGTCATCAGCAGTAAGCAGGAGCAATCATCCACCAATACGTCCTTCAGATGACAGGGCTGCCGCCACCGCCATGGGCTGGCCTTAACTATCAATGGGAGTGGAAGTCTGCACTCAAATTCCTGAGAGCTCAGGAATCGAGTCAAAAATGACCACTGAAGCGGTCCCATGCGAGCACACACATGCGGCACAATTGCTATGGTTGCCATCATCAATTCGAGGAACTGAAGATAATCTGGGACTCTGGGGGCCTGCTGCGCACAGAACAGTGCTAGGCAATCCAACAGTCTTGACTTTCTCCCCTGGCAACAAAACTCTGTCCACTCAAGAACCGAAACGTGCTCCCAGAAATTCTAAGGACTGGTAAGGCAACAGCTGGTTCTTTTCCCGATTCGTCACCCAACCAAGGCATTCCAGAAAGGACATCACTCGGGACATCACCCAAGACACTTCTGAGAGGGAACGGGCTCAGATGAGCCTTTTGTCCAGGCAGGGATGGACACAGATCTTTTGGTGCCACAGCACCTCAGGCGTCACCACCATGACCATGGAGAACATCATGGGACTGTGGGAAGCCCAAAAGGGAGGGTTGCAAACTAATAGAGCCGAGAACAGCAAAACAGAGATACTTCTGTTGATCCACCCAGATTCAGGATATTAAAATATGAATCGGCCAGATCCAGAGATGCCAAGAATTCTGCTTGGCGCACTGTTTGAATCACAGAGTGCAAAGTTTCCATCTGAAAGCACAGGACGTGCAAGTGCTCATTTACCCTCTTGAGGTCCAGAATGGCCTGGAAGGAACCATGCTTTCTTTAGCACCACAAAATAGTTGGAGAATCTGCTCTTGCCTCACTTGTCTGGGAGAAAAGACACCACCACCTTCTGGTGTAGTAACTTACACAGCGGCACCTTTGATCACAGACCCACACAGGGAAAAGAAGGTATCGAGAATCAGCTCTTTGCATTCCACGACATAAGCTTACTGAATGGTGTCTAGCACCCAGCAATCCTTGGTGACCCAGGCCCATTCCTGTAAGAAGAGGCAAAGCCTGCTCCCCACTGGAGGAACCAGGGAATGGGCCCCCAAATCTTCATTGTGCAGCCTGGAAAAAAAGTCTACCTCTGGAAGGGACTGAATCTCTGGGCCCTTGTGCTCCACGAAAGAACTGGGAATAAGCCCAAGGCTGAAAACAGAGGGGAAGAAAGGTTTTCCAGGTTGGTAATGATGATAGTCCTGGGACCCTCGGGAATCCGGCCAGTGCGCCCTTAGAGGATAGGCAAAGGCTGATGAGAAAAGGGCAGCAGTCCACTTCACAGGCCCCTTGGACCTGTCTTCCATGAGGCGGTATGATTTTGTCTCACCTAGGTCTTTCCCCAGCTTCTCCAAATCAATTCTAAACCGAAGCTTCCCCTTAAAGGTCAGTTGAGCCAACCGGGATTTGGAGAACGTGCCTGCTGCCCAGTGCTGGAGCCAAATCTAACATCGTGACACTGTTGTCAGGGCACCATCCCTGGCTGCCAAGCATACTAAGTTATACATGACATCAGAAAGGAAGACCGTAGTAGACTCTAAAAAAGGGGTAGTATCAGGTGGAAGAGATTGAATCCAGTGGAGCAGCTATAGAATATCCACTATCATGGCGAACTGCCTCCTCAGCCAGGAATCCACCTTGCAGTCCAGAAAATCCATTAAGGCTGATCCGTCTTCCACAGGAATGGAGGTCTATCTGGTAACTGCCGTGACCCTGTGCATCCACCCAGGGAATGTCAAACCACTCAACGTGCTCCTCCTCCGGGAGAGTAGAGATCTCTGCATACACCCTTAACTCTTTAGGTAGGGAGTTGTGGAGAGTCCCATTTCAACTGGATCATATCTTCAATCACCTCCGGGAATGGTAAGACAGTAGTGGAATTCTGCATCTGTTCCATGCTGGAAACATCTGTCAAGTTCAAAAGCAGATGAGACCCTGGAAATCAACGCTACCAGCTCCTCCTTCTGGAATAGGTGGATCACACCAGCCTCTGCATAATCTTCTGAAGGTGAGAGCACTTCCTCATCCACATCAGAGCACATCAACATCCGAGGCATAGTCAACACCTCGGATAGTTTCCAGCTGTTCTCCATTTGCAGGGAGTGTCCCTCGTCGCCACCCCTGCTCTAGAGGATGAAGAGTGGCTCACAGCACAGATGCCGGAGCCTCTGGTCAGCTGAACATCCTTACCCTTAGCGCTATTCTGCACCTCCTGCCCTTAGACAGATAACGGCGGACTAACTGCATCCTCTGGCTGAGAGGGGGGGGGAAGTATGTACTCCAGGGGCAACCCAGAACCTGTCATGGAGGAAGAGCAGAGTCCAGAATCCAAGGACGAGGCTCCTCACTTGCCACAGGTCAAACATTTCCTGGAAGAAGATGGAATTAGGGATAAGTATCATAACAGTGCATGCTAAGGCCGCATTGGCCCACAAGCACGTGTCAACTGTGCTTTTACATAACGCATATTAAAGGCGCTAAGGATGAAGATGGTATTCGAGCCATATTTAACGACATACTACACACCATAGACAACAGAAAGCACGGAGTTCTCATGATCTTCATCGACATTTCATCAGCATTCGACACAGTGGACCACAGAACCCTACTAGCAAGACTACAGAACATCGGACTGCACGGAACCACACTCAGGTGGTTCCAATCCTATCTAACAGACAGACAGATACAGGTTAAGATCGGAACCAACACATCCCAACCAATAAAGGTCACACAAGGAGTACCACAAGGATCTGCCCTATCGGCTGTCTTATTCAACATCTACATCCAGCCTATATGCAGCATCATAAGAGACCACAAGATAAAATACACCATATATGCTGATGATATAATGATCTACACCCCCATTCACGCTTGACAACCCAGACCACACAAAGATAACAGAATGCCTCCGTCATATGAACAGATGGTTCCAAGACAACATGACCATAAACTACAACAAAACCGAGGCCCTAATCATCACACGAAATGACAACTTCATCCCTCCAATCAACATCAAGATAGACAACACAACCATACCCATACAACCAGAAGTGAAATACCTCGGAGTGACGCTAGACAAAGAGCTGAATCTGCAGGCACACATCAGCAGAACCACCAAAAATGCATATCACAGGATGAGCCTAGTATGACGCCTCAAGCCCTTACTATCACAGGAGCACTTCCGCACAGTATGCCAAGCTCTAGTAACCCCAATACTAGACTTCTGCAACCCAATATATCTCGGCCTAACAACGCAGACCCTAAGACCACTACAGCTGGCACAAAACACAGCAGCATGCATAATAGCTGTCACCACAAGAAACAAACACATCACACCCACTCTAAAAGATATCCACTGGTTACCAATCAGCTCACGCATCAAATACAAAACAGTCATTAACATATTCAAAATCAAACACCAATTATCAGCATTCAGCCTTGTAGAATGCTTCAATGCAATATCAGACTGGCTACAATCACAAAACCTCCGTATCCAGCACAAGAAAACGGAGGTACTGTTCATCTCAAGAGACCCTGACTTTATTCCACCATCCCATGTAAGAGTCAAGGAAGCGGAACTACAAACCAAAGAAACAATAAAATACCTGGGGGTCACCTTAGACCAACATCTGGACATGAAATTTCATATAAGTAACATAGTCAAAGCTGTATATTTCAAAATCCGTTCACTCAGGCATCTGCGCTCCCTACTGGACCGAGACGATTTCCGGACCATATACCAAGCACTGATCCTGCCGTATTTTGACTTTGCCAATTCCATTTTACAAGGTCTCCCTCAATCTACACTACACCCGTTACAACTGGCCATGAATGCTGCAGCAAGGATCCTCCATGGAGCATCCAGAAGTGACCATGTGACTCCTATTCTAAAACAGCTTCATTGGCTACCAATACACGGAAGGATTATCTTCAAAACTTTACTTCTCTCTTTCAAGGCCATCAAGCGCCTCTCTGCCACTGCACTTACTGAGCTTATCCACACTGTGCCGCCCAACAGATCCAGGAGATCAACAGTCCTAGATCTATTAATAGCACCAAAGACCTTGACTAAATGCAATTGTACAACGGCAAACAGGGCCTTCAGTCTTTACGTCCCCAAATGCTGGAATGCACTACCACCGGACATTCGAGCTATTGCAGACCTAACTAAATTCAGGAAGGCAATCAAGTTTCACCTCTTCCGCCAATTCTACCCAGCCAGCAATGGAATCTAAATAACCCCACCTAAGAAACATCCATTCTTAGTCTTACTACAGTCCCAACCTCCCAACCCCCCAGTCCCAACCTCCTTCCTGCAGATCAGACACTGCAACTAATATTTCATGTACATAGTCCAACCCTATTATTGATTTATCCCTCATGTATATAGTTCAACCCTGTTATCCAAGTTGGTATTCCTGTTCTATGTAAAACCAAACAGTTCATGTTTAGGTTGTTTTTGTTATATTGTAAACCGCGCTGATACCGAATAGTGCGGTATATAAGCAACTGTAATAAATAAATAAATAAATCCACTCATCCAACCAGACAACAATGCAAGACCGAAGAGGAGGGGTACAGCCAACCGCGTTAACACACCAAAAGACAAACAAGATACACAAAGACACTGAGAAACGAGCCATATCAATGGCAGAACCTTCAATCTGGAACTCACTCCCCGATGAACTTCGCTCAACAACGGACATTAAAGACTTTAGGAAACTGCTCAAGACTACCCTCTTCAGGGAGCACTACGGGGATGTCACCTAAGCAATCCAATGGACAACAACAGAATCAAACCCCCATCCCCCCCCAACTCACACAAATTTGAATGCAAATTTATGTTGTAAATTTGTTGTACATAGTATTGTATATAGCACACACTGTAAATAGACCCACAAGAATCAACGACACACTACAACTACACACACGCACCGACCACTGCATGCCCACACTTAACACATTGTCTGTCGATTGTTGGCTGTGTGAGCCGCCTTGAATGAAGGATAAGGCAGGATAGAAATCAATTTAAATAAATAAAATATTACGTTGACTTTACTTGGGCAGAACGCGCATTAGGCAAAAACATTACTAACGTGTGCAGAAAACAGTGGGAAACCCACACACAGCGCCAACAAGTCACTAGTTGTCCATCCCGAATTGTGTCCCTCAGAGACCGAAACAGGAGCCACCAACAAGGACAATGTCAAGGTGAAGCCTTGGTACTGCTGGAGACAAAGAAATACTGAGGGGCCTCTGGTGGCTGAGGCGAATAGAAGCATGAGAGTGATACTACTGAAACCAGGGATTTTCACTGGTTGTTTGTTTCCACCAATTTGCTGGTAGGGGAACACAACCCACTTGTCTGGACTGGTCTATCAGGACAATATGGAAGTATGAGTTAAATGCTTTCAGCACCAGGGACAGAGAATGGGCAATGCTTGCAGTTAAAACGTGCTAAGTTATTGTGCATGCACCACTGCAGATAGCACAGGTAGGTGTGCTCTATATTTGGTAGTCTGACCCCTAGCAGTAGTTCCATGAGTCACCATTTTTAACATGCATAACAATGGGGCAGGAGCATCACAGGATCATTCCTACCCCACCATGGAAACCCTTGTAAGTGCTGAGGGGGCAGGGGGAAGAAATGATGCCGATAATGCAGGTTGGGGGTATGGGGTGTTGGGTTCAGAAGCTTGATCAGGAGTCTGAGATGATACTCATGCCGATTAGGGTTTTTTTTTTGTTTTTGTCAAGTTGCTGTAGACCATGCTAAATGCATTAGCAGACAGCATGATGAACTGTGTATGCCTTGTAGCACTATACAAATACTTGTAGTGCCATCTGCCTATACAATTACTGTGTGATATGTTTGCGCCCTGTGCGGTAAATGCATGGCTGGTGCTGTGCATGCCCCTAAGCATTACTACATGGACTTTGTACTTACAGTGCATTTCATTTTGTACTCAACGTGCTTTATGCGCAAAAAACCAAACAAAAAAAAAACCCTTACACATGCCCCTAAATGATTTCTTTACCTCATTCCTTATAGAGGAGGATGTTGTGATCATACTCCACTGAAATCCTTTTACCATTTGGAGCAACTAAAGCATATCCCTGTAATGCTAGAGGATGGAATATATTGATAAACTCAAAGAGCAACAAATTGCCAGGACCAGAAAATATTCACTTCAGAGTCCTGAAAGAGCTCAAACATGAAATTGCTAATCTGTTACTAATTACCTCTAATCTATCATTCAAAATGGCCATGATACCAGAGGAATAGAGGGTGGCCAATGTAACATTAATCCTTATAAAGGGCTACTAGGTTAATCTGAGAAACTATAGATTGGTCAGCCCGACATTGATGCCTGGCAAAATGATTGATGCTATAGGACATATAGACAAATACTGTGTGACTTAATGGTAATGACTCAGCAAGGCTCAACAAAGGCAAACACGTTTAGCAGCTTTTCTTTTCTTTTTTTTTTTAAACATGAAAACACGTTAAATGGATACTATGGTGAACTGGTTGATAGTGACAAATGCCTTCTGAAAATCCAAATCCAAAGTCTCTAAAGAGACTCAAAGGTATACAAGTGATGGGATAGGAGACTATATACCCTTTTGTGACTTGCAAACTGCTTAAGAGATGAGAAACAGAGTAGGACTCAATGGTCAGAGTGACAAGTGAGGTGATCAGACTTGCAGATGACACAAAATTATTTACAGTTGGTAAAACAGCAAAGGCTTTCAAGGATTTCCAGAAGAATCTTGTTAGACTAAGAGACTGGGAATCCAAAAGGCAAATCAAATCTAATGTGGACAAATGAAAAGTGATGCACACAGGGAAAATAATCACAACTGCAAATAAAAAATGCTGGGATCAAAGTTATGAATCACCACCCAGGCAAAGGATCTTGGACTTGCTGTGAAACATACTTTCAAATAATTAGCCCAGTGTGCCACAGCTACTAAAAAATAGAACATTAGGGATTATTTAGTAAAACAGACAGAAAAGAAACTTGAGTATGATACTTCTGTATAGAGTCCCTGATGAGACTGAACCTTCAAGTATCATGCATTATTTTGGTCATTCCATTTCAAAAACAATATAGTGGAACTAGAAACATGTCAGTGAAGAATACCAAAAAATGCAAGAAAGATTAACATCTTCCTTTCCCCTTATGAAGGGAAACTGAACACTTTAGGGATCTTCAACTTGGAAAAAGATAACAAATGGATTATAATTATGAGAGATGTTTATAAAATCACGAGTAGAGTGGAATAGTTAAATAGGGAATGGCTGTGTACTGTGCAAGCTGCGGCTGTATTTGGAACCTACTGATTTTCCAATGATGGTCCAAATGTTAGTCCTTCACCAACTTAATTATTGCAATATGATTTATTTGGGCTTCACAAAATACATTCAAGCCACTTCAGGACACTCCATGAAACTGACCAACAGTTGAAAATAAATCGGAGATCCCTAGCATACTCCACTATTCACCTTTCTTCATAGGGCTAAATGGCCAATTTTCTCAATGGAGAAAGGTGAATAGTGGACTACCCCAGGGATCTGTGCTGGGCCCGCAGCTTTTTCATATATTCATAATCTGGAAATAGGAATGAGTGAGGTGATCAAATTTGCAGATGACACAAAATTATTCAAAGTTGGTAAAACACAAGAGGATTGTGAAAATTTGCAAGAGGACCAAAATACATTGGAAGATTGGATGTCCAAATGGCAGATATAATTTAATCTACACAAGCGCAAAGTTATGCACCTAGGAAAGAACAACCCAAAAATTGTGGTTACACAATGCAAGGTTCCACATTAGGAACCATCATCCAGGAAAAAGATTTAGGGGTCATCATGGATAATACATTGAAACCCTCCGCCCAGTATAGCGGTGGCCCACAAAACAAATAGAATGCTAGGAATCATAAAGAAAGGAAAAGAGAATAAAACTAAGGATATTATAATGCCTCTGTATCGTTCAATGGTGTAACCACTCCTTGAATACTGTGTGCAAGTCTGGCTGCCATATCTTAAAAAGGATATAGTGGAATAAGAAAAATTATAGAGAAGAGCCACCAAAATAGTAAAGAGGATGTAAGGATACCCCTATGAAAAGAGGCTTAAAAGGTTAGGGCATTACAACCTGGAAAAGAGCCAGCTGAGGGAAAGATATTATGTTGTTAAGTGTCAACTCATGGCGACCCTCTGGATAGCTGTCCTAAATTGTGTTGAGCCTTCAGTCAGGCGTCTCATTGTTGATAGACTGGCATCCGTAGATGCTGTTACTGTATCGATCCATCTCATTGCTGGCCTTCCTCATTTGCGTTGACCTTCTACTTTGCCAAGCATGATATCTTTCTCTAAAGATCTCTCTCTTCGCACGATGTGTTCAAAGTATGAAAGTCGAAGTCTTATCTGAGCTTCTAAAAAAAAGCTTAGGTTTGATCTCCTCTAGTACGGACTGGTTTGTTCTTCGGGCAATCCATGGTATACGCAGTATTTGCCACAAGCACCATAATTCGGCCTTCAGTTTGTCCTGCACAGCTGATTTAAGTATTATCAAGCAGCTCTTTGCCTGATCACATCTAAGGCATTCCCTTGCTTAATCTACCAATCAGAGCTAGGGGGAGGAGCCTTGATACCGTTAGGAGCTGCCACCATCTGGATCAGACTGCCTGCCTGTTTGTCCTGCACAGCTGATTTAAGTATCATCAAGCAGCTCTTTGCCTGATCATATCTAAGGCATTCCCTTGCTTGATCTACCAGTAGGGGCATTTAAGAAACAGCTGAAGACAATCCTATTCCGTGAACATCTCTCAACAGAAACACCACCATGACCTAATACTTAGATTTAGCAGAAGTAAATCATGTCCATGTCTACCCATAATCATTAATTGTTGACCCTGGTGATGGCCCCACCCTAAAAGAAATTACCCCTCCCTATGTTACATGTTACACCGCTTTGACCCGGTGAAAAGCGGGATATAAATGCAGTTAAATAAATAAATAAATAGGGGCTAGGGGGGGAGGAACCTTGATACCGTTAGGAGCTGCCACCATCAGGCGTAGTCCTTAGGCGGGGGACATTGCAGAAAACGCAAAACTATCAACATTAAAACTAAGAAAATAATGGTAAGCAAGTAATTTAATTTAATTTAAAAGTTCATTTAATTAACCTATCAACTCACTTTGTAAACCCAAATAATCTGTTTTCTCCTAAACATAGCAAACAAAAAACTATAATATAGTGAATGTAATCATATGTAATTTAAAGTTTACCTTCTTAATTTAAAACATTTCAATTATCTAACTCCTTTAACGTTTACACAAGTTTCTAAAACATGCATACAACATATCAATATATACTTCTTTATTTTAATATGCTATTTCTTACACAGCAAGCTTTACAAAACGCTATAGTAATTAATCCTATTAGTCCAAATTATGTTAGGTATAATAATAATAGTTTCAAATACCATCATCATCATAAACAAAAAGATAAAAAATTAAATAAAATTCATTCTTCATCATTTAAACGTAGCACCAGAAACCCAATTCTTCATTCACCTATTTCATGAGTCTTAATAAATGCAAGGTCAATAAGAAATAAGCCAAACATTATCTATGATTATATCAAAGATCATAACACTGATATCATTTGCATCACAGAAACTTGGTTAAAAGATACAGATCAAATTATTTTAAATCAGATTACCCCTTTAGATTATTAAATATTTAATTGTCCTAGAGAACATAAAAAAGGAGGAGGAATCCTAATATTAGCAAAAACAATCTATAAATTTAAATCTATCACAACGAATAATTCTACTGAAACAACATCAATTATATCAAACCACCATCTCAATGTTTGCCTCACATATAGACCACCTAATGCTGCAAAGGATCACCTTTCAACAATTTTGGAATTCATGTGCACATATAGCTCTCAAATTAAACCACTAATTGCACTAGGTGATTACAATCTATCATCATCACCTTCTAATGAGTCCAGAACTTTCCTAAATGCAGTAAAATCGTTAGGTTATCAACAGATAATTAAACAGCCTACGCACCAACATGGAACCACTCCAGATTTGATCTTTTGCTCGGAGCAACTATTTTCACAAAATCAAATTAGAGTCCCAAAAGCTACTCTAGTACCTTGGTCTGATCATTATCTAATTTCATTTTCCTTGCATCTTCAAACTTCATCCAACAACTTAACAAGTGATTACAAAACTAGAAAATGTAAAGCTTTCCATAAAGAAGATTTTCTTAAAGAAATTATTCCACAGTTGCAACAAAACTACACCGAATTGGATAAAGCCATAGAAAATTGGATCATCATTATTTCAAATGCTACTATAGCCCTGAAAAATAATTAAGTGCAAACACGCAGGGCGAAAAATGCACCATGGTATTCAAATGAAATCAGGGAGACAAAACGCATTTTAAGAAAACTGGAGTGTAAATGGAGACTAACTAAATCTCAAGATATAAAATTTCTATTTAATGTTAAACAAATAGAATACAATAAGCTAATAAATGTTCGTAAACAATACCATACAAATCTAATAATGAAAGCAGCTAATAAACCAAGGGAGCTCTTTAACATTGTTCAACAACTCACAAAAGTGAACAATTCATATAGTGCCTATCAAATAGATCCCCAACTATTTGCGAACTACCTGATAAACAAAAATTCACTTTCACCAAACAACTTACCTACATCACAAGACCACCAATTTTGGATGAAACCTTGCATCGAATTCACAAAAGTCTGGAAGGATTTTTCTATACCAAATTCAAAACAAATTGAAAATATAATCAGCACAATTAATACAACAACTTCCCCAGCTGACCCATGTCCAGTGGAATGGATTAAAAGTACTAAAAATCAAATTAGTTTTCACACTGTAAATATCGTCAACAACTATTTAAAACAAGGACAATTACCATCTATACTAAAGAAAGCTGTAATTTGACCAATCTATAAAGGTAAATCACTAGACATCACTGACCCCAAGTCATACCGTCCTATTTCAAGTTTACCATTTATATCAAATATTATAGAAAAAGTAGTACAAAACAACTGCAAGATCACATTGACTTACATGCCCCACTGGATATACATCACTATATGACACTGTGACAGAAAAACTTGTTTAAACTTGTTTAAACAAGTTTTTGTCACAGTGTCTTAGCAACTCCCCTGAAGAACCCTAAGTGGCGAAACGCCGAGCGCTGGGTAGCGTCGGGAGAACAAAACAGCAGCTGTGCAAATAAGATATCAGCTATGCTGTTCGATTGAAGTTGAAGCTCGATCATTCTAAGCTAAGCAAACCAATTTTTTGGATTATTTTCCTGTGGATGGAGGGAGCATTTTATCAATAATACCTTTGAAAAATGGTAGCTATATAGTGTGGTCATTGATGTAAAGCCTATGACAGTGAATTTGAAGCGTTGTGTTCCTGTCTAATAATACTGAGACCACGTTAGCTTTCATTGTAGAATTGTGGCATATATTGATTCTTTTTGTTCTCTGGTCCACAAGTGAATGTGCCAGACTTTCAAACTACATTACTGCATTTAAATTAAACAGGTAGGGGGAAGTATGCAGTTTTGTCATACACCTCTGCTGATTTTAAACCATTGTTTCTCCTTGTTCCGTTCGAACTGTTGCTTCTGTAGGGATTATAAGGTTTAGGGATATGTTCCTGGTTCATAATCACTCAATGGCCTTTATAAATGTCTGCTCTAATAAAAATATGTCAACCAAACTACTATACAGTGGGCAAGGAGAAGCAGGCCAGCATAAAGCCAGCATGAAATCATATAAATATTTGCACTGCATATTACTGAGCTGGAAGGCCCAGAAATAGTCATGCAAGCACATACACAGGAAACCATGCAAAGAAGAATAAGCTGAGCCGTTAGCCCTGAAGACAGTAGATGGTTTTTTGACAGTTGGTGAGTATAGGCAAGACAGAGGCCTGAGGAATGTTGAAACAGGAACAGAGGGGACAGAAAGGTCAATGACAGGAAACAGAAGGAGGGAGGAGAGGGGGCCTCACAGAGGGATGGATTTGGAGACTGTATGCAATACACGGAAGCAAAAAAATGTATATATGTAACATGACTATTATACTCGGGGGGAGGAGGAATTCTGATGTCTGATGACTGACAGAAACTCTCTTCCCCGCTGCCTGCATTTGTCCATCAGTTATCTAATAAACAGAGATTCTGATTGCACCTGTACTGACTTTTGGATCTGGACAATACAGGAAATTAGTGATAATTAGTAATCGGTCTCTTGTGAGTAACAGGGCCTCACAATTGGTGCCGAACACCCGAGATTGGGGTACGGGTGGGTCTTTATGACCAAGATACAAATTTAAAGATTTGGATTCCCCTCAAGAAAGAGGAGGGAGGTACATTCCCGGTGCGTAGTAGAGACCGGAGGAGAAGAAGTGAGTGACGGATTCCCTAGGAAGACGGCGGCTGTGACGACGGCGTCGTGAGTATAAGTATTTTTAACCAAGCTTGGTAAGTGTTGTTTAATTTTTGTTTTTGTTATATGAATAAAGTGTAAGAATAATTTGCTGTTATAAACTGGGACTGAATGATAAGTGATTGAGACAGTACGTGTCGTCTGACACGAAGCGTGTGTGTGTTCTTGCTCACGGTTCCATACCTACGCGGAGATTGGCTGGGCTTGAACGAAGCGAATTCTTGTTTGAAAGGTGTCCTGGACATTTCGTGCACTTCCTTCCTCTGTAAATAAAGAGGGTGGATATTGAGATCCTTAAATAAAAGGTTTCACGTAGGAATCATGTCTCTGTTTAGGAGAAAGAAAGATGGCAATCAGGACACAATGGTAAATCAAGTTTCCCCAGTGACTCCGGTCGAACGGATGATGAGAGATAATCCCTTATTAGGAAAGGAAATAGAGAAAGTTATATCTATTTTCACCCCCACACAGTGAAAACACCAGGTTTACTGTAGGCTGAGGGACAGTGAAGGAGAATAAAAGATTGTTCTAAAAGAAAACAATGGAAGAAATCTCCTTATCTGGGATGCTCACAGACCAGAGAGGGTGACAATTAGATCAATTGAAAAGAACTAGTCTAGTTACATAACAGTGTACACATCAATTGTAATTATGGAGTTCTGAACTTTGAGGTTTGTTCTTTGAACATTGTCGGTCACCTGGCCAGTGCCTAGCTGTGTTTAATGAATAATTGCTCCTATATGTCGCCTGATGAAAGACAGCTAATTGTCTGCAGCAGGATAAGATGGTTGCCTGTTTCAGCTAGAGAGGGAGAGAGGCTGCTAAGGGATTATGAACGCATTACCTAGAGGAAACTCTCGATTGAGCAGTCTCTCTTGTTTGTTTAAATAAAGGATTTATTCAGTCGAAACAGGAGATGAAGTTCAGAACTCTTTTGGTGAAGTATTTTTTCCTCTGTAATTAGCTTGCTAGCTTTCTAGGTACGGAAATGACGCTGAGAGAAAGAAAAAACTGTTTAGAAAACTTAGGGACCTGATTCCATTCTGTGTGTGATGTATTTTTAGTTATAAATTGTTATGAATGAATGAATGGGAAGATCTTCCATGCTTTGATATATGATTATTGTTTTGTGGTAATATATTCTGGAAACAAAATTGGTAATAGAGGAACAATAACAGCTATGATACCTGCAGAGTGTGATTCAAAAGTTACTTTGCTTTTGAAGCAGAATTACCAGTGCAGCCGTTTCCCTTCTGGAAGTGCCTGGTTTAGTATAACACTCACGCAATCAATGCTTTCTTAATTTAGATTTTATGATCTCTGAAATTGAACTGCTTAGAATTCTTTGCTACTGATACAACAAGGGAAAACTGTTTCCGTTTTTCCTTTGACCTTCAAAGTAGAGGTTAAGAGCCCTGCAGGATAATGTGGTATTCTGGGCCAGTGGTTGCCAGATTGCAACTTGAGAATGGTTTAAATCCTGAGTGAATAAGAAGTTAATCATGTTTGGATTTTGTTCTGATTGTTATGCTATTAAGCAAAATTAAAAGTTAAACAGGGATTTTATATCAGTTTTAAATGTCTGCTTCCCCGAACTGTAAGATTCAAGGTAAATTACTGTGTGTGTTGTTAAGCTCTGCACTGATGACTGATGAACAGGCCAGTGCCACCATGGGCGTTCACTCATCTTCCCAGTTTTTATTTGCTACGATATTGGATTTTAGGATAAATTCACCTGTTTTTAAAGTTATGTGTTAGTGTCCAGAGCAAAAGTGTACTTTTTTTTTTTGGAAGTCTTTTAAATTTCAGTTCCAGGAGTTCTGTCTTTAGTTGCTATTTAGAATGAGCACATATATCCATTCAAAACTACACCAATTAAGTTAGTGGGACTGGGACATTGTTTAAGAATCTAAATTTATATTTTCTGCCTCCCATTTGTTTGGCTTTTAACAATTGTTTTAGAAGCAGGATTAGCTGATGTGTGCGAGCAGCAATCCCAGAACGCAATCCAAGAAGAAGGGGGGAGGGAAATAGCATTCTTTTGTTTGTGCTTGTAGATTTCAGGCAACTGAATTGGTGGAGCGAGTGAAGGACATTCTGATAAGACGTTATTTCAGATCTGATGCAGCACACCTGTGGACAACAGCGACCCCTACTGCAACTACATAATGCTGACTTTTGTGTGACCTTTTGAACTGGTTCAAGCTTGTTTGCAATTTATATAGAATGGTATAATGGTATAAACAGTATTGTGTGTTCTCTCTTTCTGCTCTCTCTCTGGAGAGTGGCAAGTGTCTGCTGTATTATGTTTTAAATGCTATCATGTATCCAGGAATATCAGGGTTTCACTGCTGTTGTACTTAATCCTTTTTATGCCTGGAAGCTAGTGTATCAGGCTGTATTTCTGCTCTTTTTCTAAGCCATGCTTTAGGCTTACCTCTTTAAGGCTACTTTTGAATAAGTGATTCCCACATTGTCTATTTGATTTGGCTAATTACATTAGAGAGGTTCGACCAGAGCCTCGGCTTCGGATCACGTTCCAAGAAATTGCTGATCGGGTAGCTCTACTTCCTTCCTGTACCAAATTGATTGCTGCTAAACCTGCTCCTTGGGACACCATCTGTTTCCTTCATCCTGATGGACAATTAGTTTTACTTCTGCATGTTCACAATACAACCCACATCTCCAAAGAAGTTCTCACTTCAACCCCCTGCCTTGAACTGAACTCGGGACAGTCTGCTGAACTTTTTGATACCCTTGTGTTCTCCATTGCTATTAAACGTAGGTTAGATGCTGGACTTCCTTGGTACCTTTCCAGACCCCTGCCATAACTGCTGAACTTGGTATGGCTATACGCCGTCTGCAATGCTTACTGTATGTTCAAATGAAAGCTGTTATTGATTCTATTAGTAAGTTGTCAGAGTCCCTAGAGCAGAATACCCAAATGACTCTACAAAATAGACAGGCACTAGATTTGCTCCTTGCATCTGAAGGAGGCCTTTTGCTCTTTTATTAATGCCACTATTTGTTGTATAGTCATAGCGAATCATTCAGTGTTTGTGCTTAATGCTATGGATAAAATACGCCACCTGTCAGATTTACATATTGATGACTTTAAGGGAGGACTGAATGTAGGTAATTGGTTAACATGCCATACACATGTGAATGTTTCCTATGCTGTGGTCCCCATTCTGAATTCTCTGACTTGGTCTTATCTCCTCCACAAAAAAAAAAAAAAAAAAAAAAAAAAAAAACATGGGAGAATTGTAGGGATTATAAGGTTTAGGGATATGTTCCTGGTTCATAATCACTCAATGGTCTGCTCTAATAAAAATATGTCAACCAAACTACTATACAGTGGGCAAGGAGAAGCAGGCCAGCATAAAGCCAGCATGAAATCATATAAATATTTGCACTGCATATTACTGAGCTGGAAGGCCCAGAAATAGTCATGCAAGCACATACACAGGAAACCATGTAAAGAAGAATAAGCTGAGCCGTTAGCCCTGAAGACAGTAGATGGTTTTTTTGACAGTTGGTGAGTATAGGCAAGACAGAGGCCTGAGGAATGTTCAAACAGGAACAGAGGGGACAGAAAGGTCAATGACAGGAAACAGAAGGAGGGAGGAGAGGGGGCCTCACAGAGGGATGGATTTGGAGACTGTATGCAATACATGGAAACAAAAAATGTATATATGTAACATGACTATTATACTCGGGGGGGAGGAGGAATTCTGATGTCTGATGACTGACAGAAACTCTCTTCCCCGCTGCCTGTATTTGTCCATCAGTTATCTAATAAACAGAGATTCTGATTGCACCTATACTGACTTTTGGATCTGGACAATACAGGAAATTAGTGATAATTAGTAATCGGTCTCTTGTGAGTAACAGGGCCTCACACTTCTTGATCAATGTACAGATTGTGCAAGAGAACGATTGGGTGTTCTGGTATACCTATGCTTAACATGGCCCAGAATTTCTCATGGTTTACACAGTCAAAAGCCTTGCTGTAGTCAATAAAGCTCAGATATCCTTTTGGTATTCTTTAGACTTTTCAAGGATCCATCTCACATCCACGATGATGTCTCTCGTTCCTCGCCTTTTCCTGAACCCTGCTTGCATTTCAGGTAGTTCTTGTTCCAGGTATGGTTGTAGTCTCTATTGAATAATCTTCAGTAGAATCTTCATGGCATGTGGGATCAGAGCGATTGTACGATAATTTCCACAGTCAGTTGGATCACCTTTCTTTAGTATTGGCATAAACACAGATCTTTTCCAGTCAATTGGCCATGATGTTGTCTTACAAATTTCCTAGCAAAGCCTTGTAAGTATGATAACATCTGCCTCAAATTGCTGTAAATACTTCTATGAGAATGCCATCAATGCCTGGTGCTTTGTTATTTGATAAGGTTTTCAATGCTGCTTTGACTTCTTTCATCACCAATGGTTCCTGATCATAAGGTACAGGTTGAAACGGCTGTTGGTCCACTTGATCTTTATCATATAAAAAAACTCTGTATATTCTTTCCACCTTTTCTTTATCTTCTCAACATCATTCAACATAGATCCTTGAGCATCTTTAGGAAAGCCGATCTTGTTCTTCCTCTAATAGTTTCTGCTTCTATTTCCTTGCATGGGTCATTGTAGTACTTTTCCTTGTCCTGTCTTGCTGCACATTGGAAATCTGTTGAGTCCTGCGATTGCCTCTCTTTCTCCTCTGGCTTTAGCTTCTCTACATTTCTGAGCAATTTTCAGAGTTTCTTCAGTCATCCATTTTGGCCGTTTTTGCTTTTTCACCTTTTGTAGAGGACTTCTCGTTTTCTTCCAACACAACCTTCTTGATGTCATTCCATAACTCTTCTGGAGCTCTGTCATTTGTATCTAATGCAGCAAATCAATTTTGCAGGCAGTCTTTAAATTCCAGTGGTATATTCTCAAGGTCATATTTTGCTACATTCATGAGTGGCTTGCTCTTTTTCAATTTTAGCTTGCATTTGCATACTAGTAGTCGGTGATTTGTACCACAGTTGGCTCCAGGTTTTGTCTTTGTTGATGTTATAGAGCTTTTCCATCGTAGACTTCCACAGATGTAATCAATTTGATTTTTGTACAATCCATTGGGTCAAGTCCATGTGTACAGTCACCGCTTGTGTTGATGGAAGGTGTTTCAGATGACTAGATTGTTGGGTCTAGCAGAATTCTATCAATCTTTCCCCAGCTTTATTTCTTTTGCCCAAGTCCATATTTCCAACCATTTTGCCTTTTTCTTTGTTGCCAATATTTGTGTTCTAGTCCCCCATGACTATCAGAACATCCTGCTTACATGTTCTATGAAAACGTACAGGCTGAAATTGACAGAACTCATCAATTCCATCCTCTTCTGCAGCTGTTGCTGGGGCATATACTTGAATTATAGTTGTGTTGATAGGCATTCCTTGTAGACGAATAGAGATTAAGCGTTCACTGACTGCACTGTATTTCTTGCAAGTTTCTTCTTAATTATAAATGCAACACCGTTTCTTCTTTGTCTTTCATTACCAGCATAGTAGACCATGTGATCATCAGATGCAAAGTGCCCGATGCCAGTCAATTTCAGTTCGCTGACACCCAACAGATCAAGTTGCACATGTTCCATTTCATTCTTGACCACCTCCAACTTCCCTTGGTTCATGCTTCGTATGTTCCATGTCCCAATATGCAAGACATCTTTGCAGCTTCTGACTCATTTCATGCGCAGCTACATCAGCAGTCAGACGTCCCGAGGGCTTTGATCCAACCATATCATAAATGCTGGCTATACTCTGAAAAGTCTTCAGTTCCTCCATTGTAAGCAGATGAGTACCTTCCGACCTACAGATCTCATCTTCCAGCACTATAGTGCAATTTGTTTTGTTGTGACTATCCATTGGGTTTTCATAGCAAGATATGGAAGTAGATTGCCAAGCCTTTCTTCCACGCAGTTTAAGTTTAGTGTTGTTGCTGTTGTCACAGAAATGTGATCCTCCGCCGCCAATACTGTCCCATTCTGCTGCTGCCATTAATGAATGGAGTAGAGTGGGTAAATATAGATTGGCTGTTTACGCCATTAAAAAGTAGAAAGACTAGGGGGACACACAAGGTATAATGTAACCCATTTAAAACTAATAAGAGAAAATATTTTTTCACTCAATGTGTAATCAAACTCTGGAATTCATTACAGGAGGATGTAGTGAAGGCTGTTAGTGTAACGGATTTAGGTTTGGACAAGTTCCTGGAGGAAAGGTCCATAAACCATTATTAAAGAGGACCCGGAAAATTCACTGCTTACTCCGGAACCTGTGTGCCTTTTTTGGAACCTGCCAGGTACTTGTGACCTGGATAGGCCACTATTGGAAACAGGATACTGGGCTTGATGGACCTTGGTCTGACCCAGTAAGGCATTTCTTATGGTTTTGTTTTTGTTTGTTTTTTGTTTTTAAACACTGGAGGATATGGTCAAGATGATCAACACAGTGGGATTCAAAAGAGATCTGGAGTAAGTTCCTGAAGGAAAAGTCCATAAAATATTATTAGCTGGGAATACTTGAGAGAGTCATTGATCATCCCTGAAAACGAACTATAAGATCAAGACCTACTTTTTGGGCTCTTCTGGATACTTTTGACCCAGAATGGCCACTGCTGGAGACAGGATAGTGGGCTTGATGGACTTGGTCTGACCCAGCATACCTTTAAATAGGATCTTAAAGCAACATAACCAGTAAAATGACCTAGTTTCTATTAGAGTACATTTCACCTCCCACTTTAAAATTACATTTATGAGATCCAATTTTTTTCTTTTAAGTTAAATATTGAAATCACGTTTTAGTCAGCCAACCACATTAAAGAAGGCCTACCCATCTTCCAACCTCATATTTATTTATTTAGCTTATATACTGCATTTCCAGTGATCAAGGCGGTTTACAGAAAACAAAACGTAACGTTACAAGGAACATTTACATAGATCTGGGGTCACCAACCTCCAGAGGGCCGCGGGCCGCACAGCCGACTACCGGGAGCCTCGCGGGCCGCACCCCCCTTCTCCCCGCCCCCGCGAAAAAAAACAACAAACGCAAAATTATGAAAACAATGGCTGATCACCTTTATTGAATTTAATGAGATGGCTGATGATTCATGCTAGCAGACAAACGGTTAAAGTCCGGCTTCACAGATGACACTGACAGGAGAAGGGACGCTTGCAGGTGGTCGTCGGTGAGCTGCGAGCGCGTGGATGACTTTATCAATTTCATTCGGCTGAACAGCTGTTCGCAGCAGTAGGTTGAGCCGAAGAGAGCAGCGACCTTGCGTGCGTTGGCGGCCATGGACGGGTGGGTGGCCGCCTGTGTCTTCCAAAATGCGACAGGGCCCATAGCCATGAAGCGCGACTTCTGTGCGTCGTCACACTGCAGTTTGATCAAGTCTATTTGAAGGTCAGAGGGCACGTCGGTGGGGTTCATCTCGAAGGGGGCACTGAAGAGGGCAAAGTCTTGCGAGTGCTTGGTGAAGTCTTGGAAACGAGCCTCAAACTCCGTCTTGAGATGATGGATGGTGGATACGTAACGGCGAGCAGCAGCAGCCGAAGGCGTCAGTGCAGCGAGCTGCGCAAAGTGTGCGAAGTTGCGTGCTTGCAGCTGCTTTTCCCACAGCATTAGCTTCACTTGAAAGGCCTTGACCTTGGCGACCATGTCTGAGACGAGGAGTTCTTTGCCTTGCAGTTGGGTGTTGAGCTGATTCATGTGAGCTGTCAGGTCGACAAGGAACGCTAAATCCTGGCACCACTGAGGATCGCGCAGCTGCGGGAAGTCGAATCCCTTGGCTTCGAGGAAAGACGCCAGCTCCTCTCTCAGCTCGTAGGCATGCTGAAGCATCTTCCCACGGCTGAGCCAACACACCTCGCAGTAGTACAGCAGATCACCATACTGTGCGTCAGCCTCTGCAAGCAAGTCCTTGAACTGGCGATGATTCAATGCGTGCGACAGCACCAAGTTCACAGCCTTCACAATGACCGACATGACCTCAGCGATGGTTGCAGACTTGGCACAAAGGGCTTCTTGGTGGACGATGCAGTGCAATGTCTTGATATCCTGTTTGTGGCCGAGGTCGCGCACGTGCTTCACAAGAAGCGAGGCAAAGCCGTTCTTCTTCCCCAACATGGCAGGGGCGCCGTCAGTGGTGACACCACACAGACGCGACAAGTCAAGTTCAAAGTCCTTGATCCAGGAGAGCACAGCTGCCAACACATCAGCGCCAGTGGTGGTTCCGCTCATCGGCACAAGCTGAGCGAACTCCTCGATGACGAAGGAGTCTGTGACGCCACGGAAGTAGATCGCCAGCTGAGCGATATCCTTCACATTTGTCGACTCATCCAAGGCAATCGCGAAGTGCTGACAGTCACGGAAGCGCTGCTTCAAGGTGCCCAAGACGTCGTCCTTCATATCTTCGACGCGGCGAGTGAGGGTCGGAGCAGACAGGCTGACCTTCTCGAAGACCGCCTTCTTCTCAGGGCACACTTCGTCGGCGATGGCAAGTACACAGTCCTTTACGAATTCGCCGTCGGTGAAGGGCTTGAGACGAGTTGCGGCGAGGTAGGCAACGCGGTAGCTAGCTGTGGTGTTGCTGGCGGCTGCAGTCTGGGCGGCTGTCACGCTCTTCACAAAGAGAGCGGACTGGCGTTGGAGCGCAGACGACACGCGGGTAAACTCCTGCTTCTTCTTGACTGCATCCATCTTGGCGTACTCTGGGTGGACGGACTCGAAGTGGCGCTTCACATTGTAGTCCTTCAGAACGCCAACGGTCTTCTGACAGATGACACACAGCGCACAATCCTTGTGCAGCGTGAAGAAGAGCTTGTTCCACTCAGGGTTGAAGCCGCGGTTCTCATCGCTGAGCTTGCGCTTCTTGTTCATGGGGGAAGCCATGGGGAAAAAAGAGAACAGGAATTCTATCGATAGCTGCAAAAACAGAATCAAAGTTTAAGCCTTATTGCTGATTGGTCCTCTAATTTATTTATTTATTTTATTTATTTATTTAATTTATTTAACTGTATTTATATCCCGCTTTTCACCGGGTCAAAGCGGTGTAACACATAACAAGGGAGGGGGGATCAAGGGGGGGGGCCATCACCGGTGTCGTGGTCTGTTAGCCAGGTTTCCGTTACACAGAGGATGTCAATCTTATCTGTTGTGATCAGGTCCTGGAGCATGTGATATTTATTCCTAACTGAGCGGGCGTTTATGAGTGAAATGGAGAGGTCGTGGTGGTTTGTGGGGTCAGTGGTGCAGGTTGGTGTGCAAGGTGAGTGTGTGTGCTTGTGTGCATGATTGTGGGTGCTTGTGGGTTGAGCTGTTGTGGTGTCTGGGCAGAGGGGGTTGCAGGGTTTGGCTGAGTGGGGTTGGAGGATTAGGAGGGGTGTTAGGAGATAGATGGGGGCTAGGAGTGGTGGCATGCTGTGTGGGAGTACCTGGGTTCTCCAAGCGGTGTGGTCGTTTTCTTTGCGGGGTGCGCCAACGAGCGGTCGAGATGATCTTTAACCATGAAGGAAGGCTGCGCACAACGAGAAGGGAAAAGGGCAGCGCAAGTAACTCACTCAAACCTCCGCCTGTAATGTCAGGAGCGCGGGGCCGCGGGAAGTCGGAGGGAGCCAGTTACTCGCCGGCCGCTGTGAGGCTCCCAGATGCAGGAGGAGGGGGGTGAAATTGAGGGAAGAAAAATCTACCTGCAAACGCTGCTGAAAAGAGCAAAGGGGGGAGGCATCTTTCAGGCACTGACAACCGCCCACACCAGCGACTTTCCTAATGCAGTGGGGCATTATCCCACGTTCCCCTCTTGCTCCGTCTTGATATCCTTCGTTCCCCACCCTCCGCTACCATCCAGAATGGAGAGGCTGCCAGTTCTAGAGCATCCTGGAAGAATGACCAATCAGAGGGCGCCTGGCGTCAACGAGCCGCCTCCATAGGTCCAATCGGCACGGTTTGCCCCGCCTTTCTCGGTAGCTCTCCACCTGCAGGCAGGTCCTTAAAATAGGTTGGTGCAGCTGGTGGAAAAAAAGTGCAGTGTGTGGCATTGCGGAGATGCTGCAGTTGTGTACTTTTCTAAAATAGGCTATTGGTCGCGTTGTAAAAGTTCCTAAATGCAGATATTTTGTGCACAAAGTGCACTTTTGCAAAGTCACTTCACAGTCATGCCGCGGGCCGCAGATACAATGACGGGAATCCTTGGCGGGCCGCACGTAATGTTAACCGGGGTAGAGCCTCGCGGGCCGCACGAAGGGACCTCGTGGGCCGCATGCGGCCCGTGGGCCGCAGGTTGGTGACCCCTGACATAGATAAATACCTATGTTAAGTTAATATATAACGACATAAAATTTACATTCAATATTTAACATTCAACCGTGCAACTAAGTTATAATTAGAATGACAGGGAGATGTGGAAGTAGGAGCTAAAGTCATATGGGAATCAAGCAGTCCAGATGTAAGAAATGGGTGGATAGAATTCACTACTCAAGGAGTTCATGGATAGAATAGTGCTTAAGTTATGCCTCCAAAGTGTTCTGAAAAGAAGAGAGTTTTTAGTAACTTCTGGAAAGTTGTAGTATCAGTGCTAGCTCTTATGTGTCCAGGTATGGAGTTAGATAGGCTGGGCGCATGTAGGAAGAATGCACGTGAACTAGTTGTCTGGTTGAATTTGGTAAAGTCTGAAGGAGTGTAAGTAGATGTTAAGCAGGGCTCCTTCTATGCCAATTTATTCGGTGTTCTCACTATTATTGATTGCAAGTAATGTGAGGATAACCGTCGTGACCCCCTGCCTGGGCCAAAGGCTGATAGGCAAAAGGGCTGCCTTATTTGCCCTTAAGTAATGTCACAAGACTTTTCTTCCAGCAGGGGTTGCTGGGACTTGTAGTTCTTATATTACTTGAAGACAAAGTAGTATGACCACTCGGGGTTTTTAAGGCAAAACAAAGATATTTTGGGTTTCCTCTCTCGCATCAAAATTCACAACGCTACGTAAAGTAGGATTATTTCTCCAAATGAAAATCACCAGGAACACAAAATGTGGCTGGAACATCAGAACTTAATCAGATTCTTTGCAACAGTAGCTGTTCATAGCATTCTTCAGCACAAATAGTTTCACAGCTACTGCTGGTATTTACAACAGGTAAATTCTTTTTCTCTTTTATCCAAGGCTGATGCATTTAACCCTCAGGTTTCAGTGGAAATTCTCTTTCTTTCTTTCTCACAGACGCTCTCAGCTCTCCATTAGCTAAACAAATATGCTATGTAAACTTCCTTCCACAGTTCAAGGCTAGCACATGTTTAAGCTTTCTGCTTTACAAAAAGAACAGTCCATCTCTGTTTCGTCACACTCAGGAACTCTCTCAAACATCAACTTGCATATCTTCATAAGCTGCAATTTGCTTATCTTTCTCCAGGCTTTTGGCAATAGGTTCAAGCTTACTGTTATACAGAAACTTGTGAAGCTCTCCTAAGAACTACTCCCTCTGGTCACAACCAGCAGAGCTTTGGGAATGAGCCTTCCTATTCTGAAACAGCTTCTCCAATAACTCAACAGCGTTCAGGTCTGTCTCTCTGTCTTTACTTGAACTCGGATTACCTTTGTTTGTAACAGCTTTCACTGTCCTCTTGCCTGCACGGTTTCCTTGAGCATTCTGTTCTGCACTTAGTTTCAGTTCTCTAACAACGTCTTCAGGCAAACTTCTGCTAAGCACTGAAGCAGACGTACCTTCCAAGCAAGAACTGCTTTTCTTGTTGTCAGAACTGTTTCCCACAGTGGAGTAAAACTTTCCAGATTTCTCCTCTCTGAGCTGCTTTGAACCAGGCTTCACCTTTGAATCCTCTGGTTCCAGTGCTCTTCCTGAACTTGAGTCAGCATTCCTTGGCTGCTCTCTCGGCCACACCTTCAGCTGCTCTGCCGGCTTCTCTCTCAGCGACACTTTCTTACAACTCACTGAAGCAGGTTTAAAACAGTGCTTTGCAGCGACCACACCCTGCTTCCTGCACGTGTATCTTATCTCACTAGGGCTCAAGCTTGCTCCTACGTCATGGTTTGGGCGGGGCTCAGCTTCAGCTACTGCATGTTCCTCTAGCTTATGGTCACTATGGAAACCTTGGCTATCTCTGCTCTTAAAGGTGTATTCCTCATTTGCCTCACATTCCATCTCTTCCACACAGCTCTCATTGTCACATAACGCATGATAGACTTTAAATACGTTCATTATCTTTTTGCATTTTATTCTGCTAGACAGGGGTAGCCTGGACAGTTCCTTCAGAATGGGGGTGATGTGGCTGTTTCTAGGTACACCAAAGAATATTCTTGCAGCTGCATGCAGAGCCTATTGCAGTGGATGTAAATGACTTTTAGGTATACCTTGGAGGATTGTATTACAGTAATCTATGTGGGGGAGTATCACCTCCTGGAAGACAGTTCTGAAATCCTTTGCCTTGAAAAGGAGTCGTAGATGTTGGAGTGTCCAAATTTTATTGCAAATGATTTTTGTGGCTTTGTTTATGTGGGATTGTAATGTGAGGTGCTGATCAATCGTTACTCTAAGTTATCTGACTTCAGGTTTAACCAACAAATCTGCATTGTCAACTTTTAAGGTAATCAGAGGGGAGAAGTTCTTATCTCTGGTTATAAGAGGACCTCAGTTTTGCTGTAGTTAATTGTGAGGCAGTGTTCAGCGAGCCAATGGTTAATAGCAGTGAAGCAGTTTGTTATTGGTGTGAAGTTTGCATTAGTGGTTGAGAAGGGAGTATAGATCATGGTGTCATCCACATATAGATGTGATAGGAGACATCATGAGAACAGATGAGGTTGCAAATTGGTTGGATATAGATATTGAACAAAAGGGCTGAAAGTGCTGAGCCCTGGGGGACACCTTGTTTTTGAGTGTAAGACTTGACTTAATATCTTTTGGTTTGTTTAGTGATTTCATAATCATTTTTGTGTGGTACTGTCTTTTTGCCTTATTGGCTTGAATCCGATATGAATGCAGGATGTGTAGGTAATCGTTCTCAAGTTGCTCTTCATGGTTTTGTCTCCATTTGCACTCCGATTTTCTGAGGTCATGTTTTAGCTTTTTCAGGTCTGTAGCGTGCCAGGGCATATGATTGTAGTGTAGTGCTCTCATTGTGTTAAGAGGAAGAGCAAGGCATTAGTGCCAATAGTTTTATGCTAGTTAGAGACAATGAAGCCTAGGTCATTTAACTGTTAGCGTGGGGTTAATGTCTTGGAAGAATGACTTATCAAATCATTTAAATCAGTGGAGGTTTAATTCCTTTTGTGTACTGGGAGGTTCTTGCAGCTGGTAAGGAATTTGGAAGGAAATGGTGCTGTAGCCTGACCAGGGAACCTGTGTCAGTTGAGGGCTAGGGATGGCAGACCTCTCTAAAAACTGTGATGGGAAGAATATTAGATCAAAGGTATTACCTTTGTATGTTGATTGTTGTATTTATTTATTTATTTGTCATTTCTTATATTGTACTTATATATTATAATATAATTATATATATATATATTGTCACCCACCTACGTACTCCTATAGGCAGAAGCCTAGGGAGCTTCAGTGGGGCCTCTTCTCAATATAGCCGGGACGTTGCAATGCCCCATGGGATTCGTAGTCCCACCAGCTAATCAAAAAGGTAGTTGTAGACAAGTAGCCAGGCTTTAAAAAGAGGTCTTTTATTTTCCCTTCAGGGGGAATTTCAGCACATAGGAATCAAAGGGAATTAAACCATACTTTCTGGCAAAAATGAAGGTGAACTACTCTTAACATAAATGGATGCTTATTTTCCACCAAACAAACAAAAAGGTGAAAACAGTCCTTGTACTTTACACAAGCAGGCTTGTTCAAATCTGTTTCTCTAAACAGATTTCTGTCTTTAAACAGTTCAGCACAATGAAGAAATGTTATCGGAGAATACTAATGTACAATCCATCTGGAAATCATCAGGACTTTCAACACAGAAGTCACATTCCATGTCCTCATACCTTTCCCCATAGTTATCTTCGGTAGGATTGTAACTCATACCATTTCTAAATAAACCCTCTTCTCCGTTACAAGGGCTCCTCTCCTCCTCTCTATCAGGGTGAATTGGAAGGTTACTGTATAGTGTAGAGTTTCCCTCCAGAGGGCCATAAACTCCTGGGTGAGTGTATGTGAAACTGCTTTTCAAGGTCCTTTTTATTATAAGGAATCAGCCTACCTTCTGGCTCGGTTCCCCCGGAGCTTTCTGAGCTAGGAAACTTAACGTGGCTTTTCTCCCATGAAAGCCTTCCACTCCCTTTTACTGGGCGCTTCTCTTTGGGCATGCAAGTATCCCTCTGATAACAGCTATTGCCCTCCCGGTACCTGTTCTCAGGGAGATTTTCTCTCACAGATTCCTTCCATCTGCCTGCTTGAATACCTCCGTGGCTCCAACCACCTGGCTCGTGTTCAGTGCTGCTCAGCTCCCTGTAACCAGACTCTGGTATTCTTTCCTTGGCTATTTCCTGTGAAATACTGTTTGAATCACCGTGTGAAGTTCTCCGGTTAGCTTCCCAAACAGCTCTGCCATTAGCTCTGCTGTTTTTGTTAGCTCTCTGGTTAGCTCCCTGGTTAGCTCTGCCTCTGACCAACTCTGAGTGATTTTTAACTGCGTCACTCTTAGTGTTCCAGTGAGCCGGGTCCTGCCCTCAGGTGTCCCTCATTACCTAATAGGCTATGAGGTAATCTCCTACTAGGGCGTGCTCCTACACCTGGTGCTTTTGTTTGTGATGGTTGCTCATAGCAACCCTGATCCATGTGCTCTGAGCTGTCACTATTAGACCTGCTCGGCTCTGTGTTTCCTATTTCCATAGGTATACTCTGATCTACCCCATGACAGATCCCCCTCTTAAAATATTACGGGCTGCTGAGCCTCTCAGACAGCACGTAATTTCTTTGTGGGACCTATCTCGCTGCTCTACGGTGACCAGACTGGCAGTGGCTGACCTGTCCTTCCACAGCTTCAGTACGTTCAGGTGATAAACCTGTTGGCGCCCTCTTTCGTTTTCTATCCGATAAGACACAGGGCCAACCTTCCCTATCACTGTACCAGGGCCCTTCCACCTGGACTCAAACTTAGGTCCCGGGTCTGATACCTGAATGAGTACCTTGTCTCCTACGTTCAGCTGCCTAGGTCTCGTGCCCCTGTCATAGTAATGTTTTTGCCTTTGCTTACTGGCCTGTAGGTTTTCTATAGAGGCTTTGGATGTCCTCTCCAGGCGTTGCCTTAAATCTCTTAAAAATTGAGGTACCCCAACCTCTTGCACATCCGGCTCAACCCACTGCTCCTGTAGGATGTCCAACACTCCTCTTGGAGCGCGGCCGAACAGCAGTTCGTAGGGGGATGCCCCCAAGGACGCCTGTATGCGTTCCCTACACGCATATAGAGTGAATGGGAACAGCGTGTCCCATTCAGACATTTCTCCCTTTTTCAAACCCCTCCGGAGCAACTGTTTAATGGACTGGTTCATTTGCTCCACGAGTCCATTAGACTGCGGATGGTATGCCGATGTCCGTACGTGTCTGATGCCAAAGGCTTCCCAGACCATGGCTAAATGTTTGGACAGAACAAACAAAAGAGCGAGCAGGATAAGAGGTCACATGCACTTTATTAATGAACAACCCCAACGCGTATCGGCAGGTGCCTTCATCAGGGGGTTAAAGGACTGCAAAACCAAATAAAAACATATAATAAAACAACATTAAAAACATAATAAAATAATAAATATAATAAACATATACAATAATGAATATAAATATTCATATGAAATCACAAGTAAAATATACTTACAAGTTGTACTTCTAGTCATGCATATAAAGAAAGCGCATAAACAATGTGTGACCAATAGTACACTAGAAACAGCTGAAAAAAACAATAAACGCGTTAAAATACAAAATTGCATACAGATACATATTGAAAATTGGAGAAAAATGGGCGACCCAGACCACAAAACACCATACTTTAAAAATATAATTGAATCATAACACTAGTAGTACCTCTCCAGACGTTTCTCAGACTTATCCTTTTTAGCCTCTCTAACTGGGGCATGTATCAAATCCTCATGTACAGGAAGAGTGTCTATCTCTTCCTCTTCTAGCTCCTCCCCTTGGGATCCTTCCTCCCCCTCAGGTTCCTCTGTGCTTCCTACTGACACTTCTCCCATTCCGGAGGTTCCGGCTTGAGACCGGGTGGACACTAAGCCCATTCGGGTGCCTAAGTCCCTTCCCAGCCCTTCATAAAAGGGAGGCCAGTCCTTACCAAGGACAACGTCTTCTGGCAGTTTGGGGATCACAGCTACCTTTACTTCCCCGTCGGTGCCTAATCCTTGCACAGATACTTTATGTAGGGGATATGGAACTAATGCGCCGTGCACGCACCTAATACGTACTTGGCCTTCTGCTTGACTCGGGGGTGACGAACGGTGCTTCTCAATGGCTTCCCAGAGCTCGCGTGAAACCATGCTCTGGTCAGCCCCCGAGTCAAGTAGTGCCAGTGCATCCATACCTTCTACCTTGACCGGTAGGAAAAACCCATCCTGGTTTGGCTCTTCAGCTCCTGACACCAGAACCGTTCTTTCAGGGCAGCTCCTCTGAAAATGTCCGGCTTTCCCACAGGTGAAACATTTCCCTTTGGGTACATACAAAACATTAACATTTTCAGATTTATCAACAGTAGACCTTTTAGCATTTAACATGTTACCTTCTGAACACTGCCCTTTTCTGCTAAAACTTTCCATACCAGCTGCTCGCCACAGACCTACCCCTGAGGTGTCAGTCATCTCTGCTTCGAAAAACCTCTCAGCAAGACTGGCTGCCTCATCAGTGGTTTGACAATGCTGGAGCGTAAGAACGATTTTTACCTCAATGGGAACAGCTTGCATGAACTGTTTTAAAACAATTCTATCTATAACTGTTTCCAGTGTGCTTCCTTCCGGAGTTAACCATTTTCCGGCCAAACTTTTCAGCCTTTGAGACAGGGCCTTAGGGGTCTCCTGAGGCTTTATCCTTGCCTCCCTAAACATTCTATGATAATGCATAGGAGTCAGCCCTAGTCTGTCTTTGACTGCTTTTTTGATTTCTGCATAGTTAGAGGCCATGATAGCCGGCATGGCCTTATATGCAGAGGGGGCCTCGCCTGAGAGTGATATGGCAAACCTAGTTGCCCATTGCTCCTCTGGCCATTTCAAAGCTGCAGCTATGCGCTCAAAAGCATCTATATAATCGTCTAGATTATCATGCGGTTTTAACTGTCCTAATGACAAAGCACCATGAGGGTTTAGTCCTGCTCCCTGGAGTATGGAGGGGATGTCTGCTCTGGCATCCACTGGCTTCTTTAAAAGCGCCTCCATGGTGTCCATCAGCGGCTTTTGCTGTTCCCTCAGGGTCAGGGCAGTCTGCTCCTGCAGATACCGGACCAACTCAATTTGTTTGTCCCACTGTGCCTGCATCCAGCGCATGACTTCCTGCGGCTCCATCTTCGGCGTCGACGTCCCTGTGGAGAGAAAGAGACAAAAAAAAGACCACCAAGTGCGGTACTGCGACTTTTCCCTTTCCTCCATCTATTTCCCAGCTTGCCCACCAGCGCCCCCTTTCTCACTCTTGTCCTGCCCCACTTATGCCCAGATATCCTTTACCTGAGGCTTCATGCAGAATTCAGCCTGTGAGAAAGTTCGCTGGGTCATCAGCACCTGGCAGCGAGAAATCTTCCACGACGGCTCTCCCCAGTCTGGATACAGTCCTCTCCAGTAGAAAAGTAGTTCTTGTAGCGGTGTCCTTTTAATCCTTAGGCAAAAATCCAAAGAACTACGCCATTTGTCACCCACCTACGTACTCCTATAGGCAGAAGCCTAGGGAGCTTCAGTGGGGCCTCTTCTCAATATAGCCGGGACGTTGCAATGCCCCATGGGATTCGTAGTCCCACCAGCTAATCAAAAAGGTAGTTGTAGACGAGTAGCCAGGCTTTAAAAAGAGGTCTTTTATTTTCCCTTCAGGGGGAATTTCAGCACATAGGAATCAAAAGGAATTAAACCATACTTTCTGGCAAAAATGAAGGTGAACTACTCTTAACATAAATGGATGCTTATCTTCCGCCAAACAAACAAAACGGTGAAAACAGTCCTTGTACTTTACACAAGCAGGCTTGTTCAAATCTGTTTCTCAAAACAGATCTCTGTCTTTAAACAGTTCAGCACAATGAAGAAATGTTATCGGAGAATACTAATGTACAATCCATCTGGAAATCATCAGGACTTTCAACACAGAAGTCACATTCCATGTCCTCATACCTTTCCCCGTAGTTATCTTCGGTAGGATTGTAACTCATACCATTTCTAAATAAACCCTCTTCTCCGTTACAAGGGCTCCTCTCCTCCTCTCTATCAGGGTGAATTGGAAGGTTACTGTATAGTGTAGAGTTTCCCTCCAGAGGGCCACAAACTCCTGGGTGAGTGTATGTGAAACTCTGCTTTTCAAGGTCCCTTTTATTATAAGGAATCAGCCTACCTTCTGGCTCGGTTCCCCCGGAGCTTTTTGAGCTAGGAAACTTAACGTGGCTTTTCTCCCATGAAAGCCTTCCACTCCCTTTTACTGGGCGCTTCTCTTTGGGCATGCAAGTATCCCTCTGATAACAGCTATTGCCCTCCCGGTACCTGTTCTCAGGGAGATTTTCTCTCACAGATTCCTTCCATCTGCCTGCTTGAATACCTCCGTGGCTCCAACCACCTGGCTCGTGTTCAGTGCTGCTCAGCTCACTGTAACCAGACTCTGGTATTCTTTCCTTGGCTATTTCCTGTGAAATACTGTTTGAATCACCGTGTGAAGTTCTCCGGTTAGCTTCCCAAACAGCTCTGCCGTTAGCTCTGCTGTTTTTGTTAGCTTCCTGGTTAGCTCTGCCTCTGACCATCTCTGAGTGATTTTTAACTGTGTCACTCTTAGTGTTCCAGTGAGCCGGTCCTGCCCTCAGCTGTCCCTCATTACCTAACAGGCTATGAGGTAATCTCCTACTAGGGCATGCTCCTATACCTGGTGCTTTTGTTTGTGATGGTTGCTCATAGCAACCCTGATCCATGTGCTCTGAGCTGTCACTATTAGACCTGCTCGGCTCTGTGTTTCCTATTTCCATAGGTATACTCTGATCTACCCCATGACAATATATATATATATATATATATATATATAATTATATTATATTATTATTGTTATATTATACTTATATTGTACTATTTGTGTGTAATTTTAGTACTCACAATATCATCTTGTTTTCACATATTTACGTCTGCTCTCTTCTTTATGGAAGTAGCATTCAGGTTAACTAGGGCTCTGCTGTGTGTGAGGTGCCTGTTCCAGCCTGGTACTCTCTTTCCCTGAAGAATGTACAGATCACTGTACCCACAAGCTGTAGGAGCTGCAGAACCAAAGTGAAACAAACAGGACCTTTCAGGACTATACTCAGGAAAACCAGAAATAAGCAGAGTCTTCGCTCAAAAGGTCCCCTCTCCCCATACCCATCTTATGATATTTCTTAGGATATTTCCCATGGCAGAGCTCATTATCAGCCTTACCAAGTCGAACCATAAAATCCAGGGTGAGTAGAGAAGGAACCTGAGCCCCAGGGCTGATGGCCAAGCTGCTTGTTCAGCTCTCTGTGGTTTCCTTTTCCTCCAGTTTCCAACCTCCTGCTTCTCTTGCCTAGCTGTGCGCCATCATTCAGCGGTAGCAGCTAGTGAACACGGCAGAACACCATGTATGGATTGATTTATTTTTTATACACTTCCTGTCCACTCTGATCGAGACAGCAGCAGAAGGGGTCAGCAGTGGAAGGCAGGTGCTGAAAAGCCAATAAAACCCATTTCTCCACCTCTCCTCTCTGCATCACCCAAGTACAGGATGCAACATCTGGTGGCCGGCCACTGCCACCAGACTACATCATTGCTTGGTTATACAGTAGTGCCAGAATGGGGCAATTAAGCCCTGTATATACATACACTGCATATTGCATATACAGTTTAGATATAGAATAACATGGTAGAATTCTATTTCTTTGGAAAGATGCAGTTTTATGCAGTTTTATTTCCATATGACTGACAGTTCCAGTAGCAACAATACTCATGACCCTTGCGGTATGCTTTTCAATGCACCTCATTTCTTTCCATTTTCCCCCGATTGTGAATTTACAATTGTTTATAAATTGGGTTCTTGTTATACTTTTGTTGCTTCCTGTATGCTTCATAGTTTATTTTCTTAATATGACTTCTTTACTCCATACAAAATCACCATATAAAGCATTATAAATGCTTTTCATCAAGGCTGCTTTGATTTTAGTTCCCAACTGTGAAGCCATTTAATAAAGTGCTTAAAATTATTTGATTTCCCTTTTTTTGGGGGGGGGGGGGTGAAGGGGATAAGTGGGTGGCTGGTGGGTTTAAGATGACTGGCTGCTAAGGCTATAAGCTTGGCATATGGTTACTTTTCATAAATTACTTTTGTTGTTCTTTTTTCTGCATTATGTACACTATGATTTACTGTTCAAAGCATTTCAGAGAAATCCATTCACAATACATCAGTCACAATTAAAGGAGAAATATTCTAATTTGTTTCTTGATGGGGAGGGAATGGGGATGGGGACAGAGGAAAATAATGTTTACTGTAATGCACAAAAAAGAAAAACAATCTGAAAAACTGGCAAATGAACACTTACAAATCTGCTTGCCTGAATAAAACAGACTTGCTGTTAAATTAGACCAGCGGAAGTGAAATCATATTAAGTGCTGCTTGCTGCTATGACCCTGGGAAGAAGCAAAGCTTTGACCAAAGTAAAAAAGAATTCTGCAGCTTGTATGGTGGCCATGTTTCCTGTCACCTAGGATAGGGCAGATGCTACACTGTTGAGGTGGGAGGAGATTAGAAGGTAGACGCTGTACTTAAGGGGGGATAGAGAAGCAGATGCTGTACTGTTGGGGTAGGGGGGGAGGGAGAGAGGAGAAACATTAAAAACATTTACCGCCTTACTGGGTCATATCAAAGGTCCATCAAGCCCAGTGTCCTGTTTCCAACCATGGCCAATCCAGGCCACAAATTCTTGACATACTCCAAAAAGTAGCCAGTTCCATGTTACTTATCCCCAGGGATAAGCAGCAATTTTCTCTTGGACTACCTTAATGGTTTATAGACGTTTCCTCCAGGAATCTGTCCAAACCTTTTTTAAACCCAGCTCCACTACCTGCTTTCACCATATCCGCTGGCAAGGAGACTAATTATACAGTGAGAGAAAAAATATATTCTCCTATCTGTTTTAAATATACCACCCACTTTGTAGCTTCGTGGAGTGTCCCCTCGACTTTCTATTTTTTGAAAGAGTAAAAATCTACTCGTTTCACTCCACTCTGGATTTTATAGACCTCTATCATATCTCCCCTCAGCCATCTCTTCTCCATGCTGAAAAGCCCCAATGTCTTTCACCTTTCCTCATAAGAGATCATTCAATCCTCTCTATCATTCTGATCGCCCTTCTCTGTACCTTTTCTAATTCTGCTATATCTTTTTTAAGATGCGGAAACCAGAATTGCAGACAATATACAAAGTGCGGTCCCACCATGGAGCGATACAGAGGCATTAACATATTCTTTATTTTATCTTCTTTTCCTTTCCTACTGATTCATAACATTCTACTTTCCTACATGCATCACTTTGCACTTGTCCGTATTAGATTTAATTTTCCATTTGCATAATCAGTCTCACAAGGACTTCCGGCAGTATTTGGCAAGCTATATTCAATTTAACAACTCTGAATAATTTGGTGCCATCTACAAATTTAATCACCTCACTTCCCCAACCATTCCAGCCATTGAATTACAAGAGCTGTGTCCTCTCTTGATTCTAATTCTCCCGGGTGCAGAGTCCTCCATGCATCAATGAGCCCCAGTTCCTCCATGAAGAAGTTAACACCCTTTTTCCCACCACCCCTGAGATTTTTTTACATTGGCTCTGGGGGACCTACAGTCCACCACAGTGTTACGAGGTAGGTTAAAATCCCCTCCGATAATCTGATACCCTTCAAATCTCGCTAGGTGGGCCATGACTTTGGAAAAGAACCCATGTTGGTATATGTTAGGCGCTTAGATGTTGCATAGCACCACTCTCTGCCCCCAAAGTCGTCCCCCCCCCCAATGTGATAGCGCCCATCTGGGTCCATTACACTATGGTGGTGATCGAACACCAAGTTTTTATGCAGCAAGGTGACCACCCCCTTCTGCCTACCATTGTAGGAGGCCACCCCCACCTCCCCCCACCTATCCTCTGTGTAGTATTTTTGTGTTCCCTCTGTGTTTAGTGGGTCTCTTGGAGAAATATGATATCTGTTTGCTCCTTACGGAGGTAATTTAATAGTTTTGTCTTTAACTGATGAGTGGATGCCTGCCACATTTAGAGTTAGTATGGTCAGTTTTGAGTTATCTAATGCCTGAGCGTGTTATGGATATCCCAGTCAGTATTCTGCTAGTTCTTACACAAACTCGCAATACCTCCCAGCTGAATGCCGCTGCTCGTCCTTTCTGCCAATGATCATGAGTGGTGTTGTGGAGTGTCCCCCCCGCTGACTCCCCCTCACTCTTCCTCGATTCCCCTGGCCTTCCTGATCCCTCCCTTCCCCCTCTTCTCTCCCCCCCTTAGCCCTCCCCGTTCAGCTCCCCAACTGTGCATTCTTAAAACCTTTCCCGTGCCTCCCCGCTCTTCCTAATATCCCCCCAGCACCAACCCATCTGGCTCACTATGCTCACACCAATCAATCATTCTCCCATGCGTCACCCCCTCACACATTCTCCCTAGCAATCAGACATCCCCCAGTCCTTTTTATAGGACCGTCCCCCACAGTGTCCTCTAAGGCAGGATGTGCTTTCACCCCTCAAGCAGCATGGCGATATTTCCACTCCACATGTTGTCTACATACTCCACCACATTCCGCTCTGGGGGGTGGTGGTTCATCTTTCAAGTGTGTAACTGTGTGAGGGGGCATCCTATAAAAGCTTCATGTAGAAACCAGTCCAAACCATGGAAACCCAAAAGACAATATGTTTATTTGAAACCAACAGGGGTAAAACGCCCCTGTTGGTTTCAAACCAACATATTATCTTTCTGGTTTCCATGCTTTGGACTGGTTTCTTCTGTTTTACGTGGACTTGTGCTTGCATGTTGGACTAAAGCATCATGTAGAGGCAGGCCCCAGCAGATCATCCCAATCCGTTGCACCGTTCGCCAGTCCCCATGGCCAATGCCTCGAACATATGTACGTCCCTCCAGGTCCATTGTAAAGAGGGTCTGCTTGTACCCAGTACCATTAGCCACATAACTTTAACCGTCAACAGGGCTTAGCAATCACTGTGCCCGTTCTTAATCACTCAGCTGGCAAGTTCTCCACAAATGCCTTGAATGCTGTTACAGACTCCAGTTGTTGGGTCCGATTTTCATAAGTAACTCAGACCAGGGCGGGGAATTGTAGGGCAAACCGGATACCCAGACATGCCAGATTTGAGCAAAAGAGGGCCATGGCTCTCAAGCTTTCTGTGACCTTTGCTGAGTAGTCATTAAACACAATATAGACTTCCCTTTGTATTCCAGGGTGCGCTTCCCCCAGTAAAAAGTCATAAGCCTGTGTTTCTCCGTGAAATTGAAGATCCTCACAATCACCAGTCTTGGCCTATCAGCCAGTGCACTTGTTCCACCGCCATTTTGGTCCCTTGAAATTGCAGGCCCAGTTGTTGCAGTAGCCAGACCTCAACTATATTCTACAGTTCTTCCTCCGAAGCCTCTTCTGGCACCCCAATCAGTCTATTATTGCGTCTGCTGCGGTTTTCCAGATCAGCTTTGTCTTTCAGTACCTTTTGGGCCTGCTCTAATGAGCTGACCCTGTCCTGCAGCGTCACCATGCTCTGCTCCTGGCGCTCCACCCAATCTTCAACTTGCTGGATACAGGCTATTTGGGCCTCCAGGCATCCCTTGATATCATCCACAGAGCTCTGCAGTCTGGTGAGTTTATCTGCTAAAGCTGCTGTTATAGTATTGGTGAGCTACTGCACTGCTTCCCCATTCAGAGCCACCCTCTGCGCTGGCATGTCCGCTGCAATTTTCTGCTCCAGGGCCTTCTCTTTCATGGCCTTCACTGCCTTTGCCGGCATCCCTTTGTTGGTGCGGTTGTTCATAAGTTCCCCCATTGTTCCGGTGGGGCTGGGTTGGGTCTGAGGTGGTGTAACTCCTTTTTTTAGCCGGTTTTCACGGGGGCTGGAGCAGAGCTCAGCGTTGTGGTGTCCACTCAGAGCACGGTCATCACATGACCCCTCGGTTATTTCCTTTTCAGAGGAAGTTGTTATCAAATTAAAATCTCAAGATGAAAGATTTTCCTTGTTAGAGCAGAGTTTTGACAAAATGAGTGGTCAGCTCTTGACTCTGCAATTGTGACTAACACTAAGGATAGTATTCTCGTACATAGGCAATTAGAGAATTTCCCCATCCCACCTGTCCTCTCTCATCACCAGCAAAAAGACCTCTCGCACCCGAGACTGTAATCAAAACAAACTTACAACAGCGCCAGACTTCAGAAAGTCCAAAAAAATCACAGAGTATTTACCCACTGCGCTCCTACTCTGTGGAACAAACTCCCAGATAGCTTAAGAGACACAAAAGACCTATCCATCTTCAAAAAAAAAACCTTAAAACCTACCTTTTCATGCAACACTTTGGCTCTATTACATAAAATCCTAACTTCACACAGGACTGTTCCACCGACTTAGACAGCTTCACTCTCAGATTGACACATCAATAACACAAGACAAACTCACAATGTATATAGTTAAAACAACTTGTTCTATTGTTATAACTGTACATAGTTGATAATGTTCCAAACTGTACATAATTATATTGTTCCATGTAAAGCACAGTTACTTACCTGTAACAGGTGATCTCTGGGAACAGCAGGAATAAGTCTTCACATATGGGTACGTCGGTACCGACGGAGCCTGCGCGGAAACGCTCCCCAGCGTCCAAAAGCCTGCATGCTGCCTTCCCACCTTTCCAACTGTCTCTCCTCAGTTGAATTTTATATCTGAGACAAAGAGGGAGAGAGAGGGAAAGGAAGAGAGATAGAGAGAGAGAGACAACTCCTAGGGGAGGTGGTTGGGTTGTGAAGACTTATTCCTGCTGTTCCCAGAGATCACCTGTTACAGGTAAGTAACTGCTATCTCCAGGAACAAGCAGGAATGAGTCTTCACATATGGGGACTCCCTAACTTCTGATGCCAGGGAGAGAGCCCATAAGTTGTGTGTCCCTGGGACAGGGCTGCACTTCCCCACCTGGATCACTGGCATCCCATGAGGGATGGTGGGTAGGAGTTGATTAAGTATGGAACAGGTGTTTGAGAACAGCCTGACCAAACAAGGCATCCCGGCAGGAGTCCTTGTCCAAGCAGTAATGGGCTGTGAAGGTATGAACCGAGGCCCAAGTGGCTGCACGACAGATGTCGTCGATAGACACAGAGTTCAGATGAGCCATTGAGGCTGCCATGGCTCTCACATTGTGAGCTGTGACATGGCCCTCCAGAGAAATATTCTTGCTCTGATAGGCGAAGGAAATACATTGGGCAATCCAGTTGGAAAGTGTTCTCTTGGAGACTGGTTGTCCCAAATGAGAAGGATCAAAAGCAACAAAGAGTTGAGAAGACTTTCTATGTTGCTGTGTCCTCTGTAAGTAAAAAGCTAGAGCTCTTTTACAGTCCAGGGTATGAAGATTCCTCTCTGCACTTGATGCATGAGGTCATGGAAAGAAGACAGGTAGGTAGACCTCTTGGTTGAGGTGAAAAGGCAAGACCACCTTAGGCATAAAGTGTGGATTAGTCCTAAGGACCACCTTGTCATGATGGAACCTTGTATAAGGTGGATTAGCTACTAGTGCTTGCAATTCACTGATGCGGCGTGCTGATGTGATTGCAATGAGAAAGATAACCTTCCAAGAAAGGTATTTCAAGGAGGTAGTAGCTAAAGGTTCAAAAGGCGGCTTCATAAGCTGACCAAGAACCAAATTTAAGTCCCATGCCACCAGTGGTGGTCTAATGGGAGGCTTTGTTAAAAGGAGGCCTCTCATGAATCTTGCTACAAGGGGATGAGAGGAAACAGGTTGTCCATTTAGAGGCTTGAGGGACGCTGCAATAGCACTCAGATGGACTCTTACTGAATTTGTCTTAAGGCCTGCATTAGACAGATGAAGGAGATACTCAAGCAAGGATTCCAGAGGTATGGCACGGGGGTTAAGACCCTTTTCAGAACACCAGATGGTAAACCTTTTCCACTTGAAGGCGTAAGAATGTCTAGTGGAAGGTTTTCTGGAAGCATAAAGAACATCTTTCACTTGTTGAGAAAGATGAAGATCCTGGAGATCTAGGCCTTCAGCAACCAAGCCCTGAGATGCAGAGACTGGGGATTGGGGTGCCACAACTTTCCGTCCTCCTGAGAGAGGAGGTCTGGAGCAGACCCTAACTCTAGGGAGGGAGCTTGAGAGAGATGTAGAAGCAGAGGGTACCACACTTGCCGTGGCCAATGTGGAGCTCTGAGAATCATGTGGCCTCTGTCTCTCTGAAGCTTGAACAGGGTTTTGGGAATTAGGGGAATGGGTGGAAAGGCATACAGGAAGTCTTGACCCCAGTGAAGGAGGAAAGCATCCCTTGCCTGAGCCCCCTGAGCCGGAGTTCTGGAACAGAACCGGGGAAGTTTGGCATTCCACAGACTTGCAAAGAGGTCTATGTCCAGGGTTCCCCAAATTTGAAAAATCTTGGATACCTGGTCCATATGTAGGGACCACTCATGTGGAAGCAGAACTCGACTGAGTCTGTCTGCCCAAGAGTTTTGAACACCTGGAAGATAGACTGCCAGAAGATGAATGTGATGCTCTCTGGCGAGGGCCCACAGTCGCACAGCTTCGTTGCAAAGCGACAGAGAGCCAGTTCCTCCTTGCTTGTTTATATAGAACATGGCTACCTGATTGTCCGTGTGGACAAGGACTGTCCTGTGGCTGAGCAGGGTGTGGAAAACTCGTAGAGCAAGGAAGATTGCTCTGAGTTCCAAGAGATTGATATGTAGACAAGTCTCCTGTGGGGACCAGATGCCCTGGGTGGAGAGGTCCTGAAGATAAGCTCCCCAGCCCATTGGAGAAGCATCTGTTGTAAGAGTTGCCTGGGGTAGAGGCTGTTGAAAGGGAGACCCCAGCAACAGGTTTTGAGGGGACTTCCACCACTGGAGGGACAAAATGAGGTGACTTGTGTTTGCTATTTTGTCTGACAGGCAGCCTAAGGCCTGGGTCCATTGGGTGGATAAAGTCCACTGAGCTGCTCTCATGTGAAGGCGAGCATATGGTACCACATGAACGGTGGATGCCATGTGGCCTAGCAACTGTAACATTGATCGAGCAGTTAGTAGGGGTTCTGACTCTGCTTGAGAAGCTAAATGCATCAAGCGAAGGCAACGGGCCTGGGGAAGATAGTCCCTTGCCTTTGTGGTATCCAGCAACGCCCCTATAAACTCCAGGGACTGAGTAGGGATCAAATTGGATTTTGGGATGTTTATCACCAGCCCTAAATATTGAAGGATACGCATTGTGCAGGTTAGAGCAGTCTTGGCCTCTGATTGAGTGGAAGCTCGAATGAGTCAGTCGTCCAGATAAGGGAAGACAAATATTCCCAGGGTGCGCAGAAAAGCAGCAACCACTGCCATGCATTTCGTGAACAGCCTTGGTACAGAGGCCAGGCCAAAGGGGAGCACTCTGTATTGATAGTGCTTCTCCTGGAAAAAGAACCGAAGGAACCTTCTGTGAGTTGGATGGATGAGAACATGAGTGTACGCATCCTTGAGATCTAGAGAACAAAGCCAATCCTGATTCTGAAGGTATGGCAGCAGAGTTCCTAGAGAAACCCTCTTGAATTTTTCTTTGACTCGGAATCTGTTCAACTCTCTGAGATCTAAAATGGGTCTGAAGCCCCCTGTTGTCTTTGGGATAAGAAAATAGGGGGGAGTAGAACCCTGTGCCCTGTTGTTGAGAAGGCACTTCCTCTATTGCCCCCTGGGCTAGAAGAGTGGTAACCTCCTGCTCTAACAGGCTGAGGAGGGAGGCTGGAGAATTGAACTGGTGCACTCTTGTGAGAGGGGGCAAGCTGGAAAAATGAAGTTTGTACCCTCTCTTATGATGGAGAGTGTCCAATGCTCTGCTGTGATTTGCCCCCATCTGGGAGCAAAGTGACATAACCTTCCTGGAATGGTGGAGGGCTCTGGTCCTTCTAGAGCCAGGAAGGCTAAGTTCTCTAGCAGAAAGTCAAAGGCCCTGAGGGGGCTGAGGTTCTGTGCTGGAGCAGGCCTCGCAGCCTTTGCCTTGGTCTGTTTGGAGGATTGCTGACGTTTGGAAGGGAACTGAGCTGCAGAAGATGCTCTCTGACTATAAGCAGGATAGGATCTTCCCTTTTTAGAAAAAGATGTTTTCTTGAACAACCTTTTCTTAGCAGGAGCAGCTGTAGATTTGGATAGTCTATCCAAAGCAGAATTTTCAGCATCCATCTGATTGGCAAGCAAAAGCCAATCTTTACCAAACAGATTTTCACCTGTACAAGGGATATTTCCCAATTCATCTTGGACCCAGATCTCCAAATCAGATGCTTGAAGCCAAGCAATCCTATATGCACCTATAGCTATAGCTGAGGCTCTGCTTACGCATTCAAAGGAGTCGAAAACTGCACGGTTGGAGAACTTGGAGATATCCTGGGCATGTTTGAGCCCAGTGAGAAATTCTTGCCTTTTATTGTCAGACATAAAAGGACAGCGACTTCTTTTAAGAACATTCCCATGTAGAGACTATAAGAATTAATACTCGCAGCAAGCATGGAAGCTTGGAAGATTCTTCTACCAAAAGCATCCAGGGTCCTACATTCATGTCCTGGAGGATTAGAGGCATGTCTCTTGGCACTTCTAATCTTTCTCATTGCAGACTCAACCACAATAGAGTGGTGAGGAAGCTGAGTTTTATGGAAACCAGGACAAGGAGGGACACGATACATGGTGTCCAACCTGCGAGAGTGAGGAGAGGTGGTTAAAGGTGCTTCCCACATCCTTAACATGAGATCATACAGAATCTCATGAATAGGTAAGGTAGCTGCCTCCTTAGGAGTTTTAGGATATTGTAAAATATCTAACTCCTTGGCTCTAGGCTCTGTCTCTGGGGCCACTGTAATAGAGAGGCCCCGAGCCACCTCTCTGATAAAGTCTTGAAAAGACAAGTCCTCTGGAGGAGACATCCTTCGTTTAGGAGAGGACTCCTCCTGTGGAAGAAGCATCACTGCATCGACAGACTCTTCAGAATCCTCAGAGTCAGAGGAATCGAAGTATCATCTGTCTGGATGCTGTTGCAAAGCCCGATACCCGTACCGATTGGGATCGGTATCGGGAATCACCGGTACCGGGGTATCGGTACCGGAGGGCTGCAGAGGGCAGAGTACCAGTATGGCGGACACCGATGCCACCGGTACCGGGATCGGTGCCGATGGCGATACCGGAGCCTGTACCGGCGGAGTAGTCTGTTGCGGTACCACAGGCGTCAATGCCACAAGGAAAGCCGCCAGACTGCGTTCGATGGACAGAATCCTCTGATCCATCGACGACGCCAATGCCTGGAAGTCGGTACTGGTGGAAGCCACCGGTACCCCAGAGCAAGGCACCAGGAGATCTGTTGAGGCCACGCCATCTAGATCATCCTGGAACCCCGATGACGATGCTTTAGAGGCCGAAGCCTCCCGCCGGGGTAATTTTGCCGGTGCAGAATCCTCGAGGGCAAGGCCAGGGGCATCTCGATGCTTAGAAGGAGATTTGCCCTTCGAGGACCGGCTGGATTTATGTTTAGTTACCTGAGATCCATGTGAGAAAGAAGAAGCCCTGGAAGACGTCGATGCCACCGAAGCTGCATCAGAGGGAAACCGGGTACTGAGCTTGGCAGCTCGGTTCTGTCGACCTCTCTTAGACATCATGGAACAGGACATACAATCTTTAATGGAATGATCAGGGCCTAAACACTTTAGACACCAGTCATGGGTGTCGGTGACGGAGATAGTACTGCCACATTTTGTGCCTTCTTAAATCCTGAGGCAGGCTTTTCCATATTTATGGAAAAAGGGTTTTGGGCCTAAGGCCCAAAACTGAAGTACACCTGAAAAAAAATAAATGGAAGAAGTGGTCTTTTTTTTTTTTTTTTTTTTTTAAAGAAAAGAATAAGAACCGGCGGTACCGGTATAGCATCGAGGAAGGCAGACGCGACAGAAAAGAAAGCCCAGACCAGCTGTATTCCACGCTTTAAGAAAAGTGGAAGGAAGTCCAAAAAATTGCCAGCATGGTTTAAAGCTGAGGTCAGAGAGGCTGTTGTTGCCAAAAAAGCATCTTTCAAGAAATGGAAAAAAGAGCCAAATGATGAAACCTGGAAACAGCACAAGCACTGGCAAGTCAAATGCAAGGCATTGATAAGGCAGGCAAAGAGAGAATTTGAGAAGAAGCTTGCTGCGGAAGCAAAAACGCGAAATAAAGACCTTTTCAAGTACATTCGTAGCAAAAAACCCGTGAGAGAGTCAGTTGGTCCATTAGATGATAAAGGGGTTAAAGGAGCACTAAGAGGCGACAAGGCGATAGCGGAGAGACTGAATGAATTCTTTGCTTCGGTCTTTACTGAGGAAGATGTAGGGATGTTACCCACGACTGAAGTGGTATTTAAAGGTGTGGAAGAATTGAAGGAAATATCGATACATCGGGAAGATGTCTTACAACTATTAGATAAACTGAAGAGTAGCAAATCACCTGGGCCGGATGGTATACATCCAAGGGTGTTGAAAGAACTGAAATTTGAGATTGCAGACCTACTATCAGTAATCTGTGAACTATCATTAAAATCATCTCTAATACCTGAGGATTGGAGGATCGCCAATGTAACACCAATTTTTAAAAAGGGTTCGAGGGGTGATCCGGGAAACTACAGACCGGTGAGCCTGACATCAGTACCGGGAAAAATGGTAGAAACCATCATAAAGAATAAAATTACTCAGCATATAGATAGTCATGACCTAATGGGAGACAGCCAACATGGCTTTAGACAAGGAAGATCTTGTCTTACTAATCTGTTATGTTTTTTTGAAGGAGTGAATAAACAGGTGGACAAAGGTGAGTCGGTTGATATTGTGTATCTGGACTTTCAGAAAGCCTTTGACAAGGTCCCTCATGAGAGACTTTTGGCAAAACTAAAGAGTCATGGGATAGGAGGCAGTGTACTACTGTGGATCAGGAACTGGTTAAAAGATAGAAAGCAGAGGGTAGGGCTAAATGGCCAATTTTCCCAATGGAGAAAGGTGAATAGTGGTGTACCCCAGGGATCTGTGCTGGGTCCGCTGCTTTTTGACATATTCATAAATGACCTGGAAAGTGGAATAACGAGTGAGGTTATCAAATTTGCTGATGACACAAAACTATTTAAAGTTGTTAAAACCCAGGAGGATTGTGGAAAATTGCAAGAGGATCTTGATAAATTGGAAGACTGGGCATCAAAATGGCAGATGAAATTTAATGTGGAGAAGTGCAAGGTTATGCACCTAGGGAAGAACAACCCAAACTATGGTTACACGATGCAAGGTTCCACATTAGGAACCACCACCCAAGAAAAAGATTTAGGCGTCCTTGTGGATACCATGTTAAAACCCTCGGCCCAGTGTGCAGCGGCGGCCAAGAGAGCAAATAGAATGCTAGGTATGATAAGGAAAGGAATGGAAAATAAAACAAAAGATATTATAATGCCTCTATATCGTTCCATGGTGAGACCGCACCTTGAATATTGTGTGCAATTCTGGTCGCCATATCTTAAAAAGGATATAGCAATTTTAGAAAAGGTTCAGAGAAGAGCCACCAAAATGGTAAAGGGGATGGAAGGCTACTCCTATGAAGAAAGGCTAAAAAGGTTGGGGCTCTTTAACCTGGAAAAGAGACGGCTGAGGGGAGATATGATAGAAGTCTATAAATTAATGAACGGAGTGGAACGGGTAAACGTAGATCGATTGTTTACCTTATCAGAATATAGAAAGACTAGGGGACATGCAATGAAGCTACAGGGTAAACTATTTAAGACTAATAAAAGAAAATATTTTTTCACTCAACGTGTAATCAAACTCTGGAATTTGTTACCGGAGGATGTAGTAAAGGCTGTTAGTGTAGCTGGGTTTAAAAAAGGTTTGGACAAGTTCCTGGAGGAAAGGTCCATAAACCATTATTAAGAAGGGACCCAGGATATCAATGCTTGAACCAATACAAGCATTGTGGAACCTGTGTCCCTTGGGGAAACTGCTAGGTACGTATGACCTAGATTGGCCACTGTTGGAAACAGAATACTGGGCTTGATGGACCTTGGTCTGACCCAGTATGGCATATCTTATGTTCTTATGTTCTTAAATAAAGAAAATATAAGGAAATTCTTCTGCGGTGACAGGAACATGACCTGCTGGCTCCGCAGAAAAAGAACAACTGAGGAGAGACAGTTGGAAAGGCAGGAAGGCAGCAAGCAGTCGCTGTGGGATGCTCCCAAAAGCTTTCTGATTGAACGCTGGGGCGCGTTCCCGCGCAGGCTCCATCGGTACCGACGTACCCATATGTGAAGACTCATTCCTGCTTGTTCCTGGAGATAATGAATTTGTATACGTTATACAATTCATTGTTGTTCCCTGTAAACCGCAATTGATCTTTAGGAAATTGCGGTATAAAAATGTAAAATAAATAAACCTAGAAAATTCAGCTAGAGCAAAAAATGGACGTTTTTTTAAATTTTCATAAAACTCATTATTTGACTCCTGAGATATTAGTTAATAAATATTTTAAACAGATATTATTGATATCCAATGCTGATAACTTGGTTATCTCTAACTGTTACTATGTATCTAATTAAAATGTTAATGCTTTTCCTGTGGGGGATGCCCAAATAGTGTTGGAACCTAGTAATTCTTTGGATATGTCTAATTTTTAGTAATCATCCTCTGATTCTATATCTACTTCAGCCACTTTGGTTGTAACTTTTTCTTCGGAGTCAAATAAGATGCTGGTTTTTAGATTGTACTTCCGGAAAAAGGAGGAACCCCTTTTGCGTTCACAGGATCACGATTTTTCCTAATGTCTCAGGAGCTACATAGGTTTGTAGAAAGGCCTTTCTACAGCTGAAGCCTCAGGTTCTGGCAGTAGGAGGCACTTTCTTCCTGCGTTTCCCCTGTAAACATGACGTGCTTTATCAGAAGAATCAGTATGATTTTCTGATTCTTTACACTTAGAAAATTTTCTTAAAGATAAGTTATCACCGAAAGGCTGAATGGGAATCACCAAAGGGGGCCTGAATAGTTTCTACAATTCCTGGATGTTTTATTTGTTTAATTCTGTGTGTGAGGGTAGTATATCTAGCAATATAAAGTATTGCTGTTTGGTCAGCGTGAGTATTTAACTTTGACTCCCTCCCTTGATATGGTCTATAAATTTTGATGAGTTTTTTCCTTTGTTAGAAGTTTTTCTTTTCCTCTTTTTTGATGTGTATTTTCTTTACCTTTAACTTGATGTAGAAACTCAAATAATTCAATAAAAAAAGAAAAGAAAGAGGTTCTCCTCCTGTGCATTTATGCCATATAGGTATTTAATGTCTCTATCATCTCTCCCCTCTTTCTTCCAAAGTATACATGCTGAGATCTTTAAGTTTTCCCCATATGCCTTATGGCAAAGACCACTGACCATTTTGGTAGCCACCCTCTGCACTAACTTCATTCTGTTTATATCCTTTTGAACGTGTAGTCTCCAGAATTGCACACAATACTCTAAATCAGGTCTCAAAGACTTACATGCATAACAAAAATATGTATTCAAGAATTTCTTTTTTGAGGAAGACTAAATCACTGTTAGCTATATCTCTCACACAGATCGGAAAGAAAGAAAAGGGAACAAATAGCATAAGAAATTATATAAGATGCGTATTGATAAGGGCTAGTGTTCATATTAATGGAATCCAAAACATATCGGACTATGACTCTCTCTCATTGTGTTCTTGTCACACATCTATAAAGGTATGCAGTCAAATTCATAGATTTATAGGAGTCAGAGGATCCGCAATGTGAATGCTTCTGCTGTGGTCACTTGGGCTGGGCTGAGACCAGTTAGTTCATTTCATCTAGGCCACCTGAACTGATATTTGAACCAAGGGCCTAGAAGTAAAAGATTCTTTAACACTAAACATTCCCCTGAGCCATTCAGTTCCCAATATTGTAATAGGAAAGTTTGACGCAGGTTGAAACTATTGGGGGAATGAATTTTCAGAACTGCCCAAGTACTTGCAGTGACTATAGGTACACTCTCCCTTTATTTTGAATTATTTTTATTCTTTCCAATCCAACAGAATTTGAAAATAATTACATAAAAGAAGTTGAGAAATGCCTGTCCCTCTGTCTGTGGGTGAAAACTCTACAAAAATTAAATGGAATGAGATAAAACATAACATGGGGGGGGGGGGAGACAGTGAAAAGACATCAAAATCAAAAATGGGCCACATCGGACAAGGAGAAGTAAGCGCAACTCCCAATAAAATGGCCCAATACATTTCTATGGAAGGAGTTACATAGAAACATAGAAATATGACAACAGAAAAAGATCACATGGCCTATCTAGTCTGTCCTTCCATATCAACAACTACAACAGTCCCCTTTTTACCTTTAGAAATCCTCTGTTTGTCCCATGCTTTTTTGAATTCAGTTACTGTTCCTCATCTCTACCACCTCCACTGGGAGACTATTCCATGGATCCACTACTCTTTCCGTAAAGAAATATTTCTGTATAATCACTCCTGAATCTATCTCCCTACCGCTTCTGTAGCATAGAAACTTACATATAGAGTGAAACACAGCACTTACTAAATTGTTCCTTTCAAACTGCCTCTATCCTATTCTCAAGTCTCCCCAAAATGCCCCCACCCTTGAAAACTATCCTCTAATTTTCCCCATCCCCAAAATATACCTCCCCACAACTCCAAACTCTACAAACTGCTCCAACCCCTAAAAACTACCCCTTGCAACTGCCCACCATCCCGCAAAATTGCCCCACCTCTAAAAACTAACCCCACAACTTCCCCAACCACAAAAATTACCCTTCCCAAAACTACCCCACCCCCCTGTAAAATACTCCACCCTGAATACTACCCCTGTAGCTCCCTCACCATCCTGCTAATTATCCCCATCTCTTCATCTATCATCCCTTCCATCTCTCATTCTCAACCTATCGTTTTCCACTGCAACTTTCCTTGCAGCCTTCAAGCATGCTGTGGTCACACCTCTCCTCAAGAAACCTTCACTTGACTCTACTTATCCATCTATCAACCCATCTCCTTTCTTCCCTTCATTTCCAAACATCTTGAACATGCAGTTCTCTGACGTTGCCTTGAATTTCTCTCCTCTCAAGCCCTCTTATATCCGCTTCAATCTGGCTTTCATCCTAGATTCCACTGAAACGGCTCCTGCCAAAGTCTCCAGTAACTTGTTCCTGGCTAAATCCAAGGACCTCTACTTAGTCCTCATTCTTCTTGACCTTTCTGCTGCTTCTGACACAGTTTATCAACTCCTCCTTCTCACACATTGTCCTCACTTGGTTTTAGGGACTCTGTGCTGTCCTGGTTCTCTTCTTCTCTCACATCACTCCTTCAGCATTTGTTCTGGTAGTTCCTCCTCTACTGCTATCTCACTTTCAGATGGTGCACCCCAAGGGTTTGTTCTGGGCCCTCTCCTTTTCTCTCTCTATACCCAGTCCCTAGGTGCTCTGATTGCTTCGCAAGGCTTTATGTATCATTTTTATGCTGATGACTCTCATATCTTATCTATCTACATCTGATATTTCTGACACTCCAGGCCCGTATCTCTGCCTATCTGACATCGCTGCCTGGACATCTCACTGCCGTTTGAAATTGAACATGGCCAAAACCAAACTTCATATTTTCCCCTAAACCCTCTTCCCCCTTCCTCCTTTTTCTATCTATCTATCTGTTGATAACACTCTTATACTTTGTTTCCTCTGCCTGCAACCTTGGTGTCACCTTGGACTCCTCCCTCTCCTCCTCTACACACATCTAGCAAACAGCTAAAACCTGTTATTTCTTCCTTTATAACATTAGCAAAATTTTCCCCTTCCTTTCTGAGCACATTACTAAAACACTTATCCACTCTTTAGTCACCTCCCATCTCGACTATTGTAACCTACTCCTTGCTGGTCTCCCTCTAAGCCATCAATCTGTTCAAACCTCTGCTGCACGGCTAATCTTCTGCCAGCCCCAATATATTCCTATAGCCCCTCTTCTCAAATAACTTCATTGGCTCCCCTTCCGTTTCCGTATCAAATTCAAAATTCTCCTTATGACCTATAAATGCATTCATTCTACTGCTTCTCACTACCTTTCCTCTCTCCTCACATCCCTCCTCGTGATCTCTGTTCTTCCTCTAGCTTACTTCTCTCTTTGCCCTTTTCTTCCACTGCCAACTCCAGACTTTGATCCTTTCACCTTGCTGCTTCTTATACCTGGAACAAACTACCTGAATCTGTACATCAGGTTCCACCTCTCCCCCTTTCAAAATCCATGCTAAAGGCTCACCTCTTTGAGGCCACCTTTGGATCCTGGATTTCTTTTTCTTCTTAAGAACATAAGATAGGCCATACTGGGTCAGACCAAGGTCCATCAAGCCCAGTATCCTGTTTCCAACAGTGGCCAATCTAGGTCATACGTACCTAGCAGTTTCCCCAAAAGACACAGGTTCCACAATGCTTGTACTGGGTCAAGCATTGATATCCTGGGTGCCTTCTTAATAATGGTTTATGGACCTTTCCTCCAGGAACTTGTCCAAACCTTTTTTAAACCCAGCTACACTAACAGCCTTTACTACATCCTCCGGTAACAAATTCCAGAGTTTGATTACACGTTGAGTGAAAAAATATTTTCTTTTATTAGTCTTAAATAGTTTACCCTGTAGCTTCATTGCATGTCCCCTAGTCTTTCTATATTCTGATAATGTAAACAATCGATCTATGTTTACCCGTTCCACTCCGTTCATTAATTTATAGACTTCTATCATATCTCCCCTCAGCCGTCTCTTTTCCAGGTTAAAGACCCCTAACCTTTTTAGCCTTTCTTCATAGGAGTATCCTTCCATCCCCTTTACCATTTTGGTGGCTCTTCTCTAAACCTTTTCTAATAAAGTTATATCCTTTTTAAGATACGGCGACCAGAATTGCACACAATATTCAAGGTGCGGTCTCACCATGGAACGATATAGAGGCATTATAATATCTTTTGTTTTATTTTCCATTCCTTTCCTTATGATACCTAGCATTCTATTTGTTCTCTTGGCCGCCGCTGCACACTGGGCCGAGGGTTTTAACATGTTATCCACAATGACGCCTAAATCTTTTTCCTGGGTGGTGGTTCCTAATGTGGAACCTTGCATCTTGTAACCATAGTTTGGGTTGTTCTTCCCTAGCTGCATAACTTTGCACTTGTCTAAATTTGTTGGAAGGGACCCAGTGTCGACGGTTTCCAAATTTGGATCAGGCCAGTTGGAAGTCTCTTCAAGAACTCTTCAGACCCTTCTGTAATTGTTCGCAAAGCTGACAAAGGTGGTGCTTTGGTTTTATAATCATCAGATGATTATTATCGATCACTCCGTTTTCATCTTAATGATTCCCAGGTCTATAAGATTCTTGATGCTGATCCCACATTTCAGCTGATTAAAGAAATCAAAATAGTGGTGGATTATTTTGAAAAGAGTTGGGTTACTCGCAAAGAGCATAATTTTTTGGTTTCAACACATCCGAAAATTCCGGTGATATATATGGTTCCAAAAATCCATAAATCATTGACTTCCCCTCCAGGTAGACCGATAGTATCTTGTCGGGGTTCAGTGTTGGAACAGTTATCCATTTTTTGCGATACATTTTTGAAACAAGAGGCCTGTTTGGTGTCATCTTATATTCGTGACTCCACACACTTTATACAGTTACTTTCTTCAGTTACCTTATCCACTGAAGTTTTTCTGGTAACTTTAGATGTAGTGGCTTTGTACACTAATATTGACCAGGTTGAAGCAATGAGGTTGTTAGGAGAATTGTTTAGTTTTGCCCATGCTCGACGTCCTAGGTCTTTTTTATTACAACTTATTGACCTTGTATTGGCAAGAAACTACTTTTTAAATCGGAAAGAACATTTTACCAGCAAATTTCGGGCATAGCAATGGGGGCTACTGTGGCGCCCTCGATAGCTACACTTTATATGGCGGATATGGAAGATAACCTTATTAGGATGTCCCCATTTTTTGCTAATGTTCTTATATGGAAGAGGTTTTTGGACGATATATTTTTTATTTGGACGTCTGACCTGACATCATTCCAGGATTTCATATTGTGGCTGAATTCCTTGAAACCAAATATATGTTTTACTGAACATATTGATTCAGAAAGGGCTGAATTTTTGGATATGATAATATATATTGAAGCAGGGGAGTTGATGACCACTCTGTTTAGAAAGCCGGTGCAACGTAACAGTTTATTGCATTTCCACAGCTTCCACCCAGGCCCCCTTCGTAGGGGTTTACCATTTTGGCCAGTTTCTTAGGTTACGTAGATTATGTCACTCTTTGCATGAATTTAAATTGCATGCTTTGGACCTGAAACAACATCTCTTGAGTAGATGTTACCCTTTTCAAATGGTCCGTAAAGCTTACCGTCGAGCTTTTCATGTGCAACGTGAATGGCTATTGGATCCACAATATACCACATTGGCATCTCAGCCTTCAGAAGCAGTGGTGGGGGTTTTACCATTTACCGATCGTAGTTCAGAGATAGCACAGATTCTCCATACTCATTGGTCTTTATTGCATTTGCATGAATGCTTTGATAAATCCTTAATGATTGCTTATTCGAGAGGTTCTAATTTGAGTGACATGTTGGTAAAATCTACTCCATTTATGGACAGGCCGGTGCCAATGATGATTAGTGGTGGTCATGACCCCTGCAACAGTTGTATATATTGCTCAATGACAATTTCAGGGGAGGTATGGCAGCACCCGGACACGGCTCGCACCTTTACTCGTTGGTGGAAAACCACCTGCTTATCTTTTGTTGTTTACATCTTGCAATACCCATGTGATTTATTGTATGTGGGCAGGACCATATGCCCAATAAAGAAAGGCTTGCTGAGCATGCTTCACAACTACGTCAAGAGTTGCAATCAGCACCGATAGTTGATCATTGTGTAACCCACCATCATCTTTTTGAAGAGCTCCGTTGGACGATCGTTGACCATATTCCTTTTGATCCGCGAGGCGGTGACAGGATTTTCAAACTTCAATGGTTAGAACAGCGTTGGATTTTTACTCTTAATACTATATACCCGAATGGACTGAACCATGAGATTGACTGGGTCAGCTTATTATAACACGCTTTGGGATCATTTGACGGTCTTCTGTCAAGATCGGCCAATCTCTTCAGGGATTCCCCTGTCAGTGAGGAGTGCCCTGTCGTTATTGGCTGGTTCTCCTTTTAAATGCAACCTATCAGCCTACGTTAATAAAGGAATAGTCCTGAGCTGCGGGACGGCGTCTTAACACAGTTGCTTGAGAACTTGGTTGAGAGAAGCACTTGAGACAGGGAATTATCCCGAAACGTGCACGTCGTGTGAAACAATCTTTTACCTGGGCAATGGTGTAAATGATTTGTACTGAAATTTGGAACATTTTCAGATAAGTGACAGTTTATTACACTATGTAGGTGGAGAACCTATTTTGAATAAAAGAAGTTTGCCGTCTGGTGTGGGTGGATATTTCGTTCCCTCCCTCCTCCGGCACGCTCTGACAAAAAACAATTAGATTTTGGGGACTTTTTCACCTGTGAATTTAAATTTTATGATATTATTTCGTTCACTGTGCTGAGTTTAGGTGATTTCGATTAGCTTCCACGGCAAACTTAAGGCCAGCCTTTGTTTTGCCTTATTTCGCCGTTGACCGGTTATTCCCAGATGCTGCCCATGGAACATACCAATGCAGTGGCAGAACCCATGGATATTCAGCGGCACTAACCATGTTAGTGCCACTGAATATCCTGCTTAGTGACATTTACATGGCTTGCAGGTCTGCAAACTGCGTAAATGCCCTTTAATATCAGGCCCTAGATTTTTATATTTATGTTTGGAAGCTAGAAGGATGGCTAACATGTCTAGACACATTTCAGATTTTGTAAACTACCTGGAGATGTCCAATCTCCCTCCTCTGACAGTCAGCCTTGGCTTCTTGCTGTGTAACTAGCAGCAGACAGTGTAGTTAGGATACAGCCAATGAGAAGGCAAAGCACTACAATGCAGCTCTAATCACACAAAGCGAAAAGGTGAGCTAGGGAAAATTCCTGTGCTGCAGAAACAGTCCCTGCATGTGGTGGGTTATGTAAAAGAAATAAAGAACCACCCTGTCCCTGCCTCCACACCCCCCCCCCAAAAAAAATGCCCTAATGGACTAGAGAAAGCAGTACCAACAGCCATAGAATACAAATACTAACTCTAAAATACAAATACTAAAAACTAGTCCAATGCCAAATCCAACACCATATTGATACCGAAGCCCCACTGGATCCGTCCCAACACGGTTTCAGGGAAGCACATGGTGTTGAAATCCTCCTCACCACCCTCTTTAATAACTTAATCTCTGGAATTGATAACATTCGCCAAGGATTTGCCCTCATTTTTATGGATATTGCAGCGGCCTTTGACTCAGTGAGCCATGAGATACTCATAGAACGCCTCGAAGAAAAAGGGATACAAGGCACTGCACTAAACTGGTGCAAATCCTGCTTATCCAACAGATGGCAACACGTGAAGACCAGCACCACGACCTCAGAACCATTTCTACAAAAACAAGGTGTACCGCAGGGATCCTCATTATCAGCATTGATGTTTAACATTTATATGCAGCCCATCTGTGCCTTGATCAGTTCTTTCAACGTTGAATGTCTTGCGTACGCAGACGATATCCTTCTATACATACCATTCATGACTGAACAGCCAGATTTCTCCCCATTAATGAGATGTTTTGACGCAGTCTCAGCTTGGCTCCTTACGCAAAACCTCCGGATCAACCACAACAAAACGGACGTCCTCTTCATCACGAAGAATAAGAAATTAGTTCTTACCTGCTAATTATCTTTCCTGGAGCTTTCTCCGGGCCAGTCCAGGGACAGGTAGGGTTGTCAATCTTCTATAGCTACTGAGGACTGATCTGAAGTTTTGAGAGGTGAAGCCACTCCCCCAGAGGGTTACCCAGCAGTCTACACGTGACAAAGCACTACAAGAAATAAGAACTGAAAGAAATAGATAACCCTTGAAAAATACTGATAACTTTCTATAGTCCTTGAACAAAGTAGAAGCCATGAAAGAAGGCGTCCATAATGGAACAAGCAATAACGTCTACAAATTTGGTTTTTTTTTTTTTTTTTTCTTTTCAATTAATAATTACATAAATTACAGGAGTACAGAATCTCCCACTCTTTCACCGCGAAATCGGAAAGCTCCAAGGAATACCTCTGACCGAAAAAATATCTCTTAAGCCAATAGAGGTGGGGCCCTGGACTGGCCCGGAGAAAGCTCCAGGAAAGATAATTAGCAGGTAAGAACTAATTTCTTATTCCTATTCGCTTCTCCGGGCCAGTCCAGGGACAGGTAGGGCAGTACCAAAGCAGTACCTAATGATGGGAGGGACCCGCAAGACCTGCGACAATAGCCGCAGACCCCACTTTCGCATCGTCACGGGCTTGAAGATCTAAGCGGTAATGTTTAGTAAAAGAATGCAAGGACGACCAAGTAGCCGCTCGGCATATATCAATAGGCGGAACCAATGCAAACTCCGCCCAGGAAGTGGCGAGAGCCCGAGTCGAGTGAGCCCGTAATCCCAGCGGCGGAGAAAGTCCTTTAGCCGTGTACGCCGCAACAATAGCACTGCGAACCCACCGCGCTATGGTGGATTTGGAGGCTGGTTGACCCTTCCGAGATCCGGCGTACTGCACAAATAGCCGATCCGTCTTTCGAAAAGTCTCTGAAACTCGAAGGTACGTCCGCAAAACTCGCGCAAGATCTAATCGCTTGAGCGCCCGATCCATGGGCGAACCGGACGACTCCGTAAAGACGGGCAAAACCACCGTTTGATTAACATGGAAAACGGAGACAATCTTAGGCAAATAGGACGGCACCGTCCGGAGAAGCACACGTTCTGGCAAAAAGAGGAAATTAGACTTACCTGCTAATTGTAGTTCCTGGAGTGGAGACAGTCTAGTCCCGGACTTCAGGGTTGTCCATCTCATACAGCAGCTTGGAGACTGAGAAACTCCTCCTTTTCTGATGTCACCGGTATATCCACCTGGGAGCCTCCTCCTGCCATCAGTTCCCTATTGACAAAGCAGACTCACCGGAGCAACAAATAAGAACATAATGCCAAAAAGCATATTAAACCATCACGGACTTATACTTTCTGCCTACAGAGCCATCCCCCCGGCTAAGTCCGTCCGAACGAAGGGGAAAACCAGTGCTTTCAGCGACTTAAAAATTTTTCTTTTTTTTTTTTTTTTTTTTTTTACGGTATCGGGGCACCCCAGCCATAAGGGTTTCCATCCCCTGCAATAAAAACCATCTCTTACCTGTAATCAGCTGGAACGCCGCCCTTCCAGCCGCATCAGAAACTCTACTAGGGAGGGATACGGGACTAGACTGTCTCCACTCCAGGAACTACAATTAGCAGGTAAGTCTAATTTCCTCTTCCTGATCGTGTAGCCAGTCTAGTCCCGGACTTCAGGGTTAGTACCAGAGCAGTGAAGGAACCTAACCACGGGAGGGACCCAGCAAGCCAGCTTGCACAACCGCTGACCCAAAGGAGGTGTCCTCCGAGGCCTGAACATCCAACCGATAGTGCTTGACAAAGGAATTCAAAGACGACCACGTCGCCGCCTTGCAGATATCCACGGGAGGCACGAGCCGGAACTCCGCCCAGGAAGCTGCCTGCGCTCTAGTGGAGTGAGCCCTAAGCCCCTCCGGCACCGACTTACCTCCGGAAATGTACGCTGACGCAATAGCTTCCCTTAGCCACCGAGAAATAGAGGCCTTTGACGCCGCCTCCCCCTTCCTCGGTCCCGCAAAAAGCACAAAGAGTCTATCGGACTTGCGAAAATCGGCCGTCCGCAGGAGGTACCTTTTTAACGCCCGACGGACATCGAGAAGATGCAAGTTCCTCTCCGCCGGGCCACCGGAGGCCCCACGGAAAACTGGCAAAGAAATCTCCTGATTCAAATGAAACACCGAAAGGACCTTTGGAAGAAACGCTGGCACCGGCCGCAAAACCACCCTGGTCGAACGAAACTGGAGATAGGGCTCCCGGCAAGAGAGCGCCTGCAACTCCGAAACTCGGCGGGCCGAGCAGATCGCGACCAGAAAGACAACCTTCAGGGTGACATCCTTAAGGGAAGCTCGCGATAGGGGTTCAAAAGGTTCTTGTGCCAACGCGTCCAACACAAATGGAAGATTCCAGCTAGGGACGATCCGACGAAAAGGGGGCCGCAGCAGCGACACAGCGCGCAAGAAACGTTTGACATCCGTCTGACCCCCGAGTGTCTGACCTCCAACCTTACCCCTATAACACGCTAGGGCCGCAACCTGTACACGTAAGGACCCGGCCGCCAACCCCTTGTCAAACCCATCCTGTAAAAACTGCAGGATCTGAGGGATGGTAGATCTCAACGGTTCACAATGTCGCTCTGCACACCAGCCTTCGAAAATCCTCCAGACGCGAACATAGGCCAGGGACGTAGATCCCCTGCGCGCCTTCAATAAGGTGGAAATCACCGGTCCGGAGTATCCACGGGCCTTCAAGCGAGCCCTTTCAAGAGCCAAGCCGTAAGCGAGAACCGAGCCACGTGGGGCATCAGTAACGGACCCTGCGACAACAGATCCGCCCGAATGGGAAGACGCCAGGGCTTCGCCACCAGTAGACGCATGAGATCTCCGTACCAAGGACGTCGAGGCCAGTCCGGCGCAATCAGAATCACCTGTCCCCTGTAGCGCTCTATCCTTTGAACCACTCGGCCGATCAACGCCCATGGCGGGAAAACGTATAGAAGCTGATCCGCTGGCCAGGGTTGAATGAGGGCATCCAGGCCCTCGGACATTCGTTCTCTGCGCCTGCTGAAGAACCGACATACCTTCGCCGAGTTGAACGTTGCCATGAGGTCTAAGACCGGACTGCCCCAGCGGCGCACCAGCATCTCGAACACCTGCGGGTGCAAGACCCATTCGCCCGGGTCCACCTTCACCCTGCTGAGAAAATCGGCTTCCACGTTGTCCACTCCTGCCACGTGTGCTGCCGAGAGGTCCAGCAGATTCGCTTCGGCCCACTCGCATAGCGCCTCGGCCTCGTATTCGAGCGCGGCGCTCGTGGTGCCTCCTTGCTTGTTGACATAAGCCACTGCCGTCGCATTGTCGGAAAACACTCGGACCGCCTTTCCTCCCAGAAGGCTGCGAAACTCCTGTAATGCCAAGGCGATCGCCCGCAACTCCAAACAATTGATCGGCCATGCACGCTCTTGATCCGACCACGCCCCCTGCGCAAAGATCACCTGACAATGGGCTCCCCAGCCCAGTAGGCTGGCGTCTGTCATCACAGGAATCCACTCCGGCGTCTCCAGTCCTTTTCCGTTCTGCAGGGAGCGCGGAAGCAACCACCACCTCAGCGCTCGACGCGTTTCCTCGGAACAGGGTAGCCTCCGAGACAAGGGATCGTTCTGATGAGACCAACGGCGGAGCAACGCCCTTTGCAAGGGCCGCATATGCGCCCTCGCCCAGGGCACCGTCTCTATCGCCGCCGCCATGGTGCCCAAAAGTTGAAGGTAGTGCCAGGCCGACGGCCTGTCGCGGCGCAAAAAACTCCGCAAGAGGAGACGCAGATCCCAAGCTCGCCGCTCCGTCAGGAAGACTTTCCCCTTGACGGTATCGAAGCGCGCTCCGAGGTACTCCAAACACTGAGTGGGCACCATCCGACTCTTCGCCGTGTTGATTATCCAACCGAGACTTTCCAGAAAGGACACCACCCTGGCTGTCGCTAACTCGCTCTCTGACCTGGACTTTGCTCGAATTAGCCAGTCGTCCAGATAAGGATGGACGAGTATACCTTCCTTCCGCAAAGCTGCCGCCACAACCACCATCACCTTCGTGAAAACTCGCGGCGCAGTGGCCAGCCCGAAAGGCAGCGCTCGAAACTGAAAATGGCCGAAAGGAACCGCAAACCTGAGAAACTGGTGATGATCCCTCCTTATGGGAATGTGCAAGTAAGCCTCGGACAGGTCGAGGGACGTGAGGAACTCTCCCTTTTGCACCGCTACTATCACCGATCGCAGAATCTCCATGTGGAAGGACGACACCCGCAGACATCGATTTACTCTCTTGAGATCTAGGATAGGCCGAACCCCTCCATCCTTCTTCGGGACTACGAAGTATATGGAGTATCGACCGGAACCGCACTCGTTTGGGGGCACAGGGACTATGGCCTTGAGATCTAACAGCCTTTGCACTGTCTCCCGCAGAGCCCGTGATTTTGCCTCGGACCTGCCGGGAGACAGGACGAAGGCATCGCGCACCGGACGAAGCAGCTCCAGCGCATAGCCCTCGCGAATGACCTCTAGCACCCACTGATCTGAAGTAATTTGGACCCAGGCAGAATAAAAATCCTGCAAACGCCCCCCTACGGCGGGAAGGGGCGCCTGGGTCCCCCTGATCTCATTGTGGCTTCCGATTGCTAAGGCCCGAGGCCGAGGAGGGGCCAAACCCCCGCCCTGCTCCTCGAAACCCCCGAAACCCTTGATTCCTAGAGGGAAAACGTCCCCTCTGTCCTGTGGGAAAACTCTGGAATCGATAGCGTCGAAAATCTCGTAGCTGCCCCCTACCCGTAGCGGGCGCTCGAGGTGGTTTAGGTTTGTCCTCGGGTAACCTACCCCCTTTGGACTCTCCCAACTCCTTAACTAACTTCTCAAGATCTTCCCCAAACAAGAGGCGACCCTTGAAAGGAAGCTTACTAAGTCTAGCCTTGGAGGAGGAGTCGGCCGCCCAATTACGCAACCAGAGGTAACGGCGTGCTGCGACTGCCGACGCCATGCTCTTGGAGAGTCCACGCATAAGATCGTAGTGGATGTCCGCTAAATAGGCCGCTCCCGACTCCAACCGGGCCGCGTCTTCCGACCGCTCGACTGCGGCACCGGGCAGCCGCTGAGCCCAGCGCAGACATGCCCTAGCCACCCAAGCCCCGCAGATGGCAGCTTGTAGGGAAAGAGCATTCACATCAAACACCTGCCGCAATAAGCTATCCAATTTCCTATCCTGACCGTCCTTGAGGGCTGCACTCCCCTCTACGGGAATGGTGGTCTTTTTCGTAACCGCCGAGACCGCAGCATCTACCTTGGGTGACTTGAACACCTCCTTGTCCTGGTCAGTCAAGGGATACAGCCGGGACATCACTCTAGCTCCCTTCAGAGGAGCTTCGGGAAGGCTCCACTCCTCTTGAATCATCTCATGAAACACCCGGTGTACTGGGAAAGCCCTCTGCTCCTTCCTAAATACCTGTAGCAAGGGGTCCTCGAGAGAAGCGTCTGCCGCTGAATCAGGCACCGGCATATTCAGCACCTTCAGCGTCTCCACCAAGAGTGCCGGCAGCTCCTCCCTCCGGAACACCCGGACCACTCTAGCCTGATCTTCCTTTTCAGACAGTTCCCCCTCTTCCAATTCATCCTCCGACAGGACCTCCTCCTCCGAACGTGGCCCCTCCGAGACCACCGACCGGTCCCCGGGATCCACCTCCTCCCGGGCCCTCTTCGGCTCTGGAGGAGTCTGAACTTCCAGCAAAGTCGTAGCCCGCCGCTTGCCCGACAGCAGACTAGCGGGGACAATAGCAGGCGGACTGTCCCGAAGAAAAACTTGCTGGAGCAAACTAACAAATTCCTGTGAAAAAATGGAATTTAGCCCCAAAGATCCGTGACCTGGAGAGGGGAGAGTGTCTGGCCGGGAGGAGGGTCCTGCCACCGGCTCCTCTACGGGGATCTCTTGACCCAGCTCTGCCAAAGTCCTAGTCTCAGGACTCTGACACTCAGGCAGGACTTCCTGCGGTTGCAGCCCTGAGGCATCCCTGACACAGGAATGGCACAAACCCGAGTCCGTGCACTTCTTGGCCCCACAAACCATGCAGTGCTGTTTGGAAGGCATGGCAAAAACAAAAAACCTTCACCCCCAGAATGGGCGCCAAAGGAAATAGCCCAAAATAAAAGGACGGACCGAAACCAAAGAGGGGCGGTCTGTAAAAGAAACTCAAAAAGAAACTGAAAAATAAACCCAAAAATAAACTACAAAATAAACTACAAAATAAAACGTAGCACCCCGGGGGTCGCGGCAAGAAACCGATCACGCCAGAAGAAACGCTCTCCGAGACCGCTCTGTGCGCGCCGCCAGCACGAGGCCGAGGCCTAGGCCGAAAAACAGCCTGAGCGCGCCAAAAACCTCCGCGGAGTAAGCACCGCGTAATACCGGCCCCCTTACCTTTGCTGGCGACCTAAGAAGAAAGGGCAACAGCCACATGCTAGGTCCGCTGGCAATCCCTCTCTCCGGTTGAAGAAAAGGAGGTAGAGGGCCCAGACAGGGGTGAAGCAGGCTGGCAGAGGATCGCCGACACAGGGGGCCCGCAGGGAAAATGCTCGGCGCGTCACAGGCAAAACTTCTGAAGACGCCGGCAAAATCCTGCGCAGCTCCGGTTTCCACTGATCTGAATCAGAGAACCGGAGCTGCCTCTCGCAAGTCACCCGGACCCACTAGTTAGGGGCAGAGGACGGAGGGGAAGATGTGAGGACGGCTCTGCAAGCTTAAAGACACAGTCCTCCCCAAAAATGCAGAAGGGCTCTGCTGAAAACTCTAATGCTACTTCTCTGACTACAACTTCAACACTTAACTCCTAACAGTTTCTCCAGTGAGCCCGGACTTCCAGGCTCACCCAACCATCCAGCTGCTTGGAGACTGAAGAACTGATGGCAGGAGGAGGCTCCCAGGTGGATATACCGGTGACATCAGAAAAGGAGGAGTTTCTCAGTCTCCAAGCTGCTGTATGAGATGGACAACCCTGAAGTCCGGGACTAGACTGGCTACACGATCAGGAACTGAAGATAAGGTTCCCTGCACGACAAGGCCTGCAGATCGGAAATCCGGCGAGCGGAACACAAAGCGACCAGAAAGGCCGTTTTCCAAGAACACTCGCGGATCTCACGAAAACTTTGAGATGCCAGAGAAGAATGCGAAAAGGCATCCAACACCACATTCAAATCCCAAGGTGGAACTAAGGGACGCAGTGGCGGACGGAGAAGCCACGCTGCCCGTAGAAAACGTTGGACATCCGGAAGCGTCGAAAGACGCCGACGGCAAACGTACCCCCGAAAACAGGCAAGCGCCGCCACCTGCACCTTAAGGGTACTGAGAGCCAGACCCTTGTCGAAGCCATCTTGAAGAAAAAGGAGAAGCTGAGGCAAGGTAGACGACATTGGAAGAATATGATGTTGAGCGCACCACATCTCAAACAGACGCCACACCCGAACATAGGCCAGAGAAGTTGCTTGCCTTTTTGAGTGCAGCAACGTGGCAATAACTGAATCAGCATAACCTCGCCGCTTCAACCGAGACCTCTCAAGAGCCAAGCTGTAAGCAAGAAGCAATCCACTTTTGGCATGAGAATCGGCCCTTGATGCAACAAATTGATCAGAGCCGGAAGGGCCCAAGGCGGAGCTATGAGTAGCCGAACGAGATCGGCATACCAGGGACGACGAGGCCAATCCGGCGCTATGAGAATCACCCGCCCCGGGTGACGTGCAATCCGCTGAATGACCCGACTCAACATCGGCCAGGGAGGAAAAACATACAAGAGGGAGTCTGGCGGCCATGGTTGCACGAGAGCATCGAGACCTTCCGACATGCGCTCTCGGCGTCTGCTGAAAAATCTGCCCACTTTGGCATTCGCAAACGTCGCCATCAAGTCCATCACTGGAGAACCCCAACGGAGCGTCAGATCGTGATAAACGGCCGCGTTCAGTTCCCATTCCCCGGGATCTAGCACATTTCGGCTGAGATAATCAGCCTGGACATTGTCCTTGCCAGCCACATGCGCCGCCGAGATAGTTGCGAGATGGGACTCCGCCCACTCCATCAGCTCCAGACATTCGGTCAGAAGGGCGGGAGACTTGGTACCCCCTTGCCGATTGATGTAAGCGACCGTCACCGCATTGTCCGAGAAAATTTTTACCGCCTTGCCCCTGAGCCGCGGTTCGAAGCGAAGCAAGGCTAGGCGAGCCGCCCGTAGCTCGAGACGGTTGATCGACCATGAACTCTCCTCTGGAGACCATGCCCCCTGAGCGACCTGATCTAGACAGTGTGCTCCCCAGCCGGACAGACTGGCATCGGTGGTAACCAGGATCCAGGAGGGTTCCTCTAATGGAACCCCTGCCGTAAGATGTTCGGGAAGCAACCACCACTGAAGACTGCGCCGGACGGGATCTGGACAGGGAAGGCGCTGCCCCAGCGGGTGAAGCTGCGGCGACCACCGGGAAAGAAGCGCCTGCTGCAATGGGCGCATGTGTGCTCTGGCCCAGGGCACCAGATCCAGAGCAGCTGCCATGGATCCCAAGACCTGTAAATAGGTCCACGCTGACGGATCTGGAAGAGAAAGGAAGGTCTGAATTTGTCGCAAAAGCTTTTGCACCCGCATACTGGGCAACGAAACGTGCCCCCGCTCCGTGTCGAAGCAGGCTCCGAGATAAGTCAACTGCTGTTGCGGGATCAATTGGCTCTTGGCGTGATTGATCACCCACCCGAGCTGTTCGAGAAGTTGGACTACTCGTGCCGTCGCCACCAGAGACGCTTCCCGAGAATCCGCTCGGATCAACCAATCGTCGAGATATGGATGTACTCGAATACCTTCCTTCCGAAGCGCCGCTGCTACGACCACCATCAGCTTTGTGAATACACGCGGAGCCGTCGCTAGACCGAACGGCAAGGCGCGAAATTGGAAATGTCCCATGGGAAGCGCGAAACGTAAATAGCGCTGATGAGACCGTCTGATGGGAATATGAAGATACACCTCTGTGAGATCTATGGATGAAAGAAATTCTCCCGGTTCCACCGCCCGAAGCACTGTACGTAGGGTTTCCATGCGAAAGTGTGGAACCCGCAAAGTACGGTTTACACCTTTGAGATCTAGTACGGGACGAAAAGAATCTTCGTTCTTTGGAACCACAAAATAGATCGAGTATCGACCGCAGCCGCACTGGTCCAACGGCACTGGAACAATCGCCTGCAGCTGCAACAGACGCCCGAGCGTGTCGGAAATGGTGTGCATCTTCTTTCCGGGCGCACAAGGAGAGAGTATGAATGCGGGTTGCAACGGGCAAGCGAAGTCCAAAGCATAACCTCTCTGAATGACTTCGAGGACCCACTTGTCCGAAGTAATTGCGGTCCAAGCCGCCAGAAACCCCTGTAAGCAGCCGCCTACAGGAACTAACGGCTGGACCTGCTGACCTTCATTGCGATTTCTTAACGGACGGTTGGGAGGCCGCCCCGTAAGATCGGCCGAAACCTCTGGCTCCGCGAAAGGACGAACCACGAAAACTTGAGCGCCCCCGTGAATAAGGCGCAAAGCGGGCACCACGAAATCTGCGGGACTCCCGGGAAGAGCCTCGCCCCACTCCCACAGCCCGGAGCGGCTTAGGCCGATCCTCCGGCAAACGCCCGCCCTTGGAGTCTCCCAAATCCTTCACAATCTTCTCCAAGGCCTCGCCAAAAAGTAACCCACCCCTAAAGGGCAGTTTACTAAGGCGAACCTTCGAGGAGACATCCGCAGACCAGTTACGTAACCACAGGAAACGCCTAGCCGCCACCATAGAGGCCATGGTCTTGGCCGAAATGCGAACCAAATCATAAAATGCATCCGCCGCATAAGCTGCCGCCGATTCCAACTTTGCGGAATCCGGAACCTCCGAAGCGGACTCTCCCGCTGCGTCCCCCTGCAGCCAGCGAATAGAGGCCCTAGAAACATAGGCTCCACAAACCGCTGCCTGTAAAGCCAATGCACTAGCCTCAAAAGCTTGCTTGAGAAGCACCTCCAATTTCCTATCCTGCAGATCTTTAAGCGCTGCTGCGCCCTCCACAGGGATGGTAGTGTTTTTAGTGACTGCTGACACTAAAGCATCCACTTTAGGCATACGGAATAAGTCCCGGTCTGCTTGCGGAAGGGGGTACAAACGAGACAGAGCGCGCCCCCTCTTAGAGTAGCTTCAGGACACTCCCATTCGGAGTCAATCATCTGTCGAATGACGCGATGCAAGGGAAAACAGCGCTGCTGAGACTTAAAGCCTTGCAATAAAGGATCCTCTAACGGCTCCTGAGAGGAGGAAGGAGGAAGCAGATGCAGGGCCGCTAAAGATTGTGCAATAAGCGCAGCGAGCTCCTCCTTACGGAAAACCCTAAAGAGATTTGGATCTTCCCCCGGAGCTATTTCCCCCTCCTCCAACTCTTCAGGATCTTGATCCAAAGAGAGATCTACACCCTCATCTGAGACAGATTGACCTGTCAGCAGAGATTCCTGTGGTATAAAAGAGCCCAAAGGATCTGCCAGAACCTCTTTAGGCTTAGAGGGGCCTTCCCCAGGATCCTCTGCACCCTGTATCTTATTGGGAACCATCGCAGGAGGGGAACCCCTTGTCGTATGGTCTGGCTGAGCCGACCTAAGTACGAATGCTTTATGTGAAGCCAGAATAAACTCTGGCGAAAAAAACGAAGAAACATCCTCTGGAGCCCTTACAGAGACATCTGCAGGCAGAGAAACTGGCATAGGATCTTTAGAGGACTTTGTCTTTCTTTTGTGCGGTCGGGACTGTTCTGTCTGCGAGCTGACAGGCACCGGCAAAATGGCCGACTTTTCCGCCTTCTCTGCAGGCAACGAAGAGCTCTCTAAATCTTGCTCCGTCTTGTCAGCCATTCAAAACACACGCGGAGAGCACTGAAAGAAGAAAGACTCCCGACGAGAAAGAAGGACAACTCGAAGAAACCCCGCTCGAGGCACCGGAAGACAGAGCCGACAGAAGCGCCGAAATTAAGTAAAAAACTCACCGCACTGAGGGAAATTAGCCAGGAAGCCGGCAGACCCGCAGCCAGCGGGAAAGTGCCGACTCGCTGAATATTCTTCGGCAGAGGCACTAACTGGGGCTCCCAGAAATCTTTCCTCTGCCGACGGAGACGGAGCCGGTGAAGTGAGACAGGCTCTGCCTCTCACCGGTATAAAAACTCACTCGACGTCTCCCGCGCTGTTAAAGGCACAGCGCTCCCAATTTACACCCAAGGACCTTAGAAATATATCAGCCCTGCTAGAGCCAATATAAAGTCAGGAAGAAAACAATAAAAGAACCAACAGCAATTAGCAAACTGAGGGAGAAGCAGAGAATCGATCCTCTGTAGCTGCTGAGGACTGATAGACTGCTGGGTAACCCTCTGGGGGAGTGGCTTCACCTCTCAAAACTTCAGATCAGTCCTCAGTAGCTATAGAAGATTGACAACCCTACCTGTCCCTGGACTGGCCCGGAGAAGCGAATAGGAACCAGGTTTTTACCCCACCATCCTCACTGAAAGTCAACAATGCAGAACTGAAAACCAAATCTACAATCCGTTACCTTGGTATTACCCTGGATCAACGTCTGGACATGAAAACACACATAAGTAACACTGTGAAAACGATATACCATAAAATACGGACATTACGCCACTTACGACCACTGCTTGACCTCAGCGATATTCGAACGGTCTACCAGGCACTGGTAATCCCATACTTTGATTACGCTAACGCAATTCTACATGGACTCCCGCAGGCAACGCTAAGCCCGCTCCAGCTTGCGATGAATACAGCCGCAAGAGTTCTAACAGGGGTATCAAGGACAGAGCACATCACTCCAGTTTTGAAAAACCTTCATTGGCTACCTATACAGGCTAGACTTCATTACAAAATCTTGGTCCTGACCTTCAAAGCCTTAAACAACCAGCTCCCCACATCCATCAGCCAGATGATCCACACCGTACCTCCTAACAGAACCAGAAGGTACACAATGACTAACACATTGGTAATCCCAAAGGCAATGACAAAATGCACAAAGACAATGACCAATAGGGCTTTCATGATCTATGCACCCAGAGCCTGGAATGCCCTCCCCACAGACATGCGAAACATCACTAACTTGATCCAATTCAGGAAAGCGCTGAAGCATCATCTGTTCACAAGATACTACCCTGAAACCAGCTGTAGAAATCAAGCAGTGAGCGCTCCGACCAGTCACCTACAACACCCTAATAAATATACCCAACAAGAAAAAGGATAGCTAGCCCAATTATCCCCAGCCCAAATAAACCAGAGCCGGAGAATATATGCATCAATGTAAATAATTTGTAGATAGTTGCCCCTAGTTATATCCAGGTTTATTGCCCCTGTTCAATGTAAATACAATGTGGTTCTACTGCATGTATAATGTTATTGTTGAATGTACACTGCGCTGATGTGAATAGCGCGGTATAGAAGAAAAGCTAAATAAATAAATAAAAATAAACTCACAGTAACAGAGTCCAATATTCAATTTACAGCCCAATAAACCATGTAAATGCCTTAACTGGGGATATTCAATGGCACTGACATGGTTAGTGCCATTCAATATCCCCTTCTAAGTCCCCTATGTGCCCCGATGCTGTCCGGGTAGCATCAGGGCATGTTGGGGGCTTTTCAGGGGGGAGGGGGGAAGCAGAGGCGGCGACAAGCACTAACCGGGTAGAAGCAACAATGCATGCTGCCCAGTTAGCAATCTGCGCCTTAAAAGATAGGCAAGGAAAAACCCTCGCGGCTTCCGGCGTGTGCGGCAGTGCCCAGATAGTCAATGCATCACTGCGGCACTGAATATCTGGGTTAGAGGTCGGCGGGGAGGGCTATGCACCCATCCCAATATTGGATCCATAGTGATTATGGAATTGCATTTTTCAAACATCCCTCCTTTCCCCATCACAGACACACAGAGAACCAACAGACACATATACTAACATGCCTGTGCATGCACAAATACACACATGAAAGCATTCACAAACACACAAGCATGCATGGGCACAAACAGACATACATGCATGCATTAACACAATGCCAAATCCTTCCCTCAGATTCTGTCACCCTTTGTTCCTTTTCTGAAATCATGAGGAGGAAACTGCAAATCTTCTCTCCTCCTCCAAATTGACTACCTGCTCCTCTGACCCCATTCCCATCTGTCTACCTCTTCCATCGTTATCCCTTCCATCTGTCATATCATTAACCTATCTCTGTCCACTGCAACTGTGCCTGTGGCCTTCGAGCATGCTCTGGTCACACCTCTCCTCAAAAAGTCCTCATTAGACCCTGTCTGTCCTTCCAGCTATTGGCCTCCTCTCTCCTCCCCTTTGCTTCAAAACTCCTTGAACGAGTGGTTCACCACTTCTGTCTTGACTTTTTCTTCTCAAACCTTTCTGAATCCACTGCAGTCTGGTATTCATCCTATACATTCCACAGAAACAGTTCTTGCCAAAATCTCCAGAGTAGTTCCTCACTGAATTCAAGGACTTTTACTTGATCCTCATTCTTCTTGACCTTTCTGCTGACTTTGACATTGTTGATCACCTTATCCTTACTTGAATTTAGGGGCTCTATTCTGTCCTGGTTTTCTTCTCATCTCTCCCAGTGCACTTTTAGTATATGTTCTGGTGGATGCTTCTCTGCCATCCCGCTTTCAGTTGGTGTACCTCAGGGCTCTGTCTTGAGACCTTTGCTTTTCTCTCTCTACACTCAGTCCCTTGATGCACTTATTTCCTCCTATGGTTTTCCATACCATCTTTATGCTGATGACTCTCAGATCTACCTCTATGCGCCTGAAATTTCTCCAGGAATCCAATCCTGTATCTCTGCCTGCTTATTCGACATTGCTGCCTGGATGTCTCACCGCCATCTAAAATTGAACATGGTCAAAACTGAACTCTTTAGCTTTCCCCCTAAACAACATCTCCCCTTCCATCCTTCACTATTTAGTGGATGACACTACACCCCTTCCCGTTTCCTCAGCTTGCAACTTTGGGGTCATCTTTGACTCTACTCTCTCTTTTTTCTGAGCACATCCAACAGATAGCTAAAACCTGCTGCTTCTTTCTCTATAACATCAGCAAAATTTGTCCATTCCTTTCTACTCACACTACTAAGACCCTTATGAACTCACTAGTCACCTCCCGTCTTGACCATTGTAACCTGCTCCTCGCTAGTCTCCCTCCAAGTCGTCTCTCTCCCCTTCAACTCAGCTGCATGGCTTATCTTTCACCAGTGTTGCTATGCTCATATAACATCTCTTCTCAAGTAACTTAACTGGCTCACTATCTGTTTCTGCATCCAGTTCAAACTTCTCCTACTGACCTACAGGGGCATTCATTCTGCAGCTCCTCACTACCTTTCCTCTTTTATCTCATTCTACACCCCTCCTCGGGAACTCTGCTCCTCTGGCAGATCCCTTTTATCTGTGCCCTTCTCTGCCACTGCCAGCTCCAGACTTTGTTCATTCCATCTTCCTGCTCCCTATGCCTGGAACAAAACTAACCAAGTCTAAGTGTCAAGCTTCTTTTCTAGCTCTATTCAAATCCAGGCTAAAACCCCCCTCTTTGAAGCCGCTTTGGATCCTGATGCTCCTCACTCTCTTGTCCACTACTTGTGTGTATCTTACCATATTCTAGTCCCCAGTTTCACTATGTGTTTTGTCTTGATTAGATTGTAAGCTCTGATGAACAGGGACTGTGTCTTACATCTATATGAACAGTTCTGCGTACGCCTTGTAACGCAATACAATGATTAGTAGTAGCAGTAGTACCAAAGTAGCAGAAAGAATGGGAGTGACAGACAGACAGAGAGAGGAACTTGTAAATTCAGGAGATGGCAGCTTTTTGGCAATGGCATAAATACCACCCAAGCAGCCCCTGCAATGAGGGGGACCCAGGCCAAAAGAGAACCCAGCGGATCCCAACACAGCAGTGACAAACTTCGCCATACTATCTCCGTAGCCTCTTTCTGGAAAGCGCAGCTTGGTTGGACAAAGTATTGTTGCTTTCTGTGTGAGTGGGACAGCAGGGACAGGAAAAAAAATTACATCCGGAAACAGTGGCCAAAGAGAACATCACTAGTCCCAGGCCAGAAAAATGTTGCACATGACCCACTTGTGGAGCCGAATAAAAGTACATCTACCTCCACTCCATATAAAACTGGGTCTTATGAAGAACTCTGTAAAAGCCATGGATAGAAGTAGACTTGGATTTGCATATCTAAGAAAGACATTTCCACGAATCAGTGAGGCGAAGATCAAAAAAGGGATCTTTGTAGGATCTGATATTAGAAAACTGATGAAAGATGAAAACTTTGACGGTCAGTTGAATGAAACTGAAAGAGCTGCATGGGAGTCCTTTAAGACTGTTTGCCGCGACTTCTTGGGAAATAACAAGGCAGACAACTATGCAGAATCGGTGGATACTCTACTGAAATCTTACCAGAAACTGGGATGTAACATGTCTTTGAAAATGCACTTCTTGCATTCACACCTTAATTTTTTTTCCTGCAAATCTAGGAGCAGTCAGCGATGAACATGGGGAAAGGTTTCATCAGGACATTTCGGTAATGGAAAATAGGTACCAGGGCAAGTGGAGCCCCAGTATGCTTTCAGACTATTGTTGGACCCTTAAGAGGTATGTTCGAGGCGCAATACAGCAGAAAATCATATACAACTACCTTTTAGGAGACATTACGTTACAATATACATCTATATACATCTAATGTAAATATGAGCAACATAGTCTAAATTTAAATTACATGTCACTCAAAAACGTTACGTGATGGAGAATTTCTAAGTGCATATCAGAGTTCGTAACCAAAACAGTACTAAAATCAGCCATTTTCATTTCTGTGACAGAAAAGTTTTTGAATTTTGTTTACCAGTGTTATTAAAGAGGACTCGGGAAATCCACTGCTTACCCCAAGACGAGCATTATGGAACCTGTGTGCCTTTTTGGGAACCTGCCAGGTACTTGTGATCTGAATTGGCCACTGTTGTAAACAGGATACTGGGCTTGATGGACCTTGGTCTGACCCAGCATAGCATTTTTGATGTTCTTATTTGGCTCACAAAGCTGCTCCAAGTTCACACTGATTTCATCATACCATATTGGACATCATCAGCATTTTGTGGTCATACTTTCAGTGATATATCAACATAGTAAATGATGGCAAATAAAGACCAACATAGCCAATTTAGTTTGCACAACAATGTGTCTGGGGTTGTAACTGTCCCTCTATACAGATGTCCACACTCGTTTTTTTACTTTAGGCTGTAGCTGCGTTCTATGAGAGCTTCCCTGCTATTCTTTTTTGAAGTGTGAACGTTAATTACATTTTACTATGAGCAGGAATACTCCTCTTCCTATACATAGAGTCTCTGTGCTTATCCCATGCCTTCTGCAATTGCGGCACCATTTTTGTCCCACCACCTCCAGTGGGAGGGCATCCCAGGTATCACTCATCCTTTCCGTTAAGTATTTCTTGATGTTGCTTTTAAATTTTCCTCCTTTCAGCTTCATTTCATGTCATTTAGTTTTATAGTTTTCCTGCCTTTGGAAACTGTTTGCTCATTAATACCTTTCAAATATTTAAATGTCTGTCTATCACGTCTCCCCATCCATCCTTTTCTCTAAGATATACATGTTCCATCAAGACTCTTCTCATAGGTTTCTGGCCCAAACCCCATACCATTTTGGTCACTCTCCTCTGAACCGCTTCAAGTCTTTTTATATCCCTAACGAGATACAGTCTTCAAAAACAAACACAATGCTCCAACTCACCAATGACCTTATACAGGGGCATTATCACCTCTTCCTTCTGGCTGGTTATGCCCCTCTGTATGCAGTCTAGAATCCTTCTGGCTTTGACCACTGCCTCATCATACTGTTTCACAACCTTGATGTCTTCACATATCATCACTCCCAAGTCTCTCTTCTGGTCTGTGCACATCATCCTCCACGCCCTACCGCATACTGCTCTTTTGGATTTCTGTACCTAAAGTGCCTCACTTTGCACATTTTTGCATTAAATCTTAATCAGACTATTCTTCTAATTTTTGTACATCACTTCTCATGTTAACACCCTCTGGGATGTCCATTCTCTTGCAAATCCTTAGGTCATTAGCATAAAGTCAAACATTTCTTTCTAACCCTTTGGCACTGGCACACACAAAAATGTATAACAGTATTGGTTCCAGAGCAGATGCTTGATGCACTCCACTATTCACCTTTCTTTCTTCTGAGTGAATTCCATTTACCACCAACCTCTGTCATCTGTCAGTCAACCAGTTTCTAATGCATTTCACCACTCTGAGTTCCAGTTTCAGGTTGCTCAGTTTATTCATGAGCTTTTTAGGTGGAACACTGCTGAAATCCAAGTAACCATGTCCAGCATATGCATTCATTAAACTCATCAAACATACTTTTCAACCAACATTAGTTTGGAGTACATAGCTTACTGATCACAATTTTATATGACAAGTCTATGCAGCACTATTATGTCATGGAACTGCTCCAACATGGATAGTGTGGCATCCTCTTCTCCTCTCTGCCTGCGCAGTTTCATAGGTGCCAAAGGGTTTGCACTGGCCACAAAGGTTGTTTCAATCTTAGCAGGTTTACTCAAAGCTATTTTTGTAGCTAATTTATATAATCATAAATTCATATTTTTATATTAACAGATTCATATCCATAAGGTACTAAGTCAACCAAAAATACAAACACAAAATATAAGAGTAATATTAACACAAATAAAATGCAATCATAAAACAGAATAGTCCACATCAAGGGCAGCGTTTATACTACATCAAGAAAAAATTTAGGAAAAGAAAAAAAAGCTTAAATTATATAATTTCATTCCTAATACAGACACTAATTCTTACATCATTCTACTAGAGAAAGGTGAAAAAAACCCACGTATGCCGCCTTTTCCCTTGGAGAATCTTCTCCAGGTCTACATTTTCTAAGAAAACATATTGGGTATTCTGAAAAGTAACTAAGCATTCAGAAGGAAAAGATTACAAGAAAGAGGCTCCTATAAAGAGAATGTTAATAGTTTTAAGTAAAGAAAAGCACACTTACATTACTGGGTTATTAAAGCCAAATCTGGAAAAATATGAATTTTATAACCGCAGAAAACCACATTAAAATTCATATATAAAATAAAAATAACTTTTGCAGTGCTGGAGGGGCTCCTCTCCTAATCTGCCATCCAGTCAGAGCTGAAGCCAACCCCCTTATGTTCTCCTTTTTAAAAATCCTTTCAGCTCTTCATAAAAAAGAAAAAAAGAAAAATAATGGATTTTTTTTTTGGGGGGGGGGGGGCGGGGGGCGGTTTCTTTTTAAGTCAGTAGGTTCATTCGTGCTGCCAAGTACTACAGCCAGTTTGGAAGCCAGTCTTGATAATAAGGAAAAGTGTCATGGGATCTTCAATATCTATAGGATAAAGAAACACCTGTGTCCCATGAGAACCATAATTGCTCCATCAGCTTCCCGGGCAATGACAGAAGACAGAAGCAGTGGGTACCTAAGAAATGAGGTAAAGGTAAATACCCCAAATATTTAGGTGGGAATAAGTAGCCATTTGTTTTCCCCGTTTACAGACTGCTGCTATATTAGCTCTCACTGCTGTTCTTAAAACATTTGTGACATTTCTGCATCTGTGTGCTTACCAGCGTAACAGATAAATTCATAACTCTCCCAAGCTGATCAACATAGTAGACGCTGTCAGGGTACCACGAATCACAGTGAAGGTAATTATACATGCCAAAAGCACGCATATGGTCCAGGGTATACTGATCATCTCGGAGTTTAATTTCTGCAACAGCTGAGTAGGAAAATAAAAAAGAATGTTCAAACTTAATTTTAAGCTGCAAGAAAAAGGGGGGAGGGGATAAGAGACTTTCATGCTGTCTTCAAAATTTTTTCATTCTTGTAAAGCATTTTACAATTACTGAGGTTGAAATGACAAACAACACCTGTAGTAAAGCACAGTTACTTACCTGTAACAGGTGATCTCTGGGAACAGCAGGAATAAGTCTTCACATATGGGTATCGTCGGTACCGACGGAGCCTGCGCGGGAACGCTCCCCAGCATCCAAAAGGAAAGCTTTTGGGAGCATCCCACAGCGCCTGCGCGCTGCCTTCCCGCCTTTCCTAACCGCCTCTCTCCAGTTCGAGTTTTAAAGCTGAGACAAAGAGAGAGAGTGAGGAAAGGAAAGAAAGATAGAGAGATACAACTCCTAGGGGAGGTGGGTGGGTTGTGAAGACTTATTCCTGCTGTTCCCAGAGATCACCTGTTACAGGTAAGTAACTGTGCTATCTCCAGGAACAAGCAGGAATGAGTCTTCACATATGGGGACACCCCAGCTAGAGATGCCTGGGAGATCACCCAAGTTGTGAGTCCCTGGGAAGGGCTCTACCTCCACCCATGAATCTCAGGCATCCAGGCAGGGATGGAGGGTAGGAGTTGGTTAGGTATGGAACAGGTGTTTGAGAACAGCCTGACCAAACAAGGCATCTCGGCGGGAGTCCTTGTCCAAGCAGTAATGGGCTGTGAAGGTATGAACCGAGGCCCAGGTGGCCGCTCGACAGATCTGGTCGATGGACACAGAATTTAGATGAGCCATAGAGGATGCCATGGCCCTCACATTGTGAGCTGTGACATGGCCCTCCAGAGAAAGGTTCTCACTCTGGTAGGCAAAAGAAATACACTGAGCAATCCAATTGGACAGAGTTCTCTTAGAGACTGGAAGTCCTAAATGAGAGGGATCAAAAGCAACAAAGCGTTGAGAGGACTTTCTATGTTGCTGTGTCCTTTGTAAGTAAAAAGCAAGCGCTCTCTTACAATCCAGGGTATGGAGATTCCTCTCTGCACTTGATGCATGAGGTCCTGGAAAAAAGACAGGTAAATAAACCTCCTGGTTCAGATGAAAAGGTGAGACCACTTTAGGCATAAAGTGTGGATTAGTCCTGAGGACTACCTTGTCATGATGGAACCTTGTATAAGGAGGATTAGCCACCAATTTATTTATTTATTTATTACAGGCTCTTATATACCGCACTATTTAAGATCAGCGCGGTTTACAATATAACAATATACCAGAACAACAAGTTGTTTGGTTTTACATATAACAGGAACAAGAACTTGGATAAAACAATGGGGAAAAAGTTGAACTGAAACTATTTACATATGTAATTACATGTATATACAGCAGTATTATTCTTAGGTTGGGATGGGTCATGTGGAACAGGTGATTAAAAAGGAGATGGGAGGTTTGGTCGGTGTTTGGCTGGTCTGGTAATATTGGGGAAATAGGTGGGATTTGAGTGCTTTTCTGAACTGCGTTAGATCGGAGATAGCCCTAATCTCCGGTGGTAAGGTGTTCCAGCACTTAGGGGCATAGAAGCTGAAAGCCCTGTTCGAGGTCACTCGGGAGCATTTTGTTGCTTCCTTAGGGATTATTAGCGCATTTGTAGAAATAGTTCTCCTGGCTCTGTTAGGTGTAACGGTCTGAATGAGGTCTAATAGAGAGGAGGTGGTGATGCCTTTGATAGCCTTGAAGGTGAGTAATAAGGTCTTGAACAACAGTCTCCCATGAATGGGGAGCCAGTGAAGCTGCTTCAGAATAGGTGATACATGGTCTCTTCTTGATGCTCCATAGAGGACTCTAAAACCAAAATAGAGAAAAAATCTGTTCAAATCTGACGTGTATGTATGTGATTAAATGTCGGAAGTATAGCCATGAAGCGAAATTCACCTCTTGAAGCTAATCTTCCATTTTACTCAAATTAAATTGAGCCCATTAAAGAGCTAACAATAAATAAGGTTGAACACTACATAAAGTGCAACCAATGAAACTCTGTACAAAAATCTTGTCGTAATTTGCCAGAGGAAAAATATTAAGCCATTGAAAAGCTATGCTGGAGCTCGTAACAGCCAAAATTCAAGACAAAACCAACTTAGCTGAATCCAACAGAGTCCGGCAGTAGGCAGCAATTCTCAACAGCAGCTTTAAAGATTCTTCCAGATAGACATGTGATGATATTGTCAGTACAAAATTCGCGAAATAGCAGACACAGCACTGCGTTTCGGGCGGCCAACATTTACACGCCCTGCTTCAACGCTCAGCTCACTGCACCGACAAACTTCTGTCTTCATCAGTCAAGACGCCAGCGCATGCTCAGTAGCAAGCTAAACCTGGCCACAGGATTTGTCATCTTAAATACCCAATCACCAAGCAGATCCAGTCTAAAATCAAAGCACTAAAAAACCTGTAAAAAGTTATTAAAGTAAACTGGCCCATTCAAGTTCTTTGTTTAAGCCCGAAGGTTGAACAGTTGACCAACGGAAAATCCATTGCTGTTCCAGCAATTGTAGCTTATATTCACGATCTCCACCTTGAGGGTGGGAAGGCACATGATCCAACACTCGCCAGGACAAATCTTCAAAGACATGATGGTAATCTGAGCAATGTTGAACTAACGGGGCCGTCAGTACTAAATTCTTTATCCTGGAGGCATGTTCATTCAAACGGGTCTTAATGGGCCGAATGGTGCGGCCAATGTACAAAAGTTGACAGGGGCAGATAAGTACATACACTACATAAGTGGTGGAACAGTTCGTAAGCCACTGAGAAATATGAATGTGAGAAGAGGTAGGAACTGTCCATTGAGCACCCTCGATCGTCCGAGAACAATGGGAACATGAAGTGCAACCATAATGGCCAGTCAACAAAGGTCTAATGGGTGGTTTAGTTAAAGTTAGGCCTCTCATGAATCTTGAAATAAGAGGATGAGAGGAGATAGGTTGTCCATTGATGGGCTTAAGGGATGCTGCAATAGCACTCAAATGGACTCTTACTGAATTTGTTTTAAGTCCTGCATTGGAGAGATGCAGGAGATAGTCTAACAAAGAAGTTAAAGGTAGTGCTAGAGGGTCAAAACCCTTTTCAGCACACCAAATGGAAAATCTTTTCCACTTAAAAGCATAGGAACGCCTGGTGGAAGGTTTCCTGGAAGCATGGAGGATATCCTTCACCTGCTGAGAAAGATTCAAGTCTTGAAGGTCTAGGCCTTCAGTAACCAAGCTCTGAGGTGAAGGGACTTGGGGTTTGGGTGCCACAAAATCCCTTCCTCCTGAGACAGAAGGTCTGGAGCAGCTCCCAAGTCCAGGGAGGGGGCTTGGGAGAGATGCAGAAGTAGAGGGTACCACACTTGGCATGGCCAGCGTGGAGCTATGAGGATCATAGATCCTTGATCCCTCTGGAGTTTGAACAGAGTCTTGGGAATCAAGGGAAAGGGTGGAAAGGCATACAGGAAGCCCTGACCCCAATGAAGGAGGAAGGCATCCTTGGCCTGAACCCCCTGACACGGAATTCTGGAACAGAACCGGGGAAGTTTGGCATTCCACAGACTTGCAAAGAGGTCTATGTCCGGGGTTCCCCATTCTTGAAAGATTCTGAGTACCTGATCCATGTGCAGGGACCATTCGTGTGGAAGCAGAACTTGACTGAGTGTCTGCCCAAGAGTTTTGGATTCCTGGGAGATATACTGCCAGAAGATGGATTTGATGCTCTCTGGCGAAGGCCCATAATCTTAGAGCTTCGTTGCAAAGCAACAGAGAGCCAGTTCCTCCTTGCTTGTTTATGTAAAACATGGCTACCTGATTATCCATATGAATAAGGACTGTCTTGTAGCTGAGGAGGGTATGAAAGACCTTGAGAGCTAGAAACACTGCTCGAAGCTCCAAGTGGTTGATATGAAGAGAGGTCTCCTGTGGGGACCAAGTGCCTTGGGTGGAGAGGTCTTGTAGATGAGCTCCCCAACCTGTTTGAGAGGCATCTGTTGTGAGGGTTGCTTGGGGCAACAACTGTTGGAAGGGGGACCCCAGCAACAGATTTTGAGTGGACATCCACCATTGGAGAGACCAAAAGAGACGTTTGGAGGTTGCTATTTGGTCTGAGAAAGCTCCTGAAGCTTGAGTCCACTGGGTGGACAAAGTCCATTGAGCTGCTCTCATGTGTAGGCGAGCATAGGGTACCACATGTACTGTGGAAGCCATGTGGCCTAGCAGTTGTAGCATCTCCCTGGCAGTTAAGTGGCTCCTTGACTGAATCTGGGAGGCTAGCTGCACTAGACGTTGGCAACGGGCCTGAGGAAGGTAGGCCCTTGCAGTGGTGGTATCCAACCAGGCCCCTATGAATTCCAGGGACTGAGTAGGGATGAGCTGGGACTTTGGGAGGTTTACTACCAGTCCCAGATACTGCAGAATGCGCCTTGTGCGGTCCAGGGAAATCTGGGCCTCTGATTGAGATGGAGCTCGGATGAGCCAGTCGTCCAGGTATGGGAAGACAAATATTCCCAGAGTGCGTAGAAATGCAGCAACTATTGCCATGCATTTGGTGAACACTCTCGGAGCAGAGGCCAGAGCAAAAGGAAGGACTCTGTATTGGTAATGTTTTCCCTGGAAAAGAAAACGTAGGAATTTTCTGTGAGATGGATGGATGGATGAGAACATGTGTGTACGCATCCTTGAGATCTAGAGAACAAAGCCAATCCTGACTTTGAAGGTATGGAAGGAGAGTGCCCAGAGAAAGCATCTTGAACTTCTCCTTGCATAGAAATTTGTTCAATTCTCTGAGATATAGAATGGGTCTGTATCCCCCTGACTTCTTTGGAATGAGAAAATAGGGGGAATAGAACCCTGACCCTTGTTGAAGAAGAGGAACTTCTTCTATTGCCCCTTGGGCAAGAAGGGTAGTTATCTCCTGACCTAAAAGGTCGAGAAGAGATGTGGGAGAATTGAAGCGTCTCACCATGGTGTGGGGAGGAAGGTCTGAGAAATGAAGTTTGTAGCCCTCTCTTATGATGGAGAGGGTCCACTGCTCTGATGTGATTTGCTCCCATCTGGAAGCAAAATGAGCTAACCTTCCTGGAATGGTGAGAGGTTCTGGCTGTGTTAAAGCCAGAAAGGCTAAGTTCTCTAGCATCAGGTCAAAAACTCTGAGGGGGTTGGGACTGCTGGGTTACAGCAGCCCCTGTAGACTTAGGCCTGGCCTGCTTAGGTTGCTGACGCTTAGCGGTAAAGCGACCTGTAGAAGATTGTTGGCCAGAAGTGGAAGGAAACCTGCCCTTTTTGAAAAAAAAACATTTTAAAAGTCTTTTTCTTGGCAGGAATGGAGGTAGACCTTGAAAGTCTATCCAGAGCAGAATTCTCTGCATCCATTTGAGTGGCTTTAATTTGCCACTCTTTGCCAAACAGATTTTCACCTGTACAGGGCAGATTTCCTAAGCCATCTTGAACCCAGGGTTCTAAATCAGAAGCCTGGAGCCAAGCAATTCTGCGAGCAGCTATGGCAATGCCTGAGGCTCTACTGGAACCTTCAAAGGAGTCAAAGGCTGCCCTGTTTGAAAACTTGGAGATGTCCTGAGTATGCTTAAGCCACATGCGGAATTCTTCCCTTTTATCTTCTGGAATAAAAGGGAGGTAAGTGTGCAGCTTTTCTGCCACTTCTTTCAGAAAGATACCCATATAAAGGCTATATGAGTTGATTCTGGCAATAAGCATACTGGCCTGGAAGATTTTCCTACCAAAAGCATCCAAGGTCCTGCATTCTCTTCCTGGAGGAGCAGAAGAGTGTCTCTTTGTACTCTTTATCCTCTTCATAGCTGACTGCACCACAACGGAATGGTGAGGAAGCTGAGTTTTCTGGAACCCAGGACAAGGAGGGACACGATACATAGTGTCCAACCTGCGAGAATGAGGAGAGAGAGTGAGAGGAGTCTCCCATAAATCAATCATGTGTTCATGAAGAATTTCATGAATTGGTAAGGTGACTGCCTCTTTAGGAGCCCTAGAGTATCCTAAAATATCTAATTTTTTTGCTCTAGGCTCTGATTCAGAGGTTACTGAAATAGAGAGTCCTTTAGCTACTTCTCTTATGAAGTCTTGAAAGGACAAGTCCTCTGGAGGAGACATTCTTCTTTTTGGAGAAGAAGTCTCCTCAGGAAGGGCTATGGATGCTTCAGGAGACTCATCTGATGTATCAGAATCATCAGAGGAATCGAAGTATCGCCTGTCAGGGTGCTCTTCTAACGCTCGATACGCGTATAGAGCGGTATCGACATCGGGCATCCCCGGTACCGGATCGGTACCGAGAAGTAGCCCTGGACAAGGAACCGCAGCAGTCGGTATCCTGGTCGATGTCGATGCAGTCAGTACCGGCATCGGCGCTGGTGCCGGTACCAGAGCAGATACCGACAACGGAGCTCGTTGCGGTACCGCCGGCGTCGCAGCTTGAATGAAGGCTGATCCATCGACGCCATGAATGCCTGGAGGTCGGTACCGGTAGATTGTGCCGGTACCCCAGAGCATTCTAACAGGTGATCGGTCGAGGCCGTGCCATCGATGTCAACCTGTAACCCCATAGGAGGAGCTTTGGAAGCCGGAGCTGCCCGCCGGGGTTGTTTGGCTGGTGCAGGATCCTCGAGGGCAAGCCCGGAGGCATCTCGATGCTTAGAGGGAGATCTACCCTTCGAGGACCTGCTAGGTTTATGTTTGGTTACCTGAGATCCTTCAGGAGAAGATGACCTGGAAGATGTCGATGCTACTGCCGGTGCCTCAGCGGGAAACAGCACATGGAGTTTAGCTGCTCGGTTCTGTAACCCCCGCTTAGACATTAGGGAGCAGGATGGACAATCCGGAATGGAGTGTTCAGGACCCAAACATTTAAGACACCATTCATAGGTATCTGTAACAGAAATAGTACCGCTACACTTAGTGCATTTTTTGAACCCAGAGGTTGGTTTTTCCATGAGGGAAATTTTCTTGTGAGCCCTGAGGCCTTAAGAAGAAAATTACACCAAGTGAGGAAAAAATATCGATTTTATTTATTTATTTTTTTTTAAAGAAAGAAAGAAAAGACCGGCGGTACCGGTCCGGAGTCGGGGAAGGCAGACACGCGACCAAAGAAATAAAATAAAATAAAGAACTTCTTCAGCGGTGACAGGGCTCGACCTGCTGGCTCCGCAGCAAAGAAGAACTGAGGAGAGTTGGTTAGGAAAGGCAGCGCGCAGGTGCTGTGGGATGCTCCCAAAAGCTTTCCTTTTTTGGGAAGCTGGGGAGCATTCCCGCGCAGGCTCCGTCGGTACTGACGTACCCATATGTGAAGACTCATTCCTGCTTGTTCCTGGAGATACCTTTTCCACTTGAAAGCATATCAGCGTCTTGTGGAAGGTTTCCTGGAAGCAAAAAGAATATCTTTTACTTGCTGAGGGAGATTAAGATCATGGAGATCTAGGCCTTCAGCAACCAAGTCCTGAGATGCAGAGACTGGGGATTGGGATGTCATAACATTCCATCCTCCTGAGATAGGAGATCTGGAGCAGACCCTAATTCCAGGGAGGGAGCTTGAGAGAGATGTAGAAGCAGAGGGTACCACACTTATCGTGGCCAATGTGGAGCTATGAGAATCATATGGCCTCTGTCTCTCTGAAGCTTGAATAGGGTTTTGGGAATTAGGGGAATGGGTGGAAAGGCATACAGGAAGTTTTGACCCCAATAAAGGAGGAAAGCATCCCTGGCCTGAGCCCCCTGAGCCGGAATTCTGGAACAGAACCGGGGAAGTTTGGCATTCCACGGACTTGCAAAGAGGTCTATGTCCGTGGTTCCCCAAATTTTAAAAACCTGGTCTGCATGCAGAGACCACTCGTGTGGAAGCAGAACTTGACTGAGTCTGTCTGCCCAAGAGTTTTGTATGCCTAGAAGATACACTGCCAGGAGATGAATCTGAAGCTCTCTGGCGAGGGCCCATAGTCGCAAAGCTTCGTTGCAAAGTGACAGAGAGCCTGTTCCCTCCTGCTTGTTCACATAGAACATGGCTACTTGATTGTCCGTTTGAATGAGGAATGTCTTGTAGCTGAGCAGGGTATGGAACACTCAAAGAGCAAGGAAGATTGCTCTGAGTTCCAAAAGATTGATATGTAGACGAGTCTCCTGTGGAGACCAGGTGCCTTGGGTGGAGAGATCTTGTAGATGAGGTCCCCAACCCATCAGAGAAGCATCTGTTGTGAGAGTTGCTTGGGGTAAGGGTTGTTGAAAAGGGTACCCCAGCAACAGGTTTTGAGTGGACTTCCACCACTGGAGGGACAAAATAAGGCGACTTGTATTTGCTATTCTGTCTGACAGGCATCCTGATGCCTGGGTCCATGGAGTGGATAAAGTCCACTGGGCTGCCCTCATATGAAGGCAAGCATAGGGCACCACATGCACGGTGGATGCCAGGTGGCCTAGTAGTTGTAACATTTCTCGAGCAGCGAGATGAGACTTTAGCACTGCTTGAGAAACTAACTGCACCATGTGAAGACAACGGACCAGGGGGAGGTAATCCCTTGCCTTTCTGGTGTCCAGCAAAGCTCCTATGAACTCTAGAGACTGAGTGGGAGTTAGACTGGATTTTGGGTTGTTTATGACCAGACCCAAATACTGAAGGATACACATTGTGTAGGGTAGAGAAGTCCTGGCCTCTGACTCTGTTGGGGCTCGAATGAGCCAGTCGTCTAAGTAGGGGAAGACGAATATCCCTAAAGTACGGAGAAATGCTGCTGCTACAGCCATGCATTTCGTGAACACCCTTGGTGCTGAGGCCAGGCCAAAAGGAAGCACCCTGTATTGGTAGTGCTTTCCCTGAAAAAGAAACCGAAGGAACTTTCTGTGGGTTGGATGGATGAGAACATGGGTGTACGCATCCTTGAGATCTAGAGAACAAAGCCAATCCTGACTCTGAAGGTATGGCAGCAGAGTTCCAAGAGAAATCATCTTGAATTTCTCTTTGACAAGGAATTTGTTCAACTCTCTGAGGTCCAAAATAGGTCTGTATCCCCCTGTTTTCTTTGGGATAAGGAAATAGGGGGAGTAAAACCCCGTAACCTGTTGAGGAGTGGGTACTTCTTCTATTGCCCCTTGGGCAAGAAGGATAGTGACCTCCTGATCTAACAAGCTGATGAGAGGTGTCGGAGAATTGAACTGCCTTATTATTGTGGGAGGGGGCATGCTTGAAAAATGAAGCCTGTACCCCTCCCTTATGATGGAGTGTGTCCAATGCTCTGCTGTTATCTGCCCCCATCTGGGGGCAAAGTGACATAACCTTCCTGGAATGGTGGAAGGTTCTGGTCCCTCGAGAGCCAGAAAGGCTAAGTTCTCTAGCTGCAAGTCAAAGGCCTTGTGGAGGCTGAGACTGCTGAAACAGTTGAGGCTTAGCAGTCTTTGCTTTCTTCTGTTTGGGTGGTTGCTGACCTTTCTTGGCAAGCTGACCTGCAGAACGTCCCTGCTGAACATAAGCAGAATATCTTTTCTTCTTAGAAAAGAATAGCTTCTTGAATAATTTCTTTCTAGCAGGATCAGCTGTGGACTTGGATAACCTATCCAAGGTGGAGTTGTCAGCATCCATCTCGTTGGCCTTTTCCTGCCAATCTTTACAAAACAGGTTCTCACCAGTACACGGGATATTTCCCAATTTGTCTTGTACCCAGAGCTCCAGATCGGATGCCTGGAGCCAAGCAATTCTACATGCACCTATGGCAATAGCAGAGGTTCTGCTTATGCAATCAAAGCAGTCAAAGGCTGCACGGTTGGCAAATTTAGAAACATCTTGGGCATGTTTGACCAAAGTGAGAAAATCCTGTCTTCTATCTTCAGGAAGGATAGGACTTAAAGCTTTTAAATCATCTGTGACCTCCTTCAGGAACATTCCCATGTAAAGACTATAGGAACTGATCCTGGCAGAAAGCATGGAAGCTTGGAAGACACGACGTCCAAAAGCATCCAGGGTTCTGCACTCACGTCCTGGAGGATTAGAGACATGCCTCTTTGCAGTCTTGATCCTTCTCATAGCTGATTCCACTACAATAGAGTGGTGAGGAAGCTGAGTCTTTTGGAAACCAGGACAAGGAGGGACTCGATACATAGTATCCAGTCTGCGAGAATGAGGAGAGGTGGTAAGAGGTGTCTCCCACATCCTTAAGAAGAGATCATATAAAATCTCATGAATGGGTAAGGTAGCTGCCTCCTTAGGAGTTTTGGGATATTGTAGAATTTCCAACTCCTTGGCTCTGTTTCAGGGGCCACAGTAATGGACAGACCCCGAGCCACCTCTCTGATAAAATCCTGGAAGGAAATATACTCTGGAGGAGACATCCTGCGCTTAGGGGAGGAGGGCTCCTCTGGGAGAAGCATTCCTGCATCGACAGAACTGTCAGAATCCTCAGATTCTTCTGAGGACTCGAAGTACCATCTGTCTGTATGCTCTTGAAGAGCCCGATACCTGTACCGACCGAAGTCGGTACCTGGATTAATCGGTACCAGGGTATCAGTACCGGAGGGCATCGGATGACTGGGTACCGGCAAAGCAGACACCGATGCCGATGTCAATGCTATCGGTACCGGTACCGATACCAATGCCGATGCCGGGGCCGGTACCGGCCAAATTGCCTGTCGTGGTTCCGAGGGCGTCGATGCCGCAAGGAGAGTGGCCAGACTGCACTCAATAGCCAGGACTCTCTGGTCTATCGACGCTGCCGATGCCTGGATGTCAGTACCGGAGAAGACAGCCGGTACCCCAGAGCATGGCACCAGTAGTTCTGCCGAGGTCGAGGCCTCGAGAACATCTTGGAACTCCGATAATGCTTTGGAAACCGAAGCCTCCCGCCAGGGCAATTTCGCCGGTGCAGAATCCTCAAGGGCAACGCCAGAGGCATCTCGATGCTTAGAAGGAGATCTACCCTTTGAGGACCGGCTGGACTTATGTTTAGTTACCTGAGATCTATGGGAGGAAGAGGAAGCCCTGGAAGACATTGATGCCACCGAAGCTGCATCAGAGGGAAACAGGGTACTGAGCTTAGCAGCTCGGTTCTGCCGTCCTCTTTTAGACATCATGGCGCAGGACATACAATCCGTGATGGAGTGGTCAGGACCTAAACATTTTAGACACCATTCATGGGTGTTGGTGACGGAAATGGTACTGCCACACTTGGTGCACTTTTTGAAACCTGAGGCAGGTTTCTCCATTGTAAGAAAAGGTTTTTTGGCTTAAGGCCCAAAAAAGGCGCATGCACCTGAAGAAAAATAGGAAAAATTGTAGGGTTTTTTTTTTTTTTTTTTTAAGAACAGAAAAGAAGAAGGAAAAACCGGCAGTGCCGTTAAAGCTTCGAGGAAGGCAGATGCGACCACAAAAAAGAAAGAAAGAAATAAGAATTCTTCTGCGGTGACAGGAATAACGACCTGCTGGCTCCGCAGAAAAAGAAGAACTGGAGAGAGGCAGTTGGGAAAGGCGGGAAGGCAGCACGCAGGCGCTGTGGGATGCTCCCAAAAGCTTTCTAATTGGACGCTGGGGAGTGTTCCCGCGCAGGCTCCGTCAGTACCGATGATACCCATATGTGATGACTACATTCCTGCTTGTTCCTGGAGATAATGAAACTCAAGTGTGTCAGACACAGGAGACTGACGAGCAGAGGGGGCTGCAGGAATGATATTTGTCCATTTCCCTATGCCTTCTCATGTGGGAAAACACTTTACTAGAAATGTAAGTCTTACAAGGACAATAGCCACCATCCACAAATTTGTACAGGGCACCATTTTGGCTCCCTCTGTGATCACTCCATGGCCTTCTAGTCAAAGACTGATATACTTAACACAAAAAAGTTCTCCTATCCATAATTCAGAAGCAATAGTTTTAGGCAGATATTATGTTGCCCAACAATTAGCTGAGTCACAGTTGCAAGTCCCACTACAAAGCTTCCACAAATCTTTTTTTTTTCCGGTTTTAACAGAGCTGTAACAGAGCAAGAACAAACAAACAATCCAATGCCACAAAGACTACTACTACTAATAATAATAATTTCTATTGCGCTACAAGGCGTACACAGCGCTGTATATATGGATGTAAGCCAGTCCCTGCTCAGAGCTTACAATCTAATTAAGACAAAGAACATCACAAAACTGGGGACTAGAGTATAGTAAGATATACAAGTAGTGGACAAGAGAGTGAGGAGCACCACGATCCAAAAGAACCACTACTGAGTAATGTCCAGTCACAGCAGCTCAAGTGCCGAAGTCTGCATCAAATGTAAAGGTGAAAAAGAATAAAATTGACAAATAAGACAATAGCCAGCTAAAATAATTTATTTTTAAGTAGCATGCACAACTCTATTCACAGTCACAAGAATATTATCGAAATCAAGATGCTTGCAGTAAAATATTAGTAACATGGCACTGTTACAGCAATCACTGCGCAGCATCATGTTCTCATATGATTGCACCTTCTGTTCTTGAAAGCATTTGACAAGATGTTTACCACTTCTGGATCCCAGCATGTATAAAGTGTTACTCCTTGGGGTGGGAAGGTAAAGCCTAAGCAATATTATAATGCAGTATGCACAGCATTTTTTTAATCCCCTCTTCCATCTAATTTAATTTTAAAATATGTGCATTACAATAAGCAATACTAATACAAATCAAAGACAGCTGGATGCCACCAGGATGAGCTGAATTTAAAAATCTTAAGACGCTTCATTAGAGAGATACAGCTCCCTAAATGGGAAAAGCAGAGAGCAGACTTGGTATATTTTAGATAATTAAGAATAAATGTGGAGACATTTCCACTAAATTACTTTCAGAGCAAGGGAATCATTGCCATCTGTTCCACCTATTGAAAACTTTAAGAATGATAATCTTCTTGACACACCAACAGATTCACATAAACCTGTGAAGCATCTTCATTCTAGATCAAGTCTAGTCCTCTGAGGACAGCTGTATTGTACATAGAAAAATGTAAACACACCAAATATCTTATAGAAACATGTCAACAGAAAAGACCATATGGCCTATCTAGTCTGCCCTTCGATATTAACAACTACAACAGTCCCTTTTTTTCCTTTAGAGATCCTCTGTTTGTCCCATGGTTTGTTTGTTTTTTTAAATTCAGATACTATCCTCATCTCTACCACCTCCACTAGGAGACTATTCCATGCATCTACCACTCTTTCCTTAAAGAAATATTTCTGCATATTACTCCTGAGTCTATCCCCTTTCACCCTCATCTCATGTCATGTCCCCTCATAGCTGAGCTTGCTTTCAGTTGAAAGAGGTTCTCCTCCTGTGCATTTATGCTACAGAGGTATTTACATAAGAACATAAGAAATGCCATACTGGGTCAGACCAAGGTCCATCAAGCTCAGTATCCTGTTTCCAATAGTGGCCAATCTAGTTCTTACGTACCTAGCAGTTTCCCCAAAAGACACAGGTTCCACAATGCTTGTCTCAATCATATCACCTCTATCCCGCCTTTCCTCTAAAGTATACAAATTAAGATCCTTAAGTCTGTCCTCATATGCTTTATAAACGAAGACCACTAACCATTTTAATAGCCACCCTCTAGACAGACTCCAACATGTTTATATCCTTTTGAAGGTGTGGTCTCCAGAATTTATTTATTTATTTATTTATTTATTTAACATTTCTTATATACCGCCTTTCATGATATCAAGGCGGTTTACATTGAACAAACTGAAATTACATTGAACAGGGCATTATAACTTGGAGATAACTATTTTACAGGGAACATGGGCTATGGAGGGTTAAGTGGCTTGCCCAAGACCACAAGGAGCACCTGTGGGACTAGAAACCCCAGTCCTTCCGGCCCAAGGTTGCTGTCCTCTAGTGGGATTTGAACCCCCGACCTTCCGGCCTGAAGTACCTTGCCCCAACCACTAGGCCACTCCTCCACTCCACAATACTCCACTCCACTCCAGAATTGTACACAATACTCCAAATGAGGTCCAAAGACTTATACAGAGGCACTATCACCTCCTTTCTTCTGCTGGCCATTCCTCTCCCTATGCACCCAAGCATCCTTCTAGCTTTCACTGTTGCCTTTTCATCAGACAAAATCACACCTAGGTCCCACTCTTCTTTAGTGAACAGAAGTACTTCACCCCCTATACTATATCGCTCCCTTGAATTGCTGCAGCCCAAATGCATGATCTTTCATTTTTTAAACATTAAAATCTCAGCTGCCAAATTCTAGACCATTCTTCAAGCTTAGCTAGATCCCTCATGTTATCTACACCTTCCTGGGTGTCTACTCTATTGCTGGTGATACCAAAATGTGCAAAAAGGCAAATCTTACCCGACAGCCCTTCCACTATATCACTAACAAAGATGTTAAAAAGAATCGGACCAAGGACAGATCCCTGGGGCACACTACTGGTAACCTCCTTCTCCTCAGAGTGAGCTCCATTTACTTGTACCCTATGTTGCCTCCCACTCAACCAATTTCCAACCCAAGCAGTAACTTTAGGGTCCATTGCTAGGGTACCCAGTTTGTTTAGAAGTCACCTGTGTGGAACGGTGTCAAAGGCTTTACTGAAATCTAAATACACCACATCTAGGGCTCTCCCTTGGTCAAATTCCCTGGTCACCCAGTCAAAGAAATCAATCAGATTTGTCTGACAAGACCTGCCTCTAGTGAATCCATACTGCCTCAGATCCAGTAATCCGTTGGACTCCAGAAACCTCACTATTTTCTCTTTCAGCAGTGTTTCCAATAATTTACTCACCACCAAGATTAAACTAACTGGCCTGTAGCTTTCAACCACATCCTTATGATTGGAATGTGTCATCTTCTCATGATCTAAAGCCAGACAAGGGGGGAATGGCAGAAGCAATTAGCAGTGAAACAGATCAAACAAAAGAATTCATAAAACTAATATGTTTATTATTAGAATAATATGATCTCCAACCATGCTGCTCATTACAAGCTTTGCAGCAATATTGGACACAAGTTGCAAGGCTCTAATATAAGATGACAAGGGAAAAGCTTTATAAATGGCATTATGATTTGTTAGGGCACGCAAGAACTGTAAGACAAGTCAAAATTTTCAAGAAATGACTACAGAATGGTAATTTTACCATTTGTTTAATCTGAGGCTTTAAGCTCAATGCAGTATCTAAATGAACACCCAGGGAACATCTGGTAATGCTTGATAATATATCAGACAAACTAACTGTCATCAGCAAAATGAGCATTACATCACTGGTTCCACAACAGATATGCTGAGGCAATGGCCTCCTGATCTAGTGCCCCAGGGTAGAATTGGTGGCCTCATCACCCTTAAGCAGGGCTGCAAACCTGGTGAATGGAGTTCGCAACCTTCAAATACCGGAGAAGCACTCTTCACATCCTCCAGGCAAAGGTACTTATCCTTCCCTTGGCACTTTTCCTTAGAAAAGGTGAGCATACAGACCACCTGATTAGCATGAAAGGATGACACCACCATGGGCAAGAAGGACAGGACAAGTCGAATGTACACAGCCTTCTTTGAGAATGAAAAGTAAGGATCCCTGCTGACAATGCTTGCAACTCAGAGATACGTCTCGCCAAGCAGATCGCAACCAGGAAGACAGTCTTGAGGGACAGATCTTTAAGTTGGCCCACTTCAGTGGCTCAAAGGGCTCAGACATCAAGGCCCGAATAACTAAGCAAAGATCCCAAGAGGGAATGACTGATCACAGGGGAGGACGCAAGAGCCGTACACCCTGAAGGAAATGAGACACATCTGGGTGCAAGGCTATAGAACGCCCCACCACTGGCCCCCTGAAGAATGACAAGACGCCACCTGAACCCTCAGGGAACTAGGGGAGAGGCCCTTGTCAAACCTATCCTAAAGGCAGACAAGCAAGGCAAGTTTGCTGTACTAGGACCAACCTGGTGCTCAGGGCACCAGCACTTAAAGAGGCACCAGGCACATGTAGGCAAGGCTGGTAGAACCTCTCCTTGCTTTTAAAAGTTTGGAAACCATGGCAGGACAATAGCCCTTGCGTAATATCGCCTCTCAAGGACCAAGCCATAAGCAAGAAGGGAACCGGGTCATTCAGAAGGACTGGCCCATGCCACAACAGCCCCCAAGGCTGCAGGAAGTTGCAACAGCCACTTAAGATCCCCAAATCATGATTTCATGAACAATCTGTTGCTACCTGTCATTCTATGGGGCGAAGTACATGCCCCTTGAGCAGCCACAAAGGAAACATACAGCAAAGACTGCTTTGGCCAAGGCTGCACCAGGGCATGAATGTCTTCTGAGCCTACCTCCTTACAGCGATTGAAGAACCTGCACACATTTGCAATGGGATGGGTCACCATAAGATTCATCTTGGGAAGACCCCAAAAATCCAGAATCTGCTAAAATGTCAGCTGGCTCAGTTTCCAATTCCCAGTATCGAGGGAGGGGCAACTGAGAAAGTCCACCTCCACACTGTTGATGCCTGCAATGTGGAGGTCTTAAAGGACTACCAAAAGGGACTGCTACTGCTGGAAAGAAACCTTCACTTGTAAGTATTATTTATGGGAAATTCTCTAAATCTTGGGGAAAAGGGAATTCCTTGGGTTTAAACTGATATCTCTGTATTTTAGAATCCAGGGTAATCTGTTAACTTAGTCAGGGCCTAGTATCAGCAAAGAGCTTTTAGTTTAAATTTAAAACCCAGCAGAGAGCTTTTAGGTTAAGCTTTTTGTTTACATTTAAAACCAGCAGAGAACTTTTAATTTAAATTTAAAACTCAGTCAGGGCGGAAGCAGCAGCCAGGATATCAGGGCTTGGCAGTCAACTTTGTTTCCAGCTGAAGTGTTTGCAGGTGAAGCTCCGCCTACCCCTTCTTTCATCGGGGAACTGCAACAGTTAAAAGCCAACTGCCTTTCACGGCCACGGTTGCGTGCCCGAAGGGGGCGTGACCAAAGGGGGTACGCCCCTTTGGTGCCCCTTCGGTGCTACTTCGGAGCCTCGAAGCTCTAGCCGCTGAGGGAATGCCCAGAGGTCATTTTAAGAGGAAAAGTAAGTCTTTGAAAAAACTTTCTGATAACGATTCAGGTTCTAAAGCAGTGGTTGGTCCGATGGACCAGCATGTGGTTTCTAAACATAAGCTTGTTTCATCAGTTCCTGCTTCCTCCTCGCCTGCCTCTGGAGCTTCCCTGAGTACCATCGAAAGGACTCGTCCTCCTAATCCCGCTGGCACTCAAGTGGTGGATTTGGACACGTTTTCCTCTGAGGCTTCTGCCTCAGAGGAGGAAGAGGGCACTGTTTGTGACAGTTCTCTTAATGCTATTAGTAAAGTTTCTTCTTTAACTCCTATTCTGGCTATCAAATTGGAGGATTTTTCCTCCTCTTCTTCTGTAGTTGATCCTACAAATGTTTCTTTATTGGATATTTGGAAACAAGTCTCTGCCACTAACTTGTTGTTAACTAAATTTATGGATCAAACGTCTGCTTTCTCCCAACAGGTTGTGCACAAGGTACATACTTTGAGCTCAACGGTTGGGAGTTTGTCTACGCAGGTTGATAAATTGGAGGCTCAAGCCGGTGTTTTTCAATCGGCGAGCGCCTCCTCTTTAAAAGATACGCTACTTTTGTATAAACAGGTAGAGTTATTGGAAAATAAGTCTCGTGGGAATAATCTTCGTATTCTAAATTTTCCTAAGACTCGTTTTATGACACCTCTTCTTTTATTTAGGCAGTACTGCAAAGATGTTTTATTGATGCCAGATGTTGATTTTATTTTGATTTCACATTCTTATTATTTGCCAAGTCGGGAGACTTCCTCGAACAAGGATGTGGCTCCATCAGAAGTACAAAGTGATTTAAATTTGACTGATTTTCTTGAAAATTCTCAGACTTTGATTTCTACACGTGCCACTTTAGTAATTACTTTGGTAAATTTCTCTGACAAGGCAAAAATTATGAAAGCTTTTTTTCTGAAAAAGAATGTTGATTTTTATGGATTAAGAATGTCTATCTTCCCTGATGTTTCCCGTTATACTCAACTGAGGAGGAAGTCCTTCCTCCAGCTTAAACCTCGTGTTTTGGCTGCAGGGGGGACCTTCTTCCTTCGGTTTCCTTGTAAATGCTTAGTTACTATTCAGGGTATAGATTATGTTTTTGTTGAATCATCTCAACTAGATGCGCTCCTGTTGTCCCTCCAAGCCTGAATTCGCTTCTTTTATCTTTCTTTAATGATACGATTATTTTGTTAGGTGGTTGTAGCCTTTATTAAGAATTTTCCCAGGTACCTTTAAGCTGTCTTCTCCATGATGTGGGCTGTTACACAGTATTGAGTTTAGTTTAATTGTTGATATTTCTTTGTATTGATTCATCTCAGACTGTGTAGTTCTTTTGAACTATGTATTAGGATTGCATTTATGATATAATAAAAAATAAAAAAAAAATTAAACTCAGTCAGGGCATAGTATCAGCAGAGAGCTTTTAAATCAGAGTATAGCTTACCATAAAAAGAAGAATAGGGTAAAATATTCTTTGAGCTGTAAACATCTCCAGAAACAATTTCTGTCAAAGATGCCTTCCACGTAGGGGGCAAGAGATCTGGGAATTTGTTTTAAGTAGGTGTTAAAGCCAAGTGAAAGGTCAAAGGGGCAATTTGAAAGGCTCCCTCTATCAAATCAAGGGCTGTGTGAATCACCCAGGAAATTGTTAACAGATTACCTTAGAAGCACAGGTCTTAGACCTGTGTAGCAAGCCAGTCGAATCCCGCCCATCCCTAGCATAATCTTAGCTGTATAGATTCTTGGACCATCAGAACTTCCAGATACTACACACTCAGCTAAGGCTTTCAAACTATCATTGCCTGTTTTTTTTTTAACCTTTACCTGTTGCATATAGGTTTTTAAGGATCTTCAGCCTGCCTACGTTCCTTGCATAGCCTTTAAATCAGATATGTGAGTGTGCCCTCAGTTCATAGAAGGCCTACTGGCCAGGGATACTTATGATATATAGCTACTTGGAACAGAAAATAGAAATTGCACTTACCTGGTAATTGTTGTTTCTTGAGGAACTGCAGTTCAATCCTCCACCTCTGGGTAGTGCACCTCCTCCTGCAGCATGGAAACTGGACAAGTCAAATTTGTGACATCACTGGATATATCCTGCTGGTCTTCTCCCATCTCCCCCAGTGAACTATTGACAAAGCAGACTCAAAGGAGCAACAAATAAGTAGCTAAAATATTAATTACAACGCTAAAAACTTAACATTTAACTTTTAAAATTAAAATTCCCTAAAATAAAGGGGAAAGCAACAACCTCCTTCTTGCCCCTGTCCTCTTCCCCCCAGATCAGAGTAAGACAGCCAGAAAAAAGGAAGGAAGACCAAAAGAGGTCAGAGAAAGAAAAGATACCACTGCGAGCTCCGGCATGTCAAGCCTAATACAGTCTTAGCGACTGAAAACCCTCTCCAAACTGAAAAAACACGTCTGAATTGCTCATCCCCAGGCGGGATTGAGGACTGAACTGGAGTTCAAGGAACAACAATTACCAGGTAAGTGTAATTTATATTTCCTTATCATTCCTCCAGTTCAGTCCTCCACCTCTGGGATGTAACAGAGCAGTAATCATTGGGAGAGAACTTTCCAGCCAGATCGCAGCACCGCCAACCCAAAACAGGCATCACTTGCCACCTGAACATCCCGACGATAGAGCTTACTGACGGTATGGAGGGACGACCACGTCGCCGCTCTGCAGATCTCCCCCGGTGGAACCGAACTATGCTCCGCCCAGGAAGTCGCCTGCACTCTAGGAGAGGGAGCCCGCAAGCCCCTTGGCGCCTGACGTCCCTGCAATTAATATGCTGATGCTATTGCCTCCCGGATCCAAGTGGATATTGAAGCTTCGGCTGCCGCTTCACCTTTATGCGGACCCCAGAAAAGAATAAACAAACAGTCCTATTTTCAGAAGGCCTCCGATACATATAAGTCTTGACGCAGAGCCCTTTTTATGTCCAACCGACACAGACTGTGAACTGACGCATTCTCCTCCGAAGATCCCAACACTGGGAACGAGACCGACTGATTCATGAAAAAAAGAGAACTACTTTGGGCAAAAAGAACGGAACTGTCCGCAAGACCGCCTTTTCCCTAGAAAAGGACAAGAACGGTTCTTGACAACACCAGGCCTGCCAACCCGAAACTCGGCAAGCCAAACAAGTAGCCACTAAGCACCCTGCTTCTAAAATCAAATCCTAGACCGAAGCCTGATGCAAGGGCTCAAGGTTCTCTAGTCAACGCCCCCAGGCCAAAATTGAGATCCCCCAAGGGACCACCATTTTGCGAGAAGGTCGCAGCCTGCAAAACCGAGAACCATAGGAAATGAAACCATGGAAGCATGGACCTGCCGCTGAGCGTACCAGCCCTCGAATACACACCATACCCGCACAAACATTAGGGAAGTGGACCTCTTTCTGGCTTGAAGTAAGGTCGCAATCACCGCCCCAGAATAGTCTTTCTTTCTTAACCTTGTCCTTTCGATGGCCAGGCCGCAAGCGAGAATCGATCCACCTGAGACATACAAAGATTTGCCGTTACGGGCAATCGCCAAGGCTTCTCATCCAGCAGCCTGACCAGGTCGGCACACCACAGACGCCTCGGCCAATCTGGCGCCACCAACACCACTCTTCCCCGATGCGCCTCGATGCACTGAATCACTCGCCCTCTGAGCGCCACGGGGGAAAGACAAAGAGAAGATTGGGCAACGGCCATGGTTGCATCAGAGCATCGACGCCCTCCGACATCTTTTCTCGTCTTTTGCTGTAAAAACGATTCGCCTTGGCCAAATGAAAGGTCGCCATGAGATCCCTGATTGGAGGACCCCACCTGATGACTATCTGTGCGAACACTTCCGGATGAAGCTTCCATCTCCGGCATCCATCTGGACTCCTCAGAGAAAATCCACCATCACATTGTCTGCTCCTGCAACGTGCACCGCCAAAAGTGCCTGCAGTCGAGGCCCCACCAAAACGAACAGAGCCTCTGATTTCTCTTCTTTGGCCACACTGTCTGTGCTCCCCTGCCAGTTTAGGTAAGCCACTGTTACGGAATGGTCAGACAGCACTCGCCCTGCCCGATCCTTCACTTTGGATTCGAACTCTTGAAGCGCCAGAGCTACCGCCCTCAGCTCCAAACGGTTGATTGACCAATGGGCCTCCTGTTCGCTCCAAAGACCATGTGCGAAAAGATCCTCGCAATGATCTCCCCAGCCTGCGAGACTCGCATCCGTCCATATCGGGAGCCACTGCGGATGTTCCAGCGGCATGCCCGCCGCAAGATCTCCTGGGCCTAGCCCCCAGTGAAGGGATCGCCTGACCTGTGCGGGACATGGGAGACATTTGTTCAGAGCATTGTTCTGGTGTGACCATCGTCGTAATAAAGACCTTTGTAAGGGGCGCATGCGAGCTCTAGCCCCCGGAACTACCTCCAGAGTCACCGCCATTGTCCCAAGTAGCTGAAGATAGCTCCAAGCCGACGGCGCCAGATCTGCCAGAAACCTGCATACTAGCTGTTGAAGGGCCTGATCTCTCCGCTCCGGCAGAAACACTGTTCCCAACTGGTAGTCGAACCGTACCCCCAAATACTCTAGGACTTGAGGCGGACTAAGCGACTTTTGACCACATTGGCTACCCAGCCGAGAGCCTGAAGAAATTTTACTACTCTGTTCGTAACCTGGACACTCTCGGCCCTGGACTCTGTTTGAATCAGCCAATCGTCGAGGCAAGGGTGAACTAAGATTGCTTCTTTCCACAGAGTCACCGCAACCACCACCATAATCTTTGCGAAGGTACACGGGGCCGTTGCCGGACCGAAGGGCAAGGCTTGAAACTGATGTGCTGCCCTTATCGAAATGTGTAAGTATGCTTCCATATGATCGAGGAATGTTAAGAACTCCCCCTGCGGAACCGCCACCACTACCGATCGCAACGGTTCCATTCAAAAGTGAGACGCTCAGAGACAGTGATTTACTTCCTTGAGATCTAGAAAGGACGAAGGGGCCAGTCTTTCTTTGGAACTATGAAATAAATAGAGTAGCGCCTGACGCTGAAAAATTCCTGCGGGCCCGGCACAACCACTACTGACTGCAAGATACGATCCAAAGTTTGTCAAATTGCAGACGTTCTCCACTGCCCTTGCAAGTAGACTGAACAAACGAATCTAGCACCGGGCGAGCAAATTCTAGGGCATACCCTTTGTGTATTACCTCTAACACCCATTGCTCTGCCGTTATCCGGACCCTGGTAGGAAGAAACTTCCGAAGACTTCCTCCTATCGACTAAACTGCCACCTAGGCCTGCCTTGCTTCACTGTGGTTTTCGGGCAGTCGCGGAAGAGGTAGCCGAGAATCCCCTTCCTGCTCTTCGAAAGCCCCGAAACCCTTGAGCTCTGGGAGCCAATGTACCTCGTTGGGGCACTCCCAAACGAGCGGTTACTCACTGACCATAGACAGATGGGAGGATTTCATTTGGTTCCAATCCACTATCTTTCTGATAACATACATTTCTTGTATGCAGGTACTTCCTGTTTCCCACAGGGCTGTAGCTGCTACAAACCTACAGGCAGTATTTGTTTTTTTGGGGGGGAGGTTTTAAAACACATCTTTATTCCTGTCTCTGACTTTCTATCAGACCCTTCTCAGGAGAAAGTAACAAAGTATCAACTTTTTAGATCACCTGACCAGGCACATAGCACTTTGAAATTTGCGCAGCAATAACCATGGCCTATCTGATTAGGCCTTTCCCATATATCTGCATCAAGTCATTGTGCACTGAAAATACGTTTTGAGCTGTATAACTCAAGGAATGCTTAAGGATTAAGTGGGAGTCACACCTCTTGATACCATACCATACCAGGCACCATGGTCTGGCCAGCATGGTGGGAAGGGCTGGGAATACTCCCCAGGAACTCCCCACATAGCCTTTGAAGTAAATAAAAGAAAATAAAATCTAATTAACTGAAACTAAAAGGGAAATTGCAAATGGCCCCCTAGGAAAAAGCTGCTTCGTCCTGCTTTATTCTCCGGTGGCTGCCTCTGCCAAGCACCCAAAACCCAGCAGCGGGTTAAACACATGCAGGCCTGAGTAAGAAGAAATCGCGCCTAAATATAGTGGAGGAGTTTCCCACATTGCTGCAGGCTCCCAAACATGCGGCTGCGGGCCACCCTCTGTCTTGCTAGTGGCTTCAGCTGTCCTCCCCACCCTCACCACTCTTACCTTGGAGCCTCTTTGCCGCATGGCTTTTCTACCCCTTGCACTCAGCATTCCTTCCTGGCTTCGGCAGGAGGGGGGGGGGAGAGACTAGGGGCCGCCAGCTTTCACTCGTCAAGCTACTGCAGCCCCTGCAGAGGCTCCTCACCCGAAAACAGGTTTGGAAGTAGTCAGAAGTCTTGGACTGAGGAAGGCCCCCTCCGAAGCCTCCCCTTGAAACCCTGGGGGGGGGGAGAGAGGTAAAAAAAAGGAACATCCTACCCTCAGCCCTGTTGTTTCTCTGTTCCAGTAAAGGACTCATCGTCCCCCGTTGCCGCTGGACTTTGAGTCTCTTCCCCAGCTTCAACGTATATTTCCTGCTCCATAGGAGTTGAAGCCCAAGCGCAGCCCCTGAAGACCCCGTCAACCGGGACTGCGCCCCTCCCCCGGGGGGGGGTCCTCTTTTCTCCCCGCAATGAAAGAGCCCCTCCAGAAAAAAAAACTAATTGCTTTCTTGCTCTATGGTGACCGAAACCATGCCCCCCGCGTGCGCCGCCCACCAAACACTGTGGACGTGACGGGATTAGCTGTATCTAAATTCAGTTTTCCCCAGCAGATAAGAGATACCCCCCAAATTAAATTAAGGAAGTCCTTCTCCACTGCGTGCAGTGCAGCTAGTAACAACTAAGACAACTAGAAAGTTCTGGGGGGGGGGGGTGGTTTGGGGTTTTTTTAAAACACTATCTAAACTCAAAAAATAAATAAATAAATGGCCTGAACCCAAAAGGAAATGAAAGCAAAGCAAGCGGGGTTTTAATCTCTAAAAACAAACTGGCTTAAGGCCCCTTCAGTGCTTCAGCCGCTTGTCTGCCCTGTTTCTCCCAACAGCGCGGAGAGCGGCGCTCAAACTGCCACACGGCTGCTAAACGCAGGAAGCAGGCCGCTGCTGACAACGGGCCCAGCCTGGCGCCAAAAACTCTGCCGCCGGGCCAAAACCCCTACCAGCCTGGAGGCGAAGCAACGGGGCACTCACCTATACCAGCGAGTAAAACTGCCTCTGACAGCCTCTCTGCCTTCGCGGACTACTGCACTATCCTGCCAAACGCTGCGCTGCTCGGCCACCCTGTGAGCAGCGCTCACGGTGAGGACTGCTGTCCCTGCTTCCCTGGCTCGCCTTGACGCCTCACGGTAATCTGGAGCAGAAGCAAGCAGGAAGCCTTCTCTACAGCAGGGCTCCCCTCCGTAGAGTCCAGGAGGGGAGAGCCACTAAATAACCGAGGCCGGAGTGAGGAGAAAAAACAAAGTCAGCTTGAGAGAGAAAGGGAACCTCAACCTACTCTAAAAAAATAAAAAAAATAAAGATATAGCTACCAGAAAACAACCAAATTAAGAGGAAGAAAAGAAACTTTAAAATCTAAAGCATGCTCCTTATCAATAACTCAAGTGAGCCCAGCACCTAGGCTCACTACGTCCTCCTGCTGCATGGAGACTGGACACACTGGGGATGATGGAAGAAGACCAGCAGGATATATCCGGTGATGTCACGATTTTGACTTGTCCAGTTTCCATGCTGCAGGAGGAGGTGCACTACCCAGAGGTGGAGGACTGAACTGGAGGAACAATAAGGAATATACATTGCTTTTAGACTTGCAGCTAGACATGGTCTTCTACTTAATTTTGCAACAAGGGTTTGATTTTAAGGTTACAGGGAGCTTTGCTTAGTAGGCTGATACATGGCAGTAAGATTTCAGTTTGAATTTTTTAGTTTCCTTTGTCTGTTGCAAGCCTGCCTTACAGGATGGGGCTAATTGGATTAAAGCTGCTCTACTACTGACCAAATACCTGAACCAGTCTGCTCATCAGAACTTCAAGAGACTACACCCACAGCTAAGGCTTTCAAACTTTATCATTGCCTGTTCTTTTTTTTTTGTTTGTTTTATAAACTTTACCTGTTGCATATAGGTTTTTAGGGATATTCAGCCTGCCTACATTCCTTGCATAGCATTTAAATAAGAGATCTGAGTGTGCCCTCAGTCATAGAAAGCCTACTGGCCAGGGACACTTAAGTTCCCAACCACCCTACTCCTCAACCCACCCACCCCTGGGTAGCACTGCCTATACAGTCATCATATACATTGACATCTTTTCTTTATTTAGATGTTAAATAGGAATTACACTTACCTGGTAATTGTGGTTCCTTGAGTGGCTCCAGTTTAGTCCTTAACCTCTGGGTAGTGAACCTCCTCCTGCAACTTGGAGACAGGGCATGTCAAACTCATGACATCACTGGATATAGCCTGCTGGTCTCTCCCATCAGCCCCCAGTGAACTATTGACAAAGCAAACTCAAAGGAGCAAAAAATCAGTAACTTTTTTTTTTTTTTAACTTATTATATTCAAGGGAACGCAGAACATATAACCTACCTACTACTCCCCTTCCAGGAGGAAAGGGACTGCTTCCTGCATGCTCTCCTTTCCGTCGAATGCCTAGCCCTAAACAATCCAGAGCAATATAGTAATATATATAACAATATATAACAACATCATAATATAATAACAATATAGCGCAAAACAAATGGAAGCATCAAAACGAATGAACAACAGTGAAGGCCTATATCCACTTTTAACCTTGCACTTCCCCCAACAGAAAGACCACTGCTAAGACCCCATCACCCGGGTGGGAATGAGGACTAAACTGGAGTCACTCAAGGAACCACAATTACCAGGCAAGTGTAATTCCTATTTCCTTACCGTTCCTCCAGTTTAGTCCTCAACCTCTGGGATGTATCAGAGCAGTAATCATTGGGAGGGACCTTTCCAGACAGATCTCAACACTGCCTCCCTGAAAACGGCATCCTTAGCCGCCAGAACATCTAGGTGGTAGTGCTTACTGAAAGTATGGAGAGACAACCAAGAGGCCTCTCTACAGATGTCCACTGGCGGAACCAAACTGTGCTCCGTCCAAGAAGACGCTTGCACTCTGGTAGAGTGAGCTCGTAAGCTCCCTGGGACTGTAGGTCCTGTAGAAGATAAGCCAACGCACTCACCGCTCCAATCCATCCAGAAATTGACTCCTTTGCCGCCGCTTCCCTTTGCGGGGCCCTCCGAACACCCCGAAGAGACGATCCGCCTTGCGAAAGTTTCTGAAACCTTTAAACACTGCCGCAGCGCTCTCTTGACGTCCAAACAGCTAAAGCTATGGTTCAATACGCTCCCCCTCCGCCGCACCTAGCGCTGGAAGAGAGACCATTTAAGTTAGGGGAACATAGAAACCACCTTTGACAACAACGACGGAACCAGCCGCCAGGCCACATTCTGGAGATAGACAAAAAAATATGATTCCTGATAGGTCAACGCCTGCCTCGCCGAACAGATGACCATCAAACATACCGTCTTCAAGGCAAAACCCTCAACCTACGCCTGTTGCAAGGGCCCCAATGGCGCACTAGCTAATGCTCCTAAAACCAACTTGAGCTTCCCCGGTGGAATTAATATCCTATGAGAGGGCTACAGTCTGGTAACCGCCTGAGAAAGCATACCACATCAACCTGTGCATGAGCGCCACTCCCTGTCCTTTGCCCCTATAGCAAGACAGAGCTGCTAACTGAACTCTCCAGGACCTGCCTTTACTAAACCCATCCTGCAGAACACTTAATACTAATGGAACCGACACTGTTGTCGCGCAAGTGTGCCTCCATGAGCACCCATCCTCAAAGATGCGCCATATACACACATATGCAAGGGACGTAGACTTTTTTTTTTTGCGGCAAGGTGGCAGAGACAGCTGCCGAGCAACTCTTTTTCCTTAAGCTTGCCCTTTCAATGGCCACCCCGTAAACGAAAAATGATGCACCTGAGGCATTCGAAGGGAACTCCGTAGCAACAGAATCTCCAGTGTCGGAAACCTCCATGGATTCCCGTTGAGCAACCGTATGAGGCAGGTATACCACGGGCACCTCGGCCAGCCCGAGGCCCCCAACCACACATTTCCCCGAAGCGCTTCGATATACAGAACCACTCAATCTATGAGTGCCCCCGGTGGAAAGACAGAGAAGACCAGACGACGGCCACCGTTGAAACAGTGCACCAATGCCTTCCGACCTCCTTTCACATCGTCTTCTGAAGAAGCGACCCGTTTACGCAGAGTGAAACGCCGCCATGAGGTCCATTATTGGCTTTCCCCATATGCGACCGATCTGTGCAAACACCTCCGGATGCCTCTCCCATTCTCCGGCATCTACTCGGACCCAGGTGAGGAAATCCGCCGTCACAATGTCCTTACCCGCAACATGCGCCACTGAAAATGCTGGCAGCCAAAGCTCTATCGACACATACACAGACCCTCTGCCGCGGCCTCTATGGCCACACTTCCGGTTCTGCCCTACTGATTGATGTAGGCCACCGCCGCGGAGTTGTTGGACAGCACTTGCACCACTCGACCTATCACCGTAGCTTCGAATGCCTGCAACGCCCGGCGTATCGCTCGCATTTCCAGTCGGTTGATTGACCACTGGGTCTCCTGTGTACTCCAAGAGCCTTGCGCAAAACGATCTCCAAACGCAGCGGATTTTAACAAAGTTTTTGGCCAAGCTCCCGGAGGAAATGTCCATAGCCTTTTATTAGAGAGAAGCTGGAAAATTATTAACTTTTTTTTTTTATATACCAACTTTCACCAATTCAAGATGTTCTACAAGGCACACAACCAAACAGAGCGTCACATCTGTTGTACATGCAACGGAACCCTTAAAATATGAGCATACATGAATCCACCGCTTGCCCCGATACAAGCATTGAGTAGCCTATTTGTCTTTTTGCAAACCAGTCAGGTCCTTAAGACCTGGATTGGCTACCCTAGGAAACTGGATACTGGACCTGAAAGAGCTTGGTCTGACCCAGTATGGCGTGTCTCGTATCCTTATGAACGGAACCTCCCCAAGGTCTCTGCCTTGGAAGTAACAGGCTGCTCCTGGCCCTATGGCCCTGTGGCTAGCTCACACGGAGCAGAGCGGCCTAATGGTTGAGGCAAGCTGCCAGAGGACCAAGGGTTTGAATTCCAATAGAGACCACCAACCTTGGGCCATATAAACTGGGGTTTCTGGTCCCACCGGTGGTCCTTCTGGTCTTCGTTAAGCGACTTAACCCTCTGCCTCAGGTACCAAAACATAAATTGTGAGCCCCTCAGGGACAAGGAACATAGAAATACCGTAATCGACTGTATGCCACCCTGACCTGTAGGCAATCAGTATACTCAATTAAATAACTGATTGGGAATATGTGACCGTAACAAACACTGGCAGTGGAGAGACAGAGCTGGTGCTGGTTCCTGGTCTTCATTTTTCGCTCTCCCAGTCCTTCAGCCAGCATTGAGAAAAGGCTGAGAATAGATTGTCCAGTGGGCCGGGGACCTTGCGCCCTGGACATCAGAGAGAAAGAGGGGCTAGGATCTGGGAGCAAAGCCCAAACAGAACGGGAAACTGGTGACTGACACCGTAGCTCCTCCGGATGGCTCACTCCACAGCAGATCCCACGACTGTATCTCCAACCCCATGTAACACCAAGAGGACCTCACACATTTTATTACAATAGACATCCCCCCATTACTGGAGAAATTACCTTAGCCTGATAATACAGTCTGAGCAAAGAAATGCAGCCTCACTCTGCAAAGAGTGCACCCAAAAATCATGCCTAAGCAATTGTGAGCACATACAAAATGCACATCTACATATACGAGTGACCCAGCACTTGTCACCCAAACACAATGCAGCGAGCACGCTTGAACATAGGCTGAATGCATGGAGCATACACAGAGTATTGACTTCCGCTATGAAACCTTCCAGTGCCCTGGAGCGCTAAGCTCCAGACTGTGCTACCTAGACATCCTTCTCTTCACCCTCAGCATGGGCCCTTTAACAAGAAGGGCACAGACAGGTCAGTGCCCCTGCTAAGTGCTTAAAGCCCTTCTCTGACAGCACAGGCTCTAGAAATAGATGAGAATTTCCTGGGAATGGCATGCTAAGTGGAGCTATAAAACACACAGGCACCCCCCCCCACCCCCCAGCCTTCCTGCAGTCAGAGAAATAGCAGTGGGATACACAGACAACCTTGCAAGTGGAGGTCTTAGAGGTTGCTGCGCCTGTGTGAACCTGATGTAGAATACAATTTCGTATTTTACAACCCCCCACCCAGGGATGGGGGCACTGAATACTATATGTGATTCATGAGCAGCGCTGCCATCCGGTGGCCTTTAGGGCACCAGAGCCGACAAACGACACAGAAGTTAAGAGTGTTAAATCTTGGTCATATAATCTTGATTCGCAGAACATTACAGTTGCTTGTTTAGTCACTAACCCCTGAGTGCCCAGGAGGTGGCCTTGTGGTTATTTCATCCCTGACTTGCAGAGATCAATCTGATGACGGCTGCATACACACGGTCACAGAAAGGCACCATTGAGTGTACCAGCTGCCCTCTGGTAGCCATAGATCATAGCACAGGCACTTCTTGGTTGACAGTTTAACTGTTATTATTATATATTTTTTTATATCCTAAGGTTTCCTAAACCTGTCCCTGTGAAACCACAGGCATTTGGGCAACTTTCACTATAGAATACATTTGCAGACTGTGAATACAAAAAAGAGCTACTGTCTCAAGCACACTTCCAGCCTGTCCCTCCTTCCACCTACAAGTTAGGGCTCTGCACTTGAAACTAAAAGCTGGAAATTTGCCTAATATCCTGGGACTTAACAGATTCTCCTCAGAGCCATAATTAGGAGGGAGAGAACATGTGGCATCAGAGATCAATGCCAAAACTGCTGTCCTATAAAACTAAGAATAAACTTAAAAATAAATAGGAATGACAACAGCCCCCTTAAGGCTGAGGAACGCCCTCCCCCCCCCCCCCCCCCGAGCCTCAAAAAAACCTACAAACAAAAGAAAGAAACACTAAAAATCTAGCTATTCTGCCTGTCTTCCTCATACAGGCAGCTCGCTGCAACTCCCGCCACGCGGTCCAAATACCTAGAGAGAAAATGGCCGATCCTCTGCCAACGAATTTTGGCACCAAGAACAGCCGCTGCAAAAAAGGAGGCCTCAGCAGACCAACAGAGCCCGAAGGCCTTACCTGCATGGCCGAAAGCCACGCAGCCTGCTCCTACCGCCTTGAAGTCATCCGATCCTCAAACCGCGCTGCCGCGCCCAGCAGCCATGGCGAGGACCGCTCAGCCGGTTCCACAGAGTAAAATTAAAATCCTGCAGCAAAGGAGAGGCTCCGTCTCACACAGCTTCCGTGTGGCTGTATGGATCCCAGCGCTCTCTTCTGTACCGTCCAGGAAGAGAGATCCGCACCAGCGAATGCCTGCAGCAAGTGAAAATAACTGACAAGGAGGGAAGGCGGGAGCTGCTACTAATTTAAAGAGCCAGGCTCAAATTTAAAATTACTGTAAATATAAGGAAATTAGCTCCTAATAACTAAAGGGAACTAATCCCTGATTGCCAATTAACCAAAGGTAACTGAATTAAAAGTAAAATTAAAGGTAAAAATCAAAAGTAAAATCAGAATAGAATTTGTCACACTAAATGCTCCTTATCTCTTCCCCCAAGTGAGCCCAGAAGCTAGGCTCACTACGTCCTCCTGCTGCATGGAGACTGGACACACTGGGGGCTGATGGGAGAGACCAGCAGGCTATATCCAGTGATGTCATGAGTTTGACATGCCCAGTCTCCAAGCTGCAGGAGGAGGTTCACTACCCAGAGGTTGAGGACTAAACTGGAGGAACAATAAGGAAACCCACTTTTTCTCCTTTTCTCCTTCTAAGTCTGCTGAGTCAGAATGTCATGTATTCAATGCAATAACTGTGGTGCTTTCATTTTAAGACAAATCATTTGGATCCTAACAGCTTGCCCTATAGGCCTCAAGTTAGCTGCTATTCATAAAGAATTGATTCTACTAAGGGAAGAATTAGCTGCAATTAAACACACTTCCTCTAGGTTACAAACTGAACAAAATCCACCACCACCGTTCCCACAGAGAATCAAACAGCCAAGAACAAATGGATCACAGTGGGCTCTGGTAGGTTGCGACCTGTAACGCAGAGACACCCTATACATCAAGTGATATCCCTGCATAATGCCTTCTCTGCCTTGGATAATGAGGGTGCCCAATCAATGGAAGTTGATCCAAGTAGGTTAAAGTTGTTCACAATTTCAATTTCTTCTCCTTCAACGATGAACCTGTTGATTATGCCAGTTGTCATGATCTTTGTCTTCTTTACATTAAGGTGCAGGCCCATTTTGAGACTATGTTCTTTGATGGTGAGAAGCAAATGTTTCAGGTTCATCGTTGAAGGAGAAGAAATTGAAATTGTGAACAACTTTAACCTACTTGGATCAACTATCAATAAAGAAGCAACAAGCAGTCAAGAAATCAGACGACGCATTGCTCTTGGCAGAATGGCTATGAAAGACCGCGATAAGATTCTCAAGAGCAGAGATGTCTCTCTCCATACAAAGATTCGACTTGTTCAAGCCATGGTATTTTCAATAACATCATATGGATGTGAAAGCTGGACAGTGAAAAAGATAGACAGGAAGAAAATTGATGCCTTTGAATTATGGTACTGGCGGCGAATACTGTGTATACCATGGACTGCCCGAAGAACAAACCAGTCGGTACTAGAGGAGATCAAACCTAAGCTTTCTTTAAAAGCTCAGATGACAAGACTTCGACTTTCATATTTTGGACACATCATGCGAAGAGAGAGATCATTAGAGAAAGACATTATGCTTGGCAAGATAGAAGGTCAACGCAAAAGAGGAAGGCCAGCAATGAGATGGATCGATACAATAACAGCAGCTACGGGTACCAGTCTGTCAACAATGAGCCGCCTGACTGAAGACCAAACACAATTTAGGATAGCTATCCAGAGGGTCACCATGAGTCGACTCCGACTCGACGGCACTTAACAACAACAACAATCAATGGAAACTGAAGTGTCCTTAAATGATAGGCTTAATGCCAAATCTACAGATAATGTACCAAATAGGAAAAAAAAATCACTAAACAGAATACTACTCCCTCCTTGGAGATTCCAGCATTAGAGGTACCAACTTGGGAACACAGCTCAAAGAAGACAGGATGGTCAAATGCCTTCCAGACTCTTCAGCCAGCAGGAATACAAACCAAATTGTTGGTATAGTTAGTGCAGAAAGTGAGCACTCCAAAACTGATATTGTCATCCACTTGGGTACAAATGACCTCGCTAGAAACAGTGTCTCTGCAGTTCAAAGGGACTTCCAGACTCTGGGAGAGAAACTCAAGTCTATTGCTAACACTATAGTATTCTCAGAAGTTCTAGCTGTTCATGGTAGGGGGTAGAAAGGCTGCATCGCATAAACAACTTTAATACATAGCTCCAAACCTGGGGCAAATAAGGAGGACTTACATACATAGGCGACTGGGGAAACATATGGATCAACAAGAGACTATACTGTGCTGATGGACTACATCTTTCCGCTGCAGGGAAAAGAAACCTAAGTGAAAAATTCAGGCAGTACGTGGACAGGCATTTAAGCTAGGGAAAGGGGGAGATGGATGGAAAAGGACAAGTTCAGTACGTCACTCCCAGCAAAAGCAAAACATTGGAAACAGCCACATTTTTGAACAAACACATAAATGGCAAGCGGGAAGGGGCATATAGAACAAAACCCATGCAAAAGGCAGGTAAGCCATTCAACAAATGCTGGAAAGCAACGAGTAGAAATGCTCAAAGCCTAGCCAACAAAGTTCCCGATCTGGAAGCCCTAATGGTGGAAATGGACTTGGATAATGTGGCCCTTACAGAAACATGGTTTAACGAGTCACATGAATGGGATATAGCCATAGCTGGCTATAATCTATTCAGAAGAAAAAGAGAAAGTGGAAAAAGGAGGAAGAGTAGCCTTATATGTCAAAAGCAATATTAAAGCTACTGAAATGCAGGGGGCATGGGGAAAAGAAGCAGCACTCTGGATTGTGCTGGAAAGAAGAGATGGCACTGTCACCCATACTGGTGTGGTCTATAGGCCTCCATCTCAAAACAAAGAAATGGATAGCAAATTCATTGTTGATATTGCAAAGATAGCCATGAAGGGGGAAGTGATCATATTGGGTGACTTTAATCTACCCGATGTGGATTGGAGTGTTCCTTCTGCAAATCTGGAAAGAAGTTAAAAAAACAAAACAAACAAACAAACAAAAAAAAAAAAAAAAAAAAAAAAAAACTGTGGATGCCTTCCAAGATGCATTATTTAAACAAATGCTGATGGAACCAACAGGGAGAGCTCTGTGTTGGATTTGGTGCTCACCAACGGAGATAGTGTGTTGAATATCCAGGTGAGTGCCCATGGGAGCAGCAGCGATCATCAAACAGTGTGGTTTGAGATAAAAGCCAAGATGGAATCCAATCACAGCAAACTCAGTCTTAGACTTCAAACACACCGACTTCAGTAAAATGGCCAAGTACCTGAAGGAAGAGCTGGTAGGGTGGGAGTGGTTAAGGGAAGTGGAACTGCAATGGACTAAACTAAAGAAAGCAATAAAAGGTGCAACAGATACATAAGTAAGGAAAGTAAATTAAAACAAGAGGAAAAGGAAACCTATTTGGTTCTCCAAAGAAGTGGCTGCACAAATAAAGGCAAAAAAACACAGCTTTCACAAAATTCAGCAGCTCGCAAACAGAGGAACACAGAAAAGAATACAAGATCAAACTAAAAGACTAAAAGAGAAAAAGGATAGCAAAATCAAAAGCAGAAGAAAAGATGGCTAAGGATGTGAAGTGTGGCGACAAGACTTTTTTCAGGTATATTCGGGAGAGGAGGAAAATCAGAGGTAGAATTGCAGGACTCAAAAGTGCTGGGAACGGATTTGTGGAAAGTGACATTGAAAAAGCGACAATGCTAAATAAATACTTCTGCTCTGTTTTCACTAGAGAAAATCCTGGAGAAGGATCACCTGTGACTGACAAATATACAAATGGGAATGCAGTAGATATCACACCATTCACAAATGATGATGCCTTAGGACAGCTTGCAAAACTGAAAGTGGACAAGTCTATGGGACTGGATGGGATACATCCCAGGATACTGAAAGAGCTCAGAGAGGTTCCTGCAGGGCCATTAAAGGATGTTTTTAATAGATTCTTTGAGACAGGAGAAGTTCCACAGGACTGGAGAAGGGCCGATGTGGTACCTTCTCCACAAAAGTGGTAATAGGGAAGAGGTGACAAACTACAGGCCAGTGAGCCTTATCTGAGGCAGCGGTGGGAAAAGTAATGGACGTGCTCCTGAAAGAGCGAATAGTGGACTTCCTTGAAACCAACAGGTAGCATGATCCGAGGCAACATGGTTTTACCAAAGGACGATCTTGCCAAACAAATCTGATTGAGTTCTTTGACTGGGTGACCAGAGAAGTAGATCAAGGGCATGCGATGGATGTGATCTACCTAGATTTCATCAAAGCCTTTGATACTGTTCCTCATAGGAGGCTTATCAATAAATTCAACAGCTTGAGGATGGGTCCCAATACGGTGAGAACTGGATCAGAAATTGGTTGACTGAGAGATGACAGAAGGCGATGGTAAACGGAACTCATTCGGATGAAAGGAAGGTGATTAGTGGTGTGTCCCAGGGTTTGGTCTTGGGACCGATACTGTTCAATAAATTTGTGAGTGATATTGCCGAAAGGCTCAATGGAAGAGTCTGTCTTTTTGCAGATGACACCAAAATTCGCAACAGAGTGGACTCCCCTCAGGGAATGGGTAACATGAGGAAAGATCTACAAAAGCTGGAAAAATGATCTAATGCTTGGCAGTTAAGATTTAATGCGAAGAAGTGCAGCATCATGCACTTGGGAAGCAGAAATCTAAGGGAACTGTATGTGATAGGGGGCGACAGATTGGTATGCATGGACCAGGGGAAGGACCTCGGTGTGATTGTTTCCAACTATCTCAAGGTGGCAAAACAGCGTGACAAGGCAGTGGCAAAAGCCAGAAGGATGCTAGGTTGCATACAGAGAGGAATTACCAGCAGAAAGAAAGAGGTACTAATGCCACTGTACAAGTCGCTGGTGAGGCCTCACTTGGAATATTGTTTTCAGTTTTGGAGATCGTATCTCGCAAAGGATATAAACATGCTGGAAGCAGTTCAGAGGAAGGGGACCAAAATGATTTGGAGCCTGCATCAGAAGACTTGTGAGAAGAGACTTGAAGACCTAAATATGTACACTGGAGGAGAGGAGGGACAGGGGAGATATAATTCAGACCTTTAAACACTTAGAGCACTAATGGATAAACAAACCTCTTCCAAAGACGGAGAGGCTGTAAAACTAGAGGGCATAACATGAAGCTGCAAGGGGTAAACTGAAAGGCAATGTCAGGAAATACTTTCTCACTGAAAGGGTGGTGGATGCTTGGAATGCCCTCCTGAAAGAAGTAGTGGCGGCAAACACAGTGACAGAATGCAGAATGGCATGGGACAGATGCAACAGGATAAAATCAAAATAAGCATAACTTATCTCTTATATCTGAACAAATAGAGGTGACCTACATGGAGCGGTGGTTACATCCCTAAACAAAGGCATGGGGAGGGGTGACCAGCACGGAGCGGTAGTGCACCTACTCTTGCCACCTTGCTGGGCAGACTAGATGGACCATACTGGTCTTTATCTGCCATCATATACTATGTTATAAATGTTATTATGTCACTTCCAGTTTCAGCTGGTTATCACCACCAGTAATAGATTAAGGCCTTGAAGTTAATTAATCTTGAGGTGAACAAAGTCCCTTAAAGGTAGTTGGTATAGTTTGTCAGACGGTTGCCTGGGTGAGAATCTTCACACTCTTGGCAAGTGCATATTTCTATATGATTTGCAAGGTATTGTGGGCAATGTAGTTCATTCACACCAGACACAGCTGCTGACAATAATTTAGTTGTGCTCTTGGGTAAAGCCAATAAGATATTTATTTATGGGGTTATTTCTCCCAACACAGATATGCTTGGTAGCACATAAATTAGGTTACTTGCTTTCAGTGTTAACTTGGAAAAACAAAGTCAAAATCAGGAAAACAACAAATGAAAAGCCACAAAGCAAGAAACAAACTGTTCTTTTCAGGTTAACTTCTGATTACTTCCCACATAGATACAGAAGTGATTCTCTCCTAGCTCACAAGCAATTAGGTGAGGCTCGATTGCTAGCAGTCACCAGCTGAAACCCCTTAGCTGGCTTGCCTTCCACTGTGTGGGTCAAATCCTGCTTCAGAAGCTTTTCTGAGTAGATTAAAGAACAAATTTGTATTTCTTTGTGATGGTTGCTGTACTTTATAACAGAAAGTTACCAACGGAGTTTAGATAGAGAGCAGTCCATATAAACAGGATCCTCATCTGCTATTATTCCCCCTTGTTCAACAAGCATGGGTTCAATATCATGGATTGGCACAGATGAATCTCTCAATGGAGCATTTTCAGGAGAATACTTGTTTCCCTGCTGTCTTTCAAAGTTATAGCTAGGGCATAGATCAGTGTTCATACCTGAGCTTCCATTGCTGCTAGAGTTCCTCTCTATATAGCCTGGCCAATATGTAGTCCAGTTCTTATGTCCAGCCTTCCAATCCAGATCCCTGGACACTGGATCTCTCTTCACATACCTTCTGGCACAGGTCTTAGGGTCCCTTCCACGTGCAGCCGTCTCCCTCACAGGTAGCCTCTGGTGATTCCTAGCTCTGCAGCACCATTCCTCTGGCTTTCCCAATGGTGTAGGCTGGCCCTTGGAATACCTCCCAGTATACGTACTGCTTTGGACTCTTCTAGACCTCTCAAAGGCTTTTCTCCTCTTTCTTCCAGAGGGTCTCTTTCCCTCTCTGTCCGTCCGGTTTGGCTTCTGCTTCTGATGATCCTTCAGATGAAACTGATGATCAAACTCAAGCTGATTCTCAGGATACTGAGGACAATTCTCTGGATATCCAAGGTGATCATGAAGATCGTCATCTGTAGAATAAACTCTACTCTTATTCTGCCTAGATGAGTGCTCCTCCCTAACACAGCGCAGCTGTGCTGAATCAGGCCCTGCCCTTTGAGATGAGTGCTTAGGGATTACCTCATAGCCCTCCTGATTGAACACACGTTTCCCCACTTCAGCTCCTCTAATGGCTGTTGGAAACCAGGTGCATTCTGGGACTGGTAGTCTTTTATGGCAAAATTCTGTTTTCTTATTTCTACCAGAACTGACAGGTTGCTTGTTCAGAGACACTTCACCTTTTCTATAGCCCCTTCCTGAGCTATGATAAGCTTCCTTATCACAAGTTGTATCAGTACAAGTATCCCTAGCAACTTCAAGTAAACAACTTAAATAGCTAAACACAACCTAAAAGCAGAACTAAACCTAAAAAACTCAGCAAAACCTAAAAACAAAAGCGGAAATAAGGATGTGGTTGAAACTACGGTTAGTTTAAACTTCGGTGGTGAGTAAATTATTGGAAACGCTGCTGAAAGAGAAAATCGTGAGTTTTCTGGAGTTCAGCGGATTACAAGATCTGAGGCAGCATGGATTCACCAGAGGCAGGTCTTGTCAGACAAATCTCATTGATTTCTTTGATTGAGTTACCAGGGAGTTGGACAGAGGGAGAGCCCTAGATGTGGTATATTTAGATTTCAGTAAAGCCTTTGACACTGTTCCTCACAGGCGACTTATAAACAATCTGAGCACCCTAAGTATTGTCATGTAGAAGACCCTTCCGAGGCTGTAGAGCTGAGTGAAGCAGAAGAGACTGCTTCAGAAACTGACAGGCAGGCAGAGCACATGGCCCAGGGTTGCCAAGGGAAACATAAACAAAGTGAGTCACGAGAGGAGCAAACAAGCCCAAGCTGCAACGTATCCCCGTGCTCAGGGGTTAAGGGAAAACACCTGGTTGGGGGAGGGGCGCAGTTAAGCCCTAAGAAACAGGGATATAAAAAGTACTCACTAGAATTGAGCCAGGGAAGCAGAACCAGGAAGGAGAACGGGAACTGGAACAGGAACCAGGTCCAGAGAGAAGGAGACGAGGAAGGGAGAGACGAGGACAGGAGACACAGCACAGGAAGCCAGAGCAACAAAGACTCAAAGAGCCCGTGCCCAAAAGCCAGGTGGGAGCAGCCCTAGACTGGGGTCTTATCGTGAAGGCAGCCAGTGGGAGAGACTGCCTGAGAGGCTGGTTTGGGAGTACACAGAAACTCCTGAGAGAGAGAGAGGTGCTGGCCAGAGGACATTTGTACGTCTGAGGAAAAGGAGAAACTAAAAGGCAGGAAAACACATCCAGTGTTTGGAACCCTTGCTGACCCAGCAGTGCTGAGAAGGTCTTCCTTGCAAAAGCCAAGAGGTAGGCTGCAACAATTGTATAGAGAGAAAACTAGGTGTGAAAGTTTTCCTTGTAATTGCCAAGATTTGCTGGACTCTCCCTATGCTAACTCCTGTATATACGGTAATTCTCAACCCTGCTCTTTAGAGTGCTGTGAAGAGAGGCCTCGGGGAAATAGAGAGGGAGTGAATGTTGAAACGCCGTATAACTGTATACAAACTTACCCAGCTGAGAGTGATTTGGAGGAAATGCAGACAGGTTCTGTTAGTGAAAATACAACAGATGAGCAAATGGACTGCACGCTATCACTAGCTGATCATATCGTATCACTTTGCTGATCTGGCTGTTGTTAACAAGGCTGGTTGAACAGCAGTAAAGAAGCAAAGTGTTTCCTTTGTATGAAAAAGGGACTATTGCTTTTGAGTTTGTATTAAGCACTGCATATTTGAAGCTGAAAGCCAAAGAAGCTATTTTGTGTTATAAGTTCCTGAATTGTTTCCTTTATGCCAGAAGTATGGCTATTTTGTCCTAAGTTTCATTTGTAATTAATCCGCCCGGAAGGGGAAATAAAAACCTCGTCATTTTTGCCTAAACCACTCAACTACAATTATTCCTGGCTTAGAGAGTAAGAGGGACTACAACTCCCAGAAGGCAGTGCATGACCAATTGCACTACCCTACTTCCTGAGTTAGGATTTCCCAGGCTGACCTACCCTACATGCCCCTGGCTCTGGGGAGGTTACTGGTGAAAGTATGGACCCTAAAGTTACTGCTTGGATTGGAAATTGGTTGAGTGGGAAGCGACAAAGGGTACAAGTAAATGGAGCTCACTCTGAGGAGGTGGTGGTTACCAAGGTGTGCCCCAGGGATCTGTCCTTGGTCCGATTCTTTTTAACATCTTTGCTAGTGATAGAGTGGAAGGGCTGTTGGGTAAGGCTTGCCTCTTTGCGGATGATACCAAAATCTGCAACAGAGTAGACACCCAGGAAGGACTATATAACATGAGGAGGGATCTAGCTCAGCTTGAAGAATGGTCTAGAATTTGGCAGCAGAGATTTAATGTTAAAACAAAAATGCAAGGTCATGCATTTGGCCTGAAGCCATCCAAGGGAGCAATATAGTATAGGGGTGAAGTACTTTTGTCCACTAAAGAAGAGCGGGACCTAGGCGTGATTGTGTCTGATGATCTTCAAGTAGCTAAACAGGTAGAAAAGGCGACAGCAAAAGCTAGAAGAATGCTTGGGTGCTTAGGGAGAGGAATGGCCTGCTGAAGAAAGGAGGTGACAGTGCCTCTGTATAAGTCTTTGGTGCGACCTCATTTGGAGTATTGTGTGCAATTCTGGAGACCGCACTTTCAAAAGGATATAAACATGCTGGAGTCAGTACAGAGGGTGGCTACTAAAATGGTTAGTGGTCTTCATTATAAAACATATGAAGACAGACTTAAGGATCTTAATATGTACACCTTAGACTTAGAGGAAAGGCAGGATAGAGGTGATATGATTGAGATGTTTAAATACCTTTGTGGCATAAATGCACAGGAGGAGAGCCTCTTTTGATTGAAAGCAAGCTCTGCTACGAGTGGACATGGGATGAGGGTGAAAGGGGATAGATTCAGGAGTGATGCGGAAATAGCGCTGCCTTCCCACCTTTCCAACTCTCCCTCTTCAATTGAGTTTAAAGCTGAGACAAAGGAAAGAAAGAGAGAGAGACACACACAACTCCCAGGGGAGGTGGGTGGGTTGTGAAGACTAAATCCCTGCTGTTCCCGGAGATCACCTGTTACAGGTGAGTAACTACGCTATCTCCAGGAACAAGCAGGAATGTAGTCTTCACACATGGGGACTCCCCAGCTGAGAGATGCCACGGAGATGACCCTAGAAATCTGCAAAACCCAGGTTGAGATGGGTCATGCTTCCTCCCATAGATCTCTGGCATCAAAACCCGGGACGGCGAGTAGGAGTTGTCCTAAGAGTGAAAAAGAGTCCGGAGAACAGCTTGACCAAACGAGGCATCCCAACGGGAGTGCTTGTCTAGGCAGTAATGTGCTATAAAGGTATGCACCGAAGCCCAAGTTGCTGCTCTGCAAATGTCGTCAATGGACACTGAGCGAAGGTTAGCCATGGAGGCTGCCACTGCTCTCACATTGTGAGCTGTGACATGACCTTCGAGAGAAAGTCCCTTACTCTCATATGCAATTTGCAATCTATTTAGACAAAGTTCTCTTGGAAACTGGCAGTCCAAGATGACTAGGGTCAAAAGCAACAAAAAGCTGGGAAGATTTACTATGTTGCTTAGTTCTCTGAAGGTAAAAGGCTAAGGCTCTTTTACAATCTTAGAGTGTGTAAATTCCTTTCTGTATTTGAGGCGTGAGGCCTAGGAAAAAATACAGGAAGGTAAACCGATTGGTTTAAATGAAAAGGCAAAACCACCTTTGGCATAAAGTGAGGATGAGTCCTAAGAACTACTTTATGATGGTGGAATCTTGTATAAGGAGGATCAGCCACTAAAGCCTGTAGCTCACTGATGCGTCTTGCAGAAGTGAGGGCAAGCAAGAAGATTACTTTCCAAGAAAGAAATTTCAGGGATGTAGTGGCTAAGGGTTCGAAGGGCGGTTTCATGAGCTGCCCAAGGACGAGATTTAAATCCCATGCCACTGGCAGTGGCTTAATGGGAGGGTTTTGTTTTTTTTAAGAGTAGACCTCTCATAAATCTTGATACAAGTGGTTGAGAGGAAACCGGTTGTCCATCGAAGGACTTGTGGAAAGCTGCAATGGCACTAAGATGGACTCTTACTGAATTGGTCTTAAGACCAGAGGATGACAAGTGGAGGAAATATTCCAGCAATGCCTCCACTGGTACTGAAAAAGTATTGAGTTCCTTTTTTGAACACCAAATACAGAACCTTTTCCACTTAAAGGTGTATGCTCGCCTTGTGGAAGGTTTTCTTGAAGCCAGGAGGATATCTTTTACCTGTTGAGAAAGGTTGATATCCTGGAATTCTAGGATCTCAGGAACCACGCCCTGAGGTGTAGAGACTGAGGATTCGGGTGCAATAGCATCCCGTTCTCCTGGGAAAGAAGATCTGGAGCACATCCCAACTCCAGAGGTCTGGCTCGAAAGAGACGTAGAAGCAGAGGATACCACGGTTGCTGGGGCCAGCGTGGGGCTATGAGGATCATATGGCCCCTGACTCTCTGAAGCTTGAAGAATGTTTTGGGAATGAGGGTAATGGGTGGGAAGGCATAGACGAAGTCCTGACCCCAGAGGAGGTAGAAGGCATCCCTTGTCCGACAGTTCTGAGCTGGTATTCCGGAACAGAACCGGGTAAGTCTGGCATTCTGAGGACTTGCAAAGAGGTCTATATCTGGAGTTCCCCAGATCTGAAAAATTCAAGCAATTTGCTCTGGATGAAGAGACCACTCGTGTGGCAGCAGTACTCGACTGAGTTTGTCTGCTAAGAGATACACCACCAGAAGGTGGATTTGAAGATTTCTGGTGAAGGCCCAGAGGTGTAGAGCTTCATTGCACAAGGCTTGAGACCCTGTCCCACCCTGTTTGTTCACATAGAACATGGCTACCTGATTGTCGGTCTGTACCAGAACTGTCCTGTAGCTGAGGTGGGTTTGGAACACTTGAAGAGCGTAAAGGATGGCTCTGAGTTCCAGGAGGTTTATGTGAAGACAAACCTCTTGCTGGGTCCATAGACCTGGGTGGAGAGATGATCCAAGTGAGCCCCCAGCCTGACTTGGACGCATCTGTCGTCAAGGTGGCTTAAAGTAGTGGGTGCTGGAAGGGAGAGCCTACATAAAGGTTTTCCAGTGATTGCCACCACTGCAGGGACAAAATGAGACGTTTCGAGTTTCCGATTTTGTCCGATAGGCGACCTGAGCCATGTGTCCACTGAGAGGATAGGGTCAACTGGGCTGCCCGCACGTGAAGGTGAGCATAGGGAACCACATGGACAGTAGATGCCATATGCCCCAGCAGCTGAAGCATTTCTCGAGCAGTTAGCAAAGTTTTCATTGCTGCTTGAGAAGACAGCTGGAGTATTTGAAGACAACGTGGTTGTGGCAGAAAAGCTTTTGACTGCCTTGTGTCGAGAAGAGCCCCTATGAACTCTAGGGACTGAGACGGGGTGAGATATGATTTTGGGAAGTTTATGACCAGTCCCAAATACTGCAGGATTTGCATCATGTGGGAGAGCACGCAAGCTGGCTTCTGGAGTTGTTGATGCTCGGATAAGCCAGTTGTCTAAGTAGGGGAAGCCGAATATCCTCAGAGTTCTCAGGAACGCTGCTACTACTGCCATACATTTTGTGACGACTCTTGGGGCAGAAGCCAGTCCGAAGGGAAGAACCCTGTACTGGTAATGTTTTCCTTGAAAAGGAATCGAAGAAACCTCCTGTGATCTGTATGGATGAGAATATGCGTGTATGCATCCTTTAGATCTAGAGAACATAGCCAATCCTGGCTCTGAACGTAGGGAAGAAGTGTTCCGAGGGAGATGATCTTGAATTTTTCTCAGAACAGATACTTGTTCAACTCTAAGGTCCAGTATGGGTCTGTATCCCCATTTTCTTTGGGATGAGGAAGTAGGGGGGAGTAAAAACCCATGCCCTGTTGGAATATGGGTACCTCTTCCATTGCTCCTTGAGCAAGTAGTGAGGTGACCTCCTGACACAAGAGAGTGATGGTAGGGCCCTGAAAATTGAACTGTCTTGTGATGGTGGGAGGGAGCATACTGTGAAAATGGAGTTTGTACCCCTCTCATACAATGGAAAGAGTCCAGTTTTCTGATGTTATTTGTTGCCATCTTCTGGCAAAATGACGAAGTTTGCCGGGGATGGTGTGAGGTTCTGGACCTATCAGGGGCAGGATGACCAAGTTCTCTAGGAAGGAATCAATGCCCCTGAGGAGGCCGAGTCTGTTGAGCTGGTTGAGCTCTTGGGACGTGCCTTCCTTTGCTGTCTGGGTTGTTGATGCCCCTTCTGGGGACCATGAACTGGAGAGTGGACAGCTTGGGTGCAAGATAGGTAGAATTTCTTTTTCTTGTTGAAAAAGGGTTTCTTAGTTGTCTTTTTCTTTGCTGGGTTGGCCATAACCTTTGATAATCTGTTCAAGGTTGTATTTTCAGATTAAATCCGATTAGCCTTGTCTTGCCATGCCTTGCCAAAGAGGTTTTCTCCTGTGCAAGGAATGTTCCCCAGCTTATCCTGCACCCATTGCTCTAAATCTGATGCCTGAAGCCAGGCAATGCGACATGCACTGATGAAAATAGCAGAGGTTCTGCTAATGCACTCAAAGCAATCAAAGGTTGCACGATTCATGAACTTAGACACATTCTTGGCATGTTTGACCTGGGTGAGGAAGTCTGTCCTTTTATCATCGGGGAGAAGTGGAGCCATAAGCTCTAGATCCCTTGTAATCTCTTTGAGAAACATTCCCACGTAGAGAATGTAAGAGCTGACCCTGGCTGTTAACATCGAGGATTGAAAGCATCGGCACCCAAAGGCATCGATTGTCCTCGCTTCCCGTCCTAGAGGATTGGAAGAATGTGTTTTAGCACTCTTGATCCTACCCATCGCCGATTCCACTAACATTGAATGGTGTAGTAATTGTGTCTTCTGAAAACCAGGGCATTGTGGAACTCGGTAAATGGTATCGAGTCTCCGAGAGTGTGGAGACACCGTTAAAGGAGCTTCCCATATCCTTAGCATGAGATCATGCAAGATTCGGTGAATAGGAAGGGTAGCTGCTTCTTTAGGAGCTGCCGGATATTGAAGAATTTCTAATTCTTCTGCTCTCGGTTCCTTCTCAGGAGTCACAGTGTTTGAAAGTCCTTGGGCTACATCACATATGAAATCCTGAAACGACACGTCCTCTGGAGGAGACATCCTGTGTTGAGGAGAAGGAGATGGATCCTCTGGTAGAATCACCCCGGTACCGGTAGAGTAATCAGAATCATTGGAATCGGAAGACTCAAAATATCTGCGCACCAGGTGTTTCTGCATTGCTCAGCGCTGGTATCGATCGAAGTCGGCGTCAGACTGTCTCGATACTGGGCCCTCGATGCCGGATATTGATTCGAGAGCTGGCATTGGGGGGGGAAGCACATTGGTTAAAGAAGATGTGGTCGGTACCGGTACCGATGACTATGGAACCATTTGAAGCAGTCTTAGCAGTACCGAAGCTGCTAAGAGAGCCGCTAGACTGCGTTCGATGGCTAGGATTCGTTGATCCATAGCCCCTGCCAATGCCTGGAAGTCGGTACCAGAGGAAGCGGCTACGACACCGGAACATGGCTCTGGGAGTTCTCCCGAGGTGGAAGCCTCTGGAACATCCTGGAGTCCTGTTAGTGCTTTGGAGGCCGGGGCCTCCTGCCGGGGCTGTTTTGCCGGTATGTCTTCCTCGAGGGCAACACTAATAGCATCTCGGTGCTTCGAAGGAGATCTACCCTTTGAGGACCGGCCGGTCTTGGAAGACCTGGGTTTAGTTACCTGAGATCCATGGGAGGAAGATGAAGCCCTGGAAGATGTCGATGCAACGGACATCGCATCTGCAGCAAAGAGGGTGCCGGGTTTTGCAGCTCTGTTCTGCAGGTCTCTTGGTCATCTTTCTACAGAGGAGACACTCCGATGGTAAATGGTCAGGACCTAAACATTTAAGACATCAATCATGGCTGTCGGTAGCAGAAATGGTACCGCTACAATTTGAACATTTTCTTTTTTTTTTTAAATCACTAGTTGGTTTCTCCATTTTAGAAGAAAAGAGGGCCTAGTGCCCAAAATGGCACCTGGCACCTAGAGGGGACAGACCCTCGAAAAATAAGGATTCTTTTTTCTTTTTTTTAGAAAAGGAAGAAAGAAAATGAAGAAAAGACCTGTGATACTGGTACAGGCGTTGACTGTGAAGGCAGACATGACCACAAAAAGGAAACTTTCTGCGGTGACAGGGTTTGCTGCTGTCAGCTCCGCGGAAAACGAAAACTGAAGAGGGAGTGTTGGAAAGACGGGAAGGTGGCGACGCAGGTGCAGTGGGATGCTCCCAAAAGCTTTCCTATTGGACGCTGGGGAGCGTCCCCACGCAGGCTCTGTCGTTACCAATGATACCCATTTGTGAAGACTACATTCCATGTGTGAAGACTACATTCCTGCTGTTTCCGGAGATATTTCTTTACGGAAAGAGTGGTGGATCCGTGGAATAGTCTCCCAGTGGAGGTTGTAGAGATGAGGACAGTATCTGAATTCAAAGAAGCATGGGACAAAGAGGATCTCTACAGGAAAAAAGGGGACTGTTGTAGTGGTCGATATGGAAGGATAGACTAGATAGAAAAAGACCACATGGCCTGTTATCGTGTTTCTATGCTTAAAAACTAAGATGCAGACAGCATTACTGTCCAGCATTGAGATGAAGGCTATCCAGTCTTCTGCACTGAGTGTCACATGTACGATTTTCTCCCAGTTGGTGATGTGTCTTACGTGTGCACTAGATGCAAGAACGCAGTCCGATCTCTGGAAGCTAGAGTAGCAGACTTGGAGGACATAAGGAAGACAGAGAGGTACACAGATGAGACCTACAGGTATGTAATACTTAAGTCCCACCTCCAATCTCGCAGCCTCTCAGGTGCCATGGAGGAGAGCAGTCACATGAAAGAAGAGCATCACCTTGATGTGGCAGGAAGGAATCCTGTAACTAGGACCTGTCTGCCAGGAGATGTAAAACCCTCTTGCACAGAGGAGGTTTTTCAAAGGCCATGTGCCCATGAGGGAAGGGTTAGGACAGCTGTTATAGTTGGTGTTCGGATTATTAGGCATGTAGATAGCTGAATGGCTGGTGGATGTGAGGACTGCCTGATAACATGCCTGCCTGATGCAAAGGTAGCAGACCTAGACAAGGTTTTAGATAGGACTGGGGAGGAGTCTGCTGTCTTGGTCAATGTTCCCTCTAATTTTCTGTAGGCTGTGTGCGCATAAAATATCAGCTGTGCAGCTTTTGAAGGAAGGTTAAATTTTTGTGCGCCACATAACGACCCTCGAAGTTATATACTTTAAAATTTGACTACACGTCAGAATACAGTATGTATACCACATTGATTGCACTAGAAAATATTGTAGAACTTGTGAAAACCATAAATACACAACAACTTTTCAATTTTAAGAACGTCTGTGTTGTTTTCTATCAGAATCAGAACCGTAATTTTCGTGCGCTCTGTTGTAAAGTATGTGCGCTCACTCGGCAAGGTGTGTGCGCGCGCACAGCTTAGAGGGAACAGTGGTCTTGGTACATGTTAGTATCGATGACACATGCAAGTGTCGGAGGGAGATTCTAGAGGACAAATTTAGGCTTTTATGTACGAAGCTGAAATCCAGAACTTCCAGGGTAACATTTTCTGAAATGCTTCACATTCCACACACAGGACCCAAAAAGCAGGCAGAGCTCTGGAGTCTCAATACATGGGTGAGACAATGGTGCAAAGAAGATGGCTTTAGATTTGTTAAGAACTGGGGAACATTCTGGGTAAGGGGAAGGCTCTTCTGAAGGGATGGGCTCCACCTTAACTAGGATGGAACCAGGCTGCTGGCATTAACCTTTAAAAAGGAGATAGAGCATCTTTTAAACTAGATAGTAGAGGAAAGCCGACAGTTGCCCAGGAGCACATGGTTCGGAAGTATGTAGCCTTGTAGGATACTAGCCAAACAGGGAAGTTAGGGCTTCCTGACAGAGATTCCAACAAATATACAAGTAATCCAGATGTCCTTCAGTACAAAGCCAAAAGATTCCAAATTACACTTTCAACTGATAGCCAGATTAATATGAATAAAATACATCCTCAAATGTCTGTATGCAAATGCCAGAAGTCTAAAAAATAACATGGGAGAGCTAGAATATATAGCACTAAATGAAAGGTTAGATATGATTGGCAACTCAGAGACCTGGTGAAAGGAGGATACTCAGTGGGACACTGTGTAATACCTGGGTACAAACTATATTGCAATGACAGAGTACATCAAATTGGTGGAAGGGTTGCACTCTATGTTAGAGAGGACATTGAGTCACATAGGATTAAAGTTTTGCAGGAAATAAAATACACTATGGGGCTTGTTTACAAAGACACGGTAGCAGTTTCCGATCGTTATCGGAGCCGCGGCCCCATTGATTTCAATAGTGCATTTGCATACAGACATTTGAGGATGTATTTTATTCATATTAATCTGGCTATCAGTTGAAAGTGTAATTTGGAATCTTTTGGCTTTGTACTGAAGGACATCTGGATTACTTGTATCTTTGATTTAAATGGGGCCGTGGCTCCCATAACAATCGGAAACCGCTACTGCAGCTTTGTAAACAAGCCCCTATGAATCTATATGGATAGAAGTTCCATGTGAAAAGAAGAAGGTGAAAGCAGTGGGGTTGTACTATCAAACACCAGGCCAGAATGAACAGATGGATAATGAAATGCTAAAAGAAATCAGGGAAGCTAACAAAAGTTTCAACACAGTAATAAAGGCTGATTTCAGTTACCCTGGTATCGACTGGGTCAATGTCACAGCTAGATAGATAAAGTTTCTAGATGAAATAAATGATTGTTTCTTAGAGCAGCTCGTTCATGGACTCAGAAGAGGGGAAGATATTTTGAACCTAGTCCTTAATGCAACACAGGATCTGGTGCAAGAGAAGGATTTTGGGGCCACTTGGCAATAGTGATGATAGCATGATTGCATTTGATTTAATAAACAGAAGGAAGATGGCAAGGAAATCCATAGTACTCTCTTTCAACTTTCAAAAGGCAGACTATAATAAAAAGAGGAAAATAGTTAAGAAAAAAAAATAAAAGGAGCAGGTGCCAAGGTTAAGATTCACATCAAACATGGGTGTTCTTTAAAAGTACTATCTTGGAAGCCCATTCCAGATGTATTCCGCACTTTAAGAAAAGTGGAAGGAAGGCCAAAAAACTGCCAGCATGGTATAAGGGCGAGGTCAGAGAGGCTGCTGCCATAAACATCCTAATGTTCACACTAGGGTTTCTACTTTCTCACACTCCTCCTATTCACTCTCTAACCCCATCTACAAACATTCCAAAGCCAGCCCACATTCACATCATCCCATACAAGCCCAGACATAACACTCAAAAATATGATAACAGACATCCCTCCATGGGTAGTCCACGCTCCCACCAGCATCCATGTTGAAAGGTTAATACAGTTGAACTTAACACCAATGAATAACCCCAAGCAAAACACTACCCATTCAACACAACTAAAATGCATTCTTATCAATGCCAGGTCAATTAGGAATAAAATCCCAATTATGATTGACCTCATTATGGACGAAAAACCTCATCTGCTCTATATAACTGAAACCTGACTAAATGAGTCTGACTCAGTTCTCCTTAATCAACTGAAAGTACATGGTTACACTATACTCAGCAGTAATAGAGACCGAAAAAGAGGCGGTGGAGTACTCGTAATAGCGAAAGCTAACCTTAATCTTTCACCTACCTTCCTGGATAAGCACGAGGGTATAGATATCCTAAGACTAGAAAGTTACTTCATGGCCATCTGCCTTATCTATTGACCCCCCACACCTGACATTCATAGCTTAGACATTATCCTTGAGGTTGCATGTAACTCTTCCCTTAAAAAACCTTTTGTTATCTTAGGAGATCTTAACCTTGCCTCCCTACCAAACAGCCAAGAACTATCCTTCCTTGAAGCAATGGATGAAATGGGATTTAGACAAATAATTACTCGCCCCACTCACTGCAAAGGTAACACCCTTGATTTAATATTCCTACCATCACACTACACACTCTCACCTCATTTTACTCCACCCACCACAACTCAGGTACCATGGTCTGATCATTTCATGATACATTTCTCTCTCCCTTCCCAACTCCCTAACACAGCTCACAGCAAACAACGATGACATCACATCATTCAAGAAACAGCTGAAAACAATCCTATTCCGTGAGCACCTTTGATCAGAACCCACACGATCTAATACCTAGACCCAGCGGAAATGTACATGTCTATGTCCACCCAAAATCACTAATTGTTGTCCCTGGTGATGGCCCCACCCTATAAAATACTATCCCCCCCATGTTATATGTTACACCGCTTTGACCCGGTGAAAAGCGGTATATAAATGCAGTTAAATAAATAAATAAAATAAATAAAATAAATAAAGCTGAACACATAGAACAAAGAGTCCGCTGATTTAACAAGGAAAGCTTCCTGGAATCAATCTCTACTAAATTAGACATTACCACAAACAATCTCAATGAACTTGTATCAATCTGGAACACTGTTATAGAGGCGGAAGCTAAATATCTGCATTCAAATAAAAAACTAAGAAACAACTCATCTGAGAAATGGTACACTTCAGAGCTTGCTGCCCTAAAGAAAAACCTCAGGAAATTGGAAACTAAATGGCGTAAGAAAAAAACCCCCTGAACTCAGGGTACAATACTTCTCAAACCTCAAAACCTATAAGGAAGCTATTAACACCACAAAAAGGCTATATCACACAAACATTATCAAAAGCCATTAACCGACCTAGGGAACTCTTCGAGATTATTAAATCTTTGTCTAAAGTTCCTGAACACACCCCAAACAAAACACTAATAGACCCTCAACTCCTGTCAAACCACTTTGCCAATAAGCTTAAACTAAGTACCCGTCCAAGTGCTATCCTGACACCTACCACATCAAATACCATCACTGAATGGAGCTCGTTTCACGTAATCTCCAACAAAACTTCTGGAAACCATATCAAACCTCAATACCACCACTTCATTACTTGATCCTTGCCCAGTGTCTTGGGTTAAAGCAGCAAAATCTGAACTCGCTCCATACATATTGAAAGTTGTAAACCAATCTCTACTTCAAAGCTTCATGCCGGATGACCTCAAGTATTCGGCAATTCGCCCTCTACTAAAGAATAAAACCCTTAACAGCAACGACCCCTCCTTGTATCGCCCCATTGCCAGCATACCTTTCCTAGCCAAAATCATTGAAAAGGTAGTTCAGATACAACTACAAGATCATATCAATACCAACTTCCCTTTAGATGAGCACCAGTACGGTTTCCACCCATTTCACGGGGTGGAAACCTTACTCATATCCCTTTTTGATTCACTAATCCAAGGCATGGATAATACGAAGCGCGCCTTCTTGTTTATATTCCTTGATATTTCCTCAGCCTTTGACAGTGTTAATCACAACACCCTCTTATCCAGACTATCACAGCTAGGTTTAAAAGATAATACTCTTAACTGGTTTAAGTCCTAAATATCTAATCGTTTCCAATATGTTCAGATAGATCATTCCCCCTCACTACCATTTCCGCAAGAACGAGGTATCCCACAAGGATCCTCTCTCTCTGCCTTACTTTTTAACCTTTATATCCAACCTATTTGTACAATCTTTCAACGCCATAAACTAAAGTATTTTATCTATGTAGACGACATCATGTTGTTCGCCCCTTGTGACATAGTTAACCCTAATTACAACAGAATCACAACATGCCTCTCTGAAGCTGAACAGTGGCTCCGCTCAATCCATATGGATATCAACTTCAAAAAGACTGAAGCACTCTTTGTAACCAGAAATACCAATTTTACCCCTCCATCTGTTATCAACCTGATGAACATCACTCTTCCAGTCAAATCCGAAATTAAATATCTCGGAGTTACTCTGGACAAAACACTAAGCATGACACACCACATAAAACAGACAGCTAAAACTATATTCTTTAAACTCAGAACTACCCAGCAACTCAGACCCCTCATTGACTTAACGATTTCAGAACAGTTGTCCAGGCTCTTATTACGCCACATTTAGATTTCTGTAACGGCATACTCCAAGGTACATCTAAAAAGGATCTGCACATCCTTCAAAGAGCCCAAAATGTCACTGCTTGGATCATTTTAAAGCCAACTAAGTGACCACATCTCCCCTATCCTATATGCTCTCTACTGGCTACCAATCACTAGTAGGATTCAATATAAGACACTCATCACCATCTTTAAACTCATTAATGACTTAGCCCCCTCACATCTAGCAACTTTACTTCAAACCCCCCCAGAAAACAGAATAAGAAGAGGAGCAAACCTCAACATACTATTAATTCCTGATGTTGTGAGAAAATTGAAGCAAATAACCACTAACACTGCTTTTTCATATTATGCACCCAGCCAATGGAACAAACTACCACCAAACCTTAGAGAGATTAAGGACCTTACCTCTCTCAGGAAGGAACTTAAAACTTACCTGTTTAGTCAACACTATTGCAACCTACAACCCACAATCAAACATACCACACAAGAATACACAACTAAACACACACAAGTCTACCCTACCTAATTCAAGACTCGCTCCCCGCTAGCATTTGCTTACAGACATCCGTGATACACTGTACTTACTGAACTCTAATCAGTCCTATAATGGCTATTGTAAATAGACCCTCTGCCACATTAGAACTCTATACTTCTAGTTTCTACTATAATGTTTTTTCAGTCTATTATAACTTTTGCATGCTATACTTTGTAAATAATCAGTAATTTACACAACCATGTAAATATGTAAATAGTTAAAATATTGTTTCCCTGTAATATAGTTACTATGTGCCATTAATGTTTAATGTTCTATGTAATGCAATATTTCAATGTTTTTGTTATAATGTTTTTGTTATATTGTTTTTAAAAAGTTCTCTGTAAACCGCCCCTGATCTCTGGAAGGGGCGGTATAGAAAAGCACACAAATAAATAAATAAAAGCATCCTTCAGGAAATAGAAAAAGGAGCCTAATGATGAACATAGGAAACATAAGCATTGGCAAGTTAGATGCAAAGTATTGATAAGGCAGGCAAAGAGAATTTTAAAAATAAAAAAGAAGCTTGCTGTGGAAGCAAAAATGCATAATAAAACCTTTTTTCAAGAACATTCGTAGCATAAAACCTGAAAGAGAATCAGTTGGACCACTGGATGACAGAGGGATAAAAGGGGCACTAAGGGAGGACAAAGCCATAGCAGAGAGACTGAATTAATTCTTTGCTTTGATCTTTACTAAAGATGATGTAGGGAAGTTACCTGTGCATGAAATGGTATATAAAGGTGATATAGTAGAAGAATTGAAAGAAATATCGATAAACCAGGAGGATGTATTACAACTGTTTGATAAACTGAAAAGTAGCAAATCCTGTGGACCGGATGGTATATATCCAAGGGTGTTGAAAGAACTGAAATAAGAGCTTGAAGACCATCTATTAGTACCAGAGAAGTGGAGTGTGGCCAATGTAACTCCAATATTGAAAAAGAGTTCCAGCGGTGATCTGGGAAACTACAGACTGGTAAGCCTGACATCAATACTGTCAAAATGGTAGAAATCATTATAAAGAATAAAATTACTGCACATGTAGATAGTCATGGTTTAATGGGAGAAAACCAACAGGGATTTAGCCAAGGAAGATCTTGTCTTACTAATCTGTAATATATTTTTTTTGAAGGTATGAATAAACAGGTAGATAAAAGTGAGTCAATTGATACAGAATCTGGATTTTCAGAAAGCCTTTGACAAGGTCTCTCATGACAGTCTTGGCAATATTAAAGCCATGAGATAGGAGGCAGCATACTATTGTGGATCAGAAATTGATTAAAAGATAGAAAACAGAGAGTAGGGCTAAATGGATCTGTGCTGGGCCCACTGCTTTTTAACATATTCATAAATGACCTGGAAATAGGAATAACAAATGAGGTGAACAAATTTGCAGATGACACAAAATTATTCAAAGTTGTTAAAACACAAGAGTATTGTGAAAAATTTCAAAAGGACCTTGAAAAATTGTAAGACTGGACGTGCAAATGGCAGATGAAATTTAAGGTGGACAAGTGCAAAGCTATGCACCTAGGAAAGAACAACCCAAAATATGGTTACATGATGCAGGGTACCGCCTTAGAAACCACCACCCAGGAAAAAGATTTAGGTGTCTTCCGGGATAAGACGTTGAAACCCTCCACCCAGTGTGCCGCCGTGGCCAAGGAAGCAAATCGAATGCTTGAAATCATAAGGAAAGGAATGGAGAATAAAAAGGATTATAATGCCTCTGTATCGTTCCATGGTGCGACTGCATATTGAATATTTTGTGCAATTCTGGTCTCCAAATCTTAAAAATGATATAGCTGAATTAGAAAAGGTACAAAGAAGAGCAACAAGAATAGTAAAGGGAATAGGATACCCATGTGAGGAGAGGCTTAAAAGGTTGGGGCTCCAACTTGGAAGAGAGACGGCTGAGGGGGGATATGGTAGGTTTATAAATTAATGAATGGAGTGGAAAGGGTAAATGTAGATTGATTGTTTACGCCATCAAAAAGTAGAAAAACTAGAGGACATGCAATAAAGCTACAATGCAACCCATTTAAGACTAATGAGAAAATATTTTTTCCACTCAACATGTAATCAAACTCTGGAATTCGTTACTGGAGGATGCAATAAAAGCCGCTAGTCTAGCATGGTCTAAAAAAGGTTTGGACAAGTTCCTGGAGGAAAGAGGACCCCGGAGATCCACAGCTTGCCCCGGGACAAGCACTGTGGAACCTGTGTGTCTCTTTGGGAACCTGACAGTTACCTGGGCTTGATGGGCTTTGTTCTGACCCAGTAAGGCATTTCTTATGTTCTTAATGTGTTGTGCCTAGAGAGCTAGGAGGCTCCTCTGCACCCAAGAGAAAAGGAGGCGCCTGGTTTTCCTTATAAAATAGACTCAAGATAGATGTTTTCTGAGTGCCTAAAATTAAGTGCCTGGTTATAAAATTACCCTGGCTATAAAATTATCCATGCACATGGATATTTTCTAAAATACACGTGTACACTGCAACTCTGCCCTGTGTGTGTCATCGAGTCAATGTTAACTTCTGGCAACCCAGCATCTGGGTTTTCTTGACAAGGTGTGACTGGAAGTAGATTGCCAGGCCTTTTCTTCCACCTACTGATTTTACAGCTTGTAGGATTCCAAGGTGGTCGCCCATCCAAGTACTAGCCAGACTGATCCTGCTTAGGTTCAGAGATAAGCCTAGAGCAGGCTCTACCCAAAATGTGCCTCAGGGAGCACCTGCAATCAGATCAGATCAAAGTAGGAACTATTTTCCATGTGCAGAAATGTTTTATAAAATTATCCCCATATTGGACACCTAGAGCTAAATTAGCACAAGTTTAAAACTTGTGAGCAGCAGGACTTCAACCATAGCTACTGTCCATTCATGCATATTTCATATACATTCATAATTCAATATAGTTCTATTTTGTTTAACATAGTATTAATTTTGTTTAAGATATGGTTGTGATTGTAACCACTATGCTCCTGCTGTTTTTTTGCCTTCCTTATACACCAGGGTTCGATTCCCAATGGCACTTGCCGTTGTGACCTTGGGCAAGTCAATTTACCTGCCAGTGCCTCAGAAAAAAGGCCTGGCAACCTGGTCACACCTTGCCAAGAAAACCCAGAGGCTGCTACTGGGCTGCCCAGAGTCAGCATGGACTCAATACTATTGCTGAATCTGTTAACTATTATTTATCAATTTGATTTTTTAATTATGCAATCTAGTGGTACAGTTTTTTTTTTTTTATTCAAACCATGTATTAATTATAAAAAGGTTTGCGTTTGGAGCAGAATTCTCAAGGTAGCAAATATAGACTGTATATCTAGGTGACTAAGTAACTCTTTGGCTGGTGGCTGAAAAGAGCACAGTGATGGCATCAATCAGGCTCTTCTGATTAAACTTTTGAACAATAGTTAAATATTCCTTTTTATGGCAATGGATACCCAAGAAAACCCGATATTTGACTGCTATTTGCATATCTGGATGAATCGAATCCATGCAGATTTTTTTTTGTCTTTCTTCTTGCAGAAAAATGTAATTTCCTTTTAGGAAAAGGACAGTTGTTGTTGTTAAGTGCCGTCGAGTCGGAGTCGACTCATGGCGACCCTCTGGATAGCTATCCTAAATTGTGTTCGGTCTTTAGTCAGGCGGCTCATTGTTGACAGACTGGTACCCATAGCTGCTGTTATTGTATCAATCCATCTCATTGCTGGCCTTCCTCTTTTGCATTGACCTTCTATCTTGCCAAGCATGATGCCTTTCTCTAATGATCTCTCTCTTCGCATGATGTGTCCAAAGTATGAAAGTCGAAGTCTTGTCATCTGAGCTTCTAAAAAAAGCTTAGGTTTGATCTCCTCTAGTACCGACTGATTTGTTCTTTGGGCAGTCCTTGGTATACACAGTATTCGCCGCCAGCACAAAGGCATCAATTTTCTTCCTGTCTATCTTTTTTACTGTCCAGCTTTCACATCCATATGATGTTACTGAAAATACCATGGCCTGAACAAGTCAAATCTATGTATGGAGAGAGACATCTCTGCTCTTGAGAATCTTATCTAGGTCTTTTATAGCCATTCTGCCAAGAGCAATGCGTCGTCTGATTTCTTGACTGCTTGTTGCTTCTTTATTGATAGTTGATCCAAGTAGGTTAAAGTTGTTCACGATTTCAGTTTCTTCTCCTTCAACGATGAACCTGTTGATTATGCCAGTTGTCATGATCTTTGTCTTCTTTACATTAAGGTGCAGGCCCTTTTTGAGACTATGTTCTTTGTGAGAAGCAAAATGTTTCAGATCATCTTCACTTTCAGCCAGTAATGTGGTATCATCAGCATAGCGAAGGTTCTTGGAAAAGGACAGACACACTTCTAAAAGCTGAAAGACTACAACTATTCAATTAATACCTACAAAGTTTGCTAAAGGTCTGAAGATACCTGGGTTACAGACCTTAACCTAGATACCTTGGGCACCGATTTCATGCTAAAGTCCAAGCCAATTGGTAACCTATCAAAAACATGGAATTTTAACTCTTATGTAAACTATCCCTCTCAATATTGCAGCTCTTTCAAATGAATATTTCATAACCTACTGAGGCATGAACAGATGTGTCTTTCAATTTAGGAGCTAGATTTACAATTAATTGGAATATTTATTTATGCACACCCCTAACTGCCCATGCATCCCAGCAGCCTCAGCCTTTGGCCACTGCTCACCCAGCCGCTTCAGCCCTCCCACCCATACATCCCAGCTCCTTCCATTCAGTCCCAGCATCAGACTTATTTCTAAGCCCAGCCCCTTTGTTAGCCCCCAGCCTCTACTTTAGCCTCCTGCACCAGCCCCCATGTCTCAGGTCCAGCATCAGATCCTTCTCTCAATCCTAGCATTAGCCCCCTTCTTTCATACCCACCATCTCCCAGCATGAGCCCCTTTCTGCCATGCCCACATCCCCCTTTCTCCTAGCTCCCCAGCATTGGACCTTCTCCCATCTGACCCCCCCCCCCCCATAGCACCTGCCACCTCCTCCCAACAGCAGCCTCATTCTACTACCTGCCTGGTACCTCTAAATTCACTACAGAATGGTGGGAGCCTGCTTTTTCACAGCTGCCACTCTGCTTATCCTACACCATCTCTCACCACCAGCACCACATAGGAGCTGAAAGCAAAGAACAACTACTTCCTATTTCTCACTCGATACAGAAAGTAGCTGTTCTCTGATTTCAACTCTTTCAGAGGTGCCAGTGGTCACAGCCAGTACAGAACAGGCAGAGCAGCGGCAGTGAAAAACACAAGTTCCTGTTGCTCTGCAGTGAATTTAGAAGAGATGGGCAGGAAGAACAGGACTAATGCTAGGGGCAGCTGATAGCCCCCAGCCCCCATGGCTCAGATGCTGTTGCACATGTGCTTAGAGTCCTAAGCACCAGGTCAGGTTTTTTTTAGTCACCAAGGTGACCTGGTGAATGGGGTTTATCAAGTTTAGATCTACTGGCAAGAATGCAGAATACAACCAAATACTATTCATATTTTTGGCTCTTATCAAGAATTTCACCATTTGGGGGTAATTTTAACCGGACATCAGTGGAGAAATTTAAAAAAAAAAGTGTTGATTTTATCCCTGTTTTTAAAAAGGCAACTGTCAAATTCCTTATCAACCTACTAGACTAATCCTTGAATACTGTTAGCAGGATTCAAGGAAAGTAAATCATCAGTTATGTGCCTCTATAAAATGGCTACCTAGAATTATCCCCAACAGCACACAAATTTAAACCTGTGCCAGAGAAGGCATAAAAGGTGACATTTTACTTACCAGATAATCTCCTTTCCTTGAGTCCTGCTAGACCAGTCCAAACAAGTGGGTTGTGTTCCCCTACCAGCAGATTGGTAGAAACAAAGAGCCAATAAAATGTCCAGGTTTCACTTACATCACTCCCATGCCTCTACCGCTTCAGCCACCAGAGGTCCCTTCAGTATTCATCGCAAAGCATATGGGAGATACAGAGCGAACCTCACACAACCTTAAATGTGGGAAACAATGAGTAATCAACAGTAGGGAACTATGTACGGGAAAGCAGAAAAGAAGGCTGTCAGTAGACAATGAACCTGCAGAGCCAAAAGTATAAAACGTTATGGCAGACTCAAGGGTACCACAGCAGGAAAAAAAAAACAGAGCAATAGTTCCATGGGCAGGCCCTAGACTGGTCTAGCAGGACTCAAGGAAAGGACATTATCTGATAAGTAAAATGCCACCTTCCATATCATCCTGCTAGATCAGTAGTGACAAATGGGATCTACCAAAGCTACGCCACCACTGGCCGGGAAGAAGACAAAGCAGCTCACAAAGCTCTGGAGCCAAAGGCCATGTCTGCCCGTGTGTGGAAATCCAAGTGGTAATGCTCGACAAAAGTGGATAAAGATGCTCATGTTTCTGCCCAACAAATGTCTGCAGGGCCACACTGAGTTTTGCTCCATCCACGAGGACACTTGAGCTTGGGTAGAATGAGTGCACAAACCCTCCGGAACCAGCCAGTTCTGTAACAGATATGTTCCTCCTTAATCCAGCTCTCCAAGCTCAACTTGGCTGCTGCCTCACCCTTGCGTGGGCCAGCAAACAGCACCAAAAGATGGTCTGATTTATGAAATGAATTTGTAACCTCAAGTACCGGAGAAGCACTCTCCAGACATCCACAAGGCGAAGATGCTTATCCTTCCTCTGGCACTGCTCCTTAGAAAAGCATGACAGGCAGTGAAAGGGAGACAGCACTTTAGGCAAGAAGGAAGGCACAGGCTGAATGGAAATGGCCTCAGCTGAAAGGACAAATAAGGATCTCAGCAAGACAGAGCCTGCAGCTCAGAGATCCGCCTTGCGGAACAAATCGCAACCAAGAAGACAGACAGTTTTGCATGTCAAATCCTTCAAAATGCCGCTTCAATGGCGCAAAAGGGGTGCCATTAGGGCCCTGAACACCAGAGACATTGAAGGGGAGAGATGCAGACTTTGAACCCCTTGGAGAAAACAGGAGATGTCCAGGTGCAAGGCCACAGACTTGTCTGCCACCAGATCACAGAAACAGGCCATAGTTGCCATCTGAACCTTCAGGGAGCTAAGTGAGAGGCCCTTGTCTAGGCCATCCTACAGAAATGCCAATAGGGCTGCCTCATGCCAAGTACTGCACCAGCATTCGAAGAGGTACCATATCCATATGTATGCTAGCTTGGTAAACCTCCTCCGGGCACCAAGTATAGTAGATATTACGACTGGACAGTAACCCTTACACACTTGCAGTTTCCTTTCAAGAGCTGTGCCGTAAGTGAGAAGGGAGCTGGATCCTCTAGAACGACTGATCCCTGCCACAATAGCCCCTGAGACAGAGGAAGCCAAAGAGGAAGCACTTGAAGGAGCCTCATCGGGTCTCTGAAACACACTCTCTGTGGCCAATCCTGTGCCATCAGAACAATCTTGCCTGGGTGGTGCTCCATACACTGAATCACACATCCCACCAGGGACCACAGAGGAAACATGTACAGCAGCTGATTCTAAGAAGGCTGGGTAAGGGCATCGATGCCCTCAGACTCTATCTCTGTGAGGAGACTGAAGCAGCAGCACAGATCCATTTCGGGGTGACCCCAGTGACATGGAATAAACTGAAACGTTTGATTAAATACTCAATTGCCGGAATTCAGGGAGTGCCAGCTAAGGAAGTCTGCTGGATTGGACAATGTGGAAGCAATGTACTGAGCCAATAAGGCTAGGAGGTTCTTCTCTGCTTAGGCAAACAGGAGATCCATCTCCAGGGCCAACCCGGCACATCTTGTACCACCTTGCCAATTGATGTAAGCTATTGCCATGGGATTCTCTGCAAACATTCGAACTGCCTGGCCCACGACCAGGTGCTGGAAATGCAGAAGAGCCAACCTGATGGCCCTCACCTTGAAGTGGTTGATGGACCACACCACTTCCTTGTGGTTCCAATGGCCTTGGGCCGTATGGTCTCGGCAATAGGCCCCCTAGCCCGAGAGGCTGGCATCCATTATCAGCAGGATTCAGGAAAAATTGTCCAGTGGAATGCTCTTCCTCAGATCATAAGGCTTCTGCCATCACCACAGGCTGGACTTCATCATCAAAGGGAGTGGGAGCCTGTGCTTGAACTCTTGAGAACTCAGGGACCACTGGAGCGGCCTCATGTGAGCATGAGTCCATGGGATCATCTCTGTTTGCTGCCATCAATCAGAGGAGCTGAAGATAATCCCAGACTCTGGGGGCCTGCTGCACACAGATCACCACCAGGCAATTCAGTAATCTTCTAAACTTTCTCCTCTGGAAGGAAAATTCTGCCCACTCGAGTGTCAAAACATGCTCCCAGAAACTCCAAGAACCAGAAAGGCTCTTTTCCTGATTGATCACCCAGCCAAGGCTTTCCAAAAAGGACACCACTCTGGACATCACCAGAGATGCTTCTGACAGGGAACAGCCCTAGATCAGCTAGTCATCCAGATAGGGATGGACACAGGCACAATAGCCGCCACCACCATGACCTTGGAAAACATCCTTGGGGCAATGGAGAACTTGAAAGGAAGGGCAGCAAATGGATAATGAGAGCCAAGCATGGCAAAACACAGATACTTCTGCTGATCCGCCCGGATCGGGATATAAAAATATGTTTCAGCCAGATCCAAAGAAGCCAAAAATTCTCCTCGGAGCATTCCTTGAATCACAGAGCGCAAGGTTTCCATCCTAAAGTGCAAGACACACAAATGCTCATTGACACCTTTGAGATCCAGGATGGACCAAGGAGGAGCAATCTCTTCTTTGGCACCACAAAGTAGATGGCATATCTGCCCTTTCCCTGCTTCTCTGGAGGGGGGGGGGGGTGCAGCCACTATCACCTTCAAGTGTAGGAACTTATCCAAGGTGGTCCACACCGCAGCACCTTTGACTGCAGATGCACAGGGGGAGATGAAGGCATCGTGAATCTGATCCTTGCATTCCAGGACATGATCGAATTGAATGGTGACTAGCACAAAGTGATCCTCAGTAATCTGGGCCATTCCTGTAAGAAAATGCAAAGCCTGCCACTCACCAGATGTACAGTACCAGAGAATGGACCCCCAAACCTTCATTGCATGGCTCAAGGAGGTCAAGGGGGCTGCGTCCCTGGGTCCACGTGCTCCATGAAAGAACTGAGAACGAGCCTGAGGGGAAGAGAGGTTTTCTGGGTCAATACTGATGATAGTTCTGAGACCCCCTGGAATTCGGCCAACACGCTCTTGCTGGTTGGGAAGAGGCTGATGAGAAAAAGGGCACTAGCCCACTTCATGGGTCCCCTGGATCTGTCTTCCAGGAGGCGATAAGATTTTGTCTCACAGTTTCTCCAAATCTGTTCCAAACAGGATCTTCCCCTTAAAGGCCAGTTGAACCAACCAGGCTTTGGAGGATGTGTCTTCTGTCCAGTGATGGAGCCAAATCAAATGCCATGACACAGTAGCCAAGGCACCATCCCTGGCCGCCAAGCGCACCAGATCATACATGACATCAGAAGGAAGGCCAGAGAAGACTCCAGAGAGAAGTAGAAACATCAGGCAGAAGGGACTGAATCCATTGGAGCAAGGCTCGAGAAGTGAAGCTGTAGAATAGCCACCAACATGGCAAACTGGCTCTTCAGCAAGCAATCAACTTTGCAGTCTGGAACATTCTATAAGGCTGATCCACCTTCTACAGGAATGGTGGTCCATCTGGTAACTGCCATGACCTGTGCATCTACCATGGAAATGTCAAACCACTCACAGCGTTCCTCCTCTGGGAGAGTGTAGATCTTCTTATAGACACTTATCCCTTTAGGCAGAGAGTCAGGTGAGTCTCAGTCGGACCAGATCATATCTTTGATCACCTCCGGGAATGGAAAGACAGTAGTGGATTTTTGTACCTCTTGAAAGAGTGCGTGTATTTTCAGTTCCTGCTCCATGTTGGAAGCATCTGCCAAGTTAAAGGCTGAAGAGACCCTGGAAATCAATGCCATCATTCCTCCTTTCAAAACAGGAACAGGTAGATCACGCTGGCCTCTTTATTTCTTTCTTTATTTTATTTAGCTGTATTTATATCCCGCTTTTCACCGGGTCAAAGCGGTCAATTGGGGGATACATTTTAACATGAGGGGATATGAGACAGATACACTAATACTTACAGGGAACATGGGCAATGGAGGGTTAAGTGGCTTGCCCAAGACCACAAGGAGTGCCTACAGGACTAGGAATCCCAGTCCCTCCGGCCTGAGATTGCTGTCCCCAGGTGGGACTTGAACCCCCGGCCCTCCGGCCTGAAGTACCTTGTCCTAACCACTAGACCACTCCTCCCTCTTCCTAGTCTTCTGAAGGTGATAAGATGTCCTCCTCCACATCAGAGGCCAATACCGATTCATTTGGATCAGAGGCATAATCAACATCGGACAGCTCCCAAGTGTTTCTCATCTTCAGGAAGTGTCCCATGCCAGGGACGTTTAGCCAAATGTTTGCCCAGTACGAGACTATGTCCAGGGGCAACCAGAAGCCACAGGGGTTTGAATTTCCATGCCAGAAGAACAAGCCTGTTACAAAACGGAAACAAATTCCGGGGAGAACAATCTGGACTCCGGAAGCTCTCCTCTCAGAAAAGGCTCTCCGACACCAGGGGGGCATAGCTGCCACAGACCCCCTAGAGAATGTAGAGCGGCTCACAGTACAGTCACCAGAGCCCCCGGCCAGCTGTCTGAGCATCCTTACCCTTAGTGCCATCCTGCACCTCCTGCCCTTAGGCAGGTAAGGGCAGATTAACTGTATCCCCTGGTTGAGAGAGGGAAAGCATGTCCTCCAGAGACGACTCAGAAGTTGCCATACAGGAAAGGCAGAGTCTAGAATCTAAGAATGAGGTTCCTCACTTGCCACAGGTCAAATAATGTTTTCTGAAAGAAGACAGAGTTAGGGCAAGTATCACCAGAGCACACGTTAAGGTTGCATCAGCCTGCAAGTGCACGTTAACTGTGCTTTTACAGAACACATGTTAAAAGATGCTAGGAAAGGATGGCACACGTTGGAGCCACTTGGGTGGAATCTGTTAGGACCGCATGACCCCCAGGCACACAATAGGCAAAAATGTTACTAATGCATGCCAAAAATGGCGGGAAAACTCCACACAGCACTAGCAGTCCACTCCAAACTGCATCCCTCAAAGACAGAACCGAAAGCCTCCAACAAGGACAATGACAAGATCAAGCCTTGGTACTCACATTCTGAGAGCCCGGGTGTAAGATCCGTGCTGGACTCGGCTCTTCTCCCCTGAAACTGTTTTGCTGGCTGGGTTTATTTTTCAGATCCCTGTGAAAGATGGTTGACAGACAGATCCCTCCAAGAGCCTTCTGCAATCTTCGGGAGAGAGCGGGGGGGAAAGGAAGAGGAGGGAGGAGGGAGCACCAAGGTTGTGTGAGGCTGCTGTACTCTTCCAGATTCTTCCAAATCCTTCCAATCTCTGGCAGCTCAACAAGCCCTTATCATGAAAAAAGGGCATGGAGCTGAAAAAGTAATTATTTCTTACCTGCTAATTAGCGTTCCTGAAGGAACTCCAGTCCAGTCCCTTTCCAATGGGTTGTGCCCCCCCTTCCAGCAGCCTGGGAGACTGAGCACGTCATCATCTTGATGACCCTTTGGTATAAATACCTCTGGCACCAACCACCAGATTCAGTATCCTATTGATAAAGCAGACTCCACGGTGAGACAATCTAAATAAGAAAACCAACAACCTTAACTTAATAACTAGATAATAACAAACTTTAGCTCCCCCACTCTCCGACACCCGAGGAGAGACCTCCCACCTCCCCCAGGGTGAGAAGAGGAGACGAAGACGAAGAAGGAGAAGATGGAAAAGGAAGAGCCTACCTGAAACCTCTATCCCGCTCCCCCTAACTCAACAGCACAGCAATTCTGTGCTATTCCTTTGCTTACCTGATGCTTCGGGATGGTGAATCCACCTCCACCTGAAAGGCTGCAAATTGGGCGGGATCAGGGACTAATTAGCAAGTAAGGACTAATTACTCTTCCCTAAGCGTCCCTCCAGTCCAGTCCCTTTCCACTGGGATGTCAAAGAGCAGTTCAAATCTGGGAGGGGCTTGCAAGACCGGCCCGAAGTACTGCTTCCCCAAACTCAGCATCTGCAGCTGCCTGAATGTCCAGACGGTAATGCTTGGCAAAGGGATGAAGGGAAGACCAAGTCGCCGCTCTACAAATATCTAGCAGTGGCACCAGACTAAACTTCGCCCATGAGGCCACCTGGGCTCATGTAGAATGAGCCCGGAGCCCCTTTGGCACCAGCTTTCCCTTCAGCAAATACGCCGAAGCAATAGCCTCTCTAATCCACCTGGAGATGGAGGCCTTAGAAGCTGCCTCCCCTTTGCGTGGCCCTCCAAACAAGACGAATAACCACTTCGATACATGGAATGTCACCGTACGTTTCAGGTTGCACTTGAGTACCCTGAACACCTCCAGACAATGAAGCCACACATCCTCAGTACCTTGACTCGACCTGGAAAAGGAAGGAAGAGATGACCTTGGGCAAAAAGAAGGGTACCGTTCGCAAAACCACCTTTTCCTTGAAAAACGAAAGGAACAGCGGACGACAGGAAAGAGCTTAAAGCTCCAAAATTCGCCTAGCTGAACAAACCGCCATAAGGAACACGGTCTTGAGGGTCAAATCCTTGACCGAAGCTCGCCCAAGTGGCTCGAAGGGCTCTCCCGCTAGAGAATTCAGAACGAGATTAAGATCCCAGGGAGGTACAGGCGATCTCCGCTGCGGTCGCAGGTGGCAAACCGCCCTCAGAAATCTACTCACATCGGCATGCTCCCCTATCGTCTTACCCTGAACCTTACCCCTGTAACAGGAAATAGCTGCCAACTGAACCCGCAAGGAACTGGCCGTTAAACCCTTCTCAAATCCTGCCTGCAAAAAATCCAAGATGTCCGTAATTGAAACGGCCATAGGCCTCTTCTGCAGCGACTCACACGCCCTCAAAAATGTGCCAGACTCGCACATAGGAGAGACAGGTCAAACACTTGCAGGCTTTCAGCAATGTTGAGATCACTGCCCCAGAATACCCTCGCTTTCGCAGCCTCGCCCTTTCAAGAGCCAGGCCATAAGTGAGAACCGATCGACCTGCGGCATCCACAGCGGTCCCTGGACCAAGAGGTCGTCCCTTACCAGGAGACGCCACGGGCGGTCGACGAGTAAATCTCATGAGGTCGGCATACCACGGCCAACGTAGCCAATCCGGAGCTATGAGAACTACCTGTCTGCAGTGGGCCTCTATTCAAAGCCCACGGAGGAAACACATACAGAAGTCCCTCCGAGGGCCATTTCTGGACCAACGCGTCCAGGCCCTCCGACATCCATTCTTTCTTCTGCTGAAGAAGCGGCTCGCTTTTGCCGACTCCCAGCAAGCCATGAGATCCAAGACTGGAGGACTCCATCTGTGCACCACCAGCTTGAAGACCTCCTGACAAAGTTCCCATTTGCTGTGATCTACTCGGACTCTGCTCAGGTAGTCCGTCGTGACGTTTTCCACTCCAGCCACGTGTTGCGCAGACAGAACCACCGGGTGGGCTTCGGCCCACACTAGCAGGCCCTCTGCCTCCTCCTCCAAAGGAAGACAGCTCATGCCACCCTGACGATTGATGTAGGCTACTGTGGTTACATTGTCCGATAGCACCCGGACCACCCTCCGGCAGACCCATTGCTCGAATGCCCTGAGAGCAAGAGACACCGCCCTCAATTCTAATCTGTTGATGGACCATTGGGCTTCCCGGGGACTCCAGCTCCCCTGGGCAAAGCGACCTTCACAACGAGCTCCCCAACCGATCAGGCTGGCATCCGTTGTTAACTGTAGCCAGACTGGAGGCTCTAAGGACATGCCCCTTGCCAGATTTCCTGGATGAAGCCACCACCGCAATGCCTTCCTGGCCGCTAGGGGACAGGGGAGCTGCATTGACAAGGCCTGCCTTTGATGGGACCAACGGCAAAGCAGCGCCCTCTGAAACGGATGCATGTTTATTTATTTATTTATTTTATTTAACAGTATTTCTAAACCGCCTTATCATAATAATCAAGGAGGTATCACAGCAAACAATCTGGTAGTGTGAGTGTGTTATACATGCAGTGAGGGTGAAAATTTAGTTGAGTGCGTGTTGAATTGTGTGCTAGATTTGTTTGAGCTATGTATAATGTGGGCTATAAACAGTGGTGCTAAAAACTTTTTATATACATACAGTGTTAGGCGGTAACATGTGCTGTTATACAGTCACTTAGGTTATGTGATGTGTCCATAGTGTTCATAGTGTCCATGTGCGCCCTGGCCCAAGGAACCAGCTCGATGGTAGCTGCCATGGTTCCCAGCACCTGCAGATAAAGCCAAACTGAGGGCACCTCCATGGTTAGAAACTGCCGCACCAGACGGCGAAGATCCTCCGCTCTCTGCTCCGGCAAGAACACCTTGCCCTTGAAGGTGTCAAATCTTGCCCCAAGATACTTGAGTTCCTGAGAGGGAACCAATCTGCTCTTTGCCCGATTGATGACCCAACCCAGACTCCTCAAGAGTCCAACCACTCTGTCCATTGCCTTCCAACTTTCTTCCTCGGACTTGGCCCGAATCAACCAGTCGTCGAGGTACGGATGGACCAGGATCCCTTCTTTGCGAAGCGCCGCAGCCACCACCACCACCACTTTGGTAAAGGTCCGAGGCACCATTGCATGACCAAACGGCAAGGCTTGGAATTGAAAGTGCCCGCTTGGCACTGTGAACCGCAGAAACTGTTGATACGAGTCCCTGATGGTAATATGCAAATAGGCTTCTGTGAGATCAAGAGAGGTTAGAAACCTCTCCCTGTCTCACCGACCCTCAAACAAACACTTTTTTTATTTTTATTTTTTACACAGAGAATGCAGCCAAAAAAGGGCCCCCTTAATCCTCGGGCCTAAAAACGCCTGTAGCGCCAAAAAAGCACACAAAACGGAGCCCCTCACCTACCTCTGACTTCCTGAGTTCAGCCCCGGAGGTGGCTGGCCGCTCTGACACCCGCGGTCGACGAATCCATGGTGAATCACACCCTCTGTGGGATTCGCCGCCACATGCTGCGCCGTTCCTGTCTTTCTGGCCGGCTGAATCAGCAGGCCTTGCTTCTTCTCCACCGGGGCATACCTTCCCGCCCTCACACTTAGCCACCACTGGGGCTTCGGCAAGAAGGCGGGGAATACCAGCAGTGAGCTCCTCCAACTTGCTCCGTGGCTCTAACTCTGCCGCTTGCGCTCCAAATCACTCCCCTCTTTTTTTTTTTTTTTAAAGAAAGGGAAAGGAAGAAGAGGGAAAGGGAAGGAAATCTCTCCGTAAGCCCTCCCTAGTCGAAGCTTACAATTGAATCAAAGAAAATTAAGTTAAATTAATTAAAGAAATTAAAGAAGAAAAAAATCTCCTATCTGCATCTCTCCAGAAAACCTGTACTGGATTTTGACTCCCTACAGCTGCTTGGAGACTGAGCAAATACTGAATCTGGTGGGTGGTGCCAGAGGTATTTAACTGAAGGGTCATCAAAATGACGTGCTCAGTCTCCCAGGCTGCTGGAATGGGGGCACAACCCAGTGGAAAGGGACTGGACTGCAGGGACGCTTAGTAACTAGTTTTCCCTCCTCCTGTAGCTACCAAAAGGCTGCAGTCTAGTGGAGCCTTCCATGTCACACAAAAGTGAGACAGTCACCCCTTTAGGGCTTGAGGTGGTTGTTCCTGGGCATTTAATCAATCCCTTTTCCTCTCAATCTTCAGATTTTCTACAGAAGGGAGAAAATCCATCCACCATCTGCTGGAGACAAAGAAATGCTGAAGGGATCTCTGGTGGCTGAGCCATATAGAGAGAGGCATGGGAGTGATGTCATTGAAAGCTGGGCTTTTCATTGGTTCTTTGTCTCCACCAATCTGCTGGTAGGGTAACACAACCCACTTGTCTGGACTTATCTAGCAGGACGATATGGAAGTGTGTGTATATACTCTATGCGTGTACCCACATTTTATAAAGTATTCACATACATTACAACTCCACCCTTATTCCACCCAAACGTTGCCCCCAGGAACACTTACATGCAACACATGTCTAAAAATGTGCCATCTTGTTGGCAAACTTGCATACTGTACGTGTATACAACTGAGCAATTATATAAAAGCCCTTTTCCGCATGTAAAAATAGGCCATAGACGTGGAAAAACTTTATAAAATTAAAAATAGAGAACCTCTTCAATCAGCTCTCTTTCACAAAGGGATAGATTTTCTGAAGGTACCTAAAGTTGCCTTCAATTTTCTTCTAGCAAGTCAGCTAACAAACCTGGCTGCTTCATTCTCCTCCCACATAATGACCTTTGTTCTACTCACTGCTAACAAGAAAATGCTGCAAAATGTAAAATGTACTACACAGCAGGCATCTGACAAATAGCTACACCACAATCTGCATAGTATTCAGGCGATATGGATCCGATAAGTCTCAATTTCATGTTACCTAGCTATCATGCATGTCACACAATGTTGTGGTTATCTAAATTATTCTAACATCCTAAGATTTATTTCCATGATAGTATACTATTTTCTTGTATTTCTGTTTCCTAATTGTATTCTCTGAACAAGCTAGGTCTTTAGTAACTGTGCTTCAAGAAAAACAAATTTTTCCAGGTTGAAAGAAAACTAAACAAAATAAATAAAATCTCTGCTATATTGATATCTTTTTAAAAAAGGTCCTGGTCGCCCTTTACCGTAAATGGCTAAGTTAAATCAGGGCTCAACAAATTCCGGGCACCATGTCGCTACGGCGACTATAAATTGAACCCTGGTGCCTGGGATTTTATTGTCCTCCTCCCCCAGCCATCACCCAATCTATTTTATTATTCCTTCTACACTGTTCACTGCTCCACTGCAATCAACTCTGCATATAGCTTGAGCTGAGCAGTGGAGGAAGTTTGCTGAATTCACAGTTTTAAGTTTTATGAGATCAGGAAACTTCCAGCACTGCGCAGCTTGAGCTACATGCAGAGCCGATCACAGTGGAGCAGCAAACAGTGTGCAGTAGGAACAGTAAGATAGATCAGGGCAAGAAGAGCAAAACAGATTGGGTGATGGCTGGGGGAGGGGGCAAGGAGAGAGAGAGAGACTGGGATGATGGAAGGGGGATGAGAGAGAAGAGAATGGATGATGGTTGGAGAGGGATGCTATGAGAGACAGAGTGTATGAAGTCAGGGTGTGGGGACTATGGGAGATTTTCCTTTTTCTTTTTTTTTCTTTTTTTTTTTGCTTTATGGTGATATGTAAAACAAAAAAGGAAGTTTCCTTGGGTAGAGCTATAAGGGATCCCCAATATGCTGCTGACAATGTTTTTATTGGAGTGGTGGGAGGGGGATGGAGAGAAGGGTCATTCCCTTCTGTTGGCACTGTCTAATGGCATGCTAAGAGCCTGACTTATTAAGCTTTCTTATCCCATAGAAAATGGGAAAACAGTAAATCAAGCCTTTAAAAAAAGCAGCTGTGATACGCCTTTTGGGGATGACTGTAGCCTCAGCAGCCGACTCCTAAATGTTTAAGCTGGTTCCTAGAGTCCAAAACAATTTGTTAAGGCCTGGGTTAAAAAGGCCTCTTTCTACAAACAAAATTGCAACATTCTTCACAATACTGGTGTTTCAGAAATGTGTATTCCACCATCTTTGGTAACAAACGGAATGACATCACATATTTACAGTCCCCAAATTTCATGACCGTTTTGAAGACTTGAGTGCAGAAGTTAAAATGTTACCATCGTGTTATTGCATTTACCAGATAATCTCCTTTTCTTAGTTCTTGTGTTCCGCTACTAGCAGATTGGTGTGGAGACAAACAACCAATGACAAGCCCAGGTTTCAATGACATCACTCGCATGCTTCTATTCGCCTCAGCCAGAGGTCTCTTCAGTATTCGTCCCAAAGCATATGGAAGAAACATGACAAACCTCACACAACCTCAATGTGGGCAACAGTGAGTAATCAACAGTAGAGAACTATGCAAAGAAAAGCAGAAGGCCGTCAGTAGAAGATGAACCTGCAGAGCTAAGTATAGAAATCATAATGGACCCAAGGGCACTGCAGCAAAAGAACAGCGCACACACAGGCAGGCCCCTGGACTGTCTAGCAGGACTCAAGGAAAGCACATTAGACTGGTCTAGCAGGACGATATGGAAGGTGACATTTTACTTACCAGATAGACAAGTGGAACATACCAAAACTACGACTCCACGGGGCGGGATGGCACAGCAGCTCGCAAAACCTTTCAGCCAAAGGCCGTGTCCACCTGCGCATGGACATCCAACAAGAGTGGAAAGTGATGCCTACATTGCCACCCAACAAATATGAGCAGAGCTCTGTAGCCAATGCTGACAAGGACACACGCTCAGGTAGAATGGACACGCAAACCCTCCGGAACCAGTCAGTTCTGCAGCAGATATGCCAGGGCAATGGCCTCCTTAATCCAGCATCGCAATGTGGACTTAGCAGTCGCAAAAATCTTTGCACGGGCCAGTAATCAGCACAAAAAGATGCTCTGACTTATGAAAAGAATTTATAACCTCCCAATACCGGAGAAGCACCCTCCGGACATTCACAAGGAGAAGATCTTAATCCTTCCCCTGACACTGTGCCTTAGAGAAGGAGCACCAAAGTAAGTCCCAAAATGGGGTTGAAAAACAAAGATACTTATAATATTACCTCCCCAACAAATTCACGCTGGCAAGCCCCAAAAACCTTATAGGAATCATAAATAAAATATCCCCACTACAAAAGAGCCATCAGAAATGGGGCTGGGGACCACATTCACTAGCAATAACTTTATGAACAAGAAATGTCACCTAATACTGCCTACTAGGATCAATCATTAACTCAATCCTCTTCTGATAACACACCTATTTATTTTCTTAAACACAAATTACATAAATACTGATAATAAATATTCCTTATAAAACAGGTCAATGCATACCACACACACGTCATTCACCACATACAATATATAAAAGGCTCAGAAAGTATCAAAGGTATTGCAACAATGACAAAATCCTTCAGACAATACAAATCATATCAAATGTTACAAAATGTTACAACAAAAACATCAATTGTCTCAAAAGTTTTTCAAAGCCTTACTATGTAGATAATAAGAGCACAACCTCCCTGTGCACAGTATATAATCCAATTTATAGCAGGGCAGCATCAGATCTCTTAATCATGCTCTCCTCAGTCCATCTGGTGCCACCAGAATAATCCCTCCCAGATGGCGCTCTATATGCCGAATCACATGCCCCACCAGGGGCTACAGAGGAAACATACAGCAGGCATTGATCTGACCTGGGCTGAGCCAGGACATCAAAGCCCTCAGACTCCATATTCATGCAGCAACTGAAGACTTTGGCAATGGAGCAGGTTGCTATCAGATCCATCTTGGGGCGATACCAGCAGCATAGAATCAACTCCAATGCCTCCTGACTTAACTACTACTTTTCTGAATCCAGAGAGTGCCAACTGAGAAAGTCCACTGCCACACTGTCCACCCCAGTAATGTGCTGAGCCGACAAAGCTAGGATGTTCTTCTCTACCCAGGCAAACAGGACAGCCATCTCCAGGGCTACCACAGTACGCCTCATGCCATCTTGCTGACTGACATAAGCCACCACTGTGATCTGAAAACACTTGAACCTCCCGGCCCTCGAGGCGATTTATAGACCACACTGCTTCACTGTGGTTTCAATGGCTCTGGGCTGTCTGAAAGTAGCAATGGGCTCCTCAGCCCAAGAGATTGACATCCATTGTCAGATGCATCCATGAGAAATCATCCAGCAGCACACCTTTCCTCAGATGACAGGGCTGCTGCCACCACTGCAAGCCGGCTTTCACCATCATCAGGAGAAGGAGCCTGAGCTCAAACTTCTGAGAACTCGAGGACCACCGAGTCAGCGAGGACCACTGAAGCAGCTGCATATAAGCACACGCTCACGGCACTATCTTGATCGTCGCTGTCATCAATCCAAGGAGTTAAAAATAATCCCGGACTGGGAGTCTGCTGCAAACATAACAGCACCAGGCAATTCACCAGGCCTTTTGACTTTCTCCTCTGGCAGAAGACTCACCCTCCTAAGTACTGAAACATGCACCCAGGAACCCTAGAGACTGGGAAGGCAAAAAATGGCTCTTTCCTCAAGTGATAACCTAATCGAGGCTTTCCAAAAAAGGACAACACACAGTTTGCTACCTGAAACATCTCTGAAAGAGAATAGTCTTGGATAAGCCAGGCATCCAGATATGGGTACACACAAATCCCCTGGTGCCATAACACCACAGCTGCCACCATCATGAGCTTGAAGAATGTCCATAGGGCAGTGGAAAGTCCAAATGGGAGGGCAGCAAACCAAAGTGAGAGCCAAGCATGACAAAATGCAGATACTTTGCTGATCCTCCTGATCAGGATATGAAAATATGACTCGGCCAAAACTAGAGATGCCTGGAACTCCCCTCAGAGCACAGCTGGAATCACAGATCACAAGGTTTACATCCAGAACCACAGGATGCGCAAGTGCTCTTTGACACCCTTGAGGTCCACAATGGGCCAGAAGAATCCATCCTTTTTCAGAACCACAAAATAGATGTAATACCTGCCCTTGCCCCAATCATCCGAGGGAACAGACACCACTGCCTTCAGGAGCAACAACTTGTCCAATGTGGTCCACACAGCAGACCTTTTGATCACAGACCCACAAGGGGAGATGACATAAGCGTCCAGGATCGGCTGTTTGCATTCCAGAACATAGCCATACTGAATGGTGCCTAGCACCCAGCAATTCTTGGTGAACCCAAAGCCTGTCCCCAACCAGAGGAACTAGAGAATGGGCCCCCAAAACGTTACTATGCTGCCCAGGAGGGTCCTCCTCTGGAGGGACCTAGTCCCCATACCCACATGCTCCAGGAAAGGACAGAGAATGAGCTCGAAGTCCAGAAGCAGAGGGAAAGAAAGGCTTTCCAGGCTGGCAGTGACAGGAGTTCTGAGATCTCTGAGGAATGGATGGAAGCTGATGGGAAAGGGGCTCCTGACCACTTCACAGGCTAGTTGGACCTGTCCTCTGGAAGGCAGTTAGATTTTGTTTCACCCAGTCCTTCACCAGCTACTCCAAATCCCCCCCAAAAAGAAGCTTCCCTTTAAAGGCCAGTTAGGTCAACCGGGCTTTGGAAATGTGTCTGCCGCCCAGTAGAGGAGCCAAATCCAACACCATGTCACTGTCGACAGGGCAATATCCCCGACCGCTAAACATACCAGATCATACATGGCATCAGCAAGGAAGACTGCAGCCAACTCCAAAAGAGGGGTAGTATCACTTGGCAGAAGAGACTGAATCCAATGGAGCAGGACTCAAGATGTAAGGCCTGCACATAGCACCAACTGAAGCACAGCAGCCACCATGGCAAACTGGTTCTTCAACAATGAATCCACCTTTTGGTCTGGAGTATCCCTTAAGGCCGATCCACCTTTCACAGGAATGGTGGTCTGTCTGGTAACCACCTGACTTGTGCATCCACCTTGATAATATCAAACCACAAAACACATTACTTCTCCAGGAGATCGTGCATCTTCTTATACACTCTTAGCCCTCTTAGGCAGGGAGTCGGGGGAATCCCACTCTGACTGGATCATGCCCTTGAGCATCACTAGCAATGGGAAGACAGTAGTGGATTTCTGCACCCCTTGCAGGAGTGGATGCATCTTTGGCTCCTGCTCCAAGCCTGGAGCATCTGCCAAGCTCAAGGTGGATGAGACCTTGGCAACCTACACCACCAGTTCCTCCTTTCGGAACAGGCAGATAACCCCAGCCTCTTCACAATCCTTCGAAGGCGAGACTACTTCTGCATTGACATCAGAGCCCAGAACCAAGACATCTGAATCCAAGTCGCAGATGATCCCCATCTCTAGGGGGCACCCATAACCAAGAACACTTAGTCATAGGCAATCAAAAAGGGCTTCCACTCTTAGCCTGCCCCTCACAAGACTGCACTCGTGGGAAATCAAAAGTTGCAGAGTATGAATTTCCACGCCAGAAGACCAGACCTGTTGTAAAAAGGAAAAGATTTCCAGGGAGGACAATCCTGACTACGGAAGCTCTCCTCTCAGAAATGACCCCCCAATAGGAGACATAGCCACTGCCCAATCCCTAGAGGACAGGAAGCGGTGTATGGTTACCGGAACCTCTGGCCGGCTTACCTAAAGCATCATCTGCTATCTCCTACCTTGGGACAGGCAAGGCCGGACCAACTGCATCCCTCTGCTGAGAGGGGGGAAAACGGGCTCTCCAGGGACAATTCATAAGCTGCAATGCAAGAAGAGCAGAGTCCAGAAGGTGTACCTCGCTTGCCACAGATCAAACAATGTTTCCTGGAAGAAGGCAGAAAGAGTTAAGGCAAGTGCAACAGCAGCGCACACTAAGGCCACGGTGACCATAAGGCATGCATTAACAGCACTTGCACAGCAATGCATGAAATGGGTGCTTGGGTAGGAACATGCGTTGGAGCCACTCAGGCAGAACGTGTGCTAAGACTACATGATCTCCAGGCGCACAATAGTAAAAAGCGCTAGTAACGTGTGCAGAAAACGGCAGGAAATCTTCAAACCATGCCAACAGTCACCAGCGGTCCACCCAGAATTGCACCCCAGATGGATGAAAGATGAGAAAAAGCCTTAGCAATCACCCGCAGAGCACCAGGCAAAAATCTGTGCCAGGTTCAGCTCTACTTCCCTGCAACAGCTCCTTTGCTTTGTAAGCACTGCATTTAAGGTGGCTGGCAGACAGATTCCTCAGAGAATCTTCTGCAATCTTCAGGAGAGAGCAGGGGGGGACAGAGAAGGCGGCAATGAGGCTGTGTGAGGCTACTGAACTCTTCCAATCCTTCCATTTTCTGGCTGCTCAACAAACCCTTATCAGCGTAAGAGCACAGAGTTGAACCAATTTTCCCTCATCCTATGGCTATCAAAAAAACTGCGGTCTAGTGGAGCCTCCCACGTCACACTCAAGTGAGAGAGTCACCCTCAAGGTGGTTATTTATGAGCATTTAAATCAATCTTTTCCTCTCAATTCTTCAGATTTCCTTCAGAGAAGGGAAATCCATCTACCATCTACTGGAGACAAAGAAATACTGAACAGACCTCTGGTGGCTGAGGTGGATAGAGGCATGGGATTGATGTCATTGAAACATGGGCTTTTCATTTGTTCTTGGACTCCACAAATCTGCTGGTAGGGGAAGACAACTCACTTGTCTGGACTGGTCTAGCAGGACGATATGGAAAACCCAATTATAAGGCTTCATTTTATCCATTTGTAACAAAATTGATTTACCCAAGGCCTAAATGCTCTGTAGTATAGCAGATCTCAGCTTGCAACCCAGCCCTTCTCCAAATTCACAGTGGAATGTTCTAGTCCACGGCTTAACAAAGCCAGGATGCTAGGTCACCATGGTGACCAGAAACTGAGGCCTGGTATCTACAACTTAGCTAATGGAAAGAAGCAGGCCCACACAGGACAAAAAAAAAAAAAAAAAAAAGGAGGTAGCAATAGCAATGGACCCATAAGGACCAAAGAAATAAAGCCGGAATTAGTGGCCTACGCAGGCCAATGGGAAAAGGACATGTAAGCCAAAAAGGAAAAGCCATCAGCGGGCCAAAAGCAGCTGTTTTTCATCAAGCTGACAAGAGGAGAGCTGCTGTTTCTGTTGGTGGTGGAGCAAAGTAAGAAAGATGACTTGGGGGGAGAAGGAGAATGATCTGACAGGAAGATTTCTGGTGATGGTTGGGGAGAGTAGGGTTGAGAGAAAGGGAGACTTCTGCAACCAGTGTAGAGGATTTGAAAGTAGTTGATATGGAAGGGCAGACTAGACAGAAACATAGAAACATGACGGCAGAAAAAAAAAAAGACCACATGGCCTAAGAAAGCTAGCAACTGGGGAAGGAGAAGGTTTAAGAGAGGGAGGCTATTGGGAATGGGGGGGGGGGGGAATAAGACAAAGATAGACGGCTGATGATGTGGAGGAAAGATAGAGAAAGGGAAACTGTTGGGGACCAAAACCATAGCAGCAGGTAAAGGAATGAGGTAAATCACCTAAAGCAGAGCTATCGGCAGATGATCCCACCAGCATAACACAATGGCACAAGAGAAGAGTTCCAGCAGACCTTGCAGGTTATATTATCCAATCCTCTGGCTCCTCGACATCTGTGGAGTAAGAGGGAAGTTGACAGAGCTCTCATTTGCTAGCTCCTAAATGTTTGGCTGGTCCCTAGATCCAAAGACAATTTGTTAAAACCAGTTCAACCATTAGGCAGTACTAAGTGGTTGCCTGGGGCAACAAAGAGCTGCTGCAGTAGTCAAAGCAAAATATAGATCTTGACAGCCACAAACTCATACAGCCCTCTGTGCATTTTATTTTATTTTTCATCTGTGGAGAGAATGGGCTCGCAAATACATACAAAGTTTTCAGCTTTGATAATCCAGTTATAAGTTTTTACAGAATTGATGTGGGATGTGTAATGTTGGGATGATCATGGTTGTTCAGTTTAATTACAAAACCCTTAGGAGTTGAGAGGAGCACATAAGGGGAAGCCTACCAGAACATACTGCTGAGAGAAAAATCCTGCATAAAAAAGGAGAGAGAAGTAAATAACTTCTACTAAACAACCTGCTCTATTACTGCTAATCATTTGTGTAGTACTACAAGCCATACACAGCGCTGTACATATAGATTGTAAGTCAAAGTCCCTGCTCTTCAGAGCTTACAATCTAATCAAGATGAAAAAAACATTGCAAAACTGGTGACTAAAGTATGGCAAGATACGCATAAGCAGTGGACAAGAGAATGAGAAGAATCAGGATCCAAAAGCAGCCTCAAAAAGATGGGTCTTCAGCCTGGACTTGAATAGGGCCAGAGGATGCGCAGACTCAGGTAGTTTGTTCTAGGCATATGGAGCAGCAAGGTGGAATGAGTAAAGTCCGGAGCTGGCAGTGGCAGAGAAGGGCACAGATACAGGGGATCTGCCATAGGAGCAGAGTTCCTGAGGAGGGGTATAGAGTGAGATGAGAGGAAAGGTAGAGAGGAGCCGCAGAATGAATGCACTTGTAGATAAGTAGCAGAAGTCTGAACTAGATGTGAAAATGGATAGGGAGACAGTGAAGTGACTTGAGAAGAGGGGATGTTACATGATCAAAGTGACACTGGCAGAAGATAAGCCGTGCAGATGAGTTTTGAACAGATTGAAGGGGAGAAAGATGATTCAGCGGGAGACCAGTGAGGAGCAGGTTACAATAGTCAAGAATGGAGGTGACTAGTGAGCGGAAGAAGGTCTTAGTAGTATGTGTAGAAAGGAAGGGATGAATTTTGCTAATGTTATAGAGAAAGAAGTAACAGGTTTTAACTATCTGTTGGATGTGTGCAGAGAAAGAGAAAATAGTCAAAGATGACCCCAAGGTTGTAAGCTGAGGAAATAGGGAGGAGTGTAATGTTACCCACAGAAATAGAGGAGGAGGAAGAGGGGAGGTGGATTTAAGGGGAAAGATAAGGAGCTTAGTTTTCGCTATGTTCAGTTTCAGATGGCAGTGAGACATCCAGGCAGGAATGTTGGATAAGCAGGCAGAGATCTAGGCCTGGATTCCTAGAGAGATCTGAGGTGCAGAGAGATCTGAGGTGCAGAAAGATAGATCTGAGAATCACCAGCATAAAGATGGCACTGAAAATCATGGAAAGAAATAAGTACACCAAGGGACTGAGTATAGATAGAGAAAAGAAGTCCTGAGACAGAGCCCTGAGGTACACCAAATGAAATCGGGATGGCAATAGAGGAGGATCCACCAGAACATAAACTAAAAGTGCAAAAGGAGGGATAAGAAGAATATCAAGACAGAACAGAACCCCTAAATCCAAGCAAGAATAGGGTATCTAGGAGAATGTGGTAAACAACAGTGTCAAAGGCAGCAGAAAGGTCAAGAGGAATGAGAATCAATTAGAGGCCTTTGGATCTAGCGAGGAACAAGTTGCTGGAGATTTTGGCAAGAGCCGTTTCTGTGGAATGTAGAGAACGAAAGCCAGATTACAGTGGCTCCAGAAGGGCTCGAGAATAAAGAAAAGTCGAGACAGTGGCAGTGAACTGCTCATTCAAGTAGTTTTGAAGCAAAGGGAAGGAGAGATAGGCCAATAGCTGGAAGGACAGGTAGGATCTAGTAAAGGGAGGAGTGGCTCAATGGTTGGGACAGGTTACCTCAGGCCAGAAGGCCAGGGGTTCAATTCCCGCAGGGGACAAGCAACTTCAGGCCGGAGGGACTGGGGTCTCTAGTCCCATGGCCACTCCTTGGGGCCTTGGGCAAGCCACTTAACCCTCCCACTGCCTCAGGTACACTCAGATTGTGAGCCCTTCAGGGACAAGGGAATAAAAAGTACCTGTTAGTATACATGTAAACCGCACTGATTCTAAATAGTGTGGTATAAAGAAATAAATAAATAATAATAATAATAAATAATAATTTTTGAGGAGAGGTGTAACCACAGCATGTCTGAAGGCTGCAGGAACAGTTGCAGTGTAAAAAGATAGGTTAAGGATATGACAGATGGAAAGGATGAAGGCGGAAGAGATAGAGCTTAGTAGATAGGTGGGAAAGGGATCAGAGGAGCAGGTAGAAGATTTGTAGTTTCCTCCTCAGTGATTTCGTAAAAGGAAAAACAGGGTGACCGAAGGGAAGGATTTGGGAATGAAGAGGGAGGAAATGAGGTGTAGGTGACCTTGCAGAAAATTCAAGGTTAATCTTCTGGACTTTGTCATAGAAATAGACAGCCAAGGTTTGGGCAGACAGTGAAGGAGGGACCTTAAGGAGGGAGTTGAGCAAAGAGACAGCGAAGGTCAGAGGCAAGAGCGTTAGATGGACCTAGTACTCTTACTTGGCAAGTGCTATGGCTGACTGGAAAGAGATTAACATGAATTTGAAATGTAGATAGTCAGCAAGGGTATGTGATTTAAGCCAAAGGCACTCAGCTTAGTGGGCACAAGTATGTAGGTAGCGGGTTGTCAAGGACAGCCAGGGATGAGGTACGGTACACCTCACCGAACTCATTTACCAATATCTCCCAGAGAGAGAGAGAGACAGAGAGAGAGAGGGGCACATTTACTAAAGCGCAGTAAGTGTTTGCACTTACCACACCTTAACTGGCAAAATTAAGGAGCCTGCATGATAAATGCAAAAGGCGTGTCCAGCATCTGCCCTGCACTTAGCACACAGGACACACTTACCACATGCAGAGCATATGCTGATGTTGTGCCACTGCAGCTACAATACTTCTCCTGCCCCCCCATCCGAGTGCCAATCCCTCCCCAAGGCACAAATCCCTCAAACACCCTCTCCCCTGGAATGGGTAGTGAAACAATACGTAAAGAAATCTTCCCCTCAAGACCACCCCCCCCCCCCCAACTCAAGAAACTATTCCAGACTCAGAAACGTCCTATTCCCTCCCGATCCTTACCTAGGGCTCCCTGGTGGTCTTAGTGATCAATTGAGTAGGAGCGATCCCTCTCTGCTCCAACAGCACTGGTATCCCATAGTAATAGTAGCATTCTTGCAGTACTATCAAGTCATTCATTACCAACAGTACCAAGAGATGACCACTAGGGGCATCAATGCTGCTTTGAGAGCTGCCAGAGCTAGAGTAGACATGGAGGAGGACTGCTCCTGTCCCATTGACCACTAAGATGACTCTGGGTAGGTTCTTGAGTGTAGGTGGAAAGGACTTTATTTCAGTATTGCTTCACTGCCATTTCCAAGGGATGGGGGCGCTCAGGGAATGGTAAGGTTCTGCTGTGGTCACCACAACTTGTGCTGTATAGCATCCATGCTACTGGACTGTGGATGGCACAGCTGCACTTAAAATGCCATCTCCTGAGATCGTGTTAAGTGCAGTCACACTATCAGTATTTGGGACAGCTAGCATGTGGCAACATCCTGCATGCTAACTGGCATAAGCTGCCATACCCACTTCCCACCCCATCATGCTAAAAGCAGTTAGTGAAGGATTTTTACTGTGCTGGCAGATTTTAGCACAGGCTGGCCTTTGCCATGCGGGAATGGTTAGTATATGCCAAAATGTGTGCTAAATTATTACCTTTTACTAAACATGCCCCTCTGTGTTACCTGCAGAAATCACTCGAGATGTACCCTCTGGAATCAAGTGAAAGCACAGCACTCATCTTAACCTATCTTGATAAAACAATACATTTAAAATAAAATAAATCCAATTGCTTGCAACTTCTTAAAAATGGATGAATTCTACATTCTGCTTTTGTATGTTCTGTATTGCCACTATGTGGAAGAAGACAGTATTGCATAGTATTGCTACAGGGAAAAAAGCAATGTTATGTTTTAATTTCTATTTTAAGGGCTATGTAATAAAGGGTGCTAAGCCTCGTGCAAGGCATAGAGCGCAACGATGTGCACATTTCCATGAGTGTAGCTCGACCCTAAATATAGGAAAGCCTCCTGCATACAAAAGTGTGCACATATTATTGCTCTTCTATTTAAACTGAGCAAAATGAAAGCATTAGCTATTACGCCTCAATGCAGAGGAGTGTGCACAAGCTCCTAAGACTTGACACATTTTTAAGAACCTTGAGGTGGAATAAAAAGCCGTTCACATTTCTGGTGGCTAGCAATAGAGAAGCTGCTGTGCCAGCTTCTCCATTTACTAGCCTAATTTACCTGTGATGCTTCTTCTGGACCACCTATCTCCCCTGGGTAAGAGCTAGAATGAGAGCTAGAGAAGAAAGAGATAGGAAAGACAGACACGACACAAGGACAACAAAGTACAAAACAGCAGAAGAGAGGACCACCAGGGCAGCCATGGTTCTCAAAATGTTCATAGCACTTGGATAGCTCTATAACACCCTTTGCTGGAAGCATACAGAATGCTTTAAAGGCACAAAATTATCTTTTTATAGAAATAAGCCATGATAACGACACATTTTGTATCACAATTTATTTGTAAAAAGCAAGTGCTTACCAAAGAATGTCTTGGCCCTAATATTAAAAAGCATTTATCCAAGCAACAGCACCTGCTATTTAGATAAGTGCTGCTGGTCAGTCCTGTTCAATGATTTACATTCTGAAAATGGGATTGGTACTGTTTTGTGGAATGCGAGTATACGTGTGCATCTAAATATCCATCTTAATACTCAAAAATATATGAAGGTGGCAGCCTGAGTTTGAGATTCCGTGGACAAGTGGCACCAGTTTTGGTAAAGCACAGTTACTTACCTGTAACAGATGATCTCTGGGAACAGCAGGAATTAGTCTTCACATATGGGTATCATCGGTACCGACGGAGCCTGCGCGGGAACGCTCCCCAGCGTCCAAAAGGAAAGCTTTTGGGAGCATTCCACAGCACCTGCGCGCTGCCTTCCCGCCTTTCCCAACCGTCTCTCTCCAGTTCGAGTTTTAAAGCTGAGACAAAGAGTGAGAGAGGAAAGGAAAGATAGATAGAGAGATACAACTCCTAGGGGAGGTGGGAGGTTTGTGAAGACTAATTCCTGCTGTTCCCAGAGATCACCTGTTACAGGTAAGTAACTGTGCTATCTCCAGGAACAAGCAGGAATGAGTCTTCACATATGGGGACTCCCCAGCTAGAGATGCCTGGGAGATCACCCAGATTGTGAGTCCCTAGAGGGCTCCATCTCCAGCTATGAATCTCAGGCATCCAGTCAGGGATGGAGGGCAGGAGTTGATTAGGTATGGAACAGGTGCTTGAGAACAGCCTGACCAAACAAGGCATCCCGGCGAGAATCCTTGTCCAAGCAGTAATGGGCTGTGAAGGTATGAACCGAGGCCCAGGTGGCTGCTCGACAGATCTGGTCGATGGACACAGAGTTTAGATGAGCTATAGAGGCTGCCATGGCCCTCACATTGTGAGCTGTGACATGGCCTTCAAGAGAAAGATTCTTACTATGGTAGGCGAAGGAAATACACTGAGCAATCCAATTGGACAGAGTTCTCTTAGAGACTGGAAGTCCTAAATGGGAAGGATCAAAACCAACAAAAAGTTGAGAGGACTTTCTATGTTGTTGTGTTCTTTGTAAATAGAAAGCAAGTGCCCTTTTGCAATCCAGGGAATGAAGACTCCTCTCTGCACTTGATGCATGAGGTCCTGGAAAGAAGACAGGTAAATATACCTCCTGGTTCAGATGAAAAGGTGAGACCACTTTAGGCATAAAGTGTGGATTAGTTCTGAGAACTACCTTGTCATGATGGAACCTTGTATAAGGAGGATTAGCCACTAGAGCTTGCAACTCACTGATACGGCGAGCTGAAGTGAGTGCGATGAGAAAAAGAACCTTCCAGGAAAGGAATTTCAAGGAGTTAGTGGCTAAGGGTGGCTTCATAAACTGGCCAAGAACCAGATTTAACTCCCATGCCACTGGGGGTGGTCTAATGGGAGGTTTAGTTAAAAGAAGGCCTCTCATGAATCTTGCTATAAGAGGATGAGAGGAAATAGGTTGTCCATTAAGAGGCTTCAGGGATGCTGCAATAGCACTCAAATGGACCCTGATTGAATTTGTTTTAAGGCCTGCATGGGATAAATGCAGCAAATAGTCCAGTAACGAATTCAAAGGTATTGCAGAAGGGTTAAGACCATTTTCTGCACACCAAATGGAAAACCTTTTCCATTTAAAAGCATAAGAGCGTCTGGTAGAAGGCTTTCTGGAAGCATGAAGGATATCCTTCACTTGCTGAGAAAGGTGTAAATCTTGAAGGTCTAGGCCTTCAGCAACCAGGCCCTGAGATGAAGAGACTGAGGATTTGGATGCCACAGGGTACCCTCCTCTTGGGAGAGGAGATCCGGAGCAGACCCCAGGTCCAGGGAGGGAGCTTGAGAGAGATGCAGAAGTAGAGGGTACCACACTTGGCGTGGCCAATGTGGTGCTATGAGGATCATAGACCCCTTGTCTCTCTGAAGCTTGAACAGAGTCTTGGGGATTAGGGGAATAGGTGGAAAGGCATAGAGGAAGTCCTGCCCCCAGTGAAGGAGGAAGGCATCCCTGGCCTGAACTCCCTGACATGGAATCCTGGAACAAAACCGGGGAAGTTTAGCATTCCACGGACTTGCAAATAGGTCTATGTCTGGGGTACCCCAAATCCGGAAGATCCTGGCTACCTGGTCCCCATGGAGGGACCATTCGTGTGGAAGCAGAACTCGACCGAGTCTGTCTGCCCAAGAGTTTTGAACCCCTGGAAGATACACTGCCATGAGATGGATTTGATGCTCTCTGGCGAAGGCCCACAATCTCAGAGCTTCGTTGCAGAGCGACAGAGAGCCTGTCCCACCCTGCTTGTTCACATAGAACATGGCTACCTGATTGTCCGTATGGATGAGGACTGTCTTGTAGCTGAGCAGGGTGTGAAATACTATGAGAGCCAAGAAGATTACTCTGAGCTCTAAGAGGTTGATATGAAGAGATGTCTCCTGTGGAGACCAGATGCCCTGAGTGGAGAGGTCTTGGAGATGAGCTCCCCAACCCTTTGGAGAGGCATCTGTTGTAAGGGTTGCTTGGGGTAGCACCTGTTGAAAGGGGGATCCCAACAACAGATTTTGAGTGGACTTCCACCAGTGGAGGGACCAAAAGAGGCGACTGGAGGTTGCTATTTTGTCTGACAGGCAACCTGATGCCTGGGTCCACTGGGAGGATAGAGTCCACTGAGCTGCCCTCATGTGAAGACGAGCATAAGGAACCACATGTACTGTGGAAGCCATGTGGCCTAAGAGTTGCAACATCTCTCAAGCAGTTAAATGGGATTTTAACTGAATCTGGGAGGCTAACTGCACTAGGCGTAGGCAACGGGCCTGGGGAAGATAGGCCCTTGCAGTTGTGGTATCCAGTAAGGCCCCTATGAACTCGACTGAGTAGGGGTGAGATGGGTTTTTGAAATGTTGATTACCAATCCCAGATACTGAAGAACACGCCTTGTGCAGGCCAAGGAAGTCTGGGCCTCTGACTGGGATGGAGCTCGGATGAGCCAGTCGTCCAGATATGGGAATACGAATATCCCTAGAGTGCGTAAAAATGCAGCTACCACTGCCATGCATTTTGTGAACACTCTTGGAGCAGAGGCCAGACCGAAAGGAAGCACTCTGTATTGGTAGTGCTTTCCTTGGTAAAGGAACCGAAGGAACCTTCTGTGTGTTGGATGGATGAGGACATGGGTGTACGCATCCTTGAGGTCTAGAGAACAAAGCCAGTCCTGACTCTGGAGGTATGGAAGGAGAGTACCCAGAGAAATCTTGAATTTCTCCTTGTATAGAAACTTGTTCAACTCTCTGAGATCTAGGATGGGTCTGTAGCCTCCTGTTTTCTTTGGGATGAGAAAATAGGGGGAGTAGAACCCTGAACCCTGTTGAAGAAGGGGTACTTCTTCTATTGCCCCTTGGGCAAGAAGGGTAGCAATCTCTTGACCTAGAAGGTCGAGAAGAGAAGTTGGAGAGCTGAACTGTTTCACCATGGTGTAAGGAGGAAGGTTCAAGAAATGTAGTTTGTATCCCTCCCTTATAATGGAGAGGGTCCAGTGCTCTGCTGTGATTGTTTCCCATCTGGGAGCAAAGTGAGCTAACCTTCCTGGGATGGTGAGAGGCTCTGGATGTTCTAGAGCCAGAAATGCTAAGTTCTCTAGTGGAAAGTCAAAGGCCCTGAGGAGGCTGAGGCTGTTGGGCCGTAGCAGTCCTCACAGCCTGAGGCTTGGCCTGTTTTGGTTGTTGCTGTCTCTTTGTAGCAAAACGACCCTGAGAAGAGGCATGAGCATAACCAGAAGAAAATTTCCCTTTTTTTGGGAAAGATCCTTTCTTGAATAACCTCTTCTTGAAAGGAGTAGTAGTAGACTTTGAAAGTCTATCTAAAGCAGAATTTTCAGCATCCATCTGGGTGGCTTTTGCTTGCCAATCTTTGCCAAACAGATTTTCCCCTGTACAGGGAAGGTTGCCCAGACCATCCTGTACCCAGGATTCCAAATCAGAGGCTTGTAACCAAGCTACTCTGCGTGCACCTATGGCAATAGCCGAAGCTCTACTGGCACCTTCAAAGGAGTCAAAGGCTGCACGATTGGAAAACTTGGATACATCCTGTGCATGTTTAAGCCAGGTAATATATTCTTCTCTCTTATCTTCTGACATAAAAGGAGATAAGGTGTGTAGATGGTCTGTAACCTCTTTTAGAAACATCCCCATATAGAAACTATAGGAGTTGATTCTGGCTACAAGCATACTGGCCTGGAAGATTTTCCTGCCAAAAGCATCTAAGGTTCTGCATTCTCTTCCTGGAGGAGCAGAGGAGTGTCTTTTTGTGCTCTTGATTTTTTTCATAGCAGACTCTACCACAATAGAGTGGTGAGGAAGCTGAGTCTTATGAAATCCAGGACAAGGAGGAACACGATACATGGTGTCCAACCTATGAGAAAAGGGAGAGGTGGGAAGAGGAGTTTCCCATATACCTAACATGTGGTCATAAAGAATCTCATGTATTGGTAAAATGGCTGCCTCTTTAGGAGCCTTAGGATATTGAAGAATATCCAATTTTTTGGCTCTGGGTTCAGTTTCAGAGGCTACTGCAATGGACAGGCCTCTGGCCACCTCCCTGATGAAGTCCTGGAAAGACAAGTCCTCAGGAGGAGACATTCTCCTTTTTGGAGAAGAGGGTTCCTGAGGACGAATCTCCGATGCTTCGATGGAAACCTCTGATGCATCAGATTCTTCAGAGGAATCGAAGTATCGACTATCTGGATGCTCTCGTAGAGCCCAATACGAGTACCGAGGGGTATCGACATCGGGAGTGATTGGTACCAAATCTGTACTAACAGGCATCACCGGATACCGTATTGCTGCTTTCGATGCTGACGTCGATGCAAGCGGTACGCTGGATCCGGAACCGGAATCGGTATCGACAACGGGGTTTGTTGTTGTACCGAGGGCGTCGCAGCTTGTATGAAGGCCATAATGGTACGCTGCATGGTCAGAATATTCTGATCCATTGACGCCACCAATGTCTGGATGTCGGTACCGGGAACCGCTGGTACCCCAGAACATTGTAACAGGTGATCGGTCGAGGCTGTGCCATCGATGTCAACCTGTGACCCCATAGATAATGCTTTGGAAGCCGGAGCCTCCCGCCGGGGTAATTTTGCCGGTGTGGATTCCTCAATAGTAATGTCGGGAACATCTCGATACTTAGAGGGAGATGTACCCTTTGAGGACCGACCGGACTTGAGTTTTGTTACCTGAGATCCATTGGATGAAGAAGAAGCCCTGGAAGACGTCGATGCCACCGAAGCTGCATCGGAGGGAAACAGGGTACTGAGCTTGGCTGCCCGATTCTGTAACCCTCTTTTAGACATCATGGAGCAGGACTCACAATCCGCGATGGAATGGTCAGGACCTAAACATTTAAGACACCAGTCATGGGTGTCTGTGACAGAAGTAGTGCCACTGCACTTTGTGCACTTTTTAAACCCTGAGGCGGGCTTTTCCATGAGGAAAAAGACTGTAGGCCTAGGGCCACAGAAGAAAAAGTATTGAAACAGAAAAAGTTTTTTTGTAAAGAAAGAGAAAAAAGACCGGCGGTACCGGTACTCGAGAAGGCAGACACGCGACTAAAGAAAATAGAATAAGAAAATAAGAAATTCTTCAGCGGTGACAGGAAACACGACCTGCTGGCTCTGCGGAAAAGAAGAACTGGAGAGAGACGGTTGGGAAAGGCGGGAAGGCAGCGCGCAGGCGCTGTGGAATGCTCCCAAAAGCTTTCCTTTTGGACGCTGGGGAGCGTTCCCGCACAGGCTCCGTCGGTACCGACGATACCCATATGTGAAGACTCATTCCTGCTTGTTCCTGGAGATAGGTGTATAACAGTTAGAAGATAATGATTTACCACTTTCAATGGGTATGACAGGAATTAGTGCACTATCCAAACTGGGAAAAGATGCTACGCTACGTGTCTCACATAGGCCTATTTCTCTTAAATTTGGATATTAAGATTTTAGCAAAACTATTAGCTGTTAGGCTTGGTAAGTATGTGCCATTTTCGATTATTTCAAACCAGACAGGATTTATCAGTGATAGGCAGACAGATAATGTTAATTAAGTGTGTCCTGAACCTGATCTGGGTGGCTAAGTAAGAAAACTGTCGGCTATGGCTTAAGCAGTCAATGTTGAAAGAATCTTTGATAGGGTTCACTGAAATGTTTTATGGAAAAAAAACTTGGCAAAATGTGGGGTGGGTGAAATGTTTAGCACTTGGGTGTGTCAGAGGTACTCTAGGCCTAAGGCTGCTGTTTATTTATTTTAAATATTTAACTGTATTTATATCCCGCTTTTCACCAGGTCAAAGCGGTGAATGTAAATGGGGGGTACTGGAGTCTTTGATCTGGAAAGTGGTACACAGCAGGGCTGTCCCCTTTTGCCACTGCTGTTTGCCATGCCCATAGAAAAGTTAGTAGAGATTAGGAATACGGGGGATATAAGGAGGATACAAGCAGAAGAAGTCAAACATAACATTTCACTATTCAGATGACGTTTTGTTAATGGTTATAGAACCGGAGATCTCTTTTGTATTTGCAAGAGGAATTTCAGCATTTCAGCTGGGTCTCTGGTTTGAAAGGTAACTTTGATAAAACAGAGGCACTGAATGTTAATCTAAAGCCAGAGGAGAGTGGCTTTCTGCAGGGAGCTTTCCTTTTTAAATGGGCTTCCCACTGCATTACCATTACGTACTTGGGAATACAGATGGGACAGCATCTAGACAAAAAGCGTAGTTACTCACCTGTAACAGATGACCTCCGGGAACAGCAGGAATTAAGTCTTCACATATAGGGTATCGTCGGTATCTACGGAACCTGCGTGGTAACGCTCCCCAGCGTCCAATAGCAAAGCTTTTGGGAGCATCCCACTGCGACTGCATCACTGCCTTCCTGCCTTTCCAACTCTCGCTCTTCAGTTGAGTTTATAGCTGAGACAAAGGAGAGAAGGAGATAAAGAGAAAGAGAGAAATACAACTCCAAGAGGAGGTGGGTGGGTTGTGAAGACTTAATTCCTGCTGTTCCCAGAGATCACCTGTTACAGGTGAGTAACTACGCTATCTCCAGGAACAAGCAGGAATGTAGTCTTCACATATGGGGACTCTACAGCTGAGAGATGCCAGGGAGATGACCCCAGAAAGTTGCGAAACCCAGGTTGAGATGGGTCATGCTTCCTCCCATGGATCTCTGGCATCGAAACCAGGGATGGCGGGTAGGAGTTGTTCTAAGTTTGAAAGAGATGCTGGAGAACAGCCTGGCGAAACGAGGCATCCCGACAGGCGTCCTTGTCTAAGCAATAGTGGGCTGCAAAGGTGTGTACCGAAGCCCAAGTGGCTGCTCTACAAATATCGTCAACGGACACAGAGCGAAGGTTAGCCATAGAGGCTGCCATTGCTCTCACATTGTGAGCTCTGACATGACCCTCGAGAGAAAGTCCCTTACTCTCATATGCAAAGGATATGCAATTTGCAATCCATTTAGACAAAATTCGCTTGGAAACTAGTAGTCTAAGATCACTAGAGTCAAAGGCAAAAAAAAAAAAGCTGAGAAGACTTTCTATGTTGCTTAATCCTCTAAAGGTAAAAAGCCAAGGCTCTTTTACAATCTAGAGTGTGAAGATTCCTTTCTGCATTGGAGGCATGAGGCCTAGGGAAGAAAACAGGAAAGTAAACCGATTGGTTTAAATGAAAAGGCGAAACCACCTTTGGCATAAAGTGAGGGCGAGTCCTAAGAAGTACTTTATCATGGTGGAACCTTGTATAAGGAGGATCAGCCACTAAAGCCTGTAGCTCACTGATGCATCATGCAGAAGTGAGAGCAATTAGGAAGATAACCTTCCAGGAAAGAAACTTTAGAGATGTAGTGGCTAAGGGTTCGAAGGGCGGTTTCATGAGCTGCCCAAGGACAAGATTCAAATCCCATGCCACAGGTGGTGGCTTAATGGGAGGTTTTGTTAAGAGCAGACCTCTCATAGATCTTGCTACAAGTGGTTGAGAGGAAACATGTTGTCCATCCAAGAGCTGGTGGAAAGCTGCAATGGTAATAAGATGGACCCTTACTGAATTGGTCTTAAGACCAGAGGATGATAAATGAAGGAGATACTCTAGTAATGCCTCCACTGGCACTGAAAAGGGATTAAGTTGCTTTTTTGAACACCAGATAGAGAACCTTTTCCACTTAAAGGCGTAGGCATGCCTTGTAGAAGGTTTTCTTGAAGCCAAAAGGATATCTTTTAACTGTTGAGAGAGGTTAGTATCCTGGAATTCTAGGATCTCAGCAGCCACGCCCTGAGGTGTAGATATTGAGGATTCAGGTGCAATAGTATCCCGTTCTCCTGGGAAAGAAGATCTAGAGCATATCCCAACTCCAGCGGTTTGGCTTGAGAGAGACGTAGAACTAGAGGATATCACGTTTGTCATGGCCAGCGTGGGGCTATGAGGATCATATGGTCCCTGTCTCTCTGAAGCTTGAACAGAGTTTTGGGAATGAGGGGAATGGGTGGTGTGATAAGGAAGCTTATCATAGTTCAGGAGGGAGCTATAAAAGAGGTGAATTGGCTCTGAACAAGCAACCTGTCTTTGCTGGTAGAAATACTAAAACAGAATGTTTTCATAAAAGACTACCAAACCCAGAATGCACCAGGTTACAAACAGCCTCTAGGAGAGCCGAAGTGGGGAAACGTGTGTTCAATCAGGAGAGCTATGAGGTAATCCCCAATCTCTCATCTCCAAGGGCAGGGCTTGATTCAGCACACCTGGGCTGTGCTAGGGTGGAGTGTCCCTCTAAGCACGTTAAAAGTAAAGGATATTCTACACAGAACCAGAGCAGACAGAACCAGGAGAACAAGGAGAGACAGAAGCAGAAGCCATTGGAGAAAGAAGAGAGAGGACTACAACAGCAGAAGCAACGTGGAAGGAAGAAGAGAAAGACATCTTGGAGGTCTAAAGAAGGAGCCCACAGCAGTACGTGTGTTGGGTGTGATTCCAGAGGCAAGCATACTCCTTTGGACTGGAGGAAGCCAGAGGATTGGGGTTATAGAGCCAGGAACTCCCAAACGGCACCTTTGAAGGAGACGGCTGCATTTGGAAGGGGCCCTAAGACCGGTGCAAGAAGGTATGTGAAGAGAAACCCAGTGTCCAGGGATCTTGATTGGAAGGCTGGACATAAAAGCTGGACTACTTACTGGCCAGGATACCAGGAGAGGAAACCTAACAGCAAGGGAAGCTCAGGTATGAATTTTGATCTATGCCCTAGCTCTTCTCCAGGAAGACAGCAGGGAAACAAATAATATCCTGAAAGTGATCAATTAAGGAATTCCTCTGAGCCAGACCATGATATTGATTCCATGATATTTGAGGAAGAAGGAGATATCTCAAATGATCAGTTAGAATACATGGACTGCTCTCTGTCTAGGCTGCTGTTTTAAAGTACTTTCTCACTAATACAACAACCACCAAAAGGAACTGTAACTTGTTCTTTTATCTACCCAGAAAAGTCTCTGCAAGAAAGCTTTAGGGTAGGATTGAGCCACGTAGAGAGAGTGAACCAGCAAAGGGGTTTGCAGCTGGCTAATTATTGGTAATTGAGCCAGGCACAAGTGCACGTGAGCTCTCGAAGGAAACTTCTTTTTTTGTGTGTGTGTAAATAGAAGAAAGTTATCCTTGATAAAGAACAGTTTTTTTTGTTACTTTTGGGTTTTGTTTTTTTGCCTTTTGGAGCACTGCTAAGGTGGTCATTAGCAGAAGCCATCAAAAATACCTTTTCTGTTTCCCATCAAGGTCTTTATTGATTATTGCTTAAGAAGTTCAGTTACCTTATATCATGTTTTGTTTTTCCTGAGTACAATACTGGAAGCAAGTGTCCTTTTGTGTTACCAAGTAAATCTGTGTGGGAGAATTAACCCCATGAATAAAATCTGTTTTTCTTTGCTTACACTCGAGCATCACAACTCATTATTTTGTGAACGGCTGATTCTGGTATGAATGAACTACAACTCCCACACTCCTTTGCAAGTCATAATAATATTTTGCCTTTGCCAAGACTGTGGATATTCATGACCAGCGCCCCCGTTTACAGTGGGAAGACATAGAGGAAGTCCTGAACCCAGTGGAGGTGGAAGGCATCCCTTGCCTGACAGTTCCGAGCCGGAATTCTGGAACAGAACCGGGGAAGTTTGGCATTCTGAGGACTTGCAAAGAGGTCTATATCTGGAGTTCCCCAGATCTGAACATTCCGAGCAATTTACTCTGGATGAAGAGACCACTTGTGAGGCAGCAGTACTCGACTGAGTTTGTCTGCCAAGAGATTTTGCGTGCCTGGAAGATACACCACTAGTAGGTGAATTTGAAGAGCTCTGGCAAAGGCCCAGAGGCGTAGAGCCTTGCTACACAACATTAGAGACCCTGTCCCACCCTGTTTGTTCACATAGAACATGGCTACTTGATTGTCAGTCTGGACCAGAACTGTCTTGTGGCTGAGGTGGGCCTGAAATACTTGAAGAGCATAAAAGATGGCTCTGAGTTCCAGGACGTTTATGTGAGGACAAGTCTCTTGCTGGGTCCATAGACCCTGAGTGGAGAGAATGTCCAAATGAGCCCCCCAGCCTAACTTGAATGCATCTGTCATCAAGGTGGCTTAGTGTAGTGGCTGCTGGAAAGGACAGCCTACGAGAATGTTTTCCAGTGATTGCCACCACTGTAGAGACGAAATGAGACGTGTCGCGTTTCTGATTTTGTCCGACAGGCGACCCGAGGCCTGTGTCCACTGAGATGATAGGGTCCACAGGGCTGCCCGCATGTGAAGGCGAGCACAGCAAACCACATGGACAGTGGATGCCATTGCCCTAGCAACTGAAGTATTTCTCGAGCAGTTAGTAGAGTTTTCATAGCTGTTTGAGATGCCAGCTGGAGTATTCGAAGACAACGTGGCTGAGGTAGGAAAGCCTTTAACTGCTTTGTGTCTAGTCTATGAACTCTGGACTGAGAAGGGGCGAGATGAGATTTTGGGAGGTTTATGACCAGTCCCAAGTATTGCAGGATTTGCAATGTACGTGAGAGAGTGAAGTTGGCTTCAGGAGCTGTTCATGCCAGATGTGTTGAACCCTCACCTCAGGGCCTGCCCTCCTTGTCTAAGTAGGGAAAGACGAATATCCCCAGAAATATCTCAGGAATGCTGCTACCACTGCCATGCATTTTATGAAGACTCTTGGGGCAGAAGCCAATCCGAAGGGAAGAACCTTGTACTGGTAATGTCTTCCTTGAAAAAGGAATAGAAGGAACCTCCTGTGATCTGTATGGATGAGCATATGCGTGTATGCATCCTTTAGATCTAGAGAACATAGCCAATCCTGACTCTGAATGTAAGGAAGAAGTGTTCCGAGGGAGATTATCTTGAATTTTTCTTGGAACAGATACCTGTTCAACTCTCTGAGGTCCAGTATGGGTCTGTAGCCCCCTGTTTTCTTTGGAATGAGGAAGTAGGGGGAGTAGAAACCCATGCCCTGTTGGGATATGGGTACCTCTTCTATTGCCCCTTGAGCAAGTAGTGAGGTGACCTCCTGACACAAGAGAGTGGTGGAAGGGCCGTGAGAATTGAACTGTCTTGTGATGGTAGGAGGGGGCATACTGTGAAAACGGAGTTTGTACCCCTCTCGTACAATGGAAAGAGTCCAGTTTTCTGATGTTATTTGTTGCCATCTTCTGGCAAAATGACAAAGTTTGCTGGGGATGGTGTGAGGTTCTGGACCTTTCAGGGGCAGGATGATCAAGTTCTCTAGGAAGGAATCAAAGCCCCTGAGGAGGCCGAGTCTGCTGAGCTGGTTGAGCTCTGGGGACTTGTGTCTGGGCTGTTGTTGCCCCTTCTGGGGAGCATGAACTGGACAGTGGACAGCCTGGGTGTAAGATGGGTAGAATTTCTTTTTTCTTTGCTGGGTTGGTTGTACCCCTTGATAATCTGTTCAAGGTTGTATTTTCAGACTCAAGCTGATTAGCTTTGCCTTGCCAATCCTTGCCAAAGAGATTTTCTCCTGTGCAAGGAATGTTCCCTAGCTTATCTTGCACCATTGGTCTAAATCTGATGCCTGAAGCCAGGCAATGCGACGTGCACCGATAGAAATAGCAGAGGTCCTGCTAATGCACTCAAAGCAATCAAACGTTGCACGATTCATGAACTTAGACACATTCTGGGCATGTTTGACCAGAGTGAGAAAGTCTGTTCTTTTATCATACGGGAGAAGTGGAGCCATGAGTTCTAGATCCCTTGTAGCTTCCTTAAGGAACATTCCCATATAAAGAATGTAAGAGCTGATCCTGGCTGATAGCATCGAGGATTGAAAGCATCGACGCCCAAGGGCATCAAGAGTCCTTGCTTCACGGCCTAGAGGATTGGAAGAATGTGTTTTAGCACTCTTGATCCTACACATCGCCGACTCCACTACCATAGAATGGTGTGGTAATTGTGCCTTCTGAAAACCTGGACACTGCAGAACTCGGTACATGGTATCGAGCCTTCAAGAGTGTGGAGACATCATTAAAGGGGCTTCCCACATCCTTAACATGAGGTCATGCAGGATTTGATAAACGGGAAGAGTAGCCGCTTCTTTAGGAGCTGCCAGGTACTGAAGAATTACTAATTCTTCTGCTCTCGGTTCCTTCTCAGGAGTCACTGTGATTGAAAGTCCTCGGGCTACATCATGTATGAAATCCTGAAAAAGACATGTCCTCTGGAGGAGACATCCTACGCTGAGGAGGAGAGAGATCCTCTGGTAGAATCACCCCAGTACCGGCGGAGGCGTCAGAGTCATCGGAATCGGAGGACTCGAAATATCTCCGCGCCGGGTGCTCTTGCATTGCTTGATACCGGTATCGATCGAAGTTGACATCGCACTGTCTCGATACTGGGTCCTCGATACCGGATATTGATTCAAGAGCCGGCATGGGGGGGAAGCACATCGGTTAAAGCAGATGCAGTCGGTACTGGTAACAATGACTGCGGAACCGTCTGAAGCTGTCTTAGCGGTACTGAGGCTGCTAAGAGAGCCGCTAGACTGCGATAGATGGCTAGGATGCGTTGATCCATAGGCCCTGCCGATGCCTGGATGTTGGTACCAGTGGAACAGGCCACGACACCAGAACATGGCACCAGGAGTTCCCCTAAGGTGGAAGCTTTGGGAATGTCTTGGAGCCTCCCGCCGGGGCTGCTTTGCCGGTATATTTTCCTTGAGGGCAACGCTAGTAGCATCTCGATGCTTCGAAGGAGATCTACCCTTTGAGGACCGGCTGATCTTGGAAGACCTGGGTTTAGTTACCTGAGATCCATGGGAGGAAGATGAAGCCCTGGAAGACGTCGATGCAACGGACATCGCATCGGCGGCAAAGACGGTGCCAAGTTTTGCAGCTCTGTTCTGCAGGCCTCTCTTGGTCATTTTTCTACAGAGTAGACACTCTGATGGTAAATGGTCAGGACCTAAACATTTAAGACACCAGTCATGGGCGTCAGTAGCAGAAATGGTACCGCTAAACTTTGAACATTTTTTGAAACCACTAGATGGTTTCTCCATTTTAGAGGAAAAGAGGGCCTAGTGCCCAAAATGGCGCCTGGCACCTAGAGGGGATAGACCCTCCAAAAAGAATAATTCTTTTTTCTTTTTTTTTTAAGAAAAGAAAATGAAGAAAAGACCGGTGGTACTGGTATACGCGTCAACAGTAAAGGCAGACGCGACCACAAAAAGAAAATTTTCTGCGGTGACAGGGTTTGCTGCCTGTCGGCTCCGCGGAAAACGAAAAACTGAAGAGGGAGAGTTGGAAAGGTGGGAAGGCAGTGACGCAGGCACAGTGGGTTGCTCCCAAAAGCTTTCCTATTGGACGCTGGGGAGCGTTCCTGCACAGGATCCATCGGTACCGACAATACCTTATATGTGAAGGCTACATTACTGCTTGTTCCTGGAGATTTCATGATCTTAATTATCCACCCTTATGGAAGGCCATTTCCGATGAGCTGGAGAATTGAATGCAGCCTTCTGTCTCGTGGTTGAGTCGCACAGCATGTATCTAAATGGTCACACTACTCAGATTATATTTTTTCAGACACTTCTGCTGAAAGTACTGAGGGGAGAACTAGAGTTGGTGCAGTGGAAGATTTTTCAATATATTTGGAAAAAGCGACCCTTAAGAATTGCTCGGAAGGTTCTACATAGAAATAAAAAGCACGGGGAATTAGCAATTATATAATACCAAAAAAGATTTGGTATTGTGTATCAATACAGCAGTATAATATGGTAGTTTAGACAGAGAAGGAAGTTGATAAAGATTGAGAGTTTCTGTACTAAAGGGATACCATTGAAGTACTTACCTGTGGGAGGTAACAGTGGGGTATGGTTAACTAACTCATATATTAACTGTGTATATAAAAGATGTGGAGGAGGCTGTCCTGTTGTAAAATATTATGAGGAACGGTATCACTATTGCAGCACCATAAGGTATAATGCCGATTTCTTGCCGGGGCTGTTTGACCCTTTATTCCAGAGGTGGGAGCTTGGGTTTGAGCGTCTTGATCCAGTTGTGTTCTGAGGGGGAGGTGTTATCTTTTGATGACCTAAAGGAAGATTATGGAGTGGGATCTAGGGACTCTTACGGATGCCAGCAGGCGAAACATTGGTTGGAGCACAGCAGTTGATTCAGGTGAGGGAGAAGAGGCTATATGATTCTGAGATACTGTGCTAGTACCCACATCAACACATAAATGAAGAACTTCTAAAATTTATAAGACGCTACTAGGTAAAAGGTGAGGTGGTGCTTCAGATAAGTCCTAACTTATCCAAACAACTTTAACTTGTCTGTTACTTCTTAATTATTTCCACACTGATCTTTTATTGCACCCCCACTTTTACTGTCCATTTCTTCCCTGCACACCTCAGTCTCTTGGAGTTGCCATCCGCTCCCAGTACCTGTGGGCCTCCCTGACAGTGTTTATATAGAGGGTCTCACCTGCATGCTGCACCTTCAACTTCACAGGGAACAACAGCACAAAAGGCACCCCTTTTTTATAAAGAGCAGAATAGACAGGGGCCACTCGCACAATAATCATTGAAGAGCAGAAGTTTATGACTCTCATGACTCAGCTCCTTTTCTCGGCAGAAGGCTCTTATGAGTACCACTTTATCAACCCATTTTAAAACCTTTTGCAGTGACAGTCTTAGGCTTGCTTGCTCCGTTCCTCAACAGCCCAATTCTATGCACTTACTCACAACATACACGTTCAGCATGCTGCAAACCCACTTTGTCAGGTAACCAGATTTCAAAGATTTTCATTAGGTTGTGTACTTTTACAATCTCGGGTAGACCCGCCACTCAGACAGTTTCTTCTATTTCTGTTTTCTTGGTCTTCCATGTATTCTAATCACCACAACATTGGCTCTCCGCAGCTCTTCTAATTGCTCCTGCAGCCTGCTTGTGGCATCTTCTTGTTGCCCCACCTAGCTTTCCACCTCTACCAGTTGTTGGGCTTGTGAGTCCACTTTGTCTTTTATCTCCTCCACTGCTGACTTCAATTTCATCTGCCTTCAAGGATCACTAAAAAAAAAAATCCCTGGATATTTCCACCACCATTTTCGCTGAGATTCCAAGGACTGGAGCCTCTGGCTCTGCTACATTTACTTCTGCTTGCTTGTCTCCATACTTGGCGACTCACACTGGTTTCAGAGGCAAAGTGTGCCCTCTAACCTCCTCTTGCTGCGATATTTAGTTAAAAGGGTCTCCATTGCAAGCAAGGTAATATGTTGTGGCTCTAAATTCCAGTTCTCTGCCTAAGAGCTCTTTAAGGGCTTTTTGTTTTTCATTTTTAATAGCTAATTCTTTTTCTGTGGTACTGCAAAAGGGGAATTTGTTTTGTGTTCTTGGGTAAAGCTATTTTTCTGCTGTTAGAGTTATTTTTGTTAAGCTCCTCTAGCTTTTAAGTTCAAAGGATAAGCAAACTCATCATGTGTTAGATCCCTCCCTTCCCACCCCAGCTCCCAACCATCCCATGTGAGAATTCTTGCTATATAGGGCAACGCCCCAATTAGCTTGTTGACAAAAAGTTTGCCATTCTTAAAGCAGCTTTGATTAGATAAATGTAAAAGGGAAACCATTAACCTATATACTTCAGACACAGAATATCAAAATTTACTAGAGTAAAGTATTAACTGTCTCGTAAGGAAGCAGGGCTGTACACAGGGACAAAGAACAGAGCTGTTAGAACACACATAAGAGGTTAGCTGTTTCATCTCTTAAAAAACAGCTGAGGAAAAGTTAGAGACTTTGGTAGGTCTCTCTCATTTACTTCAACAGATCCAAAGCTCCACCAACTAAACAATGGCTGGGAAAAATCGCATTGCCAAAGCTGTTGCTTCTGTGCAGACAAGGGACTGATTCCATGTGCAAGATGCCTGCAAGCTGAAGCCCTCATGAAACAAGTGGAGGAGTTCAGAGAAGAAGTGGCGAGGCTCAGAAGCATTCGAGACAGCAAGAAGTACATTGATGAGAAGCTTCTAAAAGAACCCTAGCTCTCCGAAAGAGGTGAAGATGGGATGCTACAGAATGAAGAGAGTTGGACACAAGTCACAAGAGCCTGCAGAATCGACAACCTAACTCTTCCAGCCCTCAAACTGAAGAACCAGTATGCAGAACTGGAAGTGGAGAAGGTTAAAGCATCCCAGGAAAGGGAAGAACCAGAGCTCAAGCACTCCAAAGTTGCAGAACTGGTGACCACAAGGAAACGAAGAGTGGTGGTGGTTGATGACACTCTGAGGGGTACTGAGGCATCCATCTGCTGACCAGATTTGATGTCCAGAGATGTGCCATCTGCCAAAATCCCATATGTTACGGACAATTTGCAGAAACTCATCAAGCCTACTGACTTATCAGATATTGCTCATCCATGTCGGAACAAATGATACTGCTAGGTACCCTCCAAATGTATCAAAAATGACTTCATGGCTCTGGGACAGAAGGTGAAGCAGATAGGTGTACAGGTGGTGTTATCTTCAATCCTCCCTGTTGAGGGTAAAGATCGAGGCAGAGAACCTTACATCCTGGAGCTGAATGTGTGGTTGCGTAGATGGTGTTATCGAGAACGTTTTGGTTTCCTCAACCATTCTCAGTAGTAGTAGTAGTAGTAGTAGTAGTATGAGGAGGAGGAGGAGGAGGATGAAGAAAGCCTCCAGGTAAGTGAACGCCCTCAGGTAAGTAAAACATTACATACCTCTGTTGAAATGGGTTAAAGGGGCAACATCTGGAAAGCAGGGTGCATAAATGCCCATAGCATGGGAAATAAGATTCCAGATGTTGAGGTTTTAACTGAAGAAGCCAATTTGGATTTAGTAGCTGTTACAGGGACATGGTTCACAGATAACCATAAATGGGATATAATTATACTGGGCTATACTTTATTCAGGAAGGACAGTGTAGGAAGAAAGGGAGGAGGAGTGACATTATGCTTCTATCAATGCAGACATAGTTAGCTCTCGCTTTTCAGCAAGGCTGTGGTGAGCTATTTCAGAAGCCGATTTTAAGAAAAGGATCACTTTTTGGGGTTATTCACCCAAACCTTTTCCTCCTTGCTTCCTTCTAGCTATTCCTCATCATATGACCTATTTGTCATTTTAGTTACAGAATGTTCAGGTGGTCCCTTTCACTTCCATTGTCACTATGCAAATGCTGCAGTAACCACATTTGAAATGTCTTTTTGGTTTTGAGTCTATTTCTCTAGATGGTAAGACAGATGGGACCAAAAGGTCACAAATTTTGTCCCCTTCTGTAAGCTATCATGACGCCCTTCCCTTTGAAGCAATCCAAAGTTTGTATAATATGCCTGAAAAGCTAAGCAAGCATAGTATTCTGTTTTCCTCTCACATGTTCTTAAGAGATTTAATCAGTTAGATGTCCTGGCCCTGTTATAGGCCTTTACTATACTTTGTTTAGAGTATCTATGTTCCTGAAAACGTCCAGATATATCTCTAGGGAATTTCTAAAAAAAAATCAAGTGTGCAAACATTCTTAATTCTTAAAACTGGCTTATTAGCAAATTAAACCAGTTTTCACAAAAACATCTTAAATATAATGTTTGTTTCCTATGGGAAAAAAACCATATGGCCTATCTAGTCTGCCCTTCCATATTAACTACTACAACAGTCCCCTTTTTTCCTTTAGAGATCCTGTGTTTGTCCCATACTTTTTGAATTCAGATACTGTCCTCATCTCTACCACCTCCACTGGGAGACTATTACATGCATCTATCACTCTTTCCATAAAGAAATATTTCCACATATTACTCCTGAGTCTATCCCCTTTCACCCTCATCCTATGCCCCCTCGTAGCAGGGCTTGCTTTCAATCGAAAGAGGCTCTCCTCCTGTGCTATGATAGGCATATTGTGCATTTTTTTGATAAATTCATAAAAGATATCTGACCATTATCACAGGTCATCTCAAATTTCAAGCTGACATCTCGAGAGTTGAGCCAAAGGTGGAATTGTAATGTAATGTATTCTAATCTCCTTTCTATCTCAGCCTGCAGATTGGTATTATTAAGTCAGTGGAATCACCCCTTGGGTTGACACCTGCCCACTGCATACGCCTGGCCTCTAAGCATACCTTCATATGCAATAAGGTGCCTGCTGGCTAACCAGGCATAAATATCCAGATGACTTTGGCCTGCTTTATACAGCTTCCTGGCCATTTGTTGGGTCTCTGCCAGCAGATTTATGTCTGAGCTGGTGATACCTTTGACTCCATTACAAAGCACTCACCATTTGAGGCCTAGGTCTATGACCAGCCTCCCCACTTTACTAAGGAGTAGAGGAGTAGCTTATTGTTTAGAACAGGCCAGAACCTACTGGTCCTGGTGTTCTTGGGCAAATCACCTAATCCTCCTTTGCCTCAGGTACAAACTTAGATTGAAAGCCCTCCAGGGACAAGAAAATACCTACTGTATCTGAAGGTAACTCGCCTTGAACCTCTGAGAAAAAAAAAAGCATGAGCTAAATCCAATTTCCTTTCCATACTTTTTGCTCAGTCAGGGCTCACTTGCTCCTGTCGCTGTCTTTCAACTTACTGTGACTTTTATCAGTACTTTCAAGGACCCCCCTAACTCACTTCTGGTTCCTGCCTTCAATGGGGGAGTCATCTTAAGGCCTGCAAATGCCCTCAGGCTGCTTCCACAGTGCTGTAGTCCATTCTCCTGCCCCCTGTACTGGGCTAAGGGATGGAGGGTGCATGTGGAAGCCTCCACCAAAGCCTGTTCCCCATGTCTTTGCTAGGAAATTAGGCTTGATGAGCCTCAAAAGTCCCTGCCTGGCCTTACCCTCTCTCTCTGAGGCCACGACTGTCACATCCGAAGACAGAGTCACAGCCTACCAGCGGAACTACCCATACAAGGTCAACAACTACCTCTACACCCTGAGCCCCAAGCCTCCAGGGATCCTGCTGTCCATTCTTTTTTTAAGATAAGTTAAGTTTTCTTCCTTGCCACACCAGCCTGCCTTTTCTTCTTTTGGAGACAGAACACCACCGAGGGACTCCCATGCTGCACCTGCCTAAATATGGAAAGTCTCCTGGCATCGCTCTGTCTCTCCTCACTGGAAGGAAGAGTTGACCCACTTGTCCGGACTGGTCTGGTAAGGACGAAAAAGAAGTCTCTCCTCAAATTTTCTTTTGGCCTGCCTTTTTTCCCACAAGAAAATAACATAAGGAATGCCATACTGGGTCAGACCAAATGTCCATTAAGGCCAGCATCCTGTCTCTGTTGGTTGACAAACCAGTTCAGAAATACCTTGAAGTAGTCCAAAGAATAAATCTAATCCTTCTTGCTCAGAGCCAGAGATAAGCAATGGCTTTATTTTATTTATTAAATATGTATATTCTGCTTGTAGCAATATTTTTGCAGATCTCAACAATGTCAAACAACAACATTGCAGGCACAGGGGCGGCCCAAGAGGGGGTGCGGGGCCATGTGCGGAGACTCAGTGCGGGGCCTCATTTGCATAAGGGACCTCATTAGCATAAATATTTGCATAATGTTACCATACACTAACTTTTAGTAAACATGCCTCTTAATGAGGGTATGGATAAAGAAAGACTAAAAGATTTCTACAATACTATAATCCAGTGCCAACCGCCAGGCACATTAGGAACTACTACAAACATTGCCCATTTAGAACCCATCTAAACAAACAATACACCCAATGGAATCAACCTAACTAAATCCCATGAAACTACTTGATAACCAAAAAACACGCCAGAACAGTGCTGTGTATGCCTACCTAAACCTATCTGTACTGAAATATTTAATTTTTGTCGGATTGCTCACCGATGAATGGAACTTTCACCACTCTCGAAGTGAGCCCCCCATTTTATTCGAAAATATAATTAAAATGGCCCATCACAGGTCATTATATCAGGTGCACAGCACAACCAGCCATTGCTCCTGCACTGCGAGAACCAAAGTGTATTCAAAAGGCGTTTCCCAAATTATTCTTGAGCCCTTAATTCATTATCTGGAATAAGGAAGATGCCAAATTACTCATCTTAAGGCTTTCAAGATGGCCACTGTGGGATGATAATGGCCCAACAAAGGAACCATAACAGAACCCACGTGGAAATAATCGAAACTGTCCCAGACAACTATACCAGATCTTCAAATTCAGTGAAGGAGTCGTATGATTCAAAGCGCGACACCAATCAGTGTTTCAAGCCGCTGTAGCTTTGCAGCTCTTCCTCAGGCGAATGAATCATACTATACAACGATGTATCTTTATAGGTCGCCGTTGATGACGTACCAGTGACGTACTGGGGCTGAAAACTGCTATTGGACTAAAGCAAATGATTAAAGATGGAGGCTCCACCAATCAATGTCCATGTTCATGCCTGCCGGAGTGACAGATCCCAGACGAAAAATCCATTGTTGTTCTTTGAAATGTAGCTTACTACGGCGGTCACCTCCCATGGATAAGGGAGGGATCACCTTCAAAACTCGCCAACAAAGATCCTCAAATTGATGCCCATGCTCTTGACAATGTGCAACCATCGGGGCAGACGGCTGGCGAGTATTAATGCGAGAGCGATGTTCAAGCAAACGCTTTCTCACCGGCCGTGTCGTTTTACCTACATACTTTAAATTGCACGGGCAAATTAGCACATATATCACAAAAGCTGTATAACAGTCTGAAAAACCCCAGGAGCGATAAGATTTGGTGGTGACTGGATCCAGCCAAACATCGCCAGATAGAGTGATAGTACAAAAATCACAGCGTCCGCAAGGGAAATGTCCCTTACGAGGTACTGGAGCAGTTCCTTCCCCCCGAGTATGAATGACAAATTCCCCTATAGTTCGAGATCGCTTATAAGCTACCATTAAAGGTTTCTGAAAACAATGATGGAGAGCTAATATTGACCAGTGGCGTCTAAGAAAGGAAGCTATTTGAATAGAGGAGGGTAGAAATGGTAACACTCCTATGACCCTATCTAAATTACCTTGCCTCAAATGATCTGAACTACTAACCGTATCAAACTCCCACCCCTGTGGATGATTGTATAGTGCGCGCCGAAAGGCTTTCTTAACGACGTTAGTCGGGTAACCACGTTCTTGTAAGCGTTGGCTCAATTCCCTTGGCATGCACACGATACTCTTGCACCGTAGAACACAAACGGCGTATGCGAAGGAATTGGCCAAAGGGTAAACCTCGCCGAAGGGCTGGAGGATGGAAACTGGTATACTTTAATAATACATTACGTTGCACGGGTTTCCGATACAATGTGCTCTGGAGGGACGACCCCTGAATGGAAATTAAAAGGTCCAAAAACTCAATTTCATGCTGATGGAATTTCGGAGTAAATTGTAAATTCCTATTCAAGGAGTTTAACCACGACAAAAATGTCTAATTCACATTCAGACCCTACCCAGATAAATGATAATGTATGTAGGTAAAACGACACGGCCGGTGAGAAAGCGTTTGCTTGAACATCGCTCTCGCATTAATACTCGCCAGCCGTCTGCCCCAACGGCGACCTATAAAGATACATCGTTGTATAGTATGATTCATTCGCCTGAGGAAGAGCTGCAAAGCTACAGCGGCTTGAAACACTGATTGGTGTTGCGCTTTGAATCATACGACTCCTTCACTGAATTTGAAGATCTGGTATAGTTGTCTGGGACAGTTTCGATTATTTCCACGTGGGTTCTGTTATGGTTCCTTTGTTGGGCCATTATCATCCCACAGTGGCCATCTCGAAAGCCTTAAGATGAGTAATTTGGCATCTTCCTTATTCCAGATAATGAATTAAGGGCTCAAGAATAATTTGGGAAACGCCTTTTGAATACACTTTGGTTCTCGCAGTGCAGGAGCAATGGCTGGTTGGGCTGTGCACCTGATATAATGACCTGTGATGGGCCATTTCAATTATATTTTCGAATAAAATGGGGGGCTCACTTCGAGAGTGGTGAAATTTCCATTCATCGGTGAGCAATCCGACAAAAATTAAATATTTCAGTACAGATAGGTTTAGGTAGGCATACACAGCACTGTTCTGGCGTGTTTTTTGGTTATCAAGTAGTTTCATGGCATTTAGAACCCATAGCAAACCCGCCGTATCCTAACAGCACTACCAGGACTCACAAAGCATCATACCGTAACTATCAAAAGGCAACACTGCAAATATTAAACCAATACATTTCAGAGAATAACAATGCATGACCTACTGGGGAAAGAGAACAAGTGGCAATGTCAAATAGGAATTACATAAACAGAATACCTCAGCTCAGTTACACATATAGCACAAAGACCATCACCAAACAAGGAATCACAATTTAGAAATAGGAAGACAATAATTAATTAAACTGGGAACCCCAAAAGCCAAACTTGGAATGTACAACACTGTAGAAATAAAACTATAAATTAATTTCCTCTTGTACTAAACAAAGCGCAGACATTAATGATGCACATTTCCCAGAGCTGACATATTCCAATTAATAAATTCAAAATAAAGAGATATTTTTCTACCTTTTGTGTATTTTTTTTTCAGTTGCAATTGCTCCAGCCACTTTCTTCTGGTTTCTTCATGTCTTCTTCTAACTCTCCATCGTCTGCTGTCCATTTGTCCTTTCTTCTCTCTTCTAGTTTTTTTCCATTCTCTCTCTACATCTGCTTTAACATACTAATCTTTCTCCTTTTGATCTTTCCTCATTCCTATTTCATCCACTCAAATTTTACCCCTCCATCCTCAATCCCCACTTACTCTCCCAATATCCGGCCAATTGTAGATTTGTCTTCCCTCCCACACAAAATATTTTCCCCTCTCCAAGCTCCATTCCCATTCTAATCCTCCCCCAACATCAGCTCCCTTCTAGTTCCAGCCCCACCCAGCATCCGCTCCCTTCTAGTCCCCGCATCAGCCCATTTCCAGTCCTAGCCCCCCATAAGCCCATTTCCAGTCCTAGCCCCCATAAGCCCATTTCCAGTCCTATCCTAGCCCCACCATCAGCCCATTTCCAGTCCTAGCTCCCCCATCCATTTCCAGTCCTATCCGAGTCCCTCCATCAGCTCATTTCCAATCCCAGCCCCCCATCAGCCCATTTATAGTCCTTTCCTAGCCCCACCATCAGCCCATGTCAAATCCTAGCTCCCCTCCACTCAGTCCATTTCCAATCCAAGCCCCCCATGAGCCTACTTCCAGTTCTAGCCCCTCCATGAGTCCATTTCAATCAAAGCCCCCACCACAGCCTATTTCCAATCTTAGCACCCCCCAAAAGCCCATTTCCAGTCCTATCCTAGCCCCTACATCAGCCCATTTCCTGTCCTACCCCCCCCCCACTCAGCCCTTTTCCAGTCCTAGCTCCCTCCCCTCACAGTCCATTTCCATTCCAAGCCCCCCACCATCAGCTATTTGCAGTTCAAGCCCCTTTCCACTCAGCCCATTTCCATTCCAAGCCTCCGTCCCCATCAGCTATTTGCAGTTCAAGCCCTCCTTCCACTCAGCCCATTTCCAGTCCTAGCAACCCCCCCAGCCTATTACCAGTTCTAGCCCGCCCATAGCCCTTACCAGTCCTAAGCCCATCAGCCCATTTCCAGTCTTAGCCCCCCCATAGCCCATTACTAGTCCTAACCCCCCATCAGCCCATTTCCAGTCCTAACCCCATCAGCCCATTTCCAGCGTTAGCCCCCCTATCAGCCTCCAGTTCTAACCCCCCCATCAGCCCATTTCCAGTCTTAGCCCCCCCATCAGCCCATTTCCAGTCTTAGCCACCCCATCAGCCTCCAGTTCTGACCCCCCCCATCAGCCCATTACCAGTCCTACCCCCCCATTTCAAGTCCTAGCCCCCCATAACCCATTACTAGTCCTAATCCCCCCCCATCAGCCCACTTCCAGTCTTAGCTCCCCCCCCCATAGCCCATTACCAGTCCTAACCCCCCCCCCCCCATCAGGCCAATTAAAAAAAAAAAAAAAAAGCAAACCGGCTGCCGCTGCCACCGTGGCAGCGGCAGAATCAAGCGTCCCGCCGTGGGGCCCCCCCCTACTCGGCAAAGCCTCCCAGAAACATCAGCTTCAGACAGAGTCCCAAAGCGTGGGCTTTCAGAGCCGCGAGAGTTTCCCTTTCTCGCACGGCTCTGTTAAGCCCGCCAGGGCTGATGGGATTTCCCATCAGCCCCGGCGGGCTTAACAGAGCCGCGAGAGGTCAGGGAAGCTCTTGCGGCTCTGAAAGCCCGCGCTTTGGGACTCTGTCCGAAGCTGATGTTTCTGGGAGGCTTTTCCGGGTAGGGGGGGGGCCTGCGGCGGGACGCTTGATTCTGCTGCTGCCACGACAGCAGCGGCAGCCGTTTGCTTTTTTATTTATTTTTTTTTTATCTATTTGGCCTGATGTAGAACGTTTTTTGGCAGGGCCCCCTGAAACGCGGGGCCCTGTGCAAAAAACATTCTTGCTCAATGGACGGGACGGCCCTGTGCAGGCAACATAAATCCAGCAAAACACTAGTTTTACATAAACTACATTAAAAGTAGTTCAATTTCTTTCTACAACTCAACCCATCTATAGATCAGATTTCAAATGACTCTGAAAAGCAAGTGTTTTAATTTTCTTTCAAAAGTCCAGAATCATTCTCTTAAATAATTTTCAAAAGATATATAAATTTCACTGTTGAGAATCAACAAGTGAGAAGGGCTCAGCTATGAGTGCTTGTTTTATTAGCCAGTCATAATGATGGCAATTCCAGTAAACTTTGCATCATAATCTTGGTTTTGGCAATTTGGTTTGTCTCAATACTTTCAACATCATTACTAATATCATGAATGAAATGGTATTTAGAGGTGATGCTGCAGAAGAATTGAAATAGTTGTTAATACATCTTCCCAGTGTATCAATATTTATTTGATAAACTGAATAGTAGCAAATCACCTGGACCGGATGGTATACATCCAAGGGTGTTGAAAGAACTGAAATATGAGATTGCAGACCTACTACTAGTAATCTGTGAACTATCATGAAACTCATCTGTAATACCTGAAGATTGGAGGATGGCCAATGTAACGCCAATTTTTAAAAAGGGTTCCAGGAGTGATCCGGGAAACTACAGACCGGTGAGCCTCACGTCAGTACCGGGAAAAATGGTAGAAACCATTATAAAGAACAAAATTACTGAACATGTGGATAGTCATGGCTTAATGGGAGACAGCCAACATGGCTTTAGCCAAGGAAGGTCTTGTCTTACTAATCTGTTATGTTTTTTTGAAGGTGTGAATAAACACGTAGACAAAAGGTGGATCAGTTGATATAGTGTATCCGGATTTTCAGAAAGCCTTTCATAAGGTCCCTCATGAGAGACTCTTGGCAAAATTAAAAAAAGTCATGGGACAGGAGGCACTGTACTATTGTGGATTAGGAACTGGTTAAAAGACAGAAAGCAAAGGGTAGGGCTAAATGGCCAATTTTCCCAAAGGAGAAAGATAAATAGTGGAGTACTCCAGGGATCTGTGCTGGGTCCACTGCTTTTTAATATATTCGTAAATGACCTGGAAATGGGAATAACGAGTGAGGTAATCAAATTTGTAGATGACACAAAATAATTCAATGCTGTTAACACCCAACAGGATTGTGAAAAATTGCAAGAGGACCTTGATAAATTGGAAGACTGGGCATCCAAATGGCAGATGAAATTTAATGTGGACAAGTGCAAAGTTATGTACCTAGGAAAAAACAACTCAAACTATGGTTACATGATGCAAGGTTCCACATTAGGAACCACCCAGGAAAGAGATTTAGGCATCATCGTGGATAACATGTTGAAACCCTCCGCCCAGTGTGCAGCGGCGGCAAGGAGAACAGACAGAATGCTAGGTATCATAAGGAAAGGAATGGAGAACAAAACAAAGAATATTATGCTTCTGTATCGTTCCATGGTACAACCACACCTTGAATATCGTGTGCAATTCTGGGCGCCATATCTTAAAAAGGGTATAGCATTATTAGAAAAGGTACAGAGAAGAGCCATCAAAATGGTAAAGGGGATGGGAGGCTAAAAAGGTTAGGACTCTTCAACCTAGAAAAGAGACAGCTGAGGGGAGATATGATAGAGGTCTATAAATTAATGAATGGAGTGGAACAGGTAAACTTAGACGCCATCAAAATATAGAAAGACTAGGGGACATGCAATGAAGCTACAGGGTAACCTATTTAAGGTTAATAAGAGACAATATTTTTCCACTCAATGTGTAATCAAACTCTGGAATTCGTTACCGGAGGATGTAGTAAAAGCTGTTAGTATAGCCGGGTTTAAAAAAGGTTTGGACAAGTTCCTGGAGGAAAGGTCTATAAAGGGGACCTGGAATAGCCACTGCTTGCCCGCAATACAAACATTGTGGAACCTCTGTCTTTTGGGGAAACTGCTAGATACTTGTAACCTAGATTGGCCACTGCTGGAAACAGTTGGGCTTGATGGACCTTGGTCTCACCCAGTATGGCATATCTTATGTTCTTATGAATTTGACCCATGATACAAAAGACAAGCATAATGCAATTAGGGCAAATAAGATATGTTCCAGAATTTTTACCAAGACCTCCCCTGCACCCACACTAATCTCTCCACCAAAGCTGAAGAACAAGGGGGAAGAGATTCCCTCCAAGGTCTACTGCAGTTCCTTTAGAGCTTGATTTACTAAGGCCGTTTTCCCATTCCATGTCTAAGAAAAATTAAAACTTAGTAAATCAGGCCCTTAATGCACCATCATTACCCAGTCTCTCTCTCTACCCCTCCCTCATTCTCCCAAACTATCCTCACCCAGTCTCTCTCACCCTTCTTTGCCCCACCAGTCTCACACTTTATTTCATATCTTCTTCCTCGTCCAATCAGGCACACACACCCCCAACTAACCCTCATAACCCAGGAAGCCAATCAGCCACACTCCCCCCCCCCACACCCCATCTAGCCCTCATAACCCAGGAAGTCGAGAACTAGGCCAAGGGAGCAGCCAAGGCAGGACTTTAGGACTGCAGGGGATCCAGTTTGGAGTTATTTTTTCCCCTAAAAGTCCATACAACTATCGCTAGGGACCTGGAGAAGATAGATCAGAGAGCAACAAATCTGTCATGGACAAAGTGGATCAATCTGCTACCCTCACCCGAAAGATAGGTCCAAAATGTATGGAGCCACTGTAATGTCTCTTAAGGACTAAACAGGGAATGGCTGAGAAAAGATGGATCTTGCAGGGATCCCAACTGACCCCTGGAGGAACCACCACTCTGTCCTCTTCAGACTTATCTTGCGGCAGCCAGAATGTCATTTAAGTCCTTTAGACAATCCCAATAGAGGAAGGCTGGGCTCGCAGAGGAACAGAAGAGCACAAGGGTGAAACAGGGGCCATGATCTTTCTAGCTGACCATGAGAAGAGCGCTCAAACTCCAGATCCCCAGAGGGTACATATGGACCCTAAATCCTCCCACAGGGGTCTGAAAAGCATCTAGCCAACTGAATACAGCCCTTAAACTCTTTCAAGAGCTGTAGTACACGTTGGCCAAAAGCAGGGCCCTGGGTTCCCAGACACGTCTAGTACCATGCTGCCATACTCCACTCTCACCAGGCTCATGCAGCCCACCAAAGCGGCTGCAGAGCTCACCAGTGGCAAAGAAAAAAGAAGTAGCAGGAACTACATGGATGGCATTGGGCCCCAGCCCCTCATAGGGGATCTCTGGATGCCTGCCAAAGAGGTATCCTAGGCATTGCAGCCCAATTGAGGGCAAAAAACTGTAGTCGCAATGAAACACCACTAGAGGTCACAGCAGTATCAGGCCATTGAAAACCACAGCTACAAAAAGGGGAGGGGGGGGGGACACAAAAAAATTGCACCAAAACAAAAGAAAACAGAGCCGTGGCAGACAGGAGTCTAGAAAAGGGAATCCCGAGGCCTGTTGGGCCAACTGGAAAAACCCTATTAAAGAGGCCCTGGATGCTCACACAAACCCAGGAAGCCTCGGATGAGGAAGGTCTTTCCCCTTCCTCCTTCAACCTCCTCCCCCCCAATTTAAAACTCATATAATCATAGCAGCAAAGAGCTAATTACTTGCCATTGAAGTCAAAGTACAAATAGGGACTTAGGAAAAAATAAGCTGTAAAAATTAGACAAAAAAGAAACCAATGCAGATAAGGCCAGCAAGAGGGAATAGAGGCCTATGCCCAATTTACTCTCTCCTTAGAGGTCCTGTAAGGCTCATGCTCCTCTTCTAGCTTACCAGTGCTAGTAATCCATAGGAAACAGCGTGGACACAGGGCGGCTGTCCACTCCAGGAGACATGGGCATACCCATGCTCCAAACCACTGGGCACGTCAAGACTCAATCCAAAGCCTCAGCACTATAGTGTGAGTGAGGAGAGTCAAGCCTATCTTCAGTTCAGTTCAAAATCCTTATTTTTGTACACAGGGTGATCCACTCAGTTATCCCCCTGTATCTTGCCAGCCAGGTTCACCTTCATACCCCTCATCAGCCTCTATGTTCTATCCATGTTAACCGTATGTTTCTACCCCCCTCCCAAGCACACCTAGAATCCACTCGGTCTTCTGCTTTCTTCTTTCTTGGTCCAAGGCTCTGGAACTCCCTTCCCCCCTCTCTACGTCTAGAAACCTCCTACTCGTCCTTCAAAGCCAACCTGAAAACTCATCTTTTCTGTTCTGCATTTAATCTTTCTCTTCCTGCCCCACCCTCCTCCCCTCCCTAGGCCTGTGACGCTATATCCCTGCCCCTTTCCTACATTCACCTTCGATGTTGTTGCTGTGCTTCTCCCTCTTTCCTTTTGTTACCCATCTTTGTCCGACTGCTCGCTGTTTCTATCCCTTTTCTTTTGATTTTATGGCGTTCCTTTTCTGGCTCTTTCGCAGCCCTCTCCTTTTAATCAATTTTATGTATTGTGAACCGCCCAGATGCTAACTGTATTGGGCGGTATATAAAGTTTTAATAAACATAAACATCTTAACTGCTATACCAGTCTACACACAGTGCCAGCCCAACCATTAGGTGAATTAGGCAGTCACCTAGGCCAGCAGCTTCTGGGGATGGGGCAGCAAATAAAGAGAAATTAGACTTACCTGCTAATTGTTGTTCCTTGAGGAACTCCAGTCCAGTCCAGCACCTCTCGGTAGTGCACTTATTCCAGCAGCTTGGAGACTGAGCATGTCATCTTTTATATGGCCATCTACTTATATGGCTGGCACCACCTACCAGCTCCAGTAACCTACTGACAAAGCAGACTCAGGAGAAACAAATAAGTAGTTAACAAAAACATCAATTTTACATAAATTCCTTAAGCAATCCCCCCCCCCCCCCCTGGGAGGGAATCCCCCGTTCCCCCCAATATGGGGAGGCAACTGTGCACCTCCGGCCCTATCTGACCGGACACAACGCGAGACTGGCAGCTCCCCCAGCCCCGGCCCCTACATCCAACTGCCCCCTTTGGAGCTTCCAGACCCCTTCCACGAAACACTGCAGCAGTGACCTAGACAGACACGCTTACCAGCCACCTTCTAGCAATCAACAAGGGTGGGATCTAGGACTGGACTGGAGTTCCTCAAGGAACAACAATTAACAGGTAAGTCTAATTTCTCTTTCCTTATCCTCCCTCCAGCCCAGTCCCGCACCTCTGGGATGTAACAGAGCAGTTAACCTAATGGGAGGGACCTGCCAAACCGGCAAAGATAAAGGGAAGACCAGGTTGCCACCTTACAGATCTCTGCCGGTGGCACCAAACTATACTCCGTCCATGAAGACGCTTAGGCCCTTGTGGAATGTGCCTGCAATCCAGCCAGCACCACTCTCCCCTTCAGCAGGTAAGCCGAAGCAATAGCCTCTCTAATCCACCTAGAAATCGACACATTAGCCACCACTTCTCCCTTCCAAGGCCCATGCAAAAAAAAAAACCGAACAAGCATTCCGATCTCCGAAAGGCTGTCGTCTACTTCAAATAGCGCCTCAGGACCCATTTAACATCTAACCTGCGCAACTCTGAGCGCAAAGGATCCACTTCTGAAACTGAAAGGACCAGCAAAGACACTGGCTGATTCACATGGAAGGCCGAAATCACTTTCGGCAAGAAGGAGGGGACTAGCCGAAGAACAACCTTCTCCCTGGAAATCACCAGATACGGTTCATTGCAGGACAGCGCCTGAATCTCCGAAATCCTGCACGCCGAACAAATGGCTACGAGGAAAACCGCCTTCAACGTCAAATCCTTCAATGAGGACCTGCTCAAAGGCTCAAAGGGCTCCTTGGCCATTGTCAACAGCACCAAATTGAGATCCCAGGGCGGTACCCCATTCTCCTCTGAGGACGAAGATGCCCCACCGCCCTCAGGAACCTCAGAACATCAGGATGCAAGCCCAACGCACCTTCCCTGGTAACAGGAGAGTACCGCCAATTGTACCATTAGGGAACTGGCCGCCAGGCCTTTGTTGAACCCCTTACTGCAAAAAAGCCCAAATGTCTGGAATAGAAGTAGAAGATGGGCTCACTTGCCTATCCTCGCACCACGACTCAAATATACACCATACCCTGATGTAAGCCAAAGTGGTTGACCTCTTTCATGCCTTCAGCAGGGTTGCAATCACTGGCCCAGAGTAGCCTTTCCTCTTCAGCCTGGCCCTATCAAGAGCCAAGCCGTAAGCGAGAATCAATCCACCTGAGGCATGCGTACTGGCCCCTGCAATAACAGATCCTATTGAACCGGCAGACGCCATGGCCGATCCACCAGCAGCCTCACTAGATCGGCATACCACGAGCACCTCAGCCAGTCCGGGGGCAATCAAGATGACGGACCCCCTGTGAGCTTTGATCTTCTGTATCACCCGGCTTATGAGAGCCCACGGAGGGAAGACATAAAAGGAGCACCTCCTCGGGCCACCTTTGCACGAGGGCATCCAGCCCCTCCGACATTCGTTCTCTTCTTCTGCTGAAGAACCTGTTCACCTTGGCAGACTGAAAGGTCGGCATCAGATCCATGGCCAACATACCCCAACGCCAAGGCACCTGCTCGAAAACTTCCTGGTTTAGAGTCCACTCGCCGGGATCCACATGCACCCAGCTCAGATAATCCATTGTCACGTTGTTGACAACTGCGACGTGTGCCACTGGTAAGGCCTGGAGGTGACCTTCCACCCACTCAAACAGAGCCTCAGCCTCCTCCTCTAGGGCTGGACTGCCTGTGCCGCCCTGGAGGTTGATGTAGGCCACTGTGATCGCATTGTCCAAGAGCACGTGAACCACCTGCCCCTGTAGCCAAGGGCTGAAAGCCTGCAGTGCAAGGAACACTGCCTGCATTTCCAGTATGTTGATGAACTAGGGAGCCTCCTGTGGCCCCAACTGCCCCTGCGCTATGCGACCCTGGCAATGGGCCCCCAACCGGCCAGGCTGGCATCTGTCATCAGTGGAACCCACGCTGGTGCCTCGAGGGGCATGCCCCTCTCCAGCGTCCCCGGATGCAGCCACCACTTCAGCGCCTTTTTTACATGACCGGGGCACCAGAGACCAGCGGATAAGGGCTGGTTCTGGTGGGACCACTGGCATAAGAGCATCCACTGCAGAGGCCATATATGCGCTCTTGCCCATGGAACGAACTCGATCGTGACTGTCATGGTTCCCAGAACCTGCAGATAGTGCCAGGCGGATGGCTGGACTTTCTGCAAAAAAACTGTCACACTAGCTGAAGCAGCCCCTGGCACAAACAACTTCCCCACTCTGGTGTCGAAGCGTGCTCCCAAGTACTCCAGCTCCCGAGATGGTAGCAACCGGCTCTTGGCCCGGTTGATCACCCATCCCAGAATTTCAAGGAGCTGCACCACTTTTTGTGTGGCCAATAGGCTTTTGTCCCTGGACTTCACTCTGATCAATCAATCGTCGAGGTACGGATACACCAGAACTCGGTCTTTGCAGAGCACCGCTGCCACCACCATGACCTTGGCGAATGTACACAGTGCCATCGCCAGCCCAAAAGGCAACGGCTGAAACTGGAAGTGCCCCATAGGTACCACAAACTGGAGGAACTGCTGGTGCTCTGGCCTGACGGGAATGTGCAAGTAAGCCTAAGACAGGTCGAGCTACATTAGGAATTCCCCTCTTCTTACCGCTACTATGACTGACCTCAGGGTTTCCATGCGAAAGTGCAGGACCCGCAGACATTGGTTTAAATGGAGTACCGACCACAACTGTATTGGTCCCGGGGCACCGGGACCACAGCCCTTAACGGCAACAGTCTCTCCAGGATGGCCTTCACTGCCCCCGCTTTGACTTGCAATCCGCAAGGAGACTGAACGAAAGAGTGGCCGACCGGCCATGCCCACTCGAGGGCATAGCCTTCCCGGGTGACCTCCAGGACCCACCGGTCTGACATTATCCGGGCCCAAGTAGGATAGAACTCCCGTAGCCTGCCTCCCATGGGAATTTACCCCACCTGGGCAAGCCTCGCTTCATTGGGATTTCCTGGTTCCCGAAGAGGCAGCTGTCCCAAAGCCCCTTCCCACCCCACGGAAATCTCAAAACCCCTGCCCTCTGGGGACACTTCTATCTCTCAAAGGAGCCAAAGTGGGACCTGCAAAAACACTTAAAGTCCCTCGGCTGCCCTCTCACCAGCGTGGACGGACAGCTTTGTTTTTGCTTATCCTCGAGCAGACGCCTGCCTTTGGACTCCCCCAGATCCTTCACCAACTTGTCCAGGTCCTCCCAAAAGAGCAGTTTACCTCTAAAGGGTAGTTTGCTAAGGCAGGCCTTAGAAGCCCTGTCCGCTGCCCAGTTCCACAACCATAGATAGCGGCGAGCCGCCACCAGTGAGGCCATGCTCTATGAGAGCCCTCTGATGAGATTGTAATGGGTGTCCGCCAGGTAGGCCGACCCCGACTCCAGTTTGGCCGCCTCTCCGGAACGGTCAGCTGCCTGCTCCTCCAGCTGCTGAAGCCGCTGCGACTAGCGTAAGCAGGCCCTAGCCACCCAGACCCCACAAATGGAGGCCTGCAGTGCCAGGGCATTGATGTCAAATGCCTGCTTGAGCAAGGTGTCCAACTTCCTGTCCTGGCTATCCCTTGAGGGCTGCCGCACCTTCTACCGGGATTGTCGTCTTTTTGGTTACCGCCGACACTGCCACGTCCACCATAGGGGACCAAAAACGTTCACGCTCCTGCTCTGACAGTGGGTACAGGCGGGACATGGCACATCCTCCTCTGAAACCCACCTCCAGCAGGTTCCACTCCTCTTGGATCATCTGGTTGACCACTCTGTGAACCGGAAACACCTTCTGCGGCACCAGCACCGCCTGAAGCAGGGGGTCCTCCAACACCTCCTCCTCCTCCACCGGTGCTGCCGCTAGCATGTTGAGAGCCTTCAAGGCCTTCCCGATGAGAGCTTGCAACTCCTCTTGTTGAAACACTGACCACCCACGACTGGTCCTCTTGCTCTGGGATCTCACCTTCTTCCAGCTCTTCGGCTTGGGACTCCAGATCCATGTCCTGCCCTTCTGAGCACGGTGAAGGCACCTGCCCCTCCTCAACAAGGTGAGCCTTCTTGGCGCTGGCTACCTCTGCAGCACCCACCTTTGCCCCCAGTTCCTGCACTAGCGAAGGGGCCCCTGCTTTCTGCTGGCGAATACAAAACGCCTGATGGAGCAAAAGTACAAATTCTGGGGAAAAATCCCCTGGGATCCCCACCAAGGATAAAGGTCCAGAGAGGCCTGAAGACCCAGAGGCTGTCTCCAACCCAACGCATGAGGACCCCTCAGCTACCTGCAGGTCCCAGGCTGGCAAAGGGTCTCTTGTCTTGTTCTCCTGCAGGCTCTTCTCCAAGGAAGTGGCCTCCTGAATGCATCCCAGACACATCCCCTCTTCTGAGACTGCTCCCCGTCTGGTCCCACAGACCTGGCACTGGGGTCTGGCTGGCATGATCGCACCATCAGCCTCTGCCTCTGAAAACCCCAAGGGGCAACCAGCACTCCTGCGGAGATACTAAAGCCTTCCTTTAATGATTCCTCTTCTTTCCTCCTTCTGGGGTTTCTTTTTTTTCCCCCCAAAATGGCACCGCCCCCCAAGAGCCCCAGATAAACTGACCCAAGCAACCAAGGGGGCTAGCATAGAAAAGAACTATCCTGCCATAAGCAGCAGGCCCCTAGGCCGCACTGCCAGTTTCCCTCCAAAAGAAACCGCGACCAACTCAACCCCGCCGAAATGCCCCGGGGGGGGGGGGGGGGGAAGACATGACTACTCAGCAACTCCAGGCGACCTGTGGAGCCTCAGAAGACTGCTGCCTCTCTCGCTCTCGATCCGGGCTCCCTCCATGTGGTGCAAGCCTGCGCCTGCTTCCCACGCCCTGCAGGAACGTGACGCTGCACCTCATGGCCAAAAGAATGCCCCGACTGAGGTCCTAAGTTCTCCTTTGTGGCTTACCTGCTCCCGTAGCCATTGCTCACTATGCCTCCTTCACCCTCGTGCTCAGCCCACTCCAAGAGGATTCGGCACTGTAGGGAACTAGTGGAAGCTGCCTGCCTTGCCGCCGACGTCTGGAAGACGGCTCCTCACCCGAAAATGGGTTTAGGAGCAGTCTGCTCTTCCCACAGAGCAAGGGTCCTCATCCACTAGCCTTTGCTCGCTAGGGAGACCAGGGAATCCCTTCCTTGCCTGCTGCTAGGCACCAGAGCTGCCTGCCAAAACACCACTTTTTTTTTTTTTTTTTTTTGCAGCAAGGCAAATAGGGCAAAATAAAGCAATGCCCTCAGGCAGACAAAGGGAGCCGACCAAAAAAAACAAAGAAGACTATCTCCTTAGTTGTCCTCAATGAGTCCAGTACCCCTGGCTCAAATCTCCTCCAGCTGCTTGGAGACCGAGTATACTGGAGCTGGCAGGCCATAGAAGTAGATGGGTGTCATCAAAAGATGACATGCTCTGTCTCCAAGCTGCTGGAAGAGGTGCACTACTCAGAGGTGCGGGACTGGACTGGAGGTTTGATAAGGAACAGGTCAATGAAGGTTAAACTACAGATTCTGACAGCCAGGGGAGCATAAAGCTTAAGGTTTGCCTAGGGCACCAATACCTTGAACCAACGCTGGGGCTGGCAGTATCTACCCCACCTTGCCACCTGTTGGACGCAAACAACACTGGCTTCTCTCACTGATGCCAGAGGATGGTGACATTTTACTTGATTATGCCCTTTTCTTGACTCCTATTAGACCAGTTCATAAATGGGTTATGTTCTCCTACCAGCAGATGAGAGAGCCAATGAAATGCTCAGGTTTCAATGAAATCACTCCCATGCCTCTATCAGCCTGGGCCACTAGGGGCAAAACCAATATTCATACCAAAGCATATGGAAAGGAATGTCAAACCTCACACAACTTCAATGAAGTTAACAATACTGAACCAAACAGTAAAATAAATTATGCACAGGATTAGTTTCAACAGAATGTTTGTCAGAAAGGTATGAGCCTGCAAGGCCAACCACTCAGATTATACAGGACCAAAAGGTACCACTGCATTATAACAGACCAACACAGTTCCATGGGCAGGTCCTGGACTAGTCTAGCAGGACTCAAGGAAAGGACATTATCCGGTAAATAAAATATCACCTTTCAAATCATCCTGCTAGACCAGTCCAGACAAGTGGGAAGTACCAAAGCTATGTCTCCATTGGGTGGGAAGAAGACACAGCAACTCATAAAACCTCTGAGCCAAAGGCCGTATCCGCCACAGCATGGACATTCAAGCAGTAAAACTTGACAAAAGTGGAAAGTGATGCCCACATTGCTGCCCAAGAAATGTTTGAGGTGGTCTACTGAGTTACGATCTGCCCATGAGGACGCTTGTGCTAGAGTAGAATGTGAGCATAACCCCTCCAGAACCTGCCTCAACATATCTGTTATGAAACTGGCCATGGCCTTCTTGAGCCAGCATCCCAAAGTAGACTTGACAGCCATGTCAACCTTACACAGTCCAGCAAGCAGCACAAAAAGATGATTTAAATTACAAAAATAATTTGTAACTTTCAAATACCGGAGAAGCACTCTCCAAACATCTACAAGGCGAAGATCCTTCTTTCCCTCAACACTGCTCCTTAGAGGAGGGCAAACCACTTGGTTCACATGGAAGCAAGATAGCACCTTGAGCAAAAGGAAGGCATAGGCTGAATGAAGACGGTCTCCTCCAAGAAAGACAGATATGGATCCCGGAAGAATAGAACAAAGCTCAGAAATCTGACTTGCCGAACAAATCATGACAAAAAAAGTTAAATCCTTAAGAGTAGCACACTTCAAATGTTCAAAGGGCTCTGACATCAGAGCACAGAGCTAACCTGTTTTTTATACTGCCTTATCCTGGAATCAAAGCGGTTTACATTGAACTTAAACTTGAACAGGGTACAATTAACTTAGCTTGGGGTCTTTAACTGGGTGATAACTATTTACAAGATTCTGTCTATTTACATCTAGGTATGGTTATTGAGGGTGTTATATTGTTTCGAAGTAGATGTATGTTAGGACCAGCATGGCCGTCAGATTAGGCGATTATGTCCATAATGTTCTATGAACAGAAAGGTCTCGAGGTTTTTTTTCGAAAAGTCTAATATCTTTGGTGGAGCGGATTTCTTCCGGGAGGGTGTTCCATAGGTGTGGTGCGGTAAGGGAGAATGCTCTAGACCAGGGGTCTCAAACACGCAGCCCGTGAGAGCATTTTGTGCGGCCCGCGACGCCATTGGTTTCACTTTTCACCTGATTGCCGGCGCGGCCGCGTGGGGTTAAAAAATACTCTCTCAGTCTAAAGTCGTCTTCTCCCGAGTCACGAGCCTGCCCTCAACCAATGAGAGACAGGAAGGAGGGGGGGCAGCCAGCCGAACGCCACGAGGCACCACGCGCCCTCGAGGATCCATTTTGTGCACAGCGCGGGCAGGTATGGAGGCAGCCCCCGGAATTCCCCGATGTTAGCCAGCCCTGCCTCCCTCAGTCCCTCTCCTCTTCGGCTTTCAGAGCCGCGAAGGGAGAGCTTCTCCCTCGCGACTCTGTTAAGCTCGCCGGGGCAGATGGGAAATTTCCCATAAGCCTCAGCGGGCTTAGCAGAGTCGCGAGGGAGGAACTCTCCCTTCGCGGTTCTAAGCCGAAGCAGAGAAGGACTGAGGGAGGGAAGCAAGCAGGCAGGCAGGGAGGGAGGGAGGGCTGGCTCTGCCGGGCAGGGGGGGGGGGTCCCACGGGACATTTGATTTTGCCGCGGCTGATGGGGGGGGGTTAGGACTGGTAATGACACTGGGGGGGGGGGGTTAGGACTGGTAATGTGCTGTGGGTTGATGGGGGGGGTTAGGACTGGTAATGCCACTGGGGGGGGTTTAGGACTGGTAATGTGCTGTGGGTTGATGGGGGGGTTTAGGACTAGTAATGCCACTGGGGGGGGTTAGGACTGGTAATGTGCTGTGGGCTGATGGGGGGGGGGTTAGGACTAGTAATGCCACTGGGGGGGTTTAGGACTGGTAATGTGCTGTGGGCTGATTATGTTGACTTTTATTGAGGGGGGCTCAGGGATGCTTGATACTGCGGTGGCGGCGGCAGCAGCAGCAAGTTTGGATTTTTTAAAATGTACCTGGACTGATGGGGGAGGGGGGGTTAGGACTGGTAATGGGCTGGGGGGGTGCTAGGACTGGAAATGGGCTGAGTGGAAGGTGGGCTTGAACTGCAAAATGGCTGATGGGGAGTGGGGCTTGGAATGGAAATGGGCTGTGAGTGGAGGGAGCTAGCACTGGAAATGGGCTGAGTGGGGGGGGAGCTAGGGTTGGAAATGGGCTGATGCAGGGACTAGAAAGGAGCGGATGCTGGGTGGGGCTTGAACTAGAAGGGAGCTGATGTTGGGGGAGGATTAGAATGGGATGGAGCTGGGAAAGTGAAATGGAGAGGGAAAAAATATTTTGTGCGGGAGGGAAGACAAATCTACAACTGGCCAGGTTTTGGGAGAGTAAGTGGAGATTGAGGATGGAGGGGTAATATTTGAGTGGATAAAATAGGAATGAGGAAAGAGCAAAAGGAGAAAGATTAGTATGTTAAAGCAGATGTAGAGAGAGAATGAAAAAAAAACTAGAAGAGAGAAGAAAGGACAAATGGACAGCAGACGATGGAGAGTTAGCAGAAGACACGAAGAAACCATAAGAAAGTGTCTGGAACAATTGCAACTGAAAATAAATGCACAAAACGTAGGAAAATATCTCTTTATTTTGAATTTATTAACTGGAATATGTCAGCTCTGGGAAATGTGCATCATTAATGTCTGTGCTTTGTTTAGTACAAGAAATTAATTTATAGTTTTATTTCTACAGTGTTGTTGTACATTCCAAGTTTGGCTTTTGGGGTTCCCAATTTAATTACTGTTTTCCTGTTTCTAAATTGTGATTCCTTGTTTGGTGATGGTGTATGTTCTGCATGTGTAACTGAGCTGAGGTATTCTGTTTATGTAATTCCTATTTGACATTGCTACTTGTTCTCTTTTCCCAGTAGGTCATGTATTGTTGTTCTCTGAAATGTATTGATTTAATATTTGCAGTGTTGCCTTTTGATAGGTAGGGTCTGGTGCTTTGTGAGTCCTGGTAGTGCTGTTATGATACGGGGGGTTTGCTATGGATTCTAAATGGGCAGTGTTTGTAGTAGTTCCTAATGTGCCTGGCGGTTGGCACTGGATTATAGTAATATAGAAATTGTTTAGTCTTTCTTTATCCATATACTCATTATGCAACATTATGCAAATATGTATGCAAATGAGGCCCCTTATGCAAATGAGGCCCGTGTCTTATGCGGCCCCCGGGTTACTTTACAAGTCCTCATTTGGCCCTCAAAGCAATTTGAGTTTGAGACCCCTGCTCTAGACAGAGATCCCATGAGGAACAACTGACTGAAGGGGGTGGGGGAAACGCAGATTCCAACCACCCTGAAGAACACACAAAACAACTGGATGTGAGGCCAAAGCCCGTGCAGCCACCGGACCTATGAAACAGGACAAAGCTGCCACATGGACTTTCAGGGAGCTAAGGGAAAGGCCATTTTCCAGAGAATCCTGAAGAAAAGCCAGCAGAGACTGCACCTTCGCCGTCTCAGGAACAAGCTTTGTGCAGCACACCAACATTCAAAGAGGCACCAGACCCATACATATGCCAGGCTGGAAGAACCTCTCTGTTCTTGAGAAGAGTAGAAACTACTGCAAAAGAATAGCCTTTACATGTCAAACAACTCCCTTCAAGAGCCAAGCCTTAAGCGAGAAAGGAGCCGGGTTGTCTAGAACAAAATCGGCCCTTGGTGCAAAAGACCCCGGAAAGGGGGTAGTCAGAGGGGGTTCCTGTTGAAGCCACACCAGATACCTGAACCACAGACTTCTCAGCCAATCCGGCACCACCAGAACAATCCAGCCTGGATGACAGTCTATGCGCTGAAGTACATGTCTTATAAGTGGTCATAGAGGAAACACCTACAGCAGGCACCACTACGGCCAGGCCTGAACTAGGGCATTGACACCCTCAGACCCTGTTTCCATACACAGACTAAAGAAATGGCACACTTGGGCAACGGATTGGGTTGCCAACAATCCATCTTCATTATGAAGCATATGATGACAGACAAAGATCTTACTATGTATACTTTAGAGGAAAGATGGGATAGGGGCAATATGATAGAGACATTTAAATACCTCCATGGCATAAATGCACAGGAAATTGAAAGTAAACTCTGCTATGAGAGGACATAGGATGAGAGTGAAAGGGAATAGACTCAGAAGTAATATGCAGAAGTATTTCTTTACGGAAAGAGTGGTAGATGCGTGGAATACTCTCCCAGTGGAGGTAGTGGACATGAGAACAGTATCTGAATTCAAAAAAGCATGGGATAAACACAGAGGATCTCTAAAGGTAAAAATGGGACTATTTTAGTTGATATGGCAGGGCAGACTAGATACAGTAGGACAAGTGGTCTCTTTCTGCAGATATTTTCTATGTTTCTATCTCGGGGCAACTCCCAACAGTGTATAATCTTCTGAAACACCTCCTGATTTAACTACTACTCTCCAGGATCGAGAGAGTAACAGCCGAGAAGTCTGCCTCCACATTGTCCAACCTGACAATGTGCTGAGCTGACAAAGATAGGAGGTCCTTTTTATCACCCAGTCAAACAAGAGAATCATCTCTAGGGCCACTCCAGCACTCTTTGTACCACTTTGCCGATTGATATAGGCTACTGCCATGGCATTGTCTGAAAACACTCGCACCGCCCTGCCCTTGACCAAGGGATGGAAACACAAGAAGGCCAACCAAATGGCCCTTGCTTTGAGATGTCTGATGGGCCACACCACCTCCCTGGGGCTCGACCAGCCCCAAGCCACTCAGTTTAACAATGGGCTCCCCAGCCCGTAAAACTGGCATCCGTCCACAAAGAAGCCACAAGTGATCATCTAGTAATATACTTTTTTTTTTTTTTTTTTTTAGTTTGCAGATGACATGGCAGTTGCCACCACCGCAAGTTGGCTCACACCTCCAGTTGGATGGGAAGCCGGAGCTTGAAGAAGTCAGCAAAGACCACTGGAGCAGCACCTGTGAGCACACTCAAGGGCACCATCTCGATTACTGCCGTCATCAAGCCGAGAAGCAGCAAATAATATCAATTCTGGACAGGGGCGACTCAAGGCAATCTGCTGCCTGAGGCGAAGAATGAGATGGCAATTCCCGCCCCCCCCCCCCCAACCACACACTTTAAAGGGGGCAGGGCTTTTTCAGAAATCCAATCAGAGACTGAAGTAAACCAAAAGGCCGATTAGATTATATGGAGGAAATTCAAGATGCTTGCACACGGGGCCGTTATTGAGCTGCAATCGCACCCTGTGTGACTTGCAGCTCGGGCGCACACCCCCCCTCTCCCCCTCATACCTCCGTCCAGCGCTGCCTGCTGTTTCCCTGTATGAGAGGAGGAGGGGGGGCATGCACCCAATCTGAAAAGCGCCAGCACTTTAAGCAGATCTGTCCCTCCCTGCTCTGACATCGTGTCGGAAGAGGGAGAGACCAGACCTGCTTAAAGTGCGGCGAAAAGGTTTGGGGGCGCATTTCGGCTGCCAGCAGCAGCAGGGCAACAGCAGACAGCCGAAATACGCCCCCACGCCTTTGCGCCTGTGCGGCTGCAATGTTGCACAGGGCTAGGTATGGTCCTGTTTGCACACCAAGGAACTAAAAGACAGCAAGAATCAACAGCACAGTTTATAAAACTAAATTATAGCTCATTTTTATGTTGTTGTTATAAACTGTTATGGTTCTTGCTTTTTCTTTTTCAACATATATTTTGCATCCACAGTAGGTGCAGAGCAGAACCAGGACATTCACCCACAGAACTCAATATTTAAAAGAAAAAAATCTGATTCTGATCATCTCACTAACAACAACCACCACTATTCTCCAGTACCAGGCATATTGTGAACTAATACAAAACCCTACAACAAAGAGCAAACCTACCACACCATACCATATCAGCACAAACTTTCAAAACTCACATAAGGAGCCCATCCAAAAAAAGCATCACTGTAAATACTAAAGTGGGCCCTGGGACATCCATACGCCTATTTGAAAAGCTGAACAAGTCAAATTACTACAGTACAGTATAGATCTTTATGTGCAAACGCCATGTTAACTGAACACCTGACCTCTGTCACACACTCACGTCGTCGACCCTCACCAAGTACAGAAGTAACCATAATCTAAAGCAGTAGTTCTCAACCTTTTTTGCACCGTGACCCCTTTTACCATTGGTCAACTTGTGATGACCCCAATGATAAAATCAAATGCGTCTCTCTTCCTTTACCGTTAACACATTGTTGCTGTAACCATTTGTTGAATTATTAATATATTATAGGCCTTTGCATTATGTTTTTATTTATAAAATTTAAACCACAATTAATCCCAACAAGTAACAATATTTGATTTCAAAATTATTATGATTTTGTAGTCAAATCAGTAATATGAAAAACAATATTTTTCTACCTTTGTTGTCTGACCAATTTATTCTCTGATCATGCGGGTCCCGATCTGAGGCTTCTGCTGTCCTGTCTTCTCTTAGCTCTCTTTCTGTGGTCTATGGTCCATCTGCCATTTCTTATCTCTTCATTCGTTTTCTTCACTTCTTTCCATCAGCCTATTTCCAGTCCCAGTAACCCTCCCCAGTATCAGCCCCTTTCCAGTCCTCACTCCCAGTACCTACCAATGTCAACTTGCATTCCCATGACTGCCACTGGTGTCCATTCCCTTCCAGTCCCCCTCCTTCCCCACTGACCAGTCCCTTCTAGTACAAATACCATGGCAGCCCCTCTCAGATCCACTCCCTTCCAGTTCCATTCTCCCATCCCCTCATATCAGCCCATTTGCAGCCTTAGCCCCCAGCTTTCTTCCACGGCCAGCAGCTCTATCCTCCCCTCCCCATAATCTGCCCATTCCCAGTCGAAGCCCCCCAATCAGCTCACTTCCAGTGCTAGTCCCCCCTCAACCCCATTACCAGTGCAAGCCTCCCCTAATCAGCCCAATACCAGTCCTACCCCCCCCCATCAGCTCATTACCAGTCCTAGCCTCCACTAATCAGCCCATTTCCAATGCTAGTCCCCCCTCAACCCCATTACCAGTGCTAGGCTCCCCTAATCAGCCCATTTCCAGTCCTAACCTCCCCGATCAGCTCAATTCCAATGCTAGCCCCCCCAATAGCCCATTACCAGTCCCAACCCCCCCTTGATCAGTCCATTCCCAATCCTAGCCTTCCCTAATCAACCAATTACCAGTCCTAGCCCCCCATCTGCCCATTACCAGTGCTAGCTCCTCCATCAGCCCAATATAATCCTAACCCCCACTGTTTCTCCCCTCCGTCCAGCATTTATCCCGTCTGTCCAGTATGTCCCCCTGTCTCTCCCCTTTGTCCATGTCAGTCCCCTTCCCTCCCCCCATGTCAGCCCCCTCTGTCCATGTCAGCCCCCCCTCCATCAATCCATATCAGCCCCCCTCCCTCCCTGTCAGCCCCATCTGTCCATGTCAGCCCCCTCCCTCCATCCCAGCCCCCCTCCCTCCCCCATGTCAGCCCCGTTGCAGGTTCCCTGCCCCCTCCTCCCCTCTCCCCATGTCTGCCTCCTTCTGCAGCCCCGGCTCCCTGTCTCTTAGGGAACTGCGACTGTACCTGTGAAGCTGTTGCGGAGCCTTTCTGTCTCTAAACGGGCTCCGTGCAGCATTGGCCCGCCTCCAAAGGAAGTGGTAAACAACTTCCTTTGGAGGCGGGACAATGCTGCATGGAGCCCGTCAAGAGACAGGAAGGCTCCGCAACAGTTTTACAGGCACAGCCGCGGTTCCCTAAGAGGCAGGGAGCCGCGGCTGCATTAGAAGGGAGGTGGTGAGTTTGCCACTGCCGAGAAGCGTTATGTGCTTTTTTTTTTATTTTTATTCTCTTTAGCTTGGCGGAGTGAGGTGACCCCCGCCAAATCCTGTGGCAACCCCCGTGGGGGTCATGACCCACAGGTTGAGAACCGCTGATCTAAAGTAAAAATAAAAATATGTAGACAAAATTTAAACTGAAACCCCAAGAACCCAGAGTCCACATGCAGTGCAACATCAGATAAATAAGAGATGCGGTTCCCCAATACTGTGTAAAATATAAAAATAGCACAAAGTCCAATCACTAAAATTAAATAAAATTATGCTTTCTAGCTTTGTTGTCCAACCATTTTATTCTCTGATCATGCTGGTCCCGATCTGAGGCTTCTTTTTTCCTGTCTTCTCTTAGCTCTCTTTCTGTGGTCTATGGTCCATGGTCCATCTGCCATATCTTATCTCTTCTTTTGTTTTCTTCACTTCCTTCCATCAGCCCATTTCCAGTTCCAGTAACCCTCCCCAGTATCAGCCCCCTTTCCAGTCCTCCCCTCCCAGTAACTTCCAATGTCAACCGCCTTGCATTCCCAAGACTGCCACTGGTGTCCATTCCCTGCCAGTCCCCCTCCTTCCCACTGTCCAGCACCTTCTAGTCCAAATACCATCCCAGGTATCAGCTCACGTCCACTCTCAGTGCCAAACCCCCTAGTCAGCTCCCTTCCAGTCACCCTACCCTCTGTCCATCCCCCTTCCAGTGCCATTCGCATGTCAGCTCCCTTCCAGCCTCCTCCCCATTACCCAGCCACCTACCACTCCCATCCCCAAGTGTCAGCTTCCTTCCAGTCCCTTTCAGTACATTCCAGGTGTCAGTTCCCTTCCTGCCCCCTCCTTCCCTTGGCAGACCCTCTCAGTATTCGCTCCCTTCCAATCCTATTCTACCATCCCCCCGCATCGGCCCATTTGTAGGCCTAGCCACTAGTTTTCTTCCAGGGCCAGCAGCACTCTCATCCCCTCCCCCATTAGCCCATTTCCAGTCTTATCCCCCTTATCAGCCACTACTACTACCACTGAACATTTGTATAGCGCTAAAAGTCGTACGCAGCACTGCACAGACATGTAAGAGTCAGTCCCTGCTCATCAGAGCTTACAATCTAGTCAAGACAGACAACACAGAAGGTGCAGGCAGGGATAAAACAAGGGGGAAAGGAAAAGAAAAAGGAGATCAGGTGAGTCAAGATCCAAATGCAGCAGCGAAGAGGCGCGTTTTCAGCCTGGATTTGAGGAGGGTCAGAGAAGGTGCCTGGCGTACAGACACAGGTAGTTTGTTAAAGGCATAAGGTGCAGCAAGGTGAAAGGAGCGAAGTCTGGAGTTAGCAATAGACGAGAAGGGCACAGATAGAAGTAGTTTGCTAGAAGAACGGAGTTCCCGAGGGGGGTTGAAAGGAGAGATAAGAGAAGAAATGTAGTGAGAAGCTGCAGAGTAAATGCATTTATAGGTCAGCAGGAGAAGTTTGAACTGGATGCGGAAACGGATAGGGAGCCAATGAAGTGACTTGAGAAGAGGAATATGGGCAAGCCCACTCCAGTCCCAGCACCCCAATCAGTGCATTGCTAGTCCTAGCTCATTTCCAGTGCTAGCCCCCCATCTGCCCATTACCAGTCCAAACCTCCCCCCCCCCCAATAAGTCCATTTCCAGTCCTAGCCCCCCTGTGTTGCTGTTAAGTGCCATCGAGTAGGAGTCGACTCATGGCGACCCTCTGGATAGCTATCCTAAATTGTGTTCAGTCTTGAGTCAGGCGGCTCATTGTTGACAGACTGGCACCCGTAGCTGCTGTTATTGTATCAATCCATCTCATTGCTGGCCTTCCTTTTTGCGCTGACCTATCTTGCCAAGCATGATGTCTTTCTCTAATGATCTCTCTCTTCACATGATGTGTCCAAAGTATGAAAGTCGAAGTCTTGTCAACTGAGCTTCTAAAGAAAGCTTAGGTTTGATCTCCTCTGGTACCGACTGGTTTGTTCTTCGGGCAGTCCATGGTGTACACAGTATTCGCCGCCAGCACAAAGGCATCAATTTTCTTCCTGTCTATCTTTTTCACTGTCCAGCTTTCACATCCATATGATGTTACTGAAAATACCATGGCCTGAACAAGTCAAATCTTTGTATGGAGAGAGACATCTCTGCTCTTGAGAATCTTATCTAGGTCTTTCATAGCCATTCTGCCAAGAGCAATGCGTCGTCTGATTTCTTGACTGCTTGTTGCTTCTTTATTGATAGTTGATCCAAGTAGGTTAAAGTTGTTCACAATTTCAATTTCTTCTCCTTCAACGATGAACCTGTTGATTATCCCAGTTGTCATGATCTTTGTCTTCTTTACATTAAGGTGCAGGCCCATTTTGAGACTATGTTCTTTGATTGTGAGAAGCAAATGTTTCAGATCATCTTCACTTTCAGCCAGTAATGTGGTATCATCAGCATAGCTAAGGTTGTTGATGAGTCTTCCACCAATCTTCACACCTCTGTTGTCTTCATACAGTCCTGCTTCTCTGATGATTTGTTCTGCATATAAATTAAACAAGTAGGGGGGGAAGTATGCAGCCTTGTCTTACACCTTTGCTTATTTTAAACCATTCTGTTTCTCCTTGTTCTGTTCGAACTGCTGCTTCTTGATCAATGTACAGATTGTTCAAGAGTACGATCAGGTGTTCTGGTATACCCATGCTTCTTAATGTGGCCCAGAGTTTCTCATGGTTTATACAGTCAAAAGCCTTGCTATAGTCGATAAAGCACAAATAGATATCCTTTTGGTATTCTTTAGTCTTTTCAAGGATCCATCTCACATCCACAATGATGTCTCTCGTTCCTCACCCTTTCCTGAACCCTGCTTGCACTTCAGGTAGTTCTTTTTCCAGGTATGGTTGTAGTCTCTTTGAATAATCTTCAGTAGAATCTTGCTGGCATGTGGGATCAGAGCAATTGTGCGATAATTTCCACAGTCAGTTGGATCACCTTTCTTTAGTATTGGTATAAACACAGATCTTTTCCAGTCAGTTGGCCATGATGTTGTCTTCCATATTTCTTGGCAGAGCCTTGTAAGTATGGTAACAGCTGCATCAGATTGCTGTAATACTTCTATGGGAATGCTATCAATGCCTGGTGCATTGTTCTTTGATAAGGCTTTCAATGCTGCTTTAACTGCTTCTTTCATCACCAATGGTTCCCGATCATAAGCCCTCCTAATCAGCCCATTTCTAGGCCTAACCCCACCAATCAGCCCATTACCAGTCCTAGCCCCCCTCCCAATCAGCCCATTTCCAATTCTAACCCCTGTTTCCCATCAGCACCGGAGGGCTCAGCTTTAACAGAGCCACGGGAAAGGGAAACACTCTCCCTTCACATGGCTCTGCAAAGCTGAGATAGCGCGCAGAGGGAAATGCTGTCAGGGCTCTGGCAGGGGGCCGCGGGGCACTTCATTCTGCCGCTGCCACCGCTGCAGCAGTAGCAGCTTCTGCAGCTAGGAGTTTGTCTTTTTTTTTTTTTTTTAAATTTTGAAGGCCAAGTAAGGCAGTCTTTTTGGAGGCAATTTTTGGAGTGTGGGTGTGAATTCTTTGTTTGCTTCAGCACGGATTCTACCACGATAGAGTGGTGTGGCAGCTGGGTCTTATCAAAGCCAGGGATGGGTTGTACCCGATATTAAGCTTCGAGCTTACATGACATGGCGGGACAAGAGGCTGGTGTTTGCCAGATCTGAGTAAGGCTGTCCAGGAGCATTCTGTGCACCAGGATAGTGATGATAGATCTGGGTGTATTGAGGTACTTTACTTTAACAAGCCCAGGACCTCATTCCTAGGTTCTGGAGTGTCAACAGAAGACAGTAACAGGTGACTCACAAGTTTTTGGAGGAACTTTGAGTAGGTAAGGTCCTCTAGTGGCAAAAGTGGAGGAGGTGGCGGTGTGGTAGCAGGGTGTGAAGGAGGTACTCTCTCGTGTGAGCTACCCGGTGACTGCTCAATGGAGTTGTCCCAGCTGCTTCTTCCTCCTCGCTGCCTGTGTAGGGTTTGGGGGAGAAACCTCTGGGTGTTGGTGACCTGGGTGGCAAAGGTGTCCCGAGTCGTGGGGCAGGGGTTCCTGGTGAGGAAGGGCTCGTCCTGTAGGTGCTGTGCCGTCTGCTCCCCTCATCCTTTTACTGGTCGCATAGGTGGTTAAGGAGCTGGATCAGGGCTGACTGTGTTGGTGTGCTGCTTTGAGTGCTTCTGCTCTTTAGAGGAGCTGCAGCATCTTCAGCATGGGGGGAGGCTCAGGGGAGCCAGCATCATAGGACCTTCGGTGTGAGGGAGGTTCTGGGGAGCATTGAGCCAGAGTTCCTCGATCTCCTGTTAGAGGAAGGGCTGTGCCGGCGATTTCAGATTCCCTCTGTGTGCCTGCAGCTGCTGTCAGAACTGGAGATGCTCCCTCTGAGCCGGCGCAGTCTGTGGGGGGAGATCCTGATGACATGGGAGTCCGCTGGATCTTCCCTTGATGCAGTGGAGGTGGGGGCTTCCCTGTTAGCGTGGCAACGGCTTGCATCATCGTCTTGCCATCCAATTGCGCCAATGAGGGACAGGGCTTCCTGCAACATGGCTCTGGCTGCATCGTTGGATGCCAGGTTTGCAGCAGATAGAGGCTGGGAAGAGCCGGAAGTTGATGGAGCTGCCTGAGTTCTCTGCTGGTGTGCTGAGGACGATGTACCACTCCAGGGGGCATAAGTGGATGGTGCCGCGGTGGCCAGAGGGCCTGGAGACGGAGACCTGAGGGCGGCCATGTAATCCGCAGCCACGCTGTCTCCTGATTCCTTGCCTCTGCCATTTGGGGGCCAGGTCTTCTTTTTCTTCCTGCAGAGTTGGAGGAAGGGAGGCCACCCTGGGACACTCGGATTCTTTAAGAAAGTCCTGCAGGGGAGGAAGTGACGTCATCGACTGGAATGGCAGCTTAAGTGGTGAGCTCCGCAAGGCAGCTTGATAAGTTGGAATAATTCCCCCATTGCCGACCCGGGAAACGGTGAGCAAACGCCACCGGTGGTGGAGGAACGTTGGGACTGTTGAATGGCGACGAGAAAGAAAGCGGCAGACTTGAAAGAGTTTGCCTACGCTAGCGCCAAGTCCGGGAGCAGGGAGAAAAAAATGGCGGGCACCAGCGCGGGCAGCGGCGTGGCTCTGGAGCGCAAGGGGCTGAGGAGTGAGGCCCCAGAGACGGGAGAGATGGTGGTGCAGAATGTGACACGAGCGGAGTTATGTGGCTGGTTTGGTGAAATTAAAACTGAGCTGCAGGCAGTCAAGGCCGAGGTTGGTGACATGTGTGCCACGTTGAGAGAAGAGTTGGGGAGGTGGCGAATAAAGTAGCCGAGCACGAGCAACACATGGAGCGCCTGGAGGCTAAACAAGCGAGCGTGGCCTGTACGCTTAAGGAGTTTGAGCACTGGAAGGAGCAGATGATATTGAAAATGGAGGACTTGGAGAACCGGTCCCGAAGAAATAATCTGCGCATTCGAGGGGTGCCGGAGGAGAAGGAGTTTTTGGATGGAGAGAAGGTGGCGCAAGCGGTCCTCCGGGCTGTTTTGCTGGAACTGGGGGCGGAGAAGGAGCCGTTGGAGCTAAAACTGGTAAAAGCCCACCGAGCCCTAGGTCCTAGTAGACCGAACCGCCCACAAGACATTGTTTTGTGCCTAGAGGATTATAAGCTTAAAGAGCGGCTGCTTACGCTGACCCGCAATAGCAAGGAGTTTGTGTGGCAAGGGTACCCTTTGCAGCTGTACCCAGACTTGGCAGCAGGAACTTTGCAAAGGAGGCGGAAAATGCAGCAAGTCACGAGCATTCTGCGTAAGGAGAATGTCCGGTATCGTTGGCTATATCCGTTTGGACTCCTATTTACTGTGGGACTCAAGAATTGGAAAGCACATACGGTGGTGGAGGCGTTAGCAGCATTGAAGCTGGCGGGGCTGGACAATGGATCGCAGTGTACTCGACAGGACAGCGCTCGGGCAGAAGGTGGGACAGTGCATCGGCGAAATGGAGAGAAGCGGAATCGCAGCCCCGAGGTGGGGGCGGAGGAGCAGCCGGCCCACGTTGCCAGGAGCGGGAATACCTGAGGGCTGGGGTGGGTCCTGGGATTTGATGTCTTTTCTTGTATAGGGCTGGGTGTAACAGTCCCTATGTTTGCCTGTTTTAGTTGTTGTATTTTCTGTGGGGGATGTAGGGGTGAGGTGGGGGGCGGAGGGAGGGGGGAGTTTCTGGAGTGCTGGGGGATGGGGTGAGTGGGGTGGGGGATTGGAGTGGCGGGGAGTGCGATAGGGGAGGGGGGGAAGGTGAAGGGTCGGATGGGGGAAGGGGGAGGGTGTGGGGCGGGAGGGAGATTTAGGAAGTTGCCTATGGTCGATGGGCACTACTCTGCCGGAGACCTCCAGGAGTTGGGGGGGGGGTGAGGGGAAGGGATGAGGGAGGGGGGGATGGGGGAGGGGGGGAGGGGGGAGGGGGCGGAGAGTGGGGCAGCAGACACTGGTAATAGGCACGCTGAATGTACGGGGCTTGGGCACTTGGCAGAAGCGCCGACTGGTGGAGCGGGAAGGGGTTAGGATGAGGGCGGACTTTCTGTGCCTTCAAGAAACCCACTTAAAGGTGGGACAAGAGCGGATGCTGCAAACATCCAAGTATCCTAAGGTGGTGTTGGCGGGGCGGAGAGCGGAGGCTCGCAGGGGGGGAGTGGGAATTATGGTGGGTGCGGAGTGGGTGAATCGAGTGGTGCGGGAGTATAGAGATAAACAGGGTAGGGCGGTAGGGGTTAAAGTTCAAATCGGGAAGGAGCATGTGTGGATTGTCAGCTTGTATGGCCCCAATGAAAAGCAAGGGGAGTTCTATGAGAGGATGCAATCGGAACTCAGTGCCTTGAATGATGCCCCTCTTATCCTTGGGGGGGATTTTAATTTGACGGTCAATCCTCGTCTGGACAATGGGGGAGGTAGTGGTCTGGGTAAACGGGTGGATCGGGTGAAACTGGTGCGAATGCGAGAGCGATTGGGAGTGGTGGATGCCTGGAGGAATCAGAACCCAGGATGTAAACAGTATACTTATTACTCGGCGCCCCATGGAACGTACAGTCGGATTGATATGGTCTGGGTGGGGGGGCGATGGCTGAATAGGGTGTTGGCGGCCGAGCATGGCTCCATCACGTGGACGGACCATGCTCCGGTGAGTATTACGTTTAGTCTGGGGTATGTAGATGAGGGCCTAAAATTTTGGAGAATTAATGAAGCTCTGTTGGAGGAGCCGGGGATCGTGGAGCGATTGGAGACGGTGATAAAGGAATATCAGGAGTTTAATCTAAATGGGGAGGTGGGGCTAGGAATGGTGTGGGACGGGCTGAAGGCGGTGGTGCGGGGCCATTTGGTTCAGGCAGCGACTCGGGAGCGCCGCCGGAAGGAGGCGAAGGAGGTTCATTTGTTGCAGGATATTAGTAGACTTGAACGGCAGGCGTACGAGGGGGGGAAGGGGGGGGTGCAGGGGGAATTGAAGGCACTGAGGGGGCAGTTGGCACAGGTGCGCGCTAGTGACATAGCCTACGAGCTGCGGGTCCTGAAGCAAGGGTGGTTTGAGGGGGGAAATAGAGTGGGGAGGCGGCTAGCGCAGAGGTTGCGTAGTAGGGCCATGAAGTCGAATATTGGGGGGATTCAGGGGGAGGGGGGAAAGCTGGTGCATGGGAACAACGAAATCAGGTCCACGTTTGCTGATTTCTATAAACAGTTGTATAGTAGCGAAGCAGAGGGGGGGAAAGCACAATGTGAGGAGTATTTGAGAGGGTGTGATATGCCGACTTTGGCGAAGGAGGAGGCAGAGTGGTTGGATCGACCCATTTCAGTGGGCGAAGTGGAAATGGCGATCAGCTCCTTGAAAAGGGGAAAGGCCCCCGGATTAGATGGGTTGACGGGACTATTCTACCAAGTGTTCCGTTCGTTGGTGGGGCCGTTGTTGGCAGACGTTTTTAATGGGGTGCTATCCCGTGGGGAGCTCCCCCAATCGATGCGAGAAGCTGGGATAACTCTTATCCCTAAGGCAGGTAAGGACCCCATGGTTTGTGGGTCGTATAGGCCCATCTCCTTATTAAATGTAGATGCCAAACTGCTGGCGAAAGTTTTGGCTGTCAGGCTGGCGGGGGTGATGCCCGCTCTAGTGCATCCGGACCAAACGGGGTTTATAAGTGGAAGGCAAGGAGGAGATAATATCCGAAAAATTTGCAACCTCACTTGGGAGGTGCAGCGTTCGGGGCAGAAGGCGGTCTTCTTGTCGGTGGATGCGGAAAAGGCATTTGATCGCGTGGAATGGCCGTTTTTGTTTAGTGTGTTGGGGAAAGTGGGGTTGGGACCCAATTTTATACAGTGGGTGCAGGCGATGTATACGGGACCGCAGGCTAGAGTACGGGTCAATGGTAGTTACTCGGAGGTGTTCCGGTTGGGGAGGGGTACAAGGCAGGGCTGCCCCCTGTCCCCCTTGCTTTTTGCCTTGGTGATTGAGCCGTTGGCGGAGAGGATCAGGGGGTTGTCCGATATTAAAGGGGTCCTAATGAATTCACAGGAGGTGAAAATTACTTTGTTTGCTGATGATGTCATCTTCACGCTCCGGGAGCCAGTGGTGACACTGCCGGTGCTTATGTTGGAAATAGAGCGCTATAGTAAGGTGGCGGGGTATAAGATTAATAATAGTAAGTCCGAAATCTTGGGGTTCAATTTGAGTGGGCAGATGGAGGCGGGGTTGAAGGGGGCATTTGCCTTCAAGTGGGTGGAAGGGTCGTATCGCTATTTAGGGATCCAGATGGGGACCAACCTGGCTGGGTTGGGGGGGACAAACTATGGGGGACTGTTGACCGAGGTGCGTAGGGATTTGCAGAGGTTGGGGAGGATAGCGGTGTTAAAGATGAATGTTCTCCCTTGTTTCTTATTCTTGTTCAGCTCATTGCCGTGTACAGTCCCTCGGAAATATTTGAAAAAGGTCCAGCAGATTCTGATGGAGTTTATTTGGGCAGGGAAGCACCCGAGAGTAGCGCGCCGGGTGATGTTCCAGTCCAGTAAGGAGGGGGGGTTAGGGGTGTCCTGGCTGGAGAAATATTATCTAGCGTCCCAGTTGCGGGCAGTACAAAGTTGGCAGGGCTTAGGGGAGCAGCCTCGGTGGGTGGCGTTGGAACAGGAGTCCACGTTGGGTAATAGGTCGGAAATGTGGGTTTGGGATCCCGGGGCGGTAGCAGAGGGGGGCCGGGAGGGGAATCCGTTTAGGGGGGTGACCAAAGAGCTGTGGTTACAGTCGCGGCAGCAGTTGTTGGGCGGGAAGCGCTATACTAGGGGTATGTATATTGTGGGAGTACGGGAGTTTGGCCCTGGAGGGGAGGGGGGGGTGTTTAGGGAGTGGGAGAGGAAGGGGTTGAGGCGTATGGGGCAGCTCCTTCTTTCGACGGGGGAGCTGAAGAGCTGGGGGGAGGTGCGAAGTGAATTTGGGTTAGAGGGAGGTGGTTTTTTCGCCTACCTTCAAGTGGCCTCTTTTATAAGCTTGAAGAGGGTTAAGGTGGACTTGGGTCGAGCGGTGACAGTGGTAGAGGCCCTGCTGGACCGTGGGGGAAGGAAGGGAGCTATAGCTGTGTTGTATGGGGCTTTGCTTTCAGGGGCGGAGGAGGGGGAGCGTATTAGGGGGGAGGTCGCTTGGGAGCAGCAGATTGGGGGGGAGTGGGACAGAGGGAGGTGGCAAAATATTTATCGGTGGTCAAAGAGGCTGGCCCCGGATACGTGTTACCTGGAGAGTAGCCTTAAGATTCGATTCCAAGTGTACTGGACCCCGTGGAGAATGAAGAGTTTTTGTACTGAGGAGACGGGGGAGTGTTGGCGGGGGTGTAAGGGAAGGGGAGATTTATACCACCTACTGTGGGATTGCCCACTAGTGAGGAGGATGTGGGAGGATTGGGAGGGGGTTATTAGGGGGGTGACGGGGGTTCCTGTGGTTCTGACCCCGGCCATGGCACTGTTGAATGAGTTGGAGTGTGATGAGGAGCGGGGGCTGCAGCAGTTAATTGGCTATTGTATTGCAGTGGCGCGGGGCGAGCTTTTGTCCAATGGAAAAGTAGGGATGTGCCTACTCGGCAGGCTATTCTTGCGAGGCTGAACGAGTTGCGGGGTATGTGTGAAATTGCGGCTTTTGGAAGACACCAGGTGCAGAGCTTTCGGCTGATGTGGCAGGGCTATGATGTGTGGTTACGTGCGTGGGAGGGGCGGGGATGTTAGGGGTAAGGAGGCTGGCGGGGAGTGGGGGGGGCGAAGTGTGCCGGTGTTGAGGGGAGGGGGGGAGTTGGGGGGGAGAGGGTTGGGGTTGATGTACGGGGGGAGCGGAATGTTCTACTGTGGGGTTTAGAGGCGAGAGCCCTGTACAGGTTGGAGTCTTCAGGGTACTGATTCTGATTGGGGGGGTGGGATATGGGAGGGGGTGGTGGGTTGACGTGGTTAAGTATGGTTGAGTTATTCTCTGTGTATTTCGTTGTATTGAAAAATTTGAATAAAGATAAAGTTACAAAAAAAAAAAAAAGTCCTGCAGAGTGTGGCTGTGGGAGCACCGAGCCCTGGGGGACATGTGGGTGCAGTACGGGCAGTCTTCCACATGGTGGGCTTCCCCTAGGCAGAGGATGCATCGGTCATGGGAATCTTCAGCATTCATCTTCCTGGTGCATACTGGGCACTTCTTAAAACCAGGTTTACTGGGTTTTGAATAATTCTTCTCTGTTTTCTTGTCTTTTTCCATTTTAATAATGTATTAAGGTGGAGAGCAGAATTGCGTCTAGCTGGCTGGGCGGACGAAACTGAGCCAGATAGGGGCAGGCCGGGGGGTAGGGACTACAGGGCACATGCTCAAAAGGATTTACTTTTCTGAGCTATAAGAAAGCAGTCCATCCACAGCGCCGAATGTCGTCACCAGTTGTGGCTGACACATCCTGCTAGTCCATGGAGAATATCATTAATCAAGGTAGCAAGAACTGATTCTGTGCTAAACCAGGGTCAAAGACTGAATGTGAGGGATGAAGAGCATTAGTTTGACATCTGCTTTTTAACATCTTTGTTAGTGATATAGCAGAAGTGCTGTCGGGTGAGGTTTGCCTCTTTGCGGATGATACCAAAATCTGCAATAGAGTAGACACCCAGGAAGGTGTAGATAACATGAGGGGGGGGGGGAATCTAGCTAAACTTGAAGAATGGGCTAGAATTTGGCAGCTGAGATTTTATGTTAAAAAGTGCAAGGTCATGCATTTGGGCTGCAGCAATCCAAGGGAGCAATATAATATAGGGGTGAAGTACTTTTGTCCACTAAAGAGCGGGACCTAGGCGTGATTGTGTCTGATGATCTTTAAGTAGCTAAATTGGTAGAAAAGGCGACAGCAAAAGCTAAAAGGATGTTTGGGCGTATAGGGAGAGGAATGGCTAGCAGAAGAAAGATACGTAGTGCCTCTGTATAAGTCTTTGGTGCAACCTCATTTGGAGTATTGTGTGCAATTCTGGCGAATGCGCCTTCAAAAGGATATAAACAGGCTGGAGTCAGTACAGAGGGCAGCTACTAAAATGGTTAGTGGGTCTTCATTATAAAGCATATGAGGACAGACTTAAGGATCTTAATATGTACACCTTAGAGGAAAGACGGGATAGAGGCTATATGACTGAACGTTTAAATACCTCCATGGCATAAATGCACAGGAGAAGAGCCTCTTTCGAATGAAAGCAAGCTCTGCTATGAGGGGACATGGGATGAGGGTGAAAGGGGATAGATTCAGGAGTGATATGCGGAAATATTTCTTTATGGAAAGAGTGGTGGATTCGTGGAATAGTCTCCCAGTGGAGGTGGTAGAGATGAGGACAGTATCTGAATTCAAAGAAGCATGGGACAAACACAGAGAATCTCTAAAGGAAAAAGGGGGGCTGTTGTAGTGGTTGATATGGAAGGACAGACTAGATAGGCCATGTGGTCTTTTTCTGTCATCATGTTTCTATGATACAGCAAATTTGAGAAGAGAAGTATAGACAATTTTTTTTCAGTCAGTTTAGTAACAAATGGAAGTTTGGAAACTGGATGATAGCTAGATCTTGGGGGGGGGGAGAAGAGGACTGTTTTTTTTTTTTTAACAGGGTACACCACAGACTGTTTCCAAAGGCTAGGAGCAATCCCAGGAGATAAAGTTGAGATCAAACAGAATTATTCAGTTAAAAAATAAATAAACCAAGGAGCGAGATCAAACAGAGAAGAAATTGTCATACTTTCTACAAATTTGGTGATACCCACCTCAGGGAAGGAAGGGATTACATTTAGACCAGGTTAAAATGGGACAACTAGGGGTAACAGAGTCACTAAAAGAGTCCATGGAAATTTCAGAAGCAACATATATGGCAATATCAGTGGCTGAAGTTCCGTGAAAGAGAACCTTATCAGTACAAACCACATACAGGTTGCTCTGTTAACTAGAATCTGTAAAAAGACAACTTGCCATAGAAAGAGAAATATTGCATTCCATCAACCTTGGCCAGGAAAAACTTGGCAAAATCACTCGCAAAGGGAATCTGAAGATGAGAGGTGGAATTCAACATCAGCAAGGAAATTAAAGCCTTAACCCAGTTCCAGGAGTGAGGGGTTTTTTTTGGTTTTTTAAACCAGTTCTGGTTTTAAATTTGCATTGCAATGCAGTATGGTATTAACCCTGATTCTGATTTTACCCATTGAAATCAGAGCTGAAGATTCCATAATGCATCAGGATGACCTTGTCAGAAATCCAGAACTATCTCTCACGCCTGAAATTTAGTAACTTGGCAACAACGAGTGAAGGAGTAGCCTGATGGTTAGAGCACCTGCTTGGGAACCCAGAGACCAGGGTTCAATTCCCACTAGCACTCCTTGTAGCCTTGGGCAAGTCACTTAACCCTCCATTGCTCAGAAAAATCCAAGTTGTCAATGTTCCTGTTTAATGTACATTACCAAATTTAAATTACAATGTAAACTGCTTTGATTGAAATGATAAAGCGGTATAAATAAACAAACAAACTCTGCTATAATGGAGATTTATTAAGGCCATTTTTCTTTCTTAATCTCCTGACAAAAAGAAAAGAGATGTTCCTAATAAAAAGCAAGTGAAACCAGGCCTTTTTCAGCTTCGCAAGGCTGCTACTGGATTATTGTAATGCTTTATACATAAGTTTACTGAAAAGAACTGTAAGTTATCTTCTAATGATTCAAAAACTGGCAGCAAAAATTGCCACTTACAGTTGTAAATGGAATAGAATGACACTGCTGCTATATGCCACCTTGTATGATCTGGTTTAAGCTATTGACCATTGTGTTTAGGGTACTGCAATGGATTTGTGGCGGCAGAGCGCAAACAATCCAATAATACCAGGAGTCTGTTCAGAAGGTCCATTCAGGGGGGTTTTCATTCCTCCGGGCCTAACCACAGGCTTCATTTACAGGTCAAGCTGCCTAGGCCTGTCTGTTTAGTTCAAGCAGCATGGATCATAGACCTTCGCCTACCACAGATTGGTCCTCTATATATTAGAGAAAAACTAGTACAATATGTTCAGAAGGCAAGGACCTAGAAGGAACATAGCACATGGACTAGAATTTGAGAGCCAGGCCTAAGTTACAGAATGAGTTGCTGGATACGTTGAGGATGATGAATAATTATGTTTTTTCCATTGCCATTTAAAGGCTTTTTAGGTCGCTTCTAGAAGGTTAAAGTGCATTCTTGAGGATTGATATCAAGGCTGTATTTGATCTTTCTGCCCTACATATCTTGATTGTTTTGTCATTTCTAGTGTTATTTTGATTATATATGTTTTATGGTTTTCAATTTATGTTTATGTAATTATTTATGCAAAATGTTTTTCACTTAAATTAAATATGTTCACTTTTTTTAACCTGGGCTTTTTTTCTAATCTGGGCTTCCACTGCAGTGCCTTTAGTCTTATACAAATATTTTATCTTTCACAACTGCTCTTCTCAGCATCATTTGAAGTCTCCTTTTTTAATTTTAATGTTACTGTAGTCTTATGTTTCCTCTTTTATGTAAAATCTGATACACTGTAATTGCTACTGCCAAATGGCTCCCCTACAATAGCCCCTTTCACCAGGTCTTGTCTATCAGTGAGAACATACATAGTAGATGACAGCAGCTAAAGACCAGTTATGATTCATTTAGTCTGCCCAATAAGGTGGTCAGAGTGGTTGCACCCTCTGCTCCATGCAGATTCAGCCCGCCCCCCGCCCCAGGTTTAAGGTGGTATCTGCCACTCTATGCCTTTGTTTAGGGTTGTAATCACTGGTTCGAATAGGTTACCCCTCTATATCTAATGTAATCCCCTCTTCCCCCTCTTGGTCTGGGTAAAGAATCACATTTGAAAAATGGTATCAATTCTAATCTCTCTAGGGGATTATTTTTCTTCTAAATCTGCTTTTCTACTTTTCCTGTAGGTCACCGTCTGGAACCTGCGTATGAAAGGATGGATGACGAAGTTTATGCTACCCCAAAAGTCTCACTATGTATTAGTCTCTGTGACTAATATGGTTTCCATATAAGCCTCCAATAAAATAAATGCATTTGCTGCTATCCAGATTTATATGAAGAAACTGATCAATAAGTTCCCCATGAACCCTGGAGTAACGGAAAGAGTATATTATATTAAAGGATCGATGGTTCCAAGAGCAACTAGTAATGTATTAAACGTAGATGAAAGTTTTGGAAGCAACTGCGTGTGATGGCTCACAAGTGTGAACACAATAGGAAACCAAACTCTGCTTAGGCGTGTAGCAGGTCGCAAGACAGATATAGCACAGAGCGAAGCATAAATAAGCAGTGCAGAGTCAAGTTAGAAGCAGACCGGTTTGAATATAATAAAAAAAAGCCTCAGAGAGACAGGAAAGATCAACAACAGGCGCTCACCCGCGTCCAAATCCACCTTATAGCAAGGCAACGGGTCCAGTGACAACCGGTAACTCTCGAATTTAGGATCCAGCAGCCGCCGGTCCACGGATAACGAACGATTGGCAGCTTCCATAGCTGACACGTTTCACTTGGACACTGCAAAAGCTGGTTCGAAAGCCAGCGGGACCTAGCGCACGAATCTGCAGGAACGCCCGGCACACCGTCGCCTCTCTGCGCCTGCGCTGGGTCTGGTTGACTTCTGGGCGTTGTAGTTACAACTGACGGCATCCTCTCCAAATATATAAACTAGAAACATTAGCCTGGAACGGGTAGAGACTATAACTCCTTGTCCGTCTTTCTTAATAAACACTTCGAACAATCAGTCGCAGGGGATGATAGCATTTTATGGAACTCTCCAAATATATAATCTAGAAACATTAGCCTAGAAAATCTTTACTACAGCCAAAAACAGCTCCTGCGTTTGTCTATCTCGGACTCGGTTTCCCAGCCTGCCTTTCTCGTGACGCAAGGACAATTGGACCGGAAGGAAGGGAAAGAGTGTCTTGGAGACGGTGATCTTGTTGGGTAGACTATCTGGCGTTCCGCGGATTTTTGCAGTAACACCGACTCGCTGTTACCGGGGACTTGGCTTGAAAGGTAAACCTATTTATTGGTAAGGCACAAAATACAACAAATGATTATTTCCCCTAAACTGCAGCATAGTGCTTCCATGTGATAGTCCAACTATTATTTATGGGATATTTTATCCGGTTTCAATTGTTTTTCTTCTTTTTTTATCTCAAGCACCATTTGGGTAGTAAAAGTAAGCCTTTAATTGGAGCATTAGCATTGTCACGTTCTCGGCTAAAAATAGAGCAGCCTCAAATAGGGATTGACAAAAAGAAGAGAGCACGTATGTTCGTTCAGGTCTTTTATAGATTTTCTTTCATGGTGACTTTGACTAGTTTCTATTATTTGTGAAACGTTTAGAGCTTCTCTTATCACCGAAATAATTGCGGGGGTGGCAAAATATTTCGAATTTTTAGGAGCTATGGAGTTTTCTTTCTTAATACTTTTTCTTCTCTTATTTTGCATAGTTTTCTTGTTCGTTTGATTTTACATTTTTATTCTACTTTTAGCTCCTTGCATTCTCCCTTCCCTTTCTTTTTTTTTTCACTTCGAACCCCAATTTATTGGCCATTCGCCCCCCCCCCCCCCCTCCCTCCGGCAAGTTTTCTGAAGGAGATGCTGAATTTTAAACTCTCTTTTTTCCCCCCAATCATGCAGTCTGAGTTCTTGGGGCTGAAGGGTATTTTCTCAATTTCGGAAAAATAAAATCATAGTATAAACACATCTGTCTCCTATACCAACAATGCAGCTATCCAAAAATAGCTTAATATGAAGTATAGGTGGACATAGCAAAACTATAAATATAGTACAGTAGTTCTCTGCAAGTCGACTTTAATAAACTTATGATGTATTTAATCTAGTAGATAATGGCTGATAAAGATGGAAATGGCCCATCTAACCTGGTAAGATGACTATTTAACTACCACTCCCTGCAGGTTACCTCATGTATTCTTTGAAGTGCTAAAAGTTGTTTCACTGTTTTGGTGAGTTGAGGCACCCAATAATTGATTTTCCATTTTCTTATGTTTATCCTACACTTTTTGAACTCTGTCACCATTTTGTCTGCCTCTGGGAGAATACTACAGGCATTCGGTACCATTTCTGTGAGTACGTGCTTTCAAGATATATGAAGCTGCAGCTTCAGATGCAATATCTCCTAGTTCTGCAGCATTCTTTGCTTCAGAAAAGATTCATTTCATGTGCCTTAATACCCTTCTGATAGCCACTCGTATTTTAGGTATTCTTCATCTTCTCTAATGTGTATGTAAGTTCTTAAGTTTCATTTCATACTGTATTCTTTCTACTGCAGACCCTGCACGATTTTGTTGCTTTTATCGGGACTACCTCTATCATCTCTTTGCGATATAACCTGAAAACTAGCACAGTATTCCAAGTAAGGCCTCACCAACAGCCTATATAGGAGTATTTTCATGCCTGTTTTCTGCTGGTTATGCTTCTCTATGCTGTCCAGTGTTCTCCAATAGTTTTGCCAGCTTAACAGGCAAAATTCCTTTTTAGAGCAAAGCCCAGCACAGGACTTCCTAATTCATATTTAACACAGATATTTTGCTCTCCAATGCTGTAAGCAACACACAAAAATAAGATGTGCACAGAAAGTCTGCAATAAATAAGAGCAAGCCAGTCACATGGACACAAGTCTGCATTAGAAACTTTGCACAGAATATTGATCTTTATGAACTACTACTACTGAGCATTTGTATAGCACTACAAGATGAATGCAGCATTGCACAGATATATGTAAAAGACAGTCCCTGCTCATCAGAGCTTACAATCTAGTCAAGGCAGACAATACAGTAGCTGTAGACATGGGATACATCTAGGGGAAATTGTAAGGAAACACAAAGGAGACTAGATGAGTCAAGATCCAAAGGTGGCAGCAAAGAGGTGAGTTTTTAGCCTGGATTTGAAAGGGGCCAGAGAAGGTGCCTGACGTACAGACTCAGGTAGTTTGTTCCGTGCATAAGGAACAGTAAGGTGAAAGGAGCTAAGTCTGGATATAGCAATAGAAGCGATTGCCAGAAGAGCGGAAAAGCATTTCAGCACAAGTGCATAACATTGCTCCAGAACACCTCCCCTGCTGTTTGGGATTTTTTCCACCTCTTCCTTCAGCAACATGGGTTCTGTGTGTTCAAGACAGTGCTGACCAGACCTATCAGCTAACCCTTTGTCTCCTCAGACTCTACATTAAAATCCCAGTTTCCATATCATCAATGCAGTCCAGCACGTTTGGGTTGCCACCCTCCTTCAGCAGCTGAAGATTGAGCATGATCAAACTTCAATTCGCACCAGTAGAAGAGCTCCCCCTTGGGGTCACTAGAATCAGTATGCTCAGTCCTCAGCAGTTGAAGGAGGAGCCCTGGCCTTATCTATCTTTTTCTATGTTTTGCTTTATTTTGAAGTTTGGATCCTGTTGAGCAGAGCAGAGCTGAACTGTTCCTAACTACCAAGGTAAGGATTGAGGCTGGGTTCCTGATACAGGAGGACAGTGCCATGGAGTGAGAGCTGCCTGAAAGCAAATACCACCTATCGGACTGCCTGGGTCCTTGGGTGGATCGGGCAGGGCCTTCAGTGCTAAAACAAGTCTCTTCCCTCTTCCCCCCCCCCCCCCCCCCCGCCAGACAACTCTGCTCCCCGATCGGGGTTGCAAGGCGCTCCTTGGTTTTAACGCCGATCTCTGTGCAGGACAAGACCAGACAGGGTAGCGGTGCATGGTGTCTTAATCAGCTCCAGGGGATGAGTTTTCTTAGTTGTTTTTCCTCCCTCCTCCTTGTGCGTTGAGTCCACCGGGGTGTTTAGGGGTAGCAGCACATGCATTTCTGCCACGGCGGCATTCATGTGGCGGCCTCCCTGCGCCTGTGTGTCTTGTGGGAGTTTGTGGCTTGATTGAGTTGGGCATTTGCAGGGTCTGAATCCAGGTGGACAGGGCAGCAGAGCATGGATTGTTTAGGCCAGAGGATATGCAGTCAGAAGCTGAGAGAGAGAGTTCCTTGCTACCGAGGAACCCGCAGTTTTGGCGAGAGGCAGCCATTACCGATTGGCAGACATTTCCTCTAAGGGGAAGAAGGCCGCCTATAAGACCAAATAGGCAAGCTGGATTGGATCCAGGGACTGCAGAATCTCCAGGGAGGGTGTAAAAATATTTTTTTTTCTTGGATTTTGAGCTCCTCCTCCATAGGGCATATTGTTTGAAGCACTCACAAGGACATGCAGCAAAGGAATTGGGGTAGAAAGATCTCGAGCTTGGCTCTGGAATTTTGCTGAAGGGGGGGGGTCTCCGGTCCAGGAGGAACCACCAATCAAGAAGGCCTGAAGGGGGAGGTCTCTTGGGAGAGACAGGATTCCCCCCAGTCCCTGTCCTCTGATGATCTAATGGAGGGCCCTTCCGACCTGCTGGAGGACCTAGCCCAGCACAGACTGTAGGATGGGGAAATGCCACAAGAAGATGATCCTAATGCAGTGAGAGTATTCCAAAGAGATGAGTTGGCAGCCCTAGTCAGTAGCTTGCTCGCAGCGTTGAATACTGTCCAGACTCCTGTAGTGCCGGAGGAACCTTTGGAAGATCCCCTGTTGCAGAGCTTCAAGGCTTCCCAGACAGGATACACAGGATATTTAAAAAAGATGATTGAGGTGGAATGGGACGTGCCCGAAGCTGACTTACTGGGTGTGAAGCTATGAGCCGCTTATATCCCATTTCGCAAGCGGAGAAAGAACTGCTAAAGATGCCCAAGGTGGATGCATTAGCCTTGGCAGTGAACAAGAAGGCCACCATTCCTGTGGAGGGAGGGGTGTCCTTGAAGGACCTTCAGGACTGCAAGCTTGAGACATTTTTGAAGCAGGCTTTTGACACCTGTAAACTCATGTTGCAGTCATCCATCTGTGGGGCTTATGTGTCCATGGCTTTCATTCGATGGCTACAAATCTGTCAGGGGCAGAGGACAGCCTGACAGGGGGCCCAAAGTGGCGAAGTTCGAATCGGTCATAGTGTATGTAGCAGATGCCTTTTATAACATGCTGCACACATCCTCCAAGTCCAGGGTGGCAATCTTCGCCACATGCCGATTTTTGTGGCTAAGGAATGGTGGACTGATGTGTCCTCTAAGTCACAGCTCAGTAAGCTTCCCTATAAAAGCAAATTGCTATTTTGGAGAAGCCTTGGAGAAGATTGTGAAGGATCTGGGTCGCTCCAAGATGCAGAAGCAAGGTAGTTTGGCCAAAGAACAATCAAGAGGTTTCCAAAGTTTTCGCACAAAGCACTTTGCCCCATATAATTGGGGGCATTTTGTCTCCAGAGGATAGACTTTTCGGAGCTATCGAGGAATCAGTCAGGGATTCTTCTCCCCACCGGTCCCAGCTGCAAAGAAACTGCAATGAAACAATGCTGGTCCAGTCAGGGATGCTGCTAGTGGGAGGCCAACTACAGCAGTTTTACTCTGTCTGGGCCACTATCACAACCAACCAGTGGGTGCTGGAAGTTATTCAGGAGGGATATGTGCTGGAATTCACGCATTCTCTTCCCAGCAGGGCCCCCATGAAGAGACGGGCAGTCGAAGATACGTGGCAGCATCTGCTCCTGTTGCAAGCGATAGTTCTGGTGCTGAGAGACCAGTGCCCTAGAAGGAAGGGTTTTTTTCGACCCATATTGGACCTCAAGGAGGTCAACAAGTCGCTTCGGGTGCTGCACTTTTCAATGAAGACCTTGCAGTCGGTGATCCTAGCTGTGTGACAGAGGGAGTTCCTATCTGCCCTGGATCTCACAGAAGCGTACCTGCACATCCCGGTTCGACCAGAACACCAGAAATATCTGTTTCACCCTGCCAATGGGACATTTCCAGTTTCAAGCCCTCCCCTTTGGGCTGGCCATGGCTCCAGACTTTCACCAAAGTCACAGTAGTGGTGGTCGCAGCACTACACAGGAGGGGTGTTGGGGCATACCTGGACAATTGGCTGATTAGGGCAAAGTTTCAGCTGGAGAGCATTCTAGCTACCCAGAAGTTGGTGGACTTGCTGCAGCGTCTGAGTTGGGTGATCAACTTTGCCAAGAGCAAATTCAAACCCATTCAAGATCTGGTTTACCTGGGAGCTCGCTTAGACACGGTGGCAGGTGTGATCTCCTTGCCGGAAGAGAGGGCCCAGAAGCTTCAATAGCAGCTGCACACCTTCCTCATAATGGAGGCTCCCTCAGCTTGGCACTATCTGCAGCTCCTGGGATCCATGGTGGTGGCACTGGACTTAATGCTGTGGGCTCAAGCGCACATGAGACCATTAAAGCACATGCTTCTCTCCCAATGGTCCCCACAGTATCATCCTTTGTCCATGTGACTGGTTTGCCCTCTATGAACAAGAGCACCTGGCGGTGGGGATGCCTCTGGAACTGGTACTGGTAACCGCAGATGCAAGTCTCACCGGCTGGGGGACGCATTGCGAAGTGGAGAGAGCGCAGGGTTGCTGGTCTCAGGAGGAGGCCACATGGTCCATAAACGCCTGGAGATGAGGGCAGTCTTCCTGGCCCTGCAAGCCTTCTAGGAGCATCTCCAGCACCGGACGATTCAGGTCTGCTCGGACAATGCCATGATGGTTGCTTACAACAGACAGGTTGGAACAGGAAGCATGGCCCTAGTAGAAGAGGTACAGCCGCTTCTCATGTAGATGGAACTCTACCTCATAGTTCTGACAGCAACCCATGTGGCAGGTAAGGACAATGTACAGGCAAACTTTCTCAGCTGACACTGTCTGGACCCAGGAGAGTGGCAGCTCAATGCTGCGGTCTTTCATGACCTCACCTTGAGCTGAGGGATGCCGATCATGAATCTGATGGCGTCCTTTTTTCCAATGCCAAGGCGAGCAGAATTTTCAGCAGCCACAGTGAGCCAATGCCCGAGGGCTTAGATGTGTTAGCACAGAGATGGCTGACGGGGGAGCTCTTGTATGTCTTCCCTCCGTGGGCTCTTATTTGATTGCCTGCTGCAACGCATAGAGAGAAACCCAGGTCTGGTACTTCTCATCGCACCAGACTGGCCTCAGCATCCATGATATGCGGATCTGACACGACTTCTGATAGACTGTCCTTGGAGGCTACCCAACAGGATCAATCTGTTAGCCCAGTAACCCATTCTCATACTCCCAGGTAAATCGATGTCTTGCTTACAGCATGGCTATTAAGAGGGTGTGCTTGAGGCACAAAGGGTACTCCGCAGTGGTGATTTCCACTCTGCTCCGAGCACGGAAGCAATCCACCTCGCTGGCTTACATCAGAGTGTGACGCATCTTTGACTGATGTTCGGATGCTGGAATGCGTGGCCCCTTTCGGCTTCCATCCTGGAGATACTGGCATTTTTGCAAAAGGGATTGGAGAAAGGTCTGGCCTTGGGGTCTCTGAGTGTGCAAATAGCTGCCTTCTCCTGCTTCTGGGGGCGGGTGCAGGACTATTCCCTCAGATCGCACCCAGAGGTGCTTGTTTTCTGCAGGCGGTTAAGCTGATCAATCTGCCTAGGCAGCCAGGGGTGTCACCTTGGGATTTGAACCTGGTGCTTATTGATCTGATGCAGGTGCTGTTCAAGCCACTGGACCAGGTATCATTGCGAGACCTAACTCTGAAGGTAACCTTTTTGGTGGCAGTTTGCTCAGCTCGGCGAGTGTTGGAGCTGCAGGCCTTCTCTTGCAAAAAAACATACTTGGTTTGTCCCGAGAGAAAGTAGTGTTGCGCATTGTGCCGTCTTTTCCTCCAAAGGTGGTGTCAAGTTTTCATTTGAACCAGGCGGTGTCGCTGCCTACAGTCGCTAGGCAGTAGGACTCTGAGGAAGGCAGGCAGCTTTACTTGCTGGGAGTACACAGGGCACTTAAGCATTATTTGAAGTGGACAGAGTTCTTTCACAAGACAGATTGTTTGTCCTCAATGGGGGGCCGTGTAAAGGGGAGGCGGCCTCCAAAGCATCAATTGCCCACTGGCTACAGGAGGCGATTGCCTTGGCGTATCTGCTGACAGGGAAGACTGTTCCACTAGGTCAGGGGTCGGCAACCCGCGGCTCCGGAGCCGCATGCGGCTCTTTCTCACCTTTGCCGCGGCTCCGGAGCACACTGCCCGCCCGGTATTTATGGCGTTATGGGCTCCCTCCCTTCTTCTGCAGCCGCGGTTCCCTGCCTCTTAGGGAACCGCGGCTGTGCTTTTAAAATCATCTCGGAGCCCTTCCTGTCTTGATGGGCTCCGTGCAGCATTGTCCCGCCTCTAAAGGAAGTTGTTTACCACTTCCTTTGGAGGCGGGACAATGCTGCACGGAGCCCGTCAAGACAGGAAGGGCTCCGAGATGATTTTAAAAGCACAGCCGCGGTTCCCTAAGAGGCAGGGAACCGCGGCTGCAGAAGAAGGGAGGGAGCCCGTCAAGACAGGAAGGGCTCCGAGATGATTTTAAAAGCACAGCCGCGGTTCCCTAAGAGGCAGAGAGCTGCGGCTGCAGAAGAAGGGAGGGAGCTGACAGGGAGGGAGCAGATATGGATGGATGGAGGGGGCTGACATGGAGGGAGGGAGCTGGGATGGATGGATGGATGGAGGGAGGGGGGCTGACATGGAGGGAGGGAGCAGATATGGATGGATGGAGGGAGGCTGACAGGGATGGAGGGAGGCTGACAGGGAGGGAGGGAGGCTGACGGAGGGAGGGAGGGAGGGGGGGGCTGACGGAGGGAGGGGGGCTGACATGGAGGGAGGGAGCAGATATGGATGGATGGATGGAGGGAGGGAGCAGATATGGATGGAGGGAGGGAGGGAGGGGGGCTGACAGGGAGGGAGGGAGCTGACATGGAGGGATGGAGGCGGCTGACATGGAGGGAGGGGGGCTGACATGGATGGATGGAGGGAGGGGGCTGACATGGAGGGAGGGAGGGAGGGGGGCTGACATGGAGGGATGGGGGGGGCTGACATGGAGGGAGGGAGGGAGGGAGGGGGGCTGACATGGAGGGATGGAGGGGGGCTGACATGGAGGGGGCTGACATGGAGGGAGGGAGCTGATATGGAGGGAGGGAGGGAGGGAGGGAGGGGGCTGACATGGAGGGATGGAGCACTGGTAATGGGGTTGAGGGGACGAGCACTGGAAATGAGCTGATTAGGGGAGGCTAGGACTGGTAATGAGCTGATGGGGGGGGTAGGACTGGTATTGGGCTGATTAGGGGAGGCTAGCACTGGTAATGGGGTTGAGGGGGGATTAGCACTGGAAGGTACTGGGAGTGAGGACTGGAAAGGGGCTGATATTGGGGAGGGTTACTGGGACTGGAAAGAAGTGAAGAAAACGAAAGAAGAGATAAGAAATGGCAGATGGACCATAGACCACAGAAAGAGAGCTAAGAGAAGACAGGAAAGCAGAAGCCTCAGATCGGGACCAGCATGATCAAAGAATAAATTGGTCAGACAACAAAGGTAGAAAAATAATTTTATTTCATATTAGTGATTTGACTACAAAATCATCATAATTTTGAAATCAAATGTTGTTACTTGTTGTTGTGATATTTTCTGGCGTTTTTTTTTTTTGGTGTGTGAAGGAAGAGGGGTAGTCTTATACGGCGAGTATAGGCCAAACACCTATATTTTAACAGGAAAAGTAGGGGGTCGTATATAGCATTAAGGTAAGAAACAATATATGCAGTGTTAGATTTGTTTTAAATGTCGCAATGGTTTTGCGGCTCCCAGTTTTTTTTTTCCCTTCGGAAACGGGTCCAAGTGGCTCTTTACGTCTTAAAGGTTGCAGACCCCTGCACTAGGTCTTCAAGCTCACTCTACTAGGGCGCAAACTACCTCTTGGGCAGAATATAGACTGGTCCCACCCGTAGAGATATGTCAGGCAGCGACATGATCTTCACTGCATACCTTCATGTGTCGTCATCGTCTTGACGTGCAAGCAGCGGGTTTTGCGCATTTTGGAGCGGCAGTGCTTCAGGCCGTACTCGCAGGTCCCTCCCACAGTTAGTTACTGCTCTGGTACATCCCAAACGTGCTGGACTGGAGAGACAATATGGAAGACAAAATTAGACTTTACCTGCTAATTGTCTTAAGTCTCTCCAGTTCAGTCCAGGATCCACCCTGCTCTAATTTCACATGGTCATGAGGGGAGTATGTCAGTCAGGCTCGGGGGGACCTTATGGGAAGAATTGCATCAGTTACATTTCGGGGTCCTTTCGGAACAGGCGGAGTTGACAAGTCGAATCCGCTTCGGCTTCGCTCTCCATACCATTGGGGTGCTGTACATAGTTTGAACAAGGGATTTGGGTCGCTTTTGTTGACAACAGTTTTACTGCCAAGTGTGTTACATGGCTTTTTAGGCAGTGCTGATTGCAATTGGTCAGTTCTTATTAGTTGTTTCAGTTCTGCTTCGTCAATAGGATACCAATTCTAGTGACTCCAAGGGGGAGCTCTTCTACTGGTGTGATTCAAAGTTTGATCATGTTCAGTCCTCAGCTGCTGAAGGTGGGTGGTAACCCAAATGCGCTGGACTGGATTGAAGGGACTCAAGGAAAGACAATTAGCAGGTAAGGTCTAATTTTGCTATTGAGATCAGCCTTCTGGTCTTCTGCATACTTCTCTTCATTTGTGCTGAATAGCTAATTGCTTTGTTACCATGGATTTAAATGTACTGTGCGCTCAAAGTTTTGCACACATTTAGCTAATGCAAAACTCCTTTCTGCACTGGTAGTGTACAAAATTGTATGCAAAACCTAGCATATTTTATTGCATCAGCCCATGAGATCATCGGACACTATTGCCCCAAAAATATGTGATCTTTCAAGATTTTTTATTCTTCCTTTCTTTCCCTTTCATTTTAAATGTTTAGCCAGGTGAGCTACTTCACTGTTTTGTACAGGAGATTCTTAAATGAAGGGAGGGCCACAGAACAATAGGAGTGTGAATATTTGGGAGCCGGGAAAATTTATTTTCCTTGATATTCGTTTTTCTCATTTGGGGTTTCTTTTTTTTTTTGTCTTTTATGCTTATTTTGTCTCTCTCCTACTTTTTACTCTTAGCTTTCTTCTTCCTCCAGCTACTTTTGGGGTTTTTTCCTTCTGACATTTCTCTTCCTGCAGAATTGGAGAGAGTGTTCTGATGTATATGTATTTTTAATAAATTTGTATGTACACATTCACACCACCTTCAGAGCAGATTTGTAAATTAGTCCTTCCTTATCCTGCTAGACTAGTTCATTTGAGTGGGTTATGCTCCCCAGCCAGCAGGTGGAGGCAAACGAGAACAACTTTTAGTAATGTCACTTTCCCTGGTACAGCACTGAGAAGCCAGGATTGTGTGCCTCCTGCAGGTGTCGAGGTGTGTGGACTGATGCAGCAGGGCAGATAGTCCTGTCTACCCTGGCCCAGATCAAGGTCTTGTGGCATTTGTCTTTTAGACCTTGGCCCAGCGTTTGCTCAGAGCTTGGATGCGCCCATTGTCTCTGAGCCGACAGTTTCCCTGTATCCAGCACTGTTACTCATGAGTTTTAGCACTAGTGGGTTTAGAGTGGACAGGAGGATCCTGTTGAGCCCTTGAAGGGAATTGATAAGTCTGGGCCCAGTCCCCCCTTTCCCTCTTTCTGCATGTTCTTCTTAATTTTACCTATCATTTAATTTTTGTCCTATTTCTTTATTTGGCATTCTGTCTGATACTTGAATAAAGCAGCTGGACATTTCCAGACCTGTATGGGCAGCTAGGAAGGCCTTTTTTCAGGTTTCTTCAGCTGGCCCGTCAGGTGCAGGGATTCCTTTATTGACTGGGAGTTACTTTTTGCCATGGTTTTCTTTTCCAGTGGGGGGAGGGGTTCCCTCATGTCGTGGTTTGTTTTTTTTTTTTGACACATGAGCTCTGCTGCAGTGCTAGGTGCATGAAGGTATGCAGCTTGTGGCTGTCGCGTGAGCACTGCTGCTGACTGTTTTTACCCCAAGTACAATAGAAAAAACCCAGGGCCATTTTTCAGCAATGTTGGGGCCCTAATGCCAATTTTTCTGCCTGTTCCACATCTCCCATGATCTTCCTGCCAGTGGGAACAGTGGTCATCTTGGATGGCTGCATAGTGAGGCTGCTGCAGATTCAAACCAGCCGGCCCCAGAGGGTTCTCCAGAGCCACAGGGCCCAGTCTCAGCCAGCTTTGAGCATTAGCAACTGAAACAGCTCACAGGCTATCTTCAGTCTCTGGAGCTGTGTGGCAGCCCCCTCTCTGTGGTCCCGATGTCTCCTACAGGGGACTCTGGGCCTTCTGGCGGTAAGGTGGTAAAGTGCCCCTACCTTTCATTTTTTTTCTGTCTGTTCCTCAGAGATCCCAGCCCTCTGCTGTCTGTGGGAAGGCTGAGGAGAAGAGGAGAACTGTCTACAGTAGTGAGCCAGAAGGCAGGCCCAGAGGTTCCTCACTTAGGGTTCAGCAAGCAGCATGGGGGTAGTTTAGGACCATAGAGCTTGGGCATAGCCAATTCCTCCAATGGGCCTAAACTTGAGAAGGGTCAGACCTTTTCAGGGGTTCCAGCGATCTTGGGACTCTGCAGACATCTATTCAGGAAGCTGGTAAGCCCTCATAATGAGATCTGGCAGGTCCCTTCCAAGGAACCAGGTCATCAGAGGAATCCCTGTTTTACTCAAAATGGACCTGTATCACATCAAATCGGTGGATCTTGGAGTTCCTTGAAAAGGAGTGCACAATGGAGTTTGCATAGCCTTTTTGGGATGGCTTTGTGGAGTCGTCTTGTAGCTTCTTAACCAAGAAGGTGGTGGTTAAGGAAACTCTCTTCAGAGCCTCCTGCAATTGCCCCCTGCAGAACAAAAGCAGGGGTGGTATTTTGTTTACTTTGTGATGTCCAAAAAGTTGAGTCCTGACCAATTCTAAGGAAGACAATGCGAAGCTAAGAGTGACCCACATCTGTATGGAGACTCTCATGTTGGTCATTGCGTCGGTGCAGCAAGAGGATTTTTTTTATCCTCTTTCTGAAGCATACTTGTATATTCTGATCCAGGAGCAGTATTGGGGTTTCTCCACTTTTGCATCCTGGGTCACAGTCTTCGGTTTTGTCATGCCTTTTGCCTGGTCGAGGTGCCTCGCGCTTTCTCTAACGTCATGATTATGGTGGTGACCTTTGTTTTCATTCAAGGAATCCAGGTTCACCTGTAACTGAACAACAGGTTGATTTGATCTGATTCCATGGAGACGTCCAGGGAAGACACACCCCAGGTGATCCAGTAGTTGGAGAAGCTGGGATGGGTGACAAGCACCGTAGTTCCCTCCCAGGACTTGGAGTATCTGGGTGCCTGCTTCAACACTAACTTGGGCAGTGCTGCTCACTCCAGAAAGGTTAGACAAGTTACAGCTGCAGCACAGGGGTTTTTACTCTTAGGCAACTCCCAGGGCCTGGGACTACCTGCATCTTCTATATTCGATGGAGCCGACCCTGGAACTGATACCTTGGGCAAGCATGTACATGTATTCCCTGCAGAGCCACCTTCTGACTCCCTGGTCTCCCTGCTCCCAGCTGGTTGAACAATGCTTACCTGTTCCCCAAAAGATTAATGGGAAATTGGTCTGGTGGCTACTAACTCACCCTCTAATGGATGGTATGCCTCTGGAGGTGCCAGATGATAGTCGCCGTAGATGCTAGCCTTCTAGGCTGAAGGGGTGCATTGTCCAGATCAGTTTGTTCAGGGGCAGAGGTCCCCTCAGGAAGCTGCCTAATCGATCAAAGACTAGAGGCCAGGGCAATCTGCCTTTCTCTGGAGAGGTTTTGCTCCCTTCTGGAAGGCAAAACGGTCAGTGTTCTCAGACAATCCCTTGGCAGTGATGTAGGTAAACAAGCATGGTGGCACTTGCAGTTCAGCTTTGGCCAAAGAATTGGCAGAGCTCGTCATTGGGCAGAGGCTCATCAATCCACTCTGTTAGTGGACCACATATCAGGTGTCATTAAAGTGCAGGCCACCATCTTGTGTTGGAAAACCTTGGATCCTGGCAAGTGCAATTTAAGTAGTTGCATTTCCAACCTCATGTGGCAGTGGGGCCTGCCAATGTCGGATCTGTTAGTCACCCAGGGGCCAAGGTGAAAAAAACATTTTCAGCTGCAGAAAAGATCCATGGGTGGTGGGCTTGGATGCCTTTATTTGGGATTGGCTCTAGAAAGGGGACTTCTGTATGTCTTTCCCCAGTAGCCCTTGATGAGTCTACTTTGGTCCCACCTGGGCTTGACCATTTTAGTGGAACCAGACTGGCCATGCAAGCCATGGTACATGGATCTCTTGAGCCTGTTGGTGGGGTCCCCTCTATTGCTATCTCAGGAGAGGGGTCTTCTGCGACATGGTCTTTGGTCATGGAGAATCATGTGCCTTTGCTTATGGCCTGACCCTTGAGAGACATAAACTGCATAAGAAAGCTGTCTGTTACTGCTGCAAAGTATCCTTTCTTAAGACCCAGAAGGCCACTACATTTTTGGTCTACATGACGATCTGGGGGGGTTTTCAAGAGGTGATGGTCCTCTCAGGCCCTGGATTCTAGGAAGGTGAATATAGTTGCCATTTTGTCCTTTTTTTTTTTTTTTTATAGTCCAGATTGGATCAGGATTTTGCTCAAAGGTTCGGGTGGTTGCCCCCTCATGCTATTGGAAACATTTTTAGGGAGTGTCCTTAGTAGCGCTCCCTGATGTGTCCCTTCCTCAGGGGTGCATTTCCCTGTGCATCCAGTTTTACCATAGTGGAGTCTTGCCCTGATGTTGAAGGTGCTTATAGGTCTCCCCTTTGAGCCCCTTCAAATGGCTGCGTTCTCTCAAAGATTTGACTCTGAAAGTGGTATTCCTGGTGGCTGTTGAGCTTGCCAGGCAAGTATCTGAGCTACAGGCTTTGTCTTTTCTGATCATTTCTCAGAGGACTGAACCATCCTTTCTCCTTAAGGTGCTGTCTTCCTTTCATTTTTAATCAGTCAGATCCTGCCTTCCTCCTCGGCGAAGGTCCTTCAGAGGAAGTGACGTTGCCCTGCTCGATGGCAGCTTGAGCAGCAAGCTCTGGCTAAAACCCTCCCTTTTTGGGCTTTTAAAGCAGTCCCCCAAGATCCACAGAAGCATTCCTATGCAGGTGAAGTGCTCTGGAGCTTACAGGGAGCTTCAGGATGGTGACGTGGCAAAAAAAATATTGATATCGGGAGTTTTGTCTTCACTGGAGGATGGCAGGAGCAGCATATTGAGGGTGAGGTGGCAGCTGTTGTGGCATGTGAGCTGAATGCTGAAGGGGAGGAGAGTGAAATGAGGCAGGCAGCAGCTTTGCTGCTTATCTCAAAGGAGGAGTTCCAGAGCTGGTTCCAGGAGGTTAAAGAATAGGTAAATGCAGCTGAAGGTGAGCTGAGAGTGAAACTGGAGGAGATGAAGGCGGAAGTGGCAGAGCTTGGATGAAGTGTGACTGAGTATGAGGAACAGCTGGAAGAATTGAGTGTGGTGACATCGGACACTGTGGTGCAGTTCGAGGCATGAGAGGAGGTGAAGGGGGAACTTCTTAAGATCGAGGACTTGGAGAAGAGATACCGCAAAAATAATCTGCGGATCCGTGGTGTAGTTTATAGTTTATTAAAGCTTGATATACCACCTACTGGAGGAGCTGGAGTTTGCAGACTAGAAAGTGGCAAGTGTGGTCTGCCTGGAGCTGCTGAAAAAGGCAGGAGTGGACGACCTACTGACAGTGATAAAGATGGACAGAGCACATAAAGCCCTTGGTGGCTATAGAGGCAATTTGCCACAACATTGTGGTCTGTATCCCTGACTTTGAGCTGAAGGAGCATATTGCAGCCACAATGCGTTCCTTATCCAGATTTGAATGACGGGGTATAAGTTGTCTATCTTTGCGGACTTGGCGTTGGGGATCTTGCAGCGGCACAAAAAGACTTTGGTGGAAAAGCGCTAAATTGCTGCTGGAGCAAGTGAAATGGTTTTACCCCTTTTGCTTTAGCCTTCCTAAAAGATGCAGAACATGGCATGTGCTCACCTTGAGAGAGGCGGCAGAAGCACTTAGAGGCTGGGATGGCTGTGGGGGACGTTACCACTGGCGCAGCCCCTAAGAAAGGAGGATCCCAGAGTTGTTGGACAACTGTATCAAGAGAGAGCATGAAGATGTTTGGGGGAAGGAATCCAAGATGGCACTTTGAAGTAATGCTGGGGAGGGCGCCCCTACTTTTTGTCTGAGTTTGGCGTTTGGTGGTCCCTTCTTTGCCAGTCATCTTGATGGGTAAAAGGAAAGGGAAACCAGGGCTTGTTCCTGGGGGCGCCAGTCCCTGGGCCCTTTTTCCAGGCCATGTAGATTGTTATGGGGTCTCCTCCACTCCAGCAGGAGTCTTTTTCCTCTGGATCCATCTGGCAGACAACTATCAGGCAGCAGTGATGGGGCGTCATTAAGCCCCATTATGCGCAGGCCGCCACCTAAGCCCAGATGCATGGAAGCTGCTGGAGTCTTCGCAGGCCGGTTCGGGTGCTGCGGTTTCTCTGCCAGGAGCGACTCCCCTTTCGAATGGTGCAATGGGGGTGTTCCCTATGGTTTCCAGGATGGTGCAGAGGAGCTGGGTGAGACTGTCTGGGAAAGATGTTTTTGTGCTTTGTAAACCTGCGGCTGTGACTATATGGACTCATTATGGGACGCTATCCAGGGACTTTCCTCTTCACTGCAAATGTTTTTTCTCAGAGGTTTGTGGGTGATTTGACTGATTTCACGGACAATTCTTGAGCACTCTAAGGCAATTGACTCTGTTAATGGAAGATTGAAATCCCTCGATCATAAAATCAGTCAAGTCATAGGGGATGCCCTGGTGAAAGATAGAGCTGTAACATCTCGCAGGCTGGAACATCTGGAAAATCAAGTGTGCCAGAATAACTTGCACTTTTTGAACTTTCCCAGGTCTCCCCTTATTTTCCTTGTTGATATTGCGGAAAAAAATATCTGATTGAGGTATTAGGGATGGACCCTCTGAATTTGCCACCGATAGTCAGTCAGGTCTCAGTAGCTTTTCCCCAGTTCTCTGTCTGGGAGTCGGGAGGTTTCATTGGGGGATGATCTCGCAGGTTTCCTTGAGTCCTCCTCAGAAGTGGTAACTCAGCGGGCCACTTTACTGGTTGTGTTTGCCCTGGAGTATGATCGTAACTCCGTGTTAAGACTTTATTTCTGTTCTATGGATAAGGTTTTCTTTGTCTCAGAAGATTAGGTTATTTCCTGATTTTTCCAGGCTTACACAGACGCCACCAAGAATTCTTGGCGTTGCGACCTTGAGTGTTAGCTTTGGTGGGGGTGTTTAAGTTAAGATTTCCTTTGTATATGTTTACTTAAATTTGATGGAATAAATCATGTTTATTTTGAGCCGAAGCAACTGTTAGACTTTATTGCTGCAAAAGAAGAAGAGAAACTAAGGGTGGTATGCCCATAAGAACACCACTGTGATCCTTGGGAGGGGGGGGGGGATGCGCTGGATGCATTATTTTCTTTAATGCTTGTTTGATAATTTTGTATTATCTGGATTCCTTTTTTGTTTTGATATGATGGGCTGTAGTTCCATTTTATGTTCATCTGTATTTCGTTTTTGATTTGTAGTATTTCCCTGATCACTATAGCATGAAAGATATGTAATTGTATAAATATTTTAAAAAGAGAGAGAGCGAGAGCATGAATGTGTGGATAATGGGGAAAAGGAGAGTTGGAGTTGACAGTGGTGAGGGGGGCCGGAGCAGGGAAGGTTCCTACTGTTGAGGAAGAGTGAAGTCAAGTGAAGCATGGGTTAGGGGGGAGGAGAAGATAGAGATGGAAAATGGTAGTTGCATCTATCAATGCCAAAGGACTCAACTCCTGGCAGAACATAGATTTCTGGAGTGAGAGGGGATAAGGTTAAGAGCAGATATCTTGTCTGTCCAGGAAATGCATTTGCGGGTTACACAGAAGAGTTGCTAGTCTTTTAAAAGGTATTCACAGGTTTTCTTGGCTGCAAATGCTGGGACTCCCAAGAGGAGAGGAGTTGGGATTTTGGTTGGGGGGCAGGCAACAGGTGTGGAGGTTAAAGTGGTAAGGGATGGAGCAGAGGGAGGTTTATTTTCCTTCAGATGGTAAAGGGGGGTGTTTTGAGATGGTTGGTTATTTCATGTATATATGTTCTGAATTAGGGCCGTACCGAACCAGAATTGTGCCCTGTGCGACTTGCACGTTGGGCGCGCACCCCATGCACCTCCATCCAGCCACCTTCTGTTTTCTCCACAGTGGCGCCGGAAGCAGGGCAAGAGCAGAAAGTGGATGGACAGACGCGGAGGAGAGAGCGCACGCCTGATGTGCTAGTCGCCCAAACATTAAGCAAATCTGTCCCTCCCTGCTCTGACGTCGTGTCAGAGGAGCGAGGGACCCAGATCTGCTTAAAGTGACGCAAAAAGGAGGGAGACCACGTGATGCGTGAGTGAGGGTGGACGTGTCCCGCTCGCTCCGGTGCAGCCCCGACGATTAATCGGCTAATTTATCTTTAAATCTTCGGTGATTGCCTCCTCCCACCTCACTGGTCAAGCCGGCGAACTCGGGCGCTCCATACACTCCGCTTTTCATCCTACCCGACGATGCCTTTAGCACCAAAAAAGGACCGCGAAAAATCAACGAAAGCGGGGCCTTCCTCGGCGGCCATGCCGCAACCGTCCTCGCCAAGTGGAGAAAGTGTTGACTCGGCCCCAGCCGAACTCGCCAAAGAGGTGGTCAAGCTACTTGATCCCAAGTTCGACCTACTCCTAAAAAAACTAGATGGCATGGAAGAAACCTTAACGGCTTTCGGGAATCGAATGGACGAATTGGAAACTCCGTGTAGCGAGTGTAGAGGAGGGAGAGGGCACTCGGGATAGAACGCTTGAGGTCCACAAAAGGCAGCTGCAGGAGCTTCAGCAGAAATTAGACGATCTAGAAAATAGATCCAGGCGCAATAATTTGCGCATTGTGGGCATTGGAGAGGACAAACCGGAACGGGAGCTATTGGCCTTTTTGGAGCGCTGGTTACCGGAGGCCTTGGGCCTGACTGACCTGGCGGCAAGCTTCAAGATTGAGCGAGCACACCGGTTGGGTGCACGTCGGGAAGCCACAGAGCGCCCACGAGTTGTCATTCTCCGCGTCTTGAACTTTCAGCATAAAATGCAAATTTTACAAGAATACCGGAAAAAGGGAGAATTGATGATGGGCAACCGCAAGATTCTTTTATTTCAGGATTACTCCGCGCCAGTGGCGGCAAGGAGACGAGAATTCGGCCCGGTTTGTACAGAACTGTTTCGACGCCATATAAGATTCACTCTGGCATTCCCGGCCACGTTGCGCCTCACCCATCAGGGACAATCACACACTTTTGATAATGTGCAGGCTGCGCAGCACTTCCTAACGAAATGGCCGCCATCGGCACTGGCTGAGTGAAGCGCTCCTGGTTCTGAGAGGCCTTGACAGTTTGTACGGCGAGCTGGCACAGCTGCAGACCGCTATGGTGGTAGGCCCAGGACGCCCGGCCGGCTGAGTGTGCTAACTTGTGTTTTCCTTTTTTTTTTTCTTTTTTTTTATTTTATTTGAGTGGACTGGGCGGACCGGGCTTCTGCTGGTGTCGGCGGCTGTCTCACAGCATATGTTTTTTTGATCTTAATGCTTATGCTATGCCTCTGCTATGCTGGGTGTTGTTCTTTCCTATTATGCTTGGCCTGGCTGTTATATATATTTGCTATGTGGGTGAATGATCTATTATAGATGCTCTACATTGTATAGATCTCTGTGGGAGGGGGGAGGGAGGGTAAGGTTGGGGCTGCCCCGCGGCATCATTTAAGGCTCGGACCTCAGTGAAGTTAACTGAGGTATACGATGTGTCTGGAATTTCGGGGATTTTGGGGGGGGAGGGAAGGGGCTGGGGAGGGGGGGAGGGCAGGGGCTGGGGAAGTAATTAGAACTTATAAAGAGGGAGATCGGGGCCACTTAATTGTTCTGAGGGAATTCCTGAGACGTTCCTGGGGTGTCCTACTCCCCTATTCCAAGACCCTGTTACCTGGGGGCGGAATGGAGGCTGGGCCGTTCCGCACTCAGAAGAGTAGCATTCTTGCTTGTCCCTTGGCAGCATTAACTAAAACTGCTGAATGCCTTCTGATTTGAACTTTGTTACGTGGAATGTGGGGGGGATCAGTACACCGGTGAAACGTACCAAAATTTTGCAAGCCCTTAAGAGGCGCAAGGCTCAGGTAGCATTATTGCAGGAAACCCACCTAACGGCCGCAGAACACGCTAAATTGAAGCGGGATTGGGTAGGCATGGTTTATTCCGCCTCCTCAGACACGAGACGGAAAGGGGTGGCCATCTTGATACACAAAAGCCTCTCCTGTGAACTTCTGGGGGTGGAGGGGGACCCCATGGGTAGATATCTTTTCTTACACGCTAAAATTCAGGGAGCAGAGATCTTCATCGGCAATATTTATGCTCCAAATATTTATAATCATGACTTCTTCCGGGAAGTTTTAAAGAAAATTCTGGCAGCCCCAAAAATCCCGATAGTTTTAGCGGGGGACTTTAATTGTCCCCATGATCCGGTTTTGGATAAATCTCAACATCAGTCTGGGCGGAGATGGGACGCTAAAGGAGTTGGTTTTCTGTGTGATTTGGGGGAGCTGGTGGACACGTGGAGGGTGTTGCACCAAGACAGTAGAGACTACACACATCTCTCGCGAGCCCATAATACATGGTCGAGAATTGATTATATTTTGGTGTCGAGGCAGTGGTTTTGGAAAGTACGTAACGTAGAGATAGAGTCTATTATTATCTCAGACCATGCTATGGTTTGTCTGGGTTGGCGCGGGGAGGGGGTGGGGAGCCGTAAATGGACTTTTCCTAGTCACCTTTGGAAGAAGCCGGAATTTGGGGAGTTCCTGCGGAAGTGTTGGTCGGAATATGTGCATCACAATGAGCAGACGGCGAGTTCGGTGGCAGTCTTCTGGGAAGCGGGTAAAGCCGTCTTACGCGGTCATATCATCGCTTATGTAGCTGCAGAGAAACGTCGGGTTAATGACGATATCCTTAGATTAACCCGAGACTTGCGCGCGGCAAAAACACAGGCAATCCGACGGGCGAGCGGCGTCCCGCCTTATGTGGCCATTCAGAAACAGCTGAACGATTTACTGCAAGAGAGAGCTCTCCAGTCACAGCAATATTACCGCCACCAATTTTTTCGGTACGGTGATCGGTCCGGTAAATTGCTCGCGCGGCTAGTGAGAGACAGGACAGGCCCCCGAGGGGTGATGGTGATTAAGGATGCTGAGGGGCGGCAGCACACGCGCAGTGAGGAGGTGGCGCGTGTGTTCCGCTCCTTCTATGCGCAGTTATACCGACAGGAAGATGGAGATGAGGACCAGGTAGCGACTTTTCTCCAGGGAGTCTCCCTCCCTAAACTCTCGGAGGAGCAACTAACGGTTTTGAATCAACCCATCACGGGGGGGGAAGTCCAAAAAGCAGTGCAGGCGGGCTCCTCACACAAGGCCCCAGGTCCTGACGGCTTCACGTATGAGGCCTATCAGCTGTTAGCGTCTGCATGGGTCCCCACGTTGGTGGCTGTTTATGAGGAGGCGGGTGCCTCGGGCATTTTTCCGCGTGATATGCGCACTGCTAGTATTAGTTTGATTCCGAAATTGGGGAAGGATTTGGAAGACCCGGCTTCCTACAGACCTATCTCTCTGATTAATGTGGACTTGAAACTGTTTGCTTCGGTCCTTGCGAACCGACTTCAATTATTCCTCCCGGCCCTGATAGGAAGACACCAGGCGGGTTTTGTTAAGGGACGTGAGGCTTCAATCAATATAGGAACAGTGCTCTTAGGAATTGAGAAGTGTCTGCTTCATCACGAACCATTGATTATCGCTAGCCTAGACTCGGAAAAGGCATTCGATAGGGTGTCCTGGAAATATATGTTCGCAGCTCTACGAAAGTTTGGTCTGCAGGGACAGTTTTCCCAGTGGATCCAGGCACTCTATGCTGCCCCCCGCGCGATGGTTGACACAGGGGGGGGGACCTCTCACCCATTCACACTGCACAGGGGAACTAGACAGGGATGTCCTCTGTCCCCGCTGTTGTATGTTTTGCAGTTGGAGCCCTTGTTGGTTGCCCTGGCCGAGTCGCACTCTATACGGGGTATCGCGTGGCGGGGAGGGGGCATTAAGGTCAGTGCTTTTGCAGATGATCTCTTACTATGTCTTACAGACCCGGAAAGGTCCCTGCCAGAAGCCCTTCGCCTTATTGAGACTTTTGGAGCCTTCTCTGGACTTCGCATCAATCGCTCGAAGTCCCTGGTTTTAGATGTGGATAACCAATCGCGCTCGATCTGGCGGGGGGTCTTTCCGTTAATGTGGGCAACTGGACCCATTCGTTACCTGGGTATATATATTCCGGCGCACCCACGGAGTCTCTATGAGGTCAATATCCGGCCGCTGCTGCTGTCGACGATGGCCAACCTGCAGAAGTGGAGAGATCTCCCGCTCTCCCTTATGGGACGGATAGCTTTGGTGAAAATGGTGGAATGGCCGCGTTGGATATACCTCTTACGGCAACTGCCCTTATGGGTCACTCGGCGGGATTTGCTCGAGCTACACAGTAGACTGGGTCGGTTTATCTGGCAAGCTAAAAGGCCTAGGATAGCCCTAGCAGCGCTAATGCGACCAGTGAATGAAGGAGGTGTGGGCTGGTCCTCCCTCAGATCCTATAATCTTAGTTACCTAGCACGCCGGGTGAGTGATTTAGTTATGGGGAACGAGGAGCGCCTTCCTCTCACTCTGCTGGATCAGGCCTCCGAGCCGTGGCATAGAGTATATCTGTTGCACTGTGGGGGTTCGTTGCTCCCGGCGTTTTGGAGGAACTCGTGTTATTTGCGAACGCTTCGATCGGTGTGGAGGGTTCTCTGTAGGTCTCATGCGCAGCGCTGGTCGATCACGGATTGCCTGCCTTTGCTCGGTAATCGAAGTTTTCCGCCTGGGAGGGAGGGGAGCGTGGCTCGGGCCTGGCAGCGAGCCGGGGTGGAATATCTGGGACAGCTGCGAATGGAGACCTCTGGACAGGTGGAATCGTTTACGCATCTCTGTGCTCGGTATCGACTGCAGAGGTCATCCTTTTACTTCTATTTACAGGCTCGCCACTATGTGGCAAGTCTAGTTAAGGATGCATCGCCCTGGTCGGGTACAACTAGCCTCTGGGGATTGATGAATAGACTGCAGGAGACCTCATCTGCAAGTCAGCTGCGCGCTGAGCTGGCCCCCCCGTCCACCCTACAATGTTTATCCCAGTTGGTGGATCGCTGGCGAAAGGATGGGCTGGAGGGCCTTACTGAAGAGACTCTCGGACAGGCTTTTTTGCTACTTAGGGGAATAGTAGAAGCAGTACGGTATCGTGAATTGCAATTTAAGCTGCTGTGGAGGGCGTATGTCTCAGAGGTGAGGGCGCGGCGGATGGGCATCGTTTTGGTGGATGTGTGTGGTCTCTGTAAGAAGGAGGTGGGAACCTTATTGCATAGATTTTGGGCCTGCTCCACCATCTCTGTCTTTTGGGAGGGAGTTGGGGCAAAACTGAGTTGTTGGACTCACACCGCTAACCCTACACCCTCTCTGGTGTATATTTCATTTGGCCTCCCCGGGGGTCCATGGTGCACGGCCTCAGAGACAGTTCTATGAAAAGGGCTTCTTAGTGGCCAAGCGCTGTATTCTGCGCCATTGGCTCTTTGAGGGGGGACCGGGACTGGAAGAATGGGAAAGCCACCTGCGTGACTTGATGCAGATGGAGCGTAGAACTGCCACATTGCTCGGGCATAGGGCATGGGAAAGATTTCAATCAATATGGGAGCCTTTATTTGGTTCGGCTGGGTTGACCAACGGTGAGGATTAAGTGGGTTGTCCCGAGAGTGTGGTCCTCTTTGGGGACTGGTTTGGGGGGAGAACTGGGTACGCTCAGGAAGGCGGGATGGGTGTGATTTCCCGTGGACGTTTTCTGGAGTAGTAACTTGGGTTTGGGCTACTTAGGGTGGGGGGGGGGTGTTCTGGGAGGGGGGGAGAGGGAGCTAGGGAGACTGGGGGGAGGGGGGCGGGTATGTTTCTTTCTTTTTGTATCTGTTTCTGTCTCTCTTTCTTTATCTGTTTCTTTGTGTTCTCCTGGTTGCTGTTCGTATTATTGGTGACTTGGGAAGTGCCCCTGTGCGTCTGATACTAGTTATGGGGGTCCCTTAGGGCCCTCGGGCATTTGGAAGCTTTGGTGAGGGGATAACCTTATCTTGCTTGTCCTTCAGTTGTCAGGTAATAGCCCCTTTGGGTTGATCCTTTGTTCTTATTGAGTGATTTCCTGCATTCCTCTGTTCCTAGTTCTTATTTTATTTCCTTGTTTACACTGTACTAACTTGTTTGCCCTCCCTGTCTAGGGGTGCACAAGTGACTGTATGTTTATATGTGGAAATAATAATAAAAATGATTTTACATAAAGTGACGCAAAAAGGCTTAAGGGGCGCATTTCGGCTGTCTACTGTTGTCCTGCTGCCGCTGAGAGAAGAAAAAGTGGTGGCAGCAGAGCAACAGCAGGCAGCCGAAATGCACCCCTTAAGCCTTTGCGCACTGTGCAGTCCTGTTCTGAATGAAAGACGGGGAGTTCTTTGAGGTGAGGGGATGGTTGACAGAGTTACAGGAGCACCCTATTGTGAGGGAGATTTTAATATTACTGTAAATTCAAGGGTGGACAACAATGGAGGGGCCTCATTGGGGAGAAAAGTGTACAGAAGGTGTCTGGGAAGATTAGTGAACCACCATGGTGGATTTGAGGAAGGATGAGGGGGTGGAGGTTCAGTTTGGTGACCAAATGATTCTTTGTTAGAATAACAGGGATGGACATCCGGTGACGTCACCAGATTGCATGGCGGTGCCGTGGACGGGCTCTGCCATCACACCCTGCAAAAAGGTGGAAATAACACCCCAAATAATAGGGAGGCGGTGGCGCGATGCAGGGGAAGTAAGCATAATACTTCCCGAATTTGATTGATGAGAGATTAGGTGTGCCAAAGCGGCCGATAGTGAAGCCCGGGTTGGCAGGGAGCGGGAGCGGTACCACTTGGTGTGAAGACTGCAGCGAGAGCAGGCCGTGGAGACTGTAATTTGAGAGGTGAGCGCGGCGGGAACAGGGCCACCAGAGGGATAGTGCTGTGCATCCTTACCAGACTGAAATTGACGTGCTCTGGTGGAGCGTGAGGCTGGCGAGAGAAGAGATCGCGAATGTGGAGATCGGATGGCAGGGGTGAACCGTGCGCTGTAGGCAGATCGGAGAGAGACGGAGCCTCACGGAGTCCCCAGAGCTGGAAAGGAGCAAGCAGAGCTGCAATAAATTATCCGGAACAAAACAGGAGCTGCCGAAGTTGAAGCAGAGGAGAGCCTGTGAGCGGAGACCACGTGGCAGCCTAGTGCGAGGGAGACAAGAGCAAAGGTAGCTGCTGCTCTGGTGAATAACCCAGAGAGAGCAGGAGGTGTAGCCCAGGAGATCTGACAGGGGCACGGAGCAAGAGAAGTGCTGAAAAGTAAAACGCGGTGGAAGAGAGGTAAAAGCTGGGGCTGGGGGAGAACGAAGCGCAGCAGTGGACCGTGAGCAGCAGAGCTAAGCACAGCTCAGAAGAACGCGGGGAAGCCCATCAGGGCCCAGTTCAGTCCTAAATAAAGGTAACACCTGGTATCGGTTCCCAGAGAGCTCGGGGAGGAGAGCATTATTGATAGAAAGCACACATTGCCAGGTACAATTAGTCAAAGAAAGCACCGAGTAGCAGTTGTTGATTGCGGACACCCCTGGGCCTTTGGGGTAGGGGGAGAGAGGCTGTATGGAGAAAGCAAGAGGAGGGATGTCTACCAAGAAAAATTGGCAGAATTTAGTTCGTCTTATGCACTTCCCAAAGGAAGAAAAGATGGGGAGAAGGAAAACAAAATGTTGGCTGACCATGTGGACAAACAGGAAGATGAAATGGAGGGACAAGGGACTCCAGGAGTAGCAGACATGATTAAGATGTGGCTAGAGGAGTTGAAAGAGGAACTCAAAGCAGAAATAAATGGAGTTAAAAATGAGCTAAAAGAGACCTTACAATCTCTAAGACAAGACCTGGTGGATCTGGGAAACCGGGTGGAAGAAACAGAACAGCAGGTAGAGCAGCAGGGGGAAGTCATGGAGATTCTACAAAAAGGATGTGATGAGTTCAGGCAAGCCCAGGAAGAAATGAATAACTTTCATGGTCTTCTCTTAAGCGATAACTATACCGTAACTAAAAAGAAAAAATCGCTCAACAAAACTTTGTGGTTTAACCTCAATTCTTGTTATAGATTTTACTACTCCTATATACTCATGACAAGAGGTCTCAGACAACCATAGCACTGTTTTATGGACTTAATAAATGCCCTAATAATGTGCTCGTTGACATCAGTGACCTCAATATCAGGTAAAATCTTAATTTTCTACCAAAAAATAAATTCTATTCAAGAAAGTAAATAGGACTGCTGTTCAACTGTAGGATCATGCAAGGAGTGGTGAATTCCCTCCAAATGTCACTCCTCTTCAAACGTTCCTATTATACACTAGAATATGGAAGTACAGAAGGAGTACTTAGCTTTCTTTTAAATCTTTGCTCCTCCAACGTTCCATTCAAATATGCCCTACGCCAACAATCAGGCACCCTAGTGTTTCTCCAAAATCAGGTTCCTCAGGGGATCTTCTCTCCGTCCTTACATTCTAAAAGAAATCATGCCAACTATCTGGTTACCAACCTTAACCAAATAATCTTTCCACATATTAACAGCCTTTTTGAAAAAAAAAAACAAAGGAAACCAAACCTGTAAGATGATGCTGCACACGTGTATAAAGCTAAAACTGCTGTAGATCTTCAAGTCTTATTCCGTCCACTTCACATGAATGCTAAAACGCTGCGCATGCGGAGTAATGGCAAGAACCTTCAATTTAAGGTTCCTCCTGTTCATACCGATTGGGCAACTCCAATACACCCTCCTAGTCTGTTCCTGACGAAATCACAATGCCCCAGAACTGGCTACACTGTTAACAACTTCTCATAATTCATCATAAACAAGCCGCCCATTCCATGGTCACGTTCAAACCCTTAGGCGCTACCGTATCCAAAGTGAAAATCCATTTTTGTTCTCTGATGACTAATACTTGGTCCAATGACTTACCTAACGCTCCTCCCCACACTTGATCTATGCACCAACAGCGCAGTTGCTCAAAAATATGCCCCATAGTGATAGAATGCTGTACTAAAGGAGATTCTTTCTTTCTACAATTTATTCTGCTTCTATGTTCACTCATCCAAACTTTAAACGGGCGGATGTTTTTCCCTATGTACAGTAAATCGCAAGTGCATTTTATTATATAAACCACATTCATGGAATCGCAGGTAGTGTTGTACCTTAATTTATGGGTAAAACCCTTATGTTCAAAACTAGTTAGCTCCATAGTTATGTCACAGATGGTACACTCTGTGTACTTCCTATGCCCCCTCTGCTCCCCAGTTAATCTTTCAGGGTATTGAGGTCTCAACACAGCCAGGCTCAGCTGCTCTTTTAAATTCTTGTTCCTACACCAAACACACCGTATCCCGAAAGATTAATTGGGGAGCAGAGGGGGCATATGAAGTGCACAGAGTGTACCATCTGTGACATAACTAGTTTTGAACATAGGGGTTTCTATCAGGTAGAGCACATATTCAATGAGACATACAGAGTTAATTCAAAAACCACAAGTAGATCAGTGTTCTCCCCACTACCTGTTTGAATGGGCATGCTACCCAATTGATTATACTGACAGCCTAGCTAACTTAATCTGATATACTCGCATATCAAAATAATGAGTAGGAATGGAAAAATGATTTGTGATTTTGTAATTAATACGTATACTTTGAGGTTTAATATAAATGAATTGGACACTTACTTTGTGTGTGTCACTGTTTCAAATTCATTTATGTGGAACTTACTGAAAGACAGCTAGTTATGTTGTCTTCTACCGGCCAGCTTATAGTGTGATCCACGTAGCTACTCCTTTGTGCTACCCATCTGGCAAAACTTTCTGGGGAGAACAATAGATCAGGCCTTGACAGATTTTGTGTGGTTTTAGGATGCAGGCCAAAATCTTAGGAGCCAATGCTTGTGACCCACCCCTCATGACCCTGCCCCGCCCGCCCGCCCCCCTGCTGATCTCCTATTCTCAAGTCTCAAGAGGCTAGCACCAGAGTTCCTATACCATGCAGCATTTTGAGACAGAAATACATACAACACCTTTTATAGCTTCAGATGTTAAGTGTCTCTATGGTGCAATAGTGGTGTGCCTATCTGTGCGTGAAATATGGCAGTGGGTGGGGTGCAAGGCTGCCTTGCATGTATGTGTGTGCTGCAGAGCCTCTGCATATGGTGCAGAGATGGGGTGCCAGTGTGTGTGTGTGTGTATTATGGAGGGAAGGAAATGCACCTTTTGTCAATACCTTCCACTCTGCTCTCTCCCTCTTCAATTTATTTATTTATTAGGTCTTTTATACTGCTTTATCATTTCAGTCAAAGCGGTTTACATTGTAACTTAAACTTGGTAATGTACATTAAACAGGGACATTGATAACTTGGAATTTTCTGAGGCAGTGGAGGGTTAAGTGACTTGCCCAAAGCCACAAGGAGTGCTAGTGGGAATCAAACCCTGGTCTCTTGGTTCCCAAGCCAGGGCTCTAACCATTAGGCTACTGCTCCACTCCTCAGTCCCTCTCCTTCTGGCTCCCATACTTTGTTAGCCTTCCAGATTCTTCCCCCTTCACAACCACCCACTAGCACTCCTATCCTTTGCTTTAAATCTTCCATCCTCTTTTTTTAAAAAGCCCATGCCCCTTTAAATGTTCCCTGCTTTCTCTACCTCACTCCTCCCCCCCACCATCTGTTTGTTGCTGCAGGCCACAATCACGGCTGGCCCTTCTTTTCTGCCAGTAGGAGATGGGATCCCCAGGGCAGACATAAAGGGGTCGCGGGGGGGGGGGGGGGGGGGAGGGTTCAAGAAATCCTAGGTGTCAGGTGCAAATTTCTGGTCACCATGGTGACCTGGTGCCTGGGATTTATTAAGCCTTGTACTAGATGAAAAATTAATGAGAATGGGTAAGAAGAAATGAACTTAAGAGAGTGATAATTGCAGCACTGAACAAGAGAGTTTACAGTTGGCATAGGGGAAAAGTGGGGTCAGAAGGGAGCAGTAAAACAAAAGCATATTCTGTAGCACCGAATTGGAACTGGTTGCACATGTTGTCATTGGGTGTGACATGCTATTATTGTAAGGTAGCCTGTATACAGAAAAGGCATAGTAAGATATCACACCTTAGAGTGTTCACACAGTTTCCAGTGGCTAACATCTCTGTATCAGAAAAACACTGGGATCATGACCTTAACAGAATTGTGGGGAATGAAAGTATGACCACTTGGCATTCCCATTCAAGCTGATAAGTGGACAAAGCATACAGAATGTAGCTCATAAAATTCTTTCCAACCCCTCTGCATGTATATTACATATGCATGCGCACACCCATCTGTGTTTGTATCTGCATTTCTTGTGTGTGTTTCTGTGCTGTATGTGTATGTAGCTGTTTTCTTTGTGTAAATGTGTGGGCTGATATTTGTTTATTAGCTTTTATATACCGCACTATTTAGTATCAGAGCGGTTTACAGGAAACGTGAACAGTCAAGCAACTTTACATAGAACAGGCATAAAACATCAAAACAAGCAACTTTACATTAACAGGCATAAACAGCAAATCTAGGTAACAGAGGCAGGGAACTATTAACATTCAAATGCACCAATGAAGGGATGGGGGGTGGGAGGGAGAAAAGGGGAAGGGAGAGGGGATGGGATCGAGGCAGGGGAAGTAGGGAGAGGACGGAGAACTAAGTACAAGTTGAGTAGCAGGATTCAAGGTAAAGTCAGTGTAAGAGGAGAGGCAGCATTATGAGAGTTCTTCATTATGTTATGTGGTCATAAGCCAGCTGGAAAAAGTGAGTCTTTAAAGCCTTCCTGAACGTAGATAGGTCCATGATGACTCGGACTGAGGCAGGAAGAGCATTCCAGAGGGTTGGTGCGTATAAAGAAAAGGCATGGTTCTTGACAGCTTGAGTGCAAGATCTTATAATAGGAGGAGTGACCAGGGTGTTTACCATGTTAGCTCTACGTGTTCTGTTTGGGGTTAGTTGAACCATTGCTGACAGGGAGGATGCGGACGATTTGTGAATGATCTTAAACGTGAGAAGAACTTTATAGGTCAGACGGCTGGAAATAGGGAGCCAGTGTACTTGCATCAGGATGGGTGAGAGATGCTCGTACCTAGAGACACCCTGGAGTGATTGGGCAGCTGTGTTCATAGCCAATTGGAGTGGTGGGAAGATGTATTTTGGGGTGCCATGAAGAAGAATATTTGTGTAGTCAAAGTGCAGGAGGATGAGAGCTTGGAAGACTGATAGAAAATATGGGGTGGGGGGGTCAAGTAGTGGGCATAAATGATGAAGGGTCCTTATCTTCTGGTAGACAGCCTTGCTAACATTATGTATGTGTGCAGCCGTGGTCAATTATTGGTCTAGGATTACATAAGAACATAAGATATGCCATACTGGGTCAGACCAAGGTCCATCAAGCCCAGCATTCTGTTTCCAACAGTGGCCAATCTAGGTCATACGTACCTAGCAGTTTCCCCAAGGGACACAGGTTCCACAATGCTTGTACTGGTTCAAGCATTGATATCCTGGGTCCCTTCTTAATAATGGTTTATGGACCTTTCCTCCAGGAACTTGTCCAAACCTTTTTTAAACCCAGCTACACTAACAGCCTTTACTACATCCTCCGGTAACAAATTCCAGAGTTTGATTACACGTTGAGTGAAAAAATATTTTCTTTTATTAGTCTTAAATAGTTTACCCTGTAGCTTGATTGCATGTCCCCTAGTCTTTCCATATTCTGATAAGGTAAACAATCGATCTACGTTTACCCGTTCCACTCCGTTCATTAATTTATAGACTTCTATCATATCTCCCCTCAGCCGTCTCTTCTCCAGGCTAAAGAGCCCCAACCTTTTTAGCCTTTCTTCATAGGAGTAGCCTTCCATCCCCTTTACCGTTTTGGTGGCTCTTCTCTGAACCTTTTCTAAAATCGCTATATCCTTTTTAAGATACGGCGACCAGAATTGCACACAATATTCAAGGTGCGGTCTCACCATGGAACGATATAGAGCATAGGTGTCAAACTCTGGCCTGCGGGCCAAATTTGGCCCGTAGTGTAATTATATTTGGCCCGCGAGGCTATACCAAATGACTACTAGAGCTAGCCCGCCGGTATTATACAGCACATTCATTCATCGCTAATACTACAAATCCCATAATGCCTTGCTGTTTTGGCGCGTCAATCAGGACAGGTCCCAGAAACGCCCTCTCCTGTGTGACAGAAGTCATAGCGATCTCAAGCTACAACTGTCACTGTGGAACCCCTTCCCAAAAATGGCAAAAAGAAAGGCAGACAACAGGAACTTTCTGGACAGGTGGGAGACAGAATATTTGTTTACATATGTAAAAGACAGACCTGTTTGTCTGATTTGTGGAGTCAACGTGGCTATAACTAAGGAGTATAACATTCGACGACACTATGAAACAAAACACCATGACAAGTACAAGGACCTGGACATGACTCAAAGGAGCCAGAAAGTAGAGGAGATGAAAAGAAGTTTGGTTTCACAACAGAATATGTTCAAAAAAGCCACATCACAAAGTGAGGCTGCTGTAAAGGCTAGTTATATTGTGGCAGCAGAGATCGCAAAATCAGCCCGGCCCTTTAATGAGGGAGAGTTTGTGAAAAAGTGCATGTTGAAAGTTTGTGACATCGTGTGCCCAGAGAAAAAGCAAGCCTTTTCAAACGTGAGCCTGAGCAGAAACACAGTAGCTGATCGCACATGTGATCTTGCCACCAATCTGTATGACCAGCTTTTGGAAAAGGGAAAAGATTTCGTTGCATTCTCCCTTGCTGTGGATGAGAGCAGCGACGCATCTGATACTGCTCAGCTGTCAGTCTTCATCCGTGGAGTGGACTCAAATATGTGTGTTACGGAGGAGCTATTGGGATTCAAATCAATGCATGGCACAACCACAGGAAAGGAAATTTTTGAGGAGGTTTCCAAATGCGTAACTGAAATAAAGCTGCCGTGGGATAAACTCGTGGGATTAACGACAGATGGTGCGCCAGCGATGTGCGGTAAAACAAGTGGACTGGTGGGCAGGGTCCGGGAGAAGATGCAGGAAGAGAACTGTGCAGGTGAACTAACTGTTTATCACTGCATCATACATCAGGAATCATTGTGTGGCAAAGCCCTAAAGATGGAACATGTTATGACCACAGTAACACAAGTAGTTAACTTTATAAGAGCCAAAGGTCTGAATCACCGCCAGTTTAAGTCTTTTCTGGAGGAGTGTGGTTCGGAATACGCAGACGTGCCGTATCACACAGAGGTGAGATGGTTAAGCCGAGGAAAGTACTAAATAGATGTTTTGAGCTACATGAGGAAATATGTCAGTTTCTGGAAAGCAAAGGGAAGGACACAGCAGAGCTTCGGGAGAAAAAGTTTGTGTGAGCTGGCCTTTCTGTGTGACATCTCGAGCCATCTCGATGCGCTGAACCTGCAGCTTCAGGGGCGGGGGCGCATCATCACAGACATGTACGCTGCAGTGAGGGCTTTTAAAACTAAACTGTGCCTGTGGGAGAATCAGATGCTGCAAGGAAACCTTGGCCATTTTCCCTGCTGCCAAACCATGAAAATGCAGTTCTTTACCAACTTGTTCCCATGCGCACAGTTTGCTGAAAAACTCAGTGTACTCGGCGCTGAGTTTAGCCGGCGATTTGCCGACTTTGATGTCCAGAAATGTAGGTTTGAACTGCTCAGTAATCCCTTTGCAGTTAATGTGGAAAACGCACCAACCAACCTCCAAATGGAGCTAGTTGAACTCCAGTGTAATGACACGCTGAAGTCAAAGTATGATGCTGTGGGCGCCGCCCAGTTTCCACAGTTCATCCCTGACACAATGCCTCAGCTCCGCACCCAAGCTGCTCAGATGCTCTCCATGTTCGGCAGCACTTATCTATGTGAGCAACTTTTCTCCTCGATGAAGATGACCAAAACATCTCACAGGAGACGTCTGACTGATGAACACCTTCGCTCGATACTGAGGATTTCCTCAGCTCAAAGCCTGAGCCCAGACATTGATGAACTATCATCCAAGAAGAGATGCCAGGTATCTGGCTTGGGCACATCAGATTAGATCAGTGTGCAGCAAACTGAGCAATAATTAACGTTTTCTTTATGCACTTTTTCTTGCTACTCCAAGACATGGGCTTGAATGGTTGATTAATTTTATTATTGTTATTTTATTTTAAAAATTATTATTTATTATTATTTAAATCTTATTTAATAAATGAATGTCATTGATGATTTTTTTTTATTTGAAATTGGTTTTTGCATATCTGAACTATTAAGTTATAAATTGTATAGTAATAAGTGTTGCTTCATATTCAATGTTAAAGCAAATCTTGTTTGGGTCCATATTAAAAGGTTCATTTGTTCAATGCTGGCCCGCGACTTTGTTCAAGTTTTACATTTTGGCCCACTGTGTATTTGAGTTTGACACCCCTGATATAGAGGCATTATAATATCTTTTGTTTTATTTTCCATTCCTTTCCTTATCATACCTAGCATTCTATTTGCTCTCTTGGCCGCTGCTGCACACTGGGCCGAGGGTTTTAACAAGGTATCCACAATGACGCCTAAATCTTTTTCCTGGGTGGTGGTTCCTAATGTGGAACCTTGCATCGTGTAACCATAGTTTGGGTTGTTCTTCCCTAGGTGCATAACCTTGCACTTCTCCACATTAAATTTCATCTGTCATTTTGATGCCCAGTCTTCCAATTTATCAAGATCCTCTTGCAATTTTCCACAATCCTCCTGGGTTTTAACAACTTTAAATAGTTTTGTGTCATCTGCAAATTTGATAACCTCACTTGTTGTTCCTCCCCAGGTAGTGAACATCCGGCTTAGTCATGAGTTTGTCACGCCCTTGCCCCTTACTTCCAGTATGGAGGGGCGTGGTTATCATAGAAAGTTTCACCTTTTAGCCTTTAACTGACTGGTTCCTTTGCCATGCCCTTAGGGAAAGGTAGTTCAGTCACAATCCACTTGGCTTCAGGTAGAAAAAAACACTTGTAGTTGGTTCGAATGATAAGGCAATGACAGAATTTATTGACTCAAACACAAGGTTCACAAATACTACCCTTGGATACTTTCTCCAGGATTCTTCACAATACACAACAGGACATAAATAAACTCAAAGCAAAACTTTGAGCTTATAGTGTTCTTCAGCTCAAAGATAAAGCCTTTTAACAGTCAATGCTACCAGCTTGGCTAGCATTGCTGTTTAAAGCAAACAAAAACAGCATTTCTCAATGGCAGTTTTCTGTTCTCATAGTCCCAAACACTTCCAGGCTGGTTTGTCTCCTTACAAACAAAGTAAAACTTTTAACAGGACAAAAACGTCTCATAAGCAAACAATGCTCTATTCAAGGCTTTAGGAATATTCAAAAACAAAGCCAAAAACTTTACTTCCTTTCACCATTAGCTCGGCTTCTTGCTGGTGCACTGCTCTGGATATCAGGTGTTTATCAAGCACAATCAGAGAGCTTCAGCTTGCTCTTGCTTTCTCAGCAAACATATTTCTTCTTTAACACAGGACATGCACAAAACCATCTACAGGCTTTCAAGGTTACCTGACTCTGAAGGTTTTCTCTTAAGGGTGGTTTTCTTTCAATCCCTCTGCAGTAAAGGATTGGCACAAGGAGCAATCCATGTATGAGTCTTCGTCATTCACAGCTCATTTGTCTGGTTCACCTAGTTGCATAGGCTCTACCTCTCCTTCCAGTTCATAGGGTTCAGCTGACTGCCTTCCGTTAGAGCTGAGAGCAACTCTGCACTGCTCTGTATTAGACAAGCTTTCAAGGCTCATACCTGGGCCTGGGCTTGTAGCAGCTTCTCCTCCCTCATGCTCTGGCCACCATTCTCCTGTGCTTCCTTGTCCTGTCCTCCAGCTTGTGTTTCTGCGTGGGTCTCTCCCTGAGACTCTCTCTGGGACTCTCCTCCTCCTCTCTCCTGCTTCTTTCTCTATCCTAGACTTAAATCCCCAAGGCTCCAGCCCCACCTTTTCTCCTCTCAGGTGACGGAGATCAGCTTGCCTCCTGGTAGCTGGGTAATTAGGGAACTCAGTGACGTAAGGGTCCTTTACTCTGGGTCTGTTATTCCCTCTCCTTTTCTCCACTAAGGGAACTCTGAAACCTATCCCATCTGGGAATTTCCTGCTTTCTAGGTGTGATTGGGGTTTTGTTTCTCTGACCTTGCAAAATAGGTCCTTTTATAAGGGTGAATTCCTTTCCTTTATCCCTTTCTCTTCTGTCATGATAAGCTTCCTTATCACAGGTTCTACATCTCCCACCCGCAAGGAGGAGGATGGGGAAAAGATTGATGTCTCGATATAAATAAGACCTCAGTCTTCCTGCAATTAACCTTCAGGTTATGCGTAGCGAGCCAATCAGAGACAACATTGAAGCATTCTGAGATGACTGAAAAATCAGGGCTGTCAATGGAGAAAGGTGTATAGAGTAGAACATCATCTGCATAGATGTGATATAGTATGTTGAAGGACTTGATTATTGTACAGATTGGCTGTATGTAGACGTTGAAAAGCAAGGCTGAGAGTGACGAGCCTTGTGAGACTCCTTGCGCTTGCTGGAAGGTGCTTGAAAACTGTGTTCCCAAGCGGACCTGTTGCTGGCGATCCGTCAAATATGATCTAAACCAGTTGAGGGCAGAGTTCCGAATACCCTTCTGTTGAAGGCAGTCAAGGAGAAGGCTGTGGCTGACGGAATCGAAGGCAGAGGCGATGTCCAAGAAGATTAGGATGAATCCCTGCTGCTTCTTATCTATGCCGGTACAGAGCCTGTCTAGGAGTTACAAAAAGGGTTTCCACTCCATGCTGTTGGCAGAATCCTTGCTGTTGTGGGTCAAGAGGGGTGTGGGAGTCAATGTGGTCTTGGACCTGTTGCTGGACAATCTTTTCTAAGATCTTGGTCAGGAAGGGTAGGCTGGAGATTGGTCGGTATGAGCTGATCTCTGATGGGCTTGATTTATTGCTTTTTAACAGAGGTTTGATGGAGGCAGATTTAAGGGACACTGGTAGAGAACCTGTGGAAAAAAACAGGTGTGCTATTCTGGGGATAGCTGAACTTAGGTTGGATCTTGCCTGCTTGATCCAGAATGCAGGGCAAGGTTCGACTGGGGAGGTGGAGGTGTTGATTGTGCCGATGATTTCTATTTGTGCAGCAGAGTATGGGTAGAAAGAATCAAGAGTTAGGTATAGGTGCATCGCCTGTAAGGAGCGGTTCAGGATAGGAATTTTCGTCGTCAAGATTCTCTGAGAGTGAAGTAGTCAAATTCGTCTTGCTCTGGAAGTGAGAGGCAAAATCGGCCAGACTAAGAGTAATTGCTGGTAGGTTCTTAGAGGCGTCATTTGTAAGGGATCTAACAATACTGAAAAGCTCACGGGGCTTGTTGAGCGAGCGCATAAGGGTGTTAGTATGGTATTCCCTTCTCTTGAAATTAACTGCTTTTCGGTGTTCTTGTAGTTTGGCCAGGTAGGGAACGTGGTCAATGTCATGCCTAGAATGCTGCCAGTGTCGCTCAAGCTTTGAGGCGCAATAAGGATTCACGAAGATCGGAAGTGAACCGTTCGGACACATCCTGAGCTGGCGGTGGGCTAGTGACGCTCCGGGGGCCAGAGTCGGGGCCCGGACACGTCCTGTGGTGCCCTTTCCTCCTGTTGGTTTCTGCTGGGTTCCCACAGCTACTGCAGCCGAGCGATGAGATGTAAGTTCTATTGCCGCATAGTGGGCACTTTTTAAAGTTGTATTTAGGCATGATTCAAAAATTTAAAACAAACTAACAAAGTTGTGCAGGAGAGCAGGGTCTGTCTTGCAGGCAAGGCGGAAGGAAGAAGACTGGCCGGACTAGGGGTGGGGCGTGGAGGTGGGCTACCTGGGCGGGCTCAGAGTTCTGAGCTCTAGAGAGCACTTCCGTATGGCGCCGCCCGAAGGATGTCTCGATATGTTCTTCCTCTTAGTAGGCTTAGTGGAAGGAGTGAGGTTTGAGCTAGGGTGTTGCTCCATGTGTCTATTAGCTCAACCAGATTGTTGGTGTCAGGGTTGAGGTCATCAAGAACATTCATGAGGAATGTCTCCTTATCAAAGGGTCTGAAGCAACGTTTGGATGATGGAGGATTGGAGTTGGGTGGCAGCTGGTCACCTCCGGGGTCTGTTGTAATACGGAACAGTATGGCATCATGATCAGACCAGGAGAACAAGTGGGGGGTCCTGGCTGGTCAGACTGTGGAGGGGTGAAGGAGCAAAGATGAGGTCCAGGGTATTTCCTGCCGAGTGAGTGGGTGTATGTATCAGCTGATGATAGTCGCGAGCTTTCATAGCATTGAGTAAGGCAGAGGTTGAAATCACCCACGAGCCAGAGTGGTTTGCGTTGGGTATTCCTATCGCAAGCTAGGTCGAGAACAGTGGCCAGCTTGTCATCACATGTAGATTGTGAGCGGTATAAAAGACAGGCAGATAGGAATTTGTTTGAAATCCGAATGTAGTCAAGGTTGAGTGCACTCTGGGAAGAGTTGCATTGGAAGTGGAGGTTACTTCTGGCAATTATGAGGATACCACCGCCTCTCCGATTTGTTCTCGAGCAATTAAAGAGGTCGTAGCCAGGTGGTAGAAGCAGATTGGTAAGGACGGTGTCTGCATCAGTCAACCATGTCTCTGTGACAAAGAGCAGATCCAGACTCAGATGCTCAATGTAGTCGGTGAGGACGGGCCATTTATTGCGGATGGAAAGCGCATTTACGTGCATACAACTCAGGTGGTGAGGGCGAGGAGACTTCCTTCCTTCTGTGGGTTTCTGACAGAGGTTGGCAGTATATGTGAATGAGCCATCGCTGATGCACAAAAGGATAAGATCTTCTGTAGTTACAAGTGTCAGTATGGTGTAAGGTGTGCGTGTTTTATATGTTTGTATGTGTCTATATTTATGTTGGCTTTCTGTGTGTCTGTGATCAAGAGAACAGATGAGATGAGAAGTGGGGCGGTTTCAAAGGTGCAATTCTTTAACCACTGTGTTAAAATGAGATTAAAAAAATGACGTCAGCTCTTCACTCTTGAGATTTTCTCTCAGCTAGGGGCCTTAACCCCTCTTCCTCTGCTACAGCCACATGCCAGAGTTCTCTCAAGAGCAGGAGGTATTTAAATTCAAAAATTAAAAAAAAAAACAAGAGGCAGGATCTGAACAGCATTGCCTCTTAGACAGCCAGTCAACAGCCCAGCTCTTTTCTTGTTTTTTCCTGTGGACAGGGTACCTCTCACTCAGCTTCAGCCTCTGCAGAGCACCCCAATGTCTGAGGACCGTAGCTGCTCCTCCCTCCTCCCCCCTCCCCCCTTTGGGGCTGAGCATGTAATATGGGGGCAATTTAGGGGCGGCCGCTCTGCCAGAGACTGCTTCTCTCATGCCATCAGGTCAAGGGGCTTCAATCTGCCTTCCACACAAGTTGATTCCACCCCCACCTGATTTAACTCTGCTTCTCACCTTCTCTTCCCTTGTCTGCCAAACAGCCAAAGCAGGGGGAAAGGTGAAACATAAGGTTAAGCATGGCAGCAAGCATGCATCCACATCAGCAGCTGTACCTCCACCAGGTAAGACCGCCTCCAAGCAATCTGGGACCACAACACAGGGGGGATCCACTGCCAAAGTTAACTGGCCTCGCACACCAAGCCTCCCTACTGTTCCTCCTACATAAATCTCTACAGGAAAGCGCTCTCCTCCAGGGGATTGCAGCCCCTCCTAACCCACCCATAGCAGATGCCTCCTGCGACCCCAAGCAGCCTCCTCCGAGGGAGCGGGCAGAGGACTCCCTGCTAGTCCACTGGCATCCTCCCCCACTCCTGAACAATACCACGGGCTCCCTGCGCCGCTTCTTGGCCCCTTGGGAGACCTATGAGCCTTCCGTTGACGACCTCTCCCCCCCAGGTCAGGATTCTCCAGAGGCACCTGTGGAGGACATTTCCTACTCTAAATTCCTCTGAAAGATTTTATGGGCGTTGGCCCTCAGCAATTCCCAAATACCCACCACCAAGCAAGACTTCCAGTCCATCCTCAAGGCCTGTGGCACACCGAAGGAAGTCCCGGCCCTTCCAGTCCCCCAGAATACACCTCTGTCTCCACACAGCCATCTAGAAAGCTCCCACATCGGGCAGCACCATGTCCCAGTGCTTGGACAAGAAGTACAAGGTTTTCATGGCACCGGGATTCCAACATCAGCAGCTCCCACATCAGTCTGTCGTCTTGGAAGCAGCCTTAAAAAAAAAAAAAATCCAAGACTTCTTCACAAACACCCCTAGGCAAAAAACAGACCTTGGATGTCATGGGGTATAAAGCTTACCAAAGTAGCACCTTGACCATGTTTACTGTGGTCCATCAGCCTTAGATAGCGTAGTTACTCACCTGTAACAGGTGTTCTTCAGGGACAGCAGGAATCAGCCTTCACATATGGGTGACGTCGGCGCCGACGGAGCTCTCGTGTGGAGCAATTCCCCAACTTTCAAAGAAAGCCTTTGGGATTGCATCACGCATGCACGGGGCAGACAGTGTGATGGCAGATTTCTTCAGAGGAGTCCGGGTGGAGGCCGGAGAGTGAGAGCTTCTTCCGGAAGTGTTCACACAGATAGTCATCAGGTGGAGTCCTCCAATCATGGATCTCATGGCAGCCTTTCATTTGGCCAAGGCGATTCGTTTTTACAACAGAAGACGAGAGAGGAGGTCGGAGTTGCAGGAGAAGCTGTTCCCCGCAGTCCGACTCAGCACCGGCTTCCCCGACGCTGAGCCCCAAGCCAAGCACATCCTGTGAGACCTGGGTGTCTTCGGGATCCCACGGCGGTGGCTCCTCCATAAAAATAGTGGACTTTGTAAAGAAAAAAATAAATCCTCGAAGCCAGTCGAGGTTCCACCAGTGAAACCCAGTAAGGTCCCGCAGAGGGACTCGGGCAACTTCAAGTAGCAACCCCTAAAGCTCTCTAAAAGGGAGTCCTCGGCAGCAGTGACCATGCGAGGCTCCCCAAGGCTGTGATCCTCGTCGAGGATGCACTCGCAAGAGTGCTGGCATCGGGCCCGAGACCCTTGGTGCCCATGCCGAAAGCTGAAGAGCCACCTGGTATCAAGACCAGAATAGTGCCTTGGAGCAGAGTATTTCTGCCATCCTTGCCTTGCAGCAGACAATGATGGCTGGTTTGTCCACATCATATGCCCCAATAACCAGGCCCCCAACTGTGGGGGAGTCCCCAGGCATCGAGCCAGGCCCCAAGCACCACCGGCCTCGGGCGAGCCCTCTGCATCGATCAAGGTTCCTGTCCCGATCTTCCGATGTCCGGTCCGCCCCGGCCAGTTTCCGGGAGTTCGACCCGAGATCCACCAGGGGACCCCGGTTCCTCGGGGCCTGCCTCTCGAGGCACAGGAGCCCCGAGCCTCGGAATCCTCTGTCCTCTGGCTCCAACTAGGAGACCGATGTTGAGGCTCCCCCAAGATCTCACGACACCAGGATGTTCCATTGGAGCCATCTCCTCTGGAACCCCGGCGCCACTCTCCGACCGAGGATGTGGCCTTCCATGACTTTGTGCAGGATATAGCCTGAGCCCTCTCGGTTCTGACCAAGTCAGAGGAGGACCCGTGCACCGAAGAACTGGAGATCCTCCAGTATGAGTCCCCACCAAAGGAGACTCTGATGGTGAAGGTGCAACCTATCCTCAAGAGGCTGCTCCTGTGGATGTGGGTGACCCCGGCCTCGGTGCCGGTGGTCACTCGACGCCTCGACACAATCTACCACGTCAAGAAGGACCCGGGTTTCCAGAAGTCCCAGCTTTCGCACAACTCCATGTTTGTGGAGTCATCAATGCAGAAGCTCAAAAGCCAGAAGAATTACTTTTCTGTCCTGCCACGCAAGTGCTTTCAGGGATTCATGCTTGGCTGCTGGATACAGGCCTATGAGCTATACATCAGGATGTATCTCAAGGGCCTCATCTAGGAGCTGGCAGGTTTCTCTGCGGGCCTCACCAGGGAACTCCTTCAGATGTTCCAAGCACTGACTACCGGGATCCGGGACTGCTCAATTCCTCTCCCGCGCTAAACACCTGTTTATAGTAACTACGCTGTCCCTTCTGATGGACTGCTAGTGACAGGATGACTTGGCATTTTCTCTTGGAATAGATCCAGATTTTATTTATTTACGTTTCTTATATACCGCACTATTTGCGATCAGCGCGGTTTACATAGAACAAGCAAAATACGACACTAAACAAATGTCTGGTCATTACATTGAACAGGAAATGTTGGAAAACTTGGAGAACAGGGTAAACTATATACATATGCAGTTGATATCAGATCACGTTGGACCAGTGGGTACTAGAGATTCTGGGTCAGCGGTACATATTGGAGTTTTGCAGTCTCTTGGCAATGTCTTCCCTGAGGCCTGCACAAGTGGGTGGCAGTCACAGACATGCTACGACGCCTCCTGCAATTGCAGGATATCTGTACTCTTGCCTCTTGCAAAGCGAGATCAGGACCGCTATTTCATCTACTTCATGTTGCCCAAGAAAGGAGGATCCTTTCAGCCCTTTTTTTATCTAAGGGTGGTCAATGTGAAACTAAAATTTGCTCACTTTCTAATGGAGACCATCCACTCTGTCATCACATCCGTGCATCAGGGGAACGTCCTCACCACCCTGGACCTGGCTGAGGCCTACTTTCATATTCCTGTCGGGGACCAGCATTAACAATTCCTCTGCTTTTGTATCCTGTGTCAACACTTTTAGTTCAGGGCTCTATCCTTTGACTTGGCCACAGCTCTCCACACTTCCTTGAAAGTAGTGGTGGTGATGCCATTTTCAGCAGGGTATCCAGGTGCACCTGTACCTGGATGACTGGCTCATCAAGTCATTTTTAATGAAGTCCAGGGAGGACACAACCCTAACCATCCAGGGGCTGGTGATCAATTACCCCAAGAGCAACCTTAATCCCTTACAGTATTTGGTGTTGGAGTATTTTGGAGTGTGTTTCGACATAGGATGTTCAAGCTACAGACCCACCTGGCTGAGTTCCATCAGTCCCATGCCAGATGAGTAATCTGCACACATTCTTTTGCTTCAGAAGCACCTTCTATCTTTGTAGTCTCCAAGTGCACAACTTTTCAAGCAAACGCTTCCACTTCCAGGAGTCCTGAGGGATCAGTTGGCTTGGGGGCAGGAAGACAACCATCTGATGTGTGGCATGCCTTTGAAAGCCTCTGGGTGGGCCTGACAACCGATACCAGCCTGAAGGGCTGGAGTGCACACTGCCTCAGTCAGATGAGGCAGTTTGGTCCTCCAAGGAAGCTTCTTGGCCCTTAAACCAGCTGCAGCCCTAGAGGCTTTCAGCCCTTATTTGAGAGAAAAGTGTTACTAGTCTTTTCCAACAATGCCATAGCAGTAGCCTCTGTCAGCAAATAGGGAGGAACCTGGAATGCCAGGGTGACACTTGAGGTGGCTGCTGTGTGCTGATGGGTGGAGGCGTACCTGATGGCTCTGTCGGCGGTGCATAATACCCAGTGTAGACAATACTCAAGCTAACTTTCTTAGTCTGAGCATAGCGGGGTGCTGAGTCTCCAGCATTCCAATTCATAGTGAGGAGATGGGATCTCATGGCCATGTGTGACAGTGAGTAGAAGAGGGCTTCTTCAGTCGCCGCAGAGACTCGCAGGTAATGGATTTGGATGCCCTGCTTCAAGCATGGCCCCAGAAGGGGAGTGCTTTAAATCTTTTCCCCCATGGCCTCTGGTGAGTTTTCTCCTCTGCAGAGTTCCAGTGCATTGGAGCCTAGTGATTCTGGTTGTCCTGGTCTGGTCACACAGGCCATGGGTTGTGTGGACCTGATGCTTCTGCTGGTGGAACCTCCACTCTGGCTCCCACAGGAGAAGGGTCGCCTCCATCAAGAATCCCTAGTAATGAAAAACCCGCTCCTTTCTTGCTTATGGCCTGGCCCCTGAGAGGTGCAGATTAGGGTTGACTCCAAAGATGATTTGAGATGTTAGAGCCCTAGGCAGACCTAAAGACTTACACTCCCTTAGCTGTCAATATCTATTGTTCAGCTTTGAATAGTTCTCTTTGCTGTGCACCCCCTCTTTTTCCCCTCCCCAAAAGAAGTTGACACACTAGGCGACTGCCTGGTTTGCCTGATATTTGTGGCTGCTCTGCATCCACCTCCTCAACCTACGCCAAGGTATGGAGGTATTTTGATATTTTGAGGGCTGGTGGTCTTATTGGTCCTTGGCAGCTAGAAAAGCAGACATTGCAGCTGCACTAGTTTTCTTGTAGATAGGCTTGGACCAGGGCTTGGTCCTGAGCGCCCTCAAGGTACAGGTGGCAGTATTGACATGCTACTGAGGGCAGGCACAGGACAGTTCCTTGACGGCCCACCCTGATATCACTCACTTCCTTAGGGCAGCTAAGCACATTTGACTTCCAGTGTATCCAGTCATTCCTCATTGGAGCCTCTCATTGGTGTTGAAGGCACTGAAAGGTTTACCTTTCAAGTCCATTCGCAAGGCCACTCAAAGACTCTTAAGATGGTTTTTTCTGGTGGTGGTGGTTTCTACCAGTCGGGTCTCCGAGCTGTAGGCTTTGTCCTGTTGGGAACCCTGTTTGCTGATTTCCATGACTTCCATCACCTTGCGAACAGTACCATCCTTCCTTCCAAAGGTGATTTCCCCCTTTCACCTAAATCCAGTAAGTGGTTTCCCTCCTTTGTGGAGGACAACCTCCGATTATATCCCTTGCTGTGTCTCCTCTGCTTTGATACTTGGAGATAACTAATGCCTTTCAGTGGTTGGACCATCTGTTGGTGCTTTTCAGTAACCCAAGGAAGGATCAGCAGCAGCCATATCCTCCATTTTCTGCTGGGTCATTGCTTCAGAGTGCCTTCTGGCCGGGAAGTGGGTGCTGCTGGAAAACTCAATGCTAGCTTTTCTAATCTCTTTTTTTTTTTTTTTTTTTTATCGTCTTCCTTTCATTGCTTTGTATGTCCCTTTTCAAGACCATGTTAACGGCTCACCTCTTTTAAGCTGCTTTTGGATCCTGACCCCCTTTTTTTACTTGTCTCCTTACTCTCCTTTTCCCCTTATTCTTATCCTTTGTCTTGTTTGTCTTAATTAGATTGTAAGCTCTCACAAGCAGGGATCATCTCTATCTATATTTGTACAGCACTGCGTATGCCTTGTAGCGCTTTATAAATGAGGAAGAGGAGTAGTGTTGGTGCCGGAGAGAGTCAAAGCTCATTCAATTAGGTCACAGGCATGGGCTGAGTCTGCCTTGGTGTCTCCAGAGGACATCTGTTAGGCAGCTGCCTGGACCTCCTTGAGTACCTTCGTGAAGCACTTCTGGTTGCATGTGGGAGCAAGTGCTGATAGCACCTTTTGGCAAAGCTGTTCTAGCAAGAGCATCATCTTCCTCCCACCCAGTGTCCTGAGTGCTTGGGTGGATCCCACTTGTCTAGATTGGATTGGTCTAGCAGGATGATAAGGCAGGAGAAATTTTAATCATGCCTGATAATTTCCTTTCCTTGAATTCTGCTAGACCATCCTGGAAGACTTTGCTATGGGTTGGAGAGTTCTACTGCCTTTCCAGTTCTTAGCTGTTACTATATTCTTACAGCTTGTCAGGCTATGCAAGACATTCAAATCTGAGTTCTGATTGTTCCAATTGGTTTTATGTTTTTGCTGATTTTGGAATTTATCTGAGGTTTGTTTGTTTTTTTTCTGTGTTTTACTTACTGCTTGGGAAGACTTATTGGCTTCTTTCTTTTGTATCAGTGTTATACCTCCTGATGATATCACTGAAAGTTGCTCAAGTCTGCCTCCAACTGCTGGTAAGGGAGCATAACCCACTTGTCTGGACTGGTTTAGCAGGATTCAAGGAAAGGAAATTATCAGGCATGATGAAAATGTCTCCTTTTGCCGCTATCGCTGGATTTTTTTGTTACATTTTAGCTTTGATTTCTTCCTCTGTAGCTTATATCTCTTTCAATTCATGCTTTTCCACAGAAAAATCAACTTGACAAAATGAATAAAGATGCACAGATGCGAGCAGCCATCAATCAGAAACTGATTGAAACAGGTGAACGAGAACGGTAAGTAATCATCTCTACCTGAATATCAGGCAAACGTATGTTATGCAAGAGAGACCTGTAAAATAATAGTTTAAACAGTAAGTTATAAGTCTTATTCTTAAGTCCTTTAAACTTTCATATGCTAGCATAAACTGGGACGAGTTTGTCAGTCACAGCTGACTTCTGTTATTCCTCTTTACTAGCATGCTACTTTGCTTTCCACACTTGAGCAGGTTGAGGAACATAGCAGCATGTAGATGAACTAGTGGAGATCTTGTGGGCAGGTCAATAGGCAGGGAGAGGGTGACATTTTTCAGTGTATTTATCATTTGAAAAATTAGGGCTAGATTTACTGATGTGTGTGTTAGCAGATGCAAACACCATAAACACGTTAATAATGGGTCTCATTGCATAAAATGGGCCTTGAAAAAAAATTTACATTAGCATGTGGTAGCGCACCTTAATAGATTTAGCCTTTAATGTTTTATATTCAAGTCATCTAAATGCTTAGCTGTAACAATATTGACATCATTAATGGAAGGTAGAAAAGACAGAAGATAATACAGTAGAGAAGGGACTTTAATAACAGGCTTTAAGTATATTTATTTTTTCGTGAAATTTATAGTTTTTTATTTGTTTATGCTCAGCTGGTATGTTTGGGGTTTTTTCATTAATATGATTCTGTATTATTCTGTTAGATATATTTTTAGGGCCCGATATTCACTTGGGCAGGCTATGTGCTGCTACGGCGAATAGCCATGCCTGCCAACCCTTAACCCTGGATATTCAATGTCTTGGTCATATGCAGCCCCGGCATTGAATATCCGAGGATCGCCACACATGCCGGAAGCTGCAGTAGCTAACCAGGCAGCAGCGATATTGCATGCTTCCCGGTTAGCTCCTGCACCTAAGATAAGCGAGGTTTGGTTTTTCCTCACTTATCTTTTAGGCACTGGTTGCTAATCGAGCAGTATGCAGTATCGCTGCTGCCTGGCTATCGGGTGACTCCACCTCCGCTCCCCACTGGAACACCCTGATGCTAAGCGGTTAGCATTGGAGCACGTAAGGGCCTTAATCAGGGATAGTTATCGACACTAACCATGTTAGTGTCATTGAATATCCCTCTCAGCTGCAGCTACACGTTTACAGGGCTGCAAACCGTGTAACTGCCCTTCGAATATCAGGCCCTTAGTGTCTTTTACTAATAATGCATGCTAATGCCATTAACACATGTTCCTTATCGTTCCTCCAGTTTAGTCCTCTACTTCTGGGTTGTGCACCTCTTCCTGCAGCTAGGAGACTGGGCATGTCAAAGTCGTGACATCACTGGATATAGCCTGCTGGTATCTCCCATCAGCCTCCAGTGTGTCCAGTCTCCTTGCAGCAGGAGGACATAGTGAGCCTAGCTTCTGGGCTCACTTGGGGGGAACAGATAAGGAGCATTTAGTGTGACAAATTCTATTCTGATTTTACTTTTGATTTTTACCTTTTAATTTACATTTAATTTTACTTTTAATTCCGTTACCTTTGGTTAATTGGCAATCAGGGATTAGTTCCCTTTAGTTAGGAGCAAATTCCCTTATTAACAGTAATTTTAAATTTGAGCCTGGTTCTTTAAATTAGTAGCAGTTCTCGCCTTCCCTCCTTGTCAGTTATTTTCACTTGCTGCAGGCATTTGCCGGTGCGGATCTCTCTCCCTTGACTGTACTGGAGAGAGCTCCGGGACCCGTACAGCCACATTGAAGCTGTGTGAGACGGAGCCTCTCCGTTGCTGCAGGATTTTAATTTTACTCTGTGGAACCGGCTGAGCGATCCTCGCCGCGGCTGCCAGGCGCATCAGCGCGGCTTGAGGATCGGATGAATTCAAGGTGGTAGGAGCAGGCGGTGTGGCTTTTGGCCCTGCAGGTAAGGCCTTCGGGCTCGGTCGGTCTGCTGAGGCCTCCTTTTTGCAGCGGCTGCTGTTCTTGGCGCCAAAATTCATTGGCGAAGGGGCGGCCATTTCCTCTCTAGGTATTTGGACCGCATGGCGAGAGTTGCAGTGAGCTGCCTGCGTGAGGGAAAACAGGCAGAATAGCTATATTTTTGGGCCTAGTGTTTGTTTCTTTCTTTTGTTTGTAGGATTTTTTTTTTTTTGAGGCTCAGGGGGTTCCTCAGCATTAAGGGGGACTGTTGTCAATCCTCTTTATAGAATAAATAAGAATAAACTTAAAAACAGGACAGCAGTTTTGGCATTGATCCCTGATACCACATGGTCTTTCCCTCCTAATCATGTCTCTGAGGAGCATCTGTTAAGGCCCAGGATATTAGGCAAATTGCCAGCTTTTAAGTTCAAGGGCAGAGCCCTAACTTGTAGTTGGCAGGAGGGAAAGCCTAGAAGTGTGCCTTTATGTATTCTATAGTGAAAGTTGCCCAAAATTCACAGGGACAGGTTTAGGAAACCTTAGGATATAAAAAAATAGACAGTTAAACTGTCAACCAGGAAGTGCCTGTGCTACGGTCTATGGCCACCAGAGGGCAGCTGGTACACTCAATAGTGCCTTTCTATGACTGTGGGTATTCATGCAGCCATTATCTGCAGGTCAGGAAAGAAATCACCACAGAGCCTGGGTGATGTGATGTAAGGTCTGAGAATCCAGTTTATATGACCAAGATTTAAAGCTCTTTCTGTATCATTGGTCGGGCTCTGCTGCCCTAAAGGCCGCCGAATGACAGCGCTGCTCATGAATCACATATAGTATTCAGTGCCCCCATCCCTGGGGGGTGAGTGGTACAATACAAAATCATATTACTCATCAGGTTCACACAGGCAACAACCTCTCAGACCTCCATTTGCAAGGTGGTCGGTGTATTCCACTGCTATTTCTCTGACTGCAGGAAGGCCTGGGGAGGTGCTTGTGTGTTTCATAGCAACACTTAGCAGGCCCTTCCCAGGAAATTCTCATCTATTACTAGAGCAGGGTTTCATTTCATTTCATTTCTCTGGTTGTGGTTAATGCACAGCGTCAGGGGCTGTGTTTGAAAGCTTGGGTCCCACGGACTTCGGTGGGATTTCAAAAAGAAAAAGAAACTTGCTTTAGTGAGAGAGAGCCTTGTTCATTTTTAGCTAACACTGTTGATTTTACTTTTGATTTTTACCTTTTGTGCCGGAATCCCAAGGACGGGACACTGTTTGCTTCCAGGGGTTCTACTTTCTATTTTGCTCTTCAGCTCCCTGGCAGATGCAATAGGCTGACATGGGGTGGGCAACGCCTCCTGCAATGCAGAATCTCCCAGGATAAAGGGGGGAAGGACAACTGGGTGCAGCGGGGGCTGGTAGCTTCTTGCAAAGCTATAGTAGCAGTTCGGGTAATTTTAGCGGATCTGCTTTGATTTCATTGGAGTTGGCGGAAACTTGGTTTTTGGAGTCCTATCCTTTAAAAAAAAAAAAGCAAAGAAAACAGGGCATAGCTATGTTGATTTACCAGAATCTCCTTCCGCTATCCATAGAAGGTCCTATAAAGCGTTAAAGTCGGTTTATTTGGCAGGATAATATTTTGGCTTAGCTGCTGTGATATAGCGCTATGTTCCGCTGTAAACATATTCAAGTCAAAAGGAATTATGGTGATAACTCTCTTGGACAGTTGTAACAGGTGCTTGGATGAGCGCCATGGCCAGTCCACAGATGTGGAATGCTCTGCCATAAGCATTATGTCATGGGAAGAATTTTATAGTTGTGTGGTTTCTTAATGGAAAATGTTCCCGTTTAGTTTGACTTTGCCAAATTATACGATTTTACGGTAGATTTGTAATGTCTTAATTTTGGCTATATGTGGTTTAATTTTACATATGGAAAAGGCAGCTCAGCGAAGAGGGGTTGCAAAATAGAACTCTGGCCTTTGAAGCTATCTATGCTCCCATTCCATTTATCAGAGGTTCTGCAGTACGGAGAGTCTCTGCTAGTGTTCGGTGAATGCCTTAATGGGGGGCCAGAAGCAGCTAGGCTAGTTCTCTAGCAGCAATGGCAGTGGCTCAGACCTCTAGTAGGCATACTTCATATGCTGGGCTTACAAGATGGCTTCCGCACTGATCGGCATCAGCCAAGGTGACTGCCGGTTTAGACTGTGGATGTGGAGTCAGCCTGGAGGAGGGGCCTTGCGTTCTCTGGACAATGCCCTGCATACACTGAATCCCTTCAATTCGATCAGCTGCTGGCAGGACACAAGGCACGCTCGCATGCTTTTTTGCTTCAGTGGTCTAAAAGTGGAGTCTTTACCAGGTGGTATAATGGGAACTTGTCTGCAGTTTCTCGGCTTCTTCATTGCTGACTCAATTGCCACTGCGGAATGTGAGCTGTATTTCATATCACCAGGTGCTAGTTGATCTTAAAATATAAAGTCCATCTTTGTGCAGTCAGACGGAATGGGGCGTTACTCTAGCAGGAAGGCCGTGGATTAGTATGCTTGTGTTTGGGAGTTCTTTCTACTTCATACTGTTGGCACGGAAAGAGCGTCTCTTAACATATGCTGACGGCATTTTTGGTTTAGAGGTGGCTTTGTAAAAATAAATAAATAAAAATAATTTTAAAAAAAAGAAAAGAGAAAATCAAAGTATTCAGCTGTCCTGAATTCGCCTGTTCTTGATTGACATTTTGAGGCTAAGCAGGGGCAGGTCTGGGTACTACGTGGGTGGGTGCACACCTTGCACTACCAGGGGGTGCGGACTCACTGTATGGAACAGAGCCCTAGCAATCTTCTTTATCGCAAGATGAGAAAGTAGATGGTTCACTGAAGCGATCGTTGGGGGCAATGCTCTGGCCTTACAAGCTCCCATTTTTGGAGCCTGGGGAGGTGAGAGCATGCTTCAGGTGGTCGCAGTGTTTACGGCAGTCTACTCGCCTGGAACAGGAAAGGATCAGGGAGTTGAATCGACTAGAGCCTGATTTGCTTTATGGGGCAAATGTGCATTATGGCTTAATTCAAGCGCTAGCTAATATTATTGGCTTCCTTGGGGTTCACCCAGAGGTCTCTCTGGTGGAGGAATGGGGCAGCTGATGGTTCGTCCAAGTCGAGGGTCAGTAAGCTCCCAATTAAGTCTGTCTTGTCCTTTCCCCGTGGGCTCTCATAGGGCAACTAGTTGGCGTATCGAGGCTTTCGGAGAAAGGCGCTCTTGGTAGTGCCCGGTTGGGCGAGACAGCCTACTAGGCTTTTCTCATTCGCCTACTCGACAGGCTTTTCCTAGAAGTTGTCGGTAGCAGACGTTCTGCTGCGGCTAGGTCCGTGACGAATGTCTCAGGTGGATTGGTGCCCGCCTACGGTTTGGCCTTTGTATGGGCGGGGCTCAAGTAGAAGGGTTATTCTGCGGCTGTCTTCGCCGCCTTGTTGAGAGCAAGGAGGCAGGCTGCTTCTGCTACGTAGGTCCATGCTTAGCGCCTTTTGGAAGGCTGCTGTTCACGGCGGCAAGTCCAGGCGACAAAGGTGTCTGTATCCTTGGCCTGAGTTCTCTGCAGGACAGTGTCTGAAGGAACTAGCAGCCAGTTCCTTAGAGGATCCAACGAGCGATTGTTTCCGGCTGTAGAGGTCTGTGAAGGGAATAGCACTAGGTGTTCGGATCGATGTGTAGCGTTTTCTTAAGTTGGGATCTGACTGCGCTCCTCAAGGAGAGTTCGGGTGCTGCCGGGGAATCCCGATTGGGCCTTAGAGGCGTTAACTAAAGAGTCCTTTGATTCTTTACTCCAGGCGTCGGTAAAGGATTTGCTGTTATAGACAGTGGCTTTGATAGCTCATTGTTCGGTGCGACGAGTTTCGGAGTTTCAGGCGTTGTCATGTAATGAGCCGTTTTCACCCTTTCTGGATAGAGGGTGGTGTTTGCGAGCAGTCCTGTCATCCTTCCAAAAGGTGGTTTCTGATTTTTCTCCTGAGCCTATTGGTTTCTCTTCCAGTTCTCAGTTTTCCTGGAAGGGGAGGTTTTTATTCGTAGCTTACGCCGATAAGAAACATTACATGCAGGGTGCGATGTTTGTTTCTTTGTTTTTGTGTGCTGGTTGGAGGTCCCCACAAAGGGGAAGCAGCAGCGAAGGCGGCCATTTCGCACTGGGTTAAGGCGGTGGTTGCCTCAGCTTTCTGCTGGCGAGGTTGTATGATTCCGGGGGGCTTTCTGACTCTTGCTACCAGGGCACAAGCAGCTTCATGGGTGAATCACTGTGTCATTCCACCAGGGGGGATTGGTAGAGCAGCTTCCAGGTCGTCTCTTCATTTCCTCAGTAACCACTACTGCCTAAATGTTTTGGCAATAAAGGAGGCCTGTTCCGGGTCGGCGGTGTGGTGAGTTGGCTGGATAGGTCCCTCCCAATGATTACTGCTCTGTTACATCCCAGAAGTAGAGGACTAAACTGGAGGAACGATAAGGAAATAGAAATTACACTTACCTGGTAATTGTCGTTCCTTGAGTGACGACAGTTTAGTCCTCATTCCTGCCCAGGAGTATGATTTCTTCAGTTTATTTTCAGGCTGAGTGGAGCATCAATCTCAAGGAGTAGACAGATCCTTTCAGTTTCTAGATCGCAGTGAGTATCCTTCTCTGTTCTTTCTTTCTTTTCTCTTATTTAAACAAGGTGATGGTATAGGATACGTGTTTGCATAGGAGGGACATGAATGTAAAGTTAAAAAAAAAAAGGAAAAGAGAAAAGAAAATATAAGACGGATACGGTTTAAAAGGCTCCTCTGGTTGAGGAATGGGGAGTTATTTAAAGTTATGGTATAGTTACTTATTTGTTGTTCCTTTGAGTTTGCTTTGTCAATAGTACACTGGAGGCTGATGGGAGATACCAGCAGGCTATATCCAGTGATGTCACGACATTGACATGCCCAGTCTCCTAGCTGCAGGAAGAGGTGCACAACCCAGAAGTAAAGGACTAAACTGTCATCACTCAAGGAACGACAATTACCAGGTAAGTGTAATTTATATTTATTTACTGTGGTAAAATAGCACACACTGACTGTTGGTCTGACTCAGCATAGCTTTTTTTATGTTATACACCAAAGGGTCATTTACTAAGGTTCATTGAGCCCAGCATCCTGTCTCCAACAGTGGCCAGTCCAGATCACAAGTACCCGCAGAGTCCAAAGAGTAACTGTTTTCCATAGCTCATTTCCAGGGATGAGCAGTGGCTCTCCCAAGTCTACATAGCTAATAAATTTTTGTGGGCTCTTCCTCCAGGAACTTGTCTTAAACCTCTTTTGAGTATCACTGTGTTAGTCACCTTGCAAAAGGTTTTACAGCTTAATTTATGCACTGTGAGAAAAGAATCTTTCCGTGATGATCATTTAGTTTCATGGAGTGCCCTTGTTTTGCCTTTTTCAAAGTTTTAACAACTCTTCCCTTTTCAACCATTCCACCTCACAAATGATTTTATAAACTCCTGTCATATCCCCTCTGTCATCTCTTCTCCAAACCAAAGATGCCTAAACTGTTTTGCCTTTCTTCAGAGAGCTAGTGTCCTGTCCTCTATCTTTTTTGTTACCCTTCTGAGTGTTTCTAGTTCTGCTTTATCTTTTTTGAGATGGGGCAATCAGAATTACACAGAATACTTGAAGGTACAGTCATACCATGTACCTTGTCAGATGGCTGCCTGGGTGAGAATCTTCACAGTCTTGGCAAGTGCATATCTCTATATGATTTGCAAGGGATTGTGGGCAATGCAGTTCATTCACACCAGACACAGCTGCTCACAATAATTTAGTTGTGCTCAAGGGTAAAGCCAATAAGATATTTATTTATGGGGTTATTTCTCCCAACACAGATATGCTTGGTAGCACATAAATCAGGTTACTTGCTTCCAGTGTTTAACTTGGAAAAACAAAATCAAAATCAGGAAAACAACATTCAAACTTGTCAGGCATTAGCTAATGTTTTCTTAGCATATATCAAACAACAAACCAAAAGCCACAAAGCAAGAAAAAATCTGTTCTTTTCAGGTTAACTTCTGATAACTTCCCACATAGATTCAGAAGTGATTCTCTCCTAGCTCACAAGCAATTAGGTAAGGCTCAATTGCTAGCAGTTATCCAGCTGAAACCCCTTAGCTGGTTTGCTTTCTACAGCGTGGCCAGAAATCCTACACAGGAGCTTTTCTGAGTAGATTAAAGAACAAGTTTATATTTCTTTGTGATGGTTGCTGTACTTTATAACAGAAAATCACCAAAGGAGTTTAGACAGAGAGCAGTCCATGTAAACAGATTCTTCATCTGCTATCATTCCCCCTTCTTCAACAAGCATGGGTTCAATATCATGGATTGGCACAGATGAATGTCCCAATGGAGCACTTTCAGGAGAATACTTGTTTCCCTGCTGTCTTTCAAGGTTATAGCTAGGGCATAGATCAGTGTTCATACCTGAGCTTCCATTGCTGTTAGAGTTCCTCTCTATATAGCCTGGCCAGTATGTAGTCCAGTTCTTATGTCCAGCCTTCCAATCCAGATCCCTGGACACTGGAACTCTCTTCACATACCTTCTGGCACGGGTCTTAGGGTCCCTTCCACGTGCAGCCGTCTCTCTCACAGGTACCGTCTGGAGATTCCTAGCTCTGCAGCACTATTCCTCTGGCTTTCCCCAGTCCAATGGTGTATGCTGGCCCTTGGAATGCCTCCCAGTATACGTACTGCTCTGGACTCTTCTAGACCTCTCAAAGGCTTTTCTCTTCCTTCTTCCAAAGGGTTTCTTTCCCTCTCTGTCCGTCCGGTTTGGCTTCTGCTTCTGATGATCCTCCTGACGATGAAGACGATCAGGCTCAAGCTGATTCTCAGGATACTTCTCTGTAGAATAAACTCTACCTTTATTCTGCTTAGATGAGTGCTCCTCCCTAACACAGCGCAGCTGTGCTGAATCAGGCCCTGCCCTTTGAGATGAGTGCTTAGGGATTACCTCATAGCCCTCCTGATTGAACACACGTTTCCCCACTTCAGCTCCTCTAATGGCTGTTGGAAACCTGGTGCATTCTGGGACTGGTAGTCTTTTATGGGAAAATTCTGTTTTCTTATTTCTACCAGAACTGACAGGTTGCTTGTTCAGAGTCACTTCACCTTTTCTATAGCTCCTTCCTGAGCTATGATAAGCTTCCTTATCACAACCTATACAGAGACATAATGACCTGAGAGGTACTTGTGACCTGGATTTGCCACTTTTGGAAACAGGATACTGGACGTGATGGAACTTTGATCTGACCCAGTATGGCATATCTTATGTCCTAAGTTTGTGTTTTGTTTTGTTTTTTTTTGTTCTCCATACCTTTCCAAATAATCCCCAACACTCCATTTGCTTTTTTTTTCAAGCAGCTGTTACTGTGGGCAGTATTGACATTTTCAGCCCAGTGTGTAACTCAAAGATCTTTTTCTCAGGTGGTAACTCTGTCTGACCAGGACCGTGATCTGTTTCGTTCTCCAAAGGTAGATGCAGCGGTCTCGGCGGTTACCAAGAAGACAACGATTCCGGTGGAAGGTAGTGCCGCTCTCAAGGATGCCCAGGACAGGAAGTTGGACACCTTGTTAAAGCAGGTTTTTGACGTTGATGCACTATTGATGCAAGCCTCTATTTGTGGGGCGTGGGGCGCTAGAGCCTGTCTTCGTTGGTCGCAGCAGATTCAGGGAGAGCAGGTTGGAGAGCCAGCAAGGGAAGCGGCCCATTTGGATTCCGGGGCCGCCTATCTTGCCGATATCCGAGGGCTATCAAAAAGTATGGCTTTGGTAATAGTGGCGCGGCGTTATCTGTGGCTGATGCACACAAGCTCTCACTTGGTTTGCAGCTTGTCGTGCTGTGAGGGCTTGTGTGCATCAGTGATGCTGAGAGCTAAACTATCGGTAGTTTAACTACTGGCAGGGTCTCCCAAGATGGACAGGTCTCAGCTGAGATGCCAGACCAAGACAAACCACCCATCTGGGCAGCAGCAGAATGGGATAGTGTTGACGGCGGAGGATCACATTTCTGTGACAACGGCAACAACACCAAACTTAAACTGCGCGGAAGAAAGGCCCAGCAATCTACTTCTGTATCTTGCCATGAAAACCCAATGGATAGTTACAACAAAACAAATTGTGCTGTAGTGCTGGAAGATGAGACTCCCAGGTCGGAAGGCACTCAACTAGCTACTGGGGAAGAGCTGAAGACTTTTCAGCGTAAAGCCAGCATTTATGATGTGGTTGGATTAAAGCCCTCGGGACGTCTGACTGCTGATGTAGCTGCGCATGAAATGAGAGTCAGAAGCTGTAAAGATGTCTTACACATTGGAACATGGAACGTACGAAGCATGAACCAATGGAAGTTGGAGGTGGTCAAGAATGAAATGGAACGTGTACAACTTGATCTGTTGGGTGTCAGCGAACTGAAATGGACTGGCATCGGGCACTTTGCATCAGATGATCACATGGTCTACTATGCTGGAAATGAAAGACAAAGAAATGGTGTTGCATTTATAATAAAGAAGAAACTTGCAAGAAAAGGAATGAAATACAGTGCAGTCAGTGAACGCTTAATCTCTATTCGTCTACGAGGAATGCCTATCAACACAACTATAATTCAAGTATATGCCCCAACAACAGCTGCAGAAGAGAATGAAATTGAAGAGTTCTATGAACAAGTACAAGCTGAAATTGACAGAACATGCAAACAGGATATCCTGATAGTCATGGGTGATTGGAACGCAAAGGTTGGCAACAAAGAAGAAGACAAAGTAGTTGGAAAATATGGACTTCGCAACAGAAATGAAGCTGGAGAAAGACTGATAGAATTCTGCAAGACCAACGATCTATTCATCTCGAACACCTTCTTCCAGCAACACAAGCGGCGACTGTACACATGGACTTCACCCAATGGATTGTATAAAAATCAAATTGACTACATCTGTGGAAGTCAACGATGGAAAAGCTCTATAACATCAACAAAGACAAAACCTGGAGCCGACTGTAGTACAGATCATCAACTACTAGTATGCAAACTCAAGCTAAAGCTGAAAAAGAGCAAACCACTCATGAATGCAGCAAAATATGACCTTGAGAATATACCACTGGAATTTAAAGACTGCCTGCAAAATCGATTTGCTGCTTTAGATACAAATGATAGAGTTCCAGAAGAGTTATGGAATGACATCAAGAAGGTTGTGTTGGAAGAAAGCGAGAAGTCTCTACAAAAGTTAAAGAAAAAATGGCCAAAATGGATGACGGAAGAAACTCTGAAAATTGCCCAGAAACGCAGAGAAGCTAAAGCCAGAGGAGAAAGAAAGACAATCACAGAACTCAACAGAGATTTCCAACATGCAGCAAGACAGGACAAGGAAAAGTACTACAATGACGCATGCAAGGAAATAGAAGCAGAAACTATTAGAGGAAGAACAAGATCAGCTTTCCTAAAGCTACGAGAGTTAAAGAAAAAGTTCCAGCCTCGAATTGGAATGTTACAAGATGCTCAAGGTTCTATGTTGAATGATGCTGAGAAGATCAAGAAAAGATGGAAGGAATATACAGAGTTTTTATATGATAAAGATCAAGTGGACCAACAGCCGTTTCAACCTGTACCTTATGATCTGGAACCATTGGTGATGAAAGAAGAAGTTGAAGCAGCATTGAAAGCCTTATCAAAGAACAAAGCACCAGGCATTGATTGCATTCCCATAGAAGTATTACAGCAATCTGATGCAGCTGTTACCATACTTACAAGGCTCTGCCAAGAAATATGGAAGACAGCATCATGGCAAACTGACTGGAAAAGATCTGTGTTTATACCAATACTAAAGAAAGGTGATCCAACTGACTCTGGAAATTACCGCACAATCGCTCTGATCCCACATGCCAGCAAGATTCTACTGAAGATTATTCAAAAGAGACTACAATCATACCTGGAACAAGAACTACCTGAAGTGCAAGCAGGGTTCAGAAAAGGGCGAGGAACGAGAGATATCATTGTGGATGTGAGATGGATCCTTGAAAAGACTAAGGAATACCAAAAGGATATCTATTTCTGCTTTATCGACTATAGCAAAGCTTTTGACTGTGTAAACCATGAGAAACTCTGGGCCACATTAAGAAGCATGGGTATACCAGAACACCTGATTGTTCTCTTGCACAATCTGTACATTGATCAAGAAGCAACAGTTCGAACAGAACAAGGAGAAACAGAATGGTTTAAAATAAGCAAAGGTGTAAGACAAGGCTGCATACTTTCCCCCTACCTGTTTAATTTATATGCAGAACAAATCATCAGAGAAGCAGGATTGTATGAAGACAACAGAGGTGTGAAGATTGGTGGAAGACTCATCAACAACCTTCGCTATGCTGTTGATACCACATTACTGGCGGAAAGTGAAGATGATCTGAAACATTTGCTTCTCACAATCAAAGAACATAGTCTCAAAATGGGCCTGCACCTTAATGTAAAGAAGACAAAGATCATGACAACTGGCATAATCAACAGGTTCATCGTCGAAGGAGAAGAAATTGAAATCGTGAATAACTTTAACCTACTTGGATCAACTATCAATAAAGAAGCAACAAGCAGTCAAGAAATCAGACGACGCATTGCTCTTGGCAGAATGGCTATGAAAGCCCTAGATAAGATTCTCAAGAGCAGAGATGTCTCTCTCCATAGAAAGATTCGACTTGTTCAAGCCATGGTATTTTCAATAACAGCATATGGATGTGAAAGCTGGACAGTGAAAAAGATAGACAGGAAGACAATTGATGCCTTTGAATTATGGTGCTGGCGGCGAATACTGTGTATACCATGGACTGCCCGAAGAACAAACCAGTCTGTACTAGAGGAGATCAAACCTAAGCTTTCTTTAGCTCAGATGACAAAACTTCGACTTTCATACTTTGGACACATCATGCGGAGAGAGAGATCATTAGAGAAAGACATCATGCTTGGCAAGATAGAAGGTCAACGCAAAAGAGGAAGGCCAGCAATGAGATGGATCGATACAATAACAGCAGCTACGGGTATCAGTCTGTCAACAATAAGCCACCTGACTGAAGACCGAACACAATTTAGGATAGCTATCCAGAGGGTCGCCATGAGTCGACTCCGACTCGACGGCACTTAACAACAACAACCTGTGGCTGATTAACTGGGTGGCAGCGGTTCCTCGAAGACAAGGTTAGGTAAATTTCCATTTAGAGGTAAGCTTCCCTTTGGAGAGGACCTGGACAAGTTGGTGAAGGACTTGGGTGAGTCCAAGGGCAGGCACCTGCCTGAGGACAAGCAGAAACAGGATCGTCCTGCTGCGGTGCCCAAGTGTCAACAAAGGGAATTTCGTCGTTCCTCTTCGTCTCTCCGGGCCAGTCCAGGTACAGTTGGGTGTTGTCAGTCCCTTCTAGCAGCTGAGGACTGAATGTTGAAACTTTTACTGGCAGTTGCTATAGCTCCCTCTGGTGTGAGAAAGCCAGTCTTCAGTCCTCAGCAGCTGTAGAGGACATATCTGGCAGGCTCCCAGGAGAGACGAATTTGGATGGCAGTAGAATTGTTTTTATTGTTTTATTGATTTGGTGCTACTGGGCAGTATAAAAAGGGACAGCTCAGACTTTGCAAAGGGAACCTTGCTCACTGGCTCTAGCAGGGCATCATAGCAGGAGATGTTCCCTTCTTCCTTTCACGGACGTGTAAGTGAATGGAAGTGCAGTACAGAGATCCTCCAGTCAATTTCTTTTAATTTTTGACTTTCACCTTAACGGGGGCAGGGCCTGCTGCCGTAGGATCTGCTGTCTCAAAGGGCGGTTAGGTGCTGGGAGCCCCAGTATCCTCTTCCCGCTGCTGTGCCCTTCATCTCGGTGCCTCGCTAGCAGCGGGAGCCTGGAGACGGAAACCTAGTGAGGTGTTTTTTGAGGTAAGCTGCCCTTTAGTTATTCTTGCTGCTTTTTTGATTGGCGGCACGGTTTTGAGGCCCCGCTCCAGATTGTTTTCATGGGGTTTTTAGACCGCCGGGGCAGCGGGTCCGCCATTTTGAGATTCGCCGGTATTTGCAACGGCAGTCGTTTTCGGGCAGTGCTGAGTTCTTTCGGATTTGTTTACTTTATTTGTTTTACTTTATTTCACTTGCTGGGATGCAGGGGACCTGGAGAGTTGGCTGGGGGACGTCTTCAGATCGCGTGGCTTAACGCCGGCTCGGCAGCCACGCTTCCCTCAAACGGCTGATTCTCCCATGTTTTTTTTCGGCGAGCGGGAATCAGGGAGTCCAGGTCGCATAAGGCGGCTGCATAAGCAGGAGCTTGTGATTTTCATCACCTGCTTCCCAGGTCGCGTTTGGATCGGGTGTTCTTCCCGGGTTTTTGTTTTGGATTTGCTTAAAGCCTTCTTATGGAGGCAGTCCCAGCCAGTTGAGCAACCGGCTGCTGTGGTTTCCGGGGCTTTTTTTCTTGAGGGAGACCGGACTGTCTGACCCGGGGAGAGCCTCTCATCTAGGCAGCAGAGTGCAGAGGTCTCTTTTCCACACTGAACACGCTATTTGGTGCTGTGCGTGACTCAGAAAGTGCTTGCTTTTCACCTTCTCTAAGCTTTTGTTTTAATTGAAAAGCTCCAGCACTTGGACATTGAATACGTTGAATAAACTATGCAGATTGCATGCTGCACTGCTTTTGGCATATGCAATTGTCACTCTTACACCATCCCTTATGCCTCTGGTCATTTTTTAAGAGAAACAAATTCATTGTCTTATTAATGTGCTTTGTATAAAACACTTTTTAAAGGCAGTTGAGCATATTCATGAATGGTGTATATATCTGCCGGTTTTGTGTGGGTTGTGTTTACACAACGGCTTTTCAATTTCCTTTCAGACCATTATCTCATGATAGACCTTTGCAGAAAAATTCTACAACAGAAGGCTCCCGTAAGCCTCGATACCACACCGCTCCATGGTGATGGCATCTGTGATGCATCGCATCACGAGTTCTGAGAATACTTCTTCCATGCCTCTGGGTAAGAGTTCCAGGCCTCTCAATGCTTTTGGCCGTCGGTGCTTTCAGGCAGGCGTGCTCAATTCTAGTATTACATGCTCTATGTGGGCATGTGTCTCCAGGGCTATCTCCAGGGATCTAGTGAACCTTTTCTATATCCTTCCTGATGACAAAAGTGATGCATTCCTGGCCTTATGCAAAATCAGAATACGGCCTTTTTTCTTACCAGAGCGTCCTTCGATGCCTCTGCGTTCTCGAGCAGGAGCTTCAGCAGTCGGCGTCAGTGCTGACAGAATGGCCTGGCTTCGGGCATCTGGCCTGCAGCAGGGGATTCAGGATGAATTGCCCAATGTCTTCTGCTCTGGAGAGTAGCTCTGTGGAAAGGTTTGGAGGGAGAAGGCCGGAGTGATTGAGTCAGTGGATCTCCTTCTAAAACGCCTATCCAGGAAGCGGTCAGACCCCTCATGGGGAAAGACTACTTCTCAGAAGTCTTTCTATCCTAAGTAGAAAAGATGTTCTTCTAACCTACCTGCAGCTGTTTCCATCCTCAGCAGCAACAGGTCCATAGCCAGCCCAAAAAAAAAAAAAAGCCTAAACATCTCAGTCATAGCCAGTTCTTGGTTTTTGACTCCTTTCTAGAGAACATAGCTACTCTGCCTCTGTTGGCCTCCGTGGCTTCCGTTCTTTGGGTATTAGTGATTCTTCGTGAGGGATAGGCCCTGGAGTTCACGGCTCCCCTGTCGGATGCCTTTGTTTTCTGTCCCTGAGGTCCATGCTCCGGAACTATGGCTTAGGTCGATTCTCGTTTCTGGGGTCCCCAGGCGATAGGGATCGTTTCGTCCGCCTCTAGATCTCAAGCATGTGAACCGTTGCTTAAGGGATCCTCCCTTGTGGAGGGAAATCCTGCGGTCGGTTAATCGAGCAGTAAAGCCGGGGAAATGGCTTTGTCCATAGATCTCGCGTAGGCTTCCCTGCTTTTTCCGATTCGTCTGGAACATCGGCGTTTTCTGCGTTTTGCAGTTCCAATGAGACATTTTCAGTTTCGGGCGTTACCCTTCGGCCGGGCGTTCGCGCCACGCACCTGCACCAAGGTGATGATGGTGGTGGCTGCGGCTCTTTGCAAGGAAGATATTCAGGGTTATCCCTATCTCGACGGTTGGCTATTCCGGGCGAACTCACTAGGGGAGTCGGCCGCGGCGAGGGCTCGGGCAGTGCATGTTCTGAGGCATCTAGTTTGGGTCTTCAGTCACGCAAAGCGTCGGCGGCGTTTGGTGCAATGGTTGATTACCTTGGAGCTTTGTTTGACACCAGCTGCGGAAGAGGCCTTCTGCCGTCGCTGGAGTTCAGTAGATCTTGGCTCGAATAGAGGCGTTTCTGCTTCGTCCAGCTCCTACGGCTTGGAAATTTTTCGGTTCTTGGGCTCGATGGCTGCGGCTTTGGACATGGTATCCTGAGCCATGGCTCACATGCCTCCGCGGCAACACGCCTTACTCTCCAGCTGGTCACCTCAGGTTCATCCACTACCTCAACGGCTGCGGGGGACGTCCGTGCCAGTCTGCGGTATTGGCTGTTTCCAGCACATCTGCAGGACGGGAGTCCACTGGAGGATTTGCCATGGGTTCTTGTCACGTCGGCTGCCAGCCTCTCTGTTCGGGGGGGGGCTCGCCCTCTCTCTCAAGTGGCGCAAAGACTTGGTCGGTGGCAGAGAGCACCTGGTCTATCCCTCGCTTGGAGATGTGAGCGGTTTGGTTAGCCTTTCTCAATTTTTCAAGACTTCTCGTAGGGTGAGCGGTTGGCGTATTTTCCGACAGTTTGGTGGCCGGCCTACTTCAACAAGCAGGGTGACAACAATGCCAAGGCGTTCTGATTTTTCGGCAAACGACAGGAGCACATGTCGGAGGATCTGGACGATCTGGTCCGGCCGTGGCCGCAGGAGCAGCTTCGTGGCGTGTTTCCCTGTTGGTCATTGCTAGGTCGGGTCTCCCGAGAATTCCGTGTCAACAGAGCAAGGTAATTCTCATTGCTCCGTATTGGCCCAGGCACCCCTGCGGGTCGGGGGCGGTTCCTGGTGGCTTTCCTCACGGATTGTTCTCTTGTCTCAAGGTCAGGTTTTTGATGCCGCAGGTGGCTCCATTCTTGCTTACGGCTTGACTCTTGCGAGGGATTGCCTCTAGGTTAGTTCCTGGCGGCGTTCTCTGTCCTTATCGTGGGTTCGCGTTGGCCCCTTTTCGAGGCCTGGTCGGGAGAATGAGTCTTCGCCTCGTTCCGCAGGCTTACCGAATGTTCTGGTGTTTCTTCAAGGAGGTCTGGATAGACGTTTTGCTTAAGCACTCTCTAGGTGCGATTGGCAGATCTGGCTTGTTTTCGGAATCGCGCGCAGGGCTGTTCCCTTCCATCGCATCTGGATGTTCAGAGATTTCTCGGGGCAGCTATGAGTTTTCCGTCCGCCCCTTCGGTTTTTGGTGCCTCCTTGGGGTTTGCATTTGGTTCTCGAGGTTTGCTGGTCCGCCGTTGGAGTGCGACCGTTCCGACACTCTGCGGGTGGTGTCTTGGCAGACAGCTTCCTTGTAGTCTTGCGTTCGGCTCGAAGGATTACGATTTACAGGCGTTCTCCTGGGGTGCGCCCTATCTGCGTTTCTCTCGGGAGAAAGTAGTTCTACGACCCGTTCCTTCGTGTTTGCCGAAAGTGGTCTTGGAGTTCTCATAACCAAGCCTGTTTTGCGCTGTCTACCTTTCAGTCGCAGGGTTGTTGCGTCTTCGTTCACACCTTGTGAGGTTGGATTGAAGTTGTTTTTTTACAGAGGTTTTTTTTCGACATATGAAACCGTTTCGAAAGTCTGTTCCCTTGTTCTGCTTGGAGGGCCACGCAGGGTAGAGGCGGCTTCCAAGGCTTCTATTGCTCGTTGGGGAACGCGAGCGATAGTGGGGACTTGTGACACAAAGGGATGGACGCCTCCGCGCGAGCTCAGGGCGCTTATCACTAGAGCGCAAGCAGCTTCGTGGGCTTGAATGGCCTTGCTTCTCCAACGGCTCTCTGTCAGGCGGCGTCCTGGTCCGCTCTGCATACTTTCATGAAGTATTCTAAGTTAGCTGTGCAGGCGCGCTCAGATGCTAAAGTGGGGGCCTCGGCCTTGTAGCGGGGTTCGCGGGACCCTCCCCAGTTTAGGTACTGCTTTGGTACTGCCCAACTGTACCTGGACTGGCCCGGAGAGACGAAGAGGAAGAAGAAATTAGACCTTACCTGCTAATTGTCTTTCCTTGAGTTCTCTCCGGGCCAGTCCAGGTCCCACCCTCTTAGTCTGCGAGCGTCAGTTTGGTTTCTTCGGACAGTATGCGTTAATTCTTGGGTCCAATAGTCTTCGCGGGGTTCCGCAGGCTTCTCTGTCGCAGCATAGAGGATATTGGTGAGTTCTAGCTGGATTAGAACTCATTATTTCTTTAAAAAAATATATATTTAATTTTTTTTTTTTTTTATTTAAAAAAAAAAACACAGAAAGGTATCAATTATAGCTTTGACTTCCAGAGGGTTGGTCTGGGGGGTGGTTGTTTAAAGGAGTGTTTCTTGCGTATTGGGGCTTGAGCTTGGTTCCTGTGAAGTTATGAGTTGTTTTCCATAGATACAAGATGTTTCGGATTATTTCCTTTCTTATTTTGTGGTTTTTCATCCGCTGCTTTGACATTAGGTGACTGGCTTTCTCACACCAGAGGGAGCTATAGCAACTGCCAGTAAAAGTTTCAACATTCAGTCCTCAGCTGCTAGAAGGGATTGACAACACCCAACTGTACCTGGACTGGCCCGGAGAGAACTCAAGGAAAGACAATTAGCAGGTAAGGTCTAATTTCTTCTTTCTGTTCTCCGCGATTTGGTCGGTTTCAAAGAGGACGATTTTCCCTACAGGAAGCAGGGGTTTCGGGGATTTCGAGGGGCAGGCAGGTGTTTGTGACTTTGAGGCCCAAGGAAGAGGAAGCAGCAATGAAGTGAGGGGGGCCCATTTAGGGATGGAACCTGTAGGAGGCTACAGGAGTTTTACCCTGCCTGGGTCCAAATCACATCAGACCAGTGGGTGTTGGAGGTCATTCGAGACAGTTATGCCCTGGAATTCCAACGCCCCGTGGTCAGTTCTTTGTGACTCAACGCAGTGGTACCAGTACCGCCAGACCAGTATGGCTGTAGTTGATACTCCATATATTTTGTGGTACCAAAGAAAGAAGGATCTTTTCAGCCAATCTTAGATCTGAAGCGAGTAAATCAATGTCTCCGGGTATCACATTTTCATATGGAAACTCTAAGGTCGGTCAGAAAGGGGGAGTTTCTTACTTCTCTAGATTTATCAGAGGCTTACATGCACATTCCGATACGGCTGGAACATCAGCAGTTTCTCAGGTTTGCGGTACCTATGGGACATTTTCAATTCCGGGCGTTACCGCTTGGGTTGGCTACGACTCCACGATCCTTCACCAAGGTGATGGTGGTGGTAGTGGCAGCATTGCGCAAGGAAGTGGTGCTAGTTCATCCCTATCTGGACGACTGGCTGATTTCGAGCAAAGTCGAGGAGCGAGAGCGAATCGGCCACGACCCGGGTGGTACAGTTTCTTCGGAGCCTGGGCTGGGTGGTCAATATGACCAAAAGCAGGCTGACTCCGTCACAGAGCCTGGAGTACTCAGGTGCTTGATTCGATACATACGAGCTTTGTGTACAAGACGGATCCCATGGTGTTGCATTATCTGCTGCTTATAAGAACATAAGAACATAAAATATGCCATACTGGGTCAGACCAAGGTCCATCAAGCCCAGTATTCTGTTTCCAACAGTGGCCAATCTAGGTCATATGTACCTAGCAGTTTCCCCAAGGGACACAGGTTCCACAATGCTTGTATTGGTTCAAGCATTGATATCCTGGGTCCCTTCTTAATAATGGTTTATGGACCTTTCCTCCAGGAACTTGTCCAAACCTTTTTTAAACCCAGCTACACTAACAGCCTTTACTACACCCTCCGGTAACAAATTCCAGAGTTTGATTACACGTTGAGTGAAAAAATATTTTCTTTTATTAGTCTTAAATAGTTTACCCTGTAGCTTCATTGCATGTCCCCTAGTCTTTCTATATTCTGATAAGGTAAACAATGGATCTACGTTTACCCGTTCCACTCCGTTCATTAATTTATAGACTTCTATCATATCTCCCCTCAGCCGTCTCTTTTCCAGGTTAAAGAGCCCTAACCTTTTTAGCCTTTCTTCATAGGAGTATCCTTCCATCCCCTTTACCGTTTTGGTGGCTCTTCTCTGAACCTTTTCTAAAATCGCTATATCCTTTTTAAGATACGGCAACCAGAATTGCACCCAATATTCAAGGTGTGGTCTCACCATGGAACGATATAGAGGCATTATAATATCTTTTGTTTTATTTTCCATTCCTTTCCTTATCATACCTAGCATTCTATTTGCTCTCTTGGCCGCTGCTGCACACTGGGCCGAGGGTTTTAACATGGTATCCACAATGACGCCTAAATCTTTTTCCTGGGTGGTGGTTCCTAATGTAGAACCTTGCATCGTGTAACCATAGTTTGGGTGGTTCTTCCCTAGGTGCATAACCTTGCACTTCTCCACATTAAATTTCATCTGCCATTTTGATGCCCAGTCTTCCAATTTATCAAGATCCTCTTGCAATTTTCCACAATCCTCTTGGGTTTTAACAACTTTAAATAGTTTTGTGTCATCTGCAAATTTGATAACCTCACTCGTTATTCCACTTTCCAGGTCATTTATGAATATGTCAAAAAGCAGCGGACCCAGCACAGATCCTGGGGTACACCACTATTCACCTTTCTCCATTGGGAAAATTGGCCATTTAGCCCTACCCTCTGCTTTCTATCTTTTAACCAGTTCCTGATCCACAATAGTACACTGCCTCCTATCCCATGACTCTTTTTAGTTTTGCCAAAAGTCTCTGATGAGGGACCTTGTCAAAGGCTTTCTGAAAGTCCAGATACACAATATCAACCGACTCACCTTTGTCCACCTGATTATTCACTTCTTCAAAAAAACATAACAGATTAGTAAGACAAGAGCTCCCTTGTCTAAAGCCATGTTGGCTGTCTCCCATTAGGACATGACTATCTACATGCTGAGTAATTTTATTCTTTATGATGGTTTCTACCATTTTTCCTGGTACTGATGTCAGGCTCACCGGTCTGTAGTTTCCCAGATCACCCCTGGAACCCTTTTTAAAAATTGGTGTTACATTGGCGATCTTCCAATCTTGAGGTATTAGAGATGATTTTAATGATAGTACACAGATTACTAATAGCAGATCTGCAATCTCATATTTCAGTTCTTTCAACACCCTTGAATGTATATACCATCCGGCCCAGGTGATTTGCTACTCTTCAGTTTATCTAATAGTTGTAATACATCTTCCTGATGTATCGATATTTCCTTCAATTATTCCGCACCTTTAATTACCACTTCAGTCATGGGTAACATCCCTACATCTTCCTCAGTAAAGACCGAAGCAAAGAATTCATTCAGTCTCTGCTATCGCCTTGTCGCCTCTTAGTGCTCCTTTAACCCCTTTATCATCTAATGGACCAGCTGACTGTCACAGGTTTTTTGCTACGAATGTACTTGAAAAGGTCTTTACTTCGCGTTTTTGCTTCCGCAGCAAGCTTCTTCTCAAATTCTCCCTTTGCCTGGCTTATCAATGCCTTGCATTTGACTTGCCAGTGCTTGTGCTGTTTCCAGGTTTCGTCGTTTGGCTCTTTTTTCCATTTCCTGAAAGATGCGCTTTTGGCAACAACAGCCTCTCTGACCTCACCTTTAAACCATGCTGGCAGTTTTTTGGACTTCCTTCCACTTTTCTTAAAGCGTAGAATACAGCTGGTCTGGGCTTCCAAGATAGTATTTTTCAACAACAGCCAAGTCTGATGTACGTCTTTAACCTTTGCAACTGCTCCTTTTAGTTTTTTCTTAACTATTTTCCTCATTTTATCATAGTCTCCCTTTCGAAAGTTAAAAGGTAGTACTGTGGATTTCCTTACTATCCCTCCTCCACTAATTAAATCAAAGGCGATCATGCTATGATCACTATTGCCAAGTGGCCCCAACAACCTTATCTCTTGCACTAGATCTGGTGTTCCACTAAGGACTAGGTCTAATATGGCTTCCCCTCTTGCCGGTTCATGAACCAGCTGCTCCAAGAAGCAGTCATTTATTTCATCTAGGAACTTTATCTCCCTAGCATGTCCTGACATGACACTGACCCAGTCGATACCGGGGTAGTTGAAATCACCCATTATTATTACTGCGCTGTAACTTTTGTTAGCTTCCTTGATTTCTTTGAGCATTTCATCATCCATTCGGCCATTCTGGCCAGGCGCTCGATAGTACACCCCCACTGCCGTTGCCTTCCCCCTTTTACATGGAATTTCAATCCATATAGATTCTACAGTAGATTTTGTTTCCTGCAAAACTTTAATCCTTTCTGACTCAATGCCCTCTCTAACATAGAGCGCAACCCCTCCACCAATTTGATCAGCTCTATCATTTCGATATAGTTTGTTTCCATGGCGGCCACGCTCGAGCTAGTGCCATGGGCAAGGGCCCACATGAGGCCGTTGCAGAGGGCCCTGCTCCGGAGATGGTTACACCAGTCGGACTCTGTCACAAAGGCTTCCCTGCCTGCAGGAGATGTTTCTGGCTCTCCGGTGGTGGCTCAGCCCAGGGTGTCTGGAGAAGGGGCTGCCTCTGGAGTCGCCGTTGTGTATGCCACTAACAACGGACGCCAGACTGTCGGGCTGGGGAGGGCGTTTTACCAAGGGGCAGTGGGACGGCCTGGAGAAAGGCTGGAGTCGCAGGCCATGACCCTGGCGCTCCGGGCTTTTCGGCCTTGGCTGCAGGGGAAGGCGATTCGAGTGCTTTCAGACAACGCGACCACGATGGCCTACATCAATCGCCAGGGGGGCACGAGCAGTATACCCTTGGAGGAGGCCGAGCAGCTGTTAGCTTGGGCCGAAGTAAATCTTCTGGCTCTGTCGGCAGCACGTGTAGCAGGGGTAGACAATGTGGAAGCAGATTTTCTAAGTCTGGTCCGAGTGGATCCAGGAGAGTGGGTTCTCCATCAGGACATTATAACTTGGAGATAACCCTCCATTGCCTATGTTCCCTGTAAAATAGTTAAGTGGCTTGCCCAAGACCACAAGGAGCACCTGTGGGATTAGAAACCCCAGTCCTTCCGGCCCAAGGTTGCTGTCCTCTAGTGGGATTTGAACCCCCGACCTTCCGGCCTGAGGTACCTTGCCCCAACCACTAAGCCACTCCACTCCACTCTAACTTTTCTGCAAGTTAGATAGGCTGTTTGTCTTGTTTGGGGGGGACAAGAAAAGAAGAGGCAGCATCAAAGGCTTCCATTTCCAGGTGGCTCAAAGAGGCTTTAGCATCGGTGTACATTTTGAAAGGTAAGCCCGTTCTGGAGGGACTGAGGGCTCATTCGACTAGGGCGCAAGCGGCGTCATGGGCGGAGTATACCTTGGTGCTGGTCGTTGAGATTTGTAAAGCGGCTATTTGGTTGTCTTTGAATTCTTTTGTCAAACATTACCGTCTGGATGTTCAGGCAGCGAGGGATGCCCGTTTTGGATTGGTAGTTATTCAGGCTGGTCTTGCAGGTCCCTCCTGTTGATATTTACTGCTCTTACATCCCCACACGTTCGGGACTGGACTGGAGGGACGATGAGGAAGGTGAAATTAGACTTACCTGCTAATTGTTGTTCCTTGAGGAACTCCAGTCCAGTCCCGCATCCCTCCCTTGTGTCAATTTTGGACTGCGGCCTGAAACACGGTTGTATTAAAGATATTAAGGTGGAGGATCAGCTTCAGGGGATGCTGTCCGTAGGGAGAGGGATTTTTTAGAATGGGGATTTTTGTGGGGTCTGGGTCCTCAGTGGGGAGCAAGGGCAGACCTAAGCAGTGGAATATATGGTAGGTTTTTTTCAGGAGACGGAAGAAGGGGTGTTTAACTTCTTCTCCGTTAAAAGTTAATATAGATTAGTTAGAATGTTTGGTTGTATATGTTTACTACTTATTTGTTGCTCCGGTGAGTCTGCTTTGTCAATAGGTTACTGGAACAAAGAGGCGGTTTCTGGGCTATTTATACCAGTGTCATCAAAAAGATGACGTGCTCGGTCTCCAAGTTGCTGGAGGATGTACTAAACCCCAGAGGTTCGGGACTGGACTGGAGTTCCTCAAGGAACAACAATTAGCAGGTAAGTCTAATTTCACCTTATCCTAGGTTCTTACCAAAGTTGCTGTTGGGAAATGAGTCATTAGATGACTGTATTGTTGGAAGTCTTGGCTTCTGAGGCTCAGGAGAGAGCCACTTTACTACTACGTATTGCCATTTATTTGTAAAGAGATAAGAGCCACAGAGGTTTTAACCAGATTCCACATGAAACTCAAAACTCACCTTTTCCTACATCACTTTGGCCTAGATTCTTAGTAGATGCCCACAAAAGAAAAATCAACATGTTCCAAGGTTCTCTGTTGGCGTATTGTAACTAAGTTAAGCTGTGAATGCTCTCTTGTATGTAAACCATTTCTTTTTTTTTTTTTTTTTTTTTTTTTTTTTTTTAAATTTAAATTTTTATTAGCATTTATAACAGTTACATTTGCATGTGAACAACAGCTCCAAGGCATCAAGGGTTCCGCTAACAACACAAGAGAAAACCCTTCAACTGACACACAATACCTATGACTTAGATCCCGTCCCTAGCACCCCCTCCACCCAGTCGCCCCCCTCCTCCCCTACCCAAATGCCCTGGCTCGAGCTATGTAACAACCAAATGGGAAAGCCAAACAGCGTACCGCCCATGTGGCTTTCTCAATAATCAACATACACAAGTCATTTCTCCCCCTATATACAATCCCCCCACCTCCTCCCTACTTCCACCCCTCTTCACGCAGCCATCTCCAAACCCCTGCCCACCGCTTCTCCATTTGCTCCCCTCTCCCTCCCCTCTCCCTCCCCTCTCCCCGGTCAGTTTATACATGGCATAGAGTTGCGACACCCTGCGTGCATAACTCGCTATGGAGGGTAGAACTGGTCTATTCCAATACCATGCAATTTCGCACCTAGCCGCTGTGACACAATACCAAATAATTTTCCAATCCCCCTCCCATTTCCCATCTGGTCTATGCAGGAGACACATCTCAGATCCAAGCTCAAGGTTCGCCCCCATCATTTTATTAATGTTTTCCCCTATGCGGTGCCAGTACTCTCCCACTACCGGGCACGTCCACCACATATGCAGCCAGGAGCCACGCTCCCCACACTTTCGCCAGCAGTCATCCGTTTGCAACACCCCCGCTTTGCACAACCGCTTTGGTGTGAGATACCAGCGACTCAACACCTTAAACCCATTCTCTCGCAGTGACGTGGCAATGGAGAATCGTGCTATGCCTAATGCCACAGCCTCCCACTCCTCCACCCCCCACGTTACCCCTAAATCCTTTTCCCACACTTCCATGTATTTCAACTTACCTTCCCCCCGCGCTATCAACCCTCTATAAATCCGGGAAAGCATCCCCTGTCGTCCCAGGGATCCCAGGCAGGCTCCTTCAAACCATTCACCTCCCCCCCATCCCCCGTGCTCCCTTCCCGTTGTACTCACTACCGAGCAAAGCTGCCGATACGCGAACCTATCCACCTCCCCCAGACGAGAGAGGTCCCGGACCCCCTCAAAGCCTCGACAGTGTCTTCCTACCACTATCTGGGACACCTGGGACAATCCTAACGCCGCCCATTTACGGAGCACTATGGCTCCCGGTCCCCCGCTCCCCGCGCAGCAAGCTTGTAATGACATGGTAACCGACCATCGTTTGTCGCCCACCAACCGCTTCCTGTACTGCTGCCACACTTGCAGGGTATGCCCCACAATGGGGTTCCTCCCCTTCTCCCCTCTCCCCTCCCATACTATCCGTTCAAGTTCACCCGGCCTGTATTCGGCCAGCTCCAGCTGTACCCACTGCTTCTGGGGTTCCCGCAGCCACGCTTATACTGCTCTCAATTGTGCTGCCGCATAATAGAGTCGGAAATTGGGGACCCCCATCCCTCCTTCCCGTACCGATACTTGCAGCGTCCGTGCCGCCACCCGTGGGCGCCTCAACCCCCAGATAAATCGCTCGACCTGTTGCTGGATCTTCCTCAACACTTTCGGCGGGATCGGGACCGGCAAAGCTTGAAACAGAAACAGGAACTGGGGGAGAAGCATCATCTTAACCGTCGCTATTCGCCCAAACCACGAGTAATACCCCCTGCTCCAGCCCTGTAACCTCTCCTCCACCTGCCCCAACAATTAAATGTAGTTTAGATCATACAACTACACCAAGATTCTGCCGAGGTGTACCCCTAGGTAGCGGATCGATGTCTTTGCCCATTTAAATGGGAAATTCTGTTGCCAGTCACGCTGTTCTTCCCTCTCCCCCCCCTATACTCAAAATCTCCGATTTCCCCCAGTTAATCCGGAAGCCCGCCCTCTCGCCGTAGTCTTGGATCTCTCTCATCACTGCCCTCAGAGATTCACTAGGCTTCGTGAGTGTCAGAAGTATATCATCTGCAAAGAGGGACGCTCTACACTCCTGGCGTCCCACCCGAACCCCCGTGATATCGGAGCTGCTTCACAACTTGGCTGCCAACGGCTCTAAGGAGAGCACAAAAAGTAGGGGGGACAGTGGACATCCCTGCCGCGTCCCTCTTTCTAGGGGGAAGAACCCAGAGTACCCCCCATTCACTCGAACACATGCCCTCGGCCTAGCATAAAGAGCCCTTATCCACTGTATGAACCCAGGTCCAAACCCCTGGGCCTCCAACACTGAATACAGGAAATCCCAAGACACCTGATCAAAGGCCTTCTCTGCATCCAGTGATACCAACAAGGCCCCTGTCCCGCGCCGCTGCGTCGACCACATCACATTTAACACTTTGCGGATATGATCCGCCACTTGCCGGCCCGGTACAAATCCAGCCTGGTCCTCATGCACCAGTTTACCTAACACTCCATTGAGTCGCGTCGCTAGTACTTTCGCCAGCAATTTCGCATCTAGATTCAGTAACGAGATAGGGCGGTAGGACGCACACTCCTGCGGGTCTTTCCCCTCTTTGTGGATAAGCGTAATGCCTGCCCAACCCATGGTTTCAGGCAGGGCCTCCCCCCGCCCCGGCCCATTAAATACCCTAGTCAACGGGTTCAACAGGAGGCTTCCAAAGCGTTTGTAAAACTTTGCCGTCAGTCCATCGAGCCCTGGGGCCTTATTACCATTTTTCAATCCCTTGATGGCCTGGTTGACTTCTTCTGCTTGTATTTCCCTATCTAACCCCTCTTGATCGTCTCCCGTCAGAGTCGGGAGCCCTGCTTCCCTCACATATTCCCGAATGTCCTCCCCCGACCTTGCGGCCCGGGCTGCATACAAGTTGCTATAGAAGGACACAAATTCCTCCCTTATTCGCGGAGCCTCTCGCACCACCCCCCCTGTACTCCTGATCTGTGTAATCCTATTCCACTCCCTCCGCTTCTTCAGTTGTCTCGCGAGGAATTTCCCAGCTTTGTTCCCCCCTTCAAAGAACCTCTGTTTTAACAGCTGCAGGCGGAATTGTATCTTCTCCGCTTCAAGAGCATTCACCTGGGCCCGCAGTGCCAGCACCTCTCCCCGTACCTGTCCAGTTCTGTCCTGTCCGTCTCTTTCCTCCAACTCCCGCAATTGCCGGCGGAGCTGGTCCTCCCTCTCCGCCCGCTCCCGTTTTAGACGGGCTCCCCACTTAATTAGAACTCCCCTAACTACAGCCTTAAAGGCATCCCAGACTGTTCCATCCATAACCTCCCCACCGCCATTTTGATCAAAGTACTCCGGGATTATTTTATTTATTTATTTATTTATTTAAAGTCTCTTTTATACCGCGCTATTCAGCATCAGTGCGGTTTACAATAAACAACGAACATACACATTTCCAATAGTACTTTGTGTTTACATATGAACAGGATTAGACTTTCAATCTCCCGCACCACCCTCTCGTCCTCAAGGAGCCCCTCATTCAACTTCCAGAACTGACGGCCCCTATCTTCCCCTTCCACTCGCACCCGTACCACCACCGGGGCATGGTCGGACCAAGTAATGGGTTCCATCTCGCCCCCCAGGAGCCTCCCTGTTATCTCCTTCCCCACCCATATGGCATCCAACCGGGAGTAAGTGCCATGCGCTGCGGAGTAGAAGGAGAATTGCCTCCGCCCCGGGTTTAGGGTCCTCCATACATCTATCAGGCCATTCTCCCTCACAAAGCTATGGTAATGTTTCCTATCCGTGCCTCTCCCCTCCCTTTGCCCAGTCGTGTCTCTCCCTGCCTCCCAGGCCACATTGAAATCCCCACCACAAATTAGGACCCCGTCCCCCATTGCCGCCACTTGCTCACTCAATGCATTCCAGAACTCAGTTTGCGGACCTGTAGGGGCATACACATTTACCACGCAAAACCACTCCTCACCGATCTTTACCCTCAGCAAGAGATACCGCCCCCCTCTATCCCGGGATATCACCTGAACTTCCATGGGGGCTGCCTCCCTGAGGAAAACCCCCACCCCGCCTTTCTTCTTCTCTATAAGATTAGAGGCGAACACACGATGCTTGTACCCCCGGGGTTGCACCAATGCCTCATGCTGTCTCAGTAGATGTGTCTCCTGCAGCAACACTATATCCGCTTTGTGTCTTGTTAACTCCTTATATAATTTCTGTCTTTTCATCGGCGAATTTAATCCTTTCACATTTAAAGTAAGAATTTTTAACTCCCTTCCATCCTCCAGTTCCCCGCCCCGCCCTCCTAAGTCCCTCCGCCCCCACCTCCCACCCTGACCCCCTCCTCCCCCCCCCTACCCCCCCTACCCCCCCTCTCCTCCCCCCTACCCCCCCTCTCCTCCCCCCAACCCCCTCTCCCCCTCCCACTGCTCCCTCCCCTCCTCCCTCTCCCCCCCTCATAACTCTCCTCTGCGGAGATGCGACTTCCATTTCGGTGACCTTCTCCCCCTCCCCACCTACCCACCTCAACCGCCCCCCAGCTCACCAGCCCAACCCCCCTCACCACTATCCCTCTCCCCTCTAAACCCCCTCCTCTCTCCACCCTCCGTGGACCGTCTCCCTCTCAGCCTAATCCCCGCCTCGTCCCCCCTCCCTCTCCCCTTGGCCTACTACCCATCTCTCCTTCCCCCCGCCACCCACAACTCATCTTATTCAAAAATACCAGTCCTTTATAAAGGTGCTTCATCTCAGCCAGTCTCTTGTTCTATGGCCCGACTCTGGTGCGCGTCCTTGGTGGTCTTTGCCAATCTCCGTCCACTTGCCCTCTGCCATTTCAGCTGTGCCGCTCCTCCGGTCCTGGATTCCGTTCTCGGCGGAGTGGAGGAGCCTCCAGCCTGCTCCGGTAGTTGCTCGGCTCCGAGCTCCCTCAGCGCTCTCCATGCCTCCTCACTGGATCTCACCGTCCTCGATCGTCCTTTCACCGTAATAAAGAGTCCAAAGGGGAAGAGCCACTTGTAGCGCAGGTCAGCGCGTCTGAGATAGGCTGTGACTTCTCTAATCTCCCTCCGTCTTTGTAGCGTGCCCTGGGACAGGTCTTGGTACAGCTCCACCGTATGTCCCTCCCAGCGGAAGCTTTTCAGTTGGCGGCTAGCTCCCAGCAGGAGTTCCTTACTCTTAAAGGAACGCAGGCAGACCACAATGTCTCTCGGCCTATTATCTCGGATGGGCCCCAGTCCCCTGTGCGCCCTTTCTATTTCGGGACGGGCCTCCTCTGCAGGTCTCCCTGGGCCAACTGCTACTTGTAGGTCCTGGAAGATCCGCTGGACTACTTCCTCACAGTTCTTATATTGCGGTTCCTCCGGTACCCCTCTCACCCGGAGGTTGCATCTGCGTGATCGGTCCTCCAGGTCCTCAGTTTTAGCTTTCAGGATCTCCTGCGCCCTCTGAAGCTCTTCCCAGCTGCTCTGGACCTGCGTCAGGGTCTCCTCCTGACTCTCCAACTTGGTCTCCACCTCTTCCATTCGTCCTCCCAGCTCCAGCAGGTCCTGGCGCATAGTCTGCATTACTTCTTTGATTTCATTTTTAACCCCACACATCTCCATCTTCAATTCCTCCTTTAACTCGAGGAGCCATTGTTTAATCTGTTCCGCAGCCGACAGGCCCTCCTCTCCTCCTTCGCTCCCCCCTGGGCTCTGTGGGGTCTCTGTCGCAGGTTTCCCAGCTTTTTCCGCCTCCTTCCCTCCTTTGGTAGTTGCATATGGGGATCGGAACTCAGCCAGCTTTTTTTTTACCAGAGTCTCTTTTTTGCTATTTTTTTCCATTGTGGGCTGGTCAGCTCCTCTCTCCCCGGTCTCCCCGGCCTGTGGATCAAGCACAGCGTCCACTCACTTCACTATAGCCTCTGCTGGGGACAGGTCTTGTATCTGGCAGTACTCTGCCTCTGCTCCCTCTCTTAGTGCAGTCGGGGTTTATGAGACTCACCACTGCTGGCTGCTCCTGCACTCCGCTCCTTTGTGGGCGATATTGTGGCACGGGTTTCTGCCTCAAACTTCTCCCAGCCTCGTGCTAGGCCTTCCCGGCCCCCTCTGCCTCCGGGTGCAGCTTTCCGCTGATCTCCCTCGTCTGCAGCCACGTGGTCTGTGAAGTTCGGCGGCGTGGTTTCCTGCCGCCGAGGAGCTCACTGCCTCTGCTCTCCAGCAAGCCTCGTTCGGCCCTGCGGACACTCTCCCAGCTGAGCCTACTCGGCGCAGCCACCGGCCAAGAAGCCCTCTGGTGCTCAGGCTGCAGCACCCGTTCAGCTCCCGCCTGTCTCGCCGCGCCTCCGCACTTGCTTGCTCCGCCGCCGCGGCTCGCCGGTACTCCCCTCTCACTCCACCGCACCTCGGACCGCCTCTCAGTTACCCGTAGGGGCTAAAATTGCATCTTTTATTGCGGGTTGGTGGCGGAGCTCCCCCGCTACGCCGCCATTCAAGTAGGTGACGTCACCGGAAGTCGTAAACCATTTCTGACCTTCATTAAATATATAAACTGCTTTGACTAATAGATAAGGTGGTATAGAAGAAAAGAGTTAAAATAAAATAAATATAGCACCACAAGGTGTACACAACGCTTTACTGAGGGCAATCAGAACAAAAGAAGCCTCTGGGATGGGAACATAACTTGGCTTGTTAATTTTGGTGACTTTAAAGTTTGAGACAAAATAAATTGTGAACATTTGGGAAATTCTATATTAAATTCCATAAAGGCATACATTTAATGGGTTGGTTTAAAAGTTTAGAATAAATTTGCCCTAGTTTGTAGTTCAGTGTTTTAGAGGTATAAAACAAAACAGGTAGCTAATCTCTTTCCCACTCAAACACCTCAGCTCCCACTTACCCCAGGCCCATCCCTTAATTTATAGTCAGTTTTCCAAATTAAGAGTGAAATTTATCACAGGATATTTTAATCAGCAAGTGATTAATCCTTAATAGATTATTCCATATTGTCCTGCTAAACCAGACAAGTGGATTGTGTTCCCCTACTAGCAGATTGGTGGAGACAAAGAACCAATGAAAAGCCCAGGTTTCATAGATATCACTCCTATGCCTCTATTTGCCTCAGCCACCAGAGGTCTTTTTGGTATCTTTTTTGTCTCCAGCAGATGGATGCATTTTCTCCTCTTGAAGATCTGAAGATTGAGAGGAAAAGATTGATTAAACGCTTATGAATGACCACTATAAATAGTGTATCTGGACTTTCAGAAAGCCTTTGACAAGGTCCCTCATCAGAGATTTTTGGCAAAACTAAAGAGTCATGGGATAGGAGGCAGTGTACTATTGTGATCAGGAACTGGTTAAAAGAGAGAAAGCAGAGGGTAGAGCTAAATGGCCAATTTTCCCAATGGAGAAAGGTGAATAGGGTTGTACCCCAGGGATCTGTGCTGGGTCCGCTGCTTTTTGACATATTCATAAATGACCTGGAAAGTGGAATAACGAGTGAGGTTATCAGATTTGCAGATGAGACAAAACTATTTAAGTTGTTAAAACCCAAGAGGATTGTGGAAAATTGCAAGAGGATCTTGATAAATTGGAAGACTGGGCATCAAAATGGCAGATGAAATTTAAAGTGGACAAGTGCAAAATTATGCACCTAGGGAAAAACATGGTTACACAATGCAAGGTTCCACATTAGAAACCACCACCCAGGAAAAAGATTTAGGCGTCATTATGGATACCATGTTAAAACCCTCGGCCCAGTGTGCAGCGGCGGCCAAGAGAGCAAATAGAATGCTAGGTATCATAAGGAAAGGAATGGAAAATAAAACAAGATATCATAATGCCTCTATATCGTTCCATGGTGAGACCGCATCTTGAATATTGTGCGCAATTCTGGTCGCCGTATCTTAAAAAGGATATAGCGATTTTAGAAAAGGTTCAGAGAAGAGCCACCAAGATGGTAAAGGGGATGGAAGGATACCCCTTGTGAAGAAAGGCTAAAAAGATTAGGGCTCTTTAACCTGGAAAAGAGACGGCTAAGGGGAGATATGATAGAAGTCTATAAATTAATGAACGGAGTGGAACAGGTAAACGTAGATCGATTGTTTACCTTATCAGAATATAGAAAGACTAGGGGACATGCAATGAAGCTACAGGGTAAACTAAGACTAATAAAAGAAAATATTTTTTCACTCAACGTGTAATCAAACTCTGGAATTTGTTACCGGAGGATGTGGTAAAGGCTGTTAGTGTTTCTGGGTTTAAAAAAATTTTGGACAAGTTCCTGGAGGAAAGGTCCATAAACCATTATTAAGAAGGGACCCAGAATATCGATGCTTGACCCAGTACAAGCATTGTGGATCCTGTCTCATCTCCAGGAACAAGCAGGAATGAGTATTCACATATGGGTATCGTCGGTACCGACGGAGCCTGCGCAGGAACGCTCCCCAGCGTCCAGTAAGAAAGCTTTTGGGAGCATCCCACAACGCCTGCGCGCTGCCTTCCCGCCTTTTCCAACCGCCTCTCTCCAGTTCTTCTTTTCCACGGAGCCAGCAGGTCGTGTTCCTGTCGCTGCAGAAGAATTTCTTTATTTTTTTCTTTATTTTTCTGTGTCGCGTCTGCCTTCTTCGACGTTAGACCGGTACCGCCGGTCTTTTCTTTTCTTTCTTAAAAAAACAAACAAACAAACTTTTCTTTCTTCAACTGTGCATTTTTAGTTTGGGCCTTAGGCCTGAACATTTTCTTCTCATGGAGAAGCCCGCTTCCGGGTTCAAAAAGTGCACGAAATGTGGCGGTACTATTTCTGTCACCGACACCCATGATTAGTGTCTAAAATGTTTGGGTCCTGACCATTCCATCACGGATTGTGTGTCCTGTACCATGATGTCTAAAAGAGGTCGGCAGAACCGAGCAGCCAAGCTCAGTACCCTGTTTCCCTCTGATGCAGCCTCGGTGGCATCGACGTCTTCCAGGGCTGCTTCTTCCTCTCATGGATCTCAGGTAACCAAACATAAATCTAGCTGGTCCTCGAAGGGCAAATCTCCCTCTAAGCATCGAGATGCCTCTGGGCTTGTCCTCGAGGATTCCGCACCGGCAAAATTACCCCGGCGGGAAGTTCCGACTTCCAAAGCATTGTCTGTGGGGTCACAGGTTGACATCGATGGCTCGGCCTCGACCGATCACCTGTTGCCGTGTTCTGGGGTACCGGTGGCCTCCACTGGTACCGACACCCAGACTCTGGTGGCGTCGATGGATCAGAAGATTCTGTCCATGCAACGCACCCTAACGGCGTTTATGCAGGCTTCGACGCCTCCAGTACCGCAACAATCTCCGGTGCCGGTACCGATTGCATCGACATCGGCTTCGGTGTCGACTGCAATGGTATCCTGTCCTATGATGCCCATCGGTACCGAATCGGTACCGCTTACTCCCGATGTCGATCCCACTCGGTACGCGTATCAGGCTTTACAGGAGCATCCAGACAGGCGATACTTCGATTCCTCTGAAGACTCTGAGTCGGAGGCTTCTGTCGAGGCACCGGTACTTCTTCCTCAGGAGTCTGCTTTTCCAAAACGAAGAATGTCTCCTCCAGAAGACTTGTCTTTCCAAGACTTCATTAGGAAGGTGGCTAGGGGCCTCCATTACAGTGGCCCCTGAGTCAGAACCTAGAGCCAAGCAATTAGATATTTTGCAATATCCTAAGGCTCCTAAAGAAGCAGCTACCTTACCTATTCATGAGATTCTTTATGATCTCATTTTGAGCATGTGGGAGACTCCTCTTACCACCTCTCCTCATTCTCGTAGGTTAGACACCATGTACCGTGTCCCTCCTTGTCCTGGCTTTCATAAGTCTCAGCTTCCTCACCACTCTATTGTGGTAGAGTCTACCATGAGGAAAATAAAGAGTGCAAAGAGACACTCATCTAATCCTCCAGGACGTGAATGCAGGACCCTTGATGCTTTTGGCCGAAGGGTTTTCCAAGCTAATATGCTTGCTGCCAGAATCAACTCCTATAGTCTCTATATGGGGATGTTTCTAAAAGAAGTCACAGATCATCTACAGACTTTAGCCCCTTTTATTTCAGAAGATAAAAGGCAAGAATTTCTCACTTGGCTTAAACATGCCCAAGATGTTTCCAAATTTTCCAACCGTGCAGCCTTTGACTCTTTTGAGTGTGTAAGCAGAGCCTCGGCTATTGCCATAGGTGCACGCAGAATTGCTTGGTTACAAGCCTCTGATTTGGAACTCTGGGTCCAAGATGAACTGGGAAATCTTCCTTGTACAGGTGAAAACCTTTTTGGCAGGGATTGGCAAGCAAAGGCCACTCAGATGGATGCTGAGAACTCTGCTTTGGATCGACTTTCAAAGTCTACCTCTGCTCCTGTTAAGAAAGGATTGTTCAAAAAGACACCTTTTTCTAAAAAGGGAAGATATTATCCTGCTTATGGTCAGCAAGCATCTTCTGCAGGTCGTTTTGCTGCAAAGTGTCAGCAACCACCTAAACAGGCCAAGTCAAAGGCTGCCGGGCCTCCCATGGCCCAGCAGCCTCAGCCTCCTCAGGGCCTTTGACTTGCAACTAGAGAACTTAGCCTTTCTAGCTCTGGAAGAACCAGAGCCCCTCACCATTCCAGGAAGGTTAGCTTACTTTGCTCCCAGATGGGAGCAAATCACAGCAGAGCAATGGACCCTCTCCATTATAAGGGAAGGGTACAAACTTCATTTCTTGAACCTTCCTCCCCACACCATGGTGAAACAGTTCATTTCTCCAACATCTCTCCTCAACCTTCTGGGTCTGGAGATTGCTACCCTTCTTGCCCAAGGGGCAATAGAAGAAGTACCTCTTCTTCAACAGGGTTCAGGGTTCTACTCCCCTTATTTTCTTATTCCAAAGAAAACAGGGGGCTACAGACCCATATTAGATCTCAGAGAATTGAACAAGTTTCTATTCAAAGAGAAATTCAAGATGATTTCTTTCGGTACTCTACTGCCATTCCTTCAGAGTCAGGACTGGCTTTGTTCTCTAGATCTCAAGGATGCGTACACCCATGTCCTCATCCATCCAACATACAGAAGGTTCCTTTGGTTCCTTTTTCAAGGAAAGCACTACCAATACAGGGTGCTTCCTTTCGGTCTGGCCTCTGCACCAAGGGTGTTCACGAAATGCATGGCAGTAGTAGCTGCATTTCTACGCGCTCTAGGAATATTCGTTTTCCCATATCTGGACGACTGGCTCATTCGAGCTCCATCCCAGTCAGAGGCCCAGATTTGTCTAACCTGCACAATGCGTGTCCTTCAGTATTTGGGACTGGTAATAAATATCCCAAAATCCCATCTCACCCCTACTCAGTCCCTGGAGTTTATAGGGGCCTTGCTGGATACCACAACTGCAAGGGCCTATCTTCCTCAGGCCCGTTGCCTACGCTTGGTGCAGTTAGCCTCCCAGATGCAGTTAAAGTCCCATTTAACTGTTCGAGAGATGTTACAACTATTAGGCCACATGGCATCCACCGTGCATGTGGTTCCATATGCTCGCCTTCACATGAGGGCAGCTCAATGGATTTTGTCCACCCAATGGACTCAGGCATCAGGTTGCCTATCCGACAAAATAGCAAACTCCAGTCGCCTATTTTGGTCTCTCCAGTGGTGGAAGTCCCCTCCAAATCTGTTGTTGGGGTCCCCTTTTCAGCAGTCGCTACCCCAAGCAACTCGGACAACAGATGCTTCTCCAATGGGTTGGGGAGCTCATCTGCAGGATCTCTCCACCCAAGGCATCTGGTCTACACAGGAGACTTCTCTGCATATCAATCTCTTGGAACTCAGAGCAATATTCTTAACTCTATGTTCCATTCCCTGCTCAGCTACAGGACAGTCCTTATCCATACAGACAACCAAGTAGCCATGTTCTATGTAAACAAGCAGGGCGGGACTGGCTCTCTGTTGCTTTGCAACGAAGCTTTGCGACTGTGGGCCTTCGCCAGAGAGCATTACATCCATGTTTTGGCAGTATATCTTCCAGGCGTTCAAAACTCTTGGGTGGACAGACTCAGTCGAGTTCTGCTTCCACACGAGTGGTCCCTCCACATGGACCAGGTAGCCATGATTTTTTCGAATTTGGGGAACCCCGGACATAGACCTCTTTGCAAGTCCGTGGAATGCCAAATTTCCCCGGTTCTGTTCCAGAATTCCGTGTCAGGGAGTTCAGGCCAAGGATGCCTTCCTCCTTCACTGGGGTCAAGACTTCCTTTATGCCTTTCCACCAATTCCCCTAATTCCCAAAACACTTTTCAAGCTTCAGAGAGATCGAGGGACCATGATCCTCATAGCACCACATTGGCCACGCCTAGTGTGGTACCCTCTACTTCTGCATCTCTCTCAACTCCTTCCCTGGACTTGGGCTCTGCACCAGACCTGTCCCAGAAAGAGAGAATGTTGTGGCACCCAAACCCCCAGTCGCTCCATCTCAGGGCTTGGTTGCTGAGGGCCTAGTAGACCTTCAAGATTTTCATCTCTCTCAACAAGTCAGAGATGATGTTCATACCTCTAGAAAGCCTTCTACTAGACGTTCCTATGCTTTCAAATGGAAAAGATTTACCATTTGGTGTTCAGAGAAGGGTCTAAACCCTCTTGCAATACCTCTGAATTCTCTACTAGAGTATCTCCTGCATCTATCCCATGCAGGTCTGAAAACAAATTCAGTAAGAGTCCATTTGAGTGCTATTGCAGCGTCCCTCAAGCCTCTCAATGGACAACCTATTTCCTCTCATCCTCTTATAGCAAGATTCATGAGAGGCCTTCTTTTAACTAAACCTCCCATTAGACCACCTCCAGTGGCATGGGACTTAAACCTGGTTCTTGGCCAGCTTATGAAGCCACCCTTTGAACCTTTAGCCACCACCTCCTTGAAATTTCTTTCTTGGAAAGTTGTTTTTCTCATTGCAGTCACCTCAGCACGCCGCATCAGTGAGTTGCAAGCTTTGGTGGCTAATCTACCTTATACAAGGTTCCATCATGATAAGGTAGTCCTCAGGACCAGTCCACACTTTATGCCTAAAGTGATCTCGCCTTTTCATCTGAACCAAGAGGTATATTTACCTGTCTTTTTTTCCAGGACCTCATGCATCAAGTGCAGAGAGGAATCTTCATACCTTGGATTGTAAGAGAGTTCTTGCTTTTTACTTACGAAGAACACAGCAACATAGAAAGTCTTCTCAACTCTTTGTTGCTTTTGATCCTTCTCATTTCGGACTTCCAGTCTCTAAGAGAACACTGTCCAACTGGATTGCTCAGTGTATTTCTTTCGCCTACCAGAGTAGGAACATTTCTCTGGAGGGCCATGTCACAGCTCACAATGTGAGAGCCATGGCAGCCTCAATGGCTCATCTAAACTCTGTGTCCATCGACCAAATCTGTCGAGCGGCCACCTGGGCCTCGGTTCATACCTTCACAGCCCATTACTGTTTGGACAAGGACTCCTGCCGGGATGCCTCGTTTGGTCAGGCTGTTCTCAAACACCTGTTCCATTCTTAATCAACTCCTACCCACCTACCCTGGTCGGATGCCAGAGATCCATGGGAGGAGGTAGAGTCCTTTTTCAAGGACACACAACCTGGGGTTTCTCCCTGGCATCTACAGCTAGGGAGTCCCCATATGTGAAGACTCATTCCTGCTTGTTCCTGGAGATAGCACAGTTACTTACCTGTAACAGGTGATCTCTGGGAACAGCAAGAATAAGTCTTCACAACCCACCCACCTCCCCTAGGAGTTGTATCTCTCTATCTATCTTTCCTTTCCTCTCTCTCTCTTTTGTCTCAGCTTTTAAAACTCGAACTGGAGAGAGGCGGTTGGAAAAGGCGGGAAGGCAGTGCACAGGCGCTGTGGGATGCTCCCAAAAGCTTTCTTACTGGACGCTGGGGAGCGTTCCCGTGCAGGCTCCGTCGGTACCGACGATACCCATATGTGAAGACTTATTCTGCTGTTCCCAGAGATCACCTGTTACAGGTAAGTAACTGTGCTTTTTGGGGAAACTGCTAGGTATGTATGATCTAGATTGGCCACTGTTGGAAACAGGATACTGGGCTTGATGGACCCCTTGGTCTGACCCAGTATGGCATATCTTATGTTATGTTCTTAGTGCAGTTAGTGCAGTGAAATTCACTTGGTTGTGTGCCTGACTGTGGAAAATACCTCTTACAAGTAAGAAAATGTTTTACATAAAAGTGATGAGTACCACAGAATTACTTGAGTTAGCAGTCTAAATCTTTTGCTTCCATACAGTAGTGCTGTGTGCTGTAACATTGTGATTAAATGTATTTTTGTTTTACTGTTTTCACAGGCTTAAGGAGTTGCTAAGAGCAAAATTAATTGAATGTGGCTGGAAAGACCAGCTGAAAGCGCATTGTAAAGGTAAATTATCTTATCATATTCATAAAATACCAAAAAACTATAACAGCATGGATTTTTTGCTGTCAGTCAAGACTAATCTGAATACGTTAAATGAGTGATGACTCTTCTGTATGTCAACTACAGAATAATTACTGTCCCCCAGAGGTGTTACTGTCTGATTTGAATTTTTTGTGACATTTTCTTGTTATGTCTTACCCTTACTTTTTTTTAAAACTGGAAATAGAATGCACCGCAGGCTCACTTAGTTGTTTTGATTTTCTCATACTAAAACATCCAGTCTGAGCTTGTCCTTTAAAGTTACATCATAACAATGAGGCGTTTACTAGAGTTAAAGCAGTAGTAAATGCTGAGGAGTGTATGAGGGACATACCTACAGGTGGCTGTGGCCTCTCCATGTTAGGAGTTGGGCCATCCCATCAGCACAGACCAGGAAGAACAGAATATAGCGTCATCTGCCCTGCCTAGTGCCCACCTTTTATTAATCTTGGCCTCATCAAAAAAATAGTCCTGGCTATGTTATTGAAATACATTAGGTTCTTTGTTCTAGCATATATTGCTGATTACTCAGTTTACTGATTACAAAAAATGAGACTAAAATACTCTCCTTTGTAGATGTGATCAAAGAAAAAGGATTAGAGCATGTCACTGTTGATGATTTAGTTGCTGAAATCACTCCAAAAGGCAGAGGTAAGAGAGAGCATGAGTGTTCTATCATTTTCATCTGTATGTTGCTGCTGTATAAATAACTACTTTGAGTTATGCATCAATAGTGTCTGACAATAAACAGTATAGCACACCATCTTCCAGAAAAGGTAGTTACTCACCTGTAGCAAGTGTTCTCCGTGTACAGCAGGAACACCTGCTATAGGTGAGTAATTGCCATTTCTCCATGGACAAGCAGGAAGTAAGTCCTCACACATGGGGCTCCTAAGCTACAGGCTACCGAAAACTGAGGAGACCGCTGAGAAGTCCAACATGGGCAACATTAACTGCGGAACACGCAAAATCAACTATGTGCAGCAAAGACAAATCTCGCCACATCTCTTCTGCACTCTGTGACACTTCTTTCTCCCAATTTCTTGGGGGTTTGTTTTTTGGTAGCCTGGACAGACAGAAGGGGGCATCGGGGGGGGAGGGACAGAGTTGGATTCTAATTCCCAAACAGGTGCTGGGGTACAGACTGGCCAAAGTTACCGTCGCATCAAGAATCCCCTTCCAGGTAGTAGTGAGATGTGTACAGAAACCCATGTTGCAGCCCTGCAGATTTCCTCCATGGAAATTGAGCGTACGTTGGCCACTGACACAGCCATAGCTTGGACATTGTGAGCTGTGACATGACCATCAAGACTCAGGCCTGCCTGGGCATAAGTGAAGGAGATGCAGTCTGCTAGCCAAATTGAAAAAAAGTGTTAGAAAACAGCAGCCCCCAGCTTGCTGGGATCAAAAGAGACAAAAAGTTGGGACCGACTTCCTATAGTCCTTCTGTCTGCTCCAAGTAGAAGGCTAAAGTCCGCTTGCAGTCCAACATGTGCAATGCCGCTTTGCCCTTGTGGGCGTGAGGCCTAGGGAAAAATGTAGGTAGCACTATGGACTGGTTGAGATGGAAATCTGAATCCACATTCGGAAGGAAACAGGAATGCATTCGAAGAACCACTCTAGTATGAACCTCCCTCACTCAGCGCACCAAAGTGATTGCTACTAGAAACAAGACCTTCCAGGTCAAGAACTTCAGAGGACATGAGTTGTGCAGCTCATGAAAGCTCCCTTTGAGCTGCTCTAGTACCACATTGAGGTCCCAAGTTAGAATAGGTGGCTTGTACAGAGGCTTCAAGAAAAGCAGCCCCCTGCATAAAATGAACAATCAAACGCTGTGTTGAGATGGATGTCCCTTCCACCCCACAATGGTATGTCCCAATCGCACTAAGGTGAATTTGGACGGAGTTGAACTTCAGGCCCGAGTCAGAGAGGTGTAGAAGATACTTGAGCAGTTTCCTTATAGGACAGATGGAAGGATCCAAGGCCTGGCTTTCACATCCATCAGACAGCAAACCACCTACACTTACAGGCATAGGACCTCCTTGTTGAGGTTTTCCTGAAGGCCAACAGGACAGCAGTTATGTTGTCAGGCAGATTGAACTCTAACAGGACTAGCCTCTCAACATCCATACCGTGAGGGTCAAAGACTAGATGTTGGGATGTAGCATTCTCCTGTCATTCAACAAAATGAGGTCCGGAGCATGGCCGAACCAGAGGGGTTCCTGAGTGGAGAGCTGCAGCAGGAGCAGGAACCAGGGCTGTTTGGACCAATACATTGCGATGAGTACCACTGTACCTGCATCTGTTCTGAGCTTCATTACAATCTTCGCTAGAGTGATATTGGAGGGTAAGCATACAGAAGACTCTTTCCCCCACCCCCCCAAATGTAGGAGGAAAGTGTCTGACACCAGTCTGCTGTGGAATCCCACTCTGGAGCAGAACCAAACAGGTCTATCGAGGGAGTGCCCCACTTCTGAAAGATGTGTGCCACTATAGCTCTGTTCAGTGTCCATTCGTGTGGCTGAAGGATCCGGCTCAGTCTGTCCACCAGAGTGTTTTGGTCTCCCGGCAGATATGTAGACCTCAGCTCCATCCTGTGAGCAATGGCAAACCAACCTGTCTCCCAGCACAGGACATATTAGCTGGTGGCCCCCTGCTTGTTGATATAAAAAAATCCAACCTTTTTCACAGAAGGGAAAGCAGTAAAACTGGTAGGCATACGATGAAGCTGCAAGGTGGTAAACTTAAAAGCAACATCAGGGAATACGTTTTCACTGAAAGGTGGTGGATGCTTGGAATGCCCTCCTGATGGAGAATGTGTGGCAAATACAGTGACTGAATTCAAAATGGCATGGGACAGATACAGTGGATCCTTTTTATAGCAAGAAGATGAAATCAAAGCAGACTTAAAGATATTTTATACTTTAATAAATATAAGGGGGCTGACCTTCACGGAGCAGCAGGTGCAACCACTCTAGCCACCTTACTAGACAGACTAAATGGACCATACCAGTCTTTTATCTGCCATCATATACTTTACTGTGTGTTACTATAGAATATAGCGACTTGATAGAAACATAGGCCATTTGGTCTTTTTCTTCTGTCATGTGTCTATCTAGTTTGCTCTTCCATAACAAACACTACATCAGTCCCCTTTTTTCCTTTAGAGATCCTGTTTGTCCCATGCGCTTTTGAATTCAGATAACTGTCCTCATCTCTACCACCTCCACTGGGAGACTATTCCACGGATCCACCACTCTTTCAGTAAATAAATATTTCCGCATAACACTCCTAAATCTATCCCCTTTCATCCTCATCCTATGTCCCCTCCTAACAGAGCTTGCTTGCAATCGAAAGAGGCCCTCCTCCTGTGTATTTATGCCACGGAGGTATTTAAACGTCTCTATCACCTCTATCCCGCTTTTCCTCTAAGGTGTACATATTAAGATCCTTAAGTCTGTCCTCATATGCTTTATAACAAAGACCACTAACCATTTTAATAGCCACACTCTGCACCAACTCAATCCTGTTTATATCCTTTTGAAGGTGCGGTCTCTAGAATTGCACACAGTACTCCAAATGTGATCGAACCAAAGATTTATACAGAGGCACTATCACCTCTATTCTTCTGCTGGCTGTTCCTCTCCTTAAGCACCCAAGCATCCTTCTAGCATTTGCCGTCGCCTTTTCTCTAGATTTGTTTTGTTTATTTAAAAGTTTTTTTTATACCACCTTATCAGACAATCAAAGCAGTTTACTGTTTTGATGTAAATGTTATGTTGTTTGTAATCAACTATGCACAATGTAACCAGTTGAGCTTGCTAACATTCATAGTAACATAGTAAATGACGGCAGATAAAGACCAGCATGGTCCATCCAGTCTGCCCAGCAAATATACGGCAAGAATAGGTGCGCCTGTCCGATGACCTTTTTACATTTACTAGTGAGGGTGAATATCTACATTGTGGATAGCAGATCTGTATAGTATAAAAGGTGTCTCTTTTATGTTGAGTAGGTACCGGAATCTATTTATTGTATTCCATAGTACTCTGTAAAGAGTAGGGTCTTGATGCTGTTTCAGAAGTCAGAGAGGTCCCTTATATCTCCTTTTTGCTGGGAGGGAGTTCCATAGGATCAGGGCATAATATGTGAAGGCTCTTATTGCTTGTTGATTTGTTGATCTTATGGAAGTCAGCTGGGAAAGCTAGGGAGTTTTGAATGTATTCTCTTCTCTGCCTGGTGTCTGGAATTCTTTTAATTAGAGTGGTAAGGTGTGATGGTGATATGTTATGCAGTAGTTTGAATGTAATGACTAAATTTTTATATTTATTCCTACAACTTGTGTAGTATGGGAGTGATGTGCGCAGACCTCGATGCTTGCATGATTACATGAGCAACCATCTGCAGCTGTATTAATGCCTGTTTGGGTAGACCCTGCAATATACTATTGCAGTAGTTGATGTGACGGTGAATCATAACCTACAAGCCTGATCTAAAGTCAGATAGGGCCAGTAGAGGTCTTAGATGTTGTAGCATCTTAATCTTTCTGTATATTGCCTGGGTAGTTCTGTTTGTTGTGTGTAGATAGGTTTAGCTACTTTAAGATCATCGGATACAATCACACCTAGGTCCCACTCTTCTTTTGTGGATAGAAGTATTTCACCCCCTATACTGTATCGCTCCCTTGGATTGCTGCAGCCCAAATGCATGACCTTACATTTTTTAACAATAAATCTCAGCAACCAAATTCTAGACCACTTTTCAAGCTTAGCTAGATCCCTCCTCATGTTGTTCACACCTTCCTGGGTGTCTACTCTATTGCAGATTTTGGTATCATCCGCAAAGAGGCAAACCTTACTTGACAGCCCTTCTGCAATATCACTAACAAAGATGTTAAAAAGAATTTGGACCAAGGACAGATCCCTGGGGCACACCAGTGGTAACTACCTTCTCCTCAGAGTGAGCACCATTTACCTGTACTCTTTGTCGCCTCCCACATAACTAATTTCTAACCCAAGCAGTAACTTCAGGGCCCATCCCTAGGGTGCTCAGTTTGTTTATAAGCCACCTATGCAGAACAGTGTCAAAGGCTTTACTGAAATCTAAATACACCACATCTAGGGCCCTCCCTTGGTCCAACTCCCTGCTCACCCAGTCAATCAGATTTGTCTGACAAGACCTACCTCTCGTGAATCCATGCTGCCTTGGGTTCGGTAATTCCATTGGATTCCAGAAACCTTACTATTTTCTCTTTTAGCAGCGCTTCCAATAATTTACTCATCAAGGTTAAACTAACTGGCCATATCCTTACTTCTGCTTTTGTGTTGTCCTCATTCAGACTGACAATGTGGTTGGCTAGTCGATCCTAGAAGGCCTTTAGAGCCTTTGCTATGGCTCAATTCTAGGATTTGATGAAGTCTTGGACAGATCAGTCACCCTGAGTGTGGAAGCCATTAAGATGAACTCCCCATCCCAACTTGGTTGCGTCCATTGTCAAGATCTTCTGGGGCAAGGCCTTTAGAAAGGGAAGAGACCTTTTGAGCAAATTTTGAGGTGTCGTCCATCAATGCATTGATTGGACCAGGGGATTGGTGATATACACTTGATCCTGGAGGCGAACCGTGGCCTAGGTCAGCTGAGTCCACAGAGTCCATTGAGTCTGTCTGTCTCTAAAGATGTATTGAATCTAATCTGAAAAACCTTCTCACACAGAGCATGTCACATTAGCAATCCCAAAAAGGTGACAAAACCTTGCTCTTTTCTTATGTAGAGACAGAGTCAGCTAATGACCAATTCTAAAAGAGATGAGGAGAAAGACCTCAGTGGCTAACAAAGGCACATTGGATACAAGGCTTCATTATGACTGAAAAGCCACTTAGCTGGTTCACACTGGGCACAATATATCACCACTTGAACATCTTTGGTGATAAAAAATAAAAGCCTCTTACTCTTATTATTCCAACAATCAGCATTCACATACAATAAATCAACACCTGGTCAGTCCTTATACCAACAAAATATGGGTGTGGCCATGGAGGCAACTATGGCTCCTATTGCCAACCTATATATGGCAGATTTTGAGTCTCGGCTGTCGAATTGCCCTTTTTCAACCAATATTAAGGCGTTGGTTCAATATGTCTATGTTTTTATGCTTTGGGATGGAACTGTAGAAACTGCTTGCTTTTCACAAATGGCTGAATACTTGTCATTTTTTCAGTTTTCTCTAAGTTACGATAGGAAGTTGATATCTTTTCTGGACATTCAGATCTTCAAGAAGGATGGTACACTTCTGACTATGGTTTACCAGAAAGAGATGCACAGACACACATTTTTACACTACTCCAGTTCTCAGCCTTCAAGGCCAAAGAAAGTTTACCTTTTGCACTGTTCCTGTGATACAGGAGGAATTCTTCCACAGTGCATGAATTTAAACAACTACAGTTTTAACATCAGCTTTTCAATAGAGAGGCTAACCTGATCACTTGATTCAGAAGGCACAAAACGGGCTCAATATAATGATCGATCTTGGCTTCTGCGTTCTTCTGTTAAGAGTTGTTCTGAAGAAGATATTTGCCTTCATCTGGTCACTCATTATACCCTTTTTAGTTATCAGTTGTCAAAAATTGTTCAGTGTCATTTCCACACTTTGCATATAATACCTGGCCTGGAAAAAGCCAAGTCAGAATTGTACGTGCTAGGGGACGGAACCTGAAAGACCTGCTGTGTCCAGCTAGATATACAGATACATCTAAACAAATAGTTTCCCTTTTCGGCCATAAGGCCTGTGGTAGCTGTTCTTTATGTACGATAATGTTGAATGTTTCAAGTTTTTCCTACCAGGATCATACTTATTACGGTGGGCGACCAATTGTACTACCGGTATGTCATTTGTAGTATATCTGATTTTCTGTCATTGCAGGCTGGCTTATGTAGGTAAAATCCAACGCCAGTTTCACATGCGCTTAATAGAACATCAGAGCACGTTGAAACATCGTACTGAAGGGGCCCCTTTAGTTATTCACTACACAGCTTTGGGTCATGTCTTTGAAGACCTACGCTATCTAATAATTGATCATGCTTTGCCCCCCCCCCCCCTCCTCCTCACCGGTAGGCGGTAATCAAGACAAAATTCTTCTACATACAGAGCAACAATGGATCTTTCATCTAAGTACGGTAGAGCCTTTAGGTTTAAATGAATCCATCAACTGGGGTGTTTGCCAGTAATATATATCTATGGTTTTTAGCCTTTGATAATGATCTGTTAGGTCTTTGTAGAGTGGATGAGTGGTGAGCACTGTTCCCTCTAAGCTGTGCGCGTGTGCGCGCGCACACACCTCGCCGAGAGAGCGCACATACTTTACAACAGAGCGCACAAAAATTACGGCTCTGATTCTGATAGAAAACAACACAGGCGTCTTAAAATTTAAAAGTTATGATTGTAATTACTAGAAATTTCCTGCTTCATTTAGTAATCGTCTATTTTCATTTAATTTGATTAAAATCACTGTGGTGTACATACTGTATTCTGACCTGTAGTCAAATTTTAAAGTATATAACTCCGAGTGTCGTTATGTGGCGCACAAAAATTTAACCTTCCTTCAAAAGCTGCACACAGCTGATATATTATGCGCACACAGCCTACAGAAAATTAGAGGGAACATTGGTGGTGAGTTATTGTTCTGATAGCTGTGTACACCATGTTACACAAATACATGTACGCTGAGCATTTTTTGATCCGCGGTTATGAACGAGCCTGCTCTGTTTCACCTATTACTTAGCTCTGGCTTGTCTATTGGATGTTCACTTTCAGTTCTGTATGATATAAAAGGTGTATCCTTGATGTCTTGGGTCTCCCTCGGAGGTCAACATAAGAGAGTATTTAAAGTGCATGTACGGCATCTGTTTAAATAATTGGAGCTAGTGTGAGGTGGATGGCGGTACTTTTTCAGTCAAGCCACTATTTTTGGGCATGTAAGTATTAAATTATGGCTGCCCTTTTTTATTAAAGGCAGGGATTATTTAAGCTAGGTTGAATTAAGTCCTGCTCCATAACAAAGTATATAAGTGAAATGCCAGGTGTTGATTTATAGTATGTGAATGCTGATTGTTGGAATAATAAAAGGGGATTTTTTTGACCGATGTTCAAGTGGTGGTAGCTGGTTCACACTGGGCAAAATATGATAAGTGGCTTTTCAGTCATACTGAAGCTATGTATCCAATGAGCCACTGAGGTCATTTTCCTCTTATCTCTTTTAGAATTGATTATCACCTGACTCTGTCTCTACATAAGAAAAGAGTAAAGGTTTTGTCATTTTTTGGGATTGTTCATCTGAAGACGTGCCAGGGGTGTAACATGCACTATATTTATTTGCATGCTTTTATATACCATCTCTTCCAGAGATCAAGGGTGGTTTACAATTAACAAAACAAAACTTTTACATTAAACTTGTGAAAGTAACAGAAATAGTGTGGTTACATTGAACTGAATTTTTGGTAAATATACAAAAAGTCATGATTGTTTACTTAAACAATAGAGGCCATACGGCCTAGGACAGTTAGCATCTTGCTGACTCAGAGTGTCCTACACCAAGGCTGTCAGCCTTTGAAGCTGATTCTGCAGAAGGAAAGCCTTCATCTGAGTCATGTCGAGCAGGGCTCTTATGAATTCTAGCTGTTGGATGGACTGAAGGTGGGACTTAGGTTAGTTGATCACAAAAACCAATAGCTCCAATACCTGAATGGTCAACCATGTAGAGTCCCGAACTCCCTCTGGAGTGGTTCTTTTTAATCTCCAGGAACAAGCAGGAATGTAGTCATCACATATGGGTATCGTCGGTACCGACGGAGCCTGCGCGGGAACGCTCCCCAGCGTCATTATAAAGCTTTTGGGAGTATCCCACAGCGCCTGCGTGCTGCCTTCCCACCTTCCCCAACTGCCTCTCTCCAGTTCTTCTTTTTCCGCGGAGCCAGCAGGTCATGTTCCTGTCACCGCAGAAGAATTCTTCTTTATTTCTTTCTTTTTTGTGGTCGTGTCTGCCTTCCTCGACGCTTTACCGGTACCGCTGTTTATATATATAATTTTTTTTTTTTCTTTTTCTTCAGGTGTACGTGCCTTTTTGGGCCTTAGGCCCAAAACCTTTTCCTTACCATGGAGAAACCTGCCTCAGGTTTCAAAAAGTGCACCAAGTGTGGCGTACCATTTCCGTCACCGACAGCCATGAATGGTGTTTAAAATGTTTAGGTCCTGACCACTCCATCACGGATTGTATGTCCTGCACCATGATGTCTAAAAGAGGTCGGCAGAACCGAGTTGCTAAGCTCAGTACCCTGTTTCCCTCTGATGCAGCTTCGGTGGCATCGACGTCTTCCAGGGCTGCTTCTTCCTCCCGTGGATCTCGGGTAACTAAACATAAATCCAGCCGGTCCTCAAAGGGTAGATCTCCTTCTAAGCATCGAGATGCCTCTGGCGTTGCCCTTGAGGATTCTGCACCGGCAAAATTACCCCGGCGGGAGGCTTCAGCTTACAAAGCATTATCGGGGTTCCAGGATGTTCTCGAGGCCTCGACCTCGGCAGAACTACTGGTGCCATGCTCTGGGGTACGGCAGTCTCCTCCGGTACTGACATCCAGGCACTGGCAGCGTCGATAGACCAGAGAGTCCTGGCTATTGAGCGCAGTCTGGCAGCTTTCCTTGCGGCATCGACGCCCTTGGAACCGTGACAGACAATTCCACCGGTACCGGCATCGGTATTGGTACTGGTACCGATAGCATCGGCATCGGTGTCTGCTTTGCTGGTACCCAGTCATCCGATGACCCCCGGTACCGGTTACTCCTGGTACCGACTTGGGTCGGTATGGGTATCGGGCTCTTCAAGAGCATTCAGACAGACGGTACTTCGAGTCCTCAGAAGAATCTGAGGATTCTGACAGTTCTGTCGATGCAGCAATGCTTCTCCCAGAGGAGCCCTCCTCCCCTAAATGCAGGATGTCTCCTCCAGAGGATATTTCCTTCCAGGATTTTATCAGGGAGGTGGCTCGGGGCCTGTCCATTACTGTGGCCCCTGAAACAGAGCCAAGGGCCAAGGAGTTGGAAATTCTACAATATCCCAAAACTAAGGAAGCAGCTACCTTGCCCATTCATGAGATTTTATGTGATCTCATATTAAGGATGTGGGAGACACCTCTTACCACATCTCCTCATTCTCGCAGACTGGATACTATGTATCGAATCCCTCCTTGTCCTGGTTTTCATAAGACTCAGCTTCCTCACCACTCTATTGTAGTGGAATCAGCTATGAGAAGGATCAAGAGTGCAAAGAGGCATGCCTCTAATCCTCCAGGATGTGAGTGCAGAACCCTGGATGCTTTTGGACGTCGGGTCTTCCAAGCTTCCATGCTTTCTGCCAGGATCAGTTCCTATAGTCTCTACATGGGAATGTTCCTGAAGGAGGCCACAGATGATTTAGAGGCTTTAAGTCCTATTCTTCCTGAGGATAGAAGACAGAAGTTTCTCACTTTGGTCAAACATGCCCAAGATGTTTCTAAATTTGCCAACCGTGCAGCCTTTGACTGCTTTGAGTGCATAAGCAGAACCTCGGCTATTGCCATAGGTGCACGTAGAATTGCTTGGCTCCAGGCATCTGATCTAGAGCTCTGGGTACAAGACAAATTGGGAAATATCCCTTGTACTGGTGAGAACCTGTTTGGTAAAGATTGGCAGGAAAAGGCCAATGAAATGGATGCTGAAAATTCCACCTTGGATAGATTATCCAAGTCCACTGCTCAAGAAACCATTCTTTTCTAAAAAGAAAAGATTTTATCCTGCTTATGGTCAGCAGGGACGTTCTGCAGGTCAGCTTGCCAGAAAAGGTCAGCAACCACCCAAACAGAAGAAAGCAAAGTCTGCTAGGCCTCAACCGGCCCAGCAGGCTCAGCCTCCATAGGGCCTTTGACTCTCAACTAGAGAACTTAGCCTTCCTGGCTCTCGGGGGACCAGAGCCTTCCACCATTCCAGGAAGGTTATGTCATTTTGCCCCCAGATGGGGGCAAATAACAACAGAGCATTGGACACACTCCATCATAAAGGAGGGGTACAAGCTTCATTTTTCAAGCATGCCCCCTCACACAATAGTAAAGCAGTTCAGTTCTCCGACCTCTCTCATCAACCTGTTAGGTCAAGAGGTCGCTATCCTTCTTGCCCAAGGGGCAATAGAAGAAGTACCCATTCATCAGCAGGGTACAGGGTTCTATTCCCCTTATTTTCTTATCCCAAAGAAAACAGGGGGTTACAGACCTATCTTAGACCTCAGAGAATTGAACAAATTCCTTGTCAAGGAGAAATTCAAGATGGTTTCTCTCGGATCTCTGCTGCCATACCTTCAGAGTCAGGATTGGCTTTGTTCTCTAGATCTCAAGGATGCATACACTCATGTCCTCATCCATCCAACCCACAGAAGGTTCCTTCGGTTCCTTTTTCAGCAAAAGCACTACCAATACAGGGTGCTTCCTTTTGGCCTGGCCTCAGCACCAAGGGTGTTCGCGAAATGCATGGCTGTAGTAGCTGCATTTCTCTGCACTCTAGGGATATTCGTCTTCCCTTATTTAGACGACTGGCTCATTCGAGCACCAACAGAGTCAGAGGCCAGGACTTCTCTATCCTGCACAATGCGTATCCTTCAGTATTTAGGGCTGGTAATAAATAACCCAAAATCCAGTCTAACTCCCTCTGTCTTTAGAGTTCATAGGAGCTTTGCTGGATACCAAAAAGGCAAGGGCCTATCTCCCCCAGGCCCGTTGCCTTCGCTTGGTGCAGTTAGCTTCTCAAGCAGTGCTAAAGACTCATCTAACTGCTCGAGAAATGTTACAACTTCTAGGCCACATGGCATCTACTGTGCATGTGGTTCCCTATGCTCGCCTCTATATGAGGGCAGCTCAGTGGACTTTATTCACCCAATGGACCCAGGCATCAGGATGCCTGTCAGACAAAATAGCAAACACAAGTCGCCTTATTTTGTCTCTCCAGTGGTGGAAGTCCACTCAAAACCTGTTGCCGGGGTCCCCTTTCCAACAACCCTTACCCCAAGCAACTCTCACAACAGATGCTTCTCCGATGGGTTGGGGAGCTCATCTCCAAGACCTCTCCACCCAAGGCACCTGGTCTCCACAGGAGAGTCATCTACATATCAATCTCCTGCAGCTCAGAGCAATCTTCCTTGCTCTGCAAGTGTTCCAGACCCTGCTCAGCTACAAGACAGTCCTCATCCATATGGACAATCAAGTAGCCATGTTCTGTGTGAACAAGCAGGGGGGAACAGGCTCTCTGTTGCTTTGCAACGAAGCTTTGCACGAATGGTCTCTGCATGCAGACCAGGTAACCAAGATTTTTCAAATTTGGGGAACCCCGGACATAGACCTCTTTGCAAGTCCGTGGAATGCTAAACTTCCCCAGTTCTGTTCCAGAATTCCGGCTCAGAAGGCTCAGGCCAGGGATGCTTTCCTCCTTTATTGGGGTCAAGACTTCCTGTATGCCTTTCCACCCATTCCCCTAATTCCCAAAACCCTGTTCAAGCTTCAGAAAGACAGAGGCCATATGATTCTCATAGCTCCACATTGGCCACGGCAAGTGTGGTACCCTCTGCTTCTACAGACCCTGGAGTTAGGGTCTGCTCCAGATCTCCTATCTCAGGAGGACGGAATGTTATGGCATCCCAATCCCCAGTCTCTGCATCTCAGGGCTTGGTTGCTGAAGGCCTAGACCTCCAAGATCTTAATATTCCTCAGCAAGTAAAAGATATATTCTTTTTGCTTCCAGGAAACCTTCCACAAGATGCTCTTATGCTTTCAAGTGGGAAAGGTTTACCATATGGTGTTCGCAGAAGGGTCTTAACCCCCTTGCGATACCTCTGGAATCATTGCTGGAGTATCTCCTTCATTTATCCAATGCAGGACTTAAGACTAACTCAGTAAGAGTCCATTTGAGTGCTATTGCAGCTTCCTTTAAGCCTCTAAATGGACAACCTATTTCCTCTCATCCTCTTATAGCAAGATTTATGAGAGGCCTTCCTTCTAACTAAGCCTCCCATTAGGCCACCACCGGTGGCATGGGACTTAAACCTGGTTCTTGGGCAGCTCATGAAGCCACCCTTTGAACCTTTAGCTACTACCTCCTTGAAATTCCTTTCTTGGAAGGTTATCTTTCTCATTGCAATCACATCAGCATGCCGCATTAGTGAGTTGCAAGCGCTAGTAGCTGATCCACCTTATACAAGGTTCCATCATGACAAGGTAGTCCTTAGGACTCATCCACACTTTATGCCAAAGGTGGTCTCACCTTTTTATCTAAACCAAGCGGTCTACCTACCTGTGTGTTTTCCAAGGCCTCATGCATCAAATGCAGAGAGGAATCTTCATACCTTGGACTGTAAAAGAGCTTTAGCCTTTTACTTGCAAAGAACACAGCAACATAGAAAGTCCTCTCAACTCTTTGTTGCTTTTGATCCTTCTCATTTGGGACTTCCAGTCTCCAAGAGAACACTCTCTAACTGGATTGCTCAGTGTATTTCCTTGGCCTATCAGAGTAAGAACCGTTCTCTGGAGGGCCATGTCACAGCTCACAATGTGAGGGCCATGGCAGCCTCAATGGCTCATCTGCACTCTGTGTCTATCAACGACATCTGTCGAGCAGCCACTTGGGCCTCGGTTCATACCTTCACAGCCCATTACTGCTTGGACAGGGACTCCCGCCGTGATGCCTTGTTTGGTCAGGCTGTTCTCCAACATCTGTTCCATACCTAATCAACTCCTACCCACCATCCCTGGTAGGATGCCAGAGATCCATGAGGGGAAGTGGAGCCCTGTTCAGGGACACACAACTTCTGGGGTCTCTCCCTGGCACCTAAAGCTAGGGAGTCCCCATATGTGATGACTACATTCCTGCTTGTTCCTGGAGATAGCATAGTTACCTGTAACAGGTGATCTCCAGGAACAGCAGGAATTTAGTCCTCACAACCCACCCACCTCCCCTAGGAGTTGTGTATCTCTATCTCTTTCTTTTCCCCCTCTCTCTCTCTCTCTCTTTGTCTCAACTTTAAAACTCAACTGGAGAGAGGCAGTTGGGGAAGGCGGGAAGGCAGCACGCAGGCGCTGTGGGATGCTCCCAAAAGCTTTCTAATTGGATGCTGGGGAGCGTTCCCGCGCAGGCTCCGTCGGTACCAACGATACCCATATGTGAGGACTAAATTCCTGCTGTTCCCGGAAATCACCTGTTACAGATGAGTAACTATGCTTTAGCCAATCATCCAGGTAAGGAAAGACAAACACCCCCAGTGTTCAGAGGAAGGCTGCCACTACAGTGAGACATTTTATGAAGATTTATGGTGCTGAGACTAGGTCGAAAGGAGCATTTGATACTGTGAGCAGGATGAATTGGTATATTAGATCCAGGGAGCATAGCCAATCTCTTTTTTTGAAGATACAGAAGCAGGGAAATCATCTTGAACCATCCTCTTACAAAGTAATTGGAGTAAAAGCCTCCCCTTCTTGCTCCGGCAGAATGATCTCAATGGCTAGGTAGGCCCGGAGGGCGGAGACTTCCTTCTGAAGCAGTTCCTGATGCGGAGAGTCGAGGTGATACACCTTTGGGGGGCCAGCTTGAAGATAGTTCGGAGAGGTCCAACCTGCATCCACTCTGGATTATTTGTAGCACCCTGGATTCTTATGTTATGAGGATCCATCTCTGGATAAAGAGAGTGAGCCTTCCCCTGCACCAGAGGGTTTATCATGGCGACCCCTAGGAGATTGACTATGCTCCAGAGGAACCAGTCAAAACCCCGCCCCCAGGCTTTAGCTTTTCTCTGCATTGTTGCTGATGAGTGGCCTGCCATTTTTGCTGGGAGGTTTGGGGTCCAGGCAAGTACCAACACCTACAGGAGTAGTAGGTAGTCTTCTGGCCCCCTCCTTGGTACCTCTTATGGTAAGCTGGGTCAGATGTGTGCCTGGAGAGTCTGGTAAGCGTGATATGCTGCTTTTTTAGAATGCCAGCTTTCTCCTCCACATGTTCACCAAACAAATTCTTATTGCGGTACGGTGTGTCCGCCAGTTTATTCTGAACAGACTGTTCCAAGTCAGAGAACTGGACCAGGCAAGTGTCTAGGCCACAGTGCCTACTGCAGCCATTCTCTATGCCGTCTCAAAGGTGTCATAGGTCGCCTGGATCAGGAACGTTGAGCAGTCCTTGCCATGCCCCACTAGGGTGCGAAACTGCTCCAATTTCTCAGGAGGAAGGAACTGAAACAGGTCAGCTAGGTCCTGCAATAAGGTCTTTAAGGATCATGCTCATGTAGAGCTGGTATGAGGCCACTCAAGCAATGAGCAACAAGCCCTGGAAACTTCTCCCCCGAAAGAGTCCAAGGTCCGAGGCTCCCTTCCTGGGAGCACCAAAGAATGAGTCTTGGTACTCTTAATCCTCTTCAGGGCAGATTCGACCATCAAGGAGTGGTGCGGAGCTAAGGTTTCTCGAAACCAGGAGCTTTCTGCACCCTGTACAACGAGTCAAGTCTTCTATTCACTGGAGTTACTGTGAGGGGCCTCTCCCACATCCTCATCTGTACCCTCTGCAGGATGCAATGTATTGGCACAGTCACCACCTCCTTAGGCACTGAGGAGTACTGCAATATTTCCAACTCCTTTGCCTTGGGTTCATCCTCCGGTCTCCAGAGAGAATGGTATGGCCTTGGCCATATCCCTTTGTCTTTATCCTGGAAGGTCATATCTTCAGGAGGAGACTTCAGACGTTCATAAGGTGGAGAAAATTCCATTGGGAGCTCCGGAGACCTGTCCTCTGAGAAGTCCTCAGTTCCTTGTCGTCTCTCCGGGCCAGTCCAGGAACATGAGGGTTGTCATCCTTCTCCAGCAGCTGAGGACTGAATTCTGAAGTTTTGCTCCCCCTACTGGCCAAACCTCAGTCTCTTCAGTCCTCAGCAGCTGTAGGGCATGACTCTTGCTGGCTCCCGGAGACACGAAGAGGAGTTAGATTAACTTCAGTTCTTTTGGTTTTATTTTTATTTGTTCTTGGCTAAAGTAATTCTTATAGGACTGGGTCCCTAGCAGGGATCTAGAAAAGCAAAAGGGTACTTTTTTATTATCCCCTGACTCGGAGTGGGCTTCACTCGCGGAGCACGGGAGGCAGAGCCTGCCTCAGGCAACAGCTCCGGTTTCTACCCGGTGATCAGGCAAGTGGTGCTGGGAGCCCCAGAGACCTTCAAGCCTCCTCCGGGTACAGATCAACTCTGCCGCTAGCAGCGGATCTGGGTGTCTGAAAATCAGAACCGCCATTCTTAGCAATTCTGCAGGTACGTGAGTGTAGTTTTTGTTTTGGAGAGCACGCTGGTTTCGGCGGTTTTCTTTTTTTCGTCGGCGAGGGTTAAAGCCGGTAGCGCTGAAAGACTGGCGGTTTGCCTCCCTTTTTCACGGCATTTCTCCTTCTCTCGGGGGTTTTCGGTTGTTCTTGGTTGTTTTTGCGCTTCGTTGTACGGGCATGGAAAGTAGGCCCGAAGCAGGCGTTAATGCAGGGGGAATTCCAAGCAGTTTAGAAATGGCGGGAACGGCGGCCATCTCATCTGCCGCTCCAGTTTTGAATTCTCTTCAGGAGAAACACGCAAAGAAGAAATGCAAATCTAAGAAGCCAGTGCAAGTGGAGGAAGCTCCCCCACAGTCACAGGCTTCAATAAAGGGGGGACTTGAAATCTGTTTTCTCTGCAGAGTTTATTTTGGCAACAAGCTCAGGACAAGAGCTCTTCCCCTCTGGTCGTAGATCCCTTGGGAAAACAGTTTTCTTTGTCAGACCTGGGGGAAGGGTCATCTAAAATGGCCCTGGGCGCTGAGGGGAGCTCCAATAGCTTCGGGCAGCACCCCTTGGGGCTTCAGGGACTGGAGGAAGGAGAGATCCTGTCAGAGTCCGGTATGGAGTGGCCTCTAGATTTCGAGGATGCTGAGCAAGGGGGCAGCGAGGATCTTAATATGTTTCGGGTGTTTAGGAAAGAGGAGCTGGGACCGCTGATTGCCCAGACTTTGACAGCTTTAAATCTGGCCGTGCCGGTGGCTCAGGAGGAGCCTTTAGAAGACCCTCTTCTGCAAGGTTTTAAATCAGAACAGAAATGTTTTCCTGTCCACAGGGTCATGAAGCAGATGGTTGAATCTGAGTGGGAATGTCCGGAGGCTTCCTTACGGGGAGCTCGGGCTATTAGTCGCTTGTATCCCTTGCCGCAAGAGGAGCAAGATTTGTTAAAAATGCCTAAAGTGGATGCCTTGGTTTCGGCAGTCACTAAGAAAACGACTATCCCTGTGGAGAGCGGTGCAGCATTAAAAGATTTACAGGATGGAAGATTGGAGTCCCTGCTGAAGCAGACTTTTGAGTCTTGTGCGCTATCTCTGAAAGCGGCTATCTGGTGCATGTTTCTCGAGCCTCCATTAGATGGATCCAAAGTGTTACTACCTCCTGCAAGGAGGAGGAGGAAGGAGCGAAGCTGGAGTCAGCGGCGGCTTACCTAGCGGATGCGTTTTATGATCTCGTTAGGATTTCAGCGAAGTCCATGGCTGCTGCTGTTGCGGCTAGGCGATTTCTATGGTTAAGAAATTGGGCGGCGGACTCCTCGTCCAAGGCACGGCTGAGTAAGCTTCCATATAAGGGCACACTGCTGTTTGGAGCGGCCTTGGAAAAAATTGTTAAGGATCTCGGGGACTCCAAAGGCGGGAGGCTCCCAGAGGACAGGCCGAAAGCTCAGAAGCCTGGTATGGCGCACAGGGGTCCCGCGTGAGATTTTCGCACGTTTAGGGGATCGCGTTTTGCTCCTTATCCGAGTGTGTGCTTTGTGACCAGGGGTCAGTCCTTTCGGGGCGCTAGAGGATTCGGTAGAGGTTATTTCGGTTCCCAACAAAGTACAAATAAACCGCAATGAAACAAGGTTGGTCCAGACAGATATCCCGGTAGGGGGACGGCTGCGGAGCTTTCTTTCTGTCTGGGCCTCCATAAGGTCTGATCAATGGGTGTTAGAAATTATTCGCGACGGGTACGCACTAGAGTTCACTCGTCCATTGGCGGAGGCTTTCGTGGTGTCTCCATGTGGGTCTGCGGAGAAACAGTTGGCGATATCGGCTACGCTCCAAAGGTGGTTACGCCTTCAAGCAGTAGTTCCAGTTCCTCCAGACCAGTTAGGTTCAGGTCGATACTCCATTTATTTCGTCGTTCCCAAGAAAGAGGGAACGTTTCGACCTATTTTGCATCTCAAAAACGTGACTCGCTGTTTGAGGGTTCCTCACTTCCGCATGGAGACACTTCGGTCCGTCATACGTTCGGTGCAACCGACGGAGGTGCTTACGTCTATAGATCTAACTGAGGCCTATCTACATATTCTTATCAGGGCCGAGCATCAACAGTTCCTCCAGTTTGCAGTTCACATGGGTCATTTTCAATTTCGAGCCTTGTCGTTTGGCTTGGCCACTGCACCGAGAACCTTCACAAAAGTGATGGTGGTAGTGGCGGCGGCCCTGAGACAGGAGGGAGTCCTGGTACATCCCTACCTCGACGACTGGCTGATTCGAGCGCCGTCAGAGTCACGGTCGGCAACAGCGAGAGTGGTACATCTCCTGGAACAGCTTGGTTGGGTTATAAACCAGGCCAAGAGCCAGTTGCAACCGGTGAGGAGGCTCCTCTACTTGGGAGCGGTGTTCATTACGGAGGTAGGCTCCGTTTTTCTGCTGGAAAGCTGGGTTCAGAAGATTTTGAAACAAGTGGCAGAGTTCTTGCGTCTCAAAGCGCCAACAGCGTGGCATTATTTGCAACTCCTATGGCAGCAGCGCTGGACCTTGTACCATGGGCGAGAGCCCATATGCGACCGTTGCAGCAAGCGTTGCTGTCCCGTTGGTCTCCGCAGGAGCAGCCTCTCACTCGCAGATTGCCCAGTATGCAGGAAGTGAGTGACAATCTCCGGTGGTGGTTGGATCCGGGCCATCTCAGAGCAGGAGTTCCCTTACGGCAGCCGGACTGGATACTCATCACTACGGATGCCAGTCTCTGGGGCTGGGGAGCTCATTGTCAGACCTCCATAGCGCAAGGCTCGTGGCCGCCAGAACTTCAGAATGCTTCCATAAACTTTCTAGAACTCAGGGCGGTCTCCCTGGCTCTTCGAGTTTCTTCATCTTGTGGAGAACAAAGCAGTGAGGGTGTTCTCGGACAATGCAGTGACACTCATACATCAATCGTCAAGGGGGAACAAGGAGTGCTTTCTTGTTGGAGGAGAGTCAGCGGTTGATGGCCTGGGCGGAAGTGCATCTGGTAGCCCTGTCGGCAGCTCACGTTGCAGAAAAAGACAATGTGCAGGCCGATTATCTCAGCCGTCATGTAGTCGATCCCGGAGAATGGGAATTGAACTCGGCAGTATTTCATGACCTGACTCGGAGGTGGGGTCAGCCGGTGATGGACTTGATGGCCACCTTCGACAATGCCAAAGCAAGTCGGTTTTTCAGCAGACGCAGAGAGCATATGGCGGAGGGGCTGGACGGCCTAGCGCAGCCTTGGCCGGCCGAGAAATTGCTTTATGTCTTCCCTCCATGGCCAATGATAGGGAGAGTCATTCGAAGGATAGAAGGTCACGCCAGTCAAGTGATTCTCATTGCCCCGGATTAGCTCAGGAGAACGTGGTATGCAGATCTAGTTCGTCTCTTAATAGCCAAGCCCTGGAGGCTACCCGTTCGGGAGAACCTGTTAGCTCAGGGTCCCCTGCTCATGCCAAATGTGGATCGCTTCTCGCTTACGGCTTGGCTCTTGAAAGGGAAAGGTTGAAACGTAGAGGTTATTCATCTTCGGTTATTAACACCCTTTTGCAGGCCCACAGGACTTCAATGTCGTTAGCATATATCCGTGTTTGGCGGGTCTTTGAGAATTGGTGCAGGGAAAGGAATCTTCGTCCAGGTGACGCGTTGGTGCCACAGGTGTTATCTTTTTTACAGGACGGGCTAGATAAGGTTTTAGCCCTCAGTACTATTAGGGTTCATTTGGCAGCTATATCCTGTTTTCAAGGTTCCGTCAAAGGTCTTCGGCTATCAACTCATCCCGATATACTTAGGTTCTTCAGGGCGGTGAGGAACATTCATCCTCCGTTTAGGGCTTTTCCGGCTTGGGATCTGAATCTAGTTCTTGAAGCGTTGGTGCGGCCTCCCTTTGAGCCAACGGCGGACATTTCGCTCTGGGACCTCTCCTGGAAAGTTGCCTTCTTGGTAGCCTTGTGTTCCGCAAGGAGGATTTCGGATCTCCAGGTGCTCTCGTGTAAGGCACTGTACATTCAGTTTTCGGCAGAGAAGGTGATGTTGCGCACAGTTCCTTCCTTTCTCCCTAAGGTGGTGTCGAAGTCTGATTCATGTGAAACTATTTCGCTTCCGACAAAGTACTCGAAAAATTGGATTTAGGTACGGTGCTGAAGAAATACCTTAAGAGGACTAGATTGTTTCGTAAAACGGATCGGTTGTTTGTGCTGTTTGGGGGGCCTAAAAAAGGGGAAGCAGCATCTAAGGCCTCTATTGCTAGATGGGTGAAGCAGGCCATAGTAGTGGCATATCAGGCTTCTGGCAAGTTGCCTCCGGAGGGACTCCATGCTCATTCCACTCGGAGCCAGGTGGCGTCCTGGGCCGAGATGGCGTTGATTCTGCCTGCTGAGATCTGCCAGGCGGCTACTTGGTCATCGCTTCACACTTTTGCAAAGCATTACCGTTTGGATGTTCAGGCTAGGAGAGATGCAACTGTTGGGGCTTCGGCCATCATAGCGGGCCTGGCGGGTCCCTCCCATGGTTAGGTACTGCTTTGGTACTTCCCTCATGTTCCTGGACTGGCCCTGAGAGACGACAAGGAAGAAGAAATTAGACCTTACCTGATAATTGTCTCTTCTTGAGTATTCTCCGGGCCAGTCCAGGACCCACCCGTGGATTCTAGGTTTTTCGAGGTTGGGGTTCGGCCCTTACTGCGTTCATCGTCCAATCCTCGGTTAGCATTTTTCCCAGTTGGAGTGACAGAGGAAAGTAGAGTACACAGCAGATGGTATTTCCGCTTCAGGAGCCTTGAACGGAGAGGACGAGGGTCTGTGGGGCTTCCTCGTTTTGCTTACAGGGATACTTGCACCACGATAACTTTTTTTTTTTTTTTTTTTTTAAAGTAAGGGGAGACAATACAACGGGAAACAGCTGTTGTCTGATGGCTATGTTCTCTGTTTTTCGTTGCCTGTTTTTAATGACTTTCGTTGTCAAGTTATAGGTTCTCTTTGTCGACTGCTTGGATAGAAATAGACTGAGGTTTGGCCAGTAGGGGGAGCCAGATACCTGATATCTGCAAAACTTCAGAATTCAGTCCTCAGCTGCTGGAGAAGGATGACAACCCTCATGTTCCTGGACTGGCCCGGAGAATACTCAAGGAAAGACAATTAGCAGGTAAGGTCTAATTTCTTCAATCCACATCAGTTACCCAGCCATCAAAGTCAGACTCTGAGAGGAAGTTGAAATACCTCTGATCCTGTGCCTGGAGCTCCCTTCTGCATCGAGGGGAATGGGAACTTCTCAGAGAATGCCAATGCTCCGAAGCCCGTCTAGGCTTTGAGGGTGCATCAGACCCCGAGATGCTGGGGAGGGAAATTAACTGAGCCAGAACCAGCGTCCAATCCCTTTGATGTCCTGACATCAATGTCTCTGGGGGCAGGGCCTGTTCCAGAATCAGTTGCACGATGATCAATGCCGAGGCCTCTGTGCATTGCATCATAAAAAGGGCTGCCATGCGATCCTCAAGCACCTTTAGGAGATGTTTTTCTGTGGCTGCTCCATGGCTCCAAAGACTCCGAGGCCTGAGTAACTTTGACTGATTCACCCAGCATCTGTGCGGGGGGTATCGGCGGCTTGGGCTCGGCTATTGGGAGGCTGTCTGTGTCCCTCTGAACTCCTGGAGGTTGAGCAGTGCTCCCTGCATGTTACCTTTGCAGGGCACTTGCAAAGCCCACCATTGCTCTTGACCCTGTGTTGTGAAGGGCTCTGATGCTAGTGCACTCAGGCCTTTACCCGGTGCGTGGACCGAGCACCCTGCAACATTAATGGAGGTGATTTTGGTTCCCTCCTTGCTGGGAGGCTGGCCAGTGGTCCGGGGCAATGCGGGTGCTCAGCTCTGACTGAGCTTGAGAGGTCCTCGATGTCAATGCCCCTCCAACTTCCTGAACGGCCTTCAAAGGCATGGAGACTGATGCCAGTGTTGAAGACAATGGATCGGGCTGTGGAGTGCTGAACAAGTTTTCTGCTGTTTTATATGACCCTTAAGGCCTCGCCTTGTCATCTGCAGGCCCAAATTACAAGAAGAAGTCTGATGATTGAGACCTAGGCACTGGAGGCACCATTTGTGCTTGTCCATGACAGAAATGGTCTAGGCACACTTGGTACACTTTTTAAACCTGCTGATCAGTTTTTGGGACATGTTTGAAGAAGTAGCCATGCAAAATCAAACTGTTCAATGGTGGATAGAGTCCGATCAAGGCACCATCTGTGCCACTGAATTAGTACGGAAAAAATACAAAACAAGGAAAATTAGCGATCGAAAAAGGGAACCATGATGGCAGGCAAGAAAATTCAATGCAATTAAGCACCCCCAAAGGGGAGATAGTAAAAACAAAAGACTGATGACGATGGCACCAATGCAGCAGGTGGGAAGGAGGTGCACAGGTGAGGTGGAGCCTCCCAAAAGCTTCCAATAGAAGCTGGGGAGCGTTCCCGCATAGAGCTCCATTGGAGACATCACCCATGCTTGAGGACTTACTTCCTGCTTGTTCACAGAAAATGGATCTATCACTTGAACAGGCATAACATTGTGGCTTGCTCACAACTCTTCTGTTTTTGTTACATTTAATAATGTCTTCTGAGCCATTCAGTCGCTAAGATGATATAAGCACACTCATGCTGTGCATGAGATCATCGCTATCTTGACTACTCAAAACAAAAATGTTTATTATCTGCATAGGCATACAGTTTAAAACCAAACTGTCTAATAACTGCAGTCACTGGCTTAACTTAAATATTAAACAATAAAGGGGACAGCGGTGAGCTCTGCAGAACCCTTTGCAGTCATATTTGCACTCCTGTTTTCTAGCCCTCTTGCGCTATTGCATAGCCACAATGTTTAAGAAAGGATGCTATTTTAAGGCTTTGTCCCCTGATATCTATCTCTTTCAGATGCTGTAACATAATTTGGTGTTCTGCTGAGTGAAACTGAACAAGGAGAAGCAGGAAACCTGATTCTCCTCAATCCATTATCCACCGCATGGAGTGGAGGAGTAGCCTAATGGTTAGAGCACTGGTTGGGAACCAAAAGACCAGGGTTCGATTCGTACTAGCACTCCCTGTAGCCTTGGGCAAGTTACTTAACCCTCCATTGCCTTGGAAAAATCCAAATAATCAATGTCCCTGTTTAATGTACATTACCAAGTTTAAGTTACAATGTAAACCGCTTTGACTGAAATGATAACGCGGTATAAAAATAAAATGTTAAATATAATTTGCCAATGCAGTCAGGACCTTTTCCATACCAACACCCACTCTAAACCCAAACTATACTGGATCCAGACCTTCAATTTGTTCTAAAGTCTTGCAACTAATTTAAAACATGCAACTCGGTGTATAGTCATTTAGAGTTGGCTTACATTGTTGTGGATAGTTCTTACTGAAATCTAAAACTCTGTCACAAGTTTGCAATAGAAGTTTCTTCTGCCCCTTTGGTAGCTGAAAATGAACCCTAAAACAGAAAATATTGTTGTGTTGTGGGTTGTGGCTTTTTGTTGTTGTTGTTGTTGGGGGTTTTTTCTTATAAATCCTGGAGTCTTGCGACAGGCTGCAACCTTTTATTCTGACCAATGTAACACATTCTTTTTCAGGTGCCTCTGGTCCTTCATACCGTTCATATCTGATTGCTGTAGTGATACCTCTGTTTATTGCTTATTGTGTAGGTTTTTAATGAAGCCACTAGCACTCATTAATTCACAGAGCATAGTTATACTAATTTATTTATTTCATAACTCTTTTATATTACCGTATCTACTAGTCACGGGCGTTTACATGGAACAAGTGGAACAAAAACTTGAACTTTACATGGAACACTTTGAAAGAATTAAATAGATTAAACAATACAGTAACTCTGGAACACTATGAACATGGTAAACTATGTAGCATAATATAGGATATGTTGTATCAAGGTAACTGTCTCTTGCAGAGTTTGTATGTCCAAGGACTGTTAGAGTGGTTACGTGTCTAAACTGAAGTATTCCAGGAACAGCAGTGTCTCTAACTTTCGGCAGAAGTCTACTAATGCTCCTGACCAGCTATAAATATGGTCCAGTCTTTTATATCGTATGATATCCTTTAAAACACTACTTGGCATTTCAATTTTAAAATTGTGTATACACATCCTGCTGTTTGAAAAAAGGTTAGGTTAATCAGTGAAATGAATGCCAAAAAAGAGATCCTGTACATCAATCTCCTATTTTGCAAACATTTTAAATTTGTACGCTACAATTAGGGCAACATGTACAGTCAAACCTCGGTTTTCATGATTAATCCGTTCGAAAAAGTCTGACTAAAACCGAAACGTATGAAAACTGAAGCAATATTTCCTATAAGAAATAATGTAAATCCAATTAATCCGTTCCAGACACCCAAAAATATTCACAAAAAATACATTTTATAGAGAATAACTATATTTTTACATACAGAAAACAATGAGAAATAAATATAAATGACTAATGAAATGGATAAATGAACATTTAACATCACTGAAAGCAAGCTAAGTACAGTACTGTACAGTACAGTATGTTAACATCTGGCCTTAGCCACCCCTGACAAGCTGCTGTGCCCAGCTCTCTTCGGAATCACATTGGATTCAGTCCATTAAAATACCTTTACATTATCTGCTCAATGCTTCAGAATGGCAGAAAATCTTAATGATATAGCTTCAGACGTACCCTGCAAGAGAAAGAACTGCCTCCCACATTCATGCAACATCTCCTGCTTACGTTGACAGCTTTTCTTCCCTGCTACCTCCGAGCCTGAGGGGGTGCTCCAGAGAACGGGCAGGCGGTGGACGAGATCGGGGCCTTCCTCTCTGCGCAATCTTTGCCTCTCTGACTCTGACCAGGCTCGAGGATGTGTTTCATTTACGTGCTCAGCTGGCTTTCGCTTCTCATCATGCTGGTGATCGGTGAGTCCGGGGGGCAGTGCTGCCGGACCGGGCGGGTGTTCTGGCAGTGTATACAGACCGGTGTGCAGCGCAAGGGTGTATGTATTTACAGTACTGTACTTTACGAAAACCGAGGCGATGTACGAGAACCGGGACAAAATCTCAGTCAAAAGACGTTGAAAACCGAAGCAATGCATGAAAACCGGGACAAAATCTCAGTCAAAAAAGACGTTGAAAACCGAAGCGTATGAAAACCGAGGTTTGACTGTACTAAGTATATTTTTACATACATACAAAATGGATTTAAATTAAGCTTTTTTTCAGTAGTGTCTCAAGGAAAGTTGTTTTCAGGTACCATAGGTATTTAGCTATCCCCATAATGCTTACAATTTAATTTTGTAGCTGAGGTATTGAAAAGTTGTGACTTGTCGAAGATCACAAGGAGTAGCAGTGGGATTTGAGCCTTAGCTTCCCTGGTTTTCAGCCTACAGCTCTAACCATTAGGCTACTCTCTCACTCCAAAACCTTAATAGTTAAAGAGATCATGGGATAAGCACAGAATATCCTCGGTTTCTAAAAGTGAACAAAGCACAACCTGGTGGCATATGCTCATTTGATTCAGTAACTGATTTTGAGGCTGCCAGAATATATAGCAAAGAGCAGAGCTTCACAAACTTGTCCTTGTGACTCTACAGCTACTTCGGTTTTCAGGATATCCATAATTTAATATGCATGAAATCAGTTTGCACATGCCAGATCACCCATGTATGCAAATTTTTCTCATCCATATTCTTTGTGTATGTCCTGAAAACCCAAGTGATTTGGGGGTCACCAAGACAGGTTTGGAAAGCCCTGACAAAGAGGTCACTATGAAATGTTCAGAGGTCCTAGAGGTAAAATGCACTAACATAGCTGAGTTGCACAGATTAGTAGCTGGATCTGCCTGCAAGTTATATAATGAAAGTTATAGTGGAAGGCAGTCAGTCATGTAGCTAGATCTATCTGGCAGGCTATGCTTAGAATGTGGGAGGGTCTTAGTAATGATAGCTATGTAGATCATACTATGACAATAGATCCAGATGCTAATTGATTCTGTCAGACAGGCTGCAACTAGAAACACAGGTGCTCATTTAACCTGGTCTGAATGGCTGGCAGGCTACTTGGGGGAGCCTAGGAGGCTAGATGTTTGGGCAATGGCCATACTAGTATTCCTGTGCGGATATCCAGTTTAGTCCTCCACAATCGGGTAGTGCACCTTCTACTGCAGCCTGGAGACTGGACCAATCAAATCTTCTGTAGTACATATCCAGCAGGAGCTCCCAGAAGCCCCCCAGTGTGTCCAGTCTCTTGCAGCTTGAAGACGTCTGTGCCCTTGCTGGGCACACTGAGTGACTCTTGAAGGAGCAACACTTGTTAGTTAGTCTTTTAGGGTTTGTTTTTGGGACATTTATTTGCTATTTATTTAATAGCTAGTTGTATCTTTAAAAGGAAAAGTGAAAGAAACATGCCTCTCTAGTGCTTTGGCACAGGAGACTCGGGAGGAAGGCAGACCTGCAGGCTCCTGTCTTCTTGCCTGGCTAATTTTATCAGCCTTGGGTGAGCTTCCCCTTGACTGTACGGGGAAAAGCCATACCTGATACAGCAGTGGCTGACACTGTGTGAAGTTGGCTGTGTCCTTGCTGTTCCTGAGCTGGTAGGAGTTTTCATTTTATGTCTGTATTTGTGAGCAGTGCTCTCTTGTCAGAGCTGCCAGCGTTCTGTAGGCTCTCCTGAGCCCATTTGGCAATTTTTCCTAAATTTGATCGTTTGCCCTGTATCTGAGGGTCGTTTTCTTTCTTTTACATATTATTTATTTGTCTTTGTATTTTCGCGCCGTTTTTTACCGCGGGTGAAAAAGTGCGGCGGCCATTTTGGATTTATAAAGTGTGCTTTTAGAGGCACTTTTGATCACTTGTGCACAGGTTCCCCTGGGGTTTTTGGGGTTCCTTTTGCTGGCGATTTTGCTCAGGGCACCCCTGGGAGTCTGGGGAGTGTGTTTGTTTCTTGCAAAAAAACAAAAAACAAAAAAAAACGTTTTATTATTCAACCGGGACTGATTTGCATGAGATTGCCCCTGTGGTGTGGGCTTTTCTGTGCCGGTTCCCTTCTATCCCGCTGGGCAGAGGTGGTCTTGGGATGGCTTCCAAACCCCAATGTGTGATTTGTGGGTCCCGCAGAGCGGCAGGGACTGACTCTGGCATCTGCAGGGGCTGCGCTGCAGTGCCCGCAGAGCTGGAACACTCTGTGCATGTCCAGGAGCAGGCTACCCCTGGGGATGCTTCTACTTCAGGGGACAGTGTCCTTTCTCCGAGCATCCCTCAGTCTGGGTCGGTTCCGCCGGCCAGTGGGTCGGTGGCTGCGCTCCAGCAGGGGGCTATAGTTGTCCCACCTATGGAATTCTCCCCTGATTTTGTTCTCCTCATGCATCAGGCTTTCCACTTGAGCAGGTCCGGTCAGTGGCCGGAGGTTGGGCCCCCCTCTCTCCCCTCGGGGGTCACTGGGGTGGCTCAGCGCTCCTCTCCACCCGGGGTCAAGCGGCTCCGGTTGGGGGAACAGGAGCAGGACGCCCTGGGGCTTCTGGAGTCCGAGGCGGAGGGCGATCCTGAGACTGAAGCGGAGGAATTGGAGGATGGGGAGATCTCCGAGCCGGAGGATCAGGCTCGGATCATTCGGGTGTTTCGGAAGGACGAGCTGGTTCCTCTGGTTACGGAGTCCCTTCAGGCACTTAACCTTTCGGCAGTGCGGTCCCTGGAGGAAGAGGGTCTGGAGGATCCTCTCATTCAGGCCGTCAGGGATACCCAGGTGGTTTTTCCCGTCCACCGCGTGGTGGAACAGATGATACAGGCGGAGTGGGAGCACCCGGAATCCGGTTTGAAGGGGATTCGGACCATGAATCGGCTTTATCCCCTCGCCGACAAGGACAGGGACTTGTTTAAGTCTCCGCGAGTGGATGCTGCGGTTTCCGCAGTGACCAAGAAAACCACCATCCCGGTTGAGGGGGCGGTGGCCCTCAAGGACGGGCAGGATAAGAAGATTGATAATTTGCTGAAGCAAACCTTCGATACGGATGCCGTGTCATTGCAAGCCTCTATTTGCGGGGCTTGGGTGGCTCGGTCGTGTCTGCGGTGGTCGCAGCGCTTGCGCTCGAGCCCCGGCTTAGACCAGCAAGGCCTGTTGGAGGTCACCCGGCTGGAGTCTGGCTCGGCCTACTTGGCGGATCTGTTTTATGATTTAATCCGCGCCTTGGCTAATAGTATGGCGTCCGCGGTGGCAGCGCACCGGTCCCTATGGTTGCGCAACTGGGCGGCTGACGGTTCTTCCAAGTCCCGCCTCGGTAAACTGCCCTTTAAGGGCAGATTGTTATTTGGGGAGGCTCTCGAGAAACTGGTAAAGGAGCTCGGTGAGTCCAAGGGGGGCCGGCTTCCGGAGGATAGGCCAAGGGCCAACAGGTCCTCCACCTCGGCGCGGGGGTCCTTTCGGGATCAGCGCAGGTTTCGGTCCTCCCGCCTGTGGGCCTCGCAGCGGGGCCGGTTTGGAGCCCGTAATCAGGGATTTCGTGGTTTCAGAGGGGCCGGCAGAGGCTTCTCCGGAGCCGCCTCTCCCTCGGCGTCTTCCTTTGGGCGCAAGCCACAATGACGCGAGGCGGGCTCTGGAGGGAGGCCCGATTATCGGGGGTCGTTTGCACGACTTTCTTCCGTCTTGGGCCCAAATTACGTCAGATCGCTGGGTGCTACAGATTATAGAAGAGGGTTATGCTCTAGAATTTGCATCCCCGCTTCCGGATGCCTTTGTTCTGTCGCCCAGCAGGGGCGAACAAAAGACGCGGGACATCCGCGTGACCCTGGCTCGGTTGTTAGCACTGGGAGCGGTGGTCCCGGTTCCTCTCTTGGAAAGAGGCGCCGGTCGTTACTCCATCTATTTTGTGGTCCCCAAAAAGGGCGATTCTCTGCGTCCGATCTTGGATCTCAAAGGCGTCAATCGCGCGCTCAGGGTGCCGCACTTCCGTCTGGAAACTCTGCGGTCAGTCATTGTAGCAGTACGACAGGGGGAGTTTTTGACGTCCCTCGATCTTACAGAGGCCTATTTGCACATCCCGATACATCCATCTCATCAGCGGTTTCTCCGCTTTGCGTTTCCGTGGGGCCACTTCCAGTTCCGGGCCATGCCGTTCGGCTTAGCCACGGCTCCGCGCACCTTCACAAAGGTGATGGTGGTCGTTGCGGCGGCCTTGCGCAAGGAGGGCATCTTGGTCCATCCATATCTCGACGACTGGTTGATTCGGGCAAAGTCCAGTCGGGAGTGCTTGCGAGTCACGAGCAGGGTAGTGGCTCTGCTGCGGTCTCTCGGCTGGGTGGTGAACGAACGAAAAAGTTGTCTGCATCCCACGCAGGACCTCGAGTATCTGGGGGTGCGCTTCGACACCGCCCGGGGGCTGGTGTGCCTCCCCGAGCGCCGCGTCCGGGCGTTGCGGGCTCTTGTCCGACTCTTTCGGGGCATGCCCGCTCCGTCTGCGTGGTGGTACCTGAGGCTTCTCGGAACGATGGCAGCGACCTTGGAGGTGGTACCGTGGGCGCGGTTCCACATGCGCCCGCTGCAGAGGGCGCTCCTTCGCCGGTGGTCCAACCAGTGCGACTCCTTGAACAAGAGACTGCCCTGCCCGAAGGCGGTGCGTCTTTCGCTCCGTTGGTGGCTCTCTCCCGAGAATCTGACGCGGGGGGTTCCCTTGGAGCCTCCTCTGTGGGTTCCCCTCACAACGGATGCGAGCTTAGCCGGTTGGGGAGCGCACTGCGAGACCCGCTTCACTCAGGGTGTGTGGTCCTCCCAGGAAGCGTCTTGGTCGATCAACCGTCTCGAGCTTCGGGCGGTGCGGCTAGCACTATTGGCCCTGGAGCCACTGGTCCGGGGTCGACCTGTCCGGGTCTGGTCGGACAATGCGACCACGGTGGCTTACATCAATCGCCAAGGGGGCACAGGGAGTGTGGCCCTGGAAACAGAGGCGACAGCCTTGTTCAGTTGGGTGGAGACTCGTCTGCCGGCAATATCAGCGGCGCACATAGCGGGCGCGGAAAATGTCCAGGCCGACTTTCTCAGCAGAGTGCGAGTGGACCCCGGAGAGTGGGAGTTAAATCCACAGGTGTATGCGCAAATAGTACGGCGGTGGGGTCCGCCCCTCATGGATCTCATGGCGACCTTCCAGACGGCCAAGACGAGTCGCTTCTTCAGCAGACGGCGGGAGCGAATGTCCGAAGGGCTCGACGCTCTCATTCAGCCGTGGCCGACGTCCGGGCTTCTGTATGTCTTCCCTCCGTGGGCGCTGATCGGCCGGGTCATCCAGCGCATCGAGTGTCATCAGGGCAGAATGCTGCTGGTGGCTCCGGATTGGCCCCGGAGGCCCTGGTATGCCGAGCTAGTCAGACTTCGAGACGGCGTGCCTTGGCGCCTGCCCGCGCTGCCGGACCTTCTTCTTCAGGGCCCCCTGCGGATGCCCCAGGTGGCTCGATTCTCGCTTACGGTTTGGCCATTGAGGGGGCTCGGCTGAAAAAGAAGGGTTATTCGCCCGCGGTGATTTCCACCCTACTGCGGGCAAGAAAGTCATCCACTTCTCTTACTTATGTTCGAATCTGGAGGATTTTTGAGGACTGGTGCTCCCGGTGGGGAGTCCGGGCGGCGACGGTCTCTGTGCCCGTCGTGTTAAGCTTCCTTCAGGATGGGTTCGAGAAAGGCCTCGCGGCCAGTTCCCTGAAGGTTCAGTTGGCAGCGATCTCCTGCTATTGAGGCAAGGTTTTAGGCCGCATTCTCAGCGCTCATGCGGATGTGCGGCGTTTCTTGACTGCTGTTTTTCATTTGCGGCCTTCCCGCAGAGCACCGATTCCCCCGTGGGATTTGAATTTAGTCCTGCGGGCTCTGGTGCGGGAACCTTTTGAGCCCTTGCGGAGGGCGTCCCTGAAGGATCTCACTTTGAAGACGGTCTTTCTTGTAGCCATTTGCTCGGCTCGGCGCATTTCGGATCTTCAGGCCTTGTCCTGCCGAGAGCCTTTCTTGTCGTTTTCTGCGGACCGGATTGTGATCCGGCCGGTGCCTTCTTTTCTTCCAAAGGTGGTGTCTCCCTTTCACTTGAATCAGGCAGTGTTTCTGCCGGTCCTTTCGGCGAACTCGGTCGAGTCGGTGGACAAGGGTCTTCACCGGCTCGATGTGGGTCGCACGCTGCGTCGGTATTTGCAGTCTACGGAGTCCTTTCGTAAGACCAATCGGCTTTTTGTGCTCTTTGGGGGCGCAAGAAAAGGGGAGGCGGCGGCTAAGGCCTCCATTGCTAGATGGCTCAAGGAAGCGATCGCGTCTGCGTATCTGTTGCAGCAGCGGCCAGTTCCGGAGGGGCTTCGAGCTCATTCTACTCGAGCTCAGGCGACCTCTTGGGCGGAGCATTGCCTGGTTCCGCCAGCGGATATCTGTAGGGCGGCCACTTGGTCGTCTCTGCACGCTTTCAGCAGGCACTATCGCCTGGATGTATTAGCGGCTCGGGATTCCTGTTTTGGATCGGCGGTTCTGCGCGCCGGCTGGCAAGGTCCCGCCCGGTCTTAACTGCTCTGTTACATCCCGATTGTGGAGGACTAAACTGGATATCCGCACAGGAAATGGAAATTACACTAACCTGGTAATTGTAGTTCCTGTAGGATCCAGTTTAGTCCTCCTTCCCTCCCAACTCTCTGTGTAGTCTTGCGGCGCGCTGTTCCGAGCGGTTGACTGTAGGACGGTTCTTCGTCCTGTTCGGGTTCTGTTGACAGTCGTGCTTATCGCTATGGCTCTTCCCTTTCTTGGAGTTCAGTCAGCTCCCTAGATTTCTGTGGAGGGGAGCTCTGTGTAATTTGGAAGGCGTCGGTTTCGGCGCCAGGCGGTGTTCTGACTTCCTCGTTTGGGGAGGGAGTTGGTTATTACAGGGGGGGAAGAAAAGGGTTTACTGATAATGTAATGATAATTTAATGATTATTTAATGTGTTGCTTCGTTAAGTATGCTTTGTTACTAGTACACTGGGGGGCTTCTGGGAGCTCCTGCTGGATATGTACTACAGAAGATTTGATTGGTCCAGTCTCCAGGCTGCAGTAGAAGGTGCACTACCCGATTGTGGAGGACTAAACTGGATCCTACAGGAACTACAATTACCAGGTTAGTGTAATTTCCATTTGCTAGCTATTTACATTATTACAGAACATAGAAAAATGATGAAAGAAAAAGACCACATGGCCTATTTTGTCTGTCCTTCCATATCAACAACTACATAGAAACATAGAAAAATGACGACAGAAAAAGAACTGTGGTTAGCAGGGGCGGTTCTATCATTAGGCCAACTGAAGCAGTGGCCTCTGGCGGCAGTTTTTTTGGAGGCGGCACTCCAGCTTTATTTCTCATTTTGCCGCCTCTGGGCTGCCACTGTCTTCCCACTGCTCTTTTTCCTGCTCAAGCTCATCCGAACGAGAAAAAAAAGCAGCAGGAAGGCAGTAGCAGGCCAGAGGCGGGAAAATCTGAAATAAATACTGCTGGAGTGCCGCCCCCCAAGAAACTGCTGCCTGGACTGGAGGAAAGACATAGATGCATACTGGAAGTCGTGGCTGTTACTGACAGCCCGTGGGGATCCCAAGTCCCATAGGCAGAAGCGGCCAGGAGAACGGGTGACTGTCCGTGGGAATCCCAAGCGTCGGCCCAAGCTGCTTCCGTTTCAGAGCTCCAGGAAGCACTGCACCAATAATAAAGCCTCTTGGCAGCGCTAAGGCCACAGCTAACTCCAGGCTGTGGATCGGTGAGTGAGTCTTCTTTAGTGCAATACTGCTTCAAATTTAATCAGTGAAAATCAGTTGTTCCATTGCTGTAAACCAGGGCTTCCCAAACCTGTCATGGGGGACCCTAAGTAATATGAGGTACATTTTATTTATTTTATTTATTTACAGTTTCTTTTATACCGCGCTATTTGACATCAGTGCGGTTTACAATGAACAGAAACTACACGTCACAAAAATTGATCAGTGCTTACAATGAACAGGACAATGAACTGGGTATACATTAAACAGGTTTCATAAACAGAGAACATAATAAAACTATGTACAAAAAGCAACTATGTACAAAGCAGCTAAATGCAGCTAATGTTTCTTAATGAGAGGAGAAGCAAGGTGAGATTGCAGCTCTGCGCGTTAAGACTATGGAGTGCATGAGTTTAATGTGTTGGCCTGGGGTGTAGAGGTAGGTTGGTATGAGAAGGTGTCTGAAACATTGTAGTGCTGCAGGAACAGGTGATGCTTCAGTGCCTTCCTGAATTGGGAGAGGTCACTGATGGTTCTGATGCCTGTTGGTAGGGCATTCCAACATGATGGTGCAAAGTAAGAGAAGGCTCTGGATCTGGTGACTTGAGAGCACTTCGTGATTGCCTTGGGTAGTACAAGGGAGTTGGAGGCAGTTGATCTCCTTGCTCGATTAGGGGGTGTAATTGAAATCAGGTCGGTGATAGAGGATGCAGAGTTGTTATTGATTGCTTTGTGAGTCATAGTTAGGATCTTAAAAGAGATCCTGGACTGCATAGGGAGCCAATGTAGCTGTTTCAGTATAGGAGTGATGTGGGTTCTCTTGGGGGCTCCATAAAGGATTCTTGCAGCTGAGTTCATGGCCAATTGTAAGGGGTTGATCGTGCTCATTGGTAGGCCATGTAGGATAGCATTGGCGTAGTCCAGGTGGGGCATTATTAAGGCCTGAAAGACTGATCGAAAGTCATCTGGTTCTAGCAGTTGACGCAGATGACGAAGGGTCCGGATTTTATGATAGACGGATTTCGCTACGTTGCTGATATGAGCCTTCATATTGAGATGTTGGTTGAGCGTAACCCCTAGGTATCTAACTGTAGTCTTGCAGAGGAGCTCGGCGTCACGCACCTTGATGGACCCTGGTGAGGTGAATGCAGGGTTTCTGGTCACGAAGAGGACTTCTGTCTTTTTAAAATTTATCTTAAGCATTTGTGATTTTAACCAGTCTGTGACCGCGTCAAAGCACTTGATTAGTGGGGAGAGGTCAAGGAGTTCTGTTGAGAATGGCATATACATAAGGACATCATCAGCATAGACTAGGCAGTTGATGTTAAAAGAGTGGATGAGGTCACAGATAGGCTGCATATAAACGTTGAAAAGCAAGGCGGAGAGGGAGGAACCTTGTGGCACACCTTTGGTTTGCTGGAAGGGGTCAGAGGTTGAAGATCCAGAACGAACATGTTGCCAACGGTCTCTGAGGTATGAAGAACACCAAGAGAGGGCTGATCCATGAACTCCCTTCTCTCTAAGACGTGCTAGGAGAACATCATGATCAACAGTATCAAACGCCGCGGCAATGTCCATGAAGATTAAAGCAAAACCTTGTCTGATGTTGTTTAGGCCTATGGTTAGAGTGTTGAACAGGGAAGTCAGTAGGGTTTCCACACCGTGTGATTCACGAAATCCATGCTGACATGGGTGCAAGGGTGCATTGGCGTCAAGATAATCTTGTAGTTGCCGTTGAGTAATCTTTTCGATGATTTTCGAAAGGAGAGGAATGCTGGAGATGGGTCTATAGGATTCCATCAAGGAGGGGTCCAACCTGCTGTTTTTTAGGAGAGGTCTGATGGAGGTCTGCTTCAGAGTGTGAGGGAATGTCCCTGTAGAGAACGATACATCTATCATTTTAGCTAGAAATGGGCTGAGATCAGCCCGAAGTGACTTTATCCAGGAAGCTGGACAAGGGTCGGAAGGTGATGTTGTGGGGTTTATTTTTAAGATGGTGTCTTGAATGACTCTGTCATTTGGGGTGGTGAAGGATGAAAGAGTGTGTTGAGTCCCACATGAGAGTTGGCTAGGTGAGGGTGGAGGGACAGTGTAGGGAGTGTTGGCTGAAGTGGGGGGGATAGAGGTTGGATCAGGCTGGTTACTTTTGCTTCGTAAGTAGTTGGCATATTCCTGAGGATCTAGGTGGGGTGGGGCACCCTGAGAAGGTTCCTTTGCTAAGGTTTTCACAATGTGGAAGAGCTCGTGAGGTTTGTTGAGGGAGCGCTGTAGTCTGCCTGCGTAATATTTTTTCATACTGGAAGATACGGATGAGCGATGTCTTGCTAATTGTGTTTTGAATGCATCGTGATTTTCGTTTGATCTTGATCGTCGCCATCGTCTTTCTAGTTGTCTGAGGAGGAGGAGAGATTTTCTTAGCTCTGGGGAGTACCATGGTGCATTCTTTTTCTTATGGGGTGCTTTGATTGAGGTAGTAGAGTGGATCACAGCATCTAGGCAGGAGTTCCAAGAGTCGACCATGTCATCAAGGCTTTTTTCAGGAGGGCAAAGTAGGTTCTGGGTCTTCTTTAGGATGTCTTCTCTGTTAAAAGGGTGAAAGCGTCTAAAGTGTTCTGGGGAAGGTGCATCTGCTGGTAATGTCTTGGAAGATCTAGAGAGAATAGGCATCTGAAACAGGATTAGGACATGATCAGACCATGGTACTGTGATTGAATTTAGGTAGGAATTGTGCCAATGGGTAAGAGCTGATTGTGGTGCAAAGATAAGGTCCAGTGTGTTACCTTTTGTATGAGTAGGAGAGTCGACCAACTGAACATAGCCTAGTTCATTGAGAGCATCAATAAAGGCATTAGTGTGGCTGTCTTGAATGGTTGGGAGGTTAAGATCACCTAGAACCCAATTTGTGGAGTGTGGGTTTGTAGGGTACATACCGTAAAACCTCTAATAGACCGCCACCTCTAATAGAACGCCACCTCTAATAGACCGCCACTCCGGCAGAGAGGTTGAAAAATAGAGCGCCACCCTCTAATAGAGCGCCACCTCTAATAGAGCGCCACTCTCACCTTGTGTAAATTTACTGCATTTAACATTCATGTGTAAAAGAAACAAAGATTTTCTCATAGAGTTTCTTTCTTTGTTCGAAACGATAAAAAGATTTGTAGTTTATGAATGTTAATGTAGACGTCTTGTTGGCGCCTTTTTCTGATGCAATAATTCATGTGTTTTCTACCGTACTATGCTGTATTGCGCAATGTAAAAGCAGTGCTCACCGCTAACGTTCTAGCTTGATTTGGCTGTCAAAAAGTGATAGTTCACAGATGCATTTTCTGCACGTTACAATAGTCGGCTGTGTGTAAAGTTTGTCCACTTAAACGTTTGGCCAGATAGTTGAAAAATAAACCGCCACCCTCTATTTGAACGCCACCTCTAATAGACCACCACCTTGGCAGAGGGGTTGAAAAATAGAGCGCCATGGCGGTCAATTAGAGGTTTTACGGTATTTTTTTTCTTTCACTGCATAGCTAAGCTTTGAAACTCATTGCCAGAGGATGTGGTCAAAGTTGCTAGTGTAGCTGGTTATAAAAGGTTTGGATAAATTCCTGCAGGAAAGTATTAAAGGTTGACCTGGGGCAAACTACTGTTTATCTCTGCAGATAAGTAGCATGGAATCTGACTACTTCTGGGATTATTCCAGGACCTGGATTGGCCACTGTTGAAAACTTGATACTGGGCTTGATTGAGCTTTGGTCTGACCCAGTAGGACTATTCGTATGTCCTTATACTGTATGAAAACTCATGACTATTCATTTTGGTTATTCTGAAAACCCTGTACAGTCAAACCTCGGTTTTCGTTTGCCCTGGTTTTCGTACGTTTCGGTTTTCGACGTCTTTTCTGACTGAGATTTTGTCTCGGTTATCGGATATCGCCTCAGTTTTCGTAAAGAATGGCGCTGGTCTGTATACACTGCCCGCCCAGTCCCGGCAGCACTACCCCCCGGAAGTCCCGGCAGCACTACCCCCCGGACTCACCGATCGCGTGTTGAGAAGCGAAAGTCAGCTGAGCAACATCCTCGAGCCAGAGTCAGAGATGCAAGGATTGCACAGAGAGGAAGGCCCCGATCTCTCCACTGCCTGCCTGTTCTCTGGAGCGCCCCCTCAGGCTCGGAGGTAGCAGGGTAGCTGTCAATGTCAATGTAAGCAGGAGATGTTGCAGTGCCGTACAGTACAATATCTGTGTGTTTGCTGTCCTGTGGACGATCGGGCAGGTGAGAGAAGTGACAGGAGCTGGGTGTCTGGAACGGATTAATTGAATTTACATTATTTCCTATGGGAAATATTGCTTCGGTTTTCGTACGTTTCGGTTTTAGTCAGACTTCTTAGAACGGATTAATCATGAAAACCGAGGTTTGACTGTAAATGTCTTCAGGACAGTTTGGGAAACCTTGGGGTAAACACTAATGCAAAACTGAGAAACTATGATAAATCTTTTCCTACTTCCTGTACGTGTGGAATGGGAATAAAATGCTGCAGGGCTTAAATAAACTTCTCTCCCACAGAGCAGACTTATAAAATGAAGAAAGCACAGCTGGCTCATGAGAGATTCAGTCAACCATGGTGATTAGTGGTAACCACAGTCCCTAGTTTTTTGCTGCAGCTCAAGGGGAGATTCCATGTCAAGAGTTAGAAACGTCTGCTGCAGTTTCTGAAATTCTGAAGTACATTTGCAAAAATCTCAGTATATTTGAACCCCAAATGTTGCATATTGTGATGTTTCTTGTATTTCCTTTTAATTTATTTGATCCATTTTGGTGGTCAGTTTATCTAGTAGGCATATGGATGGTCTAGGGTCCATGGCAATATTTACCATGCTGTTCTTTCCTGGGTAGGCTCCTTGTATGTGTTTTGGAAGTGTATGCTGGTATGGTAGGGTAGATTTGGCCTTGTAAATCTTTGGTGGGTTTTATATTAGTTCCCAATATGCCTGCTACTGGAAAATGTTTTTTGTTGGTGAGATGACCAGAATCAGATTTTTTTTTATTAATATATTAAGTTCTGTGACTGAATGTCCTACCTCTACTCTGCACCTATTTTTGAGGAGGGGGTTCTGCCAATGCAAAATATATGTTCAAAAAGAAAAAGCAGCACCATAACACAGTTTATAACAACAAAATACAAATGAATTATAATTTGGAGTTACAAACTGCTGTGGTTCTCGCTCTTTCTTTTTGTTCCTTGTTGTACAAATATCTTGCATTTGCTCCATATTATCTAATCAGCTTTTTGGTTTGGTTCAGTCCCTGTCTGGAGTTTTGAGAAAGATCCCTCCACCCCCTCCCCCCGCTCGGGGGGGGGGGGTCGCCTTCTCATCCCTCACCTCAGGCAGCAGATTGCCTTGAGCCGCCCCCTGGTGGTTAGGCGTGGGAAAGGTGAGAGCAGGAAGAGGGGGCAGGGTTAGTGGGAATCCTTGTATGCTTTCTTTACAGGATGGTTAATAGAAAGGTGGAAGACACATTATAGGAAAATTGAAATTCAAAGGGTTAAAACATTTTGTTCTATTGGAATTAGATTAATTGCCATATGCTTCAATAAATAGGTATGTTAGGAATGAGTCATATGAGCTATTGTCATCAGAATAAATTGTTTATTTCCAGAGATTTGGATATACCTCCAGAGGCTCAAGAGCCATCACAGCAGTTTACATAGCATAAACAATAAGGAAGCAGGCAGGTGTAAAAGAGGAGTACAATTCTGCATGGAAAGGGAGGGAGAGGAGATTATAGTACAGGCAATGTCCTAGCGCAAGAGAAGGGAAAGATTAGGATCAGCTGGCAAAGGATTCAGGTAAAGTGCTTTGACAAAAGGCATGTATTCGGGGCTTTTTTTTAACTTTACATAGGTGGGTTCCTGATGGGGGAGTGCAAGGGAAAAGGAATTCCAGAGATGGGGAATTGGGTAACTGAAAGAGCAGGGTCTCAGAAGGGAAAGGGAGAAGAGTAGGGAGGTTTGCATGGAGTGAGGGCTGTGGTGGAGGGTACATCAGAGCAGATGATGGAGGGTAAGGTAAGGTAGGCAGGAAACATAAAAGATGTGATGTACAAAAATTTAAAATATTGTAGTATGGATGTACAGAGACATGAAGCAGGGAAGGGAGATGAGTAAGGGGGAAATGTAGTTGAAATGGTGGCTTCCAAGGATACGTTTAGCCACCATTGACTGGATAAGCATAAAAATAGCTGATTATACAGTGAAAGTCATTTTTTTAAAATTTAAACTGAAGATGCTTCTAAATATTAGGCCTTTCTGATGTATATATTCATATTATCTCTTTTCGACAATAGTGGCCATTTGAATCTTTAGACCTAAAACAGCTCTGTAGAACTGCTTATTTTTATAGTGGTTTTCTTTTGCCCTAGGCAGTGATGACCCTGCTGATTAAAAATATTGGTGACAATATACATGCTGTTGCCTAGAAATAAGTTACTGTCAGTGCACTTGTCTTGAAATAAATTTAATCCAAAATTTCCAAATTAATATATTTTCTGATACTGTTTTACTTACTGTTACTTCTTTCATTTCAGCTCTGGTACCAGACAGTGTGAAGAAAGAACTCTTGCAAAGAATCAGGACCTTTCTTGCTCAGCATGCCAGCCTCTAATTCAGATATTCATGCAGCGTATATCTCTTTTTTTTTTTTTTTTTACCTGTAATAACGTTTATGTAAATTTGTAACTATTTTCCAATTTTTAAAAATCAGTGACTTCTTTTTTTGCTGATTCCCATTTTTTGTGAATTAACAGTGCATGAGTTTTCTAAAGCATCATATTTTAATTAAAAAAAAAACAGCTTTTGTACATCCCTGTCTTTATTTTGTAATTTGATTCTGTAAAATTTAAAGTTTTGTTCTTCCCAGTATGGTTTGTAAAGTGTAAACATTTTTATTTAAGAACTGTTTCCATCAGTATTATTGTTAAAATAGCATTGTACGTGCATCTTTTAAGGTCCTGTTCAGAAGCACTGTATTCTACTTCCACCTCATCTAAGATGGTTAGCTGCAACCAAGAAATAACTGCTAATAATCCAGATCAACCCCTTAATTATAAGATCCTGGGGATGCTGCAAGCATGTGGTTAGAGTAGCTTAGACGTTTTGGCAGAACTGCCAAGTTATTGAGTTCCAGGATGGAGAATTTAGACTAGCTCTGGATTTCTGAAAACCTTATTATGATGCATTATTATGGGACCTGCAGTACTGATCTCAGTGGATAGTCGGGGACTACAAAATCCCACACTGCTTTAAAATGTACGTTCAAAACCACAACTGGCCAAAATGTGTGCTTCCTGGAAGTGGTTAATTTAGTAGCTCTGCCAGGACAGGAGTGAATGGCCCATGGCAAAAAAAGAAAACATTACTCTGGTAAGCTGTAGCCATTGCTGCTGCTCATTTCCTTTATCTCTTCCACATTGTAGACCGCTGTGTAAGGAATGGTGCTGTTTAAATCATTTGTGAATAGGCATCTGGAGATTTAACTTTGTGCCTCCATAGCCTGTGGGTCCACAAGAAATATGATGGCAGAAAAAGACCACATTGCCTATCTAGTCTGCCCTTCCATATGAAATATAATAGTCCCCTTTTTTCCTTAAGAGATCTGTGTTTGTCCCATGCATTTTTGAATTCAGATACTGTCCTTGTTTCTACTACCTCCACTGGGAGACTATTCCATGCATCTACTGCTCTTTCCATGAAGAAATATTTTGCATATTACTACTGAGTCTATCCCCTTTCACCCTCATCCTATGTCCCATTGTAGCAGAATTTGTTTTCAATCGAAATAGTATCTCCTCTTGTGCATTTATGCCATGGAGGTATTTAAACATCTCTATTATATCTCCTCTAACCTGCCTTTTCTCTAATGTATACATGCTGTGATCATTAAGTCTGTCTTTATATGCTTTAAAAATAAGACCACTGACCATTTTAGTAGCCACCCTCTGCACAGACTCCGTCCTGTTTATATCCTTTTGAAGGTGCAGTCTCCAGAATTGCACACAATACTCCAAATGAGGTCACACCAGTGACCTATACAGAGGCACTATCACCTCCTTTTTTCAGCTAGCCATTACTCTCCCTATGTACTAGAGCATCCTTTTGGCTTTTGCCATCACCTTTTCTACCTGTTTAACCAATGAAGATAATCAGAAATAATCACACCCAGGTCCTGCTCTTCTTTCATGGACAGAAGTACTTTGCCCCCTACACTGTACCGCTCCCTTGGATTTTTGCAGCCCAAGAGCATAACCCTGCATTTTTTAGCATTAAATCTCAGCTGCCAAATTATTGACCATTCCTCAAGCTTAGCTAGATCCCTCCTCATGTTATCTACTCCTTCCTGGGTGTCTGTCTATTGCAGATTTTGATATCATCCGCAAACAGGCAAACCTTACCTGACAGCCCTTCTGCAATATCACTAACAAAGATGTTAAAGAATCAGACCAAGAACAGATCTCTGCAGCACACACCACTGGTTAACTTCCTTACCCTTTGTTACCTTCCACTCATCGAATTTCTAACCCAGTCAATCACTTTAGGGTCCATCCCTAGGGTGCTCAGTTTATTAATAGGTTGCCTGTGTGGAACGGTGCCAAAGGCTTTACTGAAATCCAAGTACACCAACCACATCCAGGGCTCTCCCTCTGTCCAACTCCCTGGTCACCCAGTCAAAGCAATCAGATTTATCTGACAAGACCTGTCTCTGGTAAACCCATGCTGTATCGGATCCTGCAATCCATTGGACTCTAGAAACCTCACTATTCTATCTCTTAGAAGTGTTTCCAATAATTTAATCACCACAGACTAACTGGCCTGTAGTTTTCAACCTCATCCTTACTTCCGCTTTTGTGTAAAGGGACTACATGTGCCTTTCTCCAGTCCTTTGGGACCACACCCGACTCCAAAGAAGCATTGAAAAGGACAGTCAATGGAGCTGCTAGAAAGTCCCCAAGTTCCTTCAGTATTCTCTGATGTATCTCATCCGGTCCCATCACTTAGTCTACTTTTAGTTTAGCTAGTTCCTCACAAACAGTCGTCTGAAAATCATTCAAGATCCCCTTCACTTCTGTTCCTATTTGTGGGTGTTTTCTGAGATCCTGCTCCTGGCCCTTCATCTGTAAACACAGAACAGAAATATTTAAGTTGTTCTGCTTTATCCTCCATCAGCTTCAGCATATTCCACCCCTTCACCACTTTTGCCCTTCCTCCTCTCACTACCATATCTGAAAAATGTCTTATTCCCCCATTTTATTGCATTGGCTATTTCTTCTTCTTTTTGTATCTTTGCTTTCCTGACTACTTTGCTAGCTTCTCTGTTTTTCCAAATATAGATGCCTGTCGTCTTGTCTCTGATCTCTTGTATTTTATGAAGGTCTCCCTCTTTTTCTTCACCTTTTCAGCTACTTTTTTTGAGAACCATAGTGGCCTATCTTCTTTTTTTTTTTTTTTTTTTTTACATTTATTTACCTTTTTAACAAAAAGATTTGTTGCCCTTAAAAATATCCTCTTTCAGTTTTGCCCATTGGTTTTCTACATCCCCCAGCTGTTTCCCATTCTGCTAATAACTCCTTGAGGGTATTGTCCTATCTTGGCAAAGTTATTTTCCTAAAGTCTAAGACGTTCACTTTTGAATGGATTTTATCAGCCCTAGTCCTGTTACCAAACCACACTATCTTGTGATCACTGGATGCGAAATAATCTCCCACTAGGACATCAGAAACACTTTCCCGTTGGTAAACACCAAGTTCAGTATGCCCCTTCATGTGTGGGTTCTGTTAACAATTGCCAGAATAGTTCTCCCTGTAGAGAATCTAGGATCTCCTTACTTCTAGATGACACCGCAGTAAGGATGTGCCAATCAATAGCACTTGTCCTTTCATGGCAATACTGCATGTGTCTGCTATGAAATCTCTGTCCACGTCTTCTCCCTGTGAGGGGGATCTGTATATCGCTCCAATGCAAATGGATTTCCCTTTCCCTCCTTCTAGTTTAACCCACAGTGCCGCCTCCACTCCCTTTTAAGCCCTGTAATTCTATAGCTTTAAGATTATTTTTTACATATAGTGACACTCCTCCTCCCCTTTTTCCTACCTATCCTTCCTGAATAAAGTATAGCCCAGTATAATTACATCCCAGCCATGGTTGTCCATGAACCATGTCTCCATAACCACCATTAATTCCAAGGCAGCCTCTTTCATTAAAGCCTCAACATCTGGGATCTTATTTCCCATGCTAAGGGCATTTATACACACCAATTTCCAGATGTTGCCACTTTATCCATTTCTACAGAGAGATTTAATTTTTCACTTACCTGGGGGCTTTCTTCATCCATCCCCAACTAATCTAGTTTAAAGCCCTCTTCAGTAGGTTAGTCAGTCTGCTGCAGAAGACACTTTGACACCATATCTGCTCTGCAGACCTTGGAACATTATCTGATGGTCCAGGAAACCAAAACGCTCTCGATGACACCATCCATGCAGCCATGCGTTCATCTCCAGGATGCGAGCTTCTCTGCTTTGGCCTTTACCCTCAACAGAGAGGATTGAAGAGAATACCACCTGTGCACCTATTTGCTTCACCCTCTGTCCCAGAGCCAGGAAGCCAATTTTAATATACTCAAGTGATACCTAGCAGTATCATTTGTGCCAACATGGATGAGGAACATTGGATAATAGTAGGCTTGATGTGTCTCTGCAAACTCTCCATAACATCTCACGTTTTGGCACCTGGCGGACAGCACACTTCTCTGGACATCAAGTCTGGTTGCCAGATGGACGTCTCAGTATCCCTCAGAAGAGTCACCAACCACTACTACCCTTCGTTTCATTGTGATCACTGATTCTGCAACTTTGGGGTGCTTGAGCTCTGGTTCTTCCCTTTCCTAGGATGCTTTCACCTCCTCCACATCCAAGGCTGCATGCTGGTTCTTCATTTCAAGGGCTGGAGGAGTTGGATTGTTGATTCTGCAGGTACTGGTGACTCGTGTCCAACTCTCTTCATTCTGTAGCCACCCATCTTTGCTTCTGTCGGAGAGCTTGGATATTTCAAGAAGCATCTCATCCATGAACTTCTCACTGTTTCAAATGCTTCTCAGTCTCCCCATCTCTTCTCTGAGCTCCTCCATTTCAGTTTGCAGGCATGTACACTTGCAAGACAACTCAGCATAGCAAACAAGAATTTCCGCCTTTTTTTCCTGATTTCAAAGCAGACTCGCCAGAACTATCCCTCCATACCTTGGATTGCAAATGAGTACTAGGTTACTATCTGTAAACAAACAAAGATTTGAGATCATCATCACAACTTTTTGTCACTTTCAATCCCAACAATCAATCAACTTCAAAAAGGACACTTTCATCCTGGGTCTCAGACTATATCTCCTTCTGCTATGCCCAAGCTCAACAACAAATGCAAATTGTCATCAGACTGGTTGAAAGAGAAATAAGAAATGTCATACTGGGTTCAGACCAAGGTGCATCAAGCCCAGTATCCTGTTTACAACAGTGGCTGTTCCAGGTCCCTGTCAGGTTCCCAAAAAGGTACACAGATTCCACAATGCTTATCCCTGGTCCTTTTTAATAATGGTTTATGGACTTTTCCTCCAGAAATTTGTCCAAACCTTTTTAAACCCAGCTCCATTAACAGCTTTTACTACATCCTCTGGTAACAAATTTTAGAGTTTGATTACTTGTTGAGTGAAAAAATGTTTTCTCTTATCAGTCCTAAATGGGGGGCTACGTTGTAGCTTCATTGAGTTGTCCCCTAGTCTCTCTACTTTTTGAAGGAGTAAACAACCGATCTATGTTTACCCATTCCACTCCATTCATTAATTTATAGACCTCAATCATATCTCCTCTCCACCGTCTGTTTTCCAAGTTGAAGAGCCCTAACCTTATATGCATCTTTACCATTTTGGTGGCTTTTCTTTTGTACCTTTTCTAATTAGGGTGACCAGAATTGCACGCAGTATTCAAGGTGCGGTCACACAATGGAACAATATAGAGACATTATAATATTCTTGGTTTTGTTCTCCATTCCTTTCCTTATGATTCCTAGCATTCTATTTGCTTTCTTGGCTGCTGCTGCTGCACACTGGGCAGAGTTTCAACGTATTATCCACGATGACTCCTAAATCCTTTTCCTGGAAGGGGGTGGTTCCTAATGTGGAACCTTGCATCATGTAACCATAGTTTGGGTTGTTCTTTCCTAAGTGCATAATTTTGCACTTGTCCACATTAAATTTCATCTGCTATTTGGATGTCCAGTCTTCCAATTTTTCACAATTCTCTTGTGTTTTAATAATTTGGAATAATTGTGTCATCTGAAAATTTGATTACCTCATTTGTTCCTATTTCCAGGTCATTTTATGAAGATGTTAAAAAGCAGCAGGCCCAGCACAGATACCTAGGCTACTCCACTATTTCCCTTTCTCCATTAAGAAAATTGGCAATTTAGCCCTACTCTCTATTTTCTGTCTTTTAATCAGTTCCTGAGCCACAGTAGTACACTGCCTCCTATCTCATGATTTTTTAATTTTGCCAAGTGTCTCTCATGAGGGACTTTGTCAAAGGCTTTCTGAAAATCCAGATACAGTACATCGACTGTCTCACCTTTGTCTACCTGTTTATTCACACCTTCAAAAAAATAAAACAGGATAGGCTTCATTTATCTGGTTTATTTCTGAAGCAATGCCCTGGCAAACTCAACAGACTAATGACTCATAAGTCATCTTGACCATCTGAATTATTTCTATTGTGCCATTATAAGCATCAACCAAAGATAGTGGTGTAGATTAGTTTTTCATCCTACATAAATTGCTTCTTATCTGAAATCTTATTATAAAGCTTTAATGTGAGTGATCTCCTTGTTCTACTTAGTACATTTTTAAAAATTTAATTCATTAGCAAAGCTTTGTGCCATGGAAGAAAAAAAATAATGGAAATGATCTAAAGATGTTAACTGAATTTTCTTCAGTGTTTGTTTTTGTGTATTTGCTATTCTAATATCCATATGTACACTGATGTTTGCTTATATCTTGACATTTTCTATAGCTTATTATAGCCAAACCTATGCAAAAGCTGATGCTTTGGGATATGCTTGAAAACAGTACCTTGTATGCGTCTTCATGTTTTTTCTACATTTTCCATATTCTGTTGTCCAAAATCTTCAGTTCAAAAATGCATTAAAGTAGAAGTTTCACTGATCTAACAAGCATACACCACACTTCCATCATGAAAGAACAAGTATAGAAATAATCAAAAAGTGATTAAGAATTAGAAACAAAGATTTTGATTGTATTGCTCTTTGACACAATACTTGAGGTAAACAGCAGTGGTGCTTTCAGCAGTAAGAGACATTTGGAGTGTCTTCTAACTTAATACAGAAACCCACTTGAGATGAAGCAGTAAATCTCTCTTTAACACATGGCAGTCCAGAAAAATCCTAACTGTGTAGGTTTCATTCCACTAGCAGCTCTGTAATATAAAGGGGACCTTTTACTAAAGTGTGCTTTGGGGTTACTGTAGTAATTAGTGCATGCTAATTGGTAGCATAGGTCTGTGCTGTTACCACTCTAACATGAGTCTTACCATGCACTAATTCCCATGGTAAGTACACATTATGTGATGGGACGATGACTGGGTGGAAAGTGGCCATGGATAGTACATTGCAGGTAATATGTTGAAGCTGTCTGCCCAGTGTGCAGTGGCAGCCAATAAAGCAAATGGAATGCTGGGAATCATAAAGGAATGGAGAATAAAACACAGGATATTATAATACCTCTGTATCACTGTGGTGCAACTACACCTTGAATATTGTGTGTAGTTCTGGTCCCCATATCTTAAAAAGAATATAGCAGAATTAGAACAGGTACCGAGAGCAACAAAACTCATAAAGGGGATGGAAGGATATCTCTATGAAGAAAGGCTTAAAAGAGATGGCTGAGGAGAGATATGATAGGGGTCTATAAAATAATGATTGGAGTAGAATGGATAAATATAGCTCACTTCTTTACTCCTTCAAAAAGTAAAAAGACTGGGCAACATGCAATGAAGCAACAATGTAGCACATTTAAGAATAATTGGAGAAAATATTCTCCAGGAACAAGCAGGAAGTCAGTCCTTGCATATGTGTGATGTTGGTGCCGATGGAGCCCACGTGGAGCATTTCCCTAGCTTTCAAAGAAAGCCTTTGGAAATGCTACCGTGCATGTGTGGTCCCCTTCCTGCCCAAGGGTGCTATCTTGCTCAGTCTCCTTCCCCCCCCCCTCCCCCTCCCCCACCTGCAGAGCTCAATGGATACATGTCCTGTTTCCTCAGGAAAATCCCTTAAAAATGTATCCTATAGTTTTTTTTCCTGGTTTGTGTACTGGTTCCTCTTCTCACCTTGAGCCGGTGCCGTTCTCAGCTCCTTTACACTTTTTTCATCAAGGCTTACCTCGCCAGCATTCATGCCTTTTTTTGCTGGGGGTTGTTGACCCCAGCTGAGTGTGGCCATCATGTCTCCTGGTGACTTCAAAAAATGTGATGGTTGCAGTCAGATTATGTCTGTCACAGACATCCGTGACTGCTGTTTACACTGCCTCGGCCCAGACCATGACAGTACCTCCTGCGATCTGTGCAGGCTATGACTTTGCGAACCAACAAGAAAAGGTTGGAGTTACAGAAGATGTTCCCGTGGTCTGGCTCAGCCCCAGCTTCCCCAACACGGAGTCCAAAGCCAAGCATCTCCCATGAGGCCAGGCATCTTCAGAGTCCCAAGGCGGTGGCTCCTCCAGAAAGATGCCAGACCCTGGCAAGAAAAAGTCCTTGAAGCCAGTTGAGGTTTCACCGGGGAACCCTGGTAAGGTCCCACGGCAGGACTCGAGCAACTCTGAGCAGCACAATCCTAAGGTCTCCAGGAAGGATCCCTTGGCCAGCGGTGACCGTGCGAGGCTCCCCGAGGCTGTGATCCTTGTTGAGGATGCACTTGCAAGAGTGCCAGTGCCAGGCACGAGACCCTTGGTGGCTGTTCCGAAAGCTGCAGAGCCTCCTGGCATTAAGGCCAGAATGGCAGCCCTGGAACAGAATATCTCTGCCATCCTGGCCATGCAGCAGGTGATGTCAGGTTCATCTGCCCCGACAACCGTGTCCCTGACTGTGGTGATGTCCCCCGGGTGTCAAGCCATGCCCTGAGCACCATTGGCCTTCGGCAGCAATTGAGGTCCCAATCCTGATCCTCCCTGACTAGTTTCCGGGAGTCTTACCCGAGACCTGGCAGGAGATCTCAGTTCCCCCGATGCAGGTCTTGAGATGTGGGAGCTCTGAACCTCGGACTCCTTGACTTCCAACTGGGAGACCAACATCGACACCGAGATGTCCTCTTGGAGCCCTTTTACATATTTTTTTACTGTATAGGTTTTTATTTTTTTTATATATCCTATAATTTTATGGTTCTTCTTTTATGAGCATAATAACATCTTTTATGACTTTTTATCAGGTTTTAGCATCATTTTTAATTTTTACCCATGTCTTCTATTTTACTGCTTATCTCCCCCTTTTTCAGATTTTATCCACTTTGCCTTTTTTAACACATCTGCATAAGCCCCCCTCCCCCCACTTTCCCTTTGTGATCAATCATCCATCATTTTTTAGAAGTTTTATTTGTCTCATTAGTAGTTTGTGGTCTTCAGGGTGGGTACATATTTGCTCTGTCGCACATGTACTTCCCTACCATTCAGAGAGACTGGGTGATTCGGAGATTTATTTAACTTTGATTTGTATTAATGTACTGTCAGACACATTCTTTTATTTCCCTCTCCATCATCAGTGAGGTGGGTTCACTAGGTACTGATTGACATCTCCGTTTTAAACATAGGCTCTCACTATTGTACGCTCCCCCATTACACAAACATGGGGTTCTGACAACTTTTTTCACTGTGTACTGACTGATAATGCCAGTTTTTTACATATACCGCCTACTATATATTGTTTCTTTTTAGCAGCATGCCCCTCCCCCTATTTTTATTTGGCTTTTAATTAGCTTTTTGTCCATCAAATGCTGCCTGTCCATTCTGATACATCCCACACAGCCCTGGGCACCCTGTCCGTTTACTTATCTTGTTTTCTATTTTGTGTTTCTCTTATTAGTATATCAAATGGGTATTTCATTGAGTGATCTTAATTGGTTTTATTTCCTCTAGCATACACTTGTTTATGATTACTATGATAAAGGGAAAAAAAAGAGAAGAGGGCCTTCTGCAAAAATGCACAATGAAGAAAACAGCGGAGGGCATAAACCACGGCCTACCGAGGAGTGTGGGTAAAATCAACTTTATTGAAGACTCAACTTTACAAGTTTTGGTCAGAGGCCTTCAGCAGGGTCTAGAAAACAGACATATAGATTAAACATAACTATAATAAATGAGTAAAAATATACAAGTGTGTAATGAAAATAAAAAATATGGAAAAAACATTACCAGATTACCACATGGAGAGTGTATGAAACACACCTATGATGTGGAGTAACCACTTTTCCCAATCTAAAACAAAGTAAAAATACAGACATATGTCAATAAGAACATAATAGATTGCATCTATCCATGATTAAAAATATGCAGAACATGCAACAGATATATGTAACAATAGAGAAAGAAAACACAATAAGAAAAAATGAGCGTCAATTTAAAAAAAGAAACTATACCAATTGAATGCATGCTGGGGATGATATAAAACTACCTAAAACACTGACTTTAAAAGGGGGGAATATGCTTGTATATGTATTGGAAACAGTGTTCGACTGCATTACATCATATATGTAAAACTGTAAACGGTGTTTTACAGTTTTACATATATGATGTAATGCAGTCTAACACTGTTTTTCCTTCTCGTTTCTCTGGGCCAGTCCAGGGAACGATAGGGTTGTCAATCCCCTTCAGCAGCTGAGGACTGTAAACCAAAGTTTTGCTAACAGACTAAGCCACTCTCCCTTACTGCACTGCTCCAGTCTTACAGTCCTCGGCAGCTGAACAGGACGTAGGTTCCATGCCTCTCCCTACTAAAGGAGCAGATAGTTCTGTGAATGGGGATAATTTGTTGGCAGATTGGCTCTGGCTGAGCTATGCTTATACTATATTTCCCTAGCGCACCTTCTCTGATCTAACTAAATGTAGCCCGAAGAGCCGGTGCGGCTGATATAAGCAGCGTAAGGGGCAGAGCCTGCCTCAAGTTAGCTGGGCACTGTAGCTTTAAGGAGGTTGGCCTGGGAGCCCCAGATTCCACCTGTCCTTGCCTTGAGTCATGTTTTCCGGCCCCTGCTAGCTGTGGGGAAGCGGAGACACGACAAGGAGCGCTACACTCAGGTACGTGACTGTCTGTACTGCAACAGATTCGTTTACTGGCTTAGTTGTTTGCTGACGGGGTTAACTGGTGGGACATAGTCTCGGAGTTGGTGTGTTTGCGGTGGATGGCTGCCGGCAGTTCACGGTTCCTGTCAGTGGCGGTTTCTTTTTGCAGCTAGTGGTTCCAGTTTTTCGCGTTATTTAGCTCTTTCCACGTGTTTTCGCTAATCAGTATGGAAGGCAAGCCTGGGCTTAAAGAGGGGGAGAAACCTCAGGTTGCCTCAGAAAAGGCGGGAACAGCGGCCATGTTGGGGGAGCCGGCCGTTTCTCCCGCGGGTCAAAGTAAGCATGTTAAAAGAAAATCTAAATCGCATAAAGATTCTCCGGTACCTGTAAACACTGCACCAGCCTTTCCTGAAGCTCAGGAAGAGGTTTCTTTATTTTCACCAGACTTTATTTTGGCGTTACATAAGGCCTGTTTATTGAAAGCATCACAGGTACTTAGTCCCTCCCTGGCTGCTTCTAGTGAGGACAGGTTAAAGCCTGAGGTGGCTATAATGGATCCGGGGGAGGGTCCTTCCCAGAAGGTGGCCTTACTTGGAGCTGGCTTAGCGCGGAGCCGCAGATCTCGATGCCTCAGGCACTAGAGGATGATGAGATGATCTCGGAGGCAGGCATCGACTCCTGGCCTATAGAGCTAGAGGAGGGTGAACTAACACCAGGCGAGGACCCTAATGTCTTTAGGGTTTTCCGTAAAGAAGAGCTGGGAGCTCTTATTACGGAGTCCTTAGCCGCTCTGAATATTTTTATGCCCTCGGTGCCACAGGAGCCGTTAGAGGATCCGTTATTGCAGGGGTTTAAAACAGAGCAGCGCTGTTTTCTGGTTCACCGTGTGATTAAGCACATGGTGGAGTCAGAGTGGGAGTTCCCAGAGGCTACGCTTAGGGGTGCTCACGCTCTGGGTCGTCTGTACCCAATTCCAATGGAGGAGAGAGAATTATTAAAAATGCCTAAGGTGGATGCCTTAGTATCAGCGGTAACGAAAAAGACCACAATACCCATAGAAGGGGGAGCAGCGCTTAAGGACCTGCAGGATCGTAAGCTTGAGGTGCTCCTGAAACAGGCTTTTGATTTTAGTGCGCTAGCTTTGCAGACATCCATTTGCGGGGCATATGTTTCCAGAGCTTCGATCCGTTGGCTCCAAGGGGACTCTGCTGCGGAGTCGGTGGAAGGCTCGTCCGTGGAGGGAGCTAAGTTGCAGTTGGCCGCAGCTTACCTCGCGGACGCCTTCTATGACTTGGTTAGAATCTCTGCAAAATCCATGGCTTCGGTGATTGCGGCCAGATGTTTTCTTTGGCTAAGGAACTGGGCAGCTGATGCTTCTTCCAAGTCCCAGCTCAGCAAGCTCCCCTACAAAGGCAAGCTGCTTTTTGGGGAAGCCTTGGAAAAGATAGTTAAAGATCTTGGGGACTCCAAAGGGGGTCATTTACCAGAAGACTGTCCTAAGGCGACTAGGGCAAACATAGTGACTCGGGGGCAAGGTCGAGATTCTCAACGGTTAAGAGGGGCACGCTTTTCTCCCTATCCTAAGCCTCGCTTCGGCCCTCGCAATCGATCCTTTCGAGGTGCTAGGGGCTTCGGTAGAGATTATTTCAATGCTCAGCAGGGTCCCGCAAAGAAGCCTCAATGAAGGTCGACTGGTCCAGGTGGAGAGACCTGTAGGAGGTCAATTACAGGGGTTTCTCTCTGCCTGGACCGCGATTACGTCAGACCAGCGGGTGCTAGAAATCATTCGAGAGGGGTATGCATTGGAGTTTGCGCACCCATTACGGGAAGCCTTCATGGTGTCTTCTGCAGGAACGGAACAGAAAAAACAGGCTGTCAACGATACGCTTCGAAGGTTATTACAACTGCAGGCAGTGGTGTCGGTACCCCAAGACCAGTGCGGACTAGGTCGATACTCGATTTATTTCGTAGTGCCCAAGAAAGAGGGTTCTTTTCGGCCCATGTTCGATCTCAAGCAGGTAAATCGCTCCTTGAAGATAACTCATTTTCGGATGGAGATGCTCAAATCCGTTATTCGAGCAGTGAGGCAGGGGGAATTCCTCTCGTCTATAGATCTCACGGAAGCTTATCTGCACATTCCAATCAGAGCAGATCATCAGCATTTTTTGAGGTTTGCGGTGCCCATGGGCCATTTTCAGTTTCGAGCCTTGCCATTCGGCTTAGCGACGGCTCCTCGGACGTTCACAAAGGTTATGGTGGTAGTAGCTGCATCGCTACGCAAGGAAGGTATTCGAGTGCACCCTTATCTAGACGATTGGTTGATCAGAGCAGGGTCTCTTCTGGACGCGGTAGCAGCGACTGCTCGAGTGGTGCAAGTCCTGGAGCAACTCGGTTGGGTAGTCAACCTTTCAAAGAGTCAGCTGAACCCGGGACATCGGCTTACTTACCTAGGAGCATTGTTCGACACAAAAGTGGGGTCGGTGTACCTGCCCGAAAACAGGGTGCTGAAGATCATGCATCAAGTACAGGCTTTCTTGCAGCAGCCAGCTCCTTCGGCATGGCGGTACCCGCAGCTCTTGGGGTCCATGGCGGCGGCTCTGGAGCTGGTTTTGTGGGCCAGGGCGCATATGAGGCCTCTGCAGCAATCCTTGCTGTCCAGGTGGTCTCCTTAGCTTCAGCCTCTCTCTCAAAGGTTGGTTTGTCCAGAAATGGTGCGACTCAGTCTATATTGGTGGTTGGACGCCAATCATCTACAAGCAGGGGTTCCGTTGGAAGATCCAAGTTGGGTGTTGCTCACCACAGATGCCAGCTTATCGGGCTGGGGAGCCCATTGTCAGGCTCGAGTGACGCAGGGACTATGGTCGGTGCTGGAAAGCTCTTGGTCGATCAATCGGTTGGAGCTCAGAGTGGTACGTCTCGCGCTTCAGCACTTCCAGTCATTGATCAAGGGAAGAGCGGTCCGAGTTTTCTCGGACAATGTGACAACGATCTCATATATCAGTCGGCAGGGTGGGACAGGCAGTGCGGCCTTGCTAGAGGAGAGTCAACAACTGCTGAACTGGGCGGAAAGTCATCTCCTAGCCTTGTCGGCGGCTCATGTGGCAGGGAAAGACAATGTGCAGGCGGATTTTCTCAGTCGAGATCTTTTAGATCCTGGAGAGTGGGAACTAAATGCAGCGGTATTTCATGGCATTACCCAGCGCTGGGGGCCTCCGGCGATGGATATGATGGCTACTCTGTCCAATGCCAAGGCATCTCGTTTCTACAGCAGACGCAGGGAACGCATGTCGGAGGGTCTCAATGCTCTCGTTCAGGCCTGGCCAGCAGATCTCCTGCTGTATGTGTTCCCTCTGTGGCCTCTGATCGGTCGGGTAGTCCAACGCATTGCGAACTACGCAGGGAGAGTGATTCTCGTCGCACCGGATTGGCCCAGGAGGCCGTGGTATGCGGATCTGATTCGACTTTTGGTGGATTCTCTGTGGCGCCTACCGGCCCGTTGCAACCTTTTGAATCAAGGTCCGATATTAATGCCGCAGGTGGATCGCTTCTTGCTTATGGCTTGACTCTTGAAAGGGAACGGCTGAGACGCAAAGGGTACTCGGCTCCAGTAATAGCCACCATTTTGGGTTCGCGAAGGTGGTCTACTTCGTTGGCCTATGTCCGAATATGGTGCGTGTTTGAGACTTGGTGTTCGCAACATAGTATTCGTCCATTTTCGGCAGCCGTCTCACACATCTTGTCTTTCCTGCAGAGTGGTCTGGATAAGGGATTAGCGCTGAACACTCTCAAAGTTCATTTAGCAGCCTTAGCCTGCTATAGAGGTGCAGTGCACGGTCGTTGGTTGATTGCGCATGTTGATATACGATGTTTTTTCCGGGCGGCTGGAATTCTCAAGCCTCCGTAACGCCAGGTAGTTCCAGCTTGGAATTTGAACATCGTTCTAGTGGCTCTAATGCAACCTCCATTTATGTTGACGTTGTCTGGGGGTTTGAAGGAATTGTCCTGGAAAATGGCATTTCTGGTTGCCTTATGTTCAGTGAGAAGAATTTCTGACTTGCAAGTGCTTTCGTGTAGAGAGTCTTACCTGCAGTTTTTGGCAGGGAAGGTGGTCCTGCGTCCGGTGCCCTCTTTTCTTCCTAAAGTAGTTTTGGCTTTTCATATAAATCAGTCAGTGTCATTGCTGGTGTTTTCGAACCTCACGGGCTTTCCGATGGATACCTTGACTTCATTCAAGCCTATGGACACCAGTTTGTGTGAGCAGACTACATTTCAGTGCAAGTGTGAACCGCACCAATTTAAAGAGGCTGACACCTCCTGCTGGAACAATTCTTCCTCTTGCTCCCTGACTACCTCACACAGTTTGTATTACCTTGGAGCTAGACGCTTTTGTTTTCATCTGTTCTTTCCCCAGAATGTTTCTTTTTCAATTACTCCCAGAATGCATGACATTCGCCTTCCTAAGAACAATTTGCTGTACAGTTCAAACTATTTACTAAACAATACCTGGGGCAGTCATACACCACTGGTCTCCATCACCATTAACGGGACAACTTATTCCACACCGCTGGTTACCAATGACTTTATTGACATTCCAGACTTTATCTCATATGCTGTGCATCCATTACCACTTGGTATGGGAGAAGAGACATTACATAAACTGCTCAACTTTACAGAACTCCATGCCTATATTGATCACCTTAAAACAACAGCCACCGAAGTGAATCACACCATCACTTATGAGAATGGTCACATTTGACAAACTATTGAACATTTGCTACAAGATGCTCATGTGTCTGTGTGGGAATTGTTATTTGGTTACTCACCTACTGCTGATCATGTCTTTAATGTTTTTATTCACCCTATTATTATTTTAACTGTTGTACAAATATTGCTATGCATTATCATAATTTTCCTGTGTTGTAAAATGAAACACATGTACATCTCTTTGCAGCGCATGTCCTACAAAATACCAACAACATTTTAAGGTAGTTACACTTAATTTCTCCAGTATCTACCTCTACATCCAGGCTCATTTGGCATTTCCTACTACATTGAATACCAGAGTCAGCTGCAGTCTAGTATTGCTTCCTACGCTCCCTCATAGCATCCTGGTACCTTTTGGCTTTAACCTCCTCAGAAATTCCTGCATCCCTTATGTACTGTTCATTCTCTTTAAGACGGGCACTGAGGTGGCATATTGAGTTTCCCCACCCAGTAGTGGCTGCCCTACCTAAGTCACGAGGTTTGGACTCATAATGGGACGTGCTTATCTCTAGAACACTAGAGACAGTACTGTGCAGGACAGGGGACCTGCTGGACATAGCAAGGTATTTAATACAGGAGGTATTAGACAAGCTGCCTATTATCATGTATATAATAATTGCAACTGGGACAGGTACCACAGGTTTGCTTCCACCATTTCCCAGAAAAAAAAAAAGGTGTGGGAAATGTCAGCATACATCAGCATGACATTATGCCTAGCATAGGTGTCATAGCTTTTCCCAGACCTTGGCCTGCAGCTCTGACCCCCTGGTGATGTCAGATAGGATGTCTCCAGACTTGATGGGCTTGGTATGCCTGATGAGATTAGTCAGCAGGACAACAGCCCCTCCTTAACTTGATGGGCTTAGTATGCCTGATGAGATTAGTCTGCAAGACAACAGCCCCTCCTTCCTAATCAAGTGATAACAGACCAAAGTATGACAAAGGGAGGTGCTGGAGAAGGAGAATTTCACTATAAATACAGAGAGGGACAAAAATATCTCTCTTCCTATTCATCGGACACGAAAAGAGCTTTCTGGTTAAATTTGGAACCCAGCAGAGAGCTTGTAGTTTAAATTTAATAGTCACTCAGGGCCTAGCATCAGCAAAGTACTTTTAGTTTACATTTAAAACACAGAAAAGAGCTTTCTGGTTAAATTTAGAACCCAGCAGAGAGCATGTAGTTTAAATTTCATAATAAGTTAGAGCCTAGCAGCAGCAAAGAGCTATAATTTAAATCAAATCAGACTATAGCTTAGTACAAAATGCAAAACAGGGTCAGTACTCTTTGAGCAACAAATAAAGTCTTCTAGAGACCTTTACAAAGAGGCCTTCTACCTAGGGGGCAAGAGACCTGTGAAACGTTTTCAATAGGTGTTAACACTAGGTGGCAGGTCAAAAGGCCATTTTGAAAGACTCCTATCCAAGCAAGGACTGTTAATATAGGGGAAAGCCGACAGTCGCCCAAGAGCACATGGTTCGGAAGAATGTATCCTTGAAGGATATTACCAAAAGCAGAGAGGTTCCAAAAAAAGAGTAATGCCCTCGAGTATGGAGGAGAAAGAGCTTAAAGATCCCAAATTACCCATGTCTACCAATAGCCAAATTAATATGAATAAAATACAGTCTCTAAAATGCTTGTATGCAAATGCTAGAAGTCTAAAAAATAAGATGGGAGAGTTAGAATATATAGCACTAAATGAGAGGTTAGATATGATTGGAATATCAGAGACATGGTGGAAGGAGGACACTCAGTGGGACACTGTGATACCTGGGTATAAACTATATCGTAATGATAGAGCTGATCAAATTGGTGGAGGGGTTGCGCTCTATATTAGAGAGGGCATTGAGTCAGAAAGGATTAAAGTTTTGCAGGAAACAAAATTTGCTGTAGAATCTCTATGGATTGAAATTCCATGTAAAAAGGGGAAGGCGATGGCAGTGGGGGTGTACTATCGACCGCCTGGCCAGAATGAACAAATGGATGATGAAATGCTCAAAGAAATGAAGGAAGCTAACAAACATTACAGCGCAGTAATAATGGGTGATTTCAATTACCCCAGTATCGACTGGGTCAGTGTTACGGCAGGACATGCTAGGGAGATAAAGTTCCTAGATGAAATAAATGACTGCTTCTTGGAGTAGCTGGTTCATGAACTGACCAGAGGGGAAGCCATATCAGACCTAGTCCTTAGTGGAACACCAGATCTAGTGCAAGAGATAAGGGTGTTGGGACCACTTGGCAATAGTGATCATAGCATGATCACCTTTGATTTAATTAGAGGAGGAGGGATAGTAAGGACATCCACAGTACTACCTTTTAACTTTCGAAAGGGAGACTATGATAAAATGAGGAAAACAGTAAAGAAAAAACTAAAAGGAGCAGTTGCAAAGGTTAAAGATTTACATCAAGCTTGGGTGTTGTTGAAAAATACTATCTTGGAAGCCCAGACCAGCTGTATTCCACGCTTTAAGAAAAGTGGAAGGAAGTCCAAAAAACTGCCAGCATTGTTTAAAGGTGAGGTCAGAGAGGCTGTTGCCAAAAAAGCATCTTTCAGGAAATTGAAAAAAGAGCCAAACGACGAAACCTGGAAACAGCACAAGCACTGGCAAGTCAAATGCAAGGCATTGATAAGGCAGGCAAAGGGAGAATTTGAGAAGAAGCTTGCTGCGGAAGCAAAAACGCGAAATAAAGACTCTTTTAAGTACATTCGTAGCAAAAAACCTGTGAGAGAGTCAGTTGGTCCATTAGATGACAGAGCGGTTAAAAGGGCACTAAGTGGTGACAAGGCGATAGCAGAGAGACTGAATGAATTCTTTGCTTCGGTCTTTACTGAGGAAGATGTAGGGATGTTACCCATGACTGAAGTGGTATTTAAAGGTGCGGAACAATTGAAGGAAATATTGATACATCGGGAAGATGTATTACAGTTATTAGATAAACTGAAGAGTAGCAAATCACCTGGGCCGGATGGTATACAACCAAGGGTGTTGAAAGAACTGAAATATGAGATTGCAGACCTGCTATTAGTAATCTATGAACTATCATTAAAATCATCTCTAATACCTGAAGATTGGAGGATCGCCAGTGTAACGCCAATTTTTAAAAAGGGTTCCAGGGGTGATCTGGGAAACTACAGACCGGTGAGCCTGACGTCAGTACCGGGAAAAATGGTAGAAACCATCATAAAGAATAAAATTATTCAGCATGTAGATAGTCATGGCCTAATGGGAGACAGCCAACATGGCTTTCAACAAGGAAGATCTTATTTATTTTATTTATTTGGCATACATTTATACACCGCTCCTTCCAGCGATCAGAAGCGGTCCATCGTTGTACAAGCCCGGGGAGGGGGGGCAGAACAAGGAAGGGATAAACAACGAAAAGATTACAGTTATACAATTAATTGGCACATACATTAATGTTTGAACACCAGTATAAGTTACAAATTGTTGTACAAGACATGGGAGAGGGGACAAGACAAGGGAGAGCTTGACAACGGCACGATTACAGATATACATATTATTAGCACATACATTACAGATTTAATACCAGTGTAAATCACAGAATTATCATTTGAAGCACCCGGTGAGTTTATATAAAATATATATATATATATATACTTATATAATATACAACAGAGATGCAATAAATAGGGTCATGAAAGGAGAAGAAATATACATATCAATAATTTCGATCATTATGGAAATGGACATCAAATGAGCATTAGGTTCATATGAAGCTTAGTCTTTTGAGGTAGGTGGGCAGCATGGGAGGGGCGAGTTGGAGCTGGCTATGTGATGCCATAGTGTATTTGGAATAGGTGTGTTTTAAGCTCTTTTCTGAAGACCTGTAGGTCCCTGATCAGACGTAGCTCGTGTGGCAGTTGGTTCCAGAGCATGGGTGCAGAGTAGGAGAATGCCCGGTTGCTGGTCCGTTCTTTGACTAGCCTAATGCTGCTGGGCACGCAGAGAGTGTTCAGGTTAGCAGTGCGTCGGCATCTGTTGGCTGGCTGAATGGTGATGAGGTTATCAAGAAAGGAGGGAGATAAGTTGTTGATGATTTTAAATGTAGTTATCAGCATTTTGTAGATTATCCTTGCAGGTATGGGGAGCCAGTGGAGCTCTATGAGAACTGGGGTGATGTGGTCAGACAATCTCTTATTCATGATAATTCTGGCTGAAACATTTTGCGCCATTTGTATGATGCTTAATGTTTTTTTCGGTAGACCTTGCAAAATTGCGTTACAGTAATCAAGGTGCGGAATGACGAGAGCCTGTGCAACTGTTCTAAAGTCCGAGTGGTCAATGATGGAGCGTATGGGTTGTAGAACTCTCAGTTTGTGAAAAATGGCTCTGTTAGTTATCCGGAGATGTTTGTCCATTTTTAGGTTTGCATCGATTAGAACCCCTAAGTATTTGATCTCATTTTTAGCGAGATAGGTGTTTCCGTTCAGGGTGATAGATGCAGGAGGTTTGAAATCTTGTTTTCCTGATATGAACATCACTTCAGTTTTCTTGTGATTTATAGACATGCTGCTGCATTGGAGCCAGTTCTGCAGGTCGTGTAGGCATTCTTCTAGTTGGTTGAGATTGGGGTTGTTTGTATCGAATTGTGTGTACAGCATGATGTCATCAGCATATAGGTGGTAGCTGATACTATGCTTTTGGAATATTGTACATACTGGCTGGATATAGATGTTAAACAACAGGGAGGAGATGGCTGAGCCCTGTGGTATCCCTTGGGTTTGGGGGAATGGCTTTGCTTGCTCGTTATTGAAGCGAACCTGTTGCATTCTATTTGTGAGGTATGACTCGAACCATTTTAAGGGAGTACCTGTTATCCCTATAGATTCTAGTCTGCGCAATAGAATTTGATGGTGTACTGTGTCGAACGCAGCTGATATATCTATGAATATTAGTAAAGACATCTTGCTTTTGTTTTCCAGTCCCTTGATGAGGTTGTCTAAGAGGGCTATAAGTAGGGTTTCGACACCGTGGTGTGGTCTAAAACCATATTGATGCTCGTCAAGTATTTTGTTCTCGTCTAGGTGTTCTTGTAGTTGTTGCTGAGTTACCTTCTCGATAATCTTTGCCAGAAAAGATATGCTTGAAATAGGCCGGTATGATGTAGGGTCTTCTTTGTTAAGAGCTTTATTTTATCTTGTTTTACTAATCTGTTATGTTTTTTTGAAGGTGTGAATAAACAGGTGGACAAAGGTGAGTCGGTTGATATAGTGTATCTGGACTTTCAGAAAGCCTTTGACAAGGTCCCTCATCAGAGACGTTTGGCATAACTAAAGAGTCATGGGATAGGAGGCAGTGTACTACTGTGGATCAGGAACTGGTTAAAAGATAGAAAGCAGAGGGTTGGGCTAAATGGCCAATTTTCCCAATGGAGAAAGGTGAATAGTGGTGTACCCCAGGGATCTGTGCTGAGTGCGCTACTTTTTGACATATTCATAAATGACCTGGAAAGTGGAATAACGAGTGAGGTTATCAAATTTGTAGATGACACAAAACTATTTAAAGTTGTTAAAACCCAAGAGGATTGTGGAAAGTTGCAAGAGGATCTTGATAAATTGGAAGACTGGGCATCAAAATGGCAGATGAAATTTAATGTGGACAAGTGCAAAGTTATGCACCTAGGGAAGAACAACCCAAACTATGGTTACATGATGCAAGGTTCCACATTAGGAACCACCACCCAGGAAAAAGATTTAGGCGTCATTGTGGATACCATGTTAAAACCCTTGGCCCAGTGTGCAGCGGCGGCCAAGAGAGCAAATAGAATGCTAGGTATGATAAGTAAAGGAATGGAAAATAAAACAAAAGATATTATAATGCCTCTATATCGTTCCATGGTGAGACCGCACCTTGAATATTGTGTGCAATTCTGGTCGCCATATCTTAAAAAGGATATAGCGATTTTAGAAAAGGTTCAGAGAAGAGCCACCAAAATGGTAAAGGGGATGGAAGGATACTCCTATGAAGAAAGGCTAAAAAGGTTAGGGCTCTTTAACCTGGAAAAGAGACAGCTGAGGGGAGATATGATAGAAGTCTATAAATTAATGAACGGAGTGGAACGGGTAAATGTAGATCGATTGTTTACGTTATCAGAATATAGAAAGACTAGGGGACATGCAATGAAGCTACAGGGTAAACTATTTAAGACTAATAAAAGAAAATATTTTTTCACTCAACGTGTAATCAAACTCTGGAATTTGTTACCAGAGGATGTAGTAAAGGCTGTTAGTGTAGCTGGGTTTAAAAAAGGTTTGGATAAGTTCCTGGAGGAAAAGTCAATAAACCATTATTAAGAAGGGACCCAGGATATCAATGCTTGACCTAGTACAAGCATTGTGGAACCTGTGTCTTTTGGGGAAACTGCTAGGTACATATGGAGGAGGAGGTACATATGCTAGGTACATATGGAGGAGTGGCCTAGTGGTTGGGGCAAGGTACTTCGGGCCGGAAGGTCGGGGGTTCAAATCCCACTAGAGGACAGCAACCTTGGGCCGGAAGGACTGGGGTTTCTAGTGCCACAGGTGCTCCTTGTGGTCTTGGGCAAGCCACTTAACCCTCCATAGCCCATGTTCCCTGTAAAATAGTTCTCTGTGTGCTGTGCTTTCCTGTCTAATCAATGTGTTTAAACCTCAAAAATTTCCTGTCATGATTTGACAATTTCCAATCTGTAATCAAACAGCTGCTGATCGCTGGAAGTAGCGGTATACAAATGTATACTAAATAAATAAAATAAAATAATATGACCTAGATTGGCCACTGTTGGAAACAGGATACTGGGCTTGATGGACATTGGTCTGACCCAGTATGGCATATCTTATGTTCTTATACTTCTTACTATGAGGCTCTGACACACACTTCTCTTTACCCCCCTCTTGTTCTCTAACTCTCTCCCTATTCTTCAGACACTTCTTACTATGAGGCTCTGACACACACTTCTCTGTACTCCCCTCCCCCCTTTTTCTCTCTCTCTCTCCCTATTCATCGGACACTTCTTACTATGGGGCTCTGACACACACTTCTTCTCCCCCCCCCCTCTCTCTCTCAAACACACATGCACCCACACACAGAGTCATTCATATACACTGAAGCAGCTCTGTAACAACCTTTTCTCCAGGACCAAGCAGGAAGTCAGTCCTCACATATGGGTGACGTCGGCGCCGACGGAGCCCTCGCGGAGCAATTTTCCCCAGCTTTCAAAGAAAGCCTTTGGGAATTGCAGCGCGCATGCGCGGTCCCCTTCCCGCCCAAGGGTGCCATCTTAGCCAGTCTTCTTTTTTCCGCGGAGCCCTACAGACGTACCCGTCGTGTCCCCGCGAAAAAGTTGATATTTACTCATAATTTACTCTTTTTTCCTTCGGTTCGACGCCGGTCTTTTTCCCGCCCGGACTCGCGACGCCGGTCACGAGTCCTCTTCTTCTTTTTCGGTTTTTTCTGACTTAGTCAGTTTCGTTTTCGACCAGAAGATGCACTCCTCGGTGCCTCCTGGCAGGGAGGCCCGTAACCTGGATGGCCTTGGTAAGAAGTGTTTCCAGGGCTCTATGCTTGCGTGTCGTGTCCAGACCTACCAGCTATACATGGGCATGTATCTCCGAGACCTGGCTAAAGAGCTAGCCGGATTCTCCGCTGGTTTGTCCGAGGAACCCTTGCGGAGGTTCCTGGCCTTGTCCTCTGGCATTCGGGAATGCTCAAAATTCATATCCCGAGCAGCCTATGATGGCTTTGAAGCATCGGCTCGAGTGGCCGCAGCCGGCATCGGTGCCCGCCGACAGGCTTGGCTTCAGTCGTCTGACCTTGAGCCCTGGGTGCAGGACAAGTTGGTCGATGTCCCCTGCCGAGGCGAGAACCTCTTTGGCAAGCCCATGGCTGAAAAGGCTGCACAGATCGAGACGGAGACTCTCACCAGGACTAGGCTTTCTAGGAAGACCTCCGCCCCTTCCCAGAAAAAGAAGGGCTCGGGAAAGAAGTCCTTTTACCCGAGAAAGGCGGCTGCCTACAAACAATACCCCCAATATCAGGCCCCTGCAGCTCCCCAACAGGGCCAGCAGGCCAAGGGACGGGGTAACGGGTCCCGTAGGCAGCAAGCCCCCAAGCCTGCACCACCAGCCCCTGCTCAGCAGGGTGGGGGTTTTTGACTCCTTAAGCATAGCCTCTCCCCCTCCGCTGGCTCCTCCCAGCACCGGAGGCCGGCTGGTTCACTTCGCCCACAGGTGGTCCAGCATCACCTCAGATGCCTGGGTGCTTCAAGTCGTGAGAGAAGGCTACCTTCTCCACTTCCAACAGGTCCCTCCCTCCTATTTTCCGGGGGAACCTCCACGACTCCCTCTGCACAGGGAATTACTCCTTCAGGAGTTAGCAGGTCTTCTACAGGAACAGGCGGTGGAACCGGTGCCACCACCTGAGAGGTCAAGGCTTTTATTCCAGGTATTTTCTAGTACCGAAAAGGACAGGAGGCCTCAGACCCATCCTGGACCTGCGCAACCTCAACAGATTCCTCGTGCGGGAAAAGTTCAAGATGCTTACCCTTGGAATCCTTCTGCCCTACCTCCAGCAGGGAGATTGGCTATGCTCCTTGGATCTAAAGGATGCCTACACGCACATCCTCATCCACCCAAGCCACCGCCAATACCTAAGGTTTGTGGTGGCAGGAAATCATTACCAGTACAGAGTACTGCCCTTTGGCCTATCCTCCGCACCGCGGGTCTTCACAAAATGCCTCGCGGTGGTGGCAGCCCATCTCCGGCTTCACGGCCTCTATGTCTTTCCGTACCTCGACGACTGGCTCATCAGAGCAGCGTCCGCTCCGGAGGTCACCAACGCTATACGCCGCACGGTGACTCTTCTGCAGTACTTGGGCTTTGTTATAAACTTCGCAAAGTCCACTTTGCTCCCCTCACAAGATCTCGAGTTCATCGGCGCAAGGCTGCACACTCCTCAGGCACGAGCGTTCCTACCGCTCGACAGGGCTCAACGGCTCATGGACCTAGCCGACCGTTTTCACAGCCAGCCCCTGGTCTCCGCCAGGCGCTTTCTGAGACTACTCGGCCATATGGCTTCCACCATCCATGTGACCCCCAATGCCCGCCTGAATATGCGGCCTGCTCAATGGTGTCTCCGCAAGCAGTGGCAACAAGCCACAGGCGGCCTAGCAGACCTAGTGCGCGTCTCCGAGCCGCTGATCTCGTCTCTCCGGTGGTGGCTTCATTGGCCGAACCTGGTACTCGGCATGCCTTTTCAGTCACCTCAGCCGGCCCAGGTGCTGACGACAGATGCATCCCTCCTGGGCTGGGGAGCACATTGCCAAGGGGCACGTACTCAGGGCCTCTGGTCCACGTGGGAGTCTGCTCAGCAGATCAACTTCCTGGAGCTCAGAGCGATCCACTTGGCTCTCAAGGCCTTCTCCCACCTGACCTCTCGCCAGTCCGTCCTTGTCCAGACGGACAATCAAGTTGCCATGTTCTACGTGAACAAGCAGGGGGGCACGGGCTCCTTCCTTCTCTGTCGGGAAGCACAGAAGCTCTGCTCTTGGGCCGTCAGTCACGGCGTTCATCTCAAGGCAGTTTATCTCCCAGGCCCAGAAAATTGCCTGGCGGACAAACTCAGCAGGATCCTCCAGCCGCACGAGTGGCGCCTGGATCCCTTGGTAGTTCAGAAGCTCTTTCTAAAGTGGGGCCTCCCCACGATGGATCTCTTTGCCAGCCCTCTCAACCGGCAACTTCCTCGCTTCTGCTCTCGTCAGCCACATCCCCTTCGAGTTGCGGCAGACGCTTTTCTACTCTCATGGTCGGGGAGCCTTCTGTACGTTTTCCCTCCCATCCCGCTGGTCTCTCGAACTCTTTTCAAGGTTCTCCGAGACAAAGCCTTCATGATCCTGGTGGCCCCTCGCTGGCCCCGGCAACCGTGGTTTCCACTCCTGCTGCAATTGGCGGTGGAGGATCCCTTCCCTCTGGGGTTACAACCGGATCTCCTCACTCAGGATCAGGGGTCTCTGCTACACCCCAACCTCAGATCTCTCAATCTAATGGCCTGGCTGCTGAGAGGGTAGTCCTTGCTCCCCTTCTTCTGCCGGCAGAGGTGGAAGAGGTCGTCCTAGCTTCTCGGCGACCTTCTACCCGCAAATGCTACGCCCTTAAATGGCGTCGCTTTTCCGTTTGGTGTACCCAACAGTCTCAGGATCCCTTCTCCTGCCCGGTGTCGGTGATTCTGCAGTACTTGCTATACCTCTCTAATCTGGGACTTAAGTCCAATTCCGTCAAAGTTCACCTCAGTGCTCTTTCAGCACATCATGTGCCGGTGGACGGCAGACCTCTTTCCAGCGACCCTCTCGTAGCGAGGTTTCTCCGAGGTCTCCTTCTACTTAAACCACCTCTGCGCCCGCCAGCTCCTGACTGGGATCTGAATGTGGTGTTACAGCGGATCACCTGTCCGCCTTTTGAACCTATGGCTACCTGTTCTCTCCGTTTTCTTTCTTGGAAAACATTGTTCTTGATAGCCCTCACTTCCGCTAGACGCATAAGTGAACTACAGGCCCTCGTGTCTGATCCCCCTTACACTCGGTTCTACAAAAATAGGGTAGTCCTACGGACTCACCCTAAATTTCTTCCAAAAGTGGTCTCCCCTTTTCACATCAATCAGGAGGTGGTACTTCCGACCTTCTTTCCCAGACCACACTCCAGCCGAGCTGAAACGGTCCTCCATACCCTGGACTGTAGAAGGGCATTGAACTTCTACCTTGACCGTACGCGGGAGCACCGTAAAGCTGCTCAGCTTTTTGTGTCTTTCGACCCCAATAAATTGGGGCTCCCGGTCTCCAAGCGTACTCTGTCCATCTGGGTTGCGGACTGTATCACTTGGGCTTATGGGGCAGCCGGACTCTCCTTGGAAGGTCGAGTCACGGCTCATTGCGTTCGGGCAAAGGCTACGTCAGTGGCTTACCTCCGCTCTGTTCCGCTGGCAGACATCTGCCGGGCCGCTACTTGGTCTTCGAGCCAGACTTTTGCGGTCCATTACTGTCTCGAGAGGGAGTCCCGCAGGGACAGTGCTTTCGGACAGGCAGTCCTCCGTAATCTCTTTGAGGTCTGAGCAACTCCTACCCTCCATCCCGGATGTGGGCTACCGGTGGGTAATAATTCAGCGAAGATTCCTTCCTTCTGTGCTGCTGAGCTAGAGGGAGCTCATTTTTGTGCTTAGGGTCTCCGGTAGCCTTAAGCTTGGGAGTCCCATATGTGAGGACTGACTTCCTGCTTGGTCCTGGAGAAAGCGTAGTTACTCACCTGTAACAGGTGTTCTCCAGGAGCAGCAGGAATCAGTCCTCACAACCCTCCCTCCTCCCCTTGGAGTTGCAATCATCTGCTTTAGTTTTTTGCAAATTTTTATGCTGTCTTTTTTAGCTATGTCATCTGACTGGCTAAGATGGCACCCTTGGGTGGGAAGGGGACCGCGCATGCGCGCTGCAATTCCCAAAGGCTTTCTTTGAAAGCTGGGGAAAATTGCTCCGCGAGGGCTCCGTCGGCGCCGACGTCACCCATATGTGAGGACTGATTCCTGCTGCTCCTGGAGAACACCTGTTACAGGTGAGTAACTACGCAATACCTCTGTTCTCTACCTATGTAATAAGCCTATTTCTAAATAAAACCCTTTTTCCAAGCCACACCAGTTTGGTTGTCTTGTGCTACAAACCCTACTGCCTCTGCGAAGTGGACCGAGGACCAACAGGAGAGTAACTGGATGTAGGAAGCTGCGAAAGGTTACACTACTCAGTGGCAAAGCCACAGCCAGCATCGTGCCACCATCGAGAAGGCAACAGACCTGATATTCAGCACCAGTGTAAAGTAGCTGGCTGCCTGTACTGAACTTATGACCCTGGCGTTGACTATCTGGGTTTTATCTGGACTCTGGCAATGAATATCCGGGCTACCTGGATTGCCGTGAAGCTATCTAGGCAGCAGAGATATTCAGCTGCTGCCCAATTAGCTTCTGCAGCTAAAGTTAGGCCAGGATTTTCTGTGCCTGACTTTTGCTGCATATCACTAACTGGACAGCAGCTCAATATTTCTGCTGCCCATTTAGCAATGGGTGCCCCCAGAACGCCCCTGGCATACCCTGATGCTACCCATCTAGCATTGAGGCGAGTAATGCCGCTGAATATCCCACAGAGCAGCATTTACACAATTTGCTGGTCTGCAAACCATGTAAATGCCTTTGAATATCCCCCACCTAATATCTTTATTTGCCAAGCAGACTAGATCATACATGACAACCGATAAAAAGGCTGCTGCTAAAATTTGCTGATTCCAGGAGGACAGAGTATCATCTGGAGGGAGCGACTGAATCCACTGAAGGAGAGCTCAAGTTGTCAGACCCACACATACCACTAACTGCAGCATAAAAGAGGAAATTGTAAACTGACTCTTCAGTAGAGTTTCCAACTTGCAATTCAAATGGTCTTTTAAGGATGCACCAGTCTTCACTGAAATGGTGGTCTGCTTTTTGATCATCATGGCATGCATGTTCACCTGAGGCATGTTTTAATTATTTTACTAGGCTCACAGTGCATTGCAAAAATATTCATCCCTTCTGTGTTGGTCCTGTTTTGTCGCATTACACTTGGAATTAAAATGGAATTTTGGAGGTTGCACCATGTGATATACACATGTCTATGACTTTGAAGGTGCAAAATATCCTTTATTGTGACACAAACAATAATTAAGACAAAAAAATGAAAGCAGGAGCAAGCATATGTATTCACCCCCTAAAGGCAATATGTTGTAGAACCACCTTTTGCTGCAATTACAGCTGCAAGTCTCTTGGGGTATGTGTCTATTAGCTTAGCACATCTAGTCACTGGTATTTTCACCCATTCCTTAAGGAAAAACTGCTCCAACTCCTTCAAGTTAAATGGGTTGTGTTGGAGTACAGCAATCTTCAAGTAATGCCACAGATTCTCAATTGGATTGAGGTCTGCGGCATTGACTAGGCCATTCCAAGACATTTAAATGCTTCCCTTTAAACCAGCTTCAGCAGTATGTTTAGGGTCATTGTCCTGCTGGAAGGTGAACCTTCGTCCCAGTCTCAAATCTCTGGCAGACTGAAACAGGTTTTCCTCAAGGTTTAACTCATACATCTCAAATCGCTCACAATATGTAAAAATCAATCAAGAAACATCCTCCACTTCCCCCCTCCCAAGAACAGGGAATACCCCAGAGTTCTGCGCTTTACGCCCTTCTATCTCCAATTGCTTTGCTCAATTTTCAATAAACACAATATCAAATATCTTATCTATGCAGATGATACTATGGTATATGCTCCAGTGGACATAAAGAACCCAACATACAAAAACATTACAGATTGTTTATCTGAAGCAGAATCTTGGCTAAATGCAAATAATCTACATATAAATTTCAAGAAAACAGAAATACTCTTCACTACAAAAAAACAGAACTTCACCCCCAACCCCCCCCAGTCAAATTCCACAACATCACTCTCCCAGTTAAACAGGAGATAAAATATATAGGAATTACACTTACCTGGTAATTGTGGTTCCTTGAGTGACTCCAGTTTAGTCCTCAACCTCTGGGTAGTGAATCTCCTCTGCAGCTTGGAGACTGGGCATGTCAAAAACTCATGACATCACTGGATATAGCCTGCTAATCTCTCCCATCAGCCCCCAGTGAACTACTGACAAAGCAGACTCAAAGGAGCAAAAAATCAGTAACTTTTTTTTTATTTTTTACTTATTATATTCAAGGGCACGCAGAAATCAGTAACTTTTTTTTTATTTTTTACTTATTATATTCAAGGGCACGCAGAACATATTTACCTACTACTCCCCTTCCAGAAGGAAAGGGACTGCTTCCTGCATGCTCCCCTTTCCATCGAATGCCTAGCCCTAAACAATCCAGAGCAATATAGCAATATATATAATAATATAATAATATAACAATATAGCGCAAAACAAATGGAAGCATCAAAACGACTGAACACCAGTGAAGGCCTATATCCACTTTTAACCTTGCACTTCCCCTAACAGAAAAGCCACTGCTAAGACCCCATCCCCGGACGGGAATGAGGACTAAACTGGAGTCACTCAAGGAACCACAATTACCAGGTAAGTGTAATTCCTATTTCCTTATCGTTCTTCCAGTTTAGTCCTCAACCTCTGGGATGTATCAGAGCAGTAATCATTGGGAGGGACCTTTCCAGCCGGATCTCAACACTGCCTCCCTGAAAACGGCATCCTTAGCCGCCAGAACATCTAGGCGGTAGTGCTTACTGAAAGTATGGAGAGACAACCAAGAGGCCTCCCTACAGATGTCCACTGGCAGAACCAAACTGTGCTCTGTCCAAGAAGATGCTTGCACTCTGGTAGAGTGAGCTCGTAAGCTCCCTGGGACTATACAGTCCCGTAGAAGATAAGCCGATGCACTCTCCGCTCCAATCCATCCAGAAATGGACTCCTTCGCCACCGCTTCCCTTTGTGGGGCCCTCCGAATACCCCAAAGAGAGACGATCCGCCTTGTGAAAGTTTCTGAAACCTTTAAACACTGCCGCAGCGCTCTCTTGACGTCCAAACAGCGCAAGCTATGGTTCAATACGCTCCCCTCCACCGCACCTAGCGCTGGAAGAGAGACCATTTTAGTTAAGTGAATGTAGAAACCACCTTTGGCAACAACGACGGAACCAGCCGCCAGGCCACCTTCTGTCGTGAGACAGACAAAAAACGATTCCTGACAGGTCAACGCCTGCAAATCTGAAAATCGCCTCGTCGAACAGATGACCATCAAACATACCGTCTTCAAGGCAAAACCCTTAACCTATGCCTGTTGCAAGGGCCCCAATGGCGCGCTAGCTAACGCTCCTAAAACCAACTTGAGCTTCCCCGGTGGAATTAATATCCTACGACAGGGCTAAGTGTCTGGTAACCGCCTGAGAAAGCGTACCACATCGACCTGTGCATGAGAGACACTCCCTGTCCTTTGCCCCTATAGCAAGACAGAGCTGCTAACTGAACTCTCCAGGACCTGCCTTTTACCAAATCTGTCCTGCAGAAAACTTAATACCAAGGGAACTGACACTGTTGTCGTGCAAGTGTGCCTCCGCGAGCACCCGTCCTCAAAGATACGCCATATATGCACATATGCAAGAGACGTAGACTTTTTTTTTTTTTTTTTGCGGCAAGGTGGCAAAGACTGCTGTCGAGCAACTCTTTTTCCTTAAGCTTGCCCTTTCAATGGCCACCCCGTAAGCAAAAACCAATGCACCCGAGGCATTCGAAGGGAACTCCGTAGCAACAGAATCTCCAATGTCGGAAACCTCCATGGATTCCCGTCGAGCAACCATATGAGGCAGGCATACCACGGGCGCCTCGGCCAGCCCGAGGCCCCCAACCACACATTTCCTCTACGCGCTTCGATACGCAGAACCACTCGATCTCTGAGTGCCCCCGGTGGAAAGACAGAGAAGACCGGATGACGACTGCCGTTGAAACAGTGCACCGATGCCTTCCGACCTCCTTTCACATCGTCTGCTGAAGAAGCGACCCGTTTACGCAGAGTGAAACACCGCCAAACGCCGCCATGAGGTCCATTACTGGCTGTCCCCATATGCGACCGATCTGTGCGAACACCTCCGGATGCTACTCCCATTCTCTGGCATCTACTCGGACCCAGCTGAGGAAATCCGCCGTCACAATGTACTTACCCGCAACATGCGCCACCAAAAACGCTGGCAGCCAAAGCTCTATCCACACACATAGCCCCTCTGCTGCGGCCTCTGTGGCCACATTCCGGTTCTGCCCTGCCGATTGATGTAGGCCACTGCCACAGAGTTGTCGGACAGTACTCGCACCACTCGACCTGTCACCTTGGCTTCAAACGCCTGCAACGCCCGGCGTATCGCTCGCATTTCCAGTCGGTTGATTGACCACTGGGTCTTCTGTGTACTCCAAGAGCCTTGCGCGAAACGATCTCCGAACGTAGCGGAGTTTAACAAAGTTTTTGGCCAAGCTCCCGGAGGAAAGGTCCATAACCTTTTATTAGAGAGAAGCTGGAAAATTACATATATATATATTTTTTTTTATACCAACTTTCACCAATTCAAGATGTTCTACAAGGCACACAACCCAACAGAACGTCACATCTGTTGTACATGCAACGGAACCTTTAAAATATGAGCATACATGAATCCACCGCTTGCCTCGATACAAGCACTGAGTAGCCTATTCGTCTTTTTGGAAACCAGCCAGGTCCTTAAGACCAGGATTGGCTACCCTAGGAAACAGGATACTGGACCTGAAAGAGCTTGGTCTGACCCAGTATGGCATTTCTCGTATCCTTATGAATGGAACCTCCCCAAGGTCTCTGCCTTGGAAGTAACAGGCTGCGCCTGGCCCTATGACCCTGTGGCTAGCTCACACGGAGCAGTGTGGCCTAGTGGTTGAGGGAAGTTGCCAGAGGACCAAGGGTTTGTATTCCAATTGAGACCACTAACCTTGGGCCATAAAAACTGGGGTTTCTGGTCCCACAGGTGGTCCTTCTGGCCTTCGTTAAGCGACTTAACCCTCTGCCTCAGGTACCAAAACATAAATCGTGAGTCCTTCAGGGACAAGGGAAATAGAAATACCGTAATTGACTGTATGCCACCCTGACCTGTAGGCAATCAGTATACTCAAATAAACAACTGACTGGGAATATGTGACTGTAGCAAACACTGGCAGTGGAGAGACATCAGAGCTGGTGCTGGTTCCTAGTCTTCCTTTCTCGCTCTCCGAGTCCTTCTGCCAGCATTGAGAAAAGGCTGAGAATAGATTGTCCAGTGGGCCGGGGACCTTGCGTCCTGGACATCAGAGAGAAAGAGGGGCTAGGCTCTGGGAGCAAAGCCCAAAGAGAAAGGGAAACTGGTGACTGTGACACTGTAGCTCCTCCGGACGGCTCACTCCACAGCAGATCCCACGACTGCATCTCCAACCCCATGTAACACCATGAGGACCTCACACACTTTATTACAATCAACATCCCCCCATTACTGGAGAAATTACCTTAATCTGATAATACAGTCTGAGCAAAGAAATGCAGTCTCAGTCTGCAAAGAGTGCACCCAAAAATCATGCCTAAGCAATTGTGAGCACATACAAAATGCACATCTGCATATATGGGTGACCCAGCACCTGTCACCAAAACACAGTGCAGTGAGCACGCTTGAACATAGGCTGAATGCATGGAGCATACACAGAGTATTGACTTCCTCTATGAATCCTTCCAGTGCCCTGGAGCGCTAAGCCCCAGACTGTGCTACCTAGACGTCCTTCTCTTCACCCTCAGCACGGGCCCTTTAACAATATGGCACAGACAGGACAGTGCCCCTGCTAAGTGCTTAAAGCCCTGCTCTGACAGCACAGGCTCTAGAAATAGATGAGAATTTCCTGGGAAGGGCATGCTAAGTGGAGCTATGAAACACAGGCACCCCCCCCCCCCCCCCCCGGCCTTCCTGCAGTCAGAGGTATAGCAGTCGGATACACCGATAACCTTGCAAGTGGAGGTCTTAGAGGTTGCTGCCTGTGTGAACCTGATGAGGAATATGATTTTGTATTTTACCACCACCCCCAGGGATGGGGGCACTGAATACTATATGTGATTCATGAGCAGCGCTGCCATGCAGTGGCCTTTAGGGCACCAGAGGCCGACAAATGATACAGAAGTTAAGAGCTTTAAATCTTGGTCATATAATCTTGATTTGCAGAACATTACAGTTGCTTGTTTAGTCACTAACCCCTGAGTGCCCATGAGGTGGCCCTGTGGTTATTTCTTCCCTGACTTGCAGAGAATGGTCAATCTGATGATGGCTGCATACACACGGTCACAGAAAGGCACTATTGAGTGTACCAGCTGCCCGCTGGTGGCCATAGACCGTAGCACAGGCACTTCTTGGTTGACAGTTTAACTGTCATTATTATATTTTTTTATATCCTAAGGTTTCCTAAACCTGTCCCTGTAAAACCACAGGCGTTTGGGCACCTTTCACTATAGAATACACAAAAGCACACTTCCAGCTTGTCCCTCCTTCCAACTACAAGTTAGGGCTCTGCTCTTGAACCTAAAAGCTGGCAATTTGCCTAATATCCCGGGACTTAACAGATGCTCCTCAGAGACATGATTAGGAGGGAAAGAACATGTGGCATCAGAGATCAATGCCAAAACTGCTGTCCTATAAAACTAAGAATAAACTTAAAAATAAAGAGGACTGACAACAGCCCCCTTAAGGCCAAGGAACCCCCCGAGCCTCAAAAAACCTACAAACAAAAGAAAGAAACACTAGACCTAAAAATCTAGCTATTCCGCCTGTTGTCTTCCTCACACAGGCATCTCACTGCAACTCTCGCCATGCGGTCCAAATACCTACAGAGAAAATGGCCGTCCTTTTGCCAACAAATTTTGGCGCCAAGAACAACAGCCGCTGCAAAAAGGAGGCCTCAGCAGACCGACAGAGCCCGAAGGCCTTACCTGCAGGGCCGAAAGTCACGCAGCCTGCTCCTACCGCCTTGAATTCATCCGATCCTCAAGCTGCGCTGATGTACCTGGCAGCTGCGGCAAGGACCGCTCAGCCGGTTCCACAGAGTAAAATTAAGATCCCGCAGCAACGGAGAGGCTCCGTCTCACACAGCTTCAGTGTGGCTGTATGGGTCCCGGAGCTCTCTCCCATACCGTTAAGGGAGAGAGATCCGCACCGGCAAATGCCTTCAGCAAGTGAAAATAACTGACAAGGAGGGAAGGCGAGAGCTGCTACTAATTTAAAGAGCCAGGCTCAAATTTAAAATGACTGTAAATAAGGAAATTTGCTCCTAACAACTAAAGGAAACTAATCCCTGATTGCCAATTAACCAAAGGTAACTGAGTTAAAAGTAAAATTAAAAGTAAATTAAAGGTAAAAATCAAAAGTAAAATAAGAATAGAATTTGTCACACTAAATGCTCCTTATCTGTTCCCCCAAGTGAGCCCAGAAGCTAGGCTCACTACGTCCTCCTGCTGCATGGAGACTGGACACACTGGGGACTGATGGGAGAGACCAGCAGGCTATATCCAGTGATGTCATGAGTTTTTGACATGCCCAGTCTCCAAGCTGCAGGAGGAGGTTCACTACCCAGAGGTTGAAGACTAAACTGGAAGAACGATAAGGAACTAGGCATTATAATTGATAGAGCCCTAAACAGTCAGCTCATATAAAGCAACCTGCTAAAACCATATTTTACAAACTAAAAACTATTCAACACCTCAGACCGCTCCTAGAATCAAATGGCTTTAGAACAGTAGTGCAAGCATTAATCACACCACATCTCGACTATTGTAACAGCCTGTTACAGGGTTTACCGAAAAAGAACCTGCATTCACTCCAACTAGCACAAAACGTAACTGCAAGGATTATTGTTAAAGCCAGTCTTTCTGATCACCTCACCCCCATACTCTATAATCTCCATTGGCTTCCTATAGCAAATAGGGTAAAATACAAACTGATAGTTACAACATTCAAATTATCTATCAACCAAAATAAATACCCAAAATGAGTCAAAAAGCAGGAGAAAGAGTACACAAAACCTCCTACTGATCCCTTCCACTATATAGAAGACTAAACGAGCTAGAGTCTTCAGGAACACAGTACTCACGCTGTGGAACTCACTCCTCGACCACATAAGATCTTCCAAAGACCTACATTCCGTAAGGATTTAAAAACGTTTCTATTCACCGAACACTACCACCCCATCATGGCCAACAGTACTTACTCGCACACATCCCGATACTCCCCCCTAATTAATACATCTTCTCTCCAGCAGCCTTATTTCCCCCACTATAGTTACCCCATTGAAACCCAAGTTACAATACCTGTTCTCTGTAATGTACATTGCATGTTCTGCCGCATTGTACAAATTGATGTTACCTGTAAACTGCACTGATTTTAAAGAGCGCAGTATAGAAATGATTTAAATAAATAAATAAACTCAAATTTCTGTCTGGCTACCATGTATATAGTTAAACATATCCAGCTACTCCTATACAACCTTATTTGTGGTTAACTGGTATGTATATAGTTAATTGTATTAAGGTTAAATATGTTCTCTGTAACTGCTTGCTGTTTGCTGTAAACCGCCCCTGATCGATGGAAGGGGTGGTATAGAAAAACTGTTCAAATAAATAAATAAAGAATTGCCCTGTATTTAGTGCCATCCATTGTTCCTTCAAGCCTGACCAGTTTTCCTGTCCCTGACAATGAAAAACATCCCCACAGCATGATGCTGCCACAACCATGTTTCACTGTGGGAATGGTGTTCTCGGGTGATGGGAAGTGTTGGGCTTGCGCCACACATGGCACTTCCCATGATGACCAAAATGTTCAGTTTTCCTCTCGTCTGACGAGAGAACCTTCTTGCATGTGTTTGGGAGGTCCGCCACAAGCTGTTGTGCAAACTCCAAACGTGCTTTCTCATTTCTTTCTTAAGCAATGGCTTTTTTTCTGGCCACTCTTCCATAAAGCCCCTCTCTGTGGAGTGTGTGGCTTAAAGTGGTCCTATGGACGGATACTCCCATCTCCAATATGGATCTTTGCAGCTCCTTCAGTGTTATTCTTGGTGTCTTTGTAGCATCTCTGATTAATACCCTCCTTGCCTGTTCTGTAAGTTTTGATGGGCGGCCTTCTCTTGTCAGGTTTGTAGTGGTGCCATATTCTTTCTATTTTGTTAAAATGGATTTAATGGTGCTCTGTGGGATTTTCAGAATTTGGGATTTTATTTTTATAAAATGCAACCCTGATTTATACTTCTCTACAACTTTGTCTCTGACCTGTTTAGCGTGATCCTTGGTCTTGATGTTGCTTGCTTAGTGTTGCAGAGTTAGGGGCCTTTCAGAACAGGTATATGTATACAGGCATCATGTGACACTGATTGCACATAGGTGGACCCTAATCAACTAATTATGTGACTTTGGAGGTTAATTGGATGGACCAGATCTTATTTAGGGGTTTCATAGCAAAGGGGATGAATACATATGCATTCACAACTTTTCAGTTTTTACTTTTTTTTCTAATATACGAGGATCATTTTTAAAGTAAGAACCGATTGCGCATCGTGTCCGCGCGATCTGTCAAGTGACGTCCGTTCAAGGTCAGCCACTCTTGGCCAGTCTCTCACTACGCCGCCATTACGTTTCACGTCTCTGCCAGTGTTGGTTGTATGGTTATACTGCTTCGTTTGTCGCCATGTCAATCAGTAATCCCTCCGATTGTGAAGTGTGCTCGTTTATCCGTTTTTAAAATGCAAAACAAGTTCGTCCAGCTGAAATTCACCGGCAGCTTGTTGAAGTGTATGGGGAAGGTGTAATGAATGATGTTTAAGGAAGGAAGGACAAATGTTCATGATGAAGAGGACCTGGACGGCCTACTGTCATGAATGAAGACCTGACACAAGAAGTTGATGAGGAAATTCGCCAAAACAGGTGCTTCACTATAGACGAGCTGCATCAGACATTTCCACAAGTTTCAAGATCAGTAGTTTATCACATTGTTACTGACAAACTGCACTACAAAAAATGTGTGCGAGATGGGTGCCGAAAATGCTGGACGAACTTGTTTTGCATTAAAACCGGATAACCGAGCGCACTTCACAATCGGAGGGATTACTGATTGATATGGCGACAAACGAAGCAGTATAACCATACAACCAACACTGGCAGAGACGTGAAACGTAATGGCGGCGTAGTGAGAGACTGGCCAAGAGTGGCTGACCTTGAACGGACGTCACTTGACAGATCGCGCGGACACGATGCGCAATCGGTTCTTACTTTAAAAATGACCCTCGTATATACAACGTATTTTATTGTCATCCACTTCACCAAGATGGTCTATATTGTTAGGTCCATTCACTAACATCCAAATGAAACTCCATTTTCATTCCGGGTTGTATGTAATGCAACAAAACAGGACAAAAACAAAGGGAATGAATACTTTAGCAAGGCACTGTATATACCACTTTTCTATGAGTCAAAGTGGTATACATTCAGGCACTATGTATGTATTTCCCTTGTCTCTGAAGGACTCACAATCTAAATTTTTTGTATTGGAGGCAATGGAGAGTTAAGTGGCTTGCCCAAGGCCACAAGGAGCACCTGAAGGACTGGAAACCCCCGTTCTTCCAGCCCAAGATTGCTGGAACCACTGGCCCTCCGACTTGAGGTAACTTGCCCCAACCACTAGGCCATTCTTCCCAACTGGCCCACATGATGCAATCCTGTGGCAGGGCGAAGAGCTTTTTCCAGACCCTGACCCTTTTCAATGGGGAGTCGGGCAAATCCCATTCTGAGAAGACCATGCTCTTGATAACATCTGGAAAAGGAAAGGCTATCAGTAGGCTTCTGAACCTCTTTTTTTGCAAGAGGGTTGTATCTGCAGACGGTCAGCCAGCTGCAGAACAGAAGATATCTGAGCAATCAAGGCCACCAGTTCATCCTTCCTGAACAGGTGGATAATTCCAACCCAGCCTAGTCCAGGTGTTCCAGATTTGTGCTCCAAAAATCTGGTATCCCTATCTAATAAGTGTTTAATATCTAACCCTTGAGTGGAGGAGTAGCCTAGTGGTTAGAGCAAGGAATCTGTTTGAATCCCACTGGCACTCTTTGTGACCTTAGGCAAGTCACTTTACCCTCCAATGCCTTGAAAGAAAAGGCCTGGCAATCTACTTCTGGTCATACCTTGCCAATAAAACTCAGGGGCTGCTGGGTCACTAGGAGTCAGCATTGACTTGATGGCACTTAAAAAAATCTAACCCTTGCATTAAAGAATTGGCTACCTTAAACACATTTCTCATCACATTACCTCCAAAAACAATTTTAGTTGTATTTTCCACATATTCCTAGCCTCAGATAACCTAGATGATCTCCACAAATGTTCCTTATCCCTACAATACTGTTTTAATTCTAATAAATCATCTTGGATAAGTTTTCTTCTTAGGTCTCCTTTCCCTTCCTCTAAGGAGCACATTATTCAATTCATCATGTAAAGTACAGTTCCATCCAATATTGCACCATTTGTTCAGGATCTGTGCAATCTGTATAACAAAATCGATTTTCTACCACCTCAAGAAATCCCATTATACAGCTTATGGCCTTGTTCCATCTTACTTATCATACGCTTTACTTTAGGTGTTAAATTCAACTTGGGTAATATTTCCAGCATACCATTTTTGGACATTACTATTCACATCATAGAGGGATGGAGTCTTTTGTGCCCTGCCACCTGAGAGAGTTGGTGTCCGGTGTGAAGAGAACCTGGAAACAGCACAAGCACTGGCAAGTCAAATGCAAGGCAATGATAAAGCAGGCAAAGGGAGAATTTGAGAAGAAGCTTGCTGCGGAAGTAAAAACGCAAAATAAAGATATTTTTTCAAGTACATTCGTAGCAAAAAACCTGTGAGAGAGTCAGTTGGTCCATTAGATGATAGAGGAGTTAAAGGGGCACTAAGAGGCGAAAGGGCGATAGCGGAGAGACTTAATGAATTCTTTGCTTCGGTCTTTACTGAGGAAGATGTAGGGATGTTACCCATGACTGAAGTGGTATTTAAAGGTGCGGAAGAACTGAAGGAAATATCGATACATCGGGAAGATGTATTACAACTATTAGATAAACTGAAGAGTAGCAAATCACCTGGTCCGGATGGTATACATCCAAAGGTGTTGAAAAAACTGAAATATGAGATTGTAGACCTGCTATTAGTAATCTGTGAACTATCATTAAAATCATCTCTAATACCTGAAGACTGGAGAATCGCCAATGTAACACCAATTTTTAAAAAGGGTTCCAGGGGTGATCTGGGAAACTACAGACCGGTGAGCCTCACGTCAGTACCAGGAAACCATCATAAAAAATAAAATTACTCAGCATGTAGATAGTCATGGCCTAATGGGAGACAGCCAACATGGCTTTAGACAAGGAAGATCTTGTCTTACTAATCTGTTATGTTTTTTTGAAAGTGTGAACAAACAGGTGGACAAAGGTGAGTCAGTTGATATAGTGTATCTGGACTTTCAGAAAGCCTTTGACAAGGTCCCTCATCAGAGACTTTTGGCAAAACTAGAGTCATGGGATAGGAGGCAGTGTACTACTGTGGATCAGGGACTGGTTAAAAGACAGAAAGCAGAGGGTTGGGCTAAATGGTCAATTTTCCCAATGGAGAAAGGTGAATAGTGGTGTACCCCAGGGATCTGTGCTGGGTCCGCTCCTTTTTGACATATTCATAAATGACCTGGAAAGTGGAATAACGAGTGAGGTTATCAAATTTGCAGATGACACAAAACTATTTAAAGTTGTTAAAACCCAAGAGGATTGTGGAAAATTGCAAGAGGATCTTGATAAATTGGAAGACTGGGCATCAAAATGGCAGATGAAATTAAATGTGGACAAGTGCAAAGTTATCCACCTAGGGAAGAAAAACCCAAACTATGGTTACACAATGCAAGGTTCCACATTAGGAACCACTACCCAGGAAAAAGATTTAGGCGTCATTGTGGATAACATGTTAAAACCATCGGCCCAGTGTGCAGCGGCAGCCAAGAGAGCAAATAGAATGCTAGGTATCATAAGGAAAGGAATGGAAAATAAAACAAAAGATATTATAATGCCTCTATATCGTTCCATGGTGAGACCGCACCTTCAATATTGTGTGCAATTCTGGTCGCCGTATCTTAAAAAGGATATAGCGTTATTAGAAAAGGTTCAGAGAAGAGCCACCAAAATGGTAAACGGGATGGAAGGATACTCCTATGAAGAAAGGCTAAAAAGGTTAGGGCTCTTTAACCTGGAAAAGAGACAGCTGAGGGGAGATATGATAGAAGTCTATAAATTAATGTACGGAGTGGAACGGGTAAACGTAGATCGATTGTTTACGTTATCAGAATATAGAAAGACTAGGGGACATGCAATGAAGCTACAGGATAAACTATTTAAGACTAATAAAAGAAAATATTTTTTCACTCAACGTGTAATCAAACTCTGGAATTTGTTACCGGAAGATGTAGTAAAGGCTGTTAGTGTAGCTGTGTTTAAAAAAGGTTTCGACAAGTTCCTGGAGGAAAGGTCCATAAACCATTATTAAGAAGAGACCCAGGATATCAATGCTTGACCCAGTACAAGCATTGCGGAACCTGTGTCTTTTGGGGAAACTGCTAGGTACGTATGACCTAGATTGGCCGCTGTTGGAAACAGGATACTGGGCTTGATGGACCTTGGTCTGACCCGGTATAGCATATCTTATGTTCTTATGTATTACTGCCCTGCCTGTGCATGTGTGGTTCACAATCTATTGCTCAAAGCTCCTATAATCCTATTTTACTTAGAACAAGGCTTTCAAATTTGTGGGCTAACTGCACTGATCTTGCATTGTCCAGATTAGCAAAGTTCGGCCCCATTAATTTGAAAATTCTTGTAGTAACCAGCCTTGTTGAATGAGTGGCATGCTGAACAAAAACAGAATTTCTTCAGGAGTGATTCACCTGCCTCACAATCTCTTACAGTGGTGTGCAAAAGTCTGGAATCACTTGTAAATTTGAAGTTTTTTTCAACTTCGTGACCTTATATCTTAATGTATTTTTTCTCCCAGTGGCTTTTAATGTGTATCTCATGATAAGTGATAGATTTGGCTGTTAGGGCCAACTTTTATTATTGGTTTAGCCTTTATTTTCTGAGTTTGTTCCCCACAGTTGTCCCGTTTATGCAATTTTCACAGAAAATCTATCATGTGCATTGTTGGCCAACGATATATTATTGTAAGTATGCTTTAAAATATTATGGACGCACGCCAGGTTTCCTTCAAATTAATGTATGTGGCCTTGAAAAAGGCCGTTTTTATGTGTCAGTGATGGCTCAGTATTTGATGGGCCACCCTTTGTTCTTAATCACCTGACTGCACCTTGTCGGCATTGAATGAACAAGTCTGACAAGGTGGTCGTTGGTGACAACGCGGTTCCAAGCTGCAGTGAGTGACTCAATCAGCTCACGCTTTGATGTCGGATGCCTCTTGGATATTTCCAAGGCCATCTTGCGCCACAGGTTCTTGATTGGATTCAGATCTGGAGACTGGGCAGGCCAGTCCATTGACTTGATGTTGTTCCGCTGCTTCCAGCTGATCATATATCTGGAGCGATGGCAGGGTGCATTGTCATCTTGGAACAGGAACTGGCCAGGAAACAGCTGGTGTGCTGATGGCACCATGCACTTTTGCAGTATGGTGATGTACTTGGCCCCGTTGACCATTCCATCGACGATGTGAAGACGTCCAATGCCACTGGCAGCCATGCAGCCCCAGACCATGACCTTCAAAAGATGCTTCACAGTGAGGTTGAGACACTCAGGCTTGAATTCCTCTCCAGGAAATCTCCTCACATAGGTGTGGGCCTGCTTACGAAACAGGCAGAAGGTGCTTTCATCACTGAATAGCACCTTTTCCCACATTTCAGTTGACCAGGTTGAGTGCTTTCTCGCCCACATGATCCGGCTGCGCCTTTGTATGTCAGTCATCAGTGGTTCATTCTGTGCTTTGCAGCCCCGGAAACCAAACTGCAGGCACCGGCGACGAACTGTTGATGAGCTGACACTGACCTCACTCTTGTCTGACCACTCTCGAAGTAGCTGAAGAGAGGTCAACTTGCGATTAGTCAGTGAAATACATCGTAGTGCGCGGTCCTGGCATGATGTTGATGCATGTGGACGACCTGAACAAGGCTTGTCCACCACTGAACCCGTTTCTTTCTTCTTCTGTACAATCTTAACAACAGCGCTCTGACTGCAGCCAACTTTCCTGGCTGACGGCTTGAAAATCCTTCCTCGCGCATAAAGGACACACGAACACGCTCCTCCAACGTCAGGGTCCGAGTCATCTTCATGGTCGATCCAGAAAGCATATGAAATTCAAAAATTCCGTGCGTTTTTATAGCTGCACTGTTGGCTAGATATCTACATTGTGATTGGTTAGCGCAACCAGCCTCCTGATTGGTCAGAAATAATGTGTGCATATTGGATAATCTCGATCCAGTTTTGAGGCAGGATCCACAAAAATCGCAGTAGCTATCTCCCAGTGTCTGTAAAGTATTTAAATTGGAAGCAAGGAATGCAAAAAAGTCAACTCTAATGGCCAAATGTATCCCTTTTAACATGGTAGAAAGATGCTGGGCTAATGCAAAATTTTAAAAAAACAAAAACAAAAAACGTTAGCAAATACGAAAAATGCAAAACTCACAAGTGATTCCAGACTTTTGCACACCACTGTAAGTAAACGTTTTGCATTTTTGGTAATTTGCTGATCTTAATCTATTCTAGATCTATCCAGCATGCCAGGTTCCTTTTTTAATAAGAGCCTATTGTCCCCCTAGGAATGCACAATTGTAGAAACATGATCCGGTCTCTTATTGCTTTCCTGTGAGTTGATTAGACTGTAAGCTTCATAGAGCAGATCTCTCTCTCTATTATGTACATGTGTAGGATGCTATTTACAAAGGGCAGAACTATATAATTAGCAGCAGTAGTAAACATCTACAATGCCGTAAATCTTCACAACTTTGCACATTTTTTGCATTACGCCTTTTTAAAAATATAGTTGTGTTTGAAGTAGTCATTTGTTTCAATGGCCTACGCAACACACACTGCGCTCTAAACCTATATCACTATATGAAGGCCTTCCTCATCAGACACTACACCCACTACAAATGGTACAAAACACCACAGCACGCATCATTACAGACACCCCAAGGACCGAGCACATCACTCCCGTCCTACAACTACACTGGCTCCCAATGGTGGCAAGAGCTAAATACAAAACAATCATGATAATCTTCAAAGTCATTCACCATCTCTCAGCGGACGTACTCCAAAACGTTATAACAAGAGACATCAGCAATAGACCAAGAAGAACATGATCGGCACACCTGCAGGCTATCACAAAACCAAACAACTTCAAAGAGAGCACCATCACTACTAGTATCCTCACTATGGAACTCCCTACCAATAAGCCTGAGAGCTTTAGAAGACCTCACAGACTCCCGCAAAGACCTCAAAACATGGTTATTTATAGAAACCTATGAGCATTCAAGCAACATCCCCTACCCAAACAGCGTCACTACTACCACCGCCAACTAAATACACACCCATCCCATCCACACGCACAAATTTATCACACCACGTAAGTAAATACCTTTATGTTAAATGTTACCTAAACTGTACTGTCTAAATACTGTTATATAACTGTACTGTCTAAAAAAATGTTTACACGTACCCTAATGTTAAATGTAACCCTCCACTTGTGTTGTGACGTGACCACCTTAATTGAAGGATAAGGTGGCATACAAATCTGTCTAAATAAAGAATTATTCAGTCAGTCCATCAGAAAGTGCGAATAGCGCACCTCGATCAGTATCCATATATAGATTCCTGGTTAAGCATTTGTGAGAAACCGCCCTCCTGGGCACAGCGCTGTTATGAAGAACAGTGCAGAATAATGTTAGCAGTAACAGCCCCAGTCCAGAACATAGGGAAAGTAAAAGACCCCGCCCCGAAAGTAGGGAACAAAGCAGACCCAGTTCAGAGAACAAAGAAAGTCAAGAAACCTAGTCAGAAACCTATCCTTGTGGATCCTGACTCACCAGAAGTTATAATCAGACAGCCTCTAGCTCTGTGCCCCGTAAGGGTACAACCGCGTCCCGCAGCAGCCCTCCGGGACGGGGAGAGTCCACCCCCCCACCAGCCAGACGATCAGCTAGATGAGCCGTTTCAGGAGGAGGCGGATCAATCTGGGTCAGAGACTGAGACCGAAAGCAGACAGGAGTCAGAGCAGGAAGAGGAGGACACATCTTCCCAGACTGAGACAGGCAGTGAGAAATCCACTGGCAGCGTTAAATCAGCAGCTGCAGGCAAGACTCCCCAGACTCGGCGAGTCACAAAGCTGAAAATGGTGGGTGAATTCTTGAATCCTTGAGGCAATCGTGTCCATGTGAGTTGGCCCCGCCTTCCTGAGACAGGGTCCTCCCATTCAAAGGCAAACAATAATTGACTAATAGGGGCTAATCTTATGCAGAAGAAGGCATCTCTCAAATCCAAAACAGTGAAGTGGATACTTCAGCAGGGATCAGTCCTAAGAGTGTGTAGGGATTTGGCACAACTGGATGTATAGTTTCAACTGCGTCATTTACTCTCCTTAAGTCTTGCACTGGGCGGTAGTCTCCTGTCCCAGGCTTCTTTACTGGCAAGAGAGGGGTATTCCAGGGTGACTGGCATTTTTCAAGTAGGCCATACTCCAGTAATCTCAACAAATGGCGATGGATGCCCTCAATTGCTGCTCTTGGGAGGGGGTACTGCTTGACGTGCACTGGTACTGCACTGGGTTTTAGATTCACAATTATTGGAGCTATGTGTTTGGCCAGGCCCGGTGGATTGCCTTCTGCCCATACTCCAGCAGGGGCATTGATACTTTTCAGAGTTGGTTCGAAATAAGTGTCTTTTACTGGCTCGGTACTGTAATATCTCCATTCTTCTTCTCGGGGAACTGTAAGAACCATTAGTCCAGAGGGCTTTGAGTTTACTGTCATTTGCATTTCTCCTTTCTCAGTAAAGGATATTTAGGCCTGCAATTTGGCTAGCATATCTCGTCCCAGTAGTGGCACTGGGCACTCAGGCATATAAAGGAATTGGTGTGTTATTTGCTGGCCTCCCAGATTACAGATGCGATTCTGAAGAAAAGGTTTTGTGGCTTTGTTACCAGTTGCTCCCACAATGGTAACTGTTCTTGCAGAGAAAGGGGCTATTGGCTTATCTACTACAGAGTGTTCTGCTCCAGTATCGACCATAAAGTCCATGAATTGGTCTCCTATTTGTATGCTGACCATAGGCTCCTGGAGACCTAATGCGAATTCAGAGCCCGGTCTGTCCTATTCTACTTCTTCAAGATCATAGGTGGCTGATGCCACTGCCTGTATGGCTTCCGTTCGTTCTTGTTGATACCGCTCTCGATTGGTTCCTCTGCGGTTGTAGGGCCTGCCTCTCCCTCTCCGAGGGGCATCCTCGTCCTCCTCACGGGGACTGTCTTCGAGTCGCGGGCATGCATTCCTCCAATGTCCTTCTTCTTTGCAATAAGCGCACTGATTTGCGCCTAATGGGGTCCGGTTTTCTCCTCGGCCCCTCCCTCTTCCTCTGCTCCTTTGACTAGGGGGACCTCCCGTTATTCTGTTCAACTATGGCCGCAGCCAAAAAATCCGCTTTCTTCTTCATCTTTCGATCACTTTCTCTTTGTCTTTCATTATCACGATTCACAAACACTTTATGAGCGACTTCCAGTAACTGAGTTGCATTCATGCCCGCGAACCCCTCTAGTTTCTGTAATTTGCGTCTAATGTCTGGCTGTGACTGGCTTACAAAGGCAGAATTCACCATACATAGGCTTCCGGGTGCATCTGGATCATAGGGAGTATACATTCTGTATGCTTCAGCTAATCTTTCATAGAATACTGCTGGGCTTTCATCTATGCCCTGAATAACTTATCTTGGTGAGATTCATAGCCTTCTGGCCCCCCCTTTTCAGACCCTGCATAAGGCCTTGGCGAAATCGTGATAACGATTTAGACCCTTCTTCAGTGTTGGGATCCCACCGGGGGTCTTCATTGGGGAACTCCCTCTGCGCTGCATCACGGTTATCTATTCCTGCATTTACCCCTCCGTCTTGTTTTTCTCTACTTTCTAAGTTTCGATTCTGCTTAGCTATACCTAATTGTGCTCAGTTAAGTTTCGTTTCTAAAATAGCAGCATTTGGGGAAATGTGTAATCCTTCTGGGCCTCTCCACAGGCTCCACTTACAGGTCAAGCTGTTTAGGCCTCCCTGCTTACGTCAGACACCATGGATCACAGGCCTTCGCCTACCACAATATAAACTTGAAGAAACAGTTATAGAAATACAAAGTAACTAACAGCTGTTGTTGTTCAAAACCAATAAAATCTTGATAGTAGTAGCAGTAATAATAGTATAGTAATAAAGATTAGAAGCTGTCTCTGGCCAAAGTTGAAAATCTAGTTACTATTATAAGCAGGTTAGGTAGCAAAGGATTAACATTTGAAATTTGTAGAAAATCCCCATGTAGCAATACATATAAGTTTCTGGGAATCGTATGTGTAAATATGAAGTGAATACTGATCAAATTGGCCAAGCAACGAAATGTTATAGGACAACAGTAACAAAATGGAAAACCTACATTTTCCTACTGCATACATAAACTTTCTAAAGCCTAATTTGTCTTATCGTGTGCTAAACAGGAAATAGATGTACTCGAGAGATGCGCCTCCCACTCACACGCTCCAATACGCAGTCGCCAAAACATTAACACAACTCCGCCACGTCCGGAAGCGGGACCAAGAGAAATTGAGCGTGAGATGGCGTGATTGAAGCGCGCTAAAAAGTGTTTCCCCCATTCTGACAAAAAGACCATAGAGAGGGCGAGAAGCGGATAGGAGCAACCGCGAGTACCATGTCTCTCTGAACATGTACGTAAATACGTGGCGACGCATGACGCCGGTTTTTGTGGAGTGGAATGGAGTTGGGCTATCAGCTTCGGGCTCTATGCTGAGCCCGGGAAGAGCCGCCAGTGCTGTCCTGCAGCAGGGTAAGGTAATGGCGCGCCAGTGGGTCTCGTCCTTCCTTGCTCATACGTTATTAACCGTTTCCCCCCCCTCGTCTCCTCAGCAGCGTGTCTTACTTTAACAATCTCCCTCCTTCCAGCACACAGCTGCCTCTTCTATCTCCACTGTGCCAAGCTTTTTGAAATTGGAAAGGGCATATCAAATGGGCCTTTCGGGCTTTTTCTGTTGTAATTTTATAGTAGTCCTAGTTTCCTGTCCCTTTTCTCCCCACATTAGGGTAGTGTGCTGCAGCAGCAGCAGTGTACCAGTTCCTTCCTTTTATGATGTGTATACTACACCCCTTAGCCATTGCCTTCCTCACGATACCACTAGCTTTTCATTGCCACAGCCCCCCCCCCCGCCCCTCTTCCTGTTATGCGCCCCATTTTTTTCTCAGGGGCCAATAGCATAAAGGAGGTAATATTGTTATTTAAAAAAAAGTGAATAGGTGCGCACCATGTATGTGAGTAAATAACTGTATTTTGGTGTTTTACATGCATACTTTAGTCAGACGGTTGCTATTCTGTAGGAACACGTATTGGGCCGATTGTGCATACTTGCACTATGGATTGTTTACAGGGGAAGAGTTTGGACAGAGGGTAAATTCATGTGTGTAAATCATAAAATATCATTTATGTGCATTCTTGAGAAATCTAGGTGTGACATTTGTACCAGCCATACTGTGTAAGTGCTCATGCCTAGTTTTAGTATGTATTTTTGACCATTTATTTTATTTATTTATTTACATTTTCTTATATACCGCGCTATTCTGCATCAGTGCGGTTTACATTGAACAAACTGAAATTACATTGAACAGGGCATTATAACTTGGAGATAACTATTTTACAGGGAAAATAGTTTTATAAAATGTGCTCATATCTCATAAAATAGGCATTAGCTATGCAAGACTTAACATAATTGTCCTCAAAGTATTGGAGGCTTTGCTACAGAGTTGGTGCAGCTTCTGCACACAGTTTGTATGGCTGCCACTCCCTCCCCAATGCAAAAAGAGGTTTTTGTGTACAACTATGTGCAAACACTTGAGCTGATGTCAACTTACAACTCATTTAAATTCTATGGTAATGAAGCAGTGTGATTGCAATGTTAATCTACTTTAATGGTGGTTGAATAAATTAAAAAAAGGAAAATAAGGTAATACCTTTTCATTAGCCTAAAACATATTTTAAGTTAGTCCAATAAAAGGTATCGCCTTATTTTCCTTTTGTCCATATTCCTTTTGTCCATAGGTATGCTGGAGCAGTGTTATGGACATGTGCTAGAATGCTGTTTTGCACATGCTTCTACAAAATATATTGATGTTTATTGTCAGTAGTCTAAAGCACTGCTGACATTATCACAATTTAGCGATGTCTATGCATGACATAGTATTTCTAATGAAAAATAGACCAAAGATCCAGACCACAAAATCAAATAACAAAAAGGAAGGCCAGATCAAGATGGAAGCTACAAAAATATTTATAAACATCAATGATCTATGTGTTGGAACGTTTGTTGTACAAGGTCAGAAAACCTTCTGAATAACAAACAATTTGTTTTATTCTTAATAAAGTGGTACCTACCACCAAAAAGTGCCTAGCCCATTAAAAGTGTAAAACACTAAGAGCTCAAATATCCAAATAGCTAAAAGAAAAGAAGTGGAAGTACTTAGCTGACAAAAACAGCTTGATGATAACCAGTCCAAAGAAAGGTCAAAAGGAAGGCGACACAGCACTGTGTTTCAAGCCACTCATAAGTGGAGCTCTGCTTCAAGAGTCCTTGGGTATGAATTACACAGGTACACTACCAAAAAACTGCCTCCAGTTTTGCAACTGATTCCTATAGATTTTGGGGTGCTGAATCCAGGAAAAATAGCCAAAATGTTCCATCACGTCACGTTTTCTTGCAAAATTAGATTTCTTACCCATATAAGGAATGTTCACATAATTTCTTTTTAGCCGACTGCAGTTTATTTTCTTGGCCCAAAATAGAGGTTGTAATGGTTAACTAACTAGAAACACTCCCTCATGATATTTTAGAGTGTTTTGTATTCATTTTATACATTAACAGGACAATTGGAAGCCGGGGGGCTAAATCCAGTACTCGCGCTGGCGCATGTTCTTTCCTGTTCGCCCCGCCTCGTTCGCTCGCTCGCTCAAACACGGTGGTTGCGACATGAACGTTCCTGTCAAATTTCAGTTTCTTGCAAGTTCATTATTACCTTTTGTTTGCTCAGTCGTAATCCAGCTTTATTCCGAAGTGGTTCACTACAGTTGTAGTTTGCAGTGCTGTATATTTGTGATGGCTCACAGAGCCAGAGGTTGCGTCAACTCTCCGGACAGTTTTTGTTTTATTTGTGGGGAATATACCGTGAAAAAGCGGCAGAGGAACATTTCTGCATTTATTAAAAAAGTATATTTCGCCTATTTTGGTTTGAAGTTAGGCGATCAAGACAAACCGTGGGCTCCTCACAAAGTGTGCAAGACATGTGAGGAAGATCTACGCTTATGGATGAAAGGTAAAAACAAGCATTTCGTTTCGGAATACCTATGATGTGGCGTGAACAAAGAGACCACAGCAGTGACTGCTATTTTTGCTCTTGCATTGTGAAGGGATACAACTTAAAAAATAAGAACGTAATAAGTTACCCCAACCTTCCCTCAGCAATTAGGCCTATGCCTCATAGCAACGAAGTACCTGTGCCTGAACCACCAAAATCTTTGGATCATATTTGTGTGGACGGTTCTGATCATGATGAGACTCATCAGATGGCTTTTCCCGATGAGTCCAGTACTTCCGAGTTTGAAACTGAACCAGATCCGAAACCTGAACTTTTCTCTCAAGCTGAATTGAATGATTTAGTCCGGGATTTAGGACTCCCAAAAGATGCTGCCCAACTGCTAGGTTCTCGGCTTAAACAGAAAAATCTATTGTCACCAGGAACAACTTTTTATTGGTACCGCAACCGCGAGACACAATTTTTGAAGTATTTCAGCAAAGAGGAAGATTTGGTATTTTGCAACGATATATACGGAGTGATGGAAAAGTTTAAACTCAAGTATGATCCTGCTGAATGGCGGCTGTTCATTGATTCGTCAAAAGACAGCATAAAAGGTGTTCTTCATAATGGCAACACATTCGCTTCAGTTCCTATTGCTCACTCTGTTATTCTCCAAGAAAAATACGAGAATTTGGCCCTGATTCTTCAGAAGATTCGTTATGATGAGCATAAGTGGATGATTTGTGGAGACTTTAAAATTCTATCCATGCTATTAGGGCAGCAATCCGGTTTCACCAAATATCCCTGCTTCCTTTGCTTGTGGGATAGCCGGGCCCGCGACCTACACTGGGGGAAAAAAGACTGGCCAATTCGGGAGTATTTGAGACCCGGTGAGAAAATGTTCTTCATGAGAGCTTGGTACCTCGTGATAAAATTCTATTACCACCTCTCCACATTAAGTTGGGTCTCATTAAGCAATTCATCAAGTCCCTTCCAAAAGATGGTGAGTGCTTTTGGTACCTTTGCTCAAAGTTCCCCCGACTTTCTGAAGCAAAGCTAAAGGAAGGAGTGTTTGTTGGCCCTGATATAAGGAAACTCATTTCAGATGGAGCATTCGCTGAAACGATGTCTGAGAAGGAAAAAGAAGCCTGGGATTCCTTCAAGGATGTTGTTCTCAAATTCTTGGGGAACAGGCGGGATGAGAACTATAAGGATATTGTTGCCAGGATGCTCAATGCCTTCTAAGAACAAGGCTGTAACATGAGCCTGAAAGTCCATTTCTTGCACTCCCATGTGAACTACTTTCCCGAAAACATGGGGGCGTACAGTGAAGAACAAGGTGAAAGGTTTCACCAGGACATCAAGGACGCAGAGAGAAGGTACCAAGGAAGATGGAACACCACTATGATGGCTGATTTCTGCTGGTTGCTGCTGCGGGAAACCCCAGATGAAAAATACGCCAAGCAGCGCACCAAGAGAAGCATTCGGGGGAAGAAGAAACGGGCCCACCAGGAGATTGATTGACCCAAGAATGACTTTAAAATCTAAACTGTGTTGACAAATATCGTGTTTTTACTAAACTTTGAAATAAAAATTTGCTAGTTATTACCACAGTGTCGGATCTCATTTGTTAGAATTTTATTTTCACACCATCGGGTGTTTGTCTTCATGTATTGCAATGGTGCGGTTTGCGTTTTCTATTCTTACATACATACCTGTACAACATTTTTTGCACATTTCTTTGCTTTGCTTTGTGTCTAACCTCGCTCTTATATGCTCAATGTTTGTGCACATGTATGTGGCTGTTTTAAGTGCAGACAATTTTGCTACCATCACAGTGTGTTTTGTTGACATTACTCTATTCTTATGTGCTGCCTTGTTACAATTTTCTTTATTCTTATTTGAATAACTACTAAACAATTAGTATAAAGAATTCATCCAAGAAACTTTTATCTCGATCGCACTCAATCTGAAACGTTCACCTCAAACTGCTAACCCAATGTAGCAAAAGATCTGTACGTGATGGAGCAAATTGGTTACCAGATTTGGATTCAGCGCACCAAAAAACGTAAAAATCAATCGAAACATTAGAGGCAGTTTAAAAAATTTTTTTTTAGTGCACCTGTGTTATCAAACCAACAAAAGTCCAGGTTTTTTTTCATTGAAGATGTGCATATCTTGAGGTTGAGTCAAAGCAAATGACTTCCAAGTTAGCACCAATAGAAAAACAGCTGTACTGCAGTGAACACTCTATCCCTTTAAACATAAAACACTCGATGGATCCAAGTTTAGCGTCTGCCGTATAATCATCTGGTCAATTAGTAGGAGACCTATATCACAGCCAATAGATCGCAATTCAGATCTGACGTGAAGGGAAATAAAGTTGATGGCAGATCGCTATAGCAAGCTCCGCCAGTCAATCTCCTGATTAAGGACCCCTGGGGAAAACTGTTCGCAATTTCCAGCACTGCTCCAGACACTGTAGTCTGTGCCAATCAGCTCGGGGATCATGAGGAGCATGATCAATAATTCTCCATTGAATGTTAGGAAAGAATGTTGAAATCAAATGCAATGAGGAGCCAATTGGTGCAGATGTAGTTTCACTCAACCGTAGTTTCATTGGCAGAGTAGTTCTTCTGATGTACTTTAATTTGCATGGACATATTAATAAACAAACATTAGATGTACAAGTTGTATGCCATCTGGTAAAAAAAAAAAAAAAAAATTCCTTTCCTGTAGCACTGTCAACCCAACTAGATCCAGTAAGGGTGGTAGCACAATAAGAACACTGAAAATGGCCAGGAGTATCCTGTGTGGTAGAAATACAATCATTAGATGCAGCTACATGCAGTGCAATATCCCTAATGCAGTGCATGTAGCTCATATCTATGAAAGCAAGTATGTAATGACAGAATATACCAATGTTTCCTAAGTAAATAATCTGTGAAGCTCCTGCCATGTAAGGGATCACACCATTGATTTTTTTCAGATGAAGACCGCTGTGAATCAACCACAGGAGAATCAGTCCTATGTAGCAACCATTTATGATGGACATGTATGGCTTGCTTAAATGCTTTATTGATGACGTGATTTGGGTAACAACGATCAGTTGTTGAATTAAATCCATCCCATGGGTCTGAAAATCTTGAAATGATGTACAGATTCTGTGCAGAAATTGACCAAATAGGAGTCCTCTCTTCAATGGACCTGGGTGGTAGCTATGAAAGTGCAGTAGACTTATTTTGCTGAACTGGTTTACAATAGTGTGGTGTGTAACCGTTGTTGTTTATTAAAAACCAACACATCCAGAAATTCATTTTGCCTATGATGATACTTGGCGGTAAACTGAATGTATATGACGGCAGATAAAGACCAGAGAGAAGTCCCCAGTATAAGCATCGCGACTCCTAGAGATCCTTCCGATGCAGGCCGGCCAGCCAAACAGCCCTGGCAGGAGGATCTGTTTTCCAAAGCACAAGAGGGGCTCTGGGACACTCCCAAGGAATCGACTTCCAGAGTGCTACTGGTTCCAAGTTCTGGGACGGTGGCTCAGAACCCTGTGGGTGATTCCACCCAGACATTGGCCATCTTCTTGGACCAGCACATGCTGGCTCTCGAAAGTAGTTTGGCAGCACTCTTGACAGCCTCTGTACTGATAACATTGAGAGCTTCAGGCGTGCAGGCTTCAGCATCATGCCTACAGCCAGTTGTATCAGCCCTGATGCCGGTCCTCAAACTGGCATCGACGGAACCCCTGAGGGTGATACTGTCTTTGGAACCGACTGAGACCCCTGGTATCCAAGAGACTCAAACTAATATGGCTCTCTGTTCCGATACTTCCGAGTATTGGTATAGGCATCGACCTTTGTCCATGAAGCATCAAGGTGTTGAACCCAAGACTGCTGATACGTCTTACCAGACTCTGATTCTAGTTCTTAGGAATCTGACGAGGGATTACTCTATTCCCAAGAACTTCTAGACATCCCTTCGGCCCCTTCGCCACCTCAGAAACGGTATCTGTCCACACCAGAAGATATGTCCTTTCAGGACTTCATATGTGATATGGCAGCAGAGTTCACCATAACAGTAGCCTCAGAAAAGGAAATGAGGGCAGAGGAATTGGAGATACTCCAATACCCTCCCATGCCCAAGGAGGCGGCTATATTTCTGGTGCATCGGATCCCACAGGATCTTATGTGCTGCATGTGGGAAGCCCTGCTCACAGTTCCGCCTGTCAGCAAGAGGCTTGATCCCAAGTATGAGAATGCCCAGGCTTCCAAAAACCTCAGCTCCCCCACCACTCAATGGTGGTGGAATTGGCGATGTGCCACATAAAAAGCTCTAAGAACCATTCATCCATGCCCCCTGACAGGGACTCGGACACTCTGTCTTTGAGTGGCTATGCTTCCAAGCATGCATGTTGGTTCCAGAATAAAATCTTACATTCTGTGCATGGCATGTTTCTGAAGGATGTCACCAGGAACCTGGAGACTTTCACCCCCTATGCTTCCTGAGGATAAGCAGAGTACATTCCAGATACTCATCAAGCAAGGCCAAAATACTTTTCAGTTTCTTACTAGGGCCTCTTTTGATGCCTTTGAATCAACAAGCAGAACTTCAGCAGTTTGCATTGGGGCTTGTAGAAAGGTCTGGTTACAGGCATCAGATCTCGAGCAATGGTTCCAGCAATATCCCATGTTCTGGAGAAAACCTTTTTGGCAAAGATAGGAGGGAAAAAGCAGGAGAGATTGAGATGGACGATCTCGCCCTAAAACATCTTCCAGAAAAACAGCTGGAAGGCTCTTCCTAAGAAATCTCTGTTCTAAAAAGAGATACTATCCTCCTTACCTGCCCTTTGCTGCCTATCAGTCTCAGCAGAGACAACAGGACCCTCGCCAGCTACACAAGCATAATCTGCGTCTGTTTTTTGACTCCTTCCTGGAGACCATTGCTAATCTGCCCCTGGAGGTTCCCCAGCCCTCCACATAGCTGGCAGATTCTGTCACTATGCCCACAGGTGGCACCTCATTACATCAGAGCAGTGGATGCTCCAGATTGTCCAAAGGGGTTATCAGCTTCACTTTGAAACCTTACCCCCCCACCAGCTTCACAGGGGATTATCACACACAACCTCTTCAAAGCACTCATAAAAGAAGGTGACCACCCTGTTCTTCCAGGGTGCCATTGAAAGAATTCCTCCTACTCAAGAAGGGATGGGCTTCTACTCTCCATATTTTATCATTCCAAAGAAAACGTGAGGATTCAGGCCTATCTTGGATCTCAGAGATCTAAACAGATTCATGGTCTGAGAGAAATTCTAAATGATTTCTCTCAGAACTCTTCTACTATACCTCCAGAGACACGATGGGCTATGTTCTATAGACCTAAAAGAGGCGTACATGCATTTACTGATCCATCTCTCACACAGACAGTATCTGTGCTTCATGTTTCAAGGAGACCACTAGCAATACCGGGTTCCCCCTTCAGTCTAGCCTCTGCCCCAAGAGTCTTCATAAAATGCATGCAGTAGTTGCTGCCTATTTATGTACCTTGGGGGTATTTGTCTTCCCTTACTTAGATGACTGGCTGATCAGGGGAGACTCCCCTCAAGAGATAAGACTCCGTTCATCGCACCATCACAGTGCTCCAACATCTGCGTTTTTTTGTTATAAACGTCTCGGTCTCACCTCGCTCCAACCCAATGATTGGAGTTTATCGGAGCACTTTCTCTTAGATACTCAACAGGCCCAAGCTTTCCTTCCACAGGATCGCTGTGCCTGCCTGCCTCATTGAGCTGGCAAAGAGAGTGCAAAAGCAAAGCCGAGTAACGGCTCAAGAGATGCTACGGCTTTTAGGATACATGGCCTCCATGATCCATGTCATCCCTATGCTCAATTACACATGCATCAAGCGCAATGGACTCAGTCTTCTCAGTGGATGCAAGCAAAGGGGTGTCTCAGAGACAAGATCCACATTACCCTTCAACTGATCAGATCCCTTCAGTAGTGGTGTTCTTCACAAAACATTCTCATCTGATCATCCTTTTAGATGCCTCCACCTTTGATGTACCCTGACAATAGATACTTGACTGGATTGGGGTGCACATCTGAATGACCTAACCACACAGGGACTGGGCACAACAGGCATCTGCCCCGCAGATCAACCTCCTAGAGCTGTGGACATTGACAAATGCCTTTTGTGTTTTTCAATCCCAACTTTCAGGGCAACCTGTTCTAATCAGGACCGACAACAGTTGCCATGTTTTGTGTGAACAAACGAAGGGGGGAGGTGTCCCATCCTCTGCAAGGAAGCGCTTTGCCTGTGATCCTTTGTCATCTCGCACCTCATTCACCTCAGAGTGGTGTACCCCCCTGGACAACTCAATGTCCTTGCAGACAAGCTTGACACAAAAAAGAGCAACAGCTCTTGCAATGGAGATCGGGTAACACAAGGAGCAAGAGACGTATGAAGGTCACTGGAGCATTTATTTGAAGAACCTCAACGCGTTTCGGCAACGCCTTCTTCAGGGGGTATGCAGTTTATGCAATAAAATAAAATAAAATTGATACAATAAAAACAATATCATGTACACGACAAATGGAGACATAAATATTGAAAAAACATATTATACGCATAAAACATGACTAAGTGTAAAACAAATTATGAAAAATGAATATAAGAAATAAAAATTGAATATAGGTATTAAACATATTAAAAACCTAAATATAGGTATTAAAAAAACATAAGTATTGAATCATGAAAAACCAAACAAAACGCAGGGCAGCAAAGAAACAAGGACACACATAGGCTCTAAATGCAGAATTTTGAACCAAGATATTGGAAATATATGGAGGGACAGTGAGATAAACCTATTGAAATGCATGTATAAGTTGCCAGTACTCACTAAAACACCCTATGGCAGCGATGGCGAACCTATGGCACGCGTGCCAGCTGTGGCACGCGAAGGCCTTGCAGCTGGCACGCGTGAAGGTCCGCAGAAAAAGAAAAAGCGGGCTCTGGCTGCTGCCGCGGACGCGGCAGCATGCAGTGTCCCGCGGGGCCCCCTCCGCCCGCTAATCCCCTCTGCAAGGGCTTTCAGATTCGCGAGGGAGACAGCGTCTCCCTCGCGTCTCTGTTAAGCCCGCAGGGGCTAATGGGAAATTTCCCATCAGCCCCTTTAGACGCGAGGGACTGATGGGAAATTTCCCATTAGCCCCTGCGGGCTTAACAGAGACGCGAGGGAGACGCTCTCCCTCGCGAATCTGAAAGCCCTTGCAGAGGGGCTTAGCGGGCGGAGGGGGCCCCACGGGACATTGCATTCTGCCGCTGCCGCGGCAGAAGCCAGAGCCAGCTGCCGCGGCAGAAGCCAGAGCCAGCTGCTTTTTTTTTTTTTTTTTTTTTAATTTGCCAGGGGGGGTGGGTTAGGACTGCGAAAGGGCTAGGGGGGGGGGTTAGGACTGCTAATGGGCTAGGGGGGGTTAGGACTGCTAATGGGCTGTGGGCTGATGGGGGCTGTCTGGAAATGGGGTGATGGGGGGTTAGGACTGGTAATGGGCTATGGGGGGGTAGGACTGCTAATGGGCTAGAGAGGGGGGGGTTAGGACTGCTAATGGGCTAGGGGGGGTTAGGACTGCTGATGGGGAGGGGTTAGGACTTGAGGTGGGCTGTTGGGTGGGGTTAGGACTGGAAATGGGCTGATGGGGGGTTAACACTGGAGGTGTTCTGATGGGGTTAGGACTGGTAATGGGCTATGGGGGGGTTTAGGACTGATAATGGGCTATGGGGGGCTGGGACAAGAAATGGGCTGATGGGGAGGGGTTAGGACTTGAGGTGGGCTGATGGGGTTAGGACTGGTAATGGACTGTGGGCTGATGGGGGGGGTTAGGACTGGCAATGGGCTATGGGGGGCTGACTGGAAGTGGGCTGATGGGGGGTTAGGACTGGAAGTGGGCTGATGGGGGGTTAGGACTGGTAATGGGTTATAGGGGGGGGCTTAAACTGAAAATGGGGTGATGGGGGGTTAGGACTGGAAGTGGGTTGATGAGGGGGGGATAGGACTGGTATTGGGTTGGGGGGTTGCTAGGACTGGAAATGGGTTGGGGGGCTGCTAGGACTGGAAATGGGCTGATGCAGGGACTAGAAGGGAATGGATGCTGGGTGAGGCTGGAACTAGAAGGGAGCTGGTGTTGGGGAAGGATTAGAATGGGATGGGGCTGGGAGAGTAAAATGGAGAGGGGAAAAATATTTTGTGTGGGAGGGATAAAAAATCTACAATTGGCCGGGTATTGGGAGAGTAAGTGGGGATTGAGGATGGAGGGGTAAATTTTGAGTAGATGAAATAGGAATGAGGAAAGAGCAAAAGGAGAAAGATTAGTATGTTAAAGCAGATGTAGAGAGAGAATGGAAAAAAAACCCAAGAAGACAGAAGAAGAAAGGACAAATGGACAGCAGATGGAGAGTTAGCAGAAGACACGAAGAAACCAGAAGAAAGTGGCTGGAACAATTGCAACTGAAAAAAAATGCACAAAAGGTAGAAAAATATCTCTTTATTTTGAATTTATTAATTGGAATATGTCAGCTCTGGGAAATGTGCATCATTAATTTTTGCGCTTTGTTTAGTACAAGAGGAAATTAATATATAGTTTTATTTCTACAGTGTTGTTGTATATTCCAAGTTTGGCTTTTGGGGTTCCCAGTTTAATTATTGTCTTCCTGTTTCTAAATTGTGATTCCTTGTTTGGTAATGGTCTGTTCTGCATGTGTAACTGAGCTGAGGTATTCTGTTTATATAATTCCTATTTGACATTGCCACTTGTTCTTTCCCCAGTAGGTCATGTATTGTTGTTCTCTGAGATGTATTGGTTTAATATTTGCAGTGTTGCCTTTTGATAGGTAGAGTATGGTGCTTTGTGAGTCCTGGTAGTGCTGTTAGGATACGGCGGGTTTGCTATGGGTTCTAAATGGGCAGCGTTTGTAGTAGTTCCTAATGTGCCTGGCGGTTGGTACTGGATTATAGTAATGTAGAAACCTTTTAGTCTTTCTTTATCCATATACTCATTAAGAGGCATGTTTACTAAAAGTTAGTGTATGGTAACATTATGCAAATATTTATGCAAATGAAGCACCTTATGCAAATGGAGCTTTAATTGACGTGCTGGCACTTTGAGGAAATTCTTTGGTTTTGTGCGGCAGTTTGGGCACTCGGGCTCAAAAAGGTTAGCCATCACTGCCCTATGGTGTATTTCAAGTGCAGGGTAGTCTTGAGCGCTATACTCTAACTATAGAAGAAATGACAAAACAAGGGTCATAATCACTTTAACATATAGTACGTTGCAGAGGGCTACTCATTCATCTTCTATATGTAAACAAACCAGCAAAGAGCCAGAAGATTGGCTACGTTAAAAAATCTAAATCCTCTAATGCGGTACATATTATAAAAATAAAAATAAATATTATTCCGTGATGTATGATATTTTAGAAAAGGGAGAGTGACATGTAGAAATGAAGATGGATACCACCCGTATCAATTGAAATGTATAGAGGTAGTTCTCTTTTGACAATTCAAGGAGCTCATTTTAGAGCATGAATGGAAAATCGCAAGATATGTCCTTAGTTTGTGTTTTTTTTTTTTTTTTTTTTTTTTTTTTTTTTTTTAAAGTCTCCTATAAAAGCGTTCATTAAAAAGTAATCTATGAATGCTTTTATAGGAGACAGTGTTTGTTTTTTTTTAACTGACACACCTTGCAATTTTCCATTCATGCTCTAAAATGAGCTCTGCTGCTCCCGGAGTTCAACTGTTACATGTGAGTAAGGAAGCTATTTCTTCATAATTAACATTTTATGACTGGTATTCTATTATTGCGTATGTTGATAGAAATTAGTCAAAAAACCCATGCACTTATCACTTTTCCAAATGATTTATCCCAGCTTTTTTCAAGTATATTTTATACACCGGCTTTTGCTCAATCTGCTGTGTATCTTTAGTGTACAGGTGGTTTCTCAGAATACTACTGTCATTTAAAACAAACAAAGAAAACTGGTTGGTTGTAATCTCTCTTCTATATAATCAGTATTATGGTTAGGTAGTTCAAGTTTATCAGTTTCAACCGCACGATTGCAGTTCAGTAGATCATGTATATTTTAGTATCTTTCCTGTGTACAACTTTCAAATGCTAATTTATTTCTAATCTAATGTATTCACCAAAACTATATTATAAATGTAAACACACTGGTTACCTTTGTGTATTTTGGGCTGCTTTTGTTTTTGATTGCCAAATCTTTTTCTTTATATGCTAACATACTATTTGCCAACTTCAGCTATTGTGGATCCCATGTACTTAGGGTTCCTATATGTCCATGCCAGAGCAGTGCCAGCAGCTGGAGACAGAGCAATTCTGCTGGCTTCCCTGTATTTATGCTGGTGCAGCAGGGGAGTTGGTCAGTCTTGCTCTGTCTCCAGCTGCAAGAGACATCAGCTGATGCAGCATGTTTGGGTCAGGTTTGTCAGAGCTTTTCCTTTGACTCTGTAGTTGGAGATCGGGGCCTTGGGGCTTCGCTCTGGTAGTTCAGTGGTAGTGCTGTTCCTCTTTCCCCATCCCCCTTAGAGATTTCTGTGGTTCCTGGAACAGGCAGGGATCTATTAAGACTTTCCTGCCTGAAATATTATTCAAGCTAATTTTTTCAAAAAAGATGTATTAACCCTCTCATGGCTGTTGCCATATGGCAACCTTCAAATTTCCCCCCAAATCTTTCACAGGATTCTATATTTCCAAAGAATCCGCACACTGTGTGCGAAATGTGATGTGTATCTGTGCTTGACATCTGAAAAAAACTGTTATTTAAACTATCACACCCAGCAGTAAGTGAAACTGATGCCAAGACTGTTTTTAATTTTCAGTCATTCAGGACTGTAGTTGCCATATGGCAACAGTAAATATTCTTAGAAATTAAATTTTTTCCAAAAAACTTTATATTCTGCTTCATTTAGCTCAAATCTTAATAAAAAAAAACAGAAAAAAATTTGTTACAAAACAATTATGTGGACGCGAAAGGGTTAAATTTCTCAAATTACCACATGTATTACCTAAGGACATATTAAATTCTTCAGTAGCCACCAAACGTCTTTCCACGTAGTTCGTTTGTATTATATAACTTTTGCTTAGAAAAGTGATTGGGAGGAGAGCCCTCTGATGAAGAATTAACTGCAGATAGTTTAGAATAGATTGCGTTCTTGAAAACCTCTGAAACAGTAATGCGTAATTTTATTGGTGTTTACTTTAGAGCTCAAGGATTGGTGTCTCAGATCCTTTTTTTGTCATAAAGATTTTTTGTTTAATTTTTTTTTTGATAATGAGGAAGTTAGAGAATACCTGGATTTTTGCAGGGCAACTCAAGTTAAACGTAAGTCTTCTTTCATTATGAGACTGCATGTTTTTGTTTTAGGGATGTCTTTTTTTTTTTTTTTTTTTCTTTAAATTTCCTACTAGGTCTGTTAAAACAAATCTCTTTCCTTTTAGGATACAGAACAGTAGAATAATCTAGCTAATGTAATTGGGGTATGATATATTGGCTAAATATTGCTAACTTATGCAGTGTGTGATCACCTATGTAACTTTTTTAAAATATTTTTTTCATTTTCTATTCTCCTCCCCTCTTAGTTTAGGGGCTAGAGCTTTTAAGGTCATCTATTTTTTTAACCAGTTATGATGACACAATATAATTGATTACATTGTTAAATGTGCTTCAGAAATATTGCTTGTAGACACTTTTTTTGTTGGAAAGATGTATAAATGTAATAGAAAAAAAAATTCCCCCCGTTTTTTTTTTTTTTAAGGATCCAGAGTGAGGCAAAGCAAGGGAGAAGGTAGCGGGCATGTTCTAGTGTGGTTGCAGGCCCTGGGACACCCTGAAGGGAATCGCTTTTCTCCAGGGCATGTTCACACCTCCTTCAAGGTTCTGTCTGCATTCAGCCATGCTACTATGAATGTTGGAAGGGAAATTGCCACTGCATGTTTGTGCTTTCTGCTGTGAGTAATACTGATATTTGAAACCCTTTCTTAATCTCTGGCTGCTCCCTGCACTTTTCCTTTATCTCTCAGCAAGTGCAGCTACAGCAGTAATTGTTGCTAGCATTTTAATCTTCCAGCCATTTATCACAGTTTAGGGAAAAAAAAAAGTCTCACTGAATGACTAAGGTACAGGGTGGGGCAGAAAATGTCACTCCTGTGGGAAGCAAAAGCAAAATTCTGTTGCAGGTCCCTTTTGCCTTCATTGTGACAATTTACAGGGGCCTTTAGGTGCTAATGAGATTCCTTCTGCTCATCCACAGACAGAGGACTTGGGACTTCTTTTACAACTTAAAATGCCTCTCCTAATACATTTCCAGTAGGACCATTGTCTTTAGCAGGGCCCTCCACTGGGGTAGGGCCATCACATAGACCAGTGTTTCCCAACCCAGTCCTCTGATAACCTGACTGGTCTGGGGGTTTCAGGGTATCCACAAGGACTATGCATGAGATAGATCTGCATGCACTGCTTCCACTGTATACAGATCCATCTCATGCATATTCATTGTGGATATCCTGAAAGCCTGACTGGCCTGGGAGTACATGAGGACTGAGTTGAGAACCACTGACATAGATCAAAGGGTTCCCAAGAATTTTTTTCCCCTGATTTCAAACAGAGTATATATCAGGCCTGTTGTGTATGGGGTCAACAAAAGGCCACCGGGGTCCAGCCACTGGCAATAAAGAGAACTAAAGTAGAGCACATTTTTCCCTCTGTGGATTCCATTCCCCTAGCCCTTTCTGTAAGAAGGAGCCTACTGAGAGGGATTATGAACATTCGGAATTCAAGCTGTGATAACCTCGAAGATGAAGAGGCTTCAGTAATGCATATTTAGGAAAGATGAACTTTCCAGTCTGATGGACCAGATGGTCAAGATTCTCAGGATTTTTGAGGAGCAGGAGACACAACCCCCCCCCCCCCCCAGGTGTCAAGAGATCTGATTTTAGCAGGCATAACTCAATCCACCTTCTATTTTCCCAGTATATTAGGGAAATGGTGCAGGAGACCTGAGTGTTGTCAGAAGCTAGGCTTTCTATTTCAAAATCCATGGATACATTTATATCCTCTTCCCAAACATAAGCAAGAAGTATTGTGAGTGCTAAAGATTGATTTGCTGTTGTCAGCAGTGATCCAACATACCACATACCATGAGATTCTCCTAGCAAGACTCTATGAAAAGGGTATCCAAGGCCTAGCATGGAACTGGTGCAAATCATACTTAGAAGATCGTTGGCAACAAGTTTGCATCGACTCCAACATATCTGAACCATTCCGTCAAACTCAAGGAGTTCCCCAAGGCTCTTCGCTTTCTGCGCTGCTCTTCAATATATACATGCAGCCAATTTGCCAAATCACCAAAGCTTTTAATGTATCCTGCCTCATTTATGCAGATGACGTGCTGATCTTCACCCCGATTGACGTCACAAGTCTAGACTATACAGAATTAACCAACTGTTTCAACGCAATAGCAGACTGGCTTCTAGGTCAGAACATGCAAATAAACTTTAAAAAAAACCGAAGTGCTAGTGATCACAAGAAACAAAGTTTTCTCCCCCAGCAGCCCTCAAAGTAAGACGCAGAGCTGCCAGTCAAGAACACAATTCGATACCTTGATGTGATACTCGATCAGAGACTTGACTTTACAGAACACACAAAAAGTACAGTAAAAACCATTTACTTCAAGATAAAAACCTTGCGTCACATAAGACCCTTGTTAGAGCCTAAAGACTTCCAATCAATTTTCCAAGCTATAGTCACTCTGCACTTCGACTATGCGAATATCGTGCTACATGGCCTCCCCAAGAACACCCTTAACCTTGCAGCCCGCATTTTAGTGGGAGCATCTAGGAGAGACCATATCACGCTGATCCTAAGGGATCTCCACTGGCTTCCAATAGGCTGCAGAATTTCCTATAAAGCTCTCCTCATCACATTCAAGGCCTTCAACAAAATATTACCATCGTCGATCTCAGACCTTCTCAGTCATGCACCAAACATTAGATCCAGGAGGACACTTACTGAAAACACTCTAGTCATTCCTCGTGAATCCACAAATTTGTACCAATCAGCTAACAGGGCATTTATGTCTTTTGCCCCTAGATGTTGGAACAGTCCCCCCCCCCCCTAATATCAGAACAATACGAGACATTAGTCAATTCAGAAAAGCCATCAAGTACCATTTATTTACTAAGTACTTCCAGGTACTGTAACATGGCCTTCTGCCCACCTGCAATCAAAACTAAATGTCTCCTATAAGTTAAACGCCTAGAGAACCAAGATATTTGCGATGTCGATATATGTACATTACTGTAGATACCAGATTATATGTAAATAGTTTACCCAGTTCTTCCATGTTAGTTTGCAAATAACAGGGAACTTATCTTATGACTATGTTGTCTAGATAGGTTTGTTTAATGTAAACCACACTGATGACCAATAGCGCGGTATATAAAAGATGTTAAATAAATAAATACCACATCCAAGTTGAAAGGGGGGCGGGGTGCTGTGCTTCAGGAGCCACAAGATAAGCAATTGGAGATTCTTGTGATGTGCTTTTGAGGGAGCAAGAGCAGCGCTGTAGTTCACCATTTGTAGATGTTACACTGCCAAGGCCCTCTTATGTTGGACTCAGCAGGCCAAGACCAAAGGTCTTGATGAGGGGTCATCGCTCACCTCATCCGGATGCTATTTTTGATCTCATTCGGGCATCTGCTAAATGCATGGCCACAGTAGTGTCCTGGGTGTGTAGAAGCCTGTAGTTTAGGCATTGGTCAGCTGACCCTACTTCTAAGTCATGCCTCACTAGACTCCCCTTTATGGGGCGTCTTCTTTTTATCAAAGAGTTAGGATAAGACTCTGGGTGTATCTAAGAGTAGAAAAAGAAAAGTTTGAGTCCCACATGGTCAGACATCCCAGGTCCGTGCTGACTGGGCAAACTAGATACCCACCTAAAGGACAGTCCTTTTGAGGTTCCAGGAGGGGCACTTTGTAAGGGACCATGGCTGTCCCTAGTAGCAAGCTCAAGTAATGATGATGATGATGATGATGATCAGGCCTGTTCCCGAGTGGTGACAGTAGGGCGACACATGAACCTTGCTCAGGCTGAAATTAATGGGGACTGGTAGATGTTGTCCATCATAACAGATGGGTATGCAGGGGATATCCATATTCCATCATTTTTGGAGTCCACCATACAGCCAGATATGGAGAAGACTGTTCGACATGCACTCAGCTGTCGTCTTCAGCTGGAGGTCATTGTCCTGATCCCCTCCCACAAAAGAGGACAAATATTTTGTGATCCCCAAATAAAAGGGAGACTTCTCGTCCCACACTGGATCTCAGATGAATCAACACTGCACTTTAGCTTCCAAAGTTCTGTATGGAATCCCTATATTCCATAATTCTGGGAGTACAGGCAAGGGATTTCTAACATCAGTGGGTCTGACAGAAGCATACTTTCACATTCCAATGTGAATGGATTTTCAAAGGTTCCTCAGGTTGCCCATATTAGGGGAGCACTGCCAGTTTCAGGCACTGCCTTTTGGGTTAGCAATGGTGCGCAGAAGATTCACAGAGGTGATGATAGTAATGGCAGTTGCCCTCAGGATGGAGGGTGTGCTAGTGCACCCCTGTTTGGACAACTGGCTTATCCAGACCAAGTCAGAGGAGGAAAGCAAACAGACGAATTGCCTCTTTCGGCACTTAAGGTGGATAGTGAACACAGCAAGAGTTCTCTAGTATCATCCCAGGCCCTGAAATAACTGAGGGTGGTATTAGATACCAGAAGCACCCAGGTGTCCTTGCCATATGTACAGATATGCATGCTGCAAAACCATGTGAGGACACTTCTGCAAGCAGACTCTGGCCTGGGAATATATGCTGGACCTCAGGCCGGAAGGCCGGGGGTTCAATTCCCACATGGGGACAAGCAACTTCAGGCCGGAGGGATTGGGGTCTCTAGTCACATGGCCACTCCTTTTGTGGCCTTTGGCAAGCCACTTAACTCTCCATTGCCTCAGGTACACTTAGATTATGAGCCCTTCGAGGACAAGGGAATAAAAAGTACCTGTTAGTATACATGTAAACCGCACCGAGCGCGGTATAAAAAAAATGCAGGTGCTGGGATCCCTGGCAGCCACCATGGAAGTGGTGCCTTGGGTAAGGGCTCACATGGCGACGACAGCTCAAGCCTGACAAGGCTTGTGCCTCTGATGGCAGGAATCAGATGCAGCCTGCATTGGTGGCTAGACTCGGGCAATTTTAAAAAGGGCATCGATCTCAAAAACACTGGACTTGTTACTGGTGTCCACTGCTGGAGAAAGGTAAATAGTGGAGTACCCCAGGGATCTGTGCTGTTTACGAATGCGTTAAAAAGCAGCGGAAACAACCTGGAAATGGGAATAACAAGTGAGGTAATCAAAATTTTGTAGATGACACAAAATTATTCAAAGTTGTTAAGAACTCAAGAGGATTGTGAAAAATTGCAAGAAGACTTAATAAATTGGAAGACTGGATGTTCAAATGGCAGATAAAATTTAATGTGGACAAGTGCAAAATTATGTACCTAGGAAAGAAAAACCAAAACTATGGTTACACAATGCAAGGTTCCACATTAGGAACCACTACCAAGGAAAAAGATTTAGGCATCATCCTGGATAACACGTCGAAACCCTCCACCCAGTGTGCAGTGGCGGCCAAGAAAGCAAATAAAATGCTAGGAACCATAATGGAAGGAATGGAGAATAAAATAAAGGATGGATAGTTATAATGCCTCGGTATCATTCCATGGTGCGACTGCACCTTGAATATTGTGTGCAATTCTGGTCACTTTATCAAAAAAAGGATATAGCAGAATTTAGAAAAGTACAGAGAAGAGCCACCAAAATGGTAAAGTGGCTGGAAGGATAACGCTATGAGGAGAGGCTAAAAAAATTAGGGCTCTTGAACCTGGAAAAGAGATGGCTGAGGCGAGATATGATAGAGGTCTATAAAATCAATGAATGGAGTGGAAAAGGTAAACATTGATTGTTTACGCTATCAAAATGTAGAAAGACTAGAGGACATGCAATGAAGCTACAGTGTAACCTGTTTTAAGACTAATAAGAGAAAATATTTTTTCATTCAACACAAAATCAAATTGGAATTCATTACCGGAGGATGTAGTAAAAGCTGTTAGTGTAGCTGGGTTTAGAAAAGGTTTGGACAAGTTCCTGGAGGAAAGGCCCATAAACCATTATTAAAGGAGACCCGGGCAATCCACTGCTTTGTCCCAGTACAAGCATTGTGGAACCTGTGTCTTCTGGGGAAACTGCTAGGTACTTATGACCTAGATTGGCCACTATTGGAAACAGGGTCCTGGGCTTTATGGACCTTGGTCTGACCCAGTATGGCATATCTTATTGTTCTTATGATGCAACTCCCATAGGTTGAGGGATCAGCTGCTTGGGACAAGTTGCTCAAGGTCACTAGCCAAAAGCATATGTACAGCCTCATATCAACAGGTTAGAGATCCAGGCATTCAGATTGGTCCTTCAGTACTTTGCTTCATTGCACAGAGGAAAGCCATCAGAGTATTCCTTATCGTCACTCCAGTCCAGTCCCTTGACTTCTGGGTTGCGCAACCTTTCCAGCAGCTTGGAGACTGAGCCCATCGTTTTGATGATGGTGTGGTATAAATACCACTGGCACCACCCACAGGCACCAGTATTCTCAGCCTCCAAGCAGCTGGAGGGTTCCTGTAAGCCAGAGAGCTTACTGGATTCTCAGGGTTATATAAAAATAACTTTAGTTTTTCTTTAAATTTCTTTGAGTTCTTTGATTTCTTTAATTTTCTTTATTTTTCTAGCTTTTAAGTTGAGTGGAGCTAAGCTCTCCTGTGCCTTTAAATTTTTAGCTCCTCTTCCCCCTCCCCCCTCCCTCCTCCGTCATGCTCTCTCTGACTGTTTTCTTCCTGGAGGAGGAGGTTTACCTGAGCAGCGGGGAGGATCAGAGAGCTCTCCTCCCTCTTGCTCTGCCAGCCGGCTCACCGACGTCTCTTTCCCCGGCCCCTTCTGCCTCGCGCCGAAGCCCTTCGGGTGGCTGAGCGCTGGAGGCAGCATCACGGTTTTCCCCCCAACAGCCTTATCTGCCTCGCGCAGCAGCCCCCGGGTTGGCAGTGCGTTGGAGGCAGCACCGGAGCGCAGGAAGACGTTCTCTGGCCCGTTCAGAGAGCCTGTAGACCGGCGCCGAGTGCAAGGCTGCCATTTGCAGGTCCGGGCTACACGTGACTGCGGCCTACCACGTGGGAACCAGCGGAGGACGGCTGGTTCCCTCTTTCAAGACTGCACGTTTGAGGGGAAGAGCAGCAAACCGCAAGTATTAAAAAGAATTATGGCACACACGGTTTCTGGAATTTAAAAAAAAAAAAAGACCCTTTCTCTGTGCCTTTTCTGGGGGGGGGGGGGGGGGATCGGGGGGAGGATTCTTGGAACCGTTATTTACAGGCTCCAGATTGAAATTTTTCAATTCATTTGTTTAATTTTATATAACTTTAGTTTTTCTTAATTTTCTTTATCAAAATTTTATTTAAGGATTGGAATCTCTGTTTTTTGATGTGCATTTAAATTCAGAATTTTGGGTACACTCTCTAAGTCCTCCTGGGCCAAATGGGACATGACTGGCAAACCACGGTGTCCTTCCTGCTGCACTCGTAGGGGTACCGCCTCCGAAGCAGGGGTCTGCAGGGGTTGTGCTGTAGAGGCTGCTTCCGTGGAGCAAGAAATCCATTTGACCATGGCTCAGGCTGCCCAGGGTTCTGGAGACCCACTGGAAGGGGGAGGGGAGGTTCTTTCTTCTTCTACAGCCTTAGATTTGCCGGGTCCTTCCCTGTCCCTTCCCCCCTCGTCTACTGGGACGGAGGGAGTCTGGGAACACTTTTTTCACCAGAATTTGTCCTCCTATTGCACAAAGCCTACTGTTTGCGCCAGCAGGGGGCAGGAGAGCCAGTGGCAGCAAAGACCGGTCCGGGTAAGACAAGGACCCTTGACTCCGGGGTCCCACCCAAACGTGCAAGGCTGTTGAGCGAGGACCCTCTCGAGTCCCCGTCACTTGACATTCCGGAAGAGGAGGTCTCTGACAAAGAAGTAGGGGAAGAGGAGGAGGAGCTCGAAGAGGGAGAGATTCCGGAGGAAGAACAATCCCGCATAGTTCAAGTTTTTTGTCGAAGAGCTCCCTGCATTAAGTGAGTCGCTGAAGGTGCTCAATAGGGCCTCGGACACTCCAGCAGATGAGGAAGCTTTGGAGGATCCGTTGATTTCAAGCCATCAGGAAGTCTCGGAAGGTGTTTCCAGTCCACAGGGTAGTACGTCAGATGATTCAGGAGGAGTGGAATCAACCAGAATCAAGTTTGAGGGGAGTCCAAGCTATACCTGTATGTATGTCTGTACTCATTGCTGGAACCGGACAAAGACCTACTGAAGTCACCAAGGGTGGACGCGGCAGTATCGGCGGTAACAAAGAAGACGACTATTCTGGTCGAGGGCAGCGCGGCTCTGAGGGATAGTCAAGATAGAAGATTGGATACGCTGCTGAAGCAAGCCTTTGATGTTAGTGCTCTCGCCTTACAGGCCTCAGTATCTGGGGCGTGGGTAGCTAGGGCCTGTCTGAGGTGGTCCCAGCAACTTCAACTAGCAGACGGTCTCTCAGTCGATGCGCAAGCCGTTTCGGCTAGGTTGGAGTCCGGTTCGGCCTACCTGGCAGATAGCCGGTACGACCTCATTAGGAGTCTGGCTAAGAATATGACCTCGGTGGTAGCAGCCAGACTGTATTTATGGTTACGTAATTGGGCAGCGGATGCCTCCTCAAAGGCGCGCCTGAGCCGGCTTCCGTTCAAGGGGAAGCTGTTTGGAGAAGACCTGGATAAGTTGGTGAAGGACCTGGGCGAGTCTAAGGGGAGGCAGGCTTCCGGAAGACAGGCCTAAGCAAGGCCGCTCGCTAGCTCCGGTGCGGAGTCAGCCTAGGGATTTTCGGAGATTCCGTCAGGCCAGATCGAACTCCTTTCCTAGGGGCCGCTTCCCCTCTAGGGGTCAAAGCTTCAGGGGGTTTCGTGGGGCAGCTAGAGGTTTTGGGGTCTCTTCCTCCTCCACGGCCCCCAGAAAACCACAATGAGATAACGTGGGTCCAGGTGGGAGGCTTCCCGGTGGGGGGTCGGTTAACGCAGTTCCTTCCCGCCTGGTCCCGGGTCACATCCGATCAATGGGTCTTGGAAGTGATCTGAGAGGGTTACGCTCTCGAATTCGCAAAACAGGTACTTCCAGCCTTTATTCAGTCTCCCGGCGGACCACCAGAAAAGAAGGCGGCGATAGAAGTCATGCTTTCAAGGCTTATAGCTCTGGGGGCGGTGGTTCCCGTTCCAGCAGATCAACGCGGATCCGGTCGATACTCGATTTATTTTGTGGTTCCAAAGAAAGAAGGGTCTTTTCGTCCAATTCTAGACCTAAAGCAAATCAATCGCTTTCTCAGAGTACCGCACTTCCGAATGGAAACCCTGAAGTCGGTTATTGTGGCCGTACGGCAGGGGGAGTTCCTAACATCCCTAGATCTGACGGAGGCATATTTACATATCCCGGTCCGAAGGTCTCATCAACAGTTCCTAAGATTCGCGGTACCAAGAGGTCACTTTCAGTTCCAGGCCCTACCCTTTGGTCTAGCAACAGCTCCCAGGACTTTCACCAAAGTAATGGTGGTGGTAGATGTGGCTCTACGAAAGGAAGGAATTTTGGTACATCTGTACCTGGACGATTGGCTGATCCGGGTGAAGTCAGAAGCCAAGAGTCGCTCGGCGACAGCCAGAGTGGTGGAATTCCTGGAGGAGTTGGAGTGGGTCATCAATCGGGCAAAGAGCAGATTAAATCCCACGCAGGAGATGAATATCTCGGAGCAAGGTTCGACACCAAAAGGGGAAGTGTTTCTGTCGAAGCAGAGGTTAAGAGACCTGAGGAACCTCGTTGTTCAGTTCCTGTTAAGACGAAGCCCCACAGCCTGGCATTACCTTCAATTGCTGGGAACCACGGCAGCGGCGATAGAGGTAGTGCTGTGGGCCAGGGCACATATGTGACCTCTTCAATGCGCGTTATTACGGCGTTGGTCCCATCAGCATCATCCCTTGGACAGGAGGCTACCCTGCCCTCCTCGGATCAGGAAGGCTCTTCTGTGGTGGAGGTGCCCAAGGAACCTAGAATGCGGAATGCCCCTCGAACCTCCCCAGTGGGTACAGCTGACGATGGATGCAAGTTTAACAGGATGGGGTGCTCATTGCGAGAACCAGTTTGCACAGGGTTGCTGGACTCCGAGGGAATCTCAGTGGTCCATCAACAGGCTGGAGCTGAGGGCGGTAGCCTTAGCACTCGGGTCTCTCGAGACCTTGGTTCATCAAAGGGCAGTCCGCGTCCTCTCCAACAATGTCACCACGGTGGCCTACATCAACCGCCAGGGGGGAACAAGCAGTCCTTCCTTGGAGAAGGAAGCGGACAGCCTCTTGCAGTGGGCAGAAGCCCATTTGTTAGCTCTATCAGCGCAGCACGTGGCCGGAACAGATAACGTAACGGCCGATTTACCTCAGCAGGTTCAGGATAGACCACGGAGAGTGGGAGCTAGCACAGGAAGTATTTGACCAAGTAGTAGCCCGTTGGACGCCGATCATGGACCTCATGGCTCGATACGCAACGGCCAAGGCAAGCCGGTTTTTCAGTCGCAGGAAGGAAAGGATGTCCGAGGGCTTGGACGCCCTGGTGCAAAGGTGGCCTTCGGAGGGTCTCCTGTACGTCTTCCCTCCCTGGGCTCTCATAGGGAGGGTGCTGCAGCGGGTGGAAGCCCACCAAGGATTGGTAATTCTCATAGCCCCGGATTGGCCTCGCCGCCCTTGGTATGCAGATCTGGCGAGGCTGACGGCCGACCAGCCCTGGCGGCTCCCATGCAGATCGGATCTGTTACGGCAGGGTCCAGTTCGCATGCCTCACGTGCATCGATTCTCGCTTTACCGCCTGGCTATTGAGAGGGCGCGGTTCCGGAAGAGAGGTTATTCGGGATCGGTAATTTCAACATTGTTGAGTGCGCGAAAACGCTCGACCTGCCTTTCCTATGTGCGAGTTTGGTGCATTTTTGAAGCCTGGTGTGCGGAGCACCAGAAGAAGCCTCTTGCGGCCTCAGTCCCGGAGGTCCTGGAACTTTTACAAGCAGGATTCGAGAAAGGGCTAGCACCTGGCTTGCTGCGGGTCCAGTTAGTGGCCATTTCTTGTTATAGGGGTAAAGTCCGGGGTAAATCCTTAGACCATGCGGATGTGAGCAGGTTTCTAAGGGCGGTCAGGAGGTTACGTCCCCATCAAAGATCTGTAGTCCCTCCCTGGGACCTCAACCTGGTATTGAATGCCTTAACCAGGGAACCTTTTGAGCCAGGAAGGAAATCCTCCCTAAAGGATTTGACCCTAAAGACGGTTTTTCTGGTAGCTATTTGTTCGGCTAGACACGTTTCCGAACTTCAAGCGCTGTCTTCTCAGCACCCCTTTCTTTCGTTCTTTTAAGGATAAGGTGGTCTTGTGGACAGTTCCTTCTTACCCAAGGTCATCTCTCCCTTTCATGTGAACCAGACAGTATCTCTCCCATTCTTCGCAGGAGAAGGACATTCAGAGGATGGGGAGAAGCTTCGTCTTCTGGACGTGCATAGAGTGCTGAAGCGTTACCTCTCCCGCACGGCCTCCTTTCGAAAGTCCGAATGTTTATTCGTTCAATTTGGAGGGGCCGCACAAGGGAGAGGCAGCGGCCAAGGCTTCCATTTCTAGGTGGATCAGGGAGGCGATTGCCTCCGCCTATATCCTGAAAGGGAAACAGGTTCCAGGGGGTCTTCGAGCGCATTCTACGCGAGCGCAGGCAACCTCCTGGGCAGAGCATAGCTTGGTTCCGCCGCTGGACATTTGTAGAGCGGCTATGTGGTCGTCGCTGCACACCTTTACCAAGCACTACAGACGGGATGTCCAGAGGAGGGCAGATTCCAGGTTTGGGGATGCAGTACTTCGGTCCGGGATGGCAAACCCCTCCCAGGTTTGAACTGCTCTTTTACATCTCAGAAGTAAAGGGACTGGACTGGAGTGACGATAAGGAAGAAGTAATTAGTCCTTACCTGCTAATTAGTGTTCCTGAAAGAACTCCAGTCCAGTCCCTGATCCCACCCAGTTTTGGTTTCTCGGTAGGCAGAAAAGATCAATGGACCGAAGTCAGAATGCGAAGCGGAAGCGGGGGTTTCCCAGTCAAAGGGCCCCGGAAGTGTGACGATCCGCTAGGACAGGGCCGGTGGGGAGTGGGTAAAGGCTAGGTCAGCCTCAGGTAAGCCTTCTCCTTCCATACCCTCCCTCCCCACCGATACTTCCTAAGATTTAAAAAAAAAAAAAAAAAGTGTTGGGGTTATGGTCTATTTTGTTTATTGCATGTTACGGTTATAGGTGCTTAAGCGGGTATCCAATAGGTCTGCTTTTTCAATAGATTGCTGGTGCCTGTGGGTGGTGCCAGTGGTATTTATACCACACCATCATCAAAACGATGATGTGCTCAGCCTCCAAGCTGCTGGAAGGGTTGTGCAACCCAGATGTAAAGGGACTGGACTGGAGTTCCTTCAGGAACACTAATTAGCAGGTAAGGACTAATTACTACTTTTTTGACAATGCCTCAGTAGTGGCATATATCAGCAGGCAAGGTGGAACCAAGCATTTTCCATATATTAGCTATTAGCCTGCCAGGTTAGAGGCAGATTTCCTCAGCCAACATGCCCTGCATCCAGGAAAATGGGAATTCAACCAAGAAATATTAAAATAATGGATTAGTACAGGGGTGGGCAATTCTGGCCCTCGTGCACCACAATCCAGCCTGGTTTTCATGATGTCCCTAATGAATATTCATGTACCTATTTCCATACAATGGAAGGCAGTGGATGCAAATAGATCTCATGAATATTCATTAGGGCCATCATGAAAACCAGGCTGGACTGTGGTGCACAAGGGCCTCGATTGCCCACCCCTGGATTAGTAGGGTTGGCCACATGTGGATTTAATGGTCACAAGCTAAGATTCCAGCTGTCGGAGGTTTTTTCAGTTGCTGGAAAATGAGACACAGGCAGAATAAACATTCTCTCAAATATGCCTCCAGGGCAACTGCTGTATGCTTCCTTCCTGACTACAGAAGATAGCATAATACAAAGGCCTTCTGATCTTCATAGCTTTGGACTGACCAAGGCATCCTTGGTATGGAGACCTCTGGAGACGTGTAGTAGTGGACTGTATCTGCCTGCCCCATGTCAGAGGGCTACTCCACCAGGGGAAAATCTGTCTCCATTCTCTTTTATGGCCAATCTCTTGAGATGTCACTCCAAAAAGTGAGATTTTTCAGAGTCAGTCATAGAAATGATTGAAAAAGCTAGGAGATCCTCTACCTCATGTGCCTATATGAGAACATGGAAGATTTTTTTTTTTTTGTTGCTTGGTGGAAGGAATGAGGCCTCTCTCTTTGGAAATGTTGGGCCCTGCACATTTGGGGTTATCTACACAGAGGATTGTAGAGGGATTTCTCTCTCAGCTCTCTTAAAGTTCAATTATAGGGGACCTGTTTTAGGGAGCTCAGTGATAGCCTATGAGGACGTGGTGTGTTTTTTTTTTTGTTGTGTTTTTTTTTGTTGTTTTTTTGAGGCGTGCAACATCTTAGGTCTTCAGTACAGCCATGGCTACCTATCTGGGATTTGAATCTGGTACTTAAGGCTCTCTGATCAAGGAACCATTTGAAGTACTCAAGTGTGACATTTTAAAATTCTTTCTCAGAAAATGGCCTTTCTGGTAGCTATTGCTTCAGCCAGAAGAATATCTGAGATGCTGGCCTTGTCTTGTAGGATGCCTTGCCTTAAAATCTCTAAGGACAAAGTCACCTCCTGCATGGTGCCTTTTTTATTTTTTGCCTAAAATTGTTTCACAACCTTCCATATTTATCAGTCCATCGAGTTGCCATATGGTTACAGTGTGAATCAATAATTCTAAATCTTGGAGATGTGAGGTTTGAGATCAAAGTAAGATCCCTGGAAAATCTAACAATTTCTATTCTGCTTATTCAATGTAATCTACCTTGAGCTTTTGATTGAGCAGAAGAGAAATGATCAACTAAATTTAATCTCTGGAAACATAAGAAAAAAAGACTTACAATGTCTTGTCAATCAGCCCCTAAACCTCAAAGTTTCCAGGGATCTTACTTTGTTGCTAACCTCACATCTGTAAGATTTATGATTGATTCACACTGTAGCCGTATGGCAACTCAATGGACTGGTAAATATGGAAGGGTGAAACAGTGCCATCTCTGGTGTACTTCATAAAGGAATGTTTGGTGTAATCTGCAATGCTTGAAAGTCACAGCTCCTTTGCTCGTCCTGTGTTGACAGCTCACTTCCATATTTTGAGCTTTCTGCATTGATTTGATGTTACCAAGGGATAGAGTAACCTATCTGGATAAGGGTGCTCAGGGAGATATTCAGCAGCATTATCCAGAGTGTGCTGCTGAATATCTCCATAGACCACCCCAGCACTATTGGCTTAGTGCAGGGGTGGTACCAGCTATCTGGATAAGTGCTTGTTCGGATAGCAGTGATTTTCAATCAGCACTTATCCAGATAACTTAGGCTGTATGAAAAACAGGCCTAAGTTGCTATCTGAATAAATGCTGACTTGAAAATTATCACTATCCAGATAAGATTGAGAGGCGCTATCCAGATATGTGCCAATCTGGATATTTAGCAGTAGCTACTATCTGGATAATGCTGGTGAATATCCTGCCAATGTTTAAGCACCATGTCTGACAACCATAGCTTTTTTTTGTGTAATATGTATGTTTGCATTTTCTGTTCAAATACAATAGAACCAAAAACAAAGAAAACATCATAAATCATTCATTACTACAATTAAAGTTTACAAACAGAAACCAGATGTTCAAGCCTTAATCGAGAAGCTATGGTGGGAGACAATTCAGAGAAAAAACAAGGAAAATAAGGCAATATCAATTGCCATAATGGAGATATGTAAACAATAGTTGCCCTAAAACCGAAATAAGACTCCCTACTGCATATCTACTAAGAAATTTTCCAATTGAGAAACATCAATGAAGGTAAACGTTTGACCCTGCAAGGTCACCAGACACTTGTAGGGAAATTTCAAATAAAATATTGCACCAAAAACCAGCACACGATTCTTCAATTGTAAAAATTGTTCTGACGGGCCTGAGTAGGCCGACTAACATTTGAAAAATTCAGAGGGGTTGACCACAGAACTTTAACATGCTTATACGTAAAAAAACAATTTCAGAATATCAACTTTAACAGATTCAGACTCCTAAAATTTTTGCCTTTTGGAAATATCTGTAGAATCCTCTAAATATTGTGTTAAATTCTGGCTGTTGTGGTAGCGAGGGAGTCGCTCCCCTTCCCCCCAAATAGGGTACACGAACTTTGACTAGTATATAATAAGCTTGTATTATTTCAATAGGGTAGACCATTTTAAAACGTCCTTGAAATACTTCTGCAACAAAATATCCGCAGATAACAAATGAGTGCAAGGAAAATTCAACAGATTCAGCAGGAATGGGAAGTACTGGAGGCCAGGTTGAGGGGTGGAAAAGCCTTGAGCTGGTTGTATCCAATTCCACAAGAGAAGGAGCTGCTAAAGATGCTGAAAGTGGATGCCTTGGTCTCAGCAGTCACCAAGAGACCACTATTCCAATGGAAGGAACAGCGGTGCTGAAGGATTTGCAAGACCGCAAGTTGGAGATGTTTTTGAAGCAGGCGTTTGACATATGCATCCTCATTTTTCCAAGCCTCCATCTGTGGGGTGTATGTCACCAGGGCCTCCATCAGGTGGGTCCAGGGTTTGCCAGGGCAGATGGAACCTGCCAGCAGGAGGTTCAGAAATGGCTAATTTGGAATTGGTGTCGGCATACCTTGTGGATGCCTTTTTATGATTTTGTTTGAGCATCGTCAAAGTCCATGGTATCTATTATTGCAGCCAAATGCTTCCTGTGGTTACGAAACTGGTCGGACGTTTCTTCTAAAACCAGCCTGAGTAAACTTCCCTATAAAGAGAATTTGCGTTTTGAGGAAGCGCTGGATAAGATAGTCAAGTATCTAAGGGGCACCAAGGGAGCGAAGCTGCTGGAGGACTGTCCCAAAACTTCAAAGGCAGGGTCTGCAGCTCTAGGTCAGCCACAGGATTATAGGAAGTTCATGCGACTTGTGGTGGTCCTCATCAGCGAGGCCACTATTCTTCTAGGGGGCAACCCTTTTGTGTTTATCGAGGGGCTATTGTTCAGAAGCCTAAGCCCCTGCCAAGAAGTCCCAATGAATAGAGGCACGCGGAAGTGGAAGTGTTGCCTGGGGGGGGGGGGGGGGTTGGCTGCAGCAGTTTTATTCTGCCTGGGCCATGATTGCTACCGACAAATGGGTCTTGGAGATAATTTGCGAAGGATATGCACTGGAGTTTGCATGCCCTTTAACTGAGGCCATCCTTCAGCCTCCCTGCAAGGCCTCCACAAAGCAGCAGGTCATTCAGGATATGCTTCAGTGATTGCTGTAGCTTCTCACAATAGTGCCAGTCTCATGTGGCCAATGCTGTTCAGATCAATACTCGATATATTTTGTGGTGCCCAAGAAAAAAGGTTTGTTTTCGTCCCATCCTAGACCTCAAGTGGATCAACAGATCACATTGCGAGTGCTGTGCTTCTGCATGGAAACTTTGCGCTCTGTTATCCTTGTGCGGACAGGGAAGTACCTGTCAGCCCTTGACCTCACAGAGGCACATCCCAATCATCAGCAATACTTGCGCTTTGCAGTGATAATGGGGCATTATCAGTTCAAGGCATTACTCTTCAGTTTTGCCACCGCACTTCCAGACATTCACCAATGTTGTGGTGGTGGCGGCAGCTCTGAGACAAGAGGGGGGGTGCTAGTGCATCCTTGGATGACTGGCTGATCAGAGCAAAGTCAAAGACCTATGGGCATCATCTCCACGCGGAAGATGGTGGACCTCCTACAACAGTTAGGTTGGGTGATCAATGTTTCCAAGAGCATGGTCGAACCATTTCAAGACCTGGTTTATCTGGGGGCCTGATTTGACACCAGGACAGGGTTTGTCTTTCTGCCGAATGAACGCGTGCAAAAGATTCAGGATCAAGTGAGCAATTTTCTTGCCATGGAAACGCCCTCCGCATGGTATTACCTGCAGCTCTTGGGATCCATGGCAGCAGCGCAAGATCTGGTGCCTTGGTCATGGGCCCACATGCAACCTCTACAGAAAGATCTCCTATCCAGATGGACGCCTCAGCATCACCCGTTGTCAGAAAACATGGTGTGCCCAATGAAAATCAGGGCGCAGTTGCATTGGTGGCTACGTCCGGGGCATCAGGCAGCAGGGATGTTGCTGGAGTTGTCAGACTGGGTTCAAGTAATGACTGATGCCAGCCTCGCAAGGAGCACATTGCAAGTCGAACATAGTGCAAGGCTGTTGGTCTCAGGAGGAGAGCACATGGTCCATCAACCATCTCGAACTTGAAGCAGTGTTCCTCGCTTTTCAATTTTTCTGGAATCGGATATGCCACCAAGAGGTGAATCCGTTCAGACAATGCAGCAACAGTATCTTACATCAATCAGCAGGGAAGCATGGGCAATGTGTCCATGGAGTTGCTGCTTCTCTGGGTGGAGGAAAACCTGGTGGCTCTATCAGTGGCTCATATAGCAGGCATGGAGAATGTACAGGTGGACTTCCTCAACCGCCACAGGTTTGATCCAGGAGAAAGGGAGTTGAATGCGGCAGTGTTTCACGAGATCACTGCACGGTGGGAAGTACCCATTGTGGATATGATGGCTTCCTTTTCCAATGCCAATGCATGTAGGTTTTGCAGTAGGCGCAGAGAACCTGTATTTGAAGAGCTTGATGCCCTTGTGCAGAAGTGACCAACAGGAGGGTCTCTTGTATGTCTTTCCTCTGTGGATGTTCCTAGGATGTCTGATTATAGCACATAGAGAAGCACTACGGTCAGGTGATACTCATTATGCCAGATTGGCCCTGCAGACTGTGGTATGCCGACTCGACCAGTCTATTGATTGCCAGGCCATGACAGCTACCAAACTGACCTGTGGCATTAGGACTGGTCCTTGCACCAGTAGCTTGGTTCTATCTGTTCTTTCTTACGGCATGGCTTTTGAAAGGGCACACTTGAGGTACAAGGGTTACTTCACAGAGGTGATATCCACCCTGCTGCAGGCCCAAAAGAGGTCCACCTCCTTGGGCGTACATCAGAATGTGGTGTGTGAACAGTAGTGTGCATCCTTTCTCGTCCCAGCTTCCGTGTCGCTCAGTGATGGCAGTTCCTGTGGTTTCAGCGAGAATCATGGCCATTTGCCTCAAGCTGCCATTTCCTCTGGGGAAACAGAAAAACACACAAAAGCGCAATTGCCACACCTTTCAGCACTGTGGATAGCAAGTTCTGTCTTTGCTGGTTCACCAGATGCAGCATTTTCATCCAATTTTGTCCTTTTTATTACATAAAGCATGCTGCTTAAAGCAGAAGCTGGGCAGTGTTGCAGAAGCCCATTCTCCTGTAAAACATCTGTAGAAAATACAGCGGAAACTCTGCTGGAGGATACCCCTTGTACAAATGACCCCCCCCCCCCCATTAGAAAAAGTTTTTGGAGGAGTTTCCATGGGTCGATCAGTGCTTCTCTCAATTACCAGCATCAGAGGATCCACTAGAAGGGCCTTCTGACCTCTAGGGGGAAACTGTAGCAATGGAATTGGAAGAAGGGGAGATCCCACAGGGGGAGGACTCCAACATTGTAAGGTTTTTTGTTTTTGTGAGTTATTTTTTCACCAGGAAGAAATTATTAGCTCTAAGTCACTCGCTGGCAGTTCTTATCCCCAATCCTTCGACAGCTGGGGAGCCCTTGGAGGATCCGCTGTTGCAGGGGTTTAAATATTCTCAAGCCTCCATTCCAGTCCACAGAGTCATTAAAAAGATGATAGAGGTGGCATGGGAGATGCCTGAGACTGGATTAAAAGGTGGAAACGCCATGGACTGCCTGTTTTGCATTCCTTAAGAAGAGAAGGACCTCCTCAAAATGCCAAAAGGTGGATACTCTAGTCTCTGTAGTGACAAAGGTCACCATCCCTATGGGGGGTAGAGCACGTTTTGCCTCCTTTCAGTGGGGACTTTGGCTAAGACCATGGCTTCTGTTATTGCAGCTAGACAATTTCTGTGATTAAGAAACTGGTCGGTGGATGTATCGTCAAAGACCAGACTCGGTAAAGTGCCCTTTAAGGGCAAATTGCTGTTCAGGGAATCGCTGGATAAGTTGGTCAAGGATCTGGGAGAATCCTAAAGCTCCTCAGTTTCTGGAGGACTGCTCCATGGTTCCAAAACAGGGAACCATCCAAAGGGCTCAATCTAGGGATTACAGAAATTTTGTCAACACGGTTTGCCTCCTTTCAGCGGGGACACTATTCACCGAGGGGTCAGCTCTTTTGGAGCTACAGGGGATCCAATAGGGGCTATTACTCTACTCCTATGGTTCCTGCCAAAAAGTCCCCATGAAGCGAGACATGTCCAGGCAGAAGTGGTTCAGTAAGAGGTTGGTTACAGCAATTATATGCCACCTGGACCAAAGTGACCACCGACCAGTGGGTACTGGAAGTCCTATGGGAGGAGATATGTACTGGAGTTTTGCCTGTCCTCTCTCCAAGGCCACCTTATAATTTCTGCGCTCTTAAAAGGGTGTGGCTGAAACAAAGAGGCTATTCAGTGGTGGTACTAACTATTCACTTAGTCGTGTAAACACTCTACCTCCTTGGCCTATGTATGAGTTGGCGGTTGTTTGAAAGTTGATGCGAGGACAATGATCTTTGGGCTTTCTCATCTTCGCTTCTGGATATTTTGGCCTTCCTGCAGGCAGGGCTGGACAAAGGGTTGGCCTTGAACTCTCTTCGGATCCAGGTAGCGACCCTTTCCTTCTGTTGGGGGTTCTCCTTAGTGACACATCTGGATGTAGTCTGTTTCCTAAGAGTAGTGAAACAAGTGTGCCTGCATGTGCAGGTTGTAGTTCCTTCCTGGGATCTCAACCTGGTGCTTTATCCTTTGATAGGAGAATCTTTTGAGTCCCTGGCACAGGCCTCACTGAAGGACCTTGTAGCTTCTGGTTCTCACAAGCAGCATCAATCAAAGAATTACTTAGACGGCAATTGCTTTTAATTACAAAAACTTTTATTTCAGTATAACAAAATAGCAGTGTCATACAGAACAGCAAAAGCCCGTCTATAGAAATGGCAGACAGTACCTTCTCTCTCTCTCTGTGAAGGGGGAGAAAATACTGCCCACCCTTCCTCCAAAATAACCACCTTATATACATTTCTCCCCGTCTCAAATGTCTGTTTCAAATTAATCATACATTCTTAAGTGTCAGCAGGGCCCCAGACTCCTACAACACTTTTCCCAGGGGAAGAATCTCTCTTACGTTTATACATCTGGTTTGACTTATAGGTCTGTTCATCTATGCATAGCTTGTGACCTCTGACCCTTCCTGTGTTGTTCTTCTGGCACTAATTGAAACCAGGCAGAGAGTATTTTGTGCTTATTAGTTTGAATTCTTTGCTTGACCTGTACTCTTTTGCTGATATTAATTACTAGGCCCAATATTCTGCACACTCCTATCCAGAATATGGTTTCCCAGAATCCTCTATAAAAGGCCGCATCCATTATCTTATGGCAAGCATATACTCTCATATAGCTATTGTCTTCTGTGCCATCCATCCTCCTGTGTAGTTTCATCAGGCAAGGGTTCAGTCATACAAAGCCAATATATACATATATAAGCAGACCCAAGGCAGACTTTAAATCAAATTTCCCAACAACCTCACGCTGAAAACAGTCTTCGTAGTGGCTGTTTGTTCGGCATGGCAGATTTCTGAGCTTCAAGCATTATCTTGCAGAGAATGCTTCCTGGTAATTTCTAATGAAAAGGTGCTTTTTAAGGCTGGTCCCTTCCTTTTTGCTAAAAGTGTTGTGATTTCACCTGAATCAAGCCATGACTATCGGTTTTTTTTTCTCACTTCCTGAGGTGTCTGAGGATCATCAGCTACACCTGCTAGATTTGCGCAGGATGTTATGTTGCTATGTGAAGCGACATCAGTCGTTTCATAAATTGGACCACTGTTCGCATTATTTGGAGGACCGTATAAAGGGGAAGCGACTTTCAAGGCAACTGTGGCATGCTGGGTGAAAGGCCGAGGGAATTGCTTCTATTTACCGGAGCATAAAATCATGCTGCTGGGCATTGGTCGCATTCTACGTGATCGCAGGCAGTTTCCTGGGCAGAACATAGCCTGGTTCCGCCTGTGAACATTTACAGAGCAACAATGGCCGCAATTGCAAACTTTTATGCATTATTACTATCTGGATGTGCAAGTGGCTAGCGATGGACGATTTGCAGCCTCGGTGCTTCAAGCCCAACTCGCGGGTCCCTTCCATGCTTAATCACTGCTCTGGAACATCCCACATTGGACTGGACTGGAGGGACAATAAGGAAGGTAAAATTAGACCTTATCTGCTAATTTGTCTTTCCTTGAGTCTCTTCTGTCCAGTCCAGGAACCTCACTTGTTTGAGTATTTCTTCAGTATCTTACTTTTTGAAGCAATGGGCATGTCCATCTATTTCTTTTGAAGGTCTCTACTTGGCATTTTATTAGGTCCCCGCCAGTGACACTTCTGCTCAGGGGGGTGGAGTAAGTGGCAAGTATCACCCCGACTTAATCCTTTATTCTCGCATTGTATGTAGTTCTGCATTAATGCGGCTTGGTTTTGCAACTACATTAATCTATTTTATTTATTAAAGTGTGTGTTTTATACCGTTTTATCATCTGTCAAAGTGGTTTACATTATAATGTGAGAAACAAGTAGCAGGTTAGCATAATACATATTTTAACTTATATACATGGTAACTTATGCACATGATGGCTTATTTATGGTCATTTGTGAGGGAGTGGGTGATCAGGGATTAACACTTAGGTATTAACATTTGTCCCTCCATTTCCACATGTTATGTTGATTGATGGGTGTATGTGCTCAGTACATGTTGCGCTATGTAATGGTTCCAAATTCTATGCACAGGAAGGTTTTCAACTTTTTCTCTGAAGTCTTTGCTGTCCTTAGTGGCTCTGTCCTCTGGGAGAGAGTTCTATAATACCGATGTAGTGAGGGAGAAGGCTTTCTGCAGGTGGTTTGTTTAGCTTTTGTATGAGTGTTGGGTGTGTGAATCAGATTCTTCTTGTTTTCTTTTTGGATTCTTGTCTGTCTCTTGTGACCAATGCTTGTAGGATTTCATCCAAGGTTTGCTGTAGAACTTTAAATATGGCTAGTGTCTTTTACTTGGTGCATGAGTGTATTGGAAGCCAGTGTAGCTCAGAATAGGAGTAATGTGGTTATATCTTGCTGATCCTGTAATGATCTTCGCTGCCATATTTTGTGCCAATTGCAATGGGTGAATGGTGTGCTTTGGGAGGCCTTGATATATTGAGTTGCAGTAATTCAAGATTGGTGTTACGATGGCTTGGCAGACTGTCTTGAAGTCATTTTGATTAAGTAGCAATTTCAGCTTTTGTATAATCTTCATTTTGTAGTATGCATTCTACTGTATGTGGTTTTGTTTATTTGTGATTGTAGATTGAGGTTTTGATATAGTGACGCCCAGATATCGTACTTTTTTCTTGACTTTTATATTTCCATGTGGCAATTTTATTGTTGGAGGGGTGATCAATGTTGTTCTTGTGATGTGGAGCGCTTCTGTCATCTTATAATTTTATATTTAGGTTGTTGACATTGAGCCAAATGGTCATAGCTTCCAAGCAGTCAGTTATGTTTGAGCATACAAGTTTGTCAATGTTGATTGGGGTGTATATCATGACATTGTCAGCACAGAGTTGGTATTGGATGTTGTGCTTTGATATTACAGATGGGCTGTATGTATAAGTTGAAGAGTAGCAAGGATATGGATGATCTTATGGGATGCCCTGATGTATTTGTGAATGGTGTACATTTTGGTTTTTTTCAGTCTTTGACTTGCTGTTGTCAATTATCCAGATACGATTTGAACCATTTTATAGTGGTGTTGTGGAGGCTGATATCCTTAAGTTGTTGTAGTAGTATGTGGTGGGATACAGTGTTGAAGGCTGTAGATGTGTATAGGAAGATCAGGATAAAGACTCTTTTTATGTTGTCTATGCCCTTGATAATACCGTTGAGTAGTGTTAATAGTTTCTACACTGTGATTTGGTTTAAAACAGTGTTGGTGGGAGTCCAGTGGCGCATGTGAGTTTACATGGTCTTGTAGCTGTTGTACTGTTTTTCTCTATGATTTTGGCAATGAATGGTAAGCTAGAGACTGGCCGGTATGCCGTGGGGTCATTTTGGTCAAGTGCAGTACATACCCTGATCTGGCATATGCTCTCTTGAAGTCTGTTTTGTCATTAGGCTTTAGGAACCAGTATCCTAAGGAAGGAGCTTTTCTACTGTGACATCACAGCTGGAAATAAGAGCCGTTAACTTCGCCCTACGGGAGTTTCTCCCAAGGGTTCGCACTTGGGCGATTCGAGTCTTTTCTGACAATGCTACCATGGTAGCATACATCAATCGACAAGGCGGCATGGGCAGTGCCAGGCTGGAGAACGAAGCAGAGCTCCTGATGGCTTGGGTGGAGGTTCACCTGCAGAGGATCTCAGCAGCGCACGTGGCCAGCACAGAGAACATTGCGGCCGATTACCTCAGTCGAGTGCACTTAGATCCTGGGGAATAGCGGCTGAACCAGGAGGTTTTCGAGCAAATCGTGCACCGGTGGGGAGAGCTGGTCATGGATCTGATGGTGACCTTCGCGTCAGCCAAGGCCAGTCTGTTTTACAGTAGTTGAAGAGAGAGAATGTCCGAGGGATTAGACGCGCTGGTGCAGAGATGGCCGAGCCAATGGCTCCTCTGTCTTCCCTCCATGGGCGCTCATAGGTTATGTGGTACAGCAGGTGGAAGCGCACCGGGGGATGGTTGTGATCATTGCCCCAGATTGGCCACGGCGGCCGTGGTATGCCAATCCTAGTGTGGCTGAGGGCAGCCAAACCGTGGAGACTCCCCGACAGACCGGACCTGTTGGTACAGGGTCCAATCATGATGCCACAGGTGGATCAGTTCTTGCTTACTGCATGGCTCTTGAGAGGGTGAGGTTAAGGAAGCGAGGTTATTCCACTCAGGTAATTTCCACTCTCCTTAGGGCCCGGAAGAGATCTACCTCCCTGGTGTACATTCGTGTGTGGAGAATTTTTGAAGGCTGGTGCGTTCAGAATGGTTGCAGACCATTGTCTGCATTGGTTCCGGAAATGTTGGACTTTTTACAGGCGGGTCTCAATAAAGGTTTGGCTTGGGGCTCGCTGAGAGTGCAGGTAGCAGCATTGGCATGTTATCAGGCGGAAGATCCAAGGGGTCTCCTTGGGAACACAGCTGGAGGTCGTTTGTTTTCTGAGAGCTGTTAAGCAGATCTGTCTGCCAAGGAGGGCCTTGAATCCAACTTGGGGCCTTAACCTAGTGCTTTGGGTGTTGTCGCAGGAGCCTTTTGAGCCATTAGCGCCTTGTCTTCAAAGTCAAATCTTTTAGGGTACGGTATTTTTGTTGGCAATTTGTTCAGCCAGGAGAATTTCTGAACTTCAGGCGTTGTCGTGTAGAGAGGCTTTCCTTATTTTTTCTAAGGAAAAGGTGGTGTTGCGAACAGTGCCCTTTTTCTTACCAAAGGTCGTGTCTCCATTTTCATTTGAATCAACCAGTGGTTTTGCCAGTGTTATCTGGTTTGACGGAAGATTTACAGGATCTACAGCTGTGTCTACTCAACCTCCGGCGGACTCTGAGATGGTATTTGAGGAGAACGGCTTTGTTTCGAAGATCGGATCGGTTGTTCATTCTGTTCGGAGTTCCGCGTAAGGGGGAAACTGCGGCTAAGTCCACCATCTCCAGATGGGTTAAGGAAGCAATTGTATTGGCATATCTGTTGTGGGGCAAGCAGGTTCCGCAGGGTTTGCGAGCTCACTCCACCAGAGTACAGGCTGCCCCTTGAGCGGAGTGGAGTTTGGTTTCGCCAGAAGACATTTGTCGGGCAGCCACCTGGTCGTCGTTGCATACCTTTTGTGAAGCACTATCGGTTGGATGTGCAAGCAAGGAACAAGGCGAAGTTCGGTTCAGCAGTTATTCAGGTCGGGCTTGTGGGTCCCTCCCGTATTTAGGGGGCTCTGTTACATCCCTGAGGTGTGGGCCTGGACTGGAGGGATGACAAGGAAGGCAAAATTTAGACCTTACCTGCTAATTAGCTTTCCTTGAGGAACTCCAGTCCAGTCCCGGAACCCTCCCTTCTGTAGTTCTGCGTGCTTAGGCGATCCCGGGCCAGAGGTTCAACTACAGTGAGTTGGCCAGGGACAAAGGGTGTCGTTGGTTCTTTCTTAAAGGACGCACAGTTTTTTGAGGTTGGTTTTGTTTGGAGGTTGGTTTTTTCTAGGTAGGTTACTTTTCCCACCATCAGGGAGGGGTGGGGGAAGGTGTTGTATTACTGGGTAGTCTCTTTTGGGTGATTGGTTCCCATCTTCGGGGTGGGCCAGGAAGGGGGCTGCCTGGAGGAAGTGGAGTTCCTGTGAGATTCTCTATAGTGTTAGGATTGTTATTTTCTTAAGATATTAACTTCTTATTTGTTGCTCCTGTGAGTCTGCTTTGTCAATAGGTTGCTGGAAGGCTGGGGGTGGTGCCAGCTGCCTAAGTATCCTGATGTCATCAAAGTTGTGACATGCTCAGTCTCCAAGCTGCTGGAAGAGGTGCACTTCCCTGAGGTGCGGGACTGGACTGGAGTTCCTCAAGGAAAGCTAATTAGCAGGTTAGGTCTAATTTCACCATATGCAAAACGCGCACTCCCTCTCCCACCATACGCACACGTACATGCACCTGAAAGGGTCATTAAGAGTGGTAGGAGAAGGAGTGGGGCCACTGTCTTGTGTTGGCACTGTGCCCATTGAAAGCCTGAGTTAGCTTTTCCCATAAAATTGGGAAAATGTCTTAGTAAATCAGACCCTAAAACCTAAAAAAGTAGCTCCAGTACACTTTTTTAGGGAGCGGTGGGGGCATGTGCTGTGACCTAGATTTCAGCGGCTGGTTCCTAGATTCCAAGAAAATTAGTCAAGGCCTGATTTATATTGAAAAGTAGCTTATTTAGAGTTGTTCTGTCTGTTTTCATTAATGCAGTATGCCTGTTTTTTCTTTTATGTTGCTATAGTATATGTTTAAGTATGTTGAGAATTTTCAAATAAAAATGTTTTGAAAATTTTTGTAAATTTGTGAACTATACATTGATTCCGTGAGTACTGTCATTCATTTCTGGTCAATGCAGTGACAGCAGAAGTGAGAGATGAAAATGGCACCTATTGTATTCTGACCTGACTGCTTTGAGCGCAGGACAGGTGATGCAATGTTGGAGTCCTCATGTATGATAAATGAGTCTTAGGCTTGCATACATTGGCCACCAATTTTGAAAGGTATTAGATTGCATTTTCTAAGAGTATGTTTGGTTGGGGGGTTTTCCCCAAGGTGATGAGTAAACCAGTGGAAAAGCTGCTAAAACAGAAAATAGTGAGCTTTCTGTAATTCAGTAGATTGTAGGATCCAAGGCAGCATGGTTTTACAAGAGGCAATGCTTGTCAAACAAATTGCATTCATTCCTTTGCGTCTCTCTAGTCCAGTCCCGGAACCATAGAGTTGTCAACCTCCACCAGCAGCTTTGGAGACTGAAAGATGTCATCGTTCTGATGTCACTGGTACAAATAGGCTAGATCCGCTCCCTTCCACCAGTACTTTCAGTCTCCAAGCAGCTTGGAGGTTCTGAGCCTGGGACTGGGCTCAGGAGGAACAAATAAGCAGAGCTTGATTCTCTTTTTAGCCATAATTTGGGTTTTGTTTTTTTATTTTTGCCTTGTTTTTTTCTTTCGATTCCTTTGTTCTTTCCCCGTGCAGTGCTCCTCGGAAGCTTCGAGCGGTAGAAGACACCCTGTGGCGTCTCCAGCAACTCGGAGCGGTGGTGCCAGTTCCGGAAGACCAATGCGGATCCGGTCGATACTCTATTTATTTCGTGGTCCCCAAGAAAGAGGGGACTTTTCGGCCAATTCTGGACCTCAAACGGGTGAATCGTTGCCTTCGCATAACCCATTTTCGGATGGAAACTTTGCGTTCCGTCATTGTGGCAGTTCGGTCAGGGGAGTTTCTGACGTCGTTAGATCTTACGGAAGCTTATCTGCATATCCCCGTGCGACAGGACCATCAACGCTTCCTGCGGTTTGCGGTGCCGATGGGACATTTTCAGTTCCGGGCGTTGCCTTTCGGCCTGGCGACGGCTCCTCGAACGTTCACCAAAATTATGGTTGTGGTGACGGCCGCTCTTCGCAAGGAAGGGATACTGGTGCATCCTTACTTGGACGATTGGTTGATTCGGGCGAAGTCGAGAGAGGAGAGCTCGGCGGCCACCACTTGGGTGGTCGGTTTGTTGGAAAGCCTCGGTTGGGTGGTCAACGTGGCGAAGAGCCAGCTGACTCCCTCTCAAACCCTGGAGTACTTGGGTGCGCTCTTCGAGACACAACACGGAATGGTGTTTCTCCCCAGCAAGAGGGTGCAGGCCTTGTGGGACCTTGTGCAACGGTTTCTGAAGCAAGGGGCACCGACAGCCTGGCAGTATCTTCAGTTACTGGGCACCATGGCGGCTACGATTGACTTGGTGCGGTGGGCCAGGGCGCATATGCGGCCCTTGCAGAGGGCTCTCCTCCGGCGTTGGTCTCACCAGCGGGATGCGTTGTCGCAGCGCCTGCTGTGTCCGCCGGAAGTGCGGTGGTCTCTTCTATGGTGGTTGGGTCCCGACAGTCTCGGACAGGGCATGTCTCTGGAGCCTCCGGCCTGGCGGTTGGTTACAACCGATGCGAGTCTCGCAGGCTGGGGAGCGCATCACGACGGCTTGTTTGCTCAGGGGACTTGGTCGCTGGAGGAGCGCCAGTGGTCGATCAACAGGTTAGAGATGCGAGCGGTGTGGCGAGCTCTTCTGGAGTTCCAGGTGCCTTTACGGCAGGAGGCAGTGCGCGTGTTTTCCGACAACGCGACAACAGTTGCCTACATAAATCGGCAGGGCGGCATGGGCAGTGCGTCCCTCGAGGAGGAAGCAGGTTGTCAGACGGGTGCCTGAGTGAGAATGTTCACAGTCTTGGCAAAGGCATATATCAATATGATTTGCAAGGGATTGTGGGAAATGCAGTCCATTCACACCAGACACAGCCGCTCACAATAATTAATTGTGCTTGAGTGTAAAGCCAATAAGATATTTATTTATGGGGTTATTTCTCCCAACACAGATATGCTTGGTAGCACATAAAACAGGATACTTGCTTTCAGTGTTAAACTTAGAAAAACAAAATCAGGAAAACAGCTGAACTTGTCAGGCAATCAAAGCAAAAGAATAAAGACCTGGTTGGTAACAAACTGGTCTTTTCTGTAGGCTCTAGCTAATATTTTCTTAGCAGTGCTTTAATCAACAAACAAAACCCACAAAGTAGGGAAAAACTGTTCTTTTCAGGTTAACTTATATCTTCACACACTCAGAAGTGATTTCCTCAGAGCTCACAAGCAATTAGGTAAGGCTCAATTGCTAGCAGTTACCCAGCTGAAACCCCTTAGCTGGCTTGCTTTCTACTGCGTGGCTCAAATCCTACTCAGGAGCTTTTCTGAGTAGATTAAAGAATAAGTTTGTATTTCTTTGTGATGGTTGTTGTACTTTGTAACAGTAAATTACCAAAGGAGTTTAGACAGAGAGCAGTCCATGTATTCACAGCCTGTATCTACCACCTCTCCCCCTTCTTCAACAATCATGGGTTCAATATCATGGATTGGCACAGAGGAATTTCTCAATGGAGCACTCTCAGGAGAATACTTGTTTCCCTGCTGTCTTTCAAGGGTATAGCTAGGGCATAGATCAGTGTTCATACCTGAGCTTCCATTGCTGTTAGAGTTCCTCTCTAAATAGCCTGGCCAGTATGTAGTCCAGTTCTTATGTCCAGCCTTCCAATCCAGATCCCTGGACACTGGATCTCTCTTCACATACCTTCTGGCACGGGTCTTAGGGTCCCTTACAAGTGCAGCCGTCTCCCTCACAGGTACCGTCTGGAGATTCCTAGCTCTGCAGCACCACTCCTCTGGTTTTCCCCAGTCCAATGGTGTATGCTTGCCTTTTGAATGCCTTCCAGTATACGTACTGCTATGGACTCCTTTAGACCTCCCAAATGCTTTTCTCTTCTTTCTTCCAAAGGGTTTCTTGCCCTCTCTGTCCGTCCGCTCTGGCTTCTGCTTTTGATGATCCTCCAGATGATGAAGCTGTCCAAGATGAATCTGAGGATCTCCAAGACAAGGATCTCCAAGCTGATGATGATTCTCTGTAGAATAAACTCTACCTTTATTCTGCTTAGATGAGTGCTCCACCCTAGCACAGCGCAGCTGTGCTTAATCAGGCCCTGCCCTTTGAGATGAGTGCTTGGGGATTACCTGATTTGATGGCCTCCTGGTATAAATCCCACTGGCACCACCCACTAGCGCCAGTAAACTCAGCCTCCAAGCAGCTGGAGGGAAGCAGTAAGCCAGAGTCAGGGCTTACTGGAGTGACAGACCTTAGGGGATTTGTTAGGAATCCTGGGCTGAGGTTATTTTTCTTTAATTATTTAATTCCTTATATATTTGATTATATTAGATTAATTTAGATTTGATTTAATTTAAATTTTCATCTAAAATTCTTTTAATTTATTTTTTTCTGTCTAGTGCCCCCCTCACCCCCACGCGGTGTGCTGAAGAGGAAGCTTGCTTAGCTGCTTGGGGAAGAGAAGAAGAGCCTCCCTTCCACCTGGTGGAAGGAGAGCAGTGGGGACGGCCTTATCTCTGTGCTGCCTCGTGCCGAAGCCCTGCCATGAGGCTGAGCACGAGACGTGTGTCTCGCTGGTTCCGCAGCCGAAGAAAGGCTCCCGGAGCGGAAGGGACCATTTGGCGCGGCTTGAGGCGGCAAGCGATGTTGGCAGCTAGGCCGCAGAGTGAGCGGGCCTCGCGGTTGCTAGCTGCTGGGGCCGGAGCGTCTGCTGCACGGGGGGGGGGGGGGGCGGCCGGCAGCACAGAGACAGGAAGCCAGAGGTAGGTGCCTGCAGGCTTTTTTTTTTTCCCTTCGCATACCTTTGCATGCACCGTCAGGGAACCTCTCTAGAAGGGATTTTCTTTGCCGGGGGGAGGGGTGTCCTTTGAGCGCTCTATTGGGGGTGCCCAAATTTAAAAAAAAAGAAAAAAAGTACTGATTGGTCAGTGATTTGCAGGGGGGCTTTTTAGGGGTTTCTAAAGTGGAAGCCCCTTAGCCCCTTATTGCCTTTTTTCATTCAATTGTTTAATTATAAAAAAAATTCATCATTTAATTTTTATTTATTGTTCTTCAGAGTTTTGTAGTGTTTCACGAGCCAGCACCATGCAGGGTAGGCTACAGTGTCTCGTCTGTGGCACTTGGAAGGGTGCGGTGTCAGAAGCAGGAATCTGTAGGGGCTGTGCTGCAGAGGCTGCTTCGGTGGCGCAGGGCATGCAGGTGGGGATGTCCCCAGGAGGGGAGGACATCCGACTCCCAGGGTTCAGTAGATCCTCTGGAAGTGGGGGGGGGGTGAGCAGAGCTCTTCCCATCCCTTATCCGTGGACCTGCCGGGACCCGCTCTTCTGCAGCCTTTCCCGTCTACGTCCTCAGGGGGAAGGAGGAAGCTGGGGGGACTTCTCCCCTGAATTTGTTCTTCTGCTGCATAAAGCCTTTTGTTTGTGGCAGCAAGGAACGGGGGGTCTCCCAGCTCCGCAGGTATGCGGACCTTCCAGGCAAGAGACCTACAAGGATCACGAGGCAGATGTCCCGCCTAAGCGAGCTAGGTTATTGAATGAGGAGAGTCTCACCTCCCCCCCCCCCCCCCTGTCTGAGACTCTGGAAGGCGAGGTCTCGGATAAAGAGTTGGGGGACGATGAAGAGGAACTCGAGGGGGAGATTCCAGGGGAGGATCAGGCCCGAATAGTTTGCGTATTTCGTCGGGAGGATCTCCCGGCATTGACGAGTGAATCGCTGAAGGCGCTCAATATGGCGATGGATGTGCCAGCGGATGAAGAGGCTTTGGAAGACCCTTTGATCCAGACGTTCAGGAAGTCCCAGAAGGTGTTTCCTGTACACCATGTAGTGCGTCAGATGATTCAGGAGGACTGGAACCAGCCAGAATCCAGCTTAAGGGGGGTACGCTCTATAGCTCGTTAGTACCCCTTACCGGAGTTGGACAAAGAATTACTGCATTCCCCAGGGTGGATGCGGCAGTATCGGCGGTCACGAAGAAGACGACTATTCCGGTCAAGGGCAGTGTGGCTCTGAAGGATACCCAAGATAGGAAGCTGGATATCTTGCTGAAGCAAGCCTTTGATATTAGTGCCCTGGCGCTACAGGCTTCTGTGTCTGGGGCCTGGGTGGCACAAACCTGCCTGAGGTGGTCGCAATGGCTCCAGGTAACGGGGGGGGGGGCCTTGTGGAAGATGCGCAGGGTGAAGCAGCTAGGATAGAGTCAGGGGCGGCCTACCTGGTAGATAATCAGTATGACCTTATCAGAAGTTTGGCAAAGAATATGGCTTCCGTGGTGGCAGCCCGGCAGTACTTATGGCTGCGCAACTGGGTGGCAGATGCTTCCTCAAAAGCCCGGCTCAGTAGACTCCCCTTTAAAGGGGAAGTTGCCCTTTGGAGATGACTTGGATAAGTTGTTGAAGGAACTAGGCAAGACTAAAGGGGGCAGACTCCCTGAGGACAGGCCTAAGCAGGGCCGTTCTCCTGCCCCTGTGCCTAGCCAGCCAAGGGACTTTCGGAGGTTTCGGCCGGCTAGGTCGGCTCCTCTTCAAAGGGGGCATTTCCCCTTTAGGGGCTAGGGTTTTCGGAGGTTTCGAGAAGCAGGAAGGGGGTTTGGGACCTCCTCCTCCGTGGCTCCTAGGAAAGCACAATGAGACATCGGGGGCCCAGGAGGGAGTACCGCCAGTGGGAGATCGGTTAAGGCAGTTTCTTCCTGCCTGGGCCCGGGTCACGTCCGATCGGTGGCTATTGGAGATGGTCTGCGAAGGATATGCTCTCGAGTTGGCGAGACCAGTTCGACCAGCTTTGTTTGGTCCCCTTGCAGGTCCCCATTAAAGAGGGCTTGAAGGACTAGAAAGGGGTACTGTTAATTCTGGAGAGAAATCTGCAACTGTGAGTATATACTTCTGGTAATTTTCTAAAAAGAATTCTTTGTATTAAAGCTACTTAATCTGTGAACCCACTGTTTTTTGTTGGATCAGTTAGGGCCTAGTAGCAGCAATTAAAGTTTGAATTTAAAACACAGAGGAGAGCTTTCTGGTTACATTTCATACCCAACAGAGAGCTTGTAGTTTAAATTTCATAAGAAGTTAGAGCCTAGCAGCAGCTAAGAGCTATAATTTAAATCAAATCAAAATTTAGCTTACCTCAGCAGCACAAGACAGGGTACTGTGTAGCAGCCCTCTTTTAATAAGTGTTATTTCCCTCCCTCCCTCCCCTGGGATAATCATAGAAACATAGAAACATAGAAATATGACGACAGAAAAAGACCACATGGCCTATCTAGTCTGTCCTTCCATAACAACTACAACAGTCCACTTTTTGCCTTTAGAGATCCTCTGTGTTGGTCCCATGCTTTCTTGAATTCAGTTACTGTCCTCATCTCTACCACCTCCACTGGGAGACTATTCCACGGATCCACTACTCTTTCCGTAAAGAAATATTTCCGCATATCACTCCTGAATCTATCTCCCTTTACCCTCATCCCATGTCCCCTCGTAGCAGAACTTGCTTTCAATTGAAAGAGGCTCTCTCCCTGAACATTTATGCCACGGAGGTATTTAAACATCTCAATCATATCACCTCTATCCCGCCTTTCCTCTAAGGTGTACATATTAAGATCCTTAAGTCTGTCCTCATATGCTTTATAATGAAGCCCATTAATCATTTTGGTAGCAACCCTCTGCACCGACTCCATCCTGTTCACATCCTTTTGAAGGTGCGGTCTCCAGAATTGCACACCATACTCCAAATGCTTTATAGCTTTATAGGTACTTACACATCTTAAAAGACAGGAGGTGCTTTCAGGTGAAGCTTATTACCCAAATCAGTCATACACTAAGGACCTGAGATTAATTAAACTTCAGGTGAACAAGGTATATTAAACGTATTAGGTACAGTTTTATTGGTATAAGTACCCATAGCAACCCCTAGTAAGTAAGAACTTAAAGATCTAGACACAAACTTAAAACTAAGATGCAGACAGCAGTCCAGCAGCGGGATGGGGGCTTTCCAGTCTTTTGCATTGAGTGTCACATGTATGATTTTCTCCCAGTTGGTGAGAGGTCTTACGTGTGCACTAGGTGCAAAGAGCTCTTTGATCTCAGGGAACAAGTCCGTTCTCTAGAGGCTAAAGTAGCAGACTTGGAAAACATAAGACAGACAGAGAGGTACATAGACGAGACCTACAGGGATATAGTCCTGAAGTCCCACCTCCAGTCTGGCAGCACCCCTGTTGCCATGGAGGAGAGAGGTCACGTGACAGGAGCATCACCCTGGTGTGGCAGGAAGTGATCCTGTAACTAGGACCTGTCCTCCAGGTGATGTAAAACCCTCTCGCACCGAGGATGTTTCTCCAGGGCCATGTGCCCATGAGGGAAGGGTTAGGACAGCCGTTATAGTTGGTGATTCGATCATTAGGCATGTAGATAGCTGGGTGGCTGGTGGACGTGAGGATCGCTTGGTAACATGCCTGCCTGGTGCGAAGGTAGCGGACCTCACACGCCACCTAGATAAGGTCTTAGATAGTGCTGGGGAGGTGTCTGCTGTCTTGGTACATGTCGGTACCAATGACATAGGAAAATGTGGTAGGGAGGTTCTGGAGGCAAAATTTAGGCTTTTAGGTAGGAAGTTGAAATCCAGAACTTCCAGGGTAGCATTCTCTGAAATGCTTCCTGTTCCACGCGCAGGACCCAAAAGGCAGGCAGAGCTCCGGAGTCTCAATGCGTGGATGAGACAATGGTGCAGAGATGAGGGTTTTGGATTTGTTAGGAACTGGGGAACATTCTGGGGAAAGGAGGGGCTCTTCCGAACGGATGGGCTTCACCTTAACCGGGATGGAACCAGGCTGCTGGCATTAACCTTTAAAAAGGAGAGAGAGCAGTTTTTAAACTAGATATTAGGGGAAAGCCGACAGTCGCCCAAGAGCGGATGGTTCGGAAGAATGTATCCTTGAAGGATACTACCAAAAGCAGAGAGGTTCCACAAAAGAGTATAGTAGCCCAAATGCCCTCAAGTATGGAGCAGACAGAGCTTAAAGATCCCAATTTACCCATGTCTAACAATAGCCAAATTAACATGAATAAAATACATTCTCTAAAATGCTTGTATGCAAATGCTAGAAGTCTAAAGAATAAGATGGGAGAGTTAGAATATATAGCACTAAATGAAAGGTTAGATATGATTGGAATATCAGAGACATGGTGGAAGGAGGACAACCAGTGGGACACTGTGATACCTGGGTACAAACTATATCGTAATGACAGAGCTGATCAAATTGGTGGAGGGGTTGCGCTCTATGTTAGAGAGGGCATTGACTCAGAAAGGATTAAAGTTTTGCAGGAAACAAAATCTGCTGTAGAATCTATATGGATTGAAATTCCATATAAAAGGGGGAAGGCGATGGCAGTGGGGGTGTACTATCGAGCACCTGGCCAGAATGACCAAATGGATGATGAAATGCTCAAAGAAATCAAGGAAGCTAACAAAAGTTACAGCGCAGTAATAATAATGGGTGATTTCAATTACCCCGGTATTGACTGGGTCAGTGTCACGTCAGGACATGCTAGGGAGATAAAGTTCCTAGATGAAATAAATGATTGCTTCTTGGAGCAGCTGGTTCATGAACCGACCAGAGGGGAAGCCATATTAGACCTAGTCCTTAGTGGAACACCAGATCTAGTGCAAGAGATAAGGGTGTTGGGGCCACTTGGCAATAGTGATCATAGCATGATCGCCTTTGATTTAATTAGTGGAGGAGGGATAGTAAGGAAATCCACAGTACTACCTTTTAACTTTCGAAAGGGAGACTATGATAAAATGAGGAAAACAGTTAAGAAAAAACTAAAAGGAGCAGTTGTGAAGGTTAAAGACGTTCATCAAGCTTGGGTGTTGTTGAAAAAAACTATCTTGGAAGCCCAGACCAGCTGTATTCCACGCTTTAAGAAAAGTGGAAAGAAGTCCAAAAAACTGCCAGCATGGTTTAAAGGTGAGGTCAGAGAGGCTGTTGCCAAAAAAGCATCTTTCAGGAAATGGAAAAAAGAGCCAAACGACACAACCTGGAAACAGCACAAGCACTGGCAAGTCAAATGCAAGGCATTGATAAGGCAGGCAAAGAGAGAATTTGAGAAGAAGCTTGCCATGGAAGCAAAAAACGCGAAATAAAGACCTTTTCAAGTACATTCGTAGCAAAAACCTGTGAGAGAGTCAGTTGGTCCATTAGATGATAAAGGGGTTAAAGGAGCACTAAGAGACGACAAGGCGATAGCGGAGAGACTGAATGAATTCTTTGCTTCGGTCTTTACTGAGGAAGATGTAGGGATGTTACCCATGACTGAAGTGGTATTTAAAGGTGCGGAAGAATTGAAGGAAATATCGATACATCGGGAAGATGTCTTACAACTATTAGATAAACTGAAGAGTAGCAAATCACCTGGGCCGGATGGTATACATCCAAGGGTGTTGAAAGAACTGAAATATGAGATTGCAGACCTGCTATCAGTAATCTGTGAACTATCATTAAAATCATCTCTAATACCTGAAGATTGGAGGATCGACAATGTAACACCAATTTTTAAAAAGGGTTCCAGGGGTGATCCGGGAAACTACAGACCGGTGAGCCTGACATCAGTACCGGGAAAAATGGTAGAAACCATCATAAAGAATAAAATTACTCAGCATTTAGATAGTCACAACCTAATGGGAGACAGCCAACATGGCTTTAGACAAGGAAGATCTTACTAATCTGTTATGTTAGGTGGACAAAGGTGAGTCGGTTGATATTGTGTATCTGGACTTTCAGAAAGCCTTTGACAAGGTCCCTCATCAGAGACTTTTGGCAAAACTAAAGAGTCATGGGATAGCAGGCAGTGTACTATTGTGGATCAGGAACTGGTTAAAAGATAGAAAGCAGAGGGTTGGGCTAAATGGCCAATTTTCCCAATGGAGAAAGGTGAATAGTGGTGTACCCCAGGGATCTGTGCTGGGTCCGCTACTTTTTGACATATTCATAAATGACATGGAAAGTGGGTTATCAAATTTGCAGATGACACAAAACTATTTAAAGTTGTTAAAACCCAAGAGGATTGTGAAAAATTGCAAGAGGATATTGATAAATTGGAAGACTGGGCATCAAAATGGCAGATGAAATTTGATGTGGACAAGTGCAAGGTTATGCACCTAGGGAAGAACAACCCGAACTATGGTTACACGATGCAAGGTTCCACATTAGGAACCACCACCCAGGAAAAAGATTTAGGCGTCATTGTGGATACCATGTTAAAACCCTCGGCCCAGTGTGCAGCGGCGGCCAAGAGAGCAAATAGAATGCTAGGTATGATAAGGAAAGGAAAGGAATGGAAAATAAAACAAAAGATATTATAATGCCTCTATATCGTTCCATGTTGAGACCGCACCTTGAATATTGTGTGCAATTCTGGTCACCGTATCTTAAAAAGGATATAGCGATTTTAGAAAAGGTACAGAGAAGAGCCACCAAAATGGTAAAGGGGATGGAAGGATACTCCTATGAAGAGAGGCTAAAAAGGTTAGGGCTCTTTAACCTGGAAAAGAGACGGCTGAGGGGAGATATGATAGAAGTCTATAAATTAATGAATGGAGTGGAACGGGTAAACGTAGATCGATTGTTTACCTTATCAGAATATAGAAAGACTAGGGGACATGCAATGAAGCTACAGGGTAAACTATTTAAGACTAATAAAAGAAAATATTTTTTCACTCAACGTGTAATCAAACTCTGGAATTTGTTACCGGAGGATGTAGTAAAGGCTGTTAGTGTAGCTGGGTTTAAAAAAAAAAGGTTTGGACAAGTTCCTGGAGGAAAGGTCCATAAGCCATTATTAAGAAGGGACCCAGGATATCAATGCTTGAACCAATACAAGCATTGTGGAACCTGTGTCCCTTGGGGAAACTGCTAGGTACATAAGACCTAGATTGGCCACTGTTGGAAACAGAATACTGGGCTTGATGGACCTTGGTCTGACCCAGTATGGCATATCTTATGTTCTTATGTAGAGGAGACATTTTTTTTTTTTCAGCTGCTGTTGCTGGGGGCAGTGGTGCCGGTTCCGTAGACCAGTACAGTTGCGGTCAATACTGGATTTATTTTGTAGTCCCCAAAAAGGAAGGGACCTTCTGGCCTATCCACGACCTGAAGCGACTCAATCGGTGTTTCAGGGTTCCACGCTTTTGGATGGAAACTCTGAAGTCTATGCTGGTGGCGGTATGGCAGGGAGAGTTTCTGACATCCCTAGACCTTACAGAAGTGTATTTGTATATCCCCATTCACAAGGCTCATCAGCAATTTCTGAGGTTTGCGGTACCACGGGGACATTTTCAGTTTCAGGCCCTACCCTTCGGGCTGGCAACTGCCCCTCGGACCTTCACCAAGGTAATGGTGGTGGTGGCCGCAGCGCTGCACAAGGAAGGAATCTTGGTCCACCCCTATCTCGACGACTGGCTGATTCAGGCAAAGTCCTGCTGATTCGGGCAAAGTCCAAGGAAGAGAGTGTCAAGGCGACGGCCAGAGTGGTGTCATTCCTGGAGGAGTTAGGGTGGGTGATCAGTCTGGCAAAGAGCAGGTTGGTTCCCACGCAGGAACTCAAGTACCTTGGAGCAAGGTTTGATACCATAAGAGGTAGGGTATTCCTTCCGGTCCAGAGAGTGGGAGATCTGAGACAACTAGTGTTGAAGTTTTTAGCCATGCAGAGACCTACGGCATGGCATTATTTGCAGGTGCTCGGATCCATGGCGGCAACGATAGAATTGTTTCCGTGGGCCAGACCACATATGAGACCTCTCAGAGTCTTTCTTCGGAGATGGTCCCTTCAGCATCAGCCATTGTTGATGGCGTCGGCCTACATCCTGGTCTATTTAAGAGAAGTCTAGGGACAAGCAGCCCTCCCTTGGAGAAGGAGGCAGAAAGCTGTTGCAGTGGTCCGACGTCCACCTAGTGGCCCTGTTGGCTCAGCACGTGGCCGGAGTAGAAAACATCACAGCAGATTACCTGAGCACCTGAGCAGGTGCAAGATAGACCACGGAGAGTGGGCACTCTGTCAGGAGGTTTTCGACCAGGTGGTGGCCTGGTGGGGGGGTTCCGGTCATGGACCTGATGGCAAGCTGGGAGTCGACAAAGGCAAGTCCGGTTTTTCAGCCGCAGGAAAGAAAGGATGTCAAAGGGCTTGGGCGCCCTGGTTCAGAGGTGGCCCTCGGAAGGTCTCCTGTATGTTTTCCCGCCTTGGGCTCTCATAGGGAGGGTTCTGCAGCGGGTGGAAGCCCACCGAGGATCTGTAATCCTCATAGCTCCGGACTTTCCACAGCAGCCATGGTATGTGGACTTGGTGAGGCTTCTGGCTGACCGTCCGTGGCGGCTTCCCTGCAGGGACGATCTTCTGGTGCAGGGGCAGGTTCGGATGCCCCAGGTGGAGTGATTCTCGCTTACTGCCTGGCTATTGAAAGGGCACGCCTCCGTAAGCGGGGATATTCAGGGGCAGTGATTTCAACATTGAGCATGTGCCAGCGCTCGACCGCCCTTTGTGCGGATATGGTGTGCAGAGCAGAAGGTAAGCCCCTCGCAGCTCCGGTGCCAGAGGTTCTGGCGTTTTTGCAGGAGGATTTCGAGAAAGGCCTGGCAGACAGCTCTTTGCGGGTTTGGCTGGCAGCTATTTCCTGTTATAGGGGTAAGGTCCGTGGAAAGGCCTTAGGTGAGCACACAAATATTAGTTGGTTTCTGCGAGCGGTTTGGTGCCTGTGGCCTCAGCAGAGGTCATTGGTCCCGCCTTAGGATCTCAATCTGGTGCTGAATGCCTTAGCGGGGGAACCCTACAAACCTGCGGGGAGAGCTTCAGGCTCTGTCCTTGCTCCCGCCCTTTCTTCAAAGAGAAGGTGGTTTTGCGGACAGTATCTTCCTTTTGCCGAAGGTGGTGCCACCCTTTCATGTGAATCAGGCCGTCTCTTTCCCGTCCTTTCCAAGGGAGGGGCTGGAGGTGGAGAATTTAAGGCTTCGCCGTCTGGATGTGCGTAGAGTGCTCAAGCGTTATCTGAGCTGCTTGGTGCCATTTTGAAAGTCTGAACAGCTGTTTGTCCTATTCTGTGGACAGTGTAAAGGTGAGGCGGCGGCCAAGGCATCCATCTCCAGATGGATCAGGGAAGCGATTGCGTCGGCCTACTTCCTTAAGGGGAAGCAGGTTCTGGTGGACTTCCGAGCTCATTCGACTCGGGCCCAGGCGTCATCATGGGCAGAGTATAGTTGGGTGCCACTGCAGGACATTTGCAGAGCGGCCACTTGGTCATCTCTGCATACCTTTGCTAAGCATTACCAGTTGGATGTTCAGGTGGCAGCAGATGCTGGTTTTGGGAGGCGGTGCTTTGGTACGGAATGGCAAATCCCTCCCAGGCTTGAACTGCTCTGTTACATCCCAGAAGAAAGGGACTGGCCTGGAGAGACGATAAGAAGCAATTAGACCTTACCTGTTAATTGGTTTTCCTGAAGGAAGTCCAGTCCCTGATCCTGCCCAAGTTGCCTTTCTGGATAGGTTGCCAGACCGAAGATCTGATCATGGGTGAAGATGTCTGAAAGATCCTCGCAGACCTTCGGTGACGAGGCGGTATGGACTGGCAGTGGCCCTTGGGAATGGTAGGTAGGGGCTGATGTGGTTTCAGGTAAGCCTCCTTTGCCCAGGGGGGTGTGAGGTTCCTCCCGGGGGAAATGGAAGGGGATACGTTAGCATTTGAAAGTTTGCTGTTAACAAAGAGACAAATAACAATAAAGTAAGTCTTTTTCAATAGATTGCTGGTGCTAGTGGTTGGTGCCAATGGTATTTATACCAGGAGGCCGTCAAATCAGTGACGGACTCAGCCTCCAAGCTGCTGGAAGGGGTACACAACCCAGAAGAAAGGGACTGGACTGGAGTTCCTTCAGGAACACTAATTAGCAGGTAAGGTCTAATTACTTCTTCACAGGTATGGTTTGGTTTAATAGTTGGATTGCTTGTGATGGGTTGAAAATGGTGCTTCTGCTGATATAGAGTGCTTCTGTTTTTGCTGTAGTTTAATGTGAGGTGGTGGTTGCTGAGCCAGGTGGTTACGTCTTCCAGGCATTGGGTGATAGGTTTGGTGTCTCCAGGTCGATTAGGGTGTATACCATGAGGTTATCAGCATATTGGTGATACAGTATTTTATGCTGCTTGATGATATCACAGACAAGGTATAGGTATAAGTTGAAGAGGATCCATAATGTTGTTCGGCTGTTTTGCTGCCTCAGGAACTGGAGGCCTGGAATGTATTAAAGGAATCATGAAGTCGGAGGACTACCAAGGTATTTTGGAATGAAATGTGCTACCTAGTGTCAAATCTATATCTGGGTCAAAGGTCATGGATCCTCCAGCAGAACAATGATCTGAAACATACATCCAGAAGTACGAAAAATGGTTAAATAGGAACAAATGGACTGTTTTAAACTGGCCATCAATGAGTCCTGATCTGACTCAATTGAGAACCTTTGGAAAGAGCTGAAATCTCATATTACCCCAATACTAAAACAATGGCACTGGCTACCCATACAAGCCAGGATCTCATTCAAGATCCTAATTATGACCCATAAAGCCATCAAGAAATACCCTGCTACTGCCATTACTGACCTAATTTCAATCACACCTCCCAATTGAGCAAGGAGATCGAATGCCGCAAATACTCTCATATTACCTAAGGCAAGCACGAAGTGTTCTCAATTCACTAGACCCAGAGCCTTCTCCTTCTTTGCTCCATCCTGCTGGAACGCACTACCAGCAACTATCAGAACCATCAGTGAACTCTCTCAATTTAGGAAGGCACTGAAACGTCACTTCTTTCTTCATCACTACGATGTTGCAGTCTTCCCCCCACACCCACCCACTCTCACATCTCAATGCAGCACCTCAAACTCATGCACGTCACATTCCCAGACTGATCACTCGCAATCACACTTTCTCCTCCAACCACCATGAGAAACTTATGCAGTGCTGCATAACTCATTATATTGTTGCATAAAGTAGACTGTATTTATTCATCGTGTCTCCTTGTTAAGGGACTGGTTATTTATACCCCATTTTACCTGTTATACCTGCTTAATGCATACCCAAGTTTAATTTTCCTGTTTAATGTATACCCATGTTGTTATACCTGTTTCACTGTAAGCACAAATCACGAAATTGAGATGTGCAACTCTTATGTTCATTGTAAACCGCACTGATGTCGAATAGCACGGTATAAAAGAGACTGCAAATAAAATAAATAAATAAATAAATCTACCATTATTAAAAGGAATCCTAGAAACATTCCTTAGCTGGAACAAATCGCAACTGAAGAGTGGGAGAAATTATCAGCAGACAGATGTATGAAACTTTATAGATAGCTATAAGAAACAGAGGCTGTCATTACTGTCAAAGGTTTGCAACCAAATATTAGTGAAGGGTGCCATTAATCCTGTCCAGGTCGTATCTTTTTTTTCTCTCAGAAATTACTATGTCTGTTGCACAGACATCTATTTTTGTTTTTGTTGTTTAACCTTGAACATACTATTAAAACATTATGGTGACATACAGTTGGAATACGTCCAATTATTTCTCAAGATACTGTACACAACACACCTAAAATGCAAGGATGCCAGTAATGTTGACCACAGCTTTATGACTGAGCTAGCTGGGGCTCAAAATGCAGTTGTCTCTGCTAGATACAAATAAGATATTATAGGATTTGTACAGAAGGAGCCTTTTGTATACTATGCTAGGTCACTTGGAAGTGTAGCCATATAGATGAATAAACAAATTTGAAGTACCACCTGTTAACAGTATTTTTGGTGATTAGCTTTTTGAAGTGTCTCATCTTATTTGTTCTTGATCTGATAAAGGGGACTTGCATATAAAGCTTATGTCTCTAGGATGTTTTATAGCAGGTGTTTTTTCATGAATCTGTGCATTTGCTTCTATATATGGTCCTATAAGAATAATTACACAGGTACATTAAAAAAATTTTTTTTTAAACTGCCTCTAATGTTTCGATTGATTTTTACGTTTTTTGGTGCGCTGAATCCAAATCTGGTAACCAATTTGCTCCATCACGTACAGATTTTTTGCTACATTGGGTTAGCAGTTTGAGGTGAACGTTTCAGATTGAGTGCGATCGAGATAAAAGTTTCTTGGATGAATTCTTTATACTAATTGTTTAGTAGTTATTCAAATAAGAATAAAGAAAATTGTAACAAGGCAGCACATAAGAATAGAGTAATGTCAACAAAACACACTGTGATGGTAGCAAAATTGTCTGCACTTAAAACAGCCACATACATGTGCACAAACATTGAGCATATAAGAGCGAGGTTAGACACAAAGCAAAGCAAAGAAATGTGCAAAAAATGTTGTACAGGTATGTATGTAAGAATAGAAAACGCAAACCGCACCATTGCAATACATGAAGACAAACACCCGATGGTGTGAAAATAAAATTCTAATAAATGAGATCCGACACTGTGGTAATAACTAGCAAATTTTTATTTCAAAGTTTAGTAAAAACACGATATTTGTCAACACAGTTTAGATTTTAAAGTCATTCTTGGGTCAATCAATCTCCTGGTGGTCCCGTTTCTTCTTCCCCCGAATGCTTCTCTTGGTGCGCTGCTTGGCGTATTTTTCATCTGGGGTTTCCCGCAGCAGCAACCAGCAGAAATCAGCCATCATAGTGGTGTTCCATCTTCCTTGGTACCTTCTCTCTGCGTCCTTGATGTCCTGGTGAAACCTTTCACCTTGTTCTTCACTGTACGCCCCAAGTTTTCGGGAAAGTAGTTCACATGGGAGTGCAAGAAATGGACTTTCAGGCTCATGTTACAGCCTTGTTCTTTGAAGACATTGAGCATCCTGGCAACAATATCCTTATAGTTCTCATCCCGCCTGTTCCCCAAGAATTTGAGAACAACATCCTTGAAGGAATCACAGGCTTCTTTTTCCATCTGAAATGAGTTTCCTTATATCAGGGCCAACAAACACTCCTTCCTTTAGCTTTGCTTCAGAAAGTCGGGGGAACTTTGAGCAAAGGTACCGAAAGCACTCACCATCTTTTGGAAAGGACTTGATGAATTGCTTAATGAGACCCAACTTAATGTGGAGAGGTGGTAATAGAATTTTATCACGAGGTACCAAGCTCTCATGAAGAACATTTTTCTCACCGGGTCTCAAATACTCCCGAATTGGCCAGTCTTTTTTCCCCCAGTGTAGGTCGCGGGCCCGGCTATCCCACAAGCAAAGGAAGCAGGGATATTTGGTGAAACCGGATTGCTGCCCTAATAGCATGGATAGAATTTTAAAGTCTCCACAAATCATCCACTTATGCTCATCATAACGAATCTTCTGAAGAATCAGGGCCAAATTCTCGTATTTTTCTTGGAGAATAACAGAGTGAGCAATAGGAACTGAAGCGAATGTGTTGCCATTATGAAGAACAACACCTTTTATGCTGTCTTTTGACGAATCAATGAACAGCCGCCATTCAGCAGGATCATACTTGAGTTTAAACTTTTCCATCACTCCGTATATATCGTTGCAAAATACCAAATCTTCCTCTTTGCTGAAATACTTCAAAAATTGTGTCTCGCGGTTGCGGTACCAATAAAAAGTTGTTCCTGGTGACAATAGATTTTTCTGTTTAAGCCGAGAACCTAGCAGTTGGGCAGCATCTTTTGGGAGTCCTAAATCCCGGACTAAATCATTCAATTCAGCTTGAGAGAAAAGTTCAGGTTTCGGATCTGGTTCAGTTTCAAACTCGGAAGTACTGGACTCATCGGGAAAAGCCATCTGATGAGTCTCATCATGATCCGAACCGTCCACACAAATATGATCCAAAGATTTTGGTGGTTCAGGCACAGGTACTTCGTTGCTATGAGGCATAGGCCTAATTGCTGAGGGAAGGTTGGGGTAACTTATTACGTCCTTATTTTTTAAGTTGTATCCCTTCACAATGCAAGAGCAAAAATAGCAGTCACTGCTGTGGTCTCTTTGTTCACGCCACATCATAGGTATTCCGAAACGAAATGCTTGTTTTTTACCTTTCATCCATAATCGTAGATCTTCCTCACATGTCTTGCACACTTTGTGAGGAGCCCACGGTTTGTCTTGATCGCCTAACTTCAAACCGAAATAGGCGAAATATACTTTTTTAATAAATGCAGAAATGTTCCTCTGCCGCTTTTTCACGGTATATTCCCCACAAATAAAACAAAAACTGTCCGGAGAGTTGACGCAACCTCTGGCTCTGTGAGCCATCACAAATACACAGCACTGCAAACTACAACTGTAGTGAACCACTTCGGAATAAAGCTGGATTACGACTGAGCAAACAAAAGGTAATAATGAACTTGCAAGAAACTGAAATTTGACAGGAACGTTCATGTCGCAACCACCGTGTTTGAGCGAGCGAACGAGGCGAGGCGAACAGGAAAGAACATGCGCCAGCGCGAGTACTGGATTTAGCCCCCCGCCTCCCAATTGTCCTGTTAATGTATAAAATGAATACAAAACGCTCTAAAATATCACGAGGGAGTGTTTCTAGTTAGTTAACCATTACAACCTCTATTTTGGGCCAAGAAAATAAACTGCAGTCGGCTAAAAAGAAATTATGTGAACATTCCTTATATGGGTAAGAAATCTAATTTTGCAAGAAAACGTGACGTGATGGAACATTTTGGCTATTTTTCCTGGATTCAGCACCTCAAAATCTATAGGAATCAGTTGCAAAACTGGAGGCAGTTTTTTGGTAGTGTACCTGTGTTATTTGAAAGGCTTATATACCGCATTTAAAATGATCAAGGCGGTTTACAAATAACCTATGTGTAACTTAGGGTAGGGGAAGGGGACAGGTATGATCTTGTATGATTCTCATGTAATTATAACAGGAGCTGTGAGAACTCATAGATTATAGCAGCTATCTTTATTTATGTGACTCCCTCGAAGTGGTGTTTGAACAGGTGCATTTTTAGAAGCTTTCTGAAGTCCATAATGTCTGCGGTAGCTCTGATCTGTAAAGGAAGGATGTTCCATAATGTGGGTGCATATAAGGAGAATGAGCATAAACAAGCTGGCTGGTTGAATTCAACAAAGTCTGGGGGAGAGGTGAGGAGGTGCCCTGCAGTGGTAGTACTTTGCCGATTGTTGGAGTTTCCTTTATGATAGTTTGAAGGTAGTTTGAGGCTTGCTCATGATAGATTTTAAATATTGTCATGATGTTCTTATACTTTGTGCCTAGTAGAGGTAACCAGTGATGTTCCTTGAAGATGGGGGTGATGTAGGTTCATCTGGGCGCCCCAGTGAGTATCCTAGCTGCTGTATGTTGGGCAAACTGTAGCGGGAGTAAATGGCATTTTGGCAGGCCTTGGAGGATTGCATTTCAGTAATTCATGTGAGGAAGTATAAGCCTGAAAGGACAGCCCTGTATTCCTGGGGTTCAAGAAGTGGTCACAGTCGTTGAAGTGCCTCATTTTGCAGTAGATATTTTTTGTAACATTATTTCCTAAGTGTCCCTCCAGTCCCTTTCCTCTGGGTTGTGCCCCCCTTCCAGCAGCTTGGAGACTGAGTACATCATCCTTTTGATGACCCTGGAGTATATATATCACTAGCACCTCCCACCAGCCCCAGTATACTCAGTCTCCAAGGGAGCAGTAAGCCAGGAGGTTTGGCCTACTGGAGAGACATTTTAGGAAAGACAGGAGTTTTTACTTTAATTTCTTTAGTTATTTTCTTGGATTTATTTTTTATCTTGGTTCTCCTTTGTGAAAGGGCAGGCAGACAGCAGGAGTGGAGGAGAGAGTTCTCCCTCCCCCCCCCCTTACCCCGTCTCCGACTTAAGCACTCTAACAGAGCAGGCGGTGGCTTCGGGGGAGCCTGGCAGTTTCCCGATCCCCACAGGACTGAGGAGTCATCTAGCAAAGTTGATCTTCGGCCAGGGAGGGAGCTGCCTGTTCTGCTCTGCCGCGGTGCCGAAGCCCTCTTGGCGGCTGAGCACGTGCATTGAGCGATGCCGTGAGGAGTCTCTGCTGAGCCAAACAGAAGGGGAGAGCTGTGCAGAGAGCTGCAGCGGCAGACCGCATGGTTGAGACCAACACAGTCGCCGGCCGCGTGTTAGCAGCAGGGGACCGTGAAGGAGCATCAGCATTCAGGAGGTAGGCCTTGTTGGTTCGCGTGCCTTTTTTCTGCCGGCTGAAGTCCGGTGGTGCAGGGAACCTCAAGGGTGTCTTTGGGGCGTTTGGGCAAGAAATCCCAGTAATTTGGCGATTGAGGCTATAGGCCTGGTAGACCCAGAGATTCGGTGTTTGAGGCTGTTCTTAAAAAACAAAAACAAAAAAAAAACAAGTGTCTTTGGTCTTGAGACAAGTAGCTTCCTAGGACTGGGCTGTAGCAGTTTTTGGTAAGCAACCAGTCCAAGATGTGATTTGTATAGGAAAGACAAAGTTTATTTCCAATTATTGGCCCATAACCACCCGACACAGGCCGTGTTTCGTTTACCCTTCGTCAGGGGTGGAACTGGTAAAAACACTCAAAGTATGTGAGTGTAGATTCTAAGTCTCTTGGCAAGTATATCCACTTCTCGTCAAGGGAAAGCTTCTGTTTGCGGAGGACCTGGACAAATTGGTTAAGGAGCTGGGGGAATCTAAGGGAGGCAGGCTCCCTGAGGATAGACCAAAGCAGAGTCGCATCCCTGCGCCCTCGCACTCGCAACCCCGTGACTTTCGTAATTTTCGCTCAGTTCGTACAACGGCCTTTCAGAGGAGATGTTTTCCTCCAAGGGGTCGGAATTTCCAGGGATTTCAAGGAGCAGGAAGGGGATTTAGAGCCTTTTCCTCCACCTCAGGCCCTAGGAAGCCACAATGATGCGAGAGGGACCTGAGCTGGGGTGCTGCCGTGGGGGGGGGGGGGGGGGAGGGGGGCGGCGCCTATGGCAGTTTTTCTACGCCTGGGTCTGGGTCAGTTCCGATCAATTGGTTATGGAGGTAGTTCGAGAAGGGTATGCTCTAGAGCTGGCAAGACCAATCCCTCCGTCTGTGCAGTCGTACTGCAGAGCCCGGGCCAAGGCCACGGCAGTAAAGGAAACCTTGATGCTGCTTCTGCTCCTGGGAACAGTCGTTCCAATTCCCAAAAGCCAGTGCGGCGGCGGTCGGTACTCCATATATTTTGTGGTCCCCAAAAAGGAGGGCTCATTTTGCCCAATTCTGGACCTCAAACAGGTCAATCATTGTCTCAGGGTTCCTCACTTTCGCATGGAAACCCTGAGGTCAGTGATGATGGTGGTGTGGCAGGGAAAGTTTCTAACATCTCTCAACCTCACGGAGGTGTATCTCCACATTCCCGTCGGCGAGTCACACCAACAGTTCCTGCAGTTTGCGGTACCTATGGGACACTTTCAGTTTCAGGCCCTACCATTCGGACTGGCGACAGTGCCACGTACCTTTTACCAAGGTGATGGTCGTCGTGGCCGCGGCTCTTTGCAAGGAAGGGATCTTGGTCCACCTGTGCCTTGATGACTGGTGAATTCGTGCCAAGTCCAAGGAGGAGAGGGTGGAGGTAACGACCAAAGTAGTCAATCTCTTGAGGAGCCTGGGGTGGGTAATCAACTTGTCCAAGAGCAGGTTGGTTCCCTCCCAGGAGATCGAGTATCTTAGGGCAAGATTCGATACCCACTTAGGCAAGATGTTCTTGCCAGTTCAAAGGACAAGGGAGCTTTGGCATCTGGTGTGTCAGCTTCTAGCCATGAGGGTGCCCACTGCTGGGTATTATCTCCAAGTTCTGGGAACCATGGTGGCAACGATCAAACTCATACCTTGGGCGAGGGCCCACATGAGACCGCTACAGCGACCCCCTTCTCCATTGTTGGTCTCATCAGCATCAACGTTTGTCCACGATGTTACCCTGCTTACCAAAAGACAAGGTATGCCCCTCGAGTCCCCGCGGTGGATTCAGTTGACGACGGATGCCAGCCTTATCGGTTGGGGGGGGGGGCTCATTGCGAGTGGCACTTTGCTCAGGGGTGCTGGAGCGCCCAGGAGGCTCAGTTGTCAAACAGTTTAGAGATGTGGGTGGTAGTGCTGGCACTCAGAGCATTCGAGGGCTGGGTCCGACAGAGGGCGGTCTGGGTGTTCTCGGACAACATCACCACGGTGGCCTACATCAATTGGCAGGCCGGCACGAGCAGTCCTTCCCTGGAGGAGGAGGCAGAGCAGATGCTTGATTGGGTCGAGGCTCATCTTCAGGCGTTGTCAGCAGTGCATGTGGCCGGGGTAGAGAACGTCACTGCAGACTACTTGAGCTGGGTTAAGGTGGATCATGGAGAATGGGAACTTTGTCAGGAGGTGTTCGACCAGGTGGTGCTCTGGTGGGGCCCACCCGTCATGGACCTCATGGCAAGATGGGGGTCGGCCAAAGCAAGCCATTTCTTCATCAGAAGAAAGGAAAGGATGTCAGAGGGCCTAGATGCTCTGGTTCAGAGGTGGCCCTTGGAGGGGCTTCTGTATGTTTCCTCCGTGGGCTCTCATTGGCAGGGTCCTTCAACGCGTAGAGGCCCACACGGGGATGGTGGTTATAACCCTGGACTGGCCACGGAGACCGTGGTATGCCGACTGAGGGATGACCTCCTAATTCAGTGTCCGGTCCGGATGCCGCAGGTGGCTTGATTCTCGCTTACAGCTTGACTCTTGAAAGGGCAAGGCTGCAAAAGCGTGGATACTCTGTGCCAGTGATCACGACCTTACTAAACGCACGAAAGTGTTCTACCTGTCTCTCATGTGAGTTTGGTACATCTTTGAGGGCTGGGGTATGGTCCAGGAAAAGAGGCCTTTGGCGGTCTCTATTTCGGAGGTCCTGGACTTCTTTCAGGCCGGGTTTGAGAAAGGCCTGGCCGCCAGTTCCTTAAAGGTGCAGCTAGCAGCAATTGCCTGTTACCAAGGTAAGGTTCAAGGTAAATCCCTAGGGGAACACCCAAATGTTGGGTGGTTCCAAAAATGCTGCCAAACTAGCATACTGGAAACTAAAACTCATCAAACCTCTTAGACACCTGCTACAGGAGACTGACTTCAGGACCATTCTACAAGCAATCATCACTCCACACCTTGACTATGGAAGCATCATTTACGTTGGTCTGCCAAAGAATGCTCTATACCCACTTCAACTAGTACAAAATACTGCTGCCAGAGTCCTTACCTCCAGTTCAACACAGCAGCATATTACACTGATCCTAAAAAAATCTACATTGGCTTCCAATATCACAGCGGACAAAATACAAATCCATAATCACCACCTTTAAGATCATGCACAATTCCTCGGCGCCCTGCCTCTCAGAACTAATCACCTCAACACACGCAACAAGACCGAGAAGATCTAACAACCGGAACCTACTGAGTATTCATCCACTCAAGATCAAAACACAGCAAACCAGTAACAGAGCATTCTCCCTCTATGCCCCATCATTATGGAACTCATTACCAGAAAACATAAGAACAGCAAAATCCATTACTGACCTAAAAAAGACACTCAAAACTCACCTGTTCACTGAATACTATGGACCCAATGACATTACGTAACCTCCATTAGAGCTTCCTACCCTCATGACTGCTCATATCACTCCCTCCCTTTTCCCATGATAACTGTTGCTATTGTATAATATATCTATCCATCAAACAACCCCATATTTATCTCCAAGTTGATTTCCCAAGTTCAATGTAAAAGCAATTTCTTTATAATTATTTTCCATGTAAACTGCCTTGGACAAAGGCAGTATAGAAAAATTGTTAAATAAAAATAAACCCTCAAGACAGTGTGTTTGGTCGTGGTCTGTTCATCCAGGCGTATTTCCGAACTTCAGGCCTTTTCTTGTCGGCCTCCATTCCTGAGTTTTTTCAAGGAAAAGGTGGTCTTAAGGACAGTGCCTTCCTTTTTGCCCAAGGTGGTTTCCCTCTTTCATGTGAATCAGCCGGTGTCTCTGCCGGCCTTCCCAAAGGACAAGTGCGGTTCTATGGATGTGCGTTTGCGCCGGCTGGATATGTGCAGGGTCCTGAAACACTATGACAGGACGGCAGCATTTCGTAGATCGGATCGTTTGTTTTGTTTGGGGGTCCACGAAAAGGGGAGGCAGTGGCCAAGGCTTCACTTTCCAGATGGATTAAGGAAGCTATTGCGTCGGCATACATTCTCAAAAGAAAACTCGTGCCGGGGGTTTTCAGGTCACATTCTACGTGGGCCCAGGCAGCTTCGTGGGCAGAATTCAGTCTGGTTCCACCACTGGACATTTGTAGGATGGCTACATGGGCTTCCTTGCATACTTTCACCAAGCACTATCAATTGGATGTTCAGGCAGCCGGGGATGCCAAGCTTGGGGGAGTGATTCTTCGGTCCGGTATCGCGGGTCCCTCCCATTCTTGAACTGCTCTGTTACATCCCAGGGGAAAGAGACTGGACTGGAGGAACACTTAGGAATGAGTAATTAGAGCTTACCTGCTAATTAGCATTCCTGAAGGAACTCCAGTCCAGTTCCTGATCCCACCAGGTTTTCTGCGTAGTGATGTAGAGGCGTCGCCGGCCCGAAGAGTTTCTGTGCAGTAGTGGTGGTCTCTTTCAGAGGACTCATTGCCGAGAGGGTGGACTCAGAGCGGCAGAATGGACCAGTGGGTACCCCTGTCCGGAGTCTTTTTTGGGGGGGGCAAGCTAGGATTCAGGGAAACTGCTGCCTCTTCTTCAGGGAGGGGAGAGTTTCCTCTACAGTTTAAGGGGAGGGAGTATAACTGGTGAAAGGAATAATGCAAGAACAGTTTTTTAATTTTTTGTTTTTCTCCAGTTAGTTGTAGTTGATGGAATTTTTTTAGTTGTATTCTGTTTCACTGTCTCTCCATTGAGTTTGCTTTGTCAATAGGATACTGGCGCTGGTGGGAGGTGCCATTGATAGATATGCTCCAGGGTCATCAAAAGGAGGACATACTCGGTCTCCAAGCTACTGGAAGGGGGGCACAACGCAGAGGAAAGGGACTGGACTGGAGTTCCTTCAGGAATGCTAATTAGCAGGTAAGCTCTAATTACTCATGTGCTACTGTAGCATAAGATGTTCAATAATTATTGAATAAGTAGCATACTTCAGGCTTGACTATTAGCTCAGCGTGGTTGACCGTTAGTGATATTGGTGGGGAGAAAGATTCATCATCTCCGTTCTTTTCTTGGTGAGATATTCAAGGATCAAATCAGAACAATTCATAGAATTGAATTGCAAATATATTTATTGCTTGTACGTCACTTATCAAGTTCACCCTACAGATCTGTTTCAGCAGCACCTTTGTCAGGGGTGTATTAAGTTAATGACAAAATCAAAAAAGTGGTCTGCATATGGCTGTATACTAACACTCACAAAATTATCATCCAAAGTATTCTACTTTGCTTCTAAACAGAACTACAGTCTGCCAGTATGGGTGTTGTGTCTAAAGTGCCGTTGAGTCTGACTCATGGCAACCCTCTGGATAGCTGTCCTAAACTGTATTCGGTCTTCAGTCAGGCGGCTCATTGTTGATAGAGTGGCATCCATAGCTGCTGCTGTTGTATCGATCCATCTCATTGCTGGCCTTCCTCTCTTGCGTTGACCTTCAACCTTGTCAGTTCAAGTAATGCTCCATTTGTCCTGTTAAGAAGCATACTTTGGTTGATGATTTTGTGAGTGTGCAATACAGCCAAATGTGGACAACTTTTTTTGATTTTGTCACTAACTTCAGTACATCCCTGACCAAGGTGCTGCTGAAACATGGCTCTGTAGGGTGAACTTGAATAAATATATTTGCAATTCAGTTTTGTTGCCTTCCATTATCTTGCTTTTCTTTGACATTTGGATGCATGAGGTCTTTTTTTTTTTTCTTTGACGCCTATAAGACTGTCTTCCATATTTAATAAAGTAATCTGGTTGTTGTGCAAGTCCACTTTTATATATGTAAAAATAGAGGATACCACAGATCTGATATAGTGCCTTCCTTATAAATATTCCAAGGTGTGTGTATTATGCATATTGCACACTTACTAATAGGGAGGCATGGTCTAATGGTTAGGACAAGGTACTTCAGGCTGGAGGGCCGGGGGTTCAAGTCCCACCTGGGGACAGCAATCTCAGGCCGGAGGGACTGGGATTTCTAGTCCTATAGGCACTCCTTGTGGTCTTGGGCAAGACACTTAACCCTCCATTGCCCATGTTCCCTGTAAGTATTAGCGTATGTGTCTCATATCCCCTCGTGTTAAATGTATCCCCCAATTGACCGCTTTGAGCCGGTGAAAAGCGGGATATAAATACAGCTAAATAAATAAATAAAATAAATTATAATTAAAAACGTGATTTAAAAAAAAATAGTGTGTAAGATAAAACACAACATCTCTGTAAAATAAACAAATAGGCAGATCCATTTGCCCATACATAAAGCCCAAAAATGGCAAGATAAAGTCAAGTTTTCAACTTTTTTACAAAACCGGAGGAGGCTGTTTTTTAACATGAAGATTAGCAGGCATCAAGTTCCACAGAGCTTGGGCCACAATAGCTAAAAGCTCAACTTCTAGAAGTGAACAACATGACCTCTGTTAGACGGAACAGACAAACATGTTAAAATGAACAATTTGGAGTATAGCGAGTCAGAAGGTTTGTTAAATAAGTAGAAGCCAATTCATATAAACATTTTTAAGTAGTAATATCAAAGTCATTAATGAACTGTGAATTTAACAGTTGAACTGTGCTTGTAATATGGAGGCCCCCCCCCAAAGTACATAGATGTGTGGTGCATGTGATAAAATTTGTTTCTTTCTACACCTATTGTGGGTTTCGTTTGTGTGCTGTGCTTTTTGGCAGTCTAGCTCCTGAAACCTAGGAATATCCCCCCTCCATTTTGCTTTGAGCTGTTCTTACTAGCTAGTAAAGGCCCTCTTAGGGTAGGCATGATATACTTACTATAAAATATTGCACACTTACTAAAATCCTAGTGGCAGTATTTTGAGTCAGATGAAGTTTACAAATCAGTCTTTTAGGTAGCTTGATTAAAAAGAACTAAAATCAGTTTGGTTAAGTACTGAAGAACGAATCAGCCATCTTAAATCAGAAGGGTCAAAGTAAGCACATTTATCTTCCCTCCAGTCCAGTCCCGCACCTCTGGGTAGTGTATCTCTTCCAGCAGCTGCTGGAGGGGGTGCACTACCCAGAGGTGCGGGACTGGACTGGAGTTCCTCAAGGAACAGCAATTTAGCAGGTAAATCTAATTTTTCTTTATCGAACCAGGGTGTAAACTCAGCTGTTCAAATCTTAAGCTGTATTACAGCACTTGATTGTCCTTCAAACTACTGATAACAGTTGGATGTCTGTTCTAGGTGTTTTTTTTTGTGTGCCTTATTTTTGGAATCCATTTAGAACTTTTAGAGATTGGCAGAATATAAATGATTTAAATCAAAAGCCTTAGGTATGACATTCTGTCCCTGGCTAGTAACTGAATAAAAGGGAAAATGTAAACATTAAAAAGCAAGGGGGCAGAATTGAACTCTGTAGTATACCTCAGTCTAATGATCTGGGAGAAAAATTAGTCTCGTTTCACTTTATAAAATCAGTTGGGTTAAAAAAATGCTAACCTGTATTCTTTCTCCAATTTTTCATTAGACAAAGCTTTACACCATGGCAATTGCTCAGTTTCGTATCTTTAAGATTTGTACATGCCTAGCATCCGTGCTTTCTTTCCTTAAGAGACTAATATGCAGGTGAGTGACTTCTTCCAAATTCTTTCCCACTGTCCACTCGGTATATTTAAGACAAGCAAGTAATCTCATGGGATTTTGAGTCAAAATTAAGAGCTTAATGAAATTTGTTTTAGTAGTATGGAGAATTCTCTCTTGACCATCTTTGTAAATTAATGTGGTTTAGAATGGCAGGCCATTGAGTTTTATGAGCTGTGACTGTTTCATTTCGAAGTTGTCCTCCTCTTTGCATTATAGTGTGATCAAATCAGTGTGCTGCAAACACATCTGCACCAGTAAGAATAGAAAATGAATATGAAAGATCTTTAAACCAACAGAGTTCTTTGGTTTTAATATAACTCCCTCCCCCTCCCCCACCCAAGATTCTATTATCCATCATTATAGTTGTAGATTTAGAAAGGTAGTTATTAATCTCCAGGAACAAGCAGGAATAAGTCCTCACATATGGGTACGTCGGTACCGACGGAGCCCGTGCGGGAAAGCTCCCCAGCTTCTTAGAATAGAAGCTTTTGGGACCTCCCACTGCACATGCGCACTGCCTTCCCGCCTTCCTGAACAGCTCTCCTCAGTTTCTCTTTTTCCGCGGAGCCAGCAGGTCGTGTTCCTGTCACCGCTGAAGAAATTGTTATTTTATTTGTTTCTTTAGACCGCGTACCTGCCTTCCCCATACAGATACCGGTATCGCCGGTCTTTTCTTTCTTTCTTTAAAAAATTATAATTCTTTTTTCTTATTTTTTAGCTTTTTGGTCACTTCAGAGAGGCCTCTCGGCCTACTCAATTTCTCCTCATGGAGAAGCCAGCCCCTGGATTTAAGAAGTGTACCAAATGTAATGCTGTTATTTCAGTCACAGACACCCATGAATGGTGTCTGAAATGTTTGGGGCCTGACCATTCCATACCGGACTGCCCATCTTGCTCCCACATGTCTAAACGTGGGCTGCAGAACCGGGCCAACAAATTCCATGTGCTGTTTGCTTCAGAGAATACAGCATCACAGTCATCCAGGTCTTCTTCTCCGGATGGATCTCAGGTAACCAAACCTTCTGTGGGCAAGTCCTCAAAGAGCAAATCTCCTTCAAAGCATCGAGAGGCTCTTAGCTTAGAACTTGAGGACCCTGCCCCAGCCAAACAACCCCGGCGGGAAGTCCAACTTCCAAAAACGCCAATTCAGGGGTCTCAGGTTGATATCGATGCTACGGCCTCGACAGATCACCTGTTAGCCTGCTCTGGGGTACCGGGTCACTCCGGTACCGACATCCAGGCAGCTATGGCGTCCATGGGCGATACTGTACAGTCCATGCAGCAGGCCGTCATGGCTTTCATTAAAGCTGCAACGCCATCGGTTCCGCTTTCAGCGGTTCCGGGCCCGATACCGGTATCGTCCGCCATGCCGGTATCGAGGCCGTCCACCTCTAAACGCAAGTCGGTACCGTATGGGCTTTCGCTCCATACCGGTTCCATACCCGATACGCCCGATATCGATACCGATCGGTACGCGTATCGTGCGTTAGAGGAAAGCACCGATTCCTCTGAGGATTTTCACTCCTCTGATGATTCTGCTGAGTTTTCACTCAACTTACCTGAGGAGCCCTCTTCTCCTAAAAGGAGAATGTCCCCTCCAGAGGATTTGTCCTTCCAGGACTTTGTTTTAGATATGGCTACAGCCCTTTCTATTACCACATCCTCTGAAAAGGAACCCAGATCCAAAAAACTGGATATTTTGGGATACTCAAAGGCCCCTAAGGAGGCAGTTACCCTGCCTATCCATGAAATCCTTCAAGAACAACTGATGGATTTCTGGGAAAATCCTTTGACTTTGTCTCCTTATTCCCGTAGGTTGGACACCATGTATAGGGTCCCTCCTTCTCCTGGTTTCCAAAAGACTCAATTGCCCCACCACTCTATTGTGGTGAAGTCTGCAATGAAGAAGATTAGGAGTACCAAAAGGCACTCTTCCACCCCTCCAGGACGGGAATGTAAGACTTTGGACTCTTTTGGTAGGAAAATTTTCCAGGCTAGTATGCTTATAGCCAGGATTAATTCCTACAGTCTCTATATGGGCATGTTCCTGGAGGAACTTGCCAAAAAGGTGCGGCATTTTGCCCCCTTTATCCCTGAGGATAAAAAGCAGGGATTCCTTTCCCTAGTGAAACAACTCTTAGAGGTTTCTAAGTTCTCTAATAGGGCAGCATATGATTCCTTTGAGGGAGCCAGTAGGGCTTCCGGCATTGCTATTGCAGCCCGACGTCTTGCTTGGCTCCAGGCCTCTGATCTGGAACCTTGGGTTCTAGATGGCTTACGGAATCTGCCCTGTACAGGTGAGAACTTATTTGGGGAAGAGTGGCAAATCAAAGCCACCCAGATGGATGCTGAAAATGCCACCTTGGAAAGACTTTCAAAGTCCACTTCAATTCCTACTAAGAAAAAGTCTTTTAAAAGGCCTTACTATAAGAAGGCCAGAGTTGCTTCAAATACTGGCCAGCAGTCTTCTCAACCTCGCTATACTGCTAAGCGTCAGCAATCCAAACAAGCACGAGCTAAGCCTGCAGCAGCTACTGTAGCTCAGCAGGCTCCAACCCCTCAGGGGTTTTGACTTGCTCCTAGGGAACTTGCCACTTCTGGTTCTAACACAACCAGAACCTCTCACCATACCCGGAAGGTTGGTTCACTTTGCTCCCAGATGGGAACAAATCACAACAGAACAATGGACCCTCTCTATCATTCGAGAGGGTTACAAACTTCATTTCTCCAGCCTTCCTCCCCATCATATGGTGAGACCATTCAATTCTCCCCCATCTCTCCTAACCCTGTTGGGTCAAGAGGTTTCCTCTCTTCTTGCCCAAGGGGCCATAGAAGAGGTTCCTCTTCCTCAACAAGGGTCCGGTTTCTACTCCCCTTATTTTCTCATTCCAAAGAAGACAGGGGGATTCAGACCAATCCTAGATCTGAGAGAATTGAACAAATTTCTCTTCAAGGAGAAATTCAAAATGCTGTCTCTCGGCATTCTCCTTCCTTACCTCCAGGGTCAGGACTGGCTTTGTTCTCTAGACCTACAGGATGCGTATACACATATACTCATCCATCCATCCCACAGAAAGTATCTTCGCTTTCTGTTTCAGGGAAAACATTTCCAATACAGAGTACTCCCCTTCGGTCTAGCCTCTGCTCCAAGAGTATTCACAAAATGCATGGCAGTCGTAGCCGCATTTCTAAGAGGCATGGGAATCTTTGTCTTCCCATATCTGGACGACTGGCTCATCCGAGCTCCAACTCAGTCACAGGCCCAGATTTCCCTGGACCACACAAGGAGCCTTTTGCAGTATCTGGGACTGGTAGTAAACCTTCCCAAGTCCCAACTCATCCCTACTCAATCTCTAGAATTCATAGGGGCCCAGTTGGACACCATCACTGCAAGGGCCTACCTTCCACATGTTCGAGGCCAGCGCCTCCTGAGTTTGGCCTCCCAAGCTCAGTCCAGCACTCACTTGACAGCCAGGGAAATGCTACGCCTACTGGGTCATATGGCCTCCACAGTGCATGTGGTGCCCTATGCTCGTCTTCATATGAGAGCAGCTCAATGGACCCTGGCCACTCAGTGGACTCAGGCGTCAGGAGCGCTCTCAGACCAAATACAAACCTCCGATCGTCTGTTTTGGTCCCTCCACTGGTGGACTTCCACCAAGAATCTGTTGTTGGGGGCTCCATTTCAACCATTGCTACCCCAAGCAACCCTCACAACAGATGCCTCCCAAACAGGGTGGGGAGCCCATCTGCAAACTCTCTCCACTCAGGGCACTTGGTCTCTACAGGAGACCACCCTTCATATCAATCTTCTGGAACTGCGAGCAATTTACCTTGCCCTCAAGGTCTTCCACTCCCTCCTAGCCAACCTCACTGTCCTAGTTCAGACGGACAATCAGGTGGCCATGTTTTACATAAACAAACAAGGAGGGACGGGCTCTCTGTCGCTTTGCAACGAAGCTCTAAGACTATGGGCCTTCGCCAGAGAGCATCAGATTCACCTGCTAGCAGTGTATCTCCCAGGAGTTCAAAACTCTCGGGCAGACAGGCTCAGTCGAGTTCTGCTGCCACACGAATGGTCCCTACATTTGGACCAAATAAACCGAATCTTTCAGGAATGGGGGACCCCGGACATAGACCTCTTTGCAAGTCCGTGGAATGCCAAACTTCCCCGGTTCTGTTCCAGAACTCCGTGTCAGGGAGCTCAGGCTACGGACGCCTTTCTCCTGAATTGGAGTCAGGCATTCCTATATGCCTTTCCACCCATTCCTTTGATTCCCAAGACTCTGTTCAAACTCCAGAGGGATCATGGAACTATGATCCTCATAGCTCCACGCTGGCCACGCCAAGTGTGGTTCCCTCTACTTCTACAGCTCTCCCAGGGATCCTACTTGGATCTGGGAGCTGCGCCAGACCTCCTGTCTCAGGAGGAGGGGACTTTGTGGCACCCAAACCCCAAATCCCTTCACCTCAGTGCTTGGTTACTGAAGGCTTAAGCCTTCAAGACTTTCATCTTTCCCAACCAGTGAAAGATATCCTTTCTGCCTCTAGGAAACCCTCTACCAGGCGTTCCTATGCTTTCAAATGGAAACGTTTTTCCATTTGGTGTGCTCAGCAGGGTCTTGACCCTCTGGCACTTCCTTTGAATTCTCTTCTTGATTATCTCCTGCATCTATCCAATGCAGGCCTCAAGACGAATTCGGTAAGAGTCCATTTAAGTGCTATTGCAGCATCCTTGCAACATATAAATGGACAACCTATCTCCTCTCATCCTCTTGTTGCAAGATTCATGAGAGGCCTGACTCTCACTAAACCTCCCATCAGACCACCCCCGGTCGCATGGGATTTGAATCTAGTGCTCGGTCAACTTATGAAGCCACCTTTTGAGCCAATGTTTTCCACCTCCTTGAAATTTCTTTCCTGGAAGGTCATCTTCCTCATTGCAGTCACTTCGGCTCGCCGCATCAGTGAGCTGCAGGCTTTAGTGGCTAATCCACCTTACACCAGATTTCATCATGATAAGGTGGTCCTTAGGACGAATCCCCACTTTATGCCTAAAGTGGTCTCGCCTTTTCATCTTAATCAAGAGGTATATCTACCTGTCTTTTTTCCAGCTCCTCATGCATCCAATGCAGAGAGGAACCTTCATACTCTGGATTGTAAAAGAGCTCTCGCTTTTTACCTTAATAGGACTCAGCCACATCGAAAGTCTTCTCAACTTTTTGTGGCCTTTGATCCTTCCCATTTGGGACTTCCAGTCTCCAAGCGTACACTTTCCAATTGGATTGCTCAGTGTATTTCTTTTGCTTACCAGAGCAAAAACATTTCTCTGGAAGGCCATGTCACTGCTCACAATGTGAGGGCCATGGCAACTTCTATGGCTCATCTGCACTCTGTTTCCATAGATCAGATCTGTCGAGCCGCTACCTGGGCCTCGGTTCATACCTTCACAGCCCATTACTGTTTGGACAAGGACTCCCGCCGGGATGCCTTGTTTGGCCAGGCTGTCCTCAAGCACCTGTTCCATTCCTAAACAACTCCTGCCCACCTTCCCAGAATGGATGCCTGAGATCCATACGAAGATGGCGAACCTTTACAGGGGATCCCATGCATCTAAGCTAGGGAGTCCCCATATGTGAGGACTTATTCCTGCTTGTTCCTGGAGATAGCACAGTTACTTACCTGTAACAGGTGATCTCTGGGAACAGCAGGAATTAGTCCTCACAAACCCACCCACCTCCCCTAGGAGTTGTATCTTTTATCTATCTATCTTCCTGTCCTCTCTCTGTTGACTCAGCTATAAACTCGAAACTGAGGAGAGCTGTTCAGGAAGGCGGGAAGGCAGTGCGCATGTGCAGTGGGAGGTCCCAAAAGCTTCTATTCTAAGAAGCTGGGGAGCTTTCCCGCACGGGCTCCGTCGGTACCGACGTACCCATATGTGAGGACTAATTCCTGCTGTTCCCAGAGATCACCTGTTACAGGTAAGTAACTGTGCTATATATACTAAAGGAATTACTGATTTGGGCCAAATTAAGTATGTTTAATGGAAACTTTGTGTGTTTGCTCTTAATGGGTATTTTTGGCAACACAAGCTAAATGATGAGATGCAAATACTTGCAAAGCACCTTATGCAAACATAATGCAGGTTGCACTAAATATTGCAGACTACATTATTCCTGGAAAAATAATGCCAGCTTCCATATCATCCCTTCAGTCCAGAACGTATGGGCTGTCTCCCTCCACCAGCAACTGGGGATTGAGCATGTCATAATTCTGATGTCACAGCACAAGAGCTCCCCCTTCCATTCCAGGAGCCAGTATCTGTCCCCAGCAGCAGAAGCAGGAGCTTTCGTGGTGGATGCCACTGAAAGGACTTAGGCCTACCTAAGTAGGGTGGGTTTCTTTTGCAGGAGGCTTGAGTGCAGAAGTTGCAGTATCAGGTGTAGAAATGTCCGGCAATATAGGCACCGTTGGCATGGTACTATCTTTGACTCCTGGGTTCCATGGCAGTGGCCTTGGATCTAGTGTCTTGGGCTCAAGCACACATGAAGCCTCTGCAGCAGGCATTGCTCCCATGGTGGTCACTGCAGTGCCACCTGTTATCCAACAGACAGACACAAATCTCATGGACACGAGAGTGTGGCCGAGTGGTTGCCGTAGTCATCTAGTCACAGATATGCCATTGGAACCGCCAGACTGGATTCTGGTCACAACCAATGTGAGCCTCATGGGATGGGGAGCACATTGCGAATCACAAATCATAAAAGGACAGTGGACCCTGGAGGATAGTTCTCGGTCCATTAATCGCCTGGAGCTGAGGGCAGTCTGACTGGTCTTTCAGTTCTTCCAGCTGCTGATTTACTAGTGAGCAGTGATTCTGCTCTGACAACGGTGCCACAGTGACCTAAATCAGCTGACAGGGCAGCACGAGCAGTTGTACTGTGGTGGAGGAGGTTCTGCCCCTAATTTTTGGAAGGAGCAGAATCTTCAGGACTTGTCAGTGGCTCATCTAGCCGGAAAGGAGAACGTTCAGATGGACTTTCTCATTTGCTACTGGTTGGACCTGGGAGAGTGGGAACTGAATGCGGCTGTCTTTCACGACATTGCTGTTCGCTGGGGCATACCAATCTGGATTTGATGGCCTCTGTGTCCTATGACAGAGCGAACAGATTCTTTAGCAGACGCAGAGAACCCATGTCTGAGGGCCTTGACGCCCTGGCACAAAGGTGGCCGACAGAGGGTCTCCTCTGTTTCCCCTGTGGGACTCATAGGTCACGTACTATAACGCATCGAGCCCCACAACGGGCTGGTGATCCTCATTGCTCCAGATTGGCCTCGTCACCATGGTATGCCGATCTGATCAGGCTCTTGATTGCCAGACCATGGTCCCTTCCAAACAGGGTTAACCTACTCTCGCAGGGGCTTATTCTTATGCCACAGGTTGATAGCTTCTCGCTTATGGCTTGGCTCTTGAGCAGGCATGGTAAAGCGCAAGGGTTATTCAGCACCAGTAGTGACTATGCTCTTGAAGGCCAGAAAGAGTTCTACTTCCTTAGCTTACGTCAGGGTTTGGTGAGTATTTGAGAATTGGTGCTTCAGCCTTTTACATCCTCTCTGCCGAGTATATTGACTTTTCTTCAGGCCGGCCTAGACAGAGGGTTGGCCTTCAACTCTTTTGAAGGTCGAGGTGGCGCCTCTCTCCTGTTGCAGAGGACCGGTGCAGGGTTCCTCGCTGGCCACTCATCCTGATGTGGGTCATTTTCTTAGAGCAGCTAAGCATGTGTGGCCTCTGTTGCAGTTCCTTCTTGGAACCTCACTCTGGTGCTCTCGGCACTATCGGATGCTTCCCTGAAAGACCTTAGATTGCCACCAGGAAGATCGTCTTCAATCTGCTCTGCTCGACTGATTTCAGAACTCCAAGCTCTTTCTTGCAGGGAGCCCTTCCTGGTCATGTCCAGGGAGAAAGTGGTGTTGAGGCCAGTTCCTTTCTGCCTAAGGTGGGGTCTCATTTTTTTTCTAAACCAGTTCGTTTCCCTGCTGGTTTTTCCTATGTCAGGAGTCTCTGAAGATGATCATTAGCCACACTTGCTGGACTTGTGCAGGGTCCTGCAGTATTTAAGTGCACAGAAGCCTTTTGGATATCAGGCTTTTCATTCTGTATGGAGAACCCTGTAAAGGGGAGGCAGCTTCTAAGGTGTTCGTGGCTCGCTGTGTTAAAGAAGCGATAGGCTGAGGCTATCTACTGAAGGGTAAAGAGATTCCGGCTGGTCTGCAAGCGCATTAGACAAGGGTTCAGTCCACATCATAGGCAGATCATGGTCTTGCTTCGCTGGCAGAGATTTGCAGACCAGCGACGTGGTCTGTTGCATACTTTCACATGACATTATCGCCTCAATGTTCAGTCATTGGGCAATGCTCATTTTGGAGCTTCAGTACTTCAAGCCAGACTAGCAGGTCCTTCCCATATTTAGTTACTGCTCTGGAACATCTCATACGGATTGGACTGGACTGGAAGGATGACAAGGAAGGTGAAATTAGATCTTACCTGCTGATTCTTTCCTTCAGTCCCTCCAATCTAGTCCAGGCCCCTCCCTGGTTGCAGTATTTCCTTCACTTTGTCTTAATTCTGGGAGGACGAGGGATGTATCCAGCATTCTTCAGGATAACAACTTGTGGACATCATGGAAAAGGTAAATTTGTTCCCACATGGGGGTGGGTGTCTTGGCATGGATAACTGTCAATCTACTCTTTGTACATAGTTTTGTGATGTGTTGGGTGATGCAGTTGTATGATAAGGTTGTTGTTTTTTTTACAGATATGCTCATGCAGTCTGCTTTTGTCAATAGGATACTGGCTGCTGGAATGGAAGGGGAAGCTCTTGTGCTGTGACGACATAATTCTGGCATGCTCCATCCCTAGCTGCTGGTGGAGGGAGATAACCCATACGTACTGGACTGCAGGGATTCGAGGAAAGACAATTAGCTGCTAAGGTCTTATTTCACCTTTTTCTTTCCTGGGCACATCAGGCTGACACTAGGCCAGTGTTTCTGGAGACCATCTGAAGGGGGCTACTGGTCTATACATAATGCAACTTCCCTCTCCCCACCTGAATAAACTCCCCCTTCTGAACCAGAACCCCGTCTCCTGCTCCTAGTGCTTATGAGGGATCTCCCTATTGTCTAGTGGAGGGGGAGGGCACAGGAGTGATCCCCATAGGTGTTGCCCTGTAGGCTGCAGGCCTTAAAAAATGGCCCTAATAGTACCATCAGGGCTCAAGTTGTCAAATAAAGTGTCTTTATTTAGCAACTTGACACCTGATGTTAGTACTGCAAGACTACTGCCAGGGATTGACTGCCATTATTTTGAAGCCAGGATTACTCCTACCTACCCACTCCCCCAGTAGAAACTAGGGAGGCCACCCATAAGTGTATGGGGTGGTCCTTTTTGGGGGAGGGAGAGTGCTAGATTAGGGGAGCTCTAGATTGGGAGGAGGATGGATTTGGAATGGGAGTTTTGAGGAGGGACGTCTAGTGGAATGATATAGGGAGGGACAGGGATGGACAGGATCATGTGTAGACCACTGGCAACCTATTTAAAAAATAGAGGGCCCAAGTCAAGTCCTCTCTTTGCATTATTGCAGCCAGGAATGTGCAGGATTTCCAGCTGCAGCAGTAGAAGTTGATATTTACTGCTGGAGTTACTAACCTGTACATCACGTAAATATTGCTGCTAAAAAAAAAAAAAAAAAAAAGCATGATTTTACCACAGCTTAGTTACTACAACTCTGAGTCTTAGCACAGTTTGATATTTATGCTCATGATATAGACATTAGCAGTCTATATTTGGATTCTATATTTACTCACTGCCTTGAATTCTGAGTTTGGGTACACAATTTATTTCTCTGCCCAAGTGGGCTTACAATTGAAATTATACCTGAGGAGGTTGAAGATGAAGACTTATCAACATGATTGTAAGGGGATGTCAGTGGAACCCTGCCTTCACTGGTACACTCAGCCTGCTGCCCTAACCACTAGACTGTTTCCCCACTCCTGCCTGCCTGGTACTTGACTTTCCTGTTTCATGCCTTGAGGCAAGGGGAAAAAGTGATTTTGATATCATTAAATCCTTTGTAACATACTGGGTGTGGTTGGGTTTTTTTGTTTTTTTTTTTAACTCCCTCCCCCCCTCCCTTGTTAACTATATTTGCCCACAAACTTCATTAATGAATAAAGTTTACCAGTTGCTGTTATGCCACGATAGCAAATTATTTAACAGGTAATATACAGATGTAATGATCTGAAACGTGCTACTGATTCAGTGTGGAGGGCTGTCTGATATGTAATTTAATTTTCTTTTTTTCTGGGTACTTGGGTACATGTGGTAAAACCCGTTTTGTTTCTACGCTGTCTTGGATTTGATGGTTGTGTTCTGTACTTTCTACAATCTATCTCCTGAAAACCAAGGACATTATCTACCCCTCCATTCCACTGTGAGCTGTTAAAATACTACTAACATTATCAGGAATATTAATGAGATCACAAGTCTCGAAGCACTGTATGCAAGAGGTTACATAATGTTTCCAAGGTTATCCAGAGAATCCCACTTCCCTTTTTCTCTTCAAATATTCTGAAACGTAAAGGGAGGTAAGGGTAACTCTTCTACAAGTAAATGTTAGTTCTGTATGGTTGAAATAAGGAAAATGTTTCCGGAGCTTTACAGAGGGAAGCTGCAATTCTGGGCTTCTATTCCACTGACTTTGAAACTGAACGTGCACTTGATTATTTTTTTTTAGGTCTGGAAGAGGAAGGAAGTTAAGTGGGGACCAAATAACTTTGCCAACTACTGTGGATTATTCATCTGTTCCTAAGCAGGTTGGTAGTGTATGAAAATGGCTGCACAACCTTCAGTCAACAGTGGCTGTATCAGCAGCTGGAATACGTCCAGTAGTGCATTTTACAATATAATTAAAAAAAAAAAATGGAAGTCTGGCAGAACTTGTATATTGGCACACAGTAAATACTAGTTAATGTTTAATGTTCTTCCTTTGCTCTCAGGCGGAAGTGGAAGACTGGAGCTCCTGGGATGAAGAAGCCCCTACAAGTGTAAAGGTTGAAGGTGGTAATGGCAGCGTGATAATGCAGAATACTCCAGAGACAGATGAGATGGACTTCTTCAAAGATATGGCACCAACTATTAGGAAAACTCAAAAAGTAAGTTATTTAGCACCGGGGGGGGGGAGGGGGGGGGGAAGGGAAGAATGTAAAATTTTAGATTCCTTATCGGTCCTCCAGTTTAGTCCTCCACCTCTGGGTTGTGCACCACCTCCTGCAGCTTGGAGACTGGGCATGTCACAAAAATGTGACATCACTGGATGTAATCTGCTGGTCTCTCCCATCATTCCCAGTGTGTCTAGTCTCCATGCAGCAGGAGGACATAGTGAGCCTAAGTGCGGGGCTCACTTGAGAACAGATAAGGAGCAGTTAGATTAGGTTTAGCTGTTTTTTGGATTTATTTGGCATTGAAATTGCATTTTGTATTTTTTTTTGGGGGGGGGCTGTGTCTTAAAAAAAAAAAAAAAAAAAAGACTTAAGCCGGAGAGTGCGGTTTCTTGTGCCTAGCCCTGCTGTCCGGTCAGTTTTAAATTTCTTCTCTTAACACTAATGGCGCAAATCTCTCCTCCCTAATTTGTACGGGGAAGAGCTCAGCGGCTCAAACAGCCGGTTCGGGCTTCGGCGGCATGGGGCTGTCGCAGGCCTGCAGCCTCGCTGGTGTTGGGCCGGAATCCTGCCTGTCGGCTCTCCTCTCGGCTGCAGAACGGAGCTGCGTGGTCTGCCGCACCGCGGGAGCACAGATTGCAGGCTGGCCGGGGTGGCAGTTAGTATGGACAACAGGCCAGAATTTTGAGAGCCGCATAAGTGCCAAATGGGAACCGTTGGGTTTGGCGCCTTTTTTGCTGTGTTCTCAGGCAGCGGCGGCCATTTTGTCAGCGTGTCTTCCTGGCAGCTGAATTTTGCGGCGCTCCGTTCCGCTCAACTTAATGCAGTTTCTTTCACTCTCCTTCATTATTTGGATATTGAAGTCTTTAATTCGGCTTTAATTTAATTTATTTGTGTGTGTGTCATTTCAGGCTCGAAAGGGGAACTGCATTGCTCTGGGAGTTCTTGGGCAGGTAGCTCAATTTTGTTTGCTTATTCAGGTGGCAGAACCACGTTATTGGTGGTACTAGTCAGGTTTCTTTGGTTTGTCTACCAGGGTTCCTGGAAGAAAAAAAAAGAAAAGAAAAGTGAAGTAAAGAGATTAATTGGAGAACTGTCAGTTGAGTGCATAAGACCTAAACTTAAAGGGGCAATGACGTCGCGGCCTCAATGTGTTGTGTGCAGGACCCGCAGAGGGGCTATTGCCGACTCGGGTGTTTGCCGGGGCTGTACGCAAGTTTCTACCAGCATGGAGCAGCAAATGGAAGTTAAGGTAGGACAAGACCTTCAGGAGTCTTCGGCTGTGTTGGACACTGCACCAGGGGCCACTCTCGAGGCATCAACCGGGCCTTCTGGGACCCTTTCAGCTTCGGGGCCGCAGCCTGGGGATTTTTGTCCTGATTTTGTATTGATTATGCATCAGGCATTCTGTTTGCGACGGCAAGGGAAGGTGCCGGAGGCCCTGTCTCTCGCAGGGGCATCGCAGCAGCCAGGCTTCGTTGAGGCAAGTGCCAGTTCTTCAAGGCCTCAAAAACGAGCAAGGATGCGGGAGCCTTCAATCTCTGAGTTAGAGGGGCTGGAGTCGGAGGACAACGAGATCGACCTCAAAGGTGGAGATGAGGAGTTGGAAGAAGGAGAAATTCCTGAGCCAGAGGATCAGGCGAGAATTATTCGGGTGTTCTGGAGGGAGGAGTTGACAGCGCTTATCATGGAATCCCTTCAGACGCTTATGCTTGCCACGGAACAGCCTCTGGAAGACGACAATGGTGAAGATCCAATTATTCAGGCTGTGCGACAAATGCAGGTGGTGTTTCCCGTTCACAAGGTGTTGACAGAATAATACAGGATGAGTGGGATCAGCCAGAAGCAGGGCTCAGAGGTGTTGGCATTATGAACAGACTGTATCCGTTAGCAGATAAGGACAAGGAGAGGTTTCGGTCACCGAGGATTGATGCAGCAGTGTCGGCGGTGACCAAGAAAAAAACACTATTCCGGTAGAAGGCAGTTCAGCCTTGAAGGATGCGCAGGATAGAAAGTTGGATGGTTTGTTGAAGCAATCCTTTGAAGCCAACGCGGTGTCATTGCAGGCCTCCATATGTGGGGCATGGGTGGCAAGAGCTTGTCTTCGATGGTCGCAGCGCTTGCGTCAGTCGGCTCAGCTGGAGCAAGAGGGTCTCAGAAAGCTGGATTGCCTGGAGTCGGGGTCAGCTTATCTGTCGGATGTTCATTATGACTTGATCAGGGCCCTGGCTAATAGTATGGCATCACTTGTTGCCGCTCACAGATCCCTGTGGTTGCAAAATTGGGCGACGGACGGGTCTTCCAAGGCACGTCTCGATAAGCTCCCTTTCAAAGGACGATTGTTGTTCAGGGAGGATCTCGACAAGTTGGTAAAAGACTTAGAGTTTAAAGGGGTCCGACTGCCAGAGGATAAGCCCAAACAGGAGAAGGCCACGTCGACCTTTCGGGGTTCCTTTAGGGATTTTTGGAGATTTCGGACTTCTCAATGGGATGGATTCCATAGGGGAAGATTTGCTTCTCGGTCCCAGGGGTTTAGGGAGTTTCGAGGAGCAGGTAGAGGTTTTGCGACGGCAGCCTTAGCTTCTACTCGAAAGCCACAATGAAGTGAGGGGGGGCGGAGCCAGCAAGACTCCAACATGGCCGCATAAGAATTCTCTCCCGCGGACCCTGACAACTTAATCCTGTGCATCTCTACTGCAGTCCCTCTTTCACAAGTGTGTGGCTGAGCTTGAGCTACTATTTATGGCTGGGAGCAAGCATACTCGGTTGGAGTTCGGGAATCCCCCTGTGTCTGGCTCAAAACGGTCTAAGACCGACTTGCTTTCCCCACAAAAACAGACACCAACGCAAGATACCCCGGGAGGCCTACAGGAGTTGCTGAAGGAGGTACGGGCTATCCGAACGCGTGTGGACTCAAACGGGGACACACTTGTGGAAATGCAAACGGACATGAAGGATTTACGGGTGCAAATGCAGACCCTGACCCTCTGGCTGGAAAAAGCGGAAGCTGCGGTGGCCAGGTTCGAGGAGGGAGTGGTGCAATATGGAATGACAGCCCGAAAAGTGGAGTACCTCGAGAGATCCATAGAGGACATGAATAATAGAGCCCGGCGCAACAATATCCGAATAGTAGGACTCCCGGAAGGCCTGGAAGGGAGGGACCCGATCCGGTACCTGGAGGACTGGTTGCCGCAATTTTTAAAGGTGGACTTTACTCGACCCTTAGAGATTGAAAGGGCGCATCGGATTCCATCCTCTGCCAGTCCGCAAAGCTCTAGGCCGCGCCCGATGATCTTTTGTGTACTGCGACATCAGCAAGCAGTTCAAATCTTAGCGGCCACTAAAGGGAAGCAGCTCCTTTTACCTGAAGGGCGGAAAGTATTTTTCTTCCCTGATTACAGTAAACCTACGGTGGAGAAGAGAAAGCTATTCCTTGCATTAAGATCTCGGTTACAGCATCTCCAGGCCAGATATGGGCTCTTCAACCCTGCAAGATTCAAAGTCACCTTGAATAACTCGACTAAGACTTTTGATGACCCGGCGGCCCTCAAGAGGTTTATTGAAGAACAGGAGTCCCTACTGATGCATCAGAACTAACCGTTTATGTGACTATGCTACTTCTTTACCATTTCGGGAGTGCTGAGTGGGACATTCGCAGATGTGGGATTACCTTTGCCTCGCGGATCGCTTTTCTCTTTACTTGTTGGTGTCATTTTTAGCAAGGCTGCGTATAATGGGTAGTCTTGGGTGGTTCACCAATTGTGCTCTGTCATTATTAAGACCTCTCAGTTTGTACAGAGGGATGTCTCTATTAATGTCTATGATGTTTCCACTTTTTAGACAAGATGCTAGTGTTAACTATATTGTGTATTCAGTTAGTCTAGTTGTAGTGGTTTGTTGGGTCCCGGCTGCGCCATGTTTTAATTGGTCATGCTGTCTCACCCATATTTTTGGCTGTGGGGATGGGGTATGAATGTCGGTTCTCTGGGGGAAATTATTGAAGCATGTTATATGTATACAGATAGTAGATATAGGCAGGAGTCGGGTGCTACTGTTATCCCTTCCTACGGGTCCCAATGGCCACCGGTCTAAAGGTATTGTCCTTAAATGTTAAGGGCATTAAGTCCCCTGCCAAAAGAAAGAAAATTCTATCTTATTGTGGGAGGCAACAGGCTGATTTAATCCTTTTGCAGGAAACACATCTTACTCCTGTGGAGACGTGCAAGCTAGAGAATAAACAATTTAAAGTAATTGGCTCTTCCCCTGCGGTCCATAAGAAAAATGGGGTTGTAACCTTAATCAGGAGGGCGTTGGGGGTAATAGTTGAAAGCTCATGTAACGATGAATTGGGAAGGTGGGTTAACTCCCTAATTCAGGTGGGTGGAAGTTCGCTACTAATTTCAAATGTCTATGGGCCCAACTGTGATGACCCTCTCTTTTTTCGTTCTCTGTCGGGTAAGTTGCAGATGGAGCAACCGGCCCCTATCATCATGGGCAGGGATTTTAATACTGTGGGCGATGCTCTTGTGGATCGCAACCCCGGGAGAGTTGAGAAACCTACTAGAGCCACCTTAGCAATCAGGGCCCTGTGTGAGGCTAATGGCCTGGTTGATGTCTGGAGAGTTTTACATCCGACGGAAAAAGACTTTTACCTTTTTCTCCCCTTTGCACAAATCTTCCTCTCGCGTTGATTATTTCCTAGTGTCCAAATCCTTGGTGGCCTTGAACTGTGAGGCAGGTATTGAGGGTATATGTATTTCTGATCATGCTGCAGTCACCCTGAAAATTGATCTCCCCGGGATAGAGAGGCCTGCCCTGCTCTGGTCGTTTAACAGGGCTTGGCTGGCTGCACCTTCCTTCCAAGAGGAAATACGGGAGACTATACACTCCTATTTTGATTCTAACAAGGTAGGGGAAACGGCAAGTTGGGCCTGGTGGGAGGCCTTTAAGGCCACTCTCAGGGCCGTGATCACCAGCTATTCGATCCGAGAGAATAAAAAGAACAAAGCTCAATTATTAGCCCTGGAAACTCAGATTAAAGCTGGTTGAAAGATTATGGGCTAGGCGGCCAGATCCTAGTATATTAATTAGGCTTCAACGATTAAGATACCAGTATAATGAAATAGTCTCTTCTGAGGTGGATCAAATACTTCTAAAGCAATCTGCCAGATTCCACGTAGAGCGGAACAAGGCCAGCAAATCTCTGGCCGCTGCTCTGAGGGGGAAACAGGAAAAGAAGAGAATTGTGTCTCTCATGGATGCTAGCTTAATTCCACAAACTAATAGTGAACAAATCCTAGATGAGTTTTTAAAATATTATGCCCAGTTATATTCCTCGGATGTCAATCCGGACTCGGATGCTTTTGCGACCTTTGTGAGGGAGCTGCTTCACCCTACTGCGACGGAGCAGCAGGTTAAGAACTTGGGCAATCCATTCTCCAGTAAAGAAATTCGGGCAGCCATTGGCGCAATGTCTGGGGGCAAAGCCACTGGTCCTGATGGTATTCCAGCTGAGTTTTACAAGGTATTCTGTGAGGACCTGCTTCCCCATCTCTTAGTGTATTATGCAGAGTTGATAAAGGGACAGAAGGATACTGGACATTTTTCAGAAGCCACAATTGTGGTTTTGGAGAAGCCAGGCAAAAGTCCTGAGTATGTGACAAATTACCGGCCGATCTCCCTTTTAAACTCCGACTATAAGATCTATGCAAGCATCTTAGCGCAAAGACTTACTAAAGTCATTGAAGACCTTGTCCACCCAGACCAATGTGGCTTTGTCCCCGGGAGATCCAAATCAGATAATGCACGGTTGCTATGTAATTTATTAGAGGGGGCCGCGACTAACCCTTTACCTTATATTGGTCTCTCACTTGATGCAGAGAAGGCCTTTGATAGGCTAGAGTGGCCCTTTCTTTTTATGGTGTTGCAATGGTTCGGTCTTGGGGAAGAGTTTATTAACATGGTAAAAGTTCTATATGCCAACACTAGCGCTCTCATATTTGCCAATGGTATCCTCTCTCACTCCTTTTCGCCCTGCCCCCCTCTCCCCTTCTGTTCAATTTAGCTTTGGAACCATTAGCTATTGCTCTCAGACAGAAGAAGGAGATTTCAGGCTTTAAGTTGGGAGACCTGCAGGTGAAGCTATCAGCTTATGCTGATGACCTTCTCTTATTCACCCAACCAGAGGAACTACCATCAATATTAACCTTATTTGACTCCTACTCCTCCATCTCTGGATATAAAATTAACTGGGCCAAATCTGTAGCATTCCCAATGAACAATGTCTCTAATTCGTCCCTTTTGGCAGACTTCCCCTTTAGATGGGAGTCAGACAAATTCACATACTTGGGCACTCAATATTGTGCCTCCAGGGAGGATACAATTCATTCTAACTTAGCAGGGCTCCTATTGTTGATCCGTAAGAGGACCCTTACTTGGTCACCTCTTCTCCTCTCTTGGTGGGGCAGACCTGAGACCATAAAAATGACCTTAACTCCCAAAATTAACTATATACTGAGCATGCTACCCTTTGAGCTTCCAAGGAGAGCTTATGTTGATCTCGAGAGAGCACTGTTGGACGTCCTTTGGAATGGGAAGCGTCCGAGAATAGCCACCAAAAAGCTCAAGGCCTCCAAGGATAAGGGTGGCGTTCAATTCCCTGATTTTCAAAGATATCATCAAGCACTCCTTTTAAAGCAAGGGGCTTTGTGGGCGGGTGTGGAGGGCTCGGAGCCAAGACTGACGTGGCTGGCAGTGGAAGAGAGGTTAGCGGCCCCATTCCCCTTACGACATCTGTTGGGTATGCAATTCCCAGGAACCTCCGAGGTGGGGGGGGGGGGTATTTTGGCTACCCAAGCAGCCTTCCTGCAGTTAGTAAGGCTAGTGGGCAATAAAGATTCCTTTTCGAGGCTAGACCCGCTATGGTGGAACCCATTGTTTAAGATCCGGGGCCGTGAGTTCGCCTGGCGCAGGTGGATGAAATGTGGCATATGGTCGCTGGGACAGTTAGTAGGGGATATGGACTGGAAGGATTTTTCCTCTTTGCAGAAGGAATTCTCCCTCCCATCCTCTTGTCATTTCCAATGGTTGCAACTTAGACATTGTTTAGCTGCAAGGGGGGTTAGGGGGGTCTCTATGTCCCCTGTTGGAGCTCCCCATAGTATAATTCAGGGGTCCATCGGGCAAAAGGGTGCTATGTCTTTTATTTACAGATCTATTAGGGATTTCGCCCCGCAGACTCTTACGGGATTGGTTAAAACTTGGGAGTCTGATCTGGCAGTTGAGACACAGCCTAATGTGTGGAAAGTGCTGTGGGGTCCCATTACAAGGACTTCGAGATCAGCCGCACTTACCCAATCTACCCCCGTTAAGGTTTCTAAGTGGGATAAACTATCGGCAGGCAGATGTTGGTCCTGTCAAATGGAAGCGGGCACCTATAGGCACATGTTCTTTGATTGCCCTTTACTTCAAGGTTTCTGGCGGAGCATATGGCTTCGGATCCAGACAATTCTCGACATTTCCTCTGCTCTTTCATTGGCCACGGTATTGTTGAGGTCTACTGAGCCCTCTTTAAACCTGCCCAAGGAAAAATCATTTTTGTTGAATTTCATGATTGCTATTGCACTTAAGCTTATACTTTCTCATTGGAAACACTTCCGGTCACTGCATTCAGATTGCTGGTGTAATTCAGTTTGCTATTATGCTAAATTGGAGAAAGTTTATAGTAAACTCCACCATCCGGGCAAAACTGATTTAAATGTGCATAGATGGTCGCTCTTAGACCAATATTGTGCCCGGTCTTCCACCTGCTGACGGAGAGATGTCTGGAAAATTAATCCATTGGGACAATATCGACTTCTTTATTTACTCTGTATGTTGAGTTTTGAGATGAAAAGATGTTTAGCAGCTCCTCAGAGAACCGGGGGTTGGGGGGAGGGGGGACTGTGTTTTGGTTGGCATATTTCATTGGCTAGTAATTCCTTGTTGTGATCATGGTTTTATTTGTTTTGTATGTCTGTTAAAAATCTAAAGATTTAAAAAAAAAAAAAATGAAGTGAGGGGGACCTCGGCAGGAAGTTTTCCGATAGGCGGGCGACTTCGGAACTTTCTTCCTGCCTGGGTCCAGATAACGGGTGACCAGTGGGTCTTAGAAATAATCTGGGAGGGCTATGCGCTGGAGTTCGTACGGCCAGTTCAGGATTTGTTTGTGCAGTCGCCCTGCAGAGGACGGCAGAAAGTCCAGGCAGTCCGCCACACGCTGGATCGGCTGTTGCTCTTAGGGGGTTCGTTCCGGTGCCCAAAGAAGAGTATGGCGGGGTCGATACTCAATTGATTCTGTGTTTCCAAAGAAGGACGGTTCGCTTCATCAGATATTAGATCTAAAAGGGGTAAACCGCTGTCTGTGTACTGCATTTCAGGATGGAAACATTGCAGTCCGTCATTGTAGTGGTGCACCAAGGGGAGTTCTTGACTTCCCTCGACCTCATGGAGGCGTATTTACATGTACCGATCAGAGCGATTCATCAAAGGTTGCTGTGCTTTGCTCTCCCGTGGGGGCACTATCAGTTCCAAGCGTTGCCCTTTGGTCTAGCAACAGCGCAGCAGACGTTCACCAAGATCATGGTGGTAGTTGTGGCGGCGTTGTGAAAGGAAGGAATTCTGGTTCATCCCTATCTCGACGATTGGTTGATTCGGGCAAAGTCCAGAGCCGAGAGCGTACAGGTTACGGGCAAGGTGGTGAGTTTCTTGGAGAAGCTTGGCTGGGTAGTCAATACCAGCAAGAGCCATCTTATTCCATCCCAGAGCCTCGAGTACCTTGGGGTGCAGTTAGAAACACAGAAGGGAGCAGTTTTTCTGCCGGATCGTCGGGCCCTAGCCCTCCGTCAAGTGATTCGCCAATTCAGGGCCATTCTGGCTCCGTCGGCCTGGAATTATCTCCGGGTGTTGGGTACGATGGCGGCGTCCTTGGAGGTGATTCCTTGGGCCAGAGTTCATATTGAGACCGTTGCAGTGTTCGTTGCTTCACTGTTGGTCTCATCAAGCCGACCCGCTGAGCAGATGGCTGCCCTGCCCGCTCGGGGTCCGGGTGTTGAGGTGGTGTCTAATCCCGGAATGGTTAAATGCTGGGATACCCCTGGAACAGCCAAAGTGGCTGCCATTATTGACAGATGCAAGCCTCGCGGGCTGTGGGGCGCATTGCGGGGAGCTTTTCACACAGGGTCGATCAGCTCAGGAGAGCGTGTGGTCAATCAACAGATTGGAACTCAGAGCGATGACATTAGCGTTGCAATCTTTCGAGGAAACGGTGCGGGGTCGAGCAGTCAGAGTGCTATCGGACAACTCCAACGGTGGCTTATCAATCGGCAAGGTGGTACAAGAAGTACGGCCATGGAAGAGGAGGCAGAGGCGCTCTTTGCTTGGGTTGAAATTCTGCAAGCAATCTCGGCAGCACACATTGCCGGGAAGGACAATGTGACGGTGGATTTTCTCAGCAGAGTCCAGGTGGATGCCGGCGAATGGAAGTTGCATCTGTAGGTTTTTGCACAGGTGGGGACCGCCGGTAATGGATCTCATGGCGACCTTTCACTCAGCAAAAGCCAGTCGGTTCTTCAGCAGACTGCGAGAAAGGATGTCTGAGGGGATCGATGCCCTGTTGCAGTGCTGGCTGGTATTGGGGCTTCTTTATGTAGTCCCTCTGTGGACGCTCATAGGTCGGGTGGTGCAGCGTATCGAGGCTCACTCGGGGAGAGTGTTGCTGGTGGCTCCAGACTGGCCAAGATGGCCGTGGTATGCTGATCTCATCCGCCTCCTCGACGGGGACCCGTGGCGGACAGTCTGTTACTTCAAGGTCCTCTGCGGATACCTCATGTGGATCGGTTCTTGCTTACGGTCTGGCCAATGAAAGGGCGCGTTTGAAGAGAGAGGGTTACTCAGGAGCAGTCATTGCGACCTTGCTTAAAGCATGGAAGTTGTCTACGTCTCTAACATATGTTCACATCTGGCACATCTTTGAGGACTGGTGTTCCAGAAGGCAAGTGTGCGCGGCGACTGCATCCGTTTCGGTGATTTTAAGCTTTCTGCAGGACGTTTTCGAGAAGGGCCTGGCGGCCAGTTCCTTGAGTACAGTTAGCCGCGCTGGCATGCTATAGAGGCAAGGTGCAAGGAATAGTGCTCAGGGCACATGCTGACGTGTTACGCTTTCTCAAAGCAGTGGCCAAGTTACGTCCCCCTCATAGGATTGTGGTTCCTCCATGGGATCTCAACTTGGTGTTAGCTGCTCTGGCTAAGGAACCTTTTGAGCCCTTAAAGCAGGCATCCGTGAAGGATTTGACTTTGAAGACTGTGTTTTTGGTGGCCATTTGTTCAGCAAGGCAAATTTCTGAATTATAGGCGTTGTCTTGTAGAGAACCATTTCTATCTTTTTCTTGGGAAAAGTTGGTACTTCGTCCAGTTCCTTCCTTTTTGCCCAAGGTAGTTTCTCTGTTTCATTTAAATCAGACGGTTTCTCTTCCGGTGCTGGGTTCGATAGAGGGTAACGCAGCGGACCAGGGATTTCGCCATTTGGACTTAAAGCAAGTGTTACGTCAGTATTTGAAGGTCTCCGAGGTTTTTTACAAATCCGACCGTCTGTTTGTTATGTTCGGGGGATCCCGTAAAGGGGAGGCAGCGGCAAAAGCCTCCATTTCTCGATGGATTAGAGAGGCGATTGCTTCGGCATATCTGTTGTCGGGGAGACAGGTGCCAGCTGGATTGCGAGCTCATTCTACCAGAGCGCAAGCGGCTTCATGGGCGAAACACAGTTTGGTGTCGCCTGTGGAAATTTGTAGGGTGGCTACTTGGTCGTCTCTTCACACTTTCAGTAAACACTACTGCCTGGATGTATTGGCAGCAAAGGATGCTGTATTTGGGGCGGCAGAGTGGCAAGCCGGCTGGAAAGGTCCCTCCCAATAAGTACTGCTCTGTTACATCCCAGAGGTGGAGGACTAAACTGGAGGACCGATAAGGAAATGGAAATTACACTTACCCGGTAATTGTTCTTCCTTGAGGGACGACAGTTTAGTCCTCATTCCCACCTGGGGTAGTATGCTAAGCAGTGGAGGTTCAGCCGGGAGAAGGTTGAGATTACCGGTAGGTAGAGGTTTTTATGATTTTTGTACTTTTTTTCTGGTTCTTGTCTATCTTTCTGGCGCAGGCGGAAGGAGAAGGCACAAGAAGAGATGCCCCTCTTCCGCGACAAAGTCTTTGTTATGAAGTAGTTCTTATACATTCACTTAATGTTGGGTTCTTTATTAGCTACTTATTTGTTGCTCCTTGACGTGTGCTTTGTCAATAGTTCACTGGGAATGATGGGAGAGACCAGCAGACTTACATCCAGTGATGTCACATTTTTGTGACATGCCCAGTCTCCAAGCTGCAGGAGGAGGTGCACAATCCAGAGGTGGAGGACTAAACTGTCGTCCCTCAAGGAAGAACAATTACCAGGTAAGTGTAATTTCCATTTGTTTCTTTTCTTTTTAGGGTTTTGCTTTGCCTTTGAAGGACAAATTCTTAACTGTTCCCAAACTGTGGGAAGAACTCCCCCATTTTATAGAATCAGAGGTCTATATGTCTTGTCTTAACATAGGTTTAAAGATCTTGGCCAAGACATTAGTAGATTGGTTGACTGGGCTGCAGTGGCAAAAGAAGCTGGTGGAGTAAAGAAAATTGCCTTGCGTTATCATCAAGTAATAGTACTATAGAGGGCCACATAGCTGAAGTTCTAATAGCCTGTAAAATTCTCCCGGTAGACTATCTTACCCGGGAGTTTTAGGTACATTAAGATGTATTGTGTGCCAGATCTCCTCCATAGTCATGGGGCTATTTAGGAAATCTTGCTCTATTGGAGACAAGCTAGGAAGAGCTCATTTTATCAGGTTAACGTTTAATATGATGATCATCGATATCAGTACACAAATAGTTGAGCCAAGTAGTCCACAAAGTGTTGAGCAATCCCTGGGCCAGTGCATATCATGGCCATTAGCATCTACCAGTTTCCACAAAACTTGGGCCTAGCCATCGTTAATCTTGCCAACAATTTATCAGGCTTATTGCCATATTTAAAAAGCTTATATTTATTATAAAGATATTTCTTAGTATGCTCTTTTGAATTTGAGTATTTAAAGTATCATACAATCTCCAGGAACAAGCAGGAATGAGTCTTCACATATGGGTATCGTCGGTACCGACGGAGCCTGCGCGGGAACGCTCCCCAGCGTCCAATAAGAAAGCTTTTGGGAGCATCCCACAGCGCCTGCGTGCTGCCTTCCCGCCTTTCCCAACCGCGCCTCTCCAGTTCTTCTTTAATGCGGAGCCAGCAGGTCGTGTTCCTGTCACCGCAGAAGAAGCTCTTTATTTTTTCTTAATTCTTTTGTGTCGCGTCTGCCTTCTTCGACGTCGGACCGGTACCGCCGGTCTTTTCTTTTCTTTCTTTCAAAAAAAAAAAAATTTATCTTTTCGTCACTATGCATTTTCAGTTTTTGGGCCTTAGGCCTAAAAATATTTTCCTCATGGAGAAGCCCGCTTCCGGGTTCAAAAAGTGCACAAAATGTGGCGGCACTATTTCTGTCACAGACACCCATGACTGGTGTCTAAAATGTTTGGGGCCTGACCATTCCATCACGGATTGTATGTCCTGTACCATGATGTCTAAAAGAGGTCGGCAGAACCGAGCAGCCAAGCTCAGTACCCTGTTTCCCTCTGATGCAGCTTCGGTGGCATCGACGTCTTCCAGGGCTGCTGCTTCCTCCCATGGATCTCAGGTAACCAAGCATAAATCTAGCCGGTCCTCGAAGGGTAGATCTCCCTCCAAGCATCGAGATGCCTCCGGGCTTGCCCTCGAGGATTCCGCACCGGCAAAATTACCCCGGCGGGAAGCTCTGGCTTCCAAAGCGTTATCTATGGGGTCACAGGTTGACATCGATGGCTCGGCCTCGACAGATCACCTGTTGCCGTGTTCTGGGGTACCGGTGGCTCCCACTGGTACTGACATCCAGACATTGGTGGCGTCGATGGATCAGAAGATTCTGGCCATGCAGCGCACCCTATCGGCATTCATACAGGCTGCGACGCCTCCGGTACCGCAACAATCCCCGTTGGTACCGGCTCCGACACCGGCATCACTCCCGGTGCCGGTACCGATTGCATCGACTTCGGTGTCGACTGCAACGGTACCCTGTCCTAGGATGCCCATCGGTACCGAACCGGTACCGGTTACTCCCTATACCGATCCTACTCGGTACGGCTATCGGGCTTTACAGGAGCATCCAGACAGGTGATAATTCGATTCCTCTGAAGACTCTGAGTCTGAGGGTTCTGTCGAGGCATCGATACTTCTTCCTCAGGAGTCGTCTTCTCCTAAACGAAGAAGGTCTCCTTCAGAAGACTTGTCTTTTCAAGACTTCATTAGGGAAGTGGCTAGGGGCCTCTCCATCACAGTGGCCCCTGAGTCAGAACCCAGAGCCAAGGAGTTAGATATTTTACAATATCCTAAAACTCCTAAAGAGGCAGCTACTTTACCTATCCATGAGATTCTGTATGATCTCATGTTGAGGATGTGGGAGACACCTCTTACCACCTCTCCTCATTCTCGCAGGCTAGACACCATGTATCGTGTCCCTCCTTGTCCTGGCTTCCACAAGGCTCAGCTTCCTCACCACTCTATTGTGGTAGAGTCTGCCATGAGAAAGATAGAGTGCAAAGAGACACTCATCTAATCCAGGGCGTGAATGCAGGACCCTAGATGCTTTTGGCCGAAGGGTTTTCCAAGCTTCTATGCTAGCTGCCAGGATCAACTCCTATAGTCTCTATATAGGAATGTTTCTAAAAGAAGTCACACATCTGCAGACTTTAACCCCTTTTATTTCAGAGGATAAAAGGCAGGAGTTTCTCACTTGGCTCAAACATGCCCAAGATGCCTCCATATTTTCCAACCATGCAGCCTTTGACTCTTTTTTTGAGTGTGTAAGCAGAGCTTCGGCTATTGCCATAGGGGCACGCAGAATTGCTTGGCTACAAGCTTCTGATTTGGAGCTCTGGGTACAAGATGAATTAGGGAATATCCCTTGTACAGGTGAAAACCTTTTTGGTAAGGATTGGCAAGCAAAGGGCAAACAGATGGATGCTGAAAACTCTGCTTTGGATCGACTTTCAAAGTCTACCTCTGCTCCTGTTAAGAAAAGATTGTTTAAAAAGACATCTTTTTCCAAAAAGGGAAGATACTATCCTGCTTATGGTCAGCAGGCATCTTCTGCAGGTCATTTTGCTGCAAAGCGTCAGCAACCACCTAAACAGGCCAAATCAAAGGCTGCTAGGCCTGCCATAATCCAGCAGCCTCAGCCTCCTCAGGGCCTTTGACTTGCAGCTAGAGAACTTAGCCTTTCTGGCTCTCGAGGAACCAGAGCCCCTTACCATCCCAGGAAGGTTGACTTATTTTGCTCCCAGATGGGAACAAATTACAGCAGAGCAATGGACACTCTCTATCATAAGGGAAGGGTACAAGCTTCATTTCTTAAGCCTTCCCTCTCACACCATAGTGAAACAGTTCAATTCTCCAACATCTCTCCTCGACCTTCTGGGTCAGGAGATTGCCACCCTTCTTGCCCAAGGGGCAATAGAAGAAGTACCTCTTCTTCAGCAAGGCACAGGGTTCTACTCCCCTTATTTTCTTATTCCAAAGAAAGCAGGGGGCTACATTGCCTTGGAAGAAAGGCCTGGCAATGTACTTCCGGTGACACTGCCAAGAAAACCCAGGAGCTTCTGGGTCGCATTGCATTTACAGACCCATCTTAGATCTCAGAGAATTGAACAAATTTCTATTCAAGGAGAAATTCAAGATGATTTCTCTCGGTGCTCTGCTTCCATACCTTCAGTCAGGACTGGCTTTGATCTCTAGATCTCAAGGATGCGTACACCCATGTCCTCATCCATCCAACACACACAAGGTTCCTTTTTGGAGAAAAGCACTACCAATACAGGGTGCTTCCTTTCGGTCTGGCCTCCGCACCAAGGGTGTTCACGAAATGCATGGCAGTAGTAGCTGCATTTCTACTCACCCTGGGAATATTCCTTTTCCCATATCTAGACGACTGGCTCATTCGAGCTCCCTCTCAGTTGGAGGCCAAGACTTTTCTAACCTGCACAATGCGTGTCCTTCAGTATTTGGGACTGGTAATAAACATCCCAAAATCCAATCTCACCCCTACTCAATCTCTGGAGTTTATAGGGGCTGTCCTGGATGCCACAACTGCAAGGGCCTATCTTCCTCAGGCTCGTTGCCTACGCTTGGTGCAGTTAGCCTCCCAAATACAGTTAAAGTCCCATTTAACTGCTCAGGAAATGTTACAACTCTTAGGCCACATGGCATCCACCGTGCATGTGGTTCCATATGCTCGCCTTCACATGAGGGCAGCTCAATGGACTTTGTCCACCCAATGGACTCGGGCATCAGGTTGCCTGTCAGACAAAATAGCAAACGCCAGTCGCCTTTTTTGGTCTCTCCAGTGGTGGAAGTCCTCTCAAAACCTGTTGCTGGGGTCCCCTTTTCAACAGTCTCTTCCCCAAGCAACCATTACAACAGATACCTCTCCAATGGGTTGGGGAGCTCATCTGCAAATTCTCTCCACCCAGGGCATCTGGTCTCCACAGGAGACTTCTCTACACATCAATCTCTTGGAACTCAGAGCAATTTTCTTAGCTCTGTGTTCCACTCCCTGCTCAGCTACAGGACAGTCCTCATCCACATGGACAACCAAGTAGCCATGTTCTATGTGAACAAGCAGGGAGGGACTGGCTCTCTGTCAGTTTGCAACGAAGCTTTGCGACTGTGGGCCTTCGCCAGAGAGCATCAGATTCATCTTCTGGCAATATATCTTTCAGGCGTTCAAAACTCTTGGGCAGACAGACTCAGTCGAGTTCTGCTTCCACATGAGTGGTCCCTCCACATGGACCAGGTAGCCAGGATTTTTCAAATTTGGGGAACCCCGGACATAGACCTCTTTGCAAGTCCGTGGAATGCCAAACTTCCCCGGTTCTGTTCCAGAATTCCGTGTCAGGGAGTTCAGGCCAAGGATACCTTCCTTCTTCACTGGGGTCAAGACTTCCTTTATGCCTTTCCACCCATTCCCCTAATTCCCAAAACACTTTTCAAGCTTCAGAGAGACCAAGGTTCCATGATCCTCATAGCACCACATTGGCCACGCCAAGTGTGGTACCCTCTACTTCTGCATCTCTCTCAAGCTCCCTCCCTGGAATTGGGCTCTGCACCAGATCTTCTATCCCAGGAAGACGGAACGTTGTGGCAGCCAAACCCCCAGTCTCTCCATCTCGCGCCTGAGGGCCTCGCAAGAGGGCCCTTTGGCGTGACCCTTAGACGGGGCACGTCAGGCGAGAAACAACCTGCAACCTACCGATTAATTAGCAAGTGCAGCACCAGAGCCACAAACATCGCTACTCGGCAGATGTCGACATCTTTAAAATCCCCTGTTCAGGGTAAGAGCACCGTCGTCGCTGCAACCAGCTGCCCTAATTGAGTGCTCCGGTCCAATCGGGGCTGTGGGAGGAGGGGCAGCAGCAGCTCAAAAGCAACCCGCCACCAGGCAGGCCCGCGCCGGAGGGCCCTTAATCTTCCTTAGGCGTGGCCCACTCGACCTGAATAAAATACAAAAGCAGCTCAACAACCATAATCTTCCATATTCGTCAAAACCCCCAGGAAGAGCTAGATCACCACCAGCGACTCCATTGAACAAAAGAGAGCCCTCTACCTACTTCAAGAACAGCCGAATAAACAGCAGACCGCTCCGAACATTAACCCCACAACGGAGCTCACTGGAAGAATCCCTCTCTCCACTGCATCTCCCGGCTCGCAGACCAGCAGCTGAAGCAGCAGATCGCTCAGCACACGTGCTACCGCACATAACTCCGTGTGACCCAGCTACTCACCACATCATCGCCTACTCCTGCCCACTCCGGGCAAAAATCTCTACCGAACTCAACCATTGCAAGTATACCATTTACAAACTCTATCTTAAAGGACTCTGTGTACAGACTAAAAACTGGCCACACCTTGACATTAAGTTTATTCTATTGCAGTAAAGTGAAATTTAATGCAATCAAAATTGATGTTATACAATTGCACTTTTGAATTGCCTCACTGCTGCACAACACTTAGTCATTATCAGCAGCCTTAACACATTCTACTTCTGTTTTTTTGCAACCAATCTCCCAACTACTACGGTTTTAACCACCTCCCAGCTTCTTACTGTAGTCAGTATTTAGCAATTTCTACATTATACTATCTACCACATAGCTACTTGCTGTAGACAGTATCTAGCATCTAATAGCTGCTGTTACTAAGTTCCACACAGATAATCACTGTTCTCAGTATCTGGCAATTGTGTTTAGTAGCTAGCAATTGTTACACTACAATTACTGTTGTCAGTAGTTTTTTAGTATCTACCAATCGTTGCACTAAAGATACTGTTGTCAGTAGTTCCACATTCACTTTCATACACTCACATTAAGCTGAGCCAAATACAGAAAATGCCTCACCCTAATATGATCATACGAATATCATACACCTGTATATTATTAGCAATAATAATAATTGACCTATCCCTATGTTTAAACCACAAAAATCACATGACTATACCTATAATACACACACATACTCGAAATGACTGCCACATAGGACACACTCATCAAAACTACTCAAAAATTAACTATCACAGACTAATACACATACAACAAACAAACACACATCAAACAGATAAGAAAATCTGTTCTAACTACTCATCCTCCCTATCATGCATCCTCATTAATGCAAGATCAATGAAAAATAAACTACCCATATTTAATGACCTGATAACTGACTTAAAACCTGACATTTTATGTGTCAGAGAGACATGGCTCACTGAAACAGATACAGTCTATCTAAATCAACTTGATAAAGAGAACTATGACTCATTCTACAAACATAGATCCAATAAAAAAGGTGGTGGAGTCCTAATGATGACAAAAAAAACATTAAACGCCAAGTCAATCCAATCAAATATCAATAATAACATAGACACATTATTAATAAAAATTGGCCTCATAAAAATTTGCTTAATTTATAGACCCCCAAACAATAAAACAGATGGCCTGGATTCCCTTATTGAACTTCTCAGTTCATCTACTGATCAAAATCCTGTAATCATGCTAGGCGATTTTAATCTTCCGTCACTACCAACACTAGATTCTAAATTATTCCTAGACACCATAGCAGACATAGAGTACCATCAAATAATTAAAACTGCAACACATATCAAAGGAGGTACACTAGATTTGGTTCTTCTCCCTGAGATATTCTTCAAGCTAGTTAACCCAAATTCCATTGAATGCACAGAGACACCTTGGTCTGATCATTCTATCATCAAAATAAATCTCACATATCCCATCCCCAGCGTCAATAATTACATAAGAAGTTCCCCCACTACAAAATACAAAAAATTTAATGAAACAAACTTCCTTGACTCAACAATCCCCTACTTCTTATCAACAACTAATTTGGATGATGCTGTTAATAACTGGAATGATACTATTAATAATGCAGCTAAAAATAGTCAACCAAATAAAAAGACCATATACACCAAAACAAATAGTTCACCATGGTTCAATAGCACTCTAAAACAAATGAAAAAAGAATTAAGAAAACTTGAATCAAAATGGAGGAAATCCAAGTTGTCTGTACACAAGGAAATATACAATAACTATCTAACAAAATATAAGGAAACAATAGACAGCACAAAGAAAAATTATTACGCAGCAATCTTAACAAAATCATACAATAGACCTAGAGAGTTATTTTCCATAGTCAGAAAATTAACTAATAATGAGCAAAATTCTAGCAACGAAATCACTGACATCTCAGTTCAAACCCTAGCTAATCATTATCAAAACAAATCTAAGAAACCTGCCATGCCCTCAGAAAATATCAACTTCAACTTCACCTGTCAACCTGTAGATGAATGGTCAGAATTTTACCCCATATCAAAAGCGTCATTAAAAACAATCATCTCCAACCTAAATACCACAACTTCGTACTTAGATCCATGGCCAGTATCATGGATAAAAAACACACTGCCAACTCTACTATCCTATATTCTACCAATAGTAAACCTCTCACTCACCCAAGGATACCTTCCATCCCCGCTCAAACATGCACAAATACATCCAATTTTAAAGAACTCCAAACTAGATAAAACATCGCCAACATCATATAGGCCCATCTCTAGCATACCATTCTTGGCCAAAGTAATTGAAAAGGTAGTACAACTACAGACACAGGAATTTATAGACTTATCTTACCCACTCGATGAACAACAATATGGTTTCCGGCCCTGCCATGGAGTAGAAACACTTCTAACAGTATTAATAGATACACTCCTAAAAGGAATTGACAATCACAAACAGGCGTTCATTCTCCTTTTCATCGACATATCAGCAGCGTTTGATAGCGTGCATCACTCAGTTTTGCTCAACAACCTAAGGCAGATAGGCATAAACTCCACCGTACATAAATGGTTCACCTCATATTTACATAACAGAACACAAAATGTAAGAACAGGTACCCAAACATCCAACACATACAAACAAGAAATAGGGTTACCACAAGGGTTCAGCACTTTCAGCCCTACTTTTCAATATCTATATAAAACCGGTCTGTAACATCTTTAAAAAATTTGGAGTACAATATCACCTTTATGCGGATGATATCATGATGTACATTCCTTTTACGATTCCTAACCTACCGATTCAACTTCTATCAGACTGCTACAATGAAATCACACACTGGCTAAAAACCCCAAACCTCCATATTAACCACGCTAAAACTGAAGTCTTAATTGTAACAAAAAAACCATTCATTCACTCCTCCAACCCACATAACACTACAAAACCAAGAAATTAAAATAAAAAATGAAATAAGATATCTAGGTGTTATCTTAGATACACACCTTACTATGGAAACGCACATTAGAAATACATTAAAGAAAATCTACTTCAAACTTAAAATCCTCAAACAATTACGCCCCCTTGTATTTATACAAGATTTTATCAATATAATACAGGCTACCATAACTCCCCACTTCGATTTCGCCAACTTAATACTTATAGGCATTTCTAAACAAAACATCAAAAGGATCCAACTTGCGCAAAATGCAACAGCTAGAATTATATTAAAGATAAATTCACTCCAACACATTACACCGATACTAGCATCCCTTCACTGGTTACCAATACAAAGCAGGATAACATACAAAACAATAATAACTACATTCAAAGCCCTAAATGACATGGCCCCGAAGACACTCTGTAACCTAATAAGCAAAGAACCACCTAAGCCCACTCATAGAAAAGGACAATCAAATAAACTTAAAATGCCGAAAGAATATATAAGAACTCACAAATTAACAAATAATAGAGCCTTTTCCCACATAGCCCCAACAGTCTGGAACTCATTACCAGAGGACTTACGATCACTAACAGAGATAACAGAATTCAGAAAAAAATTGAAAACATACTTATTCACTAAACGCTATAATACCATGGAAAACCTTCCACTCAACTTAGATAATGGCTAAACACGAACCTGCCCAAAATAAAGTTTATACTCCCTACTACAAACAATACATACAAAACTTAAATGTATAATCACTCCACTCTTATGCATTGAAATTCTACCTGTATATAGTTACAACTGTCATAATCTGTATATAGTTACAACTGTCATAATCTGCCTATGTTATAGGGACAGTACTTTTGTTTTAACTGTTACACATTCTGTCTTAGTTGAATTATTGAATTATTCCGCTTAGTTTTTAAACCCGTTGTTGTGTAAGTTAAGATGTTCTATGTAAAAAGTTATCATTGTTCTATGTAAAACAAGCTCTGCATTGTTGACTGTTGTTGATTGTACACCGCAACTGATCGCTGGAAGATGCGGTATATAAATAAGTGTTAAATAAATAAATAAAAATAAATAAATAAAATAAATCTCAGGGCCTGGTTGCTGAAGGCCTAGTCCTTCAAGTTTTTCATCTCTCTCAGCAAGTCAGAGATATTCTTCATGCTTCTAGAAAGCCTTCCACTAGACGTTCTTATGCTTTCAAATGGAAAAGATTTACCATTTGGTGTTCAGAGAAGGGTCTTAACCCTCTTGCAATACCTCTGAATTCTTTACTAGAGTATCTTCTGCATCTATCCCATGCAGGCCTTAAAACGAATTCAGTAAGAGTCCATTTCAGTGCTATTGCAGCGTCCCTCAAGCCTCTCAATGGACAGCCTATTTCCTCTAATCCTCTTATAGCAAGATTCATGAGAGGCCTTCTTTTAACTAAACCTCCCATTAGACCACCTCCAGTGGTATGGGACTTAAATCTGGTTCTTGGCCAGCTTATGAAGCCACCCTTTGAACCTTTAGCCACTACCTTCTTGAAATTTCTTTCTTGGAAGGTTATCTTTCTCATTGCAGTCACCTCAGCACGTCGCATCAGTGAGTTGCAAGCCTTGGTGGCTAATCCTCCTTATACAAGGTTCCATCATGATAAGGTAGTCCTCAGGACCAATCCACACTTTATGCCCAAAGTGGTCTCGCCTTTTCATCTGAACCAAGAGGTATACTTACCTGTCTTTTTCCCAGGACCTCATGCATCAAGTGCAGAGAGGAATCTTCATACTTTGGATTGTAAAAGAGCTCTCGCCTTTTACTTACAAAGAACACAGCAACATAGAAAGTCTTCTCAACTCTTTGTTGCTTTTGATCCTTCCCATTTAGGACTTCCAGTTTCTAAGAGAACACTGTCCAACTGGATTGCTCAATGTATTTCTTTCGCCTACCAAAGTAGGAACCTTTCTCTGGAAGGCCAAGTGACAGCTGACAATGTGAGGGCCATGGCAGCCTCAATGGCTCATCTAAACTCTGTGTCCATCGACCAAATCTGTCGAGCGGCCACCTGGGCCTCGGTTCATACCTTCACAGCCCATTACTGTTTGGACAAGGACTCCCGCCGGGATGCCTCGTTTGGTCAGGCTGTTCTCAAACACCTGTTCCATTCCTAATCAACTCTTACCCACCTACCCTGGTTGGATGCCAGAGATCCATGGGGGGAGGTGGAGCCCTTTTCAAGGACACACAACCTGGGGTTTCTCCCTGGCATCTGCAGCTAGGGAGTCCCCATATGTGAAGACTCATTCCTGCTTGTTCCTGGAGATAGCACAATTACTTACCTGTAACAGGTGATCTCTGGGAACAGCAGGAATAAGTCTTCACAACCCACCCACCTCCCCTAGGAGTTATCTCTCTATCTTTCCTTCCCTCTCTCTCTCTCTTTGTCTCAGCTTTAAAACTTGAACTGGAGAGAGGCGGTTGGGAAAGGCGGGAAGGCAGCACGCAGGCGCTGTGGGATGCTCCCAAAAGCTTTCTTATTGGACGCTGGGGAGCGTTACCGCGCAGGCTCGGTCTGTACCGACGATACCCATATGTGAAGACTTATTCCTGCTGTTCCCAGAGATCTCCTGTTACAGGTAAGTAACTGTGCTTAACCAGAAATTGCTCTTTATGAATCTCCAGGAACAAGCAGGAATGAGTCTTCACATATGGGTACGTCGGTACCGACGGAGCCTGCGCGGGAACGCTCCCCAGCTTCCCAAAAAGGAAAGCTTTTGGGAGCATCCCACAGCGCTTGTGCGCTGCCTTCCCGCCTTTCCTAACCATCTCTCCTCAGTTCTTCTTTGCCGCGGAGCCAGCAGGTCGAGCCCTGTCACCGCTGAAGAAGTTCTTTTTTTTATTTTATTTCTTTGGTCGTGTGTCTGCCTTCCCCGACTCCGGACCGGTACCGCCGGTCTTTTTCTCTTTCTTTCTTTTAAAAAAAAAAAAAAAATCTATTTTCTCTTCACTTAGTGTATTCTCTTCTTGGGCCTCCGGGCCTACAAGAAAATTTCCCTCATGGAAAAACCAGCCTCCAGGTTTAAAAAATGTATTAAGTGTAGCGGTACTATTTCTGTTACCGATACCCATGAATGGTGTCTTAAATGTTTGGGACCTGAACACTCCATTCCGGATTGTCTGTCCTGCTCTCTTATGTCTAAACGGGGGTTACAGAACCGAGCAGCCAAGCTCCATGTGCTGTTTCCCGCTGATGCACCGTCGGTAGCATCGACATCTTCCAGGTCTTCTCCTGATGGATCTTAGGTAACCAAACATAAACCTAGCAGGTCCTCGAAGGGTAGATCTCCCTCTAAGCATCGAGATGCCTCCGGGCTTGCCCTCGAGGATCCTGCGCCAGCAAAACAACCCCGGCGGGAAGCTCCGGCTTCCAAAGCTCCTCCTATGGGGTTACAGGTTGACATCGATGGCACGGCTTTGACCGATCACCTGTTAGAATGCTCTGGGGTACCGGCACAATCTCCCGGTACCGACTTCCAGGCATTCATGGCGTCGATGGATCACAATGTTCTGTCCATGCAGCAGGCTATTACGGCCTTCATTCAAGCTGCGACGCCACTGGTACCGAAACAAACTCCGTTCTCGGTATCGGCTCCGGTACCGGCACCAGCACCGATACCGGTACCGACTGCATCGACATCGACCAGGATACCGGCTGCAGCAGTTTCTTGTCCAGGGCTGCTTACCGGTACCAATCCGGTACCGGGGACGCCCGATGTCGATACTGCTCGATACGCGTATCGAGCGTTGGAAGAGCACCCTGACAGGCAATACTTCAATTCCTCTGATTCTGATACATCAGACGAGTCTCCTGAAGTATCCATAGCCCTTCCTGAAGAGCCGCCTTCTCCAAAAAGAAGAATGTCTCCTCCAGAAGACTTGTCCTTTCAAGACTTCATAAGAGAAGTAGCTAAAGGACTTTTCTATTTCAGTAACTTCTGAATCAGAGCCTAGAGCTAAAAAATTGGATATTTTAGGCTATTCTAGAGATCCTAAAGAGGCGGTCACCTTACCAATTCATGAGATTCTTTATGAACACATGATTGATCTATGGGAGACTCCTCTAACTGTCTTTCCTCATTCTCGTAGATTGGACACTATGTATCGTGTCCCTCCTTGTCCTGGATTTCAGAAAACTCAGCTTCCTCACCATTCCATTGTGGTGCAGTCAGCTATGAAGAGGATAAAGAGTACAAAGAGACACTCTTCTGCTCCTCCAGGAAGAGAATGCAGGACCTTGGATGCCTTTGGTAGGAAAATCTTCCAAGCCAGTATGCTTATTGCCAGAATCAACTCATATAGCCTTTACATGGGTATGTTTCTAAAGGAAGTTGCACAAAAACTGCACACTTTCCTCCCATTTCTTCCAGAGGATAAAAGGGAGGAATTCCTCATTTGGCTTAAGCATACCCAAGACATTTCAAAGTTTTCCAACAGGGCAGCCTTTGACTCCTTTGAAGGTGCCAGCAGAGCCTCAGGCATTGCCATAGCTGCTCGCAGAATTGCTTGGCTCCAGGCTTCTGATTTAGATGGCTTAGGAAATCTTCCCTGTACAGGTGAAAACCTATTTGGCAAAGAATGGCAAATAAAAGCCACTCAAATGGATGCAGAAAACTCTGCTCTGGATAGACTTTCAAAGTCAACCTCCATTCCTACCAAGAAAAAGCCTTTTAAAAAGTCTTTTTTTTTAAAAGGGCAGATTTCCTTCTACTTCTGGCCAACAATCTTCTACAGGTTGCTTTGCCACTAAGCGTCAGCAACCTAAACAGGCCAGGCCTAAGCCTACAGGGGATGCTGCAACTCAGCAGGCCCAACCTCCTCAGGGTTTTTGACTTGATGCTAGAGAACTTAGCCTTTCTGGCTCTAAAGCAGCCAGAGCCTCTCACCATTCCAGGAAGGTTAGCTCATTTTGCTCCCAGATGGGAGCAAATAACATCAGAGCAGTGGACCCTCTCCATCATAAGAGAGGGCTACAAGCTTCATTTTTCAGACCTTCCTCCCCACACCATGGTGAGACACTTCAATTCTCCCACATCTCTTCTCGACCTTCTAGATCAAGAGGTAGCTACCCTTTTTGCCCAAGGGGCAATAGAAGAAGTTCCTCTTCTTCATCAAGGGTCAGGGTTCTACTCCCCCTATTTTCTCATTCCAAAGAAGACAGGGGGATACAGACCCATCTTAGATCTCAGAGAATTGAACAAATTTCTATGCAAGGAGAAGTTCAAGATGCTTTCTCTGGGCACTCTCCTTCCATACCTTCAAAGTCAGGATTGGCTTTGTTCTCTAGATCTCAAGGATGCGTACACCCATGTCCTCATCCATCCCTCTCACAGAAGATTCCTACGGTTTCTTTTCCAAGGAAAACATTACCAATACAGAGTTCTTCCTTTTGGTCTGGCCTCTGCTCCAAGAGTGTTCACCAAATGCATGGCAATAGTTGCTGCATTTCTACGAACTCTGGGAATATTTGTCTTCCCATACCTGGGCGACTGGCTCATTCGAGCTCCATCTCAGTCAGAGGCCCAGAATTCCTTGGACCGCACAAGGCGCATTCTGCAGTATCTGGGACTTGTGGTAAACCTCCCAAAGTCTCAACTCACCCCTACTCAGTCCCTAGAATTCATAGGGGCCTGGTTGGATACCACTACTGCAAGGGCTTACCTTCCTCAGGCCCGTTGCCAACGTCTAGTGCAGTTAGCCTCCCAGATTCAGTCAAAGAGCCACTTAACTGCCCAGGAGATGCTTCAACTGCTAGGCCACATGGCTTCCACAGTCCATGTGGTACCCTATGCTCGCCTACACATGAGAGCAGCTCAATGGACTTTGTCCACCCAGTGGACTCAAGCTTCAGGAGCTCTCTCAGACCAAATAGCAACCACCAAACGTCTCTTTTGGTCTCTCCAATGGTGGATGTCCACCCGAAATTTGTTGCTGGGGTCCCCCTTCCAACAGTCGTTGCCCCAAGCAACCCTCACAACAGATGCCTCCCAAACAGGTTGGGGAGCCCATCTACAGGACCTCCCCACTCAAGGCACTTTGTCCCCACAGGAGACCTCCCTTCATATCAACCACTTGGAGCTTCGAGCAGTTTTTCTAGCTCTCAAGGTCTTTCATACCCTCCTCAGCTACAAGACAGTCCTCATTCATACGGACAATCAAGTAGCCATGTTTTTACATAAACAAGCAAGGAGGAACTGGCTCTCTGTCGCTTTGCAACGAAGCTTTAAGATTGTGGGCCTTCGCCAGAGAGCAACAAATCCATCTCCTGGCAGTATACCTCCCAGGAGTCCAAAACTCTTGGGCAGACAGACTCAGTCGAGTTCTGCTTCCACACGAAAGGTCCCTGCACATGGATCAGGTACTCAGAATCTTCCAAAAATGGGGAACCCCGGACATAGACCTCTTTGCAAGTCCGTGGAATGCCAAACTTCCCCGGTTCTGTTCCAGAATTCCGTGTCAGGGGAGTTCAGGCCAAGGATGCCTTCCTCCTCCATTGGGGTCAGGGCTTCCTCTATGCATTTCCACCCATTCACTTGATTCCCAAGACTCTGTTCAAACTCCAGAGGGATCAAGGATCTATGATCCTCATAGCTCCACGCTGGCCACACCAAGTGTGGTACCCTCTACTTCTACATCTCTCCCAAGCCCCCTCTCTGGACTTGGGAGCTGCTCCAGACCTTCTGTCCCAGGAGGAAGGGACTTTGTGGCACCCAAACCCCAAGTCCCTACACCTCAGAGCTTGGTTACTGAAGGCCTAGACCTTCAAGACTGTAATCTTTCTCAACAAGTGAAAGATATCCGCCATGCTTCCAGAAAACCTTCCACCAGGCTTTCTTATGCTTTTAAATGGAAAAGGTTTTCCATTTGGTGTGCTGAAAAGGGTCTTGACCCTCTAGCACTACCTTTAAATTCTCTGTTAGACTATCTCCTGCATCTTTCCAATGCAGGCCTTAAAACAAATTCAGTAAGAGTCCATTTGAGTGCTATTGCAGCATTCTTAAGCCCATCAATGGACAACCTATTTCCTCTCATCCTCTCATTGCTAGATTCATGAGAGGCCTAACTTTAACTAAACCTCCCATTAGGCCTCCTCCGGTGGCATGGGACTTAAATTTGGTTCTTGGTCAGCTCATGAAGCCACCTTTTGAACCCTTAGCCACTACCTCCTTAAAGTTTCTTTCATGGAAGGTTATTTTCCTCATTGCAGTTACTTCAGCTCGCCGCATCAGTGAACTGCAGGCATTAGTGGCTAATCCACCTTATACAAGGTTCTATCATGATAAGTTAGTCCTTAGGACAAATCCACACCTTATGCCTAAAGTGGTCTCACCTTTTCGTCTTAATCAAGAGGTATATTTACCTGTCTTTCTTTTTTCCAGCTCCTCATGCATCCAGTGCAGAGAGGAATCTTCATACTCTGGATTGTAAAAGAGCTCTTGCTTTTTACTTACATAGGACACAGCAACATAGGATGTCTTCCCAGCTTTTTGTTGCTTTTGATCCTTCTCATTTGGGACTTCCAGTCTCTAAGAGAACACTGTCCAATTGGATTGCTCAGTGTATTTCTTTCGCCTACCAGAGTAAGAACCTTTCTCTGGAGAGCCATGTCACAGCTCATAATGTGAGGGCCATGGCCACCTCTATGGCTCATCTAAATTCTGTGTCCATCGACCAGATCTGTCGAGCAGCCACCTGGGCCTCGGTTCATACCTTCACAGCCCATTACTGCTTGGACAAGGACTCCCGCCGGGATGCCTTGTTTGGTCAGGCTGTCCTCAAACACCTGTTCCATTCTTAAACAACTCCAACCCTCCTTTCCCTGGATGGATGCCTGAGATCCATAGGAGGAAGTAGACCCCTCTCCAGGGTCTGATATCCTTGGGGATCTCCCAGGCATCTTAGCTAGGGAGTCCCCATATGTGAAGACTCATTCCTGCTTGTTCCTGGAGATAGCACAGTTACTTACCTGTAACAGGTGATCTCTGGGAACAGCAGGAATAAGTCTTCACAACCCTCCCACCTCCCCTAGGAGTTGTCTTTTTCTATCTTATCTTTCCTTTCCTCTCTCTCTCTATTGTCTCAGCTTTAAACTCGAACTGAGGAGAGATGGTTAGGAAAGGCGGGAAGGCAAGCGCGCAGGCGCTGTTGGATGCTCCCAAAAGCTTTCCTTTTTGGGAAGCTGGGGAGCGTTCCCGCGCAGGCTCCGTCGGTACCGATGTACCTATATGTGAAGACTCATATGTGAAGACTTATTCCTGCTGTTCCCAGAGATCACCTGTTACAGGTAAGTAACTGTGATTTCTGGTTCTGGAAAAGCTTATATGCTTCTCTACAGTCTCTTGCAGTTGTTTCTTCAGCCACAGAACAGTGCGCCCCTGTTCCTTCTTTCTCCACTGCATAGACTATATCTTCATGCAGTACAGACTTAGCAGTATCCAAAAAGAGAAGGGTGTCCCCTGTGTTGTATTATTACAACAATCTTCCTGTTTCCCCAAAAGATAAGGTTGAAAATAGGGGGGGGGGGGTGTTAGGGTACATTGCCCGAAGAAATACCGCTCCCGCTGCTATATCAGCCAAATCGGGACATAATCTGTTACTATTAGGGGCTCAATTTCAGCATGTTTCACTTTATAAAAACAATCCCAAGATAGGCTATAGGGATATTAGCAGACAGAAAGATAAGATATGATATAGCTCAGTAATTATGCCTTGGAGAGCCTCATTTGACTGAAAGCAGGCTTTGCTACGAGGGGACAAAGGATGAGGGTGAAGGGGGGTAGATTCGGGAGTAATATCCAAAACTATTTCTTTACAAAAAGAGTGGTAGATGTATGGAATAGTCTCCCAGTGAAGGTAACTTGGACAGTATCTGAATTAAAGAATGGGACAACTGCAGAAGATCTCTAAAAGAAAAAAGGAGACTATTGTAGTGGATATAGTAGGGCGGACTAGATAGGCCACGCTACTGATTTCTCTCTAATAATCTTATAATAGGTCTTGACAAAAACAAATTATTTCTATTAATCTTCATCGATGTCTCAGCAGCATTTGATACTGTCTCACTCAATAATGCTGCAACGTCTACGAAATATTGGTTTATCCAACAATACAATAAAATGTTTTGCTGCTTACTTAACCAGTCGTTCACAACTAGTAAAAAATGGGGACAAAAAATCCTCACAATTCACGATTGTACAAGGTATTCCGCAAGGTTCTGCTTTATCATCTGTCCTCTTTAATATCTATATTCAACCCATATGTCAAATTATTAAACATCATGAAATGGATTATCATTTATACGCTGATATTATGATTTATACTTCAATTGATCAAAATACCTTTGATACAACAAAAATTAATAGCTGTTCCTGAGCGGGTGTCCAGTTTAGTCCTCCACATCCGGGTAGTGCACCTCCTCCTGCAGCAAGGAGACTGGACCAATCAAATCCTTAGAATCGTAGCCTGCTTACTGCTGGAACTCCCATGAGCCCTCCAGTGTGTCCAGTCTCCTTGCAGCAGGAGGTGGTGTGAGCCTGGAGCTAGGCTCACTTCTTCATATTGCTTGTGTTCTCCCCATTTTCCTATTCATTTACTTTGATTTCTTTTCCTGTCTCTTTTTAATTGGATTGCAAAAAAAAAAGGGTTTGGCAGCGTGTGTCTGTGACACAGAGTTGAGAGGCTGAACGGCACTGCTCTTCCCCCCTGGTTTCCTGCCTGCAGCCTCTACCGGCTGCTCTGATCGCTCCCCAGGATCAGTCTACCCGCGGCGCTTCCTTGTGCTTGCTATTGTCCTGCACTCGCGGCCAGACACTCCGGCTGCGATCCGGTGTTGGTCTGTTTTGCAGCACTCCGGCTCTCTGTCTTTTGCCGGTCCAGCTGAGCGCCGATCTGTTTGCCTGAATTTTCCACATTTCCAGGGTAAGTGTTCTGTCTTCGGGCTTCCCTTTGCTCGTCGCTGTTTTTACTTTCTTTTTGGGGACTTCTGAGTTTTGGCGCCCTTTTTCCCCGTCGCGAATCCCTCGCGGCGGCCATTTTGATTTTTTATTTTTGGCGGTCATTTCCTTTGCTGGCCTTCAATTACTTTATTTTTGTAGCGTTTTTGTTTTCCCCTCCGTTTGGGGGCCCTTTTCTTTTTATTTCCTTTTGGTTTCAAAAAAAAAAAAAAAACCAACAGAGGTTTCAGCCCGCGGGCTCTGGGTACAGCTGGGCTCTGGTTCCCGGTTCTCTCAGCGTGCCTTATTGTTATTCTTTCTACAGCTGCCCTATTTAGCTGTAAGCCAAAAAAAAAAAAAAAATCAATAAAAATAACACACTAGCCACATACTAATAATGTCCTCCAAACCGCAATGCCTGGTCTGCGGTTTGCATAGGCGTTCCGTCTCTGCCGCTGGCTTCTGCTCCAGCTGCGCTGCAGTCTCCTCCGGCCTGGAACATCAGGAGGACGCCCCTTCTTCAGCAGAGCATGTGGGGGCTCCGCTGTCTTCTGAAGGTGATCTTCCTCCGGGACCTCTGGTGCCGCCTGGGGCTACTGGCTCCGGGGTCCGGAGTCTCTGGAGCACCAGGGAATGCTTCCTCGGCTCTCACGCATTTTTCTCCAGATTTCGTGCTCATTATGCACCAGGCGTTCAAGTTGGGGCAGTTGGGCAGATGGCCTGAGGCCTCTTCCTCTGCTGTCGTCCCTCTGCCGTCTGTATCGGTTCCGCTGGAGCCTCCCTCAAAGGCGGCTAGGAAGTCGCGCCCTGCTGGCTTGGTGAATGAAGATTTCGAGGTTCAGGACCTCGAGCTGGAGGCTGACCTTGAAGACAGTGGCGATGATCTGGAAGAGGGTGAACTTCCAGACCCTGAGGATCAGGCTAGGATCGTTCGGGTCTTTCGTAAGGAGGAGTTGGTTCCCCTTATCACGGAAGCCCTTCAGACTCTCAATCTCTCAGCGCCGGCTCCTGGGGAGGCCGATGCTTTGGAGGATCCTCTTATTCAGGCGGTTCGGGATTCTCAGGTGGTCTTCCCTGTTCACCGCGTGGTAGCTCAGATGATACAAACCGAGTGGGACCATCCGGATGCTGGCTTGAAGGGCATTCGAACGATGCATCGTCTTTATCCGTTGAAAGCAGAGGATAAAGAGATTTTCAAGTCTCCTCGGGTTGATGCGGCTGTCTCTGCAGTGACCAAAAAGACCACGATTCCGGTAGAAGGCAGTGCGGCCTTAAAGGACCTTCATGACAAGAAGGTGGATGGATTATTGAAGCAGGCCTTCGAGACGAATGGTTTATCACTGCAGGCTTCGATTTGTGCGGCCTGGATTGCTAGAGCTTCTTTGAGATGGGCTCAGCGTTTGCGTCAGAATTCTTCCATTGATCAGCAGGCGTTGCTTGAGGTTGCTCGCCTAGAGTCGGGGTCCGCTTATCTGGCGGATGTCCATTATGATTTGATTCGTACCATGGCGAACAGCATGGCTTCGTTGGTGGTGGCGCGCAGGTCCCTTTGGTTGCGTAATTGGGCCGCCGATTCTTCTTCCAAGTCTCGCCTTAGCCGGCTTCCCTTTAAGGGTAAGCTGCTCTTTGGGGAGGACTTGGACAAATTGGTGAAAGAGTTAGGTGAGTCCAAGGGTGGACGACTCCCGGAGGACAAGCCCAAGTCCCCTAGATCTTTTTCAGCGCCTCGGGGTTCCTTTCGGGATTTTCGGCGCTTTCGGTCGACTCGCCTTTGGACTTCCCAGCGGGGCCGCTTTGCTTCTCGGTCTCAGTCCTTTCGTGGTTTCCGAGGGGCTGGTAGGGGCTTCTCCATCGCTTCCTCCGGGGCCTCCTCTTCCTTTGGTCGCAAACCGCAATGAAATGAGGCGGGCTCCGGAGGGAGTTCCAGTTATAGGCGGACGTCTTCGGAACTTTTTTCCCTCTTGGGCCCACATTACTTCGGACCGTTGGGTCCTCGAGATTGTCAGGGACGGTTATATGTTGGACTTTGCCATCCCTCCAAGAGATTCCTTTGTCCTCTCTCCCTGCAAAGGGGCGCAGAAGGAACTAGACATTCGGATAACGTTGCAGCGCTTGTTAGCGCTGGGAGCCGTCGTTCCGGCGACCGAGCGCGGTCTCGGTCGTTACTCCATTTATTTCGTGGTGCCAAAGAAGGACGACTCGGTTCGTCCTATTCTCGATCTCAAAGGCGTGAACCGTTGTCTTCGGGTTCCTCATTTCCGGATGGAGACTCTCCGTTCCGTCATTGTCGCCGTGCGCACAGGAGAGTGTTTGACTTCTCTGGATCTCACCGAAGCCTATCTGCACATTCCCATTCGGCCCGAACATCAGAAGTTTCTCCAATTTGCATTTCCCTGGGGTCATTTCCAGTTTCAGGCACTACCTTTCGGCCTGGCCACCGCTCCTCGCATTTTCACAAAGGTGATGGTGGTAGTCGCGGCGGCCTTACGCAAGGAGGGTGTGCTGGTGCACCCCTATCTCGACGATTGGCTAATCAGAGCGAAGTCCGCAAAGGAAAGTCTACAGGTCACGGACAAGGTGGTTCGTCTGCTGCAGGATCTCGGCTGGGTAATCAATTTCTCCAAGAGTCAGCTTATGCCGACTCAGCGCCTCGAATATCTGGGTGTTTGTTTCGATACGGCCTCAGGGATCGTATCTCTCCCGGATCGCCGTGCCCAGAGTTTGCGTCAGCTCCTGCGGCGGTTCCTAGCGGATCCAGCTCCATCGGCCTGGTGGTATCTCCGCTTGTTGGGAACCATGGCTTCGACTCTAGAAGTAGTTCCTTGGGCCCGATTTCATATGCGACCTCTTCAGCGTGCGCTGTTGCGTCGTTGGTCTCATCAGTCGGACTCCCTCAACCGCCGGTTGTTGTGTCCCTGCTGGGTTCGGCTGGCGTTACGATGGTGGCTATCCCCGCTGTCGCTTCGGTCGGGAGCTCCCTTGGAGCAGCCCCTCTGGTTGCCGATCATCACGGATGCGAGTCTCTCCGGATGGGGAGCCCACTGTCAGGGACGGTTTGCACAGGGGACATGGTCTCCGCAGGAGGCTCTGTGGTCGATCAACCGGCTCGAGCTGCGTGCAATTCGCCTAGCGCTGCTCGCCTTCGAGGGGTCGGTCCGCGGTCGAGCAGTTCGTGTTCTGTCGGACAACGCGACGGCGGTGGCGTATGTCAACCGGCAAGGCGGCACAGGCAGCATGCCCCTGGAGGTCGAGGCGGATGCGCTGTTCGGTTGGGTGGAAACGCGACTCCTGGCCATTTCGGCAGCGCATATCGCGGGAAAGGACAATGTCATGGTGGATTTTCTGAGTCGTGTAAAAATAGACGCCGGGGAGTGGGAGCTCAACCCACAGGTTTTTGCTCAAATAGTTCATCGGTGGGGTCTGCCCATCATGGATCTCATGGCGACCTTCGCATCGGCCAAGACGGGTCGTTTCTTCAGCAGGCGAAGGGAACGGATGTCCGAGGGTATCGACGCGCTTCTCCAACCTTGGCCCGAGTTCGCCCTTCTGTATGTCTTTCCGCCGTGGGCTCTGATTGGCAGAGTGGTTCAGCGCATCAAGGCCCACCGCAGAAAGGTCCTGTTGGTGGCACCAGATTGGCCTCGTCGCCCGTGGTACGCGGATCTGGTGCGCCTGCTCGACGGCGTGCCGTGGCGGCTCCCCCCCCTGGTGGATCTTCTGGTGCAGGGGCCTCTGCGCATGCCTCAGGTGGATCGGTTCTCGCTTACGGTATGGCCATTGAAAGGGCTCGGTTGAGGAAGAGAGGGTATTCCCCTGCGGTTATTTCCACCCTACTGCGTGTGCGGAAACCACCTACTTCCCTCACCTATGTTCGCATTTGGCGGATTTTTGAGGATTGGTGTTCTCGGCATGAGGTCCGGGCTGCTACTTCTTCCGTTGCGGTCATTCTTAGTTTTTTGCAAGACGGTTTCGACAAAGGTCTGGCCGCTAGTTCGTTGAAAGTCCAGATTGCCGCTTTGGCGTGCTACCGCGGCAAAATTCACGACGTCCCTCTTTCATCTCATGTGGACATTCGGCGTTTTCTCAAAGCTGTCTTTCGATTGCGTCCCTCTCGTAAGGTTGCCTTGCCTCCCTGGGATTTAAACCTGGTTCTACAGGCATTGACTCGGGCGCCCTTTGAGCCTCTCCGCAATGCCTCTCTAAAGGATTTAACTTTGAAGGCAGTTTTCCTCGTAGCCATCTGCTCGGCATGTCGTGTCTCGGAACTTCAGGCGCTTTCTTGTCGAGCCCCCTTTTTATCCTTTCTTAGCGATAGGGTGATTTTGCGGACAGTGCCTTCTTTCTTGCCTAAGGTGGTGTCTCCCTTTCACATTGATCAGCCCGTGGTTTTGCCCGTTTTCGCCCCGTGGTCTTCTTCCGAGTCCGACTCCGTGCTTCATAAGCTTGATGTTCGTCGGGTCTTACGTCAGTATATTAAGGTGTCTGCGCTCTTTCGAAAATCTGATCGTTTGTTCATGCTGTTTGGGGGTCCGCGAAAAGGGGAGGCGGCGGCTAAGGCCTCCATTTCTCGGTGGATTAAAGAGGCAATTGCGTCGGCCTATCTTTTGCAGGGAAAGTCTGTTCCCTTGGAGCTGCGAGCTCATTTCACTAGGGCGCAGGCCACGTCTTGGGCGGAGCATAGTCTTGTTTCTCCTCTGGACATTTGTCGAGCGGCGACGTGGTCCTCCCTCCATGCCTTTAGTAAACATTATCGTCTGGATGTGGCAGCGACTCGGGATACCAGTTTTGGGTCTGCGGTCTTGCGCGCCGCCTGCCAAGACCCCCCCCCCCGTTGTTAACTGCTCTGGTACATCCCGGATGTGGAGGACTAAACTGGACACCCGCTCAGGAAATGGAAATTACACTTACCTGGTAATTGAAGTTCCTGGAGGGTCCAGTTTAGTCCTCCTTCCCGCCCGAGATTTTTCTTTTGCTCTGTCTTGGCGGCGCGCTTTGGCCGTTCTTCTCGGTTGTCAGTTGCCTTGATGGCTCCTATTCAAGGAATCCAACTAAATAGTTAAATCGCATTGTGGAGTCCATCTCCCTTGGATTAGCATTCCATGGGTTTTCATTCCCTCGGGTTTGTTCCCGATTTTCTCTTTTCCCTTTCTGTTTCTTCAGCTTCAGGTGTTGCCTGTCGGTATTCGGACCGGGTACGGAAGCAAGGTGCAGCGTTTCAGCCCTCTCGTTTGGGGTGGGGGTTCTGCAACGTCTTGCTGGGGACCTTTTCTAGTTTTTAGACCTTTCCTTAACCTGTTCTTTCTTCAGTCTGCTTTGTTACTAGTTCACTGGAGGGCTCATGGGAGTTCCAGCAGTAAGCAGGCTACGATTCTAAGGATTTGATTGGTCCAGTCTCCTTGCTGCAGGAGGAGGTGCACTACCCGGATGTGGAGGACTAAACTGGACCCTCCAGGAACTTCAATTACCAGGTAAGTGTAATTTCCATTTTGAATGATATGAATTGGCTCAATAACAATTTAAAAATAAATTCTGACAAAACGGAAGCATTGTTCATATTGAATTGTCAGTCCTTAAAACTGCCAAGTGAACTTAACCTATTAAATAAAAAAAATAAAAATTAAAGATGAAGTAAGATATTTAGGTATAACCTTAAACATTTAAACTTAAAATCTCATAAAAGCAAAATTGCAGCTAAAGCATGCCATCGCTTAAAGATTATATTATATATAATTTACTGTTTGTACTGTATTTATTTTGTAATTTATTGTATTTGATCTTCCCATGCCTTTAACATGTAAGTCATTTGTCTTGTCAACCACTTTGATTGAAGGATAAGGTGGTATACAAAACTGGTTAAATAAATGTGGTCTGTTTGTCATGTTTTTTTTTCTTCTTAATCAGTTTGGGCGGCAGCAGCTAATTCATTTGTAAACAGCAATAAATCACTAACTGATAACCAAAGGTCAGGTTGCTCACTCTGCATAGGACATAATGGAACTATCTGGTTTATCACCACCCACCAGAAGAAGCATAGACTGATACCTTTACTTTTACCTGGAGGAATGAATGCTGCTGGGATCAGTTAGATTACAGAGCAGCAAAAGGTCCAAGTAGGCAGATAAGCTGGCAATGCAGGCTCCAGCTGTGGCAAGCAAACCACAGAGGGTAAATGCAGAATGCCTAAGGTGCTTGTGGGAGTCATAGCTTGTCTCACAATGATAGTGAACAGTCTCTGTGCTAGTGCAAGCAGCAAGGAAAGGCAGAAGGCAAGAATGTTCTGTGCATTCATTCTTATTCCTTGTTCTGAGTCTTTATCGCGCTTTTGGTGCTTGGTTGGTGTGAGATTCCGCTGGGTGTTAGAATGAATCAGGAGAGTCTCATACACAGTTGGGTGTCCCCGATGAGAGACAAAATGTGGGTGGAGGTGGTGTGCAGTCCCATACAATGTGCAAGTTTTCAAGTCTGGCATGTGCAGTTGTGCTGATTAGAGGCCTGAAACACAAATTCTCTACATGGAGACAAGGCACAGGAAACAATAGTCTTCTGTGTCCATACATATACACATTTGTCAGGCAGCAGCTTGGAGGCGTCAGTAAGTCTGAGGTCCATGAATAAGTCATTGGCATCTCAAGCAAGAATCCATATTGTTTCGTTCAGGACTTGGTTCTGAGTTAGACCTAGGGTTGCCAACTGGCTGGTATTCAGCTGGCATGGCTGGTTTTTTTTTTATAAGGCCAAGCCAGCTGCCAGCAGAGAGCTAAAACCAGCTGTTGAAAAGCCGTTATCTCCAGGAACAAGCAGGAATGAGTCTTCACATATGGGTACGTCGGTACCGACGGAGCCTGCGCGGGAACGCTCCCCAGCGTCCAATCAGAAAGCTTTTGGGAGCATCCCTCAGCGCCTGCGTGCTGCCTTCCCGCCTTTCCATCTCTCTCCTCAGTTTTCATTTTTCCGCGGAGCCGGCAGGACATCCTCCTGTCACCGCAGAAAATTATTTCTTTAATTCTTTGTTTTCTTGTGGTCGCGGCTGTCTCCCCAACTCCACCGGTACCGCTGGTGTTTTTTTCTTCTTAAATTCAGGGAATTTTTTTCCCTCAGTTTCTGTCTTAAACTTTTTGGGCCTTCTATCAGAGTATAGAAAGACTAGGGGACATGTAATAAAGCTACAGGGTAAACTATTTAAGACAAATAAGAGAAAATATTTTTTCACTCAACGTGTAATCAAACTCTGGAATCTGTTACCGGAGGATGTAGTAAGGGCTGTTAGTATAGCTGGGTTTAAAAAAGGTTTGGACAAGTTCCTGGAGGAAAGGTCCATAAACCACTATTAAAAAGGGACCCAGGATATCAATGCTTGACCCAGTACAAGCATTGTGGAACCTGTGTCTTTTGGGGATATTGCTAGGTATGTATGACCTAGATTGGCCACTGTTGGAAACAGGATACTGGGTTTGATGGACCTCGGTCTGACCCAGTATGGCATGTCTTATGTTCTTAGGCATCTCCATCATGGAGCCGCCACCTTCTTTTCCTAAGACGTGTCTAAGATGTGGCGGTACAGTTTTGTTTTTAGACTCCAAGAACTGGTGTCTAACCTGTTTGGGTCCTGACCATTTTCCTCCAGAGCCATTGGGCTACAATATTGTGAGAAGAGATTTTCCATTTCGAGTTTCTCTCGATACCGAGTTTCCCTCCAGTGTCAGGGCACCGATTATTTCTTCTTCTCCACAAGATCAGGTAACCCACAAACAGTCTGTTAAGACTAGCCAACCCTTGAGTGGTACGTCTCATGCACAGCATGATGACGGCTCCGGCCTTGCCTTCAAGGGTCCATTGGCTTCAAAACCCCGGCGGGAGTCTTTGGCCTCCAAAGCCTATCAGGGGTTTCAGGTTGTTCCTGGGGCTCACCCCTCACAGAACATACCTGAGCCATGCTCGGTGGTGGCATCCGCTTTGAGCGGTACCGATACCCCGGCATCGGCACTGGTGTTGAGCGATTCACTCCTCACCAGGAATCGTCATCTGGCTTTCTCGGTACCTTCGGGACCGGTCGATACGTCCCAGATTGACTTTCCAGTATCGGCATCAACGCCAATACTACCACCGACGTCGGTACCCTCTAGACATGCATCGATAGACTTGCTTCCTTCGATGCCGAGTCTGGAATCGATCTCTAGTCTGGAAGACTGGGTACCGACACGTCTCGGTACCGACGCTTACCGGTTCCGGATGCTCGGTACCGAGGGTGATTACCAAGGTACCGATTGAGCAGCCACCGATGACTGCTTCGATGTCGGTGTCGCCTTCGATTCCGACACAGCTACCGGTATCGGTGCCGGTTCCCGCAGTAACATCGGGGCCAGATCCTTCCATGCTTCTTTCACCAGGATCGCTCCTTTCTATACCAAGTTTGGAGTCGATACCTGGCATGGATGATGCAGTACTGACTGTCTCAGGTCATGACCTCCAGTACCAGCATCCATCCCTTAAGGATCCTTTCTTGCACCGTGCAGGATCTTATATTCCTATATTCTCAAGTAGATCCTCCGGTGCCCAGGCTAGTTATTCAGGTCTAGCCTGCCCAGGGACAGTTCCCTTTGGAGATCCTTCTTTTCAGAATTTTCTCCTGAATATGGCAACATCTCTTGCTATTCCTATCCTTGGCTATGATCCTACACAAGGCTCTCTTTCTACTGAAGAAAAGGAAAATATAATGCTTCCTTTACATCATTCCTTGCAGTATCTTCTAAGAATGTGGGAAGCACTTTTAACAGTTCCCTCACCTTCTAGAGCAACTGATCTTCTGTATCAGGTGCCCCCCTCTCCAGGGTGTCAAAAGACTCAACTTCCCCATCATTCCATTGTGGTGGAATCAGCAATGAGGAAGGTGAAAAGTAAGAAGAAGCACTCTTCTTACCCACCAGGTCATGAGTCTAGGACACTAGATGCCTTTGGACGTCAAACCTTCCAGACATCCATGCTGTCAACAAGGATTCTCTCATATATTTTTTATATGAGTCTATCACTTCAGGAGGTCACAAAGAAATTATATCTTTTGACTCCTTTTCTTTCAGAGCCCAAGGCTGCAGACTATTCCTTATTACTTAGTGATATTCAAAGTATCTCTTGGTTTCTTACTCGTGCTTCCCTAGACTCCTTTGAGTCTGTTAGCAGAACTTCTGCTATAGCCATAGGTGCACGACGTAGAGCCTGGCTCCAAGCTTCAGACATAAGCAGATGGGCACAACAAAGACTGGGTAATACTCCTTGCACTGGGGAAAATCTCTTCAATAAGGAGTCTTTACATCAGGTTGCTCAGTGGTCCACTGACATCCCTGTTTCTGGAGACTATTCTAAGCCTTCTCCTTCCCCAGTAGGTAGGAAATGCCCTACCAAACCTTCTTTCCCTAGGAGAAGAAGGTTTCACTCTTCTCCTGCCCATCATACAAATGTTCCCAAGCAGGGGAAACCTCGCCCTGGTCTGAAGAATCCAAACTCTAGCCAGGCTGAACAAACCCAGCAACCATAGGGTCCTGACGTTTACAACCTACAGTTGACTTTTTCTCAGAAGTTTTTTCACTGTTTTTTCATTCAAAACTCTTCACATGGATTCCTTTTCTCAGGACATCCATTTGCTCCTAGGTATGCTGAGCTGTCAGGATATTCGTGTCTATGGGTCACAGGTTTCTCCTCTTCTTCCTACCAAGAAGAGAGGTTTCACAACTATCCCATGATAGTTTTCTGTTCCAACATGAATTTTTTCCTTCCACAGACTTACCATATGGTAAGTCACCCTTCAGCTCCTGTTTCTCTACCCTCTTATCCAGGGTTTTCCCCTGAAAGAGTGGTACCATACCACTGCAGGGCTTCTTTAGCCTTTCTAGTCATTTCTTTCATTCCAGTGTGGAGTTTTTTCTCTTGAATAAACTCCCTTCTTTTGTCTGGGCAGCTCATCAGACAGGGACAGGAATTTCTCCTCGTATTCTGTCTGTTCTCTCTGTTTTACACAGAAAAATTCTCTCTGCTGTCTTATTCAGCAGCTGCACATGCAGGAGTTCCAGTGATTGGACTACTGGTACTTTTCCACAAGTGTCCAGTCTTGTCTTCCACTACTTTCTGTCTGGCCTTAGTAGTGATTCCAAGATAGTGCTTTCATCTATCTTGGATAATCCTAATCACTTCAGGCTTATCACACTCTTCTTTTCTTGCCATCTCCAATTCCTTTGGATTTGGCAGCATAGTTGACGTGTAGCTGGTTTTTTCCAACAGCCAGCTTTATTTCCCAATTCTCCTGCATAATGCTCTCTGCAATCTTACAGAGAAAATTTCTACTATGGGCCCTTGCTAGAGAGCATGGGGTTTTGTCTCTAATGTGACTATCCTATATGGTTGGAAAAGGCTTCCTCCGTCATTTTCCATGACTCTGAGGGTTCTCCACACCCTACTATCTCCTTTTATAATACAGGACATAAGCCTTTTCTACGTGAACGTCTAAAGAGTTCTCCAATTCCTACAAGGAATATGCTCTCTTTTCCTTGCAGCTTGTCCTCGTGGTATCCTACTCCTTCATGGACAGCACATATTTAACTAATAACGCATGATACCCCTTTGTGTCCCTCCAGTGGGTCAACCTGATATCTCATCCTATGCGTTTCTGTTCATTTACCATGCGAGAGTTCTACAGGACTCAGGACTTGCTGTTTACAGACTGATATTATCCTCTGTTTTTTCACGCATCCATCCTGGTTATTTCACTGGATAGCATTCCTGCACCATCTTAGCCAGGGGGAATAGATTCTCTATATATCTTCTCAAGTAGGTTCCACCTTCTTGTTAGATGAATCTTTCCTCTTCACATCTCCTATGTGAATGTTCTTATGGGCATATCTCTATCTGCTTAATTGCAGACATTTATCTTTAGACATATATATTCATGTATGTGTATATATCTCTATATACTTCTCTATAGATACATATGTCTGTAAGCTGCGTGTGCATATGTTATGCCCCTCCAGATCTCACTATAGACATATATATATATATGTAGATAGATAGATAGATAGATATACATACATATCCTTATATATATGTGTGTGTGTATCTGTCGAGATGCTCCCTTATAGGTAGATATGTATTTACATACTTATCTCTGTCTATGCTTATAAAGGTTATCTCCAGGAACAAGCAGGAATGAGTCTTCACATATGGGTATCGTCGGTACCGACGGAGCCTGCGCGGGAATGCTCCCCAGTATCCAAAAGGAAAGCTTTTGGGAGCATCCCACAGCGCCTGCGCACTGCCTTCCCGCCTTTCCCAACCGTCTCTCTCCAGTTCTTCTTTTCTGCGGAGCCAGCAGGTCGTGTTTCCTGTCACCACTGAAGAATTTCTTATTTTCTTATTTCTTATTTTCTTTAGTCACGTGTCTGCCTTCTCGAGGACCGGTACCACGGGTCTCTATTCTTTATAAAAAAAAAAAAAAATTTCTTTCTGCTTCAGTGCATTTTCTCCTGAGGACCTAGGCCTACAGTCTTTTTCCTCATGGAAAAGCCCGCCTCCGGGTTTAAAAAGTGCACAAAGTGCACTGGCACTATTTCTGTCACAGACACCCATGACTGGTGTCTAAAATGTTTAGGTCCTGATCATTCCATCGCGGATTGTGAGTCCTGCTCCATGATGTCTAAAAGAGGGTTACAGAATCGAGCAGCCAAGCTCAGTACCCTGTTTCCCTCCGATGCAGCTTCTGTGGCATCAACGTCTTCCAGAGCTGCTTCTTCATCCCATGGATCTCAGGTAACAAAACTTAAGTCCGGTCGATCCTCAAAGGGTACATCTCCCTCTAAGTATCGAGATGTACCCGAACTTATTATTGAGGAATCCACACCGGCAAAATTACCCCGGCGGGAGGCTCCGGCTTCCAAAGCATTATCTATGGGGTCACAGGTTGACATCGATGGCACGGCCTTGACCAATCACCTGTTACAATGTTCTGGGATACCGGCGGTTCCCGGTACCGACATCCAGACATTGGTGGCGTCGATGGATCAGAATATTCTGACCATGCAGCGGGCTATTACAGCCTTCATACAAGCTGCGATGCCCTCGGTACAACAACAACCTCCGTTGTCGGTTCCGGATCCAGCTCCGGTTCCGATACCAGTACCGCTTGCATCGGCATCAGCATTGAAAGCAGCAATACGGTATCCAGTGATGCCTGTTAGTACCGATTCGGTACCAATGACTCCCGATGTCGATACCTCTCGGTACTCGTATCGGGCTCTGCGAGAGCATCCAGACAGTCGATACTTCGATTCCTCTGAAGAATCTGATGCATCAGAGGTTTCCATCGAAGCATCGGAGATTCGTCCTCAGGAACCCTCTTCTCCATAAAGGAGAATGTCTCCTCCTGAGGACTTCTCTTTCCAGGACTTCATCAGGGAGGTGGCCAGAAGCCTGTCCAATGCAGTAGCCTCTGAAACTGAGCCCAGAGCCAAAAAATTGGATATTCTTCAATATCCTAAGGCTCCTAAGGAGGCAGCCATTTTACCAATACATGAGATTCTTTATGACCACATGTTAGGTATATGGGATTCTCCAGGACCAAGCAGGAAGTCAGTCCTCACTTATGGGTGACGTCGGCGCCGACGGACCCCTCGCGGAGCAATTTCCCCAGCTTTCGAAGAAAGCCTTTGGGATTGCAGCGCGCATGCGCGGTCCTCTTCCCGCCCAAGGATGCCATATTGCTCAGTCTTCTTTTTTCCGCGGAGCCCTACAGACGTAGTTTACCACCGCTGAAAAAGTTGATTAATTCTTTGTTGTTTTCTCGGTTCGCGTGTCCTTTTCCTGCCTGGCCTCAATTTTTTCCTTATCGAGTCCGTTCACATTTCTTTTTTGTTTTCAGTTTTTAACTGGCGTTCCCACCACTTATTTACAACCCCTGGCGGCCCGGTCTTTCGACCTCGCGGGGGCCCTTTTTCCCCCTATGGCTACCAGCGGGTTCAAAAAATGTGATCATTGTTCTAAATTAATGTCTCTTACAGACACGCATAATTTCTGCCTCCGTTGCCTCGGACCCAACCATGACTCTGGGAGCTGTGGTCCGTGTGGCAAGATGTCCTCCAAGTCACTGAGGAGTCGGCAATCACAAAAGGAAAGAATCTTCTCTGACCCCGAGTCCGGTCCAGCCCGGACCTCGTCGGAGGCTTCGACGTCTCCTGACTCCGGCCACGAGCTCCGTCGGAGTTCCTCTGAGCGGGGGTCCCCTGGACGGGAGCATCGTCTGCAGAGGAAACTCGCGCGGGCGGCGTTGGAGGACGCACCTGGTCCCTCGCAGGCCGGGTCGCATAGCCCCGCCAGCCGCCCAGAGTCCTCGGAGGCGGAGAGACCTTCTAAACTTCCTCGACTTGAGGTGGAGCTGCACGTGAGTACTATTGTCCTGGACTCCCCGACGGAACCGTCGTCGGGGCCCGACGCCGTCGGGGCCCGAGTCGGTGGCTGCTGGGTCTTCTGGGCTTGACCTCTGACATCCTTGGAGCGCAGTATCTCTGCCTTCTTGGAACAGCAGCGGGTTTGGATGACCGGCATCGCCAGTGCATCCGCCCAGACCACCAGGACGTCGACGCCCAAGTCTACCCCGGCGGCCGAGTCGATCCTCGAGTCGAGGCATGCTCGAGTCGATCCTCGGTCGAGGTCTCCCTCGGCCTCCCATTCGGGACCGAGGTCGTCGGCGTCGGGACGAACCCTCGCCCACACGGAGCCCCTCGATTCCTCCACTGAGGCGTCGGACTGGGACACGGAAGGGGACGAGTCGCCCGGCTCTTTTCAGACCCGGTGCGTCCCCTCCGAATCGCCCGAGTCGGAGCCTCGAAGGCGATCCCTTCCGGAGGATACGCGCTTCTCTGATTTTGTGCGGGGTATGGCCAAGGCTTTGGCTTTCCCCGCGGATCCAGAGGAGGAGCCTCGCGCGGAAGAGCTCGAGGCACTCCATTATGACTCTCCCCCGAAGGAGGCCTTTACTGTGCTGGTCCCTCCGATGCTAGAGCGGCTTCTCTTCCGCATGTGGGAAAGCCTGGCCTCAACACCGGTGTTAAGCAAGCGGATCGATTTCGATTTATCGAGTCCGCAAGAGCCCCGGGTTCCAGAAGGCGCAACTGCCACACCACTCCATGGTTGTGGAATCGGCAATGCATTGGCTTAAGAGTCAAAAGATGCACTCCTCGGTGCCCCCGGGTAAGGAGGCCCGTAACCTGGACGCCCTCGGTAGGAAGTGCTTCCAGGGTTCCATGCTTGCCTGCAGGGTCCAGACATACCAGCTGTATATGGGCATGTTCCTCCGAGACTTGGCGAAGTAGCTCGCCGGGTTCTCGGCTGGTCTCTCCGACGAACCGTTGCAGAGGTTCCTGGCCTTGTCCGATAGTATTCGAGAGTGCTCGAAGTTCCTTTCTCGGGAGGCCTATGACGGCTTCGAGGCGTCGTCCCGAGTAGCCGGAGCCGGCATCAGTGCCCGCCGACAGGCCTGGCTCCAGTCATCCGACCTCGAGCCATGGGTACAGGACAAGTTAGTCGATGTCCTCTGCCGAGGTGACAACCTTTTCGGCAAGCCCATGTCCGATAAGGCTGCGGAACTCGAGTCCGAGACTCTCACTCGGACTCGACTGTCCCGAAAGACCTCCGCTCCCACACAGAAGAGGAAGGGTCCGGGGAAGAAGCCTTTTTACCCGAGGAAGGTGCTTGCCTATAAGCAATCCCATCTTCAATACCAAGTACCGGCGGCTTCCACTCAGTGCCCACAGACTAAGAGTCAGAGGAATGGCCCCCGCAGGCCGTGGGCCCCCAAGCCCGCTGCCCAGCCCCCTGCCACGCAGGGTGGGGGTTTTTGACTATGCCAGCATAGCCTCTCCCCCTCCGCGCCCGTCGCTCAGCACAGGGGGCAGGCTGATCCGCTTCGCTCACAGGTGGCCAGCCATAACATCCGATTCCTGGGTGCTGCAGGTGGTTCAAAGGGGCTACCTCTTGCATTTTCACGAGGTGCCTCCCCCCTACTTTCCGGGGGAGCCTCCGAGGCCCCCTCTGCACAGAGACTTACTCCTTCAGGAGCTGCAGGGTCTACTGGAGGAGCAGGCTGTGGAGCCAGTGCCCCAACCTCAGTGGGGTCAGGGGTTCTACTCCAGATACTTCCTGGTCCCAAAGAGGACGGTAGGCCTCAGACCCATTCTGGACTTGCGCAACTTCAACATGTTCCTGCAGCGGGAAAAGTTCAGGATGCTTACCCTTGGAATCTTGCTGCCCTACCTCCAGCAGGGGAGATTGACTATGCTCCTTGGATCTAAAGGATGCCTATACTCACATCCTGATTCATCCGGACCACCAACAATATCTCAGATTTGTAGTGGCTGGGAAACACTATCAGTACCGTGTGCTGCCTTTCGGCTTGTGCTCCGCCCCCAGGGTGTTCACAAAATGCCTGGCGGTGGTCGCGGCCTTCCTGAGGCTTCAGGGCCTGTTCATTTTTCCTTACCTGGACGACTGGCTCGTACGGGCGCAGTCGGCCCCAGAGGTCGCGCAGGCCATGCAGCGTACGGTGGCTCTGCTTCAGCACTTGGGCTTTGTCATAAACGTCGGGAAGTCCACGTTGCGCCCCTCTCAGGATCTCGAGTTCATAGGAGCTCGGCTCGACACTCTGCGAGCTCGTGCCTTCTTGCCTCGAGAGCGAGCCGACCGGCTCATGGCATTGGCCGGCAGGTTCCGCAGTGCGTCTCCGGTTCCGGCCCGGAGGTTCCTGCAGCTGCTCGGTCATATGGCCTCCACGGTCCATGTCACGCCGAACGCCCGACTGCATATGAGGCCTGTCCAGTGGTGTCTCCGCACTCAATGGCATCAGGCCACAGGAGGTCTGGCGGACCTTCTACAGATCTCCGACCGCCTGGTCTCCTCTCTGCAGTGGTGGCTCCACCTGCCCAACCTGGTACGGGGTATGCCCTTTCAGTCTCCCGCACCCTCCCAGGTGCTGACGACCGATGCCTCTCTCTTGGGATGGGGAGCGCATTGCCAGGGAGCACGCACTCAAGGCCTTTGGACTCCTTGGGAGGCGGCTCAACAAATCAACTTCCTGGAGCTGCGGGCCTTCTCTCACCTCACCTCTCGCCAGTCCGTACTGGTGCAGACGGACAATCAGGTGGCCATGTTCTACATGAACAAACAGGGGGGCACGGGCTCCCTCCTGCTCTGTCAGGAGGCCCGGCGACTGTGCTCCTGGGCTGTCGACCACAGCATCCTCCTCAAGGCTTTTTACCTGCCCGGGCAGGAGAATTGCCTGGCCGACAGGCTGAGCCGGGTCTTGCAGCCCCACGAGTGGAGGTTGAACCCCGGCGTTGCCCGGCAAATCTTCCGCCGGTGGGGCACCCCCACCGTGGACCTCTTTGCCAGTCCCCTGAACCGGCAGCTTCCCCGTTTCTGCTCTCGGCATCCGCATCCCCTCAGAGTGGCCCCGGATGCTTTCCTCATTTCGTGGTCCACAGGCCTACTGTATGCCTTTCCTCCCACGCCGCTGGTGTCCCGGACGCTCTTCAAGGTTGCCCGGGACGGGGCCTACGTGATCCTGATAGCGCCCCGATGGCCGAGGCAACCCTGGTTTCCTCTGCTCCTGTAGTTAGCGGTGGACACCCCTCTCCCTCTGGGGTTTCAGCCCGATCTTCTGACCCAAGATCAGGGTACTCTTCTGCACCCCAACCTCCGGGCCCTTCACCTGATTGCCTGGCTGCTGAGAGGGTAGTCCTGGCACCGCGCTCGCTCCCCCCCGGAGGTGGAAGCTGTCGTCCTGGCATCTCGGCGACCTTCTACCCGGAAGTCTTACGCACTCAAATGGCGTCGCTTCTCCGCCGGGTGTTCTCAGTGTTCTGAGGACCCCTTCGCCTGCCTAGTGTCGGTGGTACTGCAATACTTGCTGCACCTCTCCGATCTAGGCCTCAAGTCCAACTCTGTCAGAGTCCACCTCAGTGCTCTCTCTGCACATCATTCGCCGGTGGAGGGCCAGCCCCTTTCCTCGCATCCCTTGGTGGCACGTTTCCTCAGGGGCCTGCTTCTGCTTAAGCCCCCGTTGCGCCCTCCAGCTCCTGACTGGGACCTCAATGTGGTTTTACAAAGGCTTACTTGCCCGCCTTTCGAACCCATGGCTACCTGCCCCCTCCGCTTCCTCTCATGGAAAGCTCTCTTCTTGGTAGCCCTCACCTCCGCTAGGCGCGTTAGTGAACTACAGGCCCTAGTGTCGGAGCCCCCTTACACTAGGTTCTACAGGAATAGGGTTGTCTTACGGACTCACCCTAAGTTTCTTCCTAAGGTGGTTTCCTCTTTCCACATCAATCAAGAGGTGGTTCTTCCGACCTTCTTTCCCAGGCCACATACCAGCAGAGCTGAGACTGTTCTGCATACCCTGGACTGTCGAAGAGCCTTGTCCTTCTTCCTTGACCATACGCGTGAGCATAGGAAAGCTGCCCAGCTTTTCGTTTCCTTTGACCCCAATCGGTTGGGGTTATCTGTGTCGAAGCGTACTCTGTCCATCTGGGTAGCTGACTGCATCGCCTGGGCGTATGGGGCAGCCGGCCTCTCTTTGGAGAGTCGAGTCACGGCACACCGTGTTCGGGCGAAGGCGGCGTCTGTCGCACACCTCCGCTCGGTTCCGTTGGCAGACATCTGCCGGGCCGCTACTTGGTCTTCTAGCCAGACTTTTGCGACTCATTACTGCCTGGAGAGGGAGTCCCGCAGGGATAGTGCTTTCGGACAGGCAGTCTTCCACAATCTCTTTGAGGTTTAGGCAACTCCTACCCGCCGGCCCCGATGTTGGCTACCAGCCGGTTTCGTATTCAGAGAAGATTCCTTCCTTCTGTGCGGTTGAGCTGGAGGGAGCTCTTTTCCAGCTTGGGGTCTCCGGTAGCCTTAAGCTAGGGAGTCCCATAAGTGAGGACTGACTTCCTGCTTGGTCCTGGAGAAAGAGTAGTTACTCACCTGTAACAGGTGTTCTCCAGGAGCAGCAGGAATCAGTCCTCACTACCCTCCCTCCTCCCCTGGAGTTGCAGTCATTCTTATGGTTGCTGTCTTCCGCTATGTCATTCGACTGAGCAAGATGGCATCCTTGGGTGGGAAGAGGACCGCGCATGCGCGCTGCAATCCCAAAGGCTTTCTTCGAAAGCTGGGGAAATTGCTCCGCAAGGGCTCCGTCGGCGCCGACGTCACAAATAAGTGAGGACTGATTCCTGCTGCTCCTGGAGAACACCTGTTACAGGTGAGTAACTACTCTAACTCCTCTTACCACCTCTCCTTTTTCTCACAGGTTGGACACTATGTATTGTGTTCCTCCTTGTCCTGGATTTCATAAGACTCGGCTTCCTCACCACTCTATTGTGGTAGAGTCTGCTATGAAAAAAAATCAAGAGTACAAAAAGACACTCCTCTGCTCCTCCAGGAAGAGAATGCAGAACCTTAGATGCTTTTGGCAGGAAAATCTTCCAGGCCCAGTATGCTTGTAGCCAGAATCAACTCCTATAGTCTCTATATGGGGATGTTTCTAAAAGAGATTACAGATCATCTACACACCTTATCTCCTTTTATGTCAGAAAATAAGAGAGGAGAATATATTACCTGGCTTAAACATGCTCAGGATGTATCCAAGTTTTCCAACTGTGCAGCCTTTGACTCCTTTGAGGGTGCCAATAGAGCTTCGGCTATTGCCATAGGCGCACGCAGAGTAGCTTGGTTACAAGCCTCTGATTTGGAATCCTGGGTACAGGATGGTCTGGGCAACCTTCCCTGTACAGGGGAAAACCTGTTTGGCAAAGATTGGCAAGCAAAAGCCACCCAGATGGATGCTGAAAATTCTGCTTTAGATGGACTCTCAAAGTCTACTACTACTCCTTTCAAAAAGAGGTTATTCAAGAAAGGATTTTTCCCCAAAAAAAGGGAAATTTTCTTCTGGTTATGGTCAGGCCTCTTCTCAGGGTCGTTTTGCTACAAAGAGGCAACAACCACCAAAACAGGCCAAGCCTCAGGCTGCGAGGACTGCTACGGCCCAACAGCCTCAGCCTCCTCAGGGCCTTTGACTTTCCACTAGAGAACTTAGCTTTTCTGGCTCTAGAACATCCAGAGCCTCTCACCATCCCAGGAAGGTTAGCTCACTTTGCTCCCAGATGGGAACAAATCACAACAGAGCACTGGACCCTCTCCATTATAAGGGAGGGATACAAACTACATTTCTTGAACCTTCCTCCTTACACCATGGTGAAACAGTTCAGCTCTCCAACTTCTCTTCTCGACCTTCTAGGTCAAGAGATTGCTACCCTTCTTGCCCAAGGGGCAATAGAAGAAGTACCCCTTCTTCAACAGGGTTCAGGGTTCTACTCCCCCTATTTTCTCATCCCAAAGAAAACAGGAGGCTACAGACCCATCCTAGATCTCAGAGAGTTGAACTAGTTTCTATACAAGGAGAAATTCAAGATTTCTCTGGGTACTCTCCTTCAATACCTCCAGAGTCAGGACTGGCTTTGTTCTCTAGACCTCAAGGATGCGTACACCCATGTCCTCATCCATCCAACACACAGAAGGTTCCTTCGGTTCCTTTACCAAGAAAAGCACTACCAATACAGAGTGCTTCCTTTCGATCTGGCCTCTGCTCCAAGAGTGTTCACAAAATGCATGGCAGTGGTAGCTGCATTTTTACGCACTCTGGGGATATTCGTATTCCCATATCTGGACGACTGGCTCATCCGAGCTCCATCCCAGTCAGAGGCTCCCTGGCCTGCACAAAGCATCTTCTTCAGTATCTGGGACTAGTGATCAATATTCCCAAATCCCATCTCACCCCTACTCAGTCTCTAGAGTTCATAGGGGCCTTACTGGATTCTACAACTGCAAGAGCCTATCTTCCCCAGGCCCGTTGCCTACGCTTGGTGCAGTTAGCCTCCCAGATTCAGTTAAAATCCCATTTAACTGCTCGAGAGATGCTACAACTTTTAGGCCACATGGCATCCACAGTGCATGTGGTTCCTTATGCTCGCCTTCACATGAGGGCAGCTCAGTGGACTCTATCCACCCAATGGACCCAGGCATCAGGTTGCCTGTCAGACAAAATAGCAACTTCCAGTCGCCTCTTTTGGTCCCTCCACTGGTGGAAATCCACTCAAAATCTGTGGTTGGGGTCCCCCTTTCAACAAGTGCTACCCCAAGTAACCCTTACAACAGATGCCTCTCCAAAGGGTTGGGGAGCTCACCTTCAAGATCTCTCCACTCAGGGCATCTGGTCTCCACAGGAGACATCTCTCCATATCAACCTCTTAGAGCTCAGAGCAATCTTCCTGGCTCTGAGTATTTCACACCCTGCTCAGCTACAGGACAGTCCTCATCCATACGGACAATCAGGTAGCCATGTTCTATGTGAACAAGCAGGGGGGGGGGGGGGCGGGCTCGGTCGCTTTGCAGCAAAGCTCTGAGATTGTGGGCCTTCGCCAGAGAGCATCAAATCCATCTCATGGCAGTGTATCTTCCAGGGGTTCAAAACTCTTGGGCAGACAGACTCAGTCGAGTTCTGCTTCCACACGAATGGTCCCTCCATGGGGACCAGATAGCCAGGATTTTCCGGATTTGGGGTACCCCAGACATAGACCTATTTGCAAGTCCGTGGAATGCCAAACTTCCCCGGTTTTGTTCCAGGATTCCGTGTCAGTGAGTTCAGGCCAGGGATGCCTTCCTCCTTCACTGGGGGCAAGACTTCCTCTATGCTTCCACCTATTCTCCTCATCCCCAAGACTCTGTTCAAGCTTCAGAGAGACAAGGGATCTATGATCCTCATAGCACCACATTGGCCACGCCAAGTGTGGTACCCTCTACTTCTGCATCTCTCTCAAGCTCCCTCCCTGGACCTGGGGTCTGCTCCAGATCTCCTCTCCCAAGAGGAGGGAACCCTGTGGCATCCAAATCCTCAGTCTCTTCATCTCAAGGCCTGGTTGCTGAAGGCCTAGACCTTCAAGATTTACACCTTTCTCAGCAAGTGAAGGATATCCTTCATGCTTCCACCAGACGCTCTTATGCTTTTAAATGGAAAAGGTTTTCCATTTGGTGTGCAGAAAATGGTCTTAACCCTTCTGCAATACCTTTGAATTTGTTACTAGACTATTTGCTGCATTTATCCCATGCAGGCCTTAAAACAAATTCAATCAGAGTCCATTTGAGTGCTTTTGCAGCATCCCTGAAGCCTCTTAATGGACAACCTATTTCCTCTCATCCTCTTATAGCAAGGTTCATGAGAGGCCTTCTTTTTAACTAAACCTCCCATTAGACCACCTCCAGTGGCATGGGACTTAAATCTGGTTCTTGGCCAGCTTATGAAGCCACCCTTTGAACCCTTAGCCACTACCTCCTTGAAATTCCTTTCCTGGAAGGTTATTTTTCACATTGCACTCACCTCAGCTCACCGTATCAGTAAGTTACAAGCTCTAGTGGCTAATCCTCCTTATACAAGGTTCCATCATGACATGGTAGTTCTCAGAACTAATCCACACTTTATGCCTAAAGTGGTCTCACCTTTTCATCTGAATCAGGAGGTATATTTACCTGTCTTCTTTCCAGGGCCTCATGCATCAAGTGCAGAGAGGAGTCTTCAGACCCTGGATTGCAAAAGAGCACTTGCTTTCTATTTACAAAGAACATAGCAACATAGAAAGTCTTCTCAACTTTTTGTTGCTTTTGATCCTTCCCATTTAGGACTTCCAGTCTCTAAGAGAACTCTGTCCAATTGGATTGCTCAGTGTATTTCCTTCGCCTACCAGAGTAAGAACCTTTCTCTGGAAGGCCATGTCACAGCTCACAATGTGAGGGCCATGGCAGCCTCTATGGCTCATCTAAACACTGTCCATCGACCAAATCTGTCGAGCAGCCACCTGGGCCTTGGTTCATACCTTCACAGCCCATTACTGCTTGGACAAGGATTCCCGCCGGGATGCCTTGTTTAGTCAGGCTGTTCTCAAATACCTAATCAACTCCTGCCCTCCATCCCTCTCTGGATGCCTGAGATTCATAGGTGGAGATGGAGCCCTTCCAGGGACTCACAATCTGGGTGATCTCCCAGCCATTACTGCTTGGACAAGGACTCCCGCCGGGATGCCTTGTTTGGTCAGGCTGTCCTCAAACACCTGTTCCATTCTTAAACAACTCCTACCCTCCTTTCCCTGGATAGATGCCTGAGATCCATAGGAGGAAGTAAACACCTCTCCAGGGTCTCATATCCTTGGGGATCTCCCGGGCATCTTAGCTAGGGAGTCCCCATATGTGAAGACTCATTCCTGCTTGTTCCTGGAGATAGCACAGTTACTTACCTGTAACAGGTGATCTCTGGGAACAGCAGGAATTAGTCTTCACAACCCTCCCACCTCCCCTATGAGTTGTATCTCTATCTATCTTTCCTTTCCTCTCTCTCTCTCTCTCTCTCTCTTTGTCTCAGCTTTAAAACTCGAACTGGAGAGAGACGGTTGGGAAAGGCGGGAAGGCAGCGCGCAGGCGCTGTGGGATGCTCCCAAAAGCTTTCCTTTTGGACGCTGGGGCGCGTTCCCGCGCAGGCTCCGTCGGTACCAACGATACCCATATGTGAAGACTAATTCCTGCTGTTCCCAGAGATCACCTGTTACAGGTAAGTAACTGTGCTTTCCCTTCCTATAGGTTCCAGACAGTGGGCTTGCATATGTTCATACTGTCCCACAGTATGTCTGGGGTGTTATGCACACAACCACTACTGTGGTACTGACAGCTCCTACCTTAACCCTAGGTTTAGGTATCCCTGAAGCTCCATGCTTCAATATCTTTCCTATCTCTCACCAGTTAGGAAAGACAGGGTGGATCTTCAGTAGATCTGAGGTTTCAACCCTCCTGACATCTGTCCTCCTTGGGAATACGGGCTTTTTCCATACCCCTTCTTCCCTCCAGGACTGGGCTAGTTTGTCCAAATCGGTCAGTCTTCCTCTTTTGCTCCTAACTGAGTAACTCTGTAGCCAAGAGTTCCCAGCTTTTTCCATAAAGCTTTCCACTAAAGACCTACCGTTTTTGTACTACCCCAGTTGACACCTGGGTCACCTGTCACTTCCAGATTTGGACCTTCACCTTCACTTCAGTGAGGTCACCTTGAAGATTCCTCTACTGGATCCCCAGTAGACTCCAACAGCCTCTACTTCCTGCAATCCAGTAGGTGAGGTCCATATTGTGATTGTTCATTTCAATATTTTTCATGATAATTATCATACATACAAGGACTCCTTACCTGTAGTCCTATTTTAGGTTAGCTGTTTTCTACAGCTCCTCTCTTTTCAACTCCTACCCTCCATCCTCAGGATGCCTGGCCATATGAGGTGTAGCATGTTCCAATCCCCACCATGCTAGGGCTCCAGGCATCTTAGCTTGGGAGTCCCCATATGTGAAGACTCATTCCTGCTTGTTCCTGGAGATAGCACAGTTACTTACCTGTAACAGGTGATCTCTGGGAACAGCAGGAATAAGTCTTCACAACACACCCACCTCCCCTAGGAGTTGTATCTCTCTATCTTCCTTTCCTCTTTCTCTCTCTTTGTCTCAGCTATAAAACTCAACTGAGGAGAGACAGTTGGAAAGGCGGGAAGGCAGCACGCAGGCGCTGAGGGATGCTCCAAAAAGCTTTCTGATTGGACACTGGGGAGCGTTCCCGCGCAGGCTCCGTCAGTACCAACGTACCCATATGTGAAGACTTATTCCTGCTGTTCCCAGAGATCACCTGTTACAGGTAAGTAACTGTGCTTTTTTGCTCTGGTCACGAGACCGGGAGTGGCCAGAGCAGAAAACCTGCTTTTCATCTATTTTTGTGTCCCGTCCCCCCCACACCCTCCACCCCCTGCAGCCTCACCCTCTCCTCCAGTCCAGCTGCGGCTTCTGTGTCTTACAGAGCTATGGCTACGATAGCTATAATCATTTTAAATAAAACCAAATCGGGGCGGAGCCTTCCAGCCTCTACTATGGAACCCCTGCTGCTGCGTCCCACTCCATCTAGAGTGACTTTCTTTTGGGGGGGGGCAGGACACAACGTCAGGGGTTCTATAACAGAGGCTGGAAGGCCCCACACTAGTTTTGGTTTTATTTTAAGTTGTTATCGCTATCGCAACTCTGTAAGACGAAGGAGCCGTGGCTGCCAGGGGAAGGAGGGTGCAGGAAGGGAGCTAGCAAGGGGGGGAGCTGAACATGGAAGGTGGGGGGGAGGTGAGGACAAAAAGTGAGCTGCCACAGGGGGGAAGTTGGAGGTTGGAAGATAACAAACTGGGGGAGAGGGGGATGGAGGTGGCAGTAAGGGAGCTGACACGGAGGGGGGTGGTAGGAAGGGAGCTGACACTTGGTAGAAGGTAAGGGCTTGAAGGAGGGGAGTCGACCTGGGGTTAAGGTGGGGGCTCGAAGGGAGCAGATATGGGGGGGCTGGAAGGGAGCTGACATGAGGGGTGGAGGTTTGGGCTGGAAGGGAGCCGACATGGGGAGTGGGATTGGAAGGGAGCCATAGGGAGGAGTGGTCTAGTGGTTGGGGCAAGTTACCTCAGGCCGGAAAGTCGGGGGTTCAAATCCCACTAGAGGACAGCAACCTTGGGCTGGAAGGACTGGGGTTTCTAGTCCCACAGGGTGCTCCTTGTGGTCTTGGGCAAGCCACTTAACCCTCCATTGCCCATGTTTCCTGTAAGTATTAGTGTATGTGTCTCATATCCCCCTGTGTTAAATGTATCCCCCAATTGTGTTGTGACCACTTTGAAGGATAAGGTGGTATGCAAAACTGTCTAAATAAACCTGAGTGAAGAAGGTGGGGGCTGGAAGGGAGCTGTCTGGGGGGGGAAGAAGGGGGCTGGGGGGGAGCCAACATGGGGAAGAAAGGGGGCCAGAAGGGAGTCAATGGGGGGAGAGGGCTGAAGGGGGCTGACCTGGTGGAGGGGAAGGAAAGGGGGGATGAAGGAGGGGGCTGGAAGGGGGGGAAGGTCAAGGCTGGAGGCGGCTGGAAGGGAGCTGACATGGAGGAAGGTGGGGGCAGGATGTGAGCTGACATGGGGGAAGGTGGGGGCTGAAAGGGAGCTGACGGGGCTGAAAGGGAGCTGACATGGGGAAAGGAGGGGGCTGGAAGGGAGCTGATGGAGGGGGAAGATGGGGGCTAAAAGGGAGCTGACATGGGGGGGAAGGAGGGTGCTGGAAGGAAGCTGATCCGGAGGGAGGGCTGGAGGGAGTTGACCAGTGGGGAGGAGAGCACTGGAGGGAGCTGACATGGGTGAGGTGTAGGTGGGGGCTGGAAGGGAGCTGACACGGGGGGGGGGGGAGGTGGGAGGGAGGGAGTTGACCAGTGGGGGGAGAGCACTGGAGGGAGCTGACGGGGGGGGGGGGGGTAGGTGGGGGCTGGAAGGGAACAGACAGACGGAGGGAGGGAGGAAGGAAGGGCCTTGAAAGGAGCTGACATGGGGGGATGGAAGGGGGATGACATGGGGAGGAGGGGGCTTGAAGAGAGCCGACCTGGGTGGGGAAGATGTGGGCTGGAAGGGAGCTGACACGGGGAGAAGGATAGGACTGGAAGGGAGCAGAAATGGGGTGGGGGGGAAGGAGGTAGCTTAAAGGGAGTTGACGGCGGGGGTGGTGAGGAGGTGGCTGAAAGGAGCTGATTCGGGGGGAGGAGAGGGCTGGAGTTAGCTGACATGTAGGGGAAGGATGGGGCTTGGTAAGAGTTGACACGGGGAAGGAAAGGGGCAGGAAGGGAGCTGACATGGGGTGAGGGAGCCGATATGGGAGGTAGAGGAGGGGGCAGGAAGGGAGCTGAAGGGGGGGAAGGTCGGGGCTGGAGGGGGCTGGAAGGGAGCTGATGGAAGGAGGGTGCTAAAAGGGAGTTGACATGGAGGAAGGAGGGCGCTAGAAAGAAGTTAACATGGCGAGGAAGGAGAGGGTAGGGATGGAGCTGACACGGGGGGATGAAGGGGCTGGAAGGAAGCTCACATGGGGGAGGGAGCAGGAAGAGTGTGGACACAGGTGGAAGGACAGGGCTGAAAGGGAGCTGATGGGGGTAAAGAGGGAGCTGAAAGGGAGCAGACATGGGGGAGGATGGGGCTCGAAAGGAGCTGACATGGGAGGATAGAAGGAGGCTGACATGGGGGGGGGGCTGGAAGGGAGATGACCTGGGTGGGGAAGATGGTGGCTGGAAGGAAGCTGATATAGCGGGGGATGGAGGGGGCTGTAAGGGAGCTGATGGGGGAGGAGGGGGCTGGAAGGGAGCTGACGTTTGGAAAGGTGGGGGCTGGAAGGGTGCTGAAATGGAAGAAGGAGAGGGCAGGAAGGAAGCTGACATGGGGAGGAAGGGGCTCGAAAGGAGTTGACATGGGAGGATGGAAGGGGACTGCCAAGGAGGGGGTTTGAAGGGAGCTGACACGGGGGCGGCAGGTGCGTGCTGGATATGAGGGGGCTAGATGAGAGCCGGCCCAGTTAGAGAAGGTGAGGCCTGGAAGAGAGCCAACATGGAGGGGGCTGGAGGGAGCTGACACAGGGTGAAGGAGGCACCTGTAAGCCAGCTGAAATGAGTAGGGGGGGGGAGGAAGGTGTTGGCTGGAAGAGACCAGCCACTGGGGGGGGGGGGGCGATGGATACTAGAAGAGAGCTGAAACTGGGAGATATGGAGGTGGCAGGAAGAGAGCGGACACTGGTGGGGGAAGGAGGTGGCAGGAAGGGAGCTGACACGGGGGGGGGAATGGTGCAGACACGGGGGTGGGGGGGATTTGGAAAGGAGCCAACACGAGGGGTGCTGGAGGGGAGCTGACACAGGGAGAAAGTGGGGCTGAAAGGGAGCCGATCTGGGGGGAAGCTGGGGGCTGCAAGGGAACTGAGACAGGGAGGGAAGGAGGGTAGCTGGATGGGAGCTAACACACAGGAAGGAGGTATATTGGATGGAAGCTGATAGGGCAGAAGGAGGGGGCAGGATGGGGGCTGATGGGGCGGGGAGGAGGAGGCTGGAAGGAAGCCAGTATGGGGGGGAAGGAGAGGTCTGGAAGGGAGCCGACCTGGGGGGTGAAGGAGGGAGCTGGAAGGGAGCCAACCCAGAGGGTGTTGAAGGTGGGGCTGGCAGGGAGCAGACATGGGGGGGGGTCGACTGGAAGGGGGCTGACCCGAAAGGAGCCTCCATGGTAGGGGGGGGGGGAGGAAGTACAGGCTGAAAGGGAGCTGACATTCTGCGATGGGATTTGTAGGTGTCTGGGTAATAGGTGGGGGGGCTGGAATGGAGGGGGACACTGGGACTGGAAGGGAGCTGATACTTGAGATGGTATTTGGACTAGAAGGGGCTGGATAGTGGGGAAGGAGGGGGGCTGGAAGGGAATGGACACCAGTGGCAGTCCTGGGAATGCAACATGGTTGACATTGGAAGGTACTGGGAGGAGAGGACTGGAAAGGAGACTGATATTGGGGATGGTTACTGGGTCAGGAAATAGGCTGATGGAAAGAAGTAAAGAAAACAAGAGACAAGAAATGGTAGACTATAGACCATAGAAAGAGAACTAAGAGAAGACAGGAAAGCAGAAGCTTCAGATTGGGACCAGCATGATCAGAGAATAAAATGGTCAGACAACAAAGGTAGAAAACACTTTTATTTTCATTTTAGTGATTGGACTTAGTACTATTTTTATATTTTACATGGTGTGAGGAACTATATCTCATTTATCTGATGTTGTGCTGCATGCAAAGTCTTGCTTCTTGGGGTTTCAGTTTAATTTTTGTCTACATTTTTATTTTTATTTTAGGTTGTAGTCACTTATTCTGTACTTGGTGAGGGTCTCTGTTCTGAGTGTGTGACTGAGGCCAGGTGTTCTGTTAACATGGAGTGTGTACATAGTGATCTATACTGTACTGTAGTAATTTGACTTGTTCAGTTTTTCAAATAGGTGTATTTATTTTATTTATTTATTTAGTAAAGACTTATATACCGCTCCTTCCAGCGATCAGAAGCGGTTTGATTACAAGTATGGGATTTGTCAAAAAATCAAAGACAGAAATTTGGGGAATAGATAGAGCAGGGGTAATACACCGCACACAATATGAGGGTCCATATAAAGACCTTAATTACTATCATACATTTACAACAGGCGATTATCCTTCCTCTATTTACATTTGTACATACAGTAAATCACTTTCTCTTATCTTTTTGGATTTACATCTGGACATAGTGACAATTGAACAGATGCGTCTTCAGTTGTTTTCTGAAGTTGATTATGTCTTTAGTTGTTCTCAGCTCGTGTGGGAGCTGGTTCCATAAAGTGGGGGCAGAGAAGGAGAACGCTCTGCGACTAGTACTGACTTTTACGTGCCTAAAGCTGTTTGGAACTATTAGTGTGTCCGTGTTAATGGTTCTCCTGCTTCTGGTTGTAGGTTGCATGGAGATCAGGGTGGAGAGGAATGAGGGGGCCAGGTTATGAATTAACTTGAATGTAGTTACCAATGTTTTGTATTGAATCCTTGCAACGACTGGGAGCCAGTGCAGTTCCATCAATACAGGCGTGATATGTTCAGTGACGCTTGTTCTCATGATGATCCTTGCTGCTACGTGTTGGGCCAGCTGTAATATGTTGGTCGTTTTCTTTGGTAGACCCTGCAAGATGGCGTTGCAGTAGTCCAGGTGGGGCATGATGAGTGCTTGTGCAACTGATCGGAAGTCACACGGATCTAGTACGTTCCGCAGGGGTCGTAGCACTCTGAGCTTGTGGAAGATGGCTTTGTTGGTGTTGCTGAGGTGTTTTTCCATTTTCAGTTTGCTGTCGATTGTGACTCCTAGATATTTTATTTCTTTCTTAGTGTTGTAAGTGTTGTTGCACAGTGTGATTGTTGGAGGAGGTTCGAAGTCCGAGTTATTGGATAAAAACATTACTTCTGTCTTCTTATGATTAATCGACATATTATTTTGTTTTAGCCATCCCAACATCTCTCCCATGCAGGTTTCAAGCTGGGCGTAGTTCGGGTTGGTGGTCTCTAGTTGCGTGTACAGCATGATATCGTCCGCGTATATGTGGTAGTTGATGCCATATTTCCTGAATATTTCACTGAGTGGTTGCATGTAAATGTTAAAAAGTAGTGCCGAACCCTGTGGAATGCCTTGAGTTTGGGTGAATGGTTCAGCTTTTTCTCCGTTGAATTGGACCTGTGGCTTTCTGCCCGTTATATATGAGGAGAACCATTTCAAGGCGGTTCCCAATATTCCAATTGATGCCAGCTTGTTAAGGAGGGTTAAGTGATGGACAGTGTCGAATGCAGCGGAGATGTCGATGAAAATGAGGATAAACATTTTCTTCCTGTATTCCAGACCCTTGAGGAGGTTGTTAAACAGGGCCAAAAGCAGGGTTTCGACCCCATGGTTTTTTCTGAATCCGTACTGCTGTTTGTCCAGGGCCCACTGTTGTATTTATAGTGCTGCTTTTTTCTGGATAGGCCCCTTGTTTGAGTTTTGGAAATTTATGCTGGTATGGCAGATTTGGCCTTGTAGATCTTCGGTGACTTTTGTACGATTTTGTGTGTTCATCTATATGCCTGGTACTGGAGAATGTTTACGTTGTTAGGTGACCAGAATCAGATGGTTTTTTTTGGGGGGGGGGGGGGGGTTGGGCTAACACAGCCAGTTTTAATAAGTAGTTATTTTTATTCTGGCTATGCATTTGTCCAGCTCGGATACTGTACAGTTTTTTTTTTTCCAACAGTTAACTTGAATGGGTTCTTACAAAGAATTATTTCATGTATGAAAGAAAAATTTATTTGCAGATTTATGGAATAGGTATGGGTGCCCCGGTAGCTCTTTCAATGGCTACCCTTTACATGGCGCATTTTGAATCACAGCAAGTTTACACTTCTGGCTAGTTCTCATTTTTTTTTATTGGGTACATTTTTTGGATGATATATATATATATATATCATTTTGTTTTTTTCTGTGGCAAGGGTCAGAGGAGGAGCTCCATGAATTTTTGAATTGGCTTAATGATGTTAAATCTAATCTTCAATTACCATTTTCAAAAGTTTTTTTTTTTTTTGGATGTGCTAATATTTAAGCATGATCATCAAGATAAACCATGCTGTATCGGAAGCCAGTACAGTCAAATACTTTACTTCCAATATCGAAGTTTCCATCCTGGCTCCTTAAAGAATGGCCTTCCATATGGTCAGTGCCTCTGATTACGGAATTGGGTGAATTTAAATGTCATGCTTCAGATTTGTTTGAACGACTCTTGGTGAGAGGTTACCCCAACCATCTTTTTGCAGCAGGCCTATAAGACAGCACGATATACCCATAGGGAATGGTTGTTGGGATAAGTTCATTCAACAGTGCAATCAAACTCTGTGGCTTATCGGGAAGATCTCTACCACTATCTCTACTATGGATTTTTAGACATTTGTGGGTATGTTTCCTTACATGACTTTGTCCCATCAGATTACACAATTACTCAAAAAACATTGGCTGATGTCTTCAAAAGTGTTTTCAGAGGGAGCGTCAGCTTATAGTAGGTGCCCCAGTATACAAGATCATGTGATTTCTACCCCAGCATGTGAAGATAGATCTCAGCAAACCTCTTTCTTGGGAGGATCATCTGAACATTGACTGTAAAACATGTAGTTTTTTTCAGCAATCTTTGACTGGCATAAGCTGAATGGACCCTAGCAGTCAAAGAAACTTATTCTCGATGGTATACCACGTGCTCTACTGATTCATCCCATTAGGGCTCTGCTTCGGGGGCATCAGTCTAATTTAGACAAAGTTTTAAGTGCACCAGTTGTAAGTCATTGTGTTTAATTTGGATGTGTTTTTTCTGATTTGAAATGGCAAGCATTGGATTTGGCTCCTTATGGCCCTAGAGGGGAGGGATTGTGAACAAAAACAAGTCCTCGAGCAATTGTGGATTTTTAAATTAGCCATGGTAACATCAACTGGTTTGAATCAAGAGCTAGATTGGTGGAGCCTTATGTAATGATGAAGACGTATTTCATTGGTTCATGTTGATACCGCCACTTCCGATGTGACATCATTTTTGCTTTTGCTTTTTAAAATCAGCTGGGAAGGGGTTCAGTTTATTCGCAATGAAGCTGCAAACAAGAGGTATTTTTGGTGCGAGTTGATGAATTGATTCCGGTTGAACATTGAGGCAGAGCCCTGAACGATGGTTGGGCTCTAAACGCAGTGCTGTTTGTGCTGGACAATTTACAACTCTGCATATTACAGGAAGGCCTGTTGGAAAATGACAGCTTTGGATATCATCAAAGGTTTTATTGGAGAACTGACTGCTTAAGATATTGTATGAAGATGACAAAGATATGTATTCCTTTTCCTATATTTAGGTTTTTTTTAATCTTTTATTTAAGGTTTTTCTTCCTTGAATACACAACAAAAGGGAAAACACCAAGAATTTCAAGATACAATTCAAAAATAAGAATATGAAAAGGAAATAGTTCAAACACATTATGGAGAAACAATCAATAATTTTAGAAAGTAATAATAAATCTTGGTAAAGGAGTTAAACAAACTCCACATTAGGGAGCACATATAATACAATTATCCCGCCCCTTTATCCTCAACCAGTTCCCTATCTGTCAGAAATTTCTGTAATTGCTCAACATCAGTAAAGGCAAAATTCTGTCCCTGGTAAACTACCAGGCAGCAACAAGGAAATTTTAAAAAAAAGGTAGCACCCAAAGCTACTACTCTGGTTCTAAATCCCAAGAACTGTTTGCGCCGAAGCTGCGTCACTCGACCAACATCAGGAAACACTTGAAGCATAAAACCACAAAATAAAGCTGCTCTGTGCTTGAAGTATGCCTTCAGCACAGATAATTTAACAGATTCAGACTCAAACGTCGCCACTAAAGTGCAACGTTTGGGAATTGAATCTGTAGAATCCTCTAGGAATGCTGTTAAGTCTTGACCTACCGACTGGACTGAAGGAGCAGAAGCCCCTTCTGTAACCGACGTCGGCAGACCATTAGAGGAAAAAGAATACACCTGGACTACTTCCACAGGACCTTTCAATTGTAATATTTCAGAGAAATACTTCTGAAGTAACATTTTAGGAGCCAGAAGATGAATAGAGGGAAAAGTTCTATATTTAGGTTTAAAGGATGGAATGCAGTACTAAAACAGATTTTAAAGCGGTTACTGAATGCTGGGGCGTTTCACACGTTATGTTTGAATATACTTTCAGTTTGGGTTCATTAAGTTTTGTTAAACATTAAAATGATTAAAAAGGAAAGTTTGTTACAAGAGGTATTCCTCATGCCAAATATTCTTAAAAAAAAAAAAAAAAGTTTTCACCAGTTGGACATAATTTGGTCTATATTTTGTTTTTTGGGGGAATTTGTGGTAGATCAGAGTTTTGTTTTGTTTATCATGTCCTTTCAATGTCCCAGTTTTTTACTGTTAACTACTATGTCCTTTTTTAATTGGTCTTGTTTTATTTGATTCTTTCATGTGTCAAATATGTGCATGTATAGTCCAAAGCAGTTTCACTGGCCACTTGTTTAGAACAGGGGTTCTCAACCCTGTCCTCAGGACCCACCTAGCCAGTCGGGTTTTCAGGATAACCACAATGAATATGCATGGGAGAGATTTGCATATAATGGAGGCAGTGTATGCAAATCTCTCTCATACATATTCATTGTGGTTATCCTGAAAACCCGACTGGCTAGGTGGGTCCTGAGGACAGGGTTGAGAACCCCTGGTTTAGAAGATATTGGACATTAAGGGGTTGAACTGCAAGGGTGCCAATTAGGTTGACCACAACTGTACTCGCTGCCCAACCAAACCTGCCAACCTAAGCACACTGTCCTAAACCCCTACATCTTCTCCCATTCTCCACTTGTCCCCTCAAGCAGTAATTTCACCCATAGTGAGCCAGATCACATATTAATGCCCAAACAATCCCCTCTCTACGCTAAGCTCCTGCATTCACACTCAAACCTAGCACTCCTCAGTCCCCAAATTTAAAAATAGGACTCCCTAAAGTAAATAAAAAAATATATACTAACCAAAAGAAACACATTTAGAAAGGCATATATAGTATGAACATTGCAAACATGCCAAAAACGGACCATTCAGAAATCTCTAGAGACCTTTCTATAAGTGACACTTTCTCTGGAGAGGGATCAACAACAGAGTAAAGCAAAGAATAGATGAAATGTGTGACCCCATCTGGAGAATGGCACTGGTATGCCTGACTATCTGCGGGGGGTTTCAACCCAGTCCTCGGGTAACCCTAGGCCAGTCAGGTTTTCAGGATTCCCAGAATGAATATGCATGAGAAAGATTTGCATACAATGAAGGCAGAACATGCAAATCTTCCTCATGCATATTCATTCTGGGAATCCTGAAAACCTGACTGGCCTAGGGTTACCCGAGGACTGGGTTGAAAACCTATGATCTAGATGACTGCTTCTGTTTGCTGTATGCTTTGCTTTGTTTCGTTTCTCTGTTGCTATCCTATCGATTGATTGGAGTTCCTTTCACCGTCTTGACTTTTGATTTGAATTTGTGAACTGATTTGCATAACCTGGAAAAGGCCATATAATAAAGAAAACAAACTATAGCCATAAGGGTAGGGTCAAAAGGCCCACAGCATGTAACTGTAACCAGCTTAGTTGTGTTATGTCAAACAATACTTGCTGATATCCTGCTGATACAGAGCATCACTGATAAGGGTTTGTCCATAGCTACAGTTCACTGAAGCACCATACTATCAGTTTTCTGAAAGTACTAGATGAATAGGGCAGATACCTCTCCAGTGGTCTCCATCATTTTAGCCCTTTGAGCCAGAAGTTCAGAAATAATATAATACAAAACCTTCAAAATGGCGAACAAGTTCTATGAGTAAACGGGTCAGAATAAGCTCGCCGTATGAGTCCATCACAGTAACAATGCCCAATTGTTCCACTGCTTCAGCTCTTCGTCAAGGAAACTTCACCAGTCCTCCACTGCTTGTGATGTGTCAAACAATTTTGCATTGTTCTTATACCATAACTTGATCCTTGCTGGTTAAGGAATCAGAAAACTAATCTGCTGATTCATCAGCTTAATGCATACTGCCAAGTAGGCCTTGCACTGGATTGCAATTCTGTTTGAGTAATCCTAGAGTACTCGCCTTATGATCATCATAGCGTAAGTCCTCTGCCTTTCTGTAAGCTTGCATGTGTGCAGTCTTATGGGCATAATTGAGGGTCTTAACAATAAAAGCTGTTGGCCTGGATAAAGTCCTGCAGGGTTAACCCAACTGGTAAGCCTTGTCTGGTTACTTTTTTTGGCATTTGATGTGACTTTAAGCAATGTATTAAGTTGGTCTAATAAAAAGGTTCCCCTTTTATAGGTTGTGTTTTGTTTTGTTAACTTATGGAGTGTATAAAGACAAACATGATAGCATAGACTATGTGGGCAGAGAAAGAACATAAGGCCCATGCAGTCTGTTGATCTTCTCTTCCCACTTGGCTGTGCTGTCCCTTCCTTCCTCTAAGAACCTCTATGCTTTTCCCCATACTATCTGGAGCTCTGACACTGTGCTTGTCTGTACAAAAAAAACCTGGATGTTACTGCATAGGTTCAGCACAGATCATTGAAGGCATTCCCAACTTTGCAGGAGAGAGACATCCCTAAAGTGAAATATGTTGAGCCTACCTTAATGAGTTGCACATCCAAGGGTAGAATGTAAGCCTTTGGTTCTCAGGCTCTAAGTATGGACCCAGGTGGGTGGGGTCACAAACATTGCTGCTATCCCTCCTGTGAACGATAGTAGCAGTCGGCATGGGGTCTCTGAAACTGTGTTCACAGCACTCGCCTCATCCTCCTGTGTGAGCTTCCTAATTAAACTAGTATTGAGGTCTGCGAGCATAAACTGACACACAGAGCACCGTGACTGCTGCTGCTTTCATGCTTTAGATAAGTATGGGGAGAAGGAAGTGGATGGGAGAAAGTGGAGTCGAGGGCTGCTATTCTGTTTTCATCTTTGGGTCGCATGGATTTTTAAATGTTAAAATTGGGTCATATTGGATAAAGATTTCGGAAGCACAGATGTAAGCAATTAGCACAAGCTAGTATTGCAGCTTAGTGCCAGTTTTCTTAGCATGGTCTCTCCTCCCCACATTTTCAAGCTGCCTACGTTACATCTTGTGTGTTCATTGCTCACAGAGTGGGTAAGGATTCCATGCTTTAAACCATATGGTTCAGCACAGGAGGTGTTCCAAGTCTTATTACACAGTCTCCGGAAAGTTCACTTCATGTGTAGCATTAACTGGTGGAAAGCAACAATTTGCTTAACACAAATCCTTTATTTAAACATCTGTTGCTCATGCTATCAGTCATTGTGATCAAAGGAAGTAGAATAAGAAAATTTTGCATAAGTGGTAAACTTGAAATTATGTGGGTATGATTAATGTTTGTTTTGCAGTTTGGCTCATCTCCTAGGAAAGTAGGGGGGGGGGGACGACACTGCAACTGTAGTAGGAATTTCTATCAATGTTCTTGTGCTTGTTTTATGATGTATGTTGGATCTGTATAATATTAGGTCAGTTGTAACATGTTGCTTTTGTCCTGTGTCATGTTGTGAATAAATCAAGATTGTTCTTTTGTAGTTTGGAAGTCTCAAATCTTATGTTTGTTGCCACTTGTTGCAGGGGCCGGCTGGGAGAGAACACCAGCTGGCTCCTGCAGTGCAAGGCACAGTGGCAAGCCAACTGAATAGTAAGTTTGCCATGCTGCCTATGTGGAACTATCCTGGAGGAGGGCGGGAGCAGCTCACCCTGGGTGACAAGGATTGGGTACACCACTGCTGGCTACTTTAATGCTAAAGGAGCATGAGCAGTTGCAGCATTAAGAATAGACTTTTTTTTGTTTATGCCGGGTCCACCAAGCCCATTATCCCTTTTCCAAAAGTGACCAATCCAGGTCACAAGTGGACCAACAAAGCAGCATTATTACAAACATGGTGACAAGCTTGATATCTTGTTGGCACAGGTGGTTAAAAAAAGCAGATTAGTTCATTCTTTGGTTATATTAGGAACAGGTAGGGGACTCGACACACTCAATCTACAGAGATCCATCATGCATTTAGGGAATCTCTTTGAGGAGTTCTATGCATGATGGACTGGCATTTCAGGTGACACAAAAGGTTTTTTTTTGGAGAGGGTGCCTCTTTCAGTGAACCCTGAGCAAGCTTCCACATGGAGGCACCTATATCTGGAGTTAGAAGTTGCTGAGGCTGTCAAAGCTCTGCTCTAAAGCAAAGGTCTGGAACCTTTGCTTCTGAATTAATCCCTATAATGTGCAAATGTTTGTTATGAATTCCAGGGAACTCGCCAATAGGCATCTCATGGATAGTTATCACCCTTCTATATAAGAAGGGGAAGGGCAAATTTGAATGCTGCTCCTGCTGCCCTATTTCTCTCTTGTACACAGATGGTAAGATTTTAGCCAAGGTTGTAGAACATAGGATACACTGTTTTGTTCCTTACGTGATTCACTCTGATAAAAGGTATTCATAAAGGGCTGGCAATTTTTGAGAAGTCTGTCGAGTATAATTCATTTGGCATCTAAGATGAGGATTTCTGGTTTGATTGTTTCCCCAGATGCCAATAAGGCCTTTAGCAGGGTATCCCTGTGCTTGTAATTCTTTGCAGATGCAATTTTCTCTGAAAGAAAACACCAAATTTATCTGAATGTAACTTGCCTTGAGCTATAAGTGAAAAGGCAGGAGCAAAATCCAAATAACGTTTTCAGAAGTTATTGATATTCAGCAGGGTACACAGCAGGAGTTGTGCCCTTTTGCCTTGCCTTGCCTTCTTAATTTAAGAACATAAATGCCATACTGGGTCAGACCAAGGTCCATCAAGCCCAGTATCCTGTTTCCAACAGTGGCCAATCCAGGTCACAAGTACCTAGCAGTTTCCCAAAGAGAGACACAGGTTCCATAATGCTTGTATTGCAGCAACCAGTGGCTTTTTCGGGTCCTCTTTGATAATGGTTTATGGACCTTTCCTCCAGGAACTTGTCCAAACCTTTTTTTAAACCCAGCTACACTAACAGCTTTTACTACATCCTGTGGTAACGAATTAGAGTAGATATAGGTTGAGTGAAAAAAATATTTTCTCTTATTAGTCTTAAATTGCATGTCCCCTAATCTTTCTACTTTTTGATGGCGTAAACAATCGATCTACATTTAGCCGTTCCATTCCATTCATTAATTTATAGAGTTCTATCATATCTCCCCTCAGCCGTCTCTTTTCCAAGTTGAAAAGCCCTAACCCTATAAGCCTCTTCTCAGAGGGATATCCTACCATCCCCTTTACCATTTTGGTGACTCTTCTCTGTACTTTTTCTAATTCTGCTATATTTATTTTATTTATTTAACTTTTCTTCTATACCGCGCTATTCAGATCAGTGCGGTGTACATTCGAACATAACTTATTACAATGCTGCAAGCCAAATTGTAATTTAGATACGACGACCAGAATTGCACACAATATTCAAGGTGTGTTCGTACCATGGAACGATACCGAGGCATTATAATATCCTTTGTTTTATTCTCCATTCCTTTCCTTATAATTCCTAGCATTCTATTTGCCTTCTTGACTGCCACTGTACACGGGGTGGAGGGTTTCAACGTGTTATCCACTATGATGCCAATCTTTTTCCTGGGTGGTGGTTCCTAATGTGGAAACGTGCATTGTGTAACCATAGTTTGGGTGGTTCTTTCCTAGGTGCATAATTTTGCACTTGACCACATTAAACATTTCATCTGCCATTTGAACGTCCTGTCTTCCAATTTATCAAGGTCCTCTTGCAATTTTTCACAATCCTCTTGGGTTTTAACAACTTTGAATAATTTTGAGTCCTCTGCAGATTTGATCGCCTCACTCGTTATTTCCATTTCCAGGTCATTTATGAATATGTTATAAAGAAGCAGACCCAGCACAGATCCCTGGGGTACTCCACTATTCACCTTTTTTCATTGGGAAATTTAGCCATTTAGCCCTACCCTCTGCTCCTGATCCACAATAGTACACTGCATTCTGTCCCATGACTTTTTAATTTGACCAAGAGCCTCTCATAAAGGACCTTGTCAAAGGCTTTCTAAAAATCCAGATGTACTATATCGACCAGCTCACCTTTGTCTGTTTATTCACACCTTCAAAAAAATATGATTAGTAAAACAAGACCTTCCTTGGTTGAAAACATGTTGACTTTCTCCCATTAAACCATGACTATCTACATGTGTAGTAATGTTGTTCTTTATAATGGTTTCTACCATTTTTCTGGTACTGACGTCAAGCTCCACCGGTCTGTAGTTTCTTGGATCACCCCTGGAACCCTTTTTAAAAAATTGGCGTTACATTGGCCACTTGCCAATCTTCAGGTATTACAGATGATTTTAATGATAGTTCACAGATTACTAATAGTAGGTCTGCAATCTTATATTTCAGTTCTGTTGACACCCTAGGATATATACCATCTGGTCCAGATGATTTGCTACTCTTTAGTTTATCAAATAGTTGTAATAAATCTTTCTGATTTATTAATTTTTTCTTTCAATTCTTCCGAAGCATCAACTTTAGATGCCATTTCAGTCATGAGTAACTTCCCCACATCATGTTCAGCAAAGAATTCATTCAGTCTCTCCTATGTGGCTTTGTCCCCTCTTAGTGCCCCTTTTACCCCTCTATCATCCTATGGTCCAACCGACTCGCAGATTTTTTGCTACAAATGTACTTGAAAAAGTTTTTATTATGCGTTTTTGCTTCCACCGCACACTTCTTTTTTTTTTTTTTTTTTCAAATTCTCTTAGATGCAAGGTATTGATAAGGCAGGCAAACTTCCCAGTGCTTGTGTTCAGTTTTCATCATTTGGCTCCTCTTTCCATTTCCTGAAATATGCTTTTTTGGCTATGACAATCTCTGTCCTTGCCCTTAAACCATGTTGACAGGTTTGTTTGGTTTTTTTTTACTACTTCCACTTTTCATAAAGCGTGGAATACAGCTGATCTGGGCTTTCCAAAGTAGTATTTTTAAACACCCATGCTTATTGTATATCTTTAAATTTTGCAGCTGCTGCTTTTAGTTTTTTCTTAACCATTTTCCTCATCTTATCATAGTCTCCCTTTTGAAAGTTAAAAGGTAGTACTCTGGATTTCCTTGCCGTCCTTCCTCCATTTATTAAATCGAACACAATCATACTATGATCATCATTGCTAAGTGGCCCCAAAACCCTTATCTCTTGCACCAAATCTTGTGTTCCACTAAGGACTAGGTCCAAAATGGCTTCCTCACATGTCTGCTCATGAACCAGCTGCTCCAAGAAGCAGTCGTTTATTTTATCTAGAAAGTTTTATCTCCCTAGCATGCCCTGCCATGACACTGACCCAGTCGATACCGTGGTAATTGAAATCATCTATTCCTGTGCGGATATCCAGTTTAGTCCTCCACAATCGGGTAATGCCCCTCCTACTGCAGCCTGGAGACTGGACCAATCAAATCTTCTGTAGTACATATCCAGCAGGAGCTCCCAGAAGCCCCCCAGTGTGTCCAGTCTCTAGCAGCTTGAAGACGTAAAAGTGTGTCCTCCTGGGCACACTGAGTGACTATTGCAGGAGCAACACTTGTTAGTTAGTTGTTTTAGGGTTTGTTTTGGGGCATTTCCTTGCTATTTCTTTGATAGCTAGCTGTATCTTTAAAAGGAGAACAAAAGAAGAAGCCTGTCTCTCTGGAGCACTGCCACAGGAGACTAGGGGGAAGTCAGACCTGTTGGCTCCTGTGTTCCTGCCTAGCCAATTTTCACAGCCCTGGGTGAGCTCCCCCTGGACAGTACGGGGTAAAGCCATACCTGATACAGTAGTGGCTGGCACTGGGAGATGTTGGCTGAATCCTGGTGGTTCCTGAGCTGGTAGGAGATTTTCATTTCATTTCTTCTTGTGTGCAGTGCTCTGTTAGAGCTGCCAGCATTTCTGTAGGCTCTCCTGAGCCCATTTGGCAATTTTTCTTAAATTTGGTCGTTTGCCCTGTATTAGAGGGTCATTTTAGTTCTTTTCCATATTATTTGGTGGCTTTTGTATTTTCGCGCCGTTTTTTACCGCGGGTGAAAAAGTCCGGCGGCCATTTTGGATTTTAAAAGTGTGCTTTTAGAGGCACTTTTGAGCACTTGTGCACAGGTTCCCCTGGCGTTTTTGGGGTTCCTCTTGCTGGCGATTTTGCTCAGGGCACCCCAGGGAGTCTGGGGCATATTTTGTTTCTTGTAAAAAAAAAAAAAAAAAAACGTTTTAATTTCAAATCGGGGCTGATTTGCATAGGATTGCCCCTGTGGTGTGGGCTTCCCTGTGACTGTTGTATTCTATCCCGCTGGGCAGAGGTGGCCTTGGGATGGCTTCCCAGCCCCAGTGCGTGATTTGTGGGTCCCGCAGAGCAGCAGGGACTGACTCTGGCCATCTGCAGGTGCTGTGCTGCAGTGCCTGCAGAGTTAGAGCAATCTGTGAGTCTCCCGGATCAGCCTACCCCTGGGGATGCTTCTAATTCAGGGGACAGTGTTCTTTCCCCGAGCCTCCCTCAGTCTGGGTCGGTTCCACCGGCCAGCGGGTCGGTGGCTGCGCTCCAGCAGGCGGCTATAGCTGCACCGTCTATGGATTTCTCCCCGGATTTTGTGCTCCTCATGCATCAGGCGTTTCGCTTGAGCAGGTCCGGTCAGTTGCCGGCAGTTTGGCCCCCCTCTATCCCCCCGGGGTCCTCGGGGGCGGCTCAATGCACCTCGCAACCCGGGGGCAAGCGACTTCGGTTGGGGGAACAGGAGCAGGACGCCCTAGGTCTCCTGGATTCCGAGGCAGAGGGCGATCCTGAGACTGAAGCGGAGGAGTTGGAGGATGGGGAGATCCTTGAGCCGGAGGACCAGGCTCGGATCATTCGCGTGTTCCGTAGGGACGAGCTGGTTCCTCTGGTCACGGAGTCCCTGCAGGCGCTTAACCTTTCGGCGGTGCGGCCCATGGAGGAGGAGGGTCTTGAGGATCCTCTAATTCAGACAGTCAGGGATTCCCAGGTGGTTTTTCCCGTTCACCGCGTGGTGGATCATATGATCCAGGCGGAGTGGGAGCACCCGGAATCCGGCTTGAAGGGGATTCGGACCATGAATCGGCTTTATCCCCTTGCCGACAAGGACAGGGACTTGTTCAAGTCCCCCCGGGTGGACGCTGCGGTTTCCGCAGTGACCAAGTAAATCACCATCCGGTTGAGGGGGCGGCTGCCCTCAAGGACGGTCAGGACAAGAAGATTGATAATTTGCTCAAGCAAACCTTCGATACTGATGCCGTGTCATTGCAGGCCTCTATCTGTGGGGCTTGGGTGGCTCGGTCGTGTCTGCGATGGTCGCAGCATTTGCGCTCGAGCCCCGGGCTAGACCAGCAGGGCCTGTTGGAGGTTTCCCGGCTGGAGTCCGGCTCGGCCTATCTGGCGGATCTGTTTTATGATTTAATCCGCGCGTTGGCTAACAGTATGGCATCCGCGGTTGCGGCGCGACGGTCCCTCTGGTTGCGCAACTGGGCGGCGGACGGTTCTTCCAAGTCCCGCCTCAGTAAGCTGCCCTTCAAGGGCAGATTGTTATTTGGGGAGGCTCTCGAGAAGTTGGTAAAGGATCTCGGTGAGTCCAAGGGGGGCCGGCTCCCGGAGGATAGGCCAAGGTCCAACAAGTCCTCCCCCTCGGCGAGGGGGTCCTTTCGGGATCAGCGCAGGTTTCGTTCCTCCCGCCTGTGGACTTCGCAGCGGGGCAGGTTTGGAGCCCGTAATCAAGGGTTTCGTACCTTCGGGGAGCCGGCAGAGGCTTCTCCGGAGCCGCCTCTTCCTCGGGCTCTTCTTTTGGGCGCAAGCCACAATGACGCGAGGCAGGCTCTGGAGGGAGGCCCGATTATCGGGGGTCGCTTGCGCGACTTTCTTTCCTCTTGGGCCCAAATCACGTCGGATCGCTGGGTGCTACAAATTATAGGAGAGGGTTACGCTCTGGAATTTGCGTTCCCACTTCCAGATTCATTTGTTCTGTCTCCCAGCAGGGGAGCGCAAAAAACGCGGGACTTCCGCGTGACCCTGGATCGGTTGTTAGCGCTGGGAGCGGTGATCCCGGTTCCTCCTTTGGAAAGAGGCGCCGGGCGATACTCCATCTATTTTGTGGTTCCCAAAAAGGGCGATTCCCTGCGTCCGATTTTGGACCTCAAAGGCGTGAATCGCGCGCTCCGGGTGCCGCATTTCCGTATGGAAACCTTGCGGTCAGTCATTGTAGCGGTGCGACAGGGGGAGTTTTTGACGTCCCTCGATCTCACCGAGGCCTATTTGCACATCCCGATACATCCATCTCATCAGCGGTTTCTCCGCTTTGCGTTTCCGTGGGGCCACTTCCAGTTCAGGGCCATGCCGTTCGGCTTGGCTACGGCTCCGCGCACGTTCACAAAGCTGATGGTGGTCGTTGCGGCGGCCTTGCGCAAGGAGGGCATTTTGGTCCATCCATATCTCGACGACTGGTTGATACGGGCAAAATCCAGTCGGGAGTGCCTGCGAGTCACGAGCAGGGTAGTGGCTCTGCTGCGATCTCTCGGCTGGGTGGTGAACGAAAGAAAGAGTTGTCTGCGTTCCTCGCAGGACCTGGAGTATCTGGTAGTGCGCTTCGACACCGCTCGGGGACTGGTGTGTCTCCCCGAGCGCCGCGTCCGGGCGTTGCGGGCTCTTGTCCGACTCTTTCGGGGGATGCCCGCTCCGTCGGCGTGGTGGTACCTACGGCTTCTCGGAACGATGGCGGCGACCTTGGAGGTGGTGCCATGGGCACGGTTCCACATGCGCCCGCTCCAGAGGGCGCTCCTTCGCCGCTGGTCCAACCAGTGCGATTCCTTGCACAAGAGGCTGCCCTGTCCGAAGGCAGTGCGGCGGTCGCTTCGATGGTGGCTTTCCTCCGAGAACCTGACGCGGGGGATTCCCTTGGAGCCTCCTCTGTGGGTTCCCCTCACTACGGATGCGAGCCTAGCCGGCTGGGGAGCTCACTGCGAGGCCCGCTTCACGCAGGGGGGTGTGGTCCTCTCGGGAAGCTGCGTGGTCGAGCAACCGTCTCGAGCTTCGGGCGGTCAGGCTAGCCCTGTTGGCCCTGGGGCCTCTGGTCCGGGGTCGGGCAGTCCGCGTCTGGTCGGACAATGCGACCACGGTGGCGTACATCAATCGCCAAGGGGGCACAGGGAGTGTGGCCCTGGAGACAGAGGCGACGGCCTTATTCAGCTGGGTGCAGACTCGCCTGCCGGCGATCTCGGCGGCGCACATAGCGGGCGCAGACAATGTCCAGGCCGACTTCCTCAGCAGAGTGCGGGTGGACCCCGGAGAGTGGGAGTTAAATCCACAGGTGTATGCGCAAATAGTTCGGCGGTGGGGTCCGCCCATCATGGATCTCATGGCGACCTACCAATCGGCCAAGACGAGTCGCTTCTTCAGCAGACGGCGGGAGCGAATGTCCGAAGGACTCGACGCTCTCATTCAGCCGTGGCCGACGTCCGGGCTACTGTATGTCTTCCCTCCTTGGGCGCTGATCGGCCGGGTCGTCCAGCGCATCGAGTGCCATCAGGGCCGAGTGCTGCTGGTGGCTCCGGATTGGCCCCGGAGGCCCTGGTATGCCGACCTCGTCCGGCTTCAAGACGGCGTGCCGTGGCACCTCCCGGCGTTGCCGGACCTTCTCCTTCAGGGCCCCTTGCGGATGCCCCAGGTGGCTCGATTCTCGCTTACGGTTTGGCCATTGAGAGGGCTCGGCTGAAAAAGAAGGGTTATTCGCCCGCGGTGATTTCCTCCTTACTGCGGGCGAGAAAGTCCTCCACTTCTCTCACTTATGTTCGGATTTGGAGGATTTTTGAGGACTGGTGCTCCCGGCGGGGAGTCCGGGCGGCGACGGTCTCTGTGCCCGTCGTGTTAAGCTTCCTTCAGGATGGGTTCGAGAAAGGTCTCGCGGCCAGTTCCCTGAAGGTCCAGCTGGCGGCGATTTCGTGTTATAGAGGCAAGGTCTTGGGCCGCCTTCTTGGTGCTCATGCGGATGTGCGGCGTTTCTTGACCGCCGTTTTCCATTTACGGCCTTCCCGCAGGGCGGTGATTCCTTCGTGGGATTTGAATTTAGTTCTGCGGGCTATGGTTCGGGAACCATTTGAGCCCTTGCGGAGGGCGTCCTTGAAGGATCTCACATTGAAGACGGTGTTCCTGGTTGCCATCTGCTCGGCACGGCGTATTTCGGATCTGCAGGCCCTGTCCTGCCGAGAGCCTTTCTTGTCTTTCTCTACGGAGCGGATTGTGCTCCGTCCGGTTCCTTCCTTTCTGCCAAAGGTGGTGTCTCCCTTTCACTTAAATCAGGCGGTATTTCTGCCAGTGCTTTCGGCGAGCTCGGTCGAGTCGGTGGACAAGAGTCTTCTCCGGCTTGATGTGGGCCGCGCGCTGCGGCGGTATTTGCAGTCTACCGAGTCCTTCGAAAGACTGATCGGCTTTTTGTGCTCTTTGGGGGTACAAAAAAAGGGGAGGCGGCGGCTAAGGCCTCCATTGCTCGATGGCTCAAGGAAGCGATCGCGTCCGCGTATCTGTTGCAGCGGCGGCCGGTCCCGGAGGGGCTCCGGGCTCATTCTACTCGGGCTCAGGCGGCCTCTTGGGCGGAGCATAGCCTGGTTCCACCAGCAGAGATTTGTAGGGCGGCCGCCTGGTCGTCTCTGCATGCTTTCAGCAGGCACTATCGCTTGGATGTGTCAGCGGCTCGGGATTCTTGTTTTGGTTCGGCGGTTTTGCGCGCCGGCCTGCAAGGTCCCGCCCGGTCTTAACTGCTCTGTTACATCCCGATTGTGGAGGACTAAACTGGATATCCGCACAGGAAATGGAAATTACACTAACCTGGTAATTGTAGTTCCTGTAGGATCCAGTTTAGTCCTCCTTCCCTCCCGACTATCTGTATGATTTTGCGGCGTGCTGTCCCGAGCGGGTGCCTGTAGGATGGTTTTCGTCCCGTTCGGACTCTGTCGACAGTCGTGCTTATCGCTATGGCTCTTCCCTTTATTTTGGAGTTCAGTCAGCTCCTTAGTTTCTGGGGGAAGCTCGGTGTAAATTTAAAGGCGTCGATGACGGCGCCGTGCAGTGTCCTGACTTCCTCGTTTGGGGAGGGAGTTGGTTATTCCAGGGGGGGAAGTACATAGTTTAATGATAGCCTAATAATAATCTGATGTGTTGCTTCGTTAAGTTTGCTTTGTTACTAGTACACTGGGGGGCTTCTGGGAGCTCCTGCTGGATATGTACTACAGAAGATTTGATTGGTCCAGTCTCCAGGCTGCAGTAGGAGGGGCATTACCCGATTGTGGAGGACTAAACTGGATCCTACAGGAACTACAATTACCAGGTTAGTGTAATTTCCATTTATTATTACTGTGCTGTAACTTTTGTTAGCGTCCCTGATTTCTTTGAGCTTTTCATCATCCATTTGTTCATTCTAGCAAGGCGATCAGTAGTACAGCCCCACTGCCATTGCCTTCCCCTTTTTACATGGATTTTTAATCCATAGAGATTCTACAGTGTATCCTTTTTTTTTTTTTTTTTTTTCAGCAAAACTTTAATCCTGTGTGACTCAATGCCCTCTCTAACAGAGTAGATCCAATTGGTGGAGGGTTTGTGCGCTCTCATTGCAATATAATTTGTACTCGGGTATCAGTGTCCCACTGGTTGTCCTCCTTCCACCAGGTCTCTGAGGTACCAATCATATCTAACCTCTCATTTTAGTGCTTTATATTCTAACTCTCCCATCTTTTTAGTCTTTTTGCATTTGCATACAAGCATTTTAGAGGTTATATTTTATTCATAGTAATCTGGTTGTCAGTAGGCAGGGGTAATTTGGAATCTTTAAGCTCTGTCAGCTCTGTGTTTAAGGGCATTTGGGATACTTTAGTCTTTATTGGAACCTCTGTCAGTATGTCCTAACTTCACTTTTTTGCTAGTATTCTTCAAGGATACATATTGCCGAACCATGTGCTCTTTGGCGACTGTCTGCTTTCCCCTATTATCTAGTTTAAAAGCTGCTCTATCTCCTTTTTTTAAAGGTTAATGTGCCAGCAGCATGGTTCCTTCCCGGTTAAGGTGGAGCCCATCCGTTCAGAAAAGCCACTCCCTTTCCCTAGAATGTTACCCAGTTCCTAATAAATCCATACCCTCTTCCTTGCACCATTGTTTCATCCACACATTGAGACGCCGAAGCTCTGCCTGCCTTTTGGGTCCTGCATGTGGAACAGGAAGCATTTCTGAGACTGCTACCCTGGACGTTCTGGGATTCAACTTCCTACCTAAAAGCCTAAATTTGGCCTCCAGAACCTCCCTCCTGCACTTTCCTATGTCCTTTGGTACCATTATTTACCAAGAGAGTAGGATGCTCTCCAGCACTATCTAAAACCTTGTCTAGGTGGAGCGTGAGATCTGCTACCTTCACACCAGGCAGGCATGTTGCGTCCACCAGTCACCCAGCTATCTACATGCCTAATGATAAAATCACCAACTATAGCGCCTGTTCTAACCTTTCCTTCATGGGCACATGGGCTTGGAAAAACCTCCTCGGTATGAGAGTTTTACATCAGCTGGAGGACAGGTCCTAGCTACAGTATCATTTCCTGCCACACCGGGGTGATGCTGTGCTGTCATGTGACCCCTCTCCTCAATGGCAACAGGGAGGTTGCCAGACTGGAGGTGGAACTTTAGTGCTATGTCCCTGTAGGTCTTGTCTATATATCTCTGTCTTCCTTATGTCCTCCAAGTCTGCTACTCTTTCCTCCAGAGATCGGACTTGTTCCCTGAGAGCTAAGAGCTGTTTGCACCTAATGCACACATAAGATCCCTCACCAACTGGGAGAAAAGCTTGTGTGACATCAGTGCAAAAGACTTGAAAGTCCTCATTTTATTGCTGGACTACTGTCTGCATCTTAGTTTTAAGGTTTTGTTTAGGCATTTAAGTTGCTTGCTTACTTAGGTTTGCTGGGGGTACTTATACTAATACAATTATACCTAATACGTTTAATGGACTGTGTTCACCTTAAGATTGATTAATCTCAGGTCCTTAATGTATTCCAGATGAGGATAACCAGCTGCACCTGAAAGGGAATATGGACATAACCTTCCCTTTAATAGATTTAAGAGCTTATAAAGCTAAGATTATCACTGGGGTGGGTGGGAGGGAACCTCTGGCTTGTTTGATACAGAGCACTGTGCAGATTCTCTACAATGAAGGGGGCATAGAATGAAGATGAAAGGGGTATTGAGGCAATATTTATGAAAAGAGTGGTGGATGCATTGAATGGTCTGTCCTTACCACCTCCACTGGGAGACTGAATTCAAGAAAGCAGAGGACAAACATGGGGGGAAAAGAAGGTATTTATACTGCTTAGGAGTTGGTATGGATGGGCAGGCTGTGTGACTTCCTGCTTGTTCCTGGAGATAAACCAGTCTTCACATATGGGTGACATCTGCATTGACTGAACCTTTATCTTTATTTACAACATTTGATATACCGCCCATTACCGAGGTGTTAAGGTGGTGCACAGGAAGACTCCCCAGCATCCAATAGGAATGCTTTTGGGAGCATTATTCCATGCATGCGTGCCTGCCTTCCCACCCTTTCTCCTGGTCTCCTCAGTCATCATTTTTTTCCACGGAGCCGTTGGGACCTTGTTCCTGTTTTGCTGTATCAAGAGACTTCTAAGTTTTCATTAGTACTGTTGAGTACTCTAGATTTTTGCCTTCCTGTCCACTGACTTGACTCCCTCTCTCTTCTGGTTCCCTTTTTATTGTGTTTTTCTTTAATTATAATTTTTTAAACTACATTTATTTTGACTGTTTTTTGGGCCTAGCACCCACACAGGCACTATTTCCCAGTTTGATCTTACCGCTCTCCTTTTTCCAACAATGGAAAAGTCCTAGAGTGGTTTTAAGAAATGCTCAAAGTGTTCCAGTACCATATCTCTGATCGATGAGCATGACTGGTGCCTTAAGTGTTTAGGTCCAGACCACAATGTAGTCTTGTTCCCCCTGTCGTCATATGACTTCCAGAGGGGGAAAAAACAGACGAAACTGAAGGCTAAGCTGTTTCCTGCAGACTCGGCTCCTTCAGTGCACTTCTCGGAGCTGTCGACTCCATCCAAATCAACCCAGGCTTCCAAGTCGTCATCGACACTTACACAGAGAGAGAAGCATTGCTCGGAGTCCCCAGAATGTCCTAAGACATCAACATCAAGGCACAAACATTCATAGACATCGTGGTCAATGTCAGTATCGGCTACCAAGCACTGGCATCGGCACCGATTGCACTCCAATGGGGACTGTCCAGCTAAACAACCCCAGCGGGAGGCTTCACCCTGCAAAGCCTTACAGGGGTTAGGGGATGCCCCCCAAAGCTCAGTTCTTGACGGAGCCCCCTTTACCAGCATTGGGAGTTGTAGGCCGGACCGCAGTGTCTGGAGTCAGTACTTCCCTGGTACCATCGTTTGATGACCGGGTAATCGCTATAGAGTGCAGCATCACAGCAGTTTTAGCTGCAGTGGCACCGATGTCCTTGACTCTTCCACAGCAGCTGTCAATACCTCCAACACCGAGGGTTATCGATGCAGCACCCTCCGGAGCTACTGGTACGCAGTCTCCATCTGTCGAACATCATTCAGAGTAACCAGTGCCGCCTCACTCAGTACTATCTACGTCAAAGCACCCTACATCTTCCGAACATCAATGATATTGCGGTCTGGATAGGAATTACTTCAACTTCCTACCAGCCTCTGGTTCTGAAATATCCAACCTGGAGTCCACCGATACCGATCCACCAATACCGATCCACATCGAGAGATACCATCAGATCCATCGCCTCCCTATGAGAGACTACGATCACTTCCAGAAGACATGTCCTTCCAGGACTTTATAAAGGATATGGCGGCTGCTCTACTGGTATCTTGTCCCTGCTCAGAGACCTCGGATGCCTTTCTCCTATGCTGAGGAGGTAGTCTACTCTGACTTTCCACGTTTCCCCTCGTAGCAAAGACATTGTTCAAACTCCAGGCTGATCAGGGGACAATGATTCTCATTGCACCTTACTGACCCAGGCAACCATGGTTTCCTTTTCTTCAACTAGCCCAGGCTCCTCCCCTCTGCTTAGGCTCTGCACCAGATCTCCTTTCCCAGGAGCAGGGCACCCTCATGAACCTCTGCCTCAACACTCTCCACTTGAAAGCTTGGTTGTTGAATGCTTTGTTCTCACTCATTTAGGACTTCAAAAAGTTGTTTTGCACGTTCTCTCTTCCAGGAAAGATTTGACCTTTCAGTCTTATGCTTTCAAGTGGGGCAGATTCTCACTGTGGTGCACACCGAGAACTTTAGACCCCTTCATATGTCCAGTTCCGGATCTCCTCCAATATCTGCTCCACTTGTCCTCAGGACTTAAAACCAACTCTGTACAAGTTCATTTATGCGCCATAGCTGCTTCTCACCAGGCCTTAGATAATCGCCTAATGACACAGAAATGTGTGGAAGGAGGAGGAACTGGAATCAAATTTAGGCTTTTAGCTAGAAAGTTGAAATCCAGGATCTCCAGAAATTTTGCCTTTTCCATTTGCAGGACCCAAGAGGTAAGACAACATCCGGAGCCTTAATATGTGGATGCGGGGAAGCAGATTTTAGATTTGTCAAGAACTGGGCAACATTCTGGGGAAGAGGGGGCCTTTTCTGGAAGGGTGAGCTCTACCTTAACCAGTGTTGAACCAGGCTGCTGGTGCTTATCTTTTTAAAAGGGGGTGATGTCTGCTTTCTCCCAATATCTATTTTAAAAGCTGCTAATTACCCAGGAGCACGTGGTTTAGAAGAATGTATCTTTGAAGGATACTACCAAAACAGGGAGTTCAGGACATGCTAGAGAGGTTGCAGCGAAGGGCATCTGGACTAATTTTACCTTAAGTTGATATTAAGTTGATGTCGAATAGCGCGGTATAAAAGAGACTGCAAATAAATAAATATTAGACAGAGGTGAAAGATTTCAAATTTCCCTTGTTAAGTGCAGGTTGTCAATATGAACAAACATACTTTGAAATGCCTATATACAAATGCTAGGAGTCTGAGATGGGAGACTTAAAATATATAGCACTGAATGAAAATATAGATATAATTGCTACCTCAGATATCTGGTGAACAGGAGGCTATCCAATGGGACATTGATACTAGGGTACAAATTTTGTAACAATGATAGGCTAGATCATATTGGTGCAGGGGTGATGCTGTGCGTAAGAGGGTATTGAATTAAACAGGGTAAAAATTATACAGGAAAACAAAATGCAGTGTAGAATCATTATTGATAGAACTTAATGTGAGAAGGGGAAGGGGACAACAGTGGGGGCTGAACTACTGCCCACATGACCAGGATGAGCAGGCAGATGATGTAATGCTAACAGAAATTAGGGAGATTAATAAAATTGGCAACATAGTAAGAGGTGATGTAAATTACCCTGGTAACAACTGGTTGAGGGTCACACCAGGACATGCTAGCGAGAGAGTTTCTAGATGAAATGACTGCTTTATTGAGCTGCTGGTTCAGGAGCAGACACAAGCAGGAGCAATTTTGGACCTAATTCTTAGTGGACAAGCAGGGGGGGATGCAAGCACACTCCATAGATGATGATCCCTATGGCACCTGTATGCCGAGTTCTCCCCTAGCTTAAAGACGTCTTTTGGACTTCTCTGAGCATGTGTGTTCCATTACCACCTGAAAACCCCCCATGTGTCTTTCTTTTTTTTTTCCTGACTGCGAGTAGACTGCCACGGCTCTCCCCTCCTCCATCGGGTTTCTGTTTTGCTATTTTTTTTCTATCAGCTTCTCTGGAGTTTTTCTGCTTCTTCACTTTAATTGCTTTCATTTTTTACTTTAATTTGTTTTAATTTCCTCTGTTCCATTGGGAGGATGCCCCAGGGCTGTTTCCCCCCCCCCCCCCTGCTCTCTCTTCAGCAAAAAAAAAAAAAAGCAAAGAGGAAAAGCGCAGACTGCCAGAATGCAACTACCGTTGAGCATGGCAACACTTCTCTGATGCTCCGGAGCACTTTTGCATTGGCTCCATGCTGCACTTTGGTGCACCAATGAGCCCTACCCCATTGGGGCCAGATAGGGCAACTGTGTGTCCTGAGGCAGACCCCCTACTAGCGCCACCCCAGCTTCCTCAGTATTGGCCCAGAGCCTGCGTTTAATCAGTGGCTCCAACCTACCTATCTCCCCCCCTCCCTGCAGCTTGCACAACCGGTTTTGGAACGAAATCTCCTGGGGGCAAAGTAAAGAGTAAATAAAAACATACAGCATCTGGTAAGGGCAGCGCTACCGTTAAATCTTTAAAACACTGTTGCCCACAGGAGTCTCCAGCAGCTGAGGAACCCTTTAGGAGATGGTGCAGGCAGGATATTCATTCTGTCACCTCAAAGGGCCCCTTGGGGGTCATCAAAAGCTCTCAGCCCAAACTCATCCCTCCTCTCTCTACTAAGGAGGTCTGTGCAGGACTGCTCTGCCATACTTAACAGGGCACCTGCTACTGTGATCCCTTCCCTCACATAGCACCCCAATTAAGACTCCTGTGGACCCCTGTGATACTATGAATGTCCTCAATCACTTCCACTAGTGCAGTGGAGATCCCCACAACCATTAGAGGATGCCTGCTCCCTGCTCAGTATACCTTACTCCCATGCTGACTTGGCAGGTTTCAGTGTTCACGAGGAACTTTCAGGGCCCCTACCAGTGCTGGGGCCCTTAGATGAACTTCCAGAAGACTTATCATATCCAAAGTTTCTACAGAAAATCTTGTGAGCTCGTGCTCTGACTCGCAGACTCCCACAAACAAGACTTTCTCCAGAAACAAACAGGAAAGTCGGTCCTCGCACATGGGTGATGTCTATGCCAACGGAGCCCCTGCAGAAGAATCTCCCCAACTTTCAAAGAAAGCCTTTGGGAGATGCACCATGCATGTGTGGTCCCCTTTCTGCCCAAGGGTGCCATCTTGCCTCAGTCTAATGACATAGTTAAGACGGCAAAAATAAAATACGGCAAAGAAGCAACTCTAAGGGGAAGAGGGGAGGGTTGTGAGGACTGATTCCTGCTGTCCCCAGAGAAAACTTGTTACAAGTGAGTAACTATGGGGCTTGTTTACAAAGCCACGGTAGCGGTTTCCTGTCGTTATCGGAGCCACGGCCCCATTGAAATCAATGGGGCTGCGGCTCCGATAACTATCGGAAACCGCTACCGCGGCTTTGTAAACAAGCTCCTATGCTTTCTCCAGGAAAAAGCAGGAAGTAAGTCCTCACATATGGGACTCCCCAGCAACAGGCTACTGAGAACCTGTAAAAGATGCAACGGTGAGCCGTGATCAGCAGCAGTTGATTCCCTGTTGAGAGATTCTTGCAAGACCCAAGTGTCTGGCGGAGAACCAACACTTTGGTAGCCTGAACACAGAAAGGTCGGAGGGCAGGAATTGCCTATACCCCAAAGAGATTACGGAGTTTGGCCTGGCTGAAAGCGCTGTCCCATCGAGACTCCCTCTCCAGGCAGTAGTGAGTTGGAAGATATGGACCGAAGTCCAAGTGGTGGCATAGCAGATTTCCATAATGGGGATGGAATGCATATTTGCCACAGAAGTAGCCACGGCCCTGACATGGTATGCCGTGACCACCTGCTCCAGTGAGATCCCTGCCTACTCATAGGCGAGGGTAATGCAGAGTTCGCTTAATCACTGGGAGCCACAGTTGACTGGGGTCATAGGATATGAAAAGATGAGGCGCTTTGCGGTGGCTCTGAGTCCATGGCAGATAGGATAGGGCCCTTTTACAATCCAAAGTATGAAGAACGGTCTCTGCCCTTCCGGCCTGAGGCCTTGGAAAGAAGGTATGGAGCACCACCACCTGATTGAGGTTGAATGGGGACACCACCTTCAACAGAAACTTGGGGTGTGCGGAGCACCACCCTTTTCTGGTAGAACCTCGTGTAGGTGGCTCTGCGAGCTGATGTGAGTGGTACAAGGAAGATGACCTTCCAGGAAAGGTACCTCAAGTGGCAGGTAGCCATAGGCTCAAACGGCGGCTTAGTGAGCTGCCAAAGCACCGCATTGAGATCCCACTCCACCACTGGAAGGCGGATAGGGGTTTTGGATAGCATGAGGCCCCACAAGAACCGAGACACAAGGGGCTGAGCCATGAGGGGCTTGCCCTCAACAGAATGGTAGTGTGCTGCAAATAGCGCTAATGTGTATTCTGACAGATTTGGACTTTAGTTCCACCTGTGACAGATGGAGCAGGTACTGGAGTACCACTTGTACCGAGCAGGAGAATATATTCGCCTATCTTTTGGCGCACCACACTGAGAATCAGCATCACTTGAAGGCATATGCCCTTCCTGTGGATGCCTTACAAGAGGCCAGAAGAACCTCTTCCACATTCTATAGGAGGTTGAAGGGAGCTAAAGCTACCCTTCCAGCAGCCAAACCATGAGTGGCAGGGATCTCAGGTTGGGGTGTAGAAAGGAGTCCTGCTCCTGTGAGTAATCCTGGGGCTTGGCCCAGGGGAATCGAAGACACCACTGACAAGGAGAGGAGCAGCAGGAACTAGGGTTGCCTGGGCTACCGGGGAGTTATCAGTATTAGTGATGCCCTGTCACGCTGGACCTTGAAGAGGGTCTTGGCGACCAGGGCTGTCAACGGGAAGGCATTCAGGAGGCCACCTCTCCATGGAATGAGGAACACATCTGCTGCCACCTGGGACTGGTGTGGCTGGCAGGAGCAGAAGCGGGGCAACTGTGTGTTTGGGCTAGCGAACAGGTCTGCCAGGGGGCTGCCCAGAGCCGAAACAGCCAGGAGGCCACTTTGGGATCCTGGCGCTACTCGTGCAACTGGAGGCCTCTGCTCAGCTTGTCCTGGCCCAGAAGGTAGGAGCATCCCTCTGCATGTCACATAGGAGCAGAGGGCTACCGCCTACTGGCAGAGGGAGTACGACCCTCTGCCCCCTTGCATAGTCACATAAAACATTGCGACTTGGTTGTCTGGACCAGCACAGACTGGTGCTGCAGCCGGTGGTGGAAGGCTCAGAGAGCCAGAAATATCACCTGGAGCTCCAGCAGATTGATTTTCATCTGGGATTCCATTTGGGACCAGCTGCCTTGCATTTGGAGGCCCTTGCAATGTGCTCCCACGCCCAGTAAGGAGGTGTCTGTGGTGAGGACCCTCTGGGGGGCAGGTGCCTGGAAGAGCATCCTGGTCTGAAGGTGACGAGGGATCTGCGGCCATCCAAGGGAGTCCAACAGCTGGTGGGTCACTCTCACTCTGTCCTGGAGCCTGCGTGTGGCTTGTGTCCACTGAGAGTGGATGCACCACTGGGCCGCTCTCATGTGTTGTCGGGCATATGGGGTCACGTGAACCGTGGAGGCAATGTGGCCCAGCAGGTAGAAGAGAAGCGGGCGGGTAGCGACCATCATCGTTATACCTTTGTGGCTAGCCCCCTGAGATGTTCTGACCTCTCTTGAGGGAGGAAGGCCTTGGCCTAGAGGGTGTCTAGCTGAGCCCCTATAAACTCCAGGAATTGAACTGAAGAGATGTGGGACTTGGGGGTAGTTGATGATGAACCCCAAATGCTGCAGGGCGTTGATGGTGTGCCCTGTGGCGCATTGTGCCTCTGAAGCTGTGCTTCCCCTTATGAACTAGTCGTCCAGGTAAGGGAAGAAGGCGGCCCCTTGAAGTCAAAGGTGGGCAGCGACCACAGTGAGGCACTTTGTGAAGACCCTTGGTGAGGAGGTCAGCCCGAAGGGGAGTACCCTGTATTGGTAGTGCTTTCTTCCCCCCCCCCCCCCCCCCCCATGAATTGAAGGTATTTTCTGTGGCCAGGATGAATCAGAATGTGTGTAGGCATCCTTTAGGTCAATGTGTGTAGCCAATCTCTCTGCTGGAGGAATGGCAACTGTGTTCCAAGGGAGAGAATCTTTAACTTTCCCTTACCAGAAACCTGTTCAGCTCCCACAGATCCAGGATGGGCCTGAGGTCCACTGTCCTCTTGGACGAGGAAATACTTGGAGTAGAAGCTGGTGCCCCAGAGATGTTTTGGTACTGGCTCCACTGTTCTGTTCTGGAGTAGGCCTGCAAGCTCTGTGAGGAGCAGAGTCTGGTGAAGGAGAGGTCTTATGGGCTCTCCTGGGAAGTACAAGGGTGGTGCCTGCTGTAGGTGGAGGAGGTAGCCTGCTGTATGTGGGGGACAGGTGGGGTATTTATGGCTCTGGGTGGTTGGGCTCTGGGTGGTTGGGCTCCGGTCAGTGGATTAGAGTCCTCTTTGTGCTGCTTCTGCTTTCTTTGCTGTGGGCAGATGTTTGAAGTGGGGTGGGTTAGGGGCTAGCAAGGTGCAAGTAGACTTTTTTTCTCTCTCCATCCCTAATCGGAAGGATATACTAGGTGAGGCCCATCTATTTTATGCAAAGTGTGATGGGCTGGGGGAGGGGTACTCTTATCTATCCATCCATCCATCCCCTTCCAGAGATCGGGGGCGGTTTACAGAGAGCAGCACATCAAAAACCATTACATTGAACATATTGTAACACAGGAACTATATACAATAAACAATTAAAATTGAAACTATTTACAATCTTATAGCTTATCTAATCGGTATTCAGGTTTTATTGCAGCACTTCCATTGCTGTGCGGTGAAATGGCTTTATGAAGGAAGTGTGATGTGACCGATTGTGTGAGCAGAATCTGATGTAGGGTGGTCGGATTGTGTTTGAGAGGTTTGGTTAGGTGTATGATCTTGAGTGTAAAAATGCTGGATGAACAAGTACGTTTTTAATTCCTTTCGGAATGCTTGGAGGTCCTTGGTCTCTTAAATTTACTGGGAGATTATTCCATTGAACAGGTGCAATGTAAGAAAAAGCACTGTTGCTTTTTTCATCTGTTTAGTTTTTCATATTGAGTCTTGGACTAAAATAGTGTTGAGATTCCTCCTTCTCATTCTATTCTCAGGTGGGGCTTGAATCAATGTTGAAAGGTGAGATGGCACCATATATTGAAAAATACTCCACACAAACAATCAATGTTTCAAAAATATATAACAGGCAGTAGAAAAACTGATCCGCTACAATGTTAAAGAAACACTCTTGCAGATTTTAACTTTTCTTCTCCCAACTTAGTCTCAGACCAAGCGCTCCAAACCAATGATGTAGTAAATAATCATCAGCGCTTCATAGCATCAATGACTTTGTTGGGAGTGGTTTTTTTTGTGTATAGATATGTCGGGATCACCAACTCTCCACCACCTAGTGTTAAGCACCATTTCAATGTAAAACTCTTATCTTATTCATTGTCCTGTACGCCTCCCTCGGCACCTCTCAAGCGTTTCACTCCAAACAGGAGTTTCTTCAGGAGGGTCTAGAAATGAGATACATCAACAGCGCTGAAAATTCCATATCACATCCCTTTTACATTGATTACTCTAAACATTCAAAATTTCTTTTCATAAAGATATTCCACGTCAAACTTTGTAATAAATTGAAAGAAAATGAACAGCCTGTGGTCCTTACTAGAGTATTGCTGCCCATGTTCATCGATGTCTCTTACTGGGTTCTGAAAAAACGCTTTGCATGTGGGCTAAGCGACCAAGCTGAAGCTTATATAGAGCATGGCTAGCCATAATTTAAAGGGCACCAGAAACCTGATACTTCAGTGAAAACCGGTTTGAAGTAGCAGTTTAAAAACACACATGCCATTCTACAGAGGAGTTCAAACCGTAGGGTTGTATAGTATTAACGTTAAAAATCCACCGTCGTTCATGGTATAATAAAGTTTCATCTAAAGTTTTACCTCTCATTGCTGTTAGAATCCGGTCTATGCAAAAGCAGCGTAAATGGTCAAATTCATGTTTTGATTCTGCAATGCTGAACAATTGGTGCTGTCAATACTTTGCAATGTAAGCGACTCTTATGTTCAGACATCCAAATCTTAAAGGGCCGACTAGTTTTCCCTATGTAAAGCTGATTGCGTGGGCACCTAATCGCATAGATCACCGAGGATGTGTTGCATGATGTAGTTCACTTCAAAACATACTTTTTACCAAGATACTCAAACTCAGTTGTATTCTCTGTAATATTACAGATCGTGCAATCACCGCATCTTCGATGTCCTCTTTCATCACTTCTGTCTTCCCCCACCCTAACTGGATGTAAAACTGTTGGGCTCAGCTGCTCTTTAAGATTAGTATTTCTCTGCCATACACATCTGATGTTCTTCTCTTGTAGACCAGGAACGGTTTTCACAATATCAGTGTGTTTGGAAATGATTCTTTGGATCTTATAACTGAGCGGTGAAAATCTGGTGATCAAGTTTACACAATCATCGGTCGTTTCTGTACGCACCTTCTCAGTGCCCAGCAGCCAGGTTTGATCATTATAGAGCGCTCTTTTATATGCCTGTTTTGAAATGCTGGCCCGTGAGTTCACAAACTATACTCTTGGACTGTGAAGTGGTGTTTGGACTTGCTCTCCTACCCATCTCAAATTACAAAAGTAATGTAAATTCATTAGGAGCAGCAAAGACAAACGTGTGTGAGACCTACCATGACACCATCTTGGTCCCTGCCTTTTTGCAAATCTGTCTTATTTTCTGATTCATGTTTCACTCTATTAAAACTGTGCCTACATTACTAAACATTCTAGAAACCTTTTGAATCCTTTTCTGATCTTTTTGTTAATGGAGAACAAACTTTGTCATTGGACATAGCAAATGATCTGTCGGAGATGTGGGACAGCCCTTTTGCTTTGCACTAGGCAGAAGACTTGGTTGTTTACTTAAAAAAGTAATACACAATTTACAGAATCTCTAGAGCAAATAATTCCATTGTTAACAGAAATGGGGAAGATAATGTATTGGAGGTATTTGCCACTTCCACTGTTTGGCAGTGTTAATTTAATTAAAGGCATTTTGGAAAAGTGATCATTTTTATCTTGAAGAACTGGCTGCTAGTAATTTTAATTCATCTTTATTTTTTTAGGGAAAAGAAGTAAATGTCTTGTATTTAGGTATGCTGGGGCCACCCATCCCCCAACCTGCCTCTTCTCTCCCCCTTCCCCCAATTCCATTTTCCTTGCTGCTACTACTGCCACTACTCATTGTAAGTACAGTATAAAACCACTTTTATCCCTTACCATGTCACCACTGCCTGAACCCAGTGATTTCCCCATCTCCCTAATCCCAATCCTTCCAAATCCATTCACTCTTGCTCCTCCCCCTCCCTCCCCAATCCACCACCATGTGTCACCAATTTACTCAGCCTCACTACCTCATGCAAGTCTGTCATTGACTGACTGAGGATACATGCATGCTGATACACGCATGCGCACACCTTCAATCATCCTATTGCCTAGTAAATATCCCCAAATTTCCATTGTGGCTGGTGAACCTATAACTTACTATATGTGGATTTTTAGCCGCTAGAACATAAGAATATAAAATATGCCATACTGGGTCAGACCAAGGTCCATTAAGCCCAGTATCCTGTCTTCAACAGTGGCCAATCTGTCACAAGTACCTAGTAGCTTCCCCAGAAGACAAGGTTCCACAATGCTTGTATTGGGACAAGCAGTAGATTTCCCAGGTCCCCTTTAATTATTTTATTTAACCAGTTTTCTATACCACCTTATCCTTCAATCAAAGCGGTTTACATTATATAATCCCTACAAGCAGGTACTGGATATATTCCCTTGTCCCCAAAGGGCTCAGTCTCTGTGTACCTGAGGCAGCAGAGGGTTAAGTGGCTTGCCCAAGGCCACAAGGAGTGCCTATAGGACTAGAAACCCAAGTCCCTCCGGTCTGAGATTGCTGTTCTCAGGTGGGAATTGAACCCCTGGCCCTTTAGCCTGAGGTACAATGTCCTAACCACTAGGCCACTCCTCCCACAGGTCTATGGACCTTTCCTCCAGGAATTTGTCCAAACCTTTTTTAAGCCCAGTTACTCTAACAGTTTTTACTACATTCTCCAGTAATTAATTCCAGAGTTTATGCATTGAATGAAAGAGAATATTTTCTCTTATTAGTCTTATATGGGTTACAATGTAGTTTTACACCATCAAAATGTAGAAAGACTAGGGGACATGTAATTTATCTATGTATAACTGTTCCTCTACATTCATTACTTTATAGACCTCTATAATATCTCCCCTTAGCTGTCTCTTTTCCAGGTTGAAAAGCCCTAACCTTTTTAGCCTCTCTTCATAAGGGTATTCTTCCATCCCTTTTACCATTTTGGTGGCTCTTCTCTGTATCTTTTCAAATTCAGCTATATCCTTTTTAAGATACAGTGATCAGAAGTGCACAATATTCGAGGTGCAGTCGCACCATGGAATGATAGAGGCATTATAATAACCTTTTGTTTTATTCTCCATTCCTTTCCTTGTGTTTCCTAGCATTCTATTTGCTTTCTTGGTTGCCACTGCACACTGGGCTCTGTATGTGCATCAAGCTGTTTAGATGGATTTTCAGCCCAATACTAACTGTATAATGGCTGAAAATCCATAAATAGGTAAGTTCTCCAGGACCAAGCAGGAAGTCAGTCCTCACATATGGGTGACGTCGGCGCCGACGGAGCCCTCGCGGAGCAATTTTCCCCAGCTTTCAAAGAAAGCCTTTGGGAATTGCAGCGCGCATGCGCGGTCGCCTTCCCGCCCAAGGGTGCCATCTTAGCCAGTCTTCTTTTTTCCGCGGAGCCCTACAGACGTACCCGTCGTGTCCCTGCGAAAAAGTTGATTTTACTCATAATTTTCTCTTTTTTCCTTCGGTTCGACGCCGGTCTTTTTCCCGCCCGGACTCGCGACGCCGGTCACGAGTCCTCTTCTTCTTTTTCGGTTTTTTCTGACTTAGTCAGTTTCGTTTTCGGTTTTTCCCTGGCAGCCCGGTCCTTTGACCTCGCAGGGGCCCTTTTTCCCCCGATGGCTGCCAGTGGTTTCAAGCGGTGTGGTCAGTGTGACCGAAATATGTCACTAACTGACACACACGACAATTGCCTCCGCTGCCTGGGCCTGGATCATGAAGAAATGATCTGTGGGGCCTGCGGCAAAATGTCCTCCAAAGCGTTGAGAAGTCGGCGGCATCAGCGGGATATGATCTTCGCTGACCCCAGCCGTACCCGGACCTCGTCGGAGGCCTCCGCGTCCAGAGGTTCCAGCTCGGACCGTCGCCGGAGTTCCTCCGACAGGGGTTCTCCCTCCGGGGACCATCGACGGAAGGTGAAACCCGCGAGGGCGGCGTCGGTGGACGCTCCTGGCTCCGCGAGGGCCAGGTCGCATAGCCCCGATAGCCGTCCCGGGTCCTTGGAGAAGGAGCACCTCTCGAAGCGACCTCGCCTGGAGTCGGAGCTGCCTGCTCGGGTAAGTCCTGTGGTCCTCCTGGACTCGCCTCCGAGACCGCCGACGTCGGGCCCGACGCCGTCGGGGCCCGAGTCGGGGGCTGCTGGGTCACCTGAGGTCGGACTCAGGTTGACGGCCTTGGAGAGCAGACTGTCTGCCTTCATGGACCAGCAGCGGGCACTGCTTGCTAGCCTCGCTGGCGCCACTGCCCCGACCGCCGGGACGTCTAAGTCGACCCCGGAGACCGAGCCGATCCTCGAGTCCATGCGAACTCGAGTCGATCCTCGGTCGAGGTCACCCTCGGCCTCCCGTTCGGGACCGAGGTCGCCGACGCCGACTCCCTCGGCGTCGGGGCGGCAGGCGCCGCGGCCTGCCCGGGCCGACCCCACCGATTCCTCGTCGGAGTCGGTCTGGGAGTCTGAAGAGGAAGAGTCACCTGATTCTTTTCGGACTCGGTGTGTCCCCTCGGACTCACCTGAGTCCGAACCTCGGAAGCAGTCCCCCCCGGAGGATGCCCGGTTCTCGGACTTCGTCAGGGATATGGCCAAGGCTTTGGCCTTCCCTGCGGATCCCGAGGAGGAGCCTCGAGCCGAAGAGCTCGACGCCCTCCAGTATGACTCTCCCGCTAAGGAACACTTTACTGTACCGGTTCCTCCTATGCTGGAACGACTACTCTTCCGCATGTGGGAGAGTCCGGCCTCCTCGCCGGTCCTGAGCAAGCGGGTCGATTCTATCTATCGAGTCCGCAAGAGCCCTGGCTTCCAAAAAGCACAGCTACCACACCATTCCATGGTAGTGGAATCAGCCATGCATCGTCTTAAGAGCCAGAAGATGCACTCCTCGGTGCCTCCTGGCAGGGAGGCCCGTAACCTGGATGGCCTTGGTAAGAAGTGTTTCCAGGGCTCTATGCTTGCGTGTCGTGTCCAGACCTACCAGCTATACATGGGCATGTATCTCCGAGACCTGGCTAAAGAGCTAGCCGGATTCTCCGCTGGTTTGTCCGAGGAACCTTTGCGGAGGTTCCTGGCCTTGTCCACTGGCATTCGGGAATGCTCAAAATTCATATCCCGAGCAGCCTATGATGGCTTTGAAGCATCGGCTCGAGTGGCCGCAGCCGGCATCGGTGCCCGCCGACAGGCTTGGCTTCAGTCGTCTGACCTTGAGCCCTGGGTGCAGGACAAGTTGGTCGATGTCCCCTGCCGAGGTGAAAACCTCTTTGGCAAGCTCATGGCTGAAAAGGCTGCACAAATCGAGACGGAGACTCTCACCAGGACTAGGCTTTCTAGGAAGACCTCCGCCCCTTCCCAGAAAAAGAAGGGCTCGGGAAAGAAGTCCTTTTACCCGAGAAAGGCGGCTGCCTACAAACACTACCCCCAATATCAGGCCCCTGCAGCTCCCCAACAGGGCCAGCAGGCCAAGGGACGGGGTAACGGGTCCCGTAGGCAGCAAGCCCCCAAGCCTGCACCACCAGCCCCTGCTCAGCAGGGTGGGGGCTTTTGACTCCTTAAGCATAGCCTCTCCCCCTCCGCTGGCTCCTCCCAGCACCGGAGGCCGGCTGGTTCACTTCGCCCACAGGTGGTCCAGCATCACTTCAGATGCCTGGGTGCTTCAAGTCGTGAGAGAAGGCTATCTTCTCCACTTCCACCAGGTCCCTCCCTCCTATTTCCGGGAGAACCTCCACGACTCCCTCTGCACAGGGAATTACTCCTTCAGGAGTTAGCAGGTCTTCTACAGGAACAGGCGGTGGAACCGGTGCCCCACCACCTGAGAGGTCAAGGCTTTTATTCCAGGTATTTTCTAGTACCAAAAAGGACGGGAGGCCTCCGACCCATCCTGGACTTGCGCAACCTCAACAGGTTCCTCGTGCGGGAAAAGTTCAAAATGCTTACCCTTGGAATCCTTCTGCCTTCCTCCAGCAGGGAGATTGGCTATGCTCCTTGGATCTAAAGGATGCCTACACGCACATCCTCATCCACCCAAGCCACCGCCAATACCTAAGGTTTGTGGTGGCAGGAAATCATTACCAGTACAGAGTACTGCCCTTTGGCCTGTCCTCCGCACCGCGAGTCTTCACAAAATGTCTCGCGGTGGTGGCGGCCCATCTCCGGCTTCATGGCCTCTATGTCTTTCCGTACCTCGACGACTGGCTCATCAGAGCAGCGTCCGCTCTGGAGGTCACCAACGCCACACGCCGCACGGTGACTCTTCTGCAGTACTTGGGCTTTGTTATAAACTTCGCAAAGTCCACTTTGCTCCCCTCACAGGATCTCGAGTTCATCGGCGCAAGGCTGCACACTCCTCAGGCACGAGCGTTCCTACCGCTCGACAGGGCTCAACGGCTCATGGACCTAGCCGACCGTTTTCGCAGCCAGCCCCTGGTCTCCGCCAGGCGCTTCCTGCGACTACTCGGCCATATGGCTTCCACCGTCCATGTGACCCCCAATGCCCGCCTGAATATGCGGCCTGCTCAATGGTGTCTTCGCAAGCAGTGGCAACAAGCCACAGGCGGCCTAGCAGACCTAGTGCGCGTCTCCGAGCCGCTGGCCTCGTCCCTCCAGTGGTGGCTTCATCGGCCGAACCTGGTACTCGGCATGCCTTTCAGTCACCTCAGCCGGCCCAGGTGCTGACGACAGATGCATCCCTCCTGGGCTGGGGAGCAACATTGCCAAGGGGCACGTACTCAGGGCCTCTGGACCACATGGGAGTCTGCTCAGCAGATCAACTTCCTGGAGCTCAGAGCGATCCGCCTGGCTCTCAAGGCCTTCTCCCACCTGACCTCTCACCAGTCCGTCCTTGTCCAGACGGACAATCAAGTTGCCATGTTCTACGTGAACAAGCAGGGGGGCACGGGCTCCTTCCTTCTCTGTCGGGAAGCACAGAAGCTCTGCTCTTGGGCCGTCAGTCACGGCGTTCTTCTCAAGGCAGTTTATCTCCCAGGCCACGAAAATTGCCTGGCGGACAAACTCAGCAGGATCCTCCAGCCGCACGAGTGGCGCCTGGACCCCTTGGTAGTTCAGAAGCTCTTTCTAAAGTGGGGCCTCCCCACGATGGATCTCTTTGCCAGCCCTCTCAATCGGCAACTTCCTCGCTTCTGCTCTCGTCAGCCACATCCCCTTCGAGTTGCGGCAGACGCTTTTCTACTCTCATGGTCGGAGAGCCTTCTGTATGCTTTTCCTCCCATCCCGCTAGTCTCTCGAACTCTTTTCAAGGTTCTCCGAGACAAAGCTTTCATGATCCTGGTGGCCCCTCGCTGGCCCAGACAGCCGTGGTTTCCACTCCTGCTGCAATTAGCGGTAGAGGATCCATTCCCTCTGGGGTTACAACCGGATCTCCTCACTCAGGATCAGGGGTCTCTGCTACACCCCAACCTCAGATCTCTCAATCTAATGGCCTGGCTGCTGAGAGGGTAGTCCTTGCTCCCCTTCTCCTGCCGGCAGAGGTGGAAGAGGTCGTCCTAGCTTCTCGGCGACCTTCTACCCGCAAATGCTACGCCCTTAAATGGCGTCGCTTTTCCGTTTGGTGTACCCAACAGTCTCAGGATCCCTTCTCCTGCCCGGTGTCGGTGATCCTGCAGTACTTGCTATACCTCTCTAATCTGGGACTTAAGTCCAACTCCGTCAAAGTTCACCTCAGTGCTCTTTCAGCACATCATGTGCCGGTGGACGGCAGACCTCTTTCCAGCGACCCTCTTGTAGCGAGGTTTCTCCGAGGTCTCCTTCTGCTTAAACCACCTCTGCGCCCGCCAGCGCCTGACTGGGATCTGAATGTGGTTTTACAGCGGATCACCTGTCCGCCTTTTGAACCTATGGCTACCTGTTCTCTCCGTTTTCTTTCTTGGAAAACATTGTTCTTGATAGCCCTCACTTCCGCTAGACGCGTAAGTGAATTGCAGGCCCTCGTGTCTGATCCCCCCTACACTCGGTTCTACAAAAATAGGGTAGTCCTACGGACTCACCCAAAATTTCTTCCAAAAGTGGTCTCCCCTTTTCACATCAATCAGGAGGTGGTACTTCCGACCTTCTTTCCCAGACCGCACTCCAGCCGAGCTGAAACGGTCCTCCATACCCTGGACTGTAGAAGGGCGTTGAACTTCTACCTTGACCGTACGCGGGAGCACCGTAAAGCTGCTCAGCTTTTTGTGTCTTTTGACCCCAATAAATTGGGGCTCCCGGTCTCCAAGCGTACTCTGTCCATCTGGGTTGCGGACTGTATCACTTGGGCTTATGGGGCAGCCGGACTCTCCTTGGAAGGTCGAGTCACGGCTCATTGCGTTCGGGCAAAGGCTACGTCAGTGGCTTACCTCCGCTCTGTTCCGCTGGCAGACATCTGCCGGGCCGCTACTTGGTCTTCGAGCCAGACTTTTGCGGTCCATTACTGTCTCGAGAGGGAGTCCCGCAGGGACAGTGCTTTCGGACAGGCAGTCCTCCGTAATCTCTTTGAGGTTTGAGCAACTCCTACCCTCCATCCCGGATGTGGGCTACCGGTGGGTAATAATTCAGCGAAGATTCCTTCCTTCTGTGCTGCTGAGCTAGAGGGAGCTCATTTTTGTGCTTAGGGTCTCCGGTAGCCTTAAGCTTGGGAGTCCCATATGTGAGGACTGACTTCCTGCTTGGTCCTGGAGAAAGCGTAGTTACTCACCTGTAACAGGTGTTCTCCAGGAGCAGCAGGAATCAGTCCTCACAACCCTACCTCCTCCCCGTGGAGTTGCAATCTGCTTAAGTTTTTTGCATATTTTTATGCTGTCTTTTTTAGCTATGTCATCTGACTGGCTAAGATGGCACCCTTGGGCGGGAAGGCGACCGCGCATGCGCGCTGCAATTCCCAAAGGCTTTCTTTGAAAGCTGGGGAAAATTGCTCCGCGAGGGCTCCGTCGGCGCCGACGTCACCCATATGTGAGGACTGATTCCTGCTGCTCCTGGAGAACACCTGTTACAGGTGAGTAACTACGCTTTATACTCCCTGGCCACTATAAATATTTGGGGATGCTTACTGGACAGGAGAGCTAAATCTCTGGAAGTATGACTGGAATAACTGGGCAAACTCAAGTAGGAAAATACCGAGCAGTTACAATTTATGAATGGAAACAGAAGAGCAGATTTTAATCATAGGGAACACAAAAGCTTACGTAAAAAAAAACTTTGTTGATTGTGCATCAGTGATATTTAAGAGGATTTGCTTATGCATATGAGGGAAGGTTTGGAAATGGTATTGCATTTGACTAATGGTCAAATCTTTAAATTTTTTTAAAATTATCTTTAGAGACCAGGAAATGAAGATTTGGGGTTTTTGTTTAATATCTTTCAGATAATTGTAAAAAAACGGGAGCCATTAAGTTTTGCAATCCCAGATGGTAATGCAGTGTTTTCTAGCAGACTTGCAGCCACAACTGCAGATGTGCCATTCATTCACCAGTCGGTGAGTACATTTATGTTGGCTTAACATTTCATGCTTGAATGACTGGCCTTTTGAGTATCGGGACCTTTGTAGTTTTGTACCTGCCCTTACTATATTATGTATACAATAACAAGCACATTAAGTTTTGGTAGGAAGTGATTTTATTGATTGTCAGAGCACACTTTAGGGACATTGGGCCATTCAACCTTTGTATTCTCATCTAAGTACTCTGAAAATTTAACAGCTTTCAGGTAACATAAAGCTTGGAGCATCATAGTGTAATGGGTATCATTTTAACTTTACTTGGATGGCCTTGCCTTTACTTTTCGTTTTGACCACTACTTTCTCTGTGACAAGCAGGATAAATGCTCACAACATTGATGACCTTACTGGTGGGGCTCAAAGCGAGAAATTCTCGCAACTTCCTCTAGAAGCTTTGAGTAGTCCTTCCGCGCATGCATGCATATTTCCAACTGCTGCCACATGCCTCAAGGGATGAATTTTGCTGATGTGTTAGCTAAAAACCTGTTGCTTCTCCCTCTATCTGTTGGATGTGTTCAGAGGAGGGGAGAGATGAATCAGATGACCCCAAGGTTGCAAGCTGAGGATAGGAGGGAGGAGTGGCTTAGTGGTTGGGACAGGTTACTTCAGGCCGGAAGGCCGGGGGTTCAATTCCCACATGGGGACAAGCAACCTCAGGCTGGAGGGACTGGGGTCTCTGGTCCCATGGCCACTCCTTGTGGCCTTGGGCAAGCCACTTAACCCTCCATTGCCTCAGGTACACTTAGATTGTGAGCCCTTTGGGGACAAGGGAATAAAAAGTACCTGTTCCTTAGCGTTCCTCCAGTGCAGTCCTCTACGTCTGGGTAGTCAACCTCGTCCTGCAGCTAGGAGACTGGCATGTCCAAATTCATGACATCACTGGTATATCCTGGCACCATCAGCCCTCCTACTTCCAGTGTGTGACCAGTCTCCTTGCAGCAGGAGGACTTGTATTTCTGGATAGTTATTTAGGGGATTGGAGAATTTCCCTTTCTTTGGGTGCCTGTTGCTTTAAATTTTAGAGTTTCTGCAGGGAGGAGGGGTCAGTGCTCAGCCTGAGGGAGCCTCCTGTCTCTCTTCCGTGGCAGCCCTGCTTCTGTGCCGTTATTTTCCTTTATTTTCCTTTTTTTTTCTCCTCTCCCTTTCTTGTACATTGCGGTCTGGAGATTTTAAGCAGGCTGTCTCTGTTCCTACTGAAGTTCTCTGCTCCCAGACGCTACGGAGCCGAGCCCTTCACTTATCAGTAGCTCTGGGAATCCCTCCTGTGCTGGGGGTTTCCTGTTGAGTTTCAATCAGCTGTTTCCCGTGGTGAGTGCCTTTGAAGCCGGGGTAAGTGGTTTTTCAGTATTTTCTTGTTGAAGGGAGCCTGCGGTAGGCATTTGCAGGCGTTTCTCAAGCAGTTCTGTTTGGCGCCCTTTTTAGCCTTGGGGTTTTTGCCTCGGCGGCCATTTTGACTGCAGTTTTACACTGCGGGCAGCCCAGCACATGAGTTTTTGCTAGCACATGGTGAGTGCTTCCTTTTACCATCGGGGGACTTGGTGATCATTCCTTTCAGGTTTTATTTCTTTTCTTTTATTTCTTTTCTTTTTCTATTAGAGCTGATTCTTCCCTTTCCTTCCAGGGCATTTCTGGGGGGTGGGGGGGAGCCAGTAGTGCTTTCAGCACGGTCCCCTTGGTTTTCCTGCCTGGCCAATGCCTCAGAGGCCTCTCTGTCTAATTTGTGGTACCCACAGAGGGCCAGTATCAGTGTTAGGAGTGTGTCGGGGCTGTGCCACCCTCTCCGCTCTGATGGAGCAGCATATGGAGGTGCTTGAGCCCACGGAGGTGTCTGAGCCTCCCGTATTGGACGAGGCGGTTGCAGCACGCTCTGTGGTGGCCGACACACGGTCGGAGAGCGTCGCGGGACCCTCTGGGGCCCTGACTGGGGGGTCCTCAACTGCTCTTGGGTCCTTTTCCCCCGAGTTTGTCTTAATGATGCATCAAGCATTTTGCTTGCGTCAGCAGGGTGCCTTTCCGGGCCTTTGGCGTCCCTGGAGGGGCAGCGAGATTCTGCCACGGCACTGTCTATTCCTCCGCCGGACTCCGACGCCGAGGGGGACTGGCCCCCTGAGTCTGCGGACGTCTGGGACCCTGCAGAGGAGCCTCAGGATCTGGAGGAAGGGGAAATTCCAGAGCCCGAGGACCAAGCCAAGATCATCAGGGTTTTCTGCCGGGAGGAGTTGCCTTCTCTCATTTCGGAGTCTCTGCAAATTTTGAATATGGCGGCTCCGGTAGTTCCGGATGTGGCGATCGAGGATCCGGTTATTGAGGCGGAACGTCAGTCGCAGGTTGTTTTTCCTTTGCATCACGTGGTGGATAAGATGATTATGGACGAATGGACCCGGCCGGAATCGGCCTTGAGGGGGGTTCGTACTCTCAGTAGACTTTATCCCTTAACGGATAAGGATAAGTAGCGTTTTCGAGCTCCGCGGGTAGACGCGGTGGTCTCGGCGGTTACTAAGAAGACTACCATCCCTGTCGAGGGTGGTGCAGCGTTGAAAGATGCCCAAGATCGGAAGGTGGATAGTCTGCTGCGGCAAACGTTTGACGCTGATTCCATCTCCTTGCAGGCGTCGCTGTGTGGCGCTTGGGTGGCCCGGGCGTGCTTGCGCTGGGCTCAGCGTCTCCGCCTTTCCCCGCGGTTGGAGGAGGCGGATGTCAAGGAGCTGGATCGTTTGGAATCCGGAGCAACGTATCTGGCAGATCTGCATTATGACTTGATTCGGGCCTTGGCCAACAGTACGGCTTCAGTAGTGGCGGCCAGGCGTTCTGTGTGGCTCCGGAACTGGGCGGCGGATGGTCCCTCTAAATCCCGTCTTAGCAAGCTTCCCTTTAAGGGCGGCTTACTCTTTGGGGATGATTTGGATAAGCTTGTTAAGGATCTCAGGGAGTCCAAGGCCGGTCTGCTTCCCGAGGATAAGCCTAAGCCGCTTCGTTCGACTCCGTACCCTCGGGGATAGCCTCGGGATGCTCGGCGGTTTCGGTCCTCCCGCTATGGAGCATTTCAAAGGGGCCGCTTCCAGTCCCGTCCACAAGGGTTTCGAGGCTACCGAGGTGGCGACCGAGGCTTCTCCTTGGCCGCCTCCTCCGTGGCTAGGAAACCGCAATGAGATACAGCGGGTCCCGGCGGTGGATATTTCGGTGGGCAGCCGCCTCCGGGAGTTTCTCCCCGCTTGGACCCTCATTACCACGGACCAATGGGTGCTCGATATCATTCAACACGGTTACGCTCTCGAGTTTGCCTGTTCCGTTCGGGATTCCTTCGTGCGGTCGCCGTGCCGGGGAGCGGTCAAGGCGGCGGCGGTTGCCTCCACCCTGCACCGCTTGTTTCAGTTGGGGGCAGTGACCGAGGTTCCTAAAAGCGACTATGGTATGGGTCGATATTCCATCTATTTCGTGGTTCCCAAAAAGGAGGGGACTTTTCGCCCTATTTTGGATCTGAAGGCGCTCAACCGTTGTCTGCGAGTGCCGCATTTCCGCATGGAGACCTTGCGGTCGGTGATCGTCACGGTCCGCCAAGGAGAGTTTTTGACGTCTCTAGATCTAACCGAGGCGTACTTGCATGTGCCCATTCTTCAGGCTCACCAGAAGTTTCTGCGCTTTGCGCTGCCGTGGGGACATTACCAGTTCCAGGCTCTTCCCTTCGGTCTCGCGACCGCGCCTCGGACCTTTACAAAGATTATGGTGGTCGTGGTGGCGGCGTTGAGGCGCGAAGGGATTTTGGTTCATCCATATCTGGATGACTGGTTGATTCGGGCCAAGTCCAAGGAGGAAAGCATTCAGGTCACAAGCAAGGTGGTATCTTTTCTGCAGAGTCTGGGTTGGGTGATCAATTTCGAGAAGAGTCATCTGGAACCCTCTCAGAACCTGGAGTACCTGGGCGTACGCTTCAATACGTGTTCGGGTCACGTGTTTCTCCCTGCCAGGCAGGCCACCTCCTTGCGAGCTCTCGTTCGGAAGTTCAGATCCACTCCTGCCCCTCCGGCTTGGGACTATCTGAGGGTCTTAGGTACCATGGCGGCGACCCTGGAAACGGTGCCGTGAGCAAAGGTGCACATGCGCCCGTTACAGTGGTCTCTACTCCGGCGCTGGTCGCATCAGGCGAATCCTCTCAGCAAACGTTTGCCTTGCCTTCTGTCGGTTCGCAAGTCTCTCCGGTGGTGGATTCTTCCGCAATCCTTAGCGGTCGGGATGCCGCTGGAACAACCAGATTGGATACCTCTTTTGGCGGATGCCAGTCTGGGGGGCTGGGGAGCTCATTGCCAGGGGGCCTTTGCGCAGGGTCGCTGGTCTCCTCCGGAGACGTCATGGTCGATCAATCGTCTGGAGCTCCGGGCCGTGTTCCTCGCTCTTCAGGCTTTCCAGTCCTTAGTTCTGGGTCGCGCGGTGCGAGTTCTTTCCGACAACTCGGCGACCGTCGCCTACATCAATCGGCAGGGCGGCATGGGAAGCGCCCCCATGGAAGAGGAAGCGGATCGGCTGTTCGCGTGGGTGGAGACGCGCTTGGTGGAGATTTCGGCAGCTCACATTGCCGGAAAGGACAATGTGACAGCCGACTATCTCAGCCGAGTGCGAGTGGATGCCGGAGAGTGGCAGCTGCATCCCGACGTGTTCGCTCAGGTAGTGCACCGCTGGGGGACACCGGTGATGGATCTGATGGCGACCTTTCTCTCCGCAAAGGTTCTTCGTTTTTACAGCAGAAGACGGGAGAGAATGTTAGAGGGAATAGATGCGCTGCTGCAGGCTTGGCCGGGGGAAGGTCTTCTGTATGTGTTTCCCCCGTGGGCGCTCATAGGTCGGGTCGTGCAGAAGATAGGGAGACATCCGGGGAGAGTTCTTCTCGTAGCTCCCGATTGGCCCCGACATCCATGGTATGCGGACTTGATTCGTCTCCTCGACGGTCGTCCTTGGCGTCTCCCGGCTCGTTCGGATCTCCTGATTCAGGGTCCTCTCCTTATGCCGCAGGTGGATCGGTTCTCGCTTACGGTTTGGCCATTGAGCGGGCGCGTTTGCGTAAGCGGGGTTACTCGGCAGCGGTAATTTCCACGCTGCTTGCATCTCGAAAGCGTTCTACCTCCCTTGCCTATGTCCACGTCTGGCGCGTGTTTGAGGATTGGTGTTCTCGGCGCTGGATACGAGCGGCCACCGTGGCCGTGCCCATAATTCTAGATTTTTTACAGGATGGTTTTAGCAAAGGTCTGGCGGCCAGCTCATTGCGGGTTCAGCTGGCGGCGCTGGCCTGTTATCGGGGCAAGGTCAACGGCCTTTCGTTGGGTTCTCACCCAGACATTCGGCGCCTCTTGTCAGCAGTTTCTAAGCTGCGCCCTTCCCTTAGGTCTTGTGTTCCGCCTTGGGATCTTAATCTCGTCCTCGGAGCTTTGTCCCGGGCGCCCTTTGAGCCGTTGAAACTCGCCTGCCTGAAGGATTTAACTTTGAAGGTGGTGTTCTTGGTGGCGATCTGCTCGGCCAGACGCATCTCTGAGTTGCAGGCCTTGTCCTGTCGGGAACCGTTTCTGTCCTTCTCAGACGACAAGGTGGTGTTGCGTACCGTTCTTTTCTCCCTAAAGTGGTTTCGCCCTTTCTCATGAATCAGGTGGTTTCACTCCCAGTTCTCGGCGGTTCCGATCGCGACTTGCGCCGCTTGGATGTGCAGCGGGTATTGCGGCACTATTTGCGGGTTACCGAATCCTTTCGTAAGTCGGATCGTTTATTTGTCCTTTTTGGGGGCGTACGTAAAGGAGAGGCCGCTGCTAAAGCTTCCATTGCCCGATGGATTAAGGAGGCGATTGCTTCGGCTTATCTGCTTCAGGGTCGCTCGGCGCCTTCGGCCTTGCGTGCGCATTCCACTCGGGCGCAGGCTTGTTCATGGGCGGAGCATCGGTTAGTTCCGCCAGGAGATATTTGCAGGGCGGCTACTTGGTCGTCCTTGCATACCTTCAGTAAGCATTACCGCCTGGATGTGGCGGCGGCAGCGGATACCCGTTTCGGATCGGCAGTTTTGTCGGCCGGCCGGAAAGATCCCACCCATTAAGTACTGCTCTGGTACATCCCAGACGTAGAGGACTGCACTGGAGGAACGCTAAGGAAATATTAATTACACTTACCTGGTAATTGTAGTTCCTTTAGTGACGACAGTGCAGTCCTCCATCCCACCCTACTCATGATCTTTCCAGGTTTCCGGCGTGGAGTGCGGGTCAAAGAGTCTTACAGGTGAGCCGGCTCCAATCTTTTCCTGTCTCTTGCTTTCTGAGTTGTCCTATTGCTTCTGCTGCTCGGGGCGCAGGGATAGGAAGTAGAACCTGGGTCATAGCTTTTCTATGGCATTTAAAAGTGCAGTACAGCACTGAATCCATTCCCACTTCTGTACCTGGTTGTGAAAAAAAGAAAAAAAGGGTAACACGGGAAAACACTTGTTCAGTTGACGTCGTTACATTGCTACTTATTTCTTGCTCCTTTGAGTCTGCTTTGTTAGTAGTTCACACTGGAAGTAGGAGGGCTGATGGTGCCAGGATATACCAGTGATGTCACGAATTTGGACATGCCAGTCTCGTAGCTGCAGGACGAGGTTGACTACCCAGACGTAGAGGACTGCACTGTCGTCACTAAAGGAACTACAATTACCAGGTAAGTGTAATTAATATTTAGTATACATGTAAACCGCACTGATTCTAAAAGAGCACGGTATAAAAAAATAATATTGGGAAAATGGTAGGATTAATCACTGAAAGAGGAAGTGAGGTGGTGAGTTTAGGGGGGATAAGCTCCATCCTGTTAAATTTTAGATGGTAGGATATCCAGGCAGCAATGTCAGACAAGTAGGCTGAGATACGGGCCTGGATTCCTGGAGATACTTCAGGTGCAAAGAGGTAGATCTGAGAGTCACCAGCATAAAGATGGTGCTGAAATCCATGAGAGGAAATCAGGGCACCAAGGGAGTGAATATAGAAAGAGATGGAGGTTCCAAGACAGAGCCTTGGGGTACACCAACTGAAAGTGGGATATTTTATTTATTTATTTACATTCTCTTATATACCACGCTATTCTGCATCAGTGCGGTTTACACTGAACAAACTGAAATTACATTGAACAGGGCATTATAACTTGGAGATAACTATTTTACAGGGAACATGGGCTATGGAGGGTTAAGTGGCTTGCCCAAGACCACAAGGAGCACCTGTGGGACTAGAAACCCCAGTCCTTCCAGTCCAAGGTTGCTGTCCTCTAGTGGAATTTGAACCTTCGACCTTCCGGCCTGAAGTACCTTGCCCCAACCACTAGGCCACTCCTCCACTCCAAGCGGTGAAGAAAGATCCGCCAGAACATATGTTAAAGTTGTGGTGAGAAAATAAGTAAACAAACAGAATAGAGCCCCTAAATCGAAGTGAGAATGGTGTCAGGGAGAAGGTGGTGTTCAACAATGTCAAAAGCAGCAGATCAAGAATGATGAGTAAATTCCTTGGATTTGGCCAGGAACAAGACACTGGAGACTTTGGCAAGGGCTCTTTCAGTAGAATGTGAAGGATGAAAGCCAGGTTACAGGGAGGTCCTGAATGGCTTTAGAGGAAAGGTCTAGACAGCAGCAGTGAACCGTACTTTTCAAGTAATTTTGATGCAAAAGAGAGGAGGAAGATGGGCCAGTAACTGGAAGGACAGCTAGGATATAAACGGGATGGAGTCGGTGCGGAGGGCAGCTACTAAAATGGTCAGTGGTCTTTGTCATAAAGCATATGGGGACAGACTTAAAGATTTCAATATGTATAATTTGGAAGGGAGGCAGGAGAGGGAGGAAGTGATGCATCTAAATGCTGCTTTGGCACAAATGCACAGGAAAAGAGCACTCAATTGAAAGAGAGCTCTGGAACAAGGAGATACAGCATGAAGGTGAAAGCAGGCAGACCCAGGAGCCATCTGAGGAAACACTTCTCCACGAAAAGAGTGATGGACACGTGATAGAGACCAGGACTGCACCTGAACCCAAGAAAGCATGGGACAAACACAGAAGATCTCTAAGGGAAAAGAAGGGGCCACAGAACCCAACAGTTGTTGGGGATGGGCAGACTGGATAGGCTGCATGGCCCATATCTGCTCTCATTTTTCTCTCGTTCTGTTTGTTTATTTATGGTGGTACTTGGTTTCATTTTTCTTTTAAACCACATATTTAAAAATAGTGATTATCTGGGAATCTGAATTTGACTTTGAATACTTCTTGGAAGAGGGATCTGCAGAGCTTCCCTCAGATTCTACCCTTCCACATTAGCATCGTAATTCCCCACCTGAGGAATTTATTTTCCATGTTTTTGTTAGGGAAATGGCCAAGTCCATTCTATTTCTATTGGAGGTGGCAGTGGAGCCCAGGACCAAAGAATTGAATATCCTTCAATATTACATTGCCCCTAAAGAAATATTGACATTGCCAGTGCACTGCATCCTTCAGAGGCTGAAGATGAGAATATGAGACCCGTTCCTTGCCTGCCTCCAGTCAGAAGCCCCCTCTTTGTGCTTTCAGTCAGCAAGAAGGTTGACTGTTTTGGAGTAGCTCAGAAGGCTCCTGAATTTGAGATACTTCAACTGCCACACTACTCCATGATCATTGAATCTGCTCTCAAAAGGGCCAGTAGTTCCACGTCTCGCTCTTTTTGGCAGGCTAGCAGGGAGGGAGGCTAGGATCATGGACTCTTTTTGGGAGAAAGTTGTGGGGGGCGGGGGTTCTCTTCAAAACGTAACGTCTTGCATAGTGTCCTACAAGCTCTTCATGTGATACACTTGAAGATCGTTATGTGCAATTTGGAGGAATTAATGCCTTTTCCCTCCAGGGAAAGTTGAACAATAATGCTCCCTAGTGGCAGAAGAGAAGGTATTTTGAAAATGTCTGAACAACATATGATGATTTGGCATAGAGAGCTGCCTCAAAAATGAGTATTGGCACCTGGAGAAACTCATGGCTCCGGGCTTCAGAATTATAGCCTAATGTGGAAGAGCAACTTGCTGTGCTGTGAAGATAGTCTCTTCGGAGAGGAGGTTCAAGAGGCTGCAACCATGATTCCATATAGTCTGGCTACACCAGTCCAGACAAGTGGGTTGTACTCTCCTACCAGCAGATTGGCGGAAACAAAAAAACAATAAAAAGCTCAGGTTTCAGTGACATTGCTCCCATGCCTCTATTCGCCTCAGCCACCAGAGATCACTTCAGTATTTTTGTCTCCAGCGACCATTGGCACAGTGTGAGGATTTCCTGCCATTTTCTGCATGCATTAGCAGTGTTTTTACCTACTGTGTGCCTGGCGGTGGTGTGGTTCTAATCCACATTCTGTCCAAGCGGCTCCAATGCACATTCCTTCCCTAGCACCTGTAACAGGCATTTCTCAAAAAAGCGCAGTAAATATGCTGTTACCATGTCCCTTCGGGCCACCCCATCCTTAGCATGTACTATTGTGATACTTTAACTTTGTCATCTTCCAGGAAGCATTGTTTGACTAGTGGCAATTGAGGAGCCTTATCTCTGGATTCTGGACTCTGCTCTTCCTGTATGGCATCGTCTGGGTTGTCCCTGGAGGGCCTGCTCCCTCTCTCTCAGCTGGGGGATGCAGTTGGTCTGGCTTTGCCTACCTCAGGGCAGGCGGTGAAGAATGGCGCTGTGGGTAAGGATATTCAGCCAACCAGAGGGTCCAGTGACTGGGCCGTGAGACGCTCCTCATACTCTAGAGGATCTGTGGTGGGGATGCCCCCTGGTGTTGGAGTCTTAGACTCTGGATTGTTCTCCCTGGAATTCTTTCCCTTTATTTTTTTTCAGCAGGCCTGGTCCTTCTGTCATGTAAATTCAGACCCTGAGGCCTCTGGGTGTCCCCGGATGCAGTTTCATAGGGGCAGTGCAAGCCCTGTTCGACTGCCTTTGACTAAGTGTCCCAGGTGAGGGGCATCCCCTGAAGATGGGGATCATCTTGGATCGGTTTGAGATTTGGGCTGTGACTTTGATTCAGATGTTTCAGAGTTAGGCTCTGATGGGGATGAAGAAGTGCTCTCGCCTTTAGAGGACTGTTATGAGGCTTGGGTGAAATGCTTATTCCAGAAGGAGGAGCTGGTGGTGTTGATTGGGTCTCATTGACCTTGAACTTGACAGATGCTCCAGGAATAGAGCAGGAGCGGAAGATGCACCCACGTCTGCAAGGAGTGTGGAAATCCACTATTGTCTTCATGTCTTGATTATCTCCAGGAACGGGATCTGAATGGAGTAAGATTCTTCTGGTTCACCGCTCCACAGGGTTAAGAGTGAAAGATGTATGCTGTCCCAGAGAAGGAGTGTGTGGTGTGGTTTGATATTCCCAAGGTGAATGCACAGGTTATGGCAGTTACTGAGTAGAGCAACATCCCTGTGGAAGGTGCCTCTGACTTAAAGGATACTCTGGACCGAAAGGTGGATGGCTTATTGAGGAACCAGTTTGCTGTGGCAACAGCTATCCTTCAGTTGTCAGTATATGCGAGCCTGACTTCTCGAGACCCGTTTCAGTCTCTTCAGATTATACTTCCCCACTTTTGGAGTTGACTGTGGCCTTCCTTTTTGATGCCATGTGTATAATCTGGTACGTTTGGTGTCCAGGGACAGTTCCCTGTTTACTGTATCGTGGAAGTGTAGTTGTCTCTGGCACTGGCATTGGACTCCTCCTCTAAAGCCCGGCTGACCCAACTGGCCTTTAAAGGGAAGCATCTGTTTGGAGCCAATTTGGAGAAGCTGGTGTGAAGGACCTGGGCGAAGACTGTCTTACCACCTTCCAAAAGACAGGTCCAAGGGGCGTGTGAAGCAGGCCGGAGCCCCTTTCTCGTTGGCCTCAGCCCATCCACCGTGGGCACGGTGGCAGGACTCCTGGGGATCTCAGGACTTTAGTATTTACCGATCTGGAAAGCCTTTCTTCTCCTCTGCTTCCGGACTTCAAGCTCACTCTCAGCCCTTTTGTTGGGCCTGTGGGGCCCGGGACTCGGTCTCCTCCAGAAGTGGACCCTCCCAGACTGCACAATGAAGGTTTGGGGACTCATTCCCCAGTTCCTCTGATTGGAGGCAGGCTTCTCCTTTACTTTCAGGAATGGGCCTGAATCCCTAAGGATAGCTGGGTGCTAGACACCATTCAGTTTGGCTAAGTCCTGGAATGCAAGGAGCCAATTCTGGATACCTTCATCATTTCACCTGGTAGGTCTACAATCAAAAGTACCGTGGTAAAGTCCACCTTGTGCAAGTTGCTGCTTCTAAGGGCCATAATGCCCGTTCCACCAGATGAGTGGGGCAAGGGCAGATACTCTATTTTGTCTTGCCCAAAGAAAAAAACAGTTCTGGCCCATTCTGGACCTCAAGGGGGTCAGCGAGCATGTGCACATCCTGTTTGCGTGCCGTTATTCAAGCCATGGGCTGAGGGGAGTTCTTAGCTTCTCTGGATCTGGCCGAAGCATACTTTCATATCCTGATCTGGACAGATCAGCAGAAGTATCTGCTTTTTGCCATGCTTGGCTCACACTATCAGTTTGCTGCCCTCCCCTTTGGGTTCTCCACCACCCTGAGGACTTAATCCAAGGTCATGGTGGTGGTGGTTGCAGCGCCAAGGAATCTGTGTCCATATCTGGATGATTGGCACATCCAGGGCCATTCCTTTTCAGAAGCATCTTGGGTGACGTCCCGAGTGGTGTCCTTTTTTGGAAAGCCTTGGCTGAGCAATCAACTGGGAAAAGAGCTAGCTGCTGCCTTCCCAGAGTTTTTGGGAGCATGTTTCAGCACTCGAGTAGGCATAGATGTCCTGCCAAAGGAGAAAGTCAAAAGTCTGGATTGCCTGGTTCTGTTCTGTGTGCAACAAGCCCCCAGAGTTTGGGAATATCTTCAACTGCTCGGATTGATGGTAATGACCAAGAGATTGTGTCATGGGCGCATGCTCACCTGCAACCACTCCAGCGGGCATTACTGACTCTATGGTTCCCGAGTTCTTAGGAGTCTGAGCGCAGGCTCCCACTCTCATTGAGAGAAGTATAGCCTGTGGTGGTGGCAGCAGCCCTGTCATCTGAGGAAGGACATGCCGCTGTATTTCTCCTGGATCCTCCTGACAACTGATGCCAGTCTCTTGGCCTGGGGAGCCCATTGCCAAGACTGAACGGCCCAGGGCTGTTGCAACCGCAGGGAAGCAGTGTGGTCCATCAACCACATTGAGGCGAGGTCTATCAGGTTGACTCTTATGCATTTCCAGCCCCTAGTCAAGGAACGAGCGGTTCGAGTGTTTTCAGACAACGCCACAGTGGTGGCTTATATTAATTGGCAAGGTGGCACGAAGAGTGCTGGGGTAGCTCTGGAGATAGTTCTCTAGTTTGCCTGGGTGGAGAAGAACCTCCTAGCCTTGTCAGCTGAGCACATTGCTGGGCTAGACAGTGTTTAAGCGGACTTCATCAGCCAGCACTCTTTGGATCCTGGAGAGTGGGAGTTGAGTCAGGAGTTTCTGTTGATTCTGCACCACTGGAGTCACCCCGAAATGGATCTGATGGTGACCTGCTCCATTGTCAAAGCTTGCCACTTCTGCAGTCACCACATGGAGATGGGATCTGAGGGCATCGATGCCCTGACCTGGCCTTGGCCAAGTCAGCGCCTGCTATATGTATTTCCTCTGTGGCCCTTGGTGGGGGGTGTGATTTGGCATATAGAGCGCTACCTGGGCAAGATTATTCTGGTGGCACCAGATTGGCTGAGGAGAGCATCGTTCAGAGATCTGATGCAGCTCCTGCAGGCGCCACCTCTTCAGTTGCTTCCATCTCAGGACCTATTGTGGTAGGGACCATCCTAGAGGACCTGGTTCCCTTCTCGTTTATGGCTTGGCTCTTGAAAGAAGACTGCTAGTGCATAAAGGTTACTCTCTGGTGGTCTCCACTTTTGTCAGAGCCTGGAGGAAGTCTACCAAGCTAGCATACATGTGGATCCGGTGCTGCTTTGTGCACTGGTGGTGGCACTCAGAAGTTGGCTCCTAAGGTGGCCAAGGTGACATCTCTGCTGACCTTTCTACAGGATGGCCTGGAAGAGGGGGGGGTCTCCCTTAGCTCCCTAAAAGTTCAGGTAGCAGCTCTGGCATGTATCTGAGGTCCAGTGGCTGAAAGTTTCTAGCCTTGACCCAGCTGTCTTGCACTTTCTCCAGGTGGTTTGGAGTCCGTTCTCCCCTCCAGTCTGATCTCTTCAGGGATCTGGATCTGGTGCTCAGGGTCCTGATGGCAGCGCCCTTTGAGCTGTTGAACCACGCTGCCTTAAAGGATTTGATGCTCAAAATGGTGGTCTCGGTTGTGATTTGCTCCGCAAAGCAGGTTTCTGAGCTGCAGGCTTTGTCTTGCCAAGATCCTTATCGGTCTTTTTTTGAAGGAGGCCGTTCCTATTTGGCCTGTATCTATCTTCTTGCCTAAAGTACTTTCGTCCTTTTTTGTGAATCAGGGGGTTTGCCTGCCCTCTCTTTCTAAGAAACAGTGCTGAGGGGGAAGGATAAGGATCTTCGCCTTGTGCATGTTGGTAGGTTGCCTCTCCGGTACTTGGAGGTTACGAATTCCTTTCATAAGTCCAACCATCTTTTTGTGCTGTTGGCTGGCCCGTGCAAGGGTTAGACAGTGGCTATGTCGACTTTGTGGCACTGAATTAAGGAGGCCATTGCCTTGGCATATCTGTTGTGGAACCGGCTGGTTCTGGGGGGTTTGCACGCCCATTCTACCCAATAACAAGCATCTTTGTGGGCAAAGTGGAGCTCTGTAGCCCCTGCAGATATTTGTCGGGTAGCACCATGGGCATCACTTTCCACTTTTGTCGAGCATTACCTCTTGGATGTCCACATGTGGGCAGACATGACTTTTGGCTTAAAGGTTTTGCGAGCTGTTGTCTTTTTCCTGCCCATTGAAGTTGTAGCTTTTGTACACCCCACTTGTCTGGACTGGTCTAGCAGGACAATATGAAAGATGACATTTTATTTACACGTTAATGTCCTTTCCTTGAGTCCTGCCAGATCAGTCTGGTGCCTGCTTCTGTAACTATTGCTCTGTTCTTCTGCTGTGGTACCCTTTTGGTCTGCTATGATTTTATACTTGGTTCTGTAGTTTCATCTTCTACTGTCGGCCTTCTGTTTGTTTTCCTGTACATAGTTCTCTACTGTTTTGTTATTCATTGTTACCCACGTTGAGGTTGTGTGAGGCTTGCCATGTTTCTCCCATATGCTTTGGGACAAGTACTGAAGGGATCTATGGTGGCTGAGGCGAATAGAAGCACGAGAATGATGTCATTGAAACCTGCACTTTTCATTGTTTTTTTTTCTCCACCAACCTTCTGGTAGGGGATCACAACCTACTTGTCTGGACTGGTCTAGCAGGATTCGAGGAAAGGACATTAACGGGCAAGTAAAATGTCACCTTAAGCAACATGCTGACTCCTTAAAAATGCTCTCCAGGCCCACTTCCAACCTGACTTTCTTCTAGGAGGTCCCACTATTCTAATATGCATAGGTGTCCTCTTCTCTCCTCTTCCTCCTTCACCAGACAACCTTTGTGCTCTGCCCTAGTCAGTGGAAGGTTCAGAAGCCCCAGCCAGCATCCCAGGCAAAACGGGGGTCAGGATTTGGACTGGCTCCTAGAGAACATACTCTACCCCTGTCGTTCTCCAGGACAAACTACCAGTCAGAGGGAGGCTTGCGCTCTTTGTAGATCACTGGCCCTTGTTACCTCCAATTCTTGGTTCCTGAAAATAGTCCAGGAGGGGTATGCACCACACCTTTTGAAACTCCCAAACAATTGCCCACAAAGTCCACTCAATCATATCTCGGCATCAGAATATGGTTCTGCAGGAACTCTCCACCCTTAAGACTTCCAGTGTGGTGGAGCCCTTTCCACCAGTGCAGGAACAGCTGGGATTCTATTTGAGGTATTTTCTGGTGCCAAAAAAAAAATGGGGCAATACTGTCACATTCTAGACCTAAGGGATCTGATCAAATTCCTCATCGGGGAATAGTTCAGAATGGTTTCCCTGGGCATCTTGCTTCCCTCCACCACCAATTACTCTAGCCAATCCTTAGTCTCCTTCCCTCCTCCTTAGAATCAATAACCCTTTCCGCAGCTACTATACATCTACATTGGCACATTTTCCCCCAGTGACTAGTATATAAGCTGTGATCTTGTAAATAGTCGAATGTTTTAACCACCTCCAACAGTGCCTTTGTTGGATAAAGTTACTATGTAAATAGTTATTGTACCTTACCACAATGTTCTCTGTACCTGGTTTGTTGAATGTAAACTGCACCTGATCGTTTGAAGGGGTGGTATAGAGAAACTCTTCAAATAAATAAATAAAGGAGATTAGCTGTGTTTTCTGGCTCTAAAGGACACTTACACCACCATACAAATTCATCCCAGTCACAGGAAGTGTTGATTCATTGTAGGAGCACAACACGTCCAGTACTGGGTACTGCCCTTTGGTCCTGCCTCCACTCCTCAAATGTCACAAAATGTCTCCAGGTTGTCGCAGCATTTTTATGTAGACTGGGCATGCATGTGCTTCTTACTTAGATGATTGGCTGATAAAGAGCACCACTCAGAGTTCAAGAATACATACATGTTACCATCCGGGTGCAAGAGCTGCTAGGGTTTTTCATCAAATATCCCAAGTGGAACCTAAGCCCATTCTGTCTTTTGGAATTCAGTGGAGCCTTGCTTCCTAAAGATTGGTGGCGATAGTGAAAGGGATGCACTAGATTCAGTGAGGAATATTGAGAATGTTGGGCCATAAGGTTTTAATGGTTCATATAACTCCCTTGTCACATCTCAACATGAGACTAGCTCAATGGACCCTGAGCATGCAGTGGACACATACTTGAATCCATGAGTGGACTGTCATCTCTGCCACTTACCTTCTCTGGGATTCCCTGTCCTGGTGAATGGATCATTCCAATCTGGTGAAAGGTCTCCCCTTTCAGACTTCCCCCCTACCAAAAGATGCTGATCACTCACATCCAAACTGGGCTGGGGAGCTAGTGTAGATGGGTTCCACACCCAGGGCCTGTGGTCTACCCAGGAAAGCTTTCATCAAACCAGTTTCCTGGAACTGAGAGCATTTTCAAACGCTCTAAAGGCTTTTATAGATTGGTTGGCCAATCCAAATTATCATCATCCAGACAATCAAGATGTAATGTGTTACATAAACAAGCAGTGAGAACCCAGCTTGTACCTCTTTGCTGAGAAACAGGATATAGAACTTCACCATTTCTCATGGGATGATGTTGAGAGTCACATACATGTCAGCTAAGGAGAACATCTTGGCAGACAGGCTGAGCCCCATCCTTTGCATCTCTGAAATGGGAAGTGGTTCTGTTTCTTTCAAGAGTGGGACACCCCCTCAGTAGATTTGTTTGCCATTCCTTGTAACAGGCAAGTGCTTCAGTTCTGCTTTGGGGTAGGGATAGATGGCAAACTAGCTTCGGATGCCTTCCTTCCTACTCTGGAGGGGAGAGTCTTCTGTATGCATATCCTTTTTTGGTAGCATAAACTCTCTGGAAACTCAAATGAGCACTCTAATTCTCATAGTGTCTTTATTGGCCCAGGCAACCATGGTTGTCTTCTGCAAAAGCTTTCCATCAAAGACCTGGTTTGCCTCATTGATTTGCCAACTCTGATTTATGCAGGATCAGTGAGTTGTAACCCAGCATCAAGTTCTCTGGCCCTCACAGTTTGGATATTGAGGGGGTCACTTTGCCCTATCTGAACCTGCCAGGTGGTGATGCCTCCATCCTCCTGGCCTCCAGAAGAGATTTCACATGGAGATCATTTGGCTTCAAATGAAGGAAGTTTGTCATCTGATATGAGGGACAATCCCTAGACCCTTTCTCATGTCCCACACAAAAACTGTTTGATACCTTCTACATTTGTCTGAGTCAGTTTACAGACCACTCTGTCAGGGTTCATCTCAGTGCAGTTGGCACTTATCACCATTATGAAGAAGGTAAACTCATTTCTCTTCAGCCTTTAGTTATTTGCTTCATGTGGGGCTTGCTTCTTATGAAGCCTTCCCTAAAATCTCCTGCAGTATTTTGGGAGCTCAATGTGGTTTTGATTCATCTGATGAAGACTCCTTTCAAACCACTAGATACCTGTGGATAGAAGTACTTGGCCTGGAAGGTCTTTGTTTTTGGTGGCATTCACTTCAGCATACAGAGTTAGTGAGCTACAGGCTCTAGTAATGGATGCAGTCTTAAACTTTTTCAAGAATAGGATGGTATTGCCGCCTCATTCTAAATTCTTATCAGTCAGTAGTCCAACTATTATTTTCCAAGACCTGATGCACACAAAATAGATCCCTTTGATGCAGTCCTCATGTGTTTGGAGCTTGGAGTCTAAACGTGCCTTCATAAGTCCTGCCCAGGGGTGCAGTCTGCGAGTGCAAGCTTATTTATTAGTGTTTAGCTTACACCTTTTCAATGGTAGTTCAAGGCAAGTTACATTTAGATATATAAGTATTTCCCTCTCCCCAGAAGGCTTATAATCTATTTTTTTGTACTTAAGCTTAGCACCTGTCATCTTTGCTTGTGAGTATCCACATTGTTGGAGGGAGAGAGAGAGATGTTGAGGTACAATGAGAATCTAATGCTGACTAGAGCAGTGGTTTTTCAAACCTCCAGTTTTTGGACTTCCACGATGAGTTGTGTACAGCTCTTGAAGCAGGAGAAGAGGGGAGAGTAGACAGTAAAATGGAGGTGGCCTTGAAAGGCAGAGGGGTGAATAGCAACAGCCACTTAGTGTATCAGACATTGGACACAGGGACTCCTTGAGAACAACAGGACATAGGTATTCGTGGTGATCAGAAGTATGGGAGTAAGAGCAGCACACAGCTCTGATTTTGGCACCACGTTAAATAGAAGTGAGATTTTTTTTTTTTACATTTAGAATGTTTATACTGTTTTAAAATGGTTTATTTGCACATTGCCTAATAAAAATTACTTGATGTGCAGTAGTTATAACAAGCAAATATTGCCCGTCATCTTTATGGGAAGAATTTTTTTTTCTTCTACAGGGTTCAGAGAAAAATTTTGACTTCCATGATCTCCAGAATAAAAGTTTGAAAACCACTGACATAGCATTGAAAGATATAGATGGGAGTCACAGCCCACTGAAGAGGTGCAGTGACTATACAGAGAAGTAATAAGGCTCAGTGCTGTGTACTTTGCTTTGTCTGCAAAGCCTGGCACATGGAGGTTCTGTGCTTGCTTGTATCAAAAGCAGTATTCCATATTGTCCTGCTAGACCAGTCCAGGCAAGTAGTTTGTGTTCCCCTACCAGCAGATTGGAGACAAAGAACCAATGAAAAGCCCAGGTTTCAATGGCATCACTCCTGTGGCTCTATTCACCTCAGCCACCAGAGGTCCCTTCAGTATTTTTGTCTCCAGCAGATGGATGGATTTTCTCCTCTGTAGAAAATCTGAAGATTGAGGAAAAGACCACCTTGAATACACAGAAAGGTGACTCTCGCTTCAGTGTGACATGGGGAGGCTCCACTAAACTGCAGTCTTTTGGTAGCTATAGGAGGAGGGAAAATTGGTTCAGCTCCACGCTCTTCTCATAAGGGCCTGTTGAGCAGCCACAAATTGGAAGGATCCAGAAGAGTACAACAGCCTCACACAACCTAAACACCTCCTCCCACCGCCTCTTTTTCCCCCTGCTCTCTCACGAAGATTGCAGAAGCTCTCGGAGGGATCTGCCTGCCAGCTACCTTCCACACAGTGCTGTACAAACAAAACCAGCCAGTGAAGCAGTTTCAGGAGGAGTAGAGCTGAGCCTGGCATGGATCCTACATCTGGGCTCTTAGGAGGTGAGTACAAAGGCTTGACCTTTTCATTGTCCTTGTTGGGAGCTTCTGGTTCTGTCTGAGAAGCAATTCAGAGTGGACTGCTAGTGACAGTTGGCTCTGTGTGGGGCTTTCCTGCTGTTTTCTGCATGCGTTAGTAACATTTTAGACTATTGTGTGGCTGGGGGTTGCGTGGTCCTAATGCACATTCCACCCAAGCAGCTCCAGCGTATGCGCCTTCCCTGGCACCTTTAACGCACATAACGTAAAAGCATAGTTTACAAATGCTTGTGGGCCAACGCAACCTATCTTTGTTATCATCCAGGAAACAGCATTTGACCTGTGGCAAGTGAGGAGCCTTGTCCTTGGATTCCAGACTCTGCTTTTCCTGTATGACAGCTTCTGAGTAGCCCCTGGAGGACATGCTTTCCCCCTCTCAACGGAGGGATGCAGTTAGTCCACTCTTACCTACTTCAGGGCAAGATGGTGTTATGGATAAGGATATTCAGCTGGACGGAGACTTCGGTAACCATGCTGTGAACCACTCTTGGTCCTTTAGGGGGTCTATGGCAGGTATGCCCCCTGGTGTTGGGAAGCGTTATTCAAGAGGAGAGCTGCTCGATCCCAGTTTGTCCTCGGAATTCTTTCCTTTTTGCAAAAGGCCTGGTCCTTTTGGCTTGGAAGACCCTCTGGGTGCGCCCCCCCCCCCCCCCGATGCAGTTTCATATCAGGCAGGCTGAAAGAAACCCTGTTCTATTGCCTTTGGCTAAGCGTCCCTGGTGTGGGGTGCTCCCTGGAGATGGGGAAACAATTGGAAGCTATCCAAGATGTCGACTATGCCTTGGATTCAGATGAGTCTGTACTGAGCTCTGATGTGGATGAGGAAGTGTTCTCACCTTCAGAAGATTCTGCAGAGGCTGGCGTGATCTGCCTATTCTGGAAGGAGGAATTAGCAGATTGATTACTGTGGTCTCATCCGCCTTGAACTTCACAGATGCTTCTGGCATGGAGCAGGAGCCAGAGGTACACCTACTCCTTCAAGGGGTGCAGAAATCCATTGCAGTCTTCTGGCTTCCAGAAGTGATGAAGGATACGATATGGTCAGTGTGGGACTTCCCTGACTCCCTACCTAAAGGGCTAAAGGTGTATAATAAGATCTATGCTCTCTTGGAGGAGTGTGGCAAGTGGTTTTGATGATCCAAGGTGGGTGTGCAAATCAGCGGTTAGCAGACAGACCACCATTCCTGTGGAAGGTGGATTTGGCCTTAAAGGATGTGTTGGACCACAAGGTGGATTCTTTGCTGGGGAGCCAGTTTGCCATGGCAGCAGCTATTTTACAACTCTGGGTGTGTACCAGCCTGATATCGCAAGCCCTGCTCCAGTGGATTCAATTTCTTCTGACTGATGATACCTCTCTTTTGGAGTTGGACATGGCCTTCCTTTCCGATGTCATATATTTATTTATTTAACAATTCTTATATACTGCGCTATTTTTCATCAGTGCGGTTTACATCGAAACAATGAACAGTTGGACAAATAACTAGTCCTACGTTTACAGAGAACAGGGATTTGAACATGGGAGAACTGGGGAAACTATATACATTTGAGATTTAGCTACTGGTAATTAATAGATTGGATTCATAACAAGGTTATGCTGTCAGTTTAGCTTACGTGTTTGTACTCTGTTGGTAAAGAGAAATTAGAGAGCTGTGATATAGTATGGGACAGAATTAGATTATATTTTATTGTAGATGTGGTTTCACTTGCCATATATGAGTGAGTGTGTGGGTGGGGGGGGGGATCACCTGGCTGTGTAAAGTGCATGAGGAACAGGTGATGTTTGATGGCTTTTCTATACTGCATGAGGTCTTTGATTGCTCTTATGTCAGCAGGTAGTTTGTTCCAACATCTGGGGGCATAGCTTGTAAATGCCCTGTTGATGGTTGATTGGTTAAGTTTTATAGATTCGTTTGGTATGACTAGAGTGTTTTCCGCAAAAGCTCTTCTGGCTCTGTTATTGGGGGTGTGAGTGATTAGATCAACAATTGAAGAGGGTGATGTCTTATTTGAATGCATTGAAGGTAATGAGGATGGCTTTGTATAAGATTCTGCGGTTTATTGGGAGCCAATGAAGTTCCTTCAGTATAGGTGAGATGTGGTCCTTCCTCGATGCTCCGCAGAGAATACGAGCCGCTGCATTCATGGCTAACTGTAGTGGGTTGAGGGTATTCTTTGGGAGGCCGTGTAGTATTATATTAGCGTAGTCGAAGTGAGGTGGTGGTAGGGCTTGGAATACTGTTCGAAAGTCGTCGGTTTCCATCATAGGTCTCAGGTGGCAGAGGGCTTTAATTTTGAAGTAGATAGTTTGTACTGTTCGTTTGTCCTGATATGACCTGGTATGTTTGATGCCAGGGATGGTGTCCTGATGTTAGTGTCACGGCATTGGATTTGGCTCTGGCACTGGGCAGTGGACACATCATAAGAACATAAGATATGCCATACTGGGTCAGACCAAGGTCCATCAAGCCCAGTATCCTGTTTCCAACAGTGGCCAATCTAGGTCATACATACCTAGCAGTATCCCCAAGAGACACAGGTTCCACAATGCTTGTACTGGGTCAAGCATTGATATCCTGGGTCCCTTTTTAATAATGGTTTATGGACCTTTTCTCCAGGAACTTGTCCAAACCTTTTTTAAACCCAGCAACACTAACAGCCTTAGACAAGTTGCTACACCTAAGAGCTATGGTGCTCATTCCTCTGGTTGATGGGGGGCAAGGGCAGATACATTTATTTTGTGGTGCCAAAGGAGGATGGTTCCTTCTGGCCCATTCTGACCCTCTAGGACAGCGGTTCTCAACCTGTGGGTCGCGACCCCCATGGGGGTCGCCACAGGATTTAGCAGGGGTCGCCTCACTCCGCCGTGGGAAAGAAAAAAAAAAGCACACAAGTTACTGCCGCTGCTGAGTCCGCTTCTCGGCAGCGGCAAACTCACCGCCTCCCTTCTAATGCAGCCGTGGCTCCCTGCCTCTTAGTGAACCGTGGCTGTGCCTGTAAAACCGTTGCGGAGCCTTCCTGTCTCTCGACGGGTTCCGTGCAGCATTGTCCTGCCTCCAAAGGAAGTGGTAAACAACTTCCTTTGGAGGTGGGACAATGCTGCAATGAGGGGAGCCCGTCAAGAGACAGGAAGGCTCTGCAACTTTTTTACAGGCACAGCCACGGTTCCCTAAGAGACAGGCAGCCGCGGCTGTAGAAGAACAGCAGGGCAGAAGCAGACAGAGGAGGAGGGGGCAGGGAACCTGCAACGGGGCTGACATGGAGGGAGGGAGGGGGTCTGACATGGACAGGGGGGGCTGACATGGAGGGAGGGAGGGCTGACATGGACAGAGGGGGGACTGACAGGGAGGGAGGGGTGGCTGACGATGGATGGATGGAGGGGCTGACATGGACAAATGGAAGAGATGGGGACATACTGGACAGACGGGGATAAATGCTGGACAGAGGGGAGAGACAGTGCGGGTTAGGATTATAATGGGCAGATGGGGGGTGGGCTAGGACTGGCAATGGGTTGATTAGGGAGGGCTAGGACTGGGAATGGACTGATCAAGGGGGGGGTTAGGGGGTAGGACTGGTAATGGACTAATGGGGGGCTAGCATTGGAAATGAGCTGATCGGGGAGGTTAGGACTGGAAATGGGCTGATGGGGGGGGTGTAGGACTGGTAATGGGCTGATTAGGGAAGCCTAGCACTGGTAATGGGGTTGAGGAGGGACTAGCACTGGAAGCAAGCTGATTGGGGGATTTCGACTGGGAATGGGCTGATTATGGGGAGGGGAGGATAGAGCTGCTGGCCCTGGAAGAAAACTGGGGGCTAAGGCTGCAAATGGGCTGATATGAGGGGATGGGAGAATGGCACTGGAAGGGAGTGGATCTGAGAGGGGCTGCCTAGTATTTGTACTACAAGGGACTGGTCAGTGGGGAAGGAGGGGGAATGGACACCAGTGGCAGTCGTGGGAATGCAAGTTGACATTGGAAGGTACTGAGAGTGAGGACTGGAAAGGGGCTGATACTGGGGAGGGTTACTGGGACTGGAAATAGGCTGATGGAAAGAAGTGAAGAAAACGAAAGAAGAGATAAGAAATGGCAGATGGACCATAGACCACAGAAAGAGAGCTAAGAGAAGACAGGAAAGCAGAAACCTCAGATCCGGGACCAGCATGATCAGAGAATAAATTGGTCAGACAAAGGTAGAAAAAATAATTTTATTTCATATTAGTGATTTGACTACAAAATCATCATAATTTTGAAATCAAATATTGTTACTTGTTGTGATTATTGTGGTTTAAATAAGTAATTTTTTATAAATAAAAACATATTGCAAAGGCCTATAATATATTAATAACACAGGTACACTAAAAAAACTTTTTTTTAAACTGCCTCTGTTTCGATTGAATTTTACGTTTTTTGGTGCGCTGAATCCAAATCTGGTAACCAATTTGCTCCATCACGTACAGATTTTTTGCTACATTGGGTTAGCAGTTTGAGGTGAATGTTTCAGATTGAGTGCGATCGAGATAAAAGTTTCTTGGATGAATTCTTTATACTAATTGTTTAGTAGTTATTCAAATAAGAATAAAGAAAATTGTAACAAGGCAGCACATAAGAATGGAGTAATGTCAACAAAACACACTGTGATGGTAGCAAAATTGTCTGCACTTAAAACAGCCACATACATGTGCACAAACATTGAGCATATAAGAGCGAGGTTAGACACAAAGCAAAGCAAAGAAATGTGCAAAAAATGTTGTACAGGTATGTATGTAAGAATAGAAAACGCAAACCGCACCATTGCAATACATGAAGACAAACACCCGATGGTGTCAAAATAAAATTCTAATAAATGAGATCCGACACTGTGGTAATAGCTAGCAAATTTTTATTTCAAAGTTTAGTAAAAACACGATATTTGTCAACACAGTTTGATTGACCCAAGAATGACTTTAAAATCTAATCTCCTGGTGGGCCCGTTTCTTCTTCCCCCGAATGCTTCTCTTGGTGCGCTGCTTGGCGTATTTTTCATCTGGGGTTTCCCGCAGCAGCAACCAGCAGAAATCAGCCATCATAGTGGTGTTCCATCTTCCTTGGTACCTTCTCTCTGTGTCCTTGATGTCCTGGTGAAACCTTTCACCTTGTTCTTCACTGTACGCCCCCAGGTTTTCGGGAAAGTAGTTCACATGAGAGTGCAAGAAATGGACTTTCAGGCTCATGTTACAGCCTTGTTCTTTGAAGGCATTGAGCATCCTGGCAACAATATCCTTATAGTTCTCATCCTGCCTGTTCCCCAAGAATTTGAGAACAACATCCTTGAAGGAATCCCAGGCTTCTTTTTCCTTCTCAGACATCGTTTCAGCGAATGCTCCATCTGAAATGAGTTTCCTTATATCAGGGCCAACAAACACTCCTTCCTTTAGCTTTGCTTCAGAAAGTCGGGGGAACTTTGAGCAAAGGTACCGAAAGCACTCACCATCTTTTGGAAGGGACTTGATGAATTGCTTAATGAGACCCAACTTAATGTGGAGAGGTGGTAATAGAATTTTATCACGAGGTACCAAGCTCTCATGAAGAACATTTTTCTCACCGGGTCTCAAATACTCCCGAATTGGCCAGTCTTTTTTCCCACAGTGTAGGTCGCGGGCCCGGCTATCCCACAAGCAAAGGAAGCAGGGATATTTGGTGAAACCGGATTGCTGCCCTAATAGCATGGATAGAATTTTAAAGTCTCCACAAATCATCCACTTATGCTCATCATAACGAATCTTCTGAAGAATCAGGGCCAAATTCTCGTATTTTTCTTGGAGAATAACAGAGTGAGCAATAGGAACTGAAGCGAATGTGTTGCCATTATGAAGAACAACACCTTTTATGCTGTCTTTTGACGAATCAATGAACAGCCGCCATTCAGCAGGATCATACTTGAGTTTAAACTTTTCCATCACTCTGTATATATCGTTGCAAAATACCAAATCTTCCTCTTTGCTGAAATACTTCAAAAATTGTGTCTCGCGGTTGCGCTACCAATAAAAAGTTGTTCCTGGTGACAATAGATTTTTCTGTTTAAGCCGAGAACCTAGCAGTTGGGCAGCATCTTTTGGGAGTCCTAAATCCCGGACTAAATCATTCAATTCAGCTTGAGAGAAAAGTTCAGGTTTCGGATCTGGTTCAGTTTCAAACTCGGAAGTACTGGACTCATCGGGAAAAGCCATCTGATGAGTCTCATCATGATCAGAACCGTCCACACAAATATGATCCAAAGATTTTGGTAGTTCAGGCACAGGTACTTCGTTGCTATGAGGCATAGGCCTAATTGCTGAGGGAAGGTTGGGGTAACTTATTACGTTCTTATTTTTTAAGTTGTATCCCTTCACAATGCAAGAGCAAAAATAGCAGTCACTGCTGTGGTCTCTTTGTTCACGCCACATCATAGGTATTCCGAAACGAAATGCTTGTTTTTTACCTTTCATCCATAAGCGTAGATCTTCCTCACATGTCTTGCACACTTTGTGAGGAGCCCACGGTTTGTCTTGATCGTCTAACTTCAAACCGAAATAGGCGAAATATACTTTTTTAATAAATGCAGAAATGTTCCTCTGCCGCTTTTTCACGGTATATTCCCCACAAATAAAACAAAAACTGTCCGGAGAGTTGACGCAACCTCTGGCTCTGTGAGCCATCACAAATACACAGCACTGCAAACTACAACTGTAGTGAACCACTTCGGAATAAAGCTGGATTACGACTGAGCAAACAAAAGGTAATAATGAACTTGCAAGAAACTGAAATTTGACAGGAACGTTCATGTCGCAACCACCGTATTTGAGCGAACGAGGCGAGGCGAACAGGAAAGAACATGCGCCAGCGCGAGTACTGGATTTAGCCCCCCGCCTCCCAATTGTCCTGTTAATGTATAAAATGAATACAAAACACTCTAAAATATCATGAGGGAGTGTTTCTAGTTAGTTAACCATTACAACCTCTATTTTGGGCCAAGAAAATAAACTGCAGTCCGCTAAAAAGAAATTATGTGAACATTCCTTATATGGGTAAGAAATCTAATTTTGCAAGAAAACGTGACGTGATGGAACATTTTGGCTATTTTTCCTGGATTCAGCACCCCAAAATCTATAGGAATCAGTTGCAAAACTGGAGGCAGTTTTTTGGTAGTGTACCTGTGTAATTCAACAGATGATTACAGCAACAATGCGTTAACGATAAAGGAAGAGACGCATTTGATTTTATCATTGGGGGTCACCACAAGTTGACCAATGGTAAAAGGGGTCACAGTACAAAAAAGGTTGAGAACCACTGTTCTAGGAGGTCAACGAGCACTTGCATGTCTTGTGCTTTCGGATGGAAATCTTCTGCTCTGTGATTTAACACTAGAAGCCCCAAAAGGAATTTTACCTAGAAACCCCAAAGTGCATCAATTGGCGCATTATCATGATGACTGCGTTTAGCATGAAATGCAGTTGTGAATTAATGTGAAGTTACTTAATTTGTTAAATACGTGCAGTATGTGATGTCATTACATGACATCATCATGTGTTTATTGTTTGTAATGTCGGAGTAAAATTGTAAACAGTGATTGAGATGCGCCACCTGGTGGGAACATGAATTTATACCTAGAAGCCCCAAAGTACGTCAATTGACGCATCCAAGACAATTGAGTGCGTCAATTGATGCACTTTGGGGCTTCTAGGTATAAATTCATTTTCCCACTAGGTGGTGCATCTGTCATTAATTTTCGATGCACATATTTGAACATCTTGACCTTGCTAACAAAGTCATGAAACATGACTGACATGGTTCTAGCAGTGGCGCTGGTATACAACTTCGAAGATGCATTTGCGTCAATTGACGCACTTTGGGGCTTCTAGTGTTAAGCAGTGCATAGAAGGAAATTCTTGGCTTCTCTAGATTTGGCTGAGGCATATTTTCATATCCTGATCCGGGAGGATCAGCAGAAGTATCTGCATTTTTCTGTGCTTGGTGCTCGCCTTCAGTTTACCACACTCCCTTTTGGGCTCTCCACTGCACCAGGGACGTTCTCCAAGGTCATGGTAACGACCACAGCACTGCAGCGCCAAGGGATCTGTCTGAGCCCATTCCCTGTCAGAAGCATCTCAAGTGATGATCCAAGCGGTATCCTTTTTTGAAAAGCCTCAGTTGGGTGATAAATTGGGGAAAAGAGCCAGCTTCTGCCTTCCTAGTCCTTGGAGTTTCTGGGAGCATGTTTAGACACTTGGGTAGGCGCAGTTTTCCTGCTAGAGGAGAAGGTCAGAAAACTGTTGGATTGCCCGGTGCTTTTCTGTGTGCAGCAGGCCCCCAGAGTCTGAGATTATCTTCAGCTTTTTGGATTGATGGCGGTGACCATAGGGATGCTGCCTTGGGCGTGCGCTCACATGCAGCCGCTCCAGTGGTCCTTGTTGACTCGATGGTCCCCGAGTTCTCAGGAGTTCAAGCGCAGGCTTCCGCTCCTGTTGATGGTGAAGACCAGCCTGCGGTAGTGGCAATAGCCCTGTCATCTGAGGAAGGGCATACTGCTGGATGATTTCTCCTGGATCCTGCTGACAACGAATGCCAGTCTCTTGGGCTGAGGAGCCCATTGTTAAGACTGCATGGCCCAGGGCCGTTGGAACCGCAGGGAAGCGGTGTGGTCCATCAACCACCTTGAGGCGAGGGCCATCAAGTTGGCTCTTCCGTGTTTCTGGCCCCTGGTCGAGGGCCGGGCAGTCTGAGTGTTTTCAGACAATGCCATGGCAGTGGCTTATGTCTATCGGCAAGGAAGCATATGGAGCGCTGGGGTTGCTCTGGAGATGGATATCCTATTTGCCTGGGTGGATAATCTCCTAGCCTTGTTGATCCAGCACGTTGCCGGGGTGGACAATGTGGAAGCGGACTTCCTCAGCCAGCATGCTCCGAGTCCTAGCGAGTGCAAGTTTTCAGGAGGTGTTTCAGTTGATTCTGCGCTGTTGAGGACTCTCCAGAATGGATCTGATGACAACTTGCTCGAATGTCCAGCTTTGCTGCATTTTCAGTTGTCACACGGAGATGGGGTCCGAAGGCATTGATGCCCTGACCCAGCCTTGGCCAAGTCAGCAGCTGTTATACACGCTTCCTTTGTGGCCCCTAGTGGGGTGTGTACTTCAACATATAGAGCACCACCTGGGCAGGCTTGTTCTGGTAGTGCTGGATTGGCTGCGGAGAGCATGGTTCAGAGACCTGATGTGACTCCTTCAGGCGCTTCCTCTTCGGCTGCCTCTGTCTCGGGGGCTATTGTGGCAGGGACTGATCGTCCTGGAGGACCTGACTCCCTTCTCACTTACGGCATGGCTCTTGAAAGGAGACTACTAGCGTGTAAGGGCTACTCTCCAGCAGTAGTCTCTACTCTACTCTACTTGGTGCCTGCAGGACGTCTACCAAGCTAGCATACATACAGATATGGTGCCTCTTTGAGCGCTAGTGTGGTGCATGGCACTTGGCTCCTGAGGAAGCCAAGGTGTTGTCCTTGTTGGCCTTTCTGCAGGATGACCTAGAGAAGGACTTCTCACTTAACTCCCTGAAGGTTCAGGTGGCAGTTCTGGCATGGTCCAGTGGTGGCCAAATCTTTGGCCTTGCGCCCGAATGTCCCATGTTTTCTTCAGGGGCTTTGGCATCTGTGTCCTCCCCTTCAATCTATGATCCCTTCCTGGGATCTGTCTCTGGTTCTCAGGGTCTTGATGGCGGCCCTCTTTGAGCTGCTGAAGTGCGCTACCTTGAAGGATTTGACTCTCAAGACTGTCTTCTTGGTTGCAATTTGTTCTGCAAGGCAGATCTCTGAGCTGCAGGCTCTGTCCTCCTAAGAATCCTTAACTGACTTTCAAAGGAGGCTGTTTCCATTTGGCCTGTGCCTGCCTTTCTTGCCTAAAGTGCTGTTTCCCTTTCTTGTGAACCAGGTGGTTTGCATGCCCTCCTTCTCTAAGGAGCAGTGTCGGGGGAAGGATGAGTAGCTTCGCCTTGTGGATGTCTGGAGGGTGCTTCTCTGGTATTCAGAGGTTCCAAATTACTTTTGTAAGTCAGATCATCTTTTTGTGCTGTTTCCTAGCCTGCACAAGGGTGAAGCGGCAGCCATGTCTACTTTGGAGCGCTGGATTAAGGAGGCCATTGCCTTGGCATATCTGTTACGGAACCAACTAGTTCTGGAGGATTTGCGCACCCTTTCTGCCCGAGTGCAAGCATCCTGGTGGGTAGAGCTCAGTAGCTCCTGCAGACATTCATGGGCAGAAACGTGGGCATCACTTTCCACTTTTGTCAAACATTTCTGTCTGGTTGTTTGTGTGGGTGGACACTGCCTTCGGCTTTGTGAGCTGCTGTCTTCCTGCCCAGTGGTGATGTAACTTTGGTACATCCCACTTGTCTGGACTGGTCTAGCAGAACAATATGGAAGGTGACAGTTTACTTACCAGTTAATGTCTTTTCCTTGAGTCCTGCTAGACCAGTCCAGAGCCTGTCCCTGAAACTGTATTGCTCTGATCTTCTGCTGTGGTACCCTTTGAACATATAAGAACATAAGATATGCCATACTGGGTCAGACCAAGGTCCATCAAGCCCAGTATTCTGTTTCCAACAGTGGCCAATCTAGGTCATATGTACCTAGCAGTTTCCCCAAAGGACACAGGTTCCACAATGCTTGTATTGGTTCAAGCATTGATATCCTGGGTCCCTTCTTAATAATGGCTTATGGACCTTTCCTCCAGGAACTTGTCCAAACCTTTTTTAAACCCAGCTACACTAACAGCCTTTACTACATCCTCCGGTAACAAATTCCAGAGTTTGATTACACGTTGAGTGAAAAAATATTTTCTTTTATTAGTCTTAAATAGTTTACCCTGTAGCTTCATTGCATGTCCCCTAGTCTTTCTATATTCTGATAAGGTAAACAATCAATCTACATTTACCCGTTCCACTCCGCTCATTAATTTATAGACTTCTATCATATCTCCACTCAGCCGTCTCTTTTCCAGGTTAAAGAGCCCTAACCTTTTTAGCCTTTCTTCATAGGAGTATCCTTCCATCCCCTTTACCATTTTGGTGGCTCTTCTCTGAACCTTTTCTAATAACTCTATATCCTTTTTAAGATACGGTGACCAGAATTGCACACAATATTCAAGGTGAGGTCTCACCATGGAACGATATAGAGGCATTATAATATCCTTTGTTTTATTTTCCATTCCTTTCCTTATCATACCTAGCATTCTATTTGCTCTCTTGGCCGCCGCTGCACACTGGGCCGAGGGTTTTAACATGGTATCCACAATGACGCCTAATGTGGAACCTTGCATTGTGTAACCATAGTTTGGGTTGTTCTTCCCTAGGTGCATAACCTTGCACTTGTCCACATTAAATTTCATCTGCCATTTTGATGCCCAGTCTTCCAATTTATCAAGATCCTCTTGCAATTTTCCACAATCCTCTTGGGTTTTAACAACTTTAAATGGTTTTGTGTCATCTGCAAATTTGATAACCTCACTCGTTATTCCACTTTCCAGGTCATTTATGAATATGTCAAAAAGCAGCGGACCCAGCACAGATCCCTGGGGTACACCACTATTCACCTTTCTCCATTGGGAAAATTGGCCATTTAGCCCTACCCTCTGCTTTCTATCTTTTAACCAGTTCCTGATCCACAATAGTACACTGCCTCCTATCCCATGACTCTTTAGTTTTGCCAAAAGTCTCTCATGAGGGACCTTGTCAAAGGCTTTCTGAAAGTCCAGATACACAATATCAACCGACTCACCTTTGTCCACCTGATTATTCACTCCTTCAAAAAAACATAACAGATTAGTAAGACAAGATCTTCCTTGTCTAAAGCCATGTTGGCTGTCTCTCATTAGTTCATGACTATCTACATTGAGCAATGTTCCCTCTAATTTTCTGTAAGCTGTGTGCGCATAAAATATCAGCTGTGTGCAGCTTTTGAAGGAAGATTAAATTTTTGTGCGCCACATAACGGCACTCGGAGTTATATACTTTAAAATTTGACTACACGTCAGAATACAGTATGTACACCACATTGATTTTAATCAAATTAAATGAAAATAGATGATTACTAAATGAAGCAGGAAATTTCTAGTAATTACAATCATAACTTTTAAATTTTAAGACGTCTGTGCTGTTTTCTATCAGAATCAGAGCCGTAATTTTTGTGCGCTCTGTTGTAAAGTATGTGCGCTCGCTCGGCGAGGTGTGTGCGCGCGCACACGCGCACAGCTTAGAGGGAACAGTGACCATGAGATTTATACTTTGCAGGCTCATCTTTTACTAGCATCCTTATGTTTCTACCTTCTGTACATGGTTTTCTACAGTTGATAACTCATTGTTGCACACACTTGAGGTTGTGTAAGACTTACTCTGTTTCTCCCATATGCTTTGGAATGAATACTGAAGTGACCCCTGGTGGCTGAGGCAAATAGAGGCCATAGGAGTGATGTAATTGAAACCTGGCCTTTTCATTGGTTCTGTGTCCACTAATCTGTTGGTAGGGAAACACAACCCACTTGTTTGGACTGGTCTAGCAGGACTTGAGGAAAGGACATTAACTAACAAGTAAAATGCCACCCTATTATTGGTGTCCTAACCCTGCCTCACTCGATGGACTGTATTATGGGGTTTCTCCTTTGTTGCTTCTGAGATTTTGTACTACTTTTCTCAGGCTGAATTGGGAGATTTGGAAACCTGGCAGGAAAACACAAATGCCTGGGAAGAGGATGCTGCTGCCTGGCAAGCTGAGGAAGTTTTAAGGTAAATGTCCAAGAAATTTTGTTTGTTTATGGAGGTCATAGCTGTCTTCTTTCAATTAAAAAATCGGTGAAATGTTCCCAGAGTCACTTTTGTGTATTTTTTTTTTTAAACTAGCTAAAAAATGGAGCTATAATTTTAACGTCTGTTAGTGATATTGCGGAAAGGTTGTCTGATAAGGTTTGCCTCTTTGTGGATGATACCAAAATCTGCAATAGAGTAGACACCCATGAAGGAGCAGATAACATGAGAAGGGATCTAGCTAAGCTTGAAGATGAGTCTAATTTGCAAGCAAACAACCTATCCATCAACATAAAGAAAACTGAAGCCCTCATAGTGACAAAAGACCCTGACTTCACACCACTTACGCACCTCAACATAGGAACCACAAGCATTCAAATACAACCACAAATAAGATATCTGGGCATCATTATTGACCAAGCCCTCACCCTAAAACAACAAATCACTAAAACCTCCGGAACTATATTCCATAAGACAAGGACAGTGCAACGTCTCAGACCCCTTCTAGAACATCAAGACTTCCGAACAGTGATGCAAGCCACGACACTCCCACACCTGGACTACTGCAACATAATCTACCATGACCTTCCAGCCTCACAGACCAACCCCCTCCGAACAGCATTGAACACCACAGCAAGAATCATCCAGAGAGCAAAGAAAACCGACCACATCACCCCAATTCTCAAAGACCTTCACATACTTCCCCTGGAAGCAAGGACTAAATACAAAGCCATCCTACTCACCCACAAAGCCATCCATCAAACACAGAACACCCAGCTTCGCACCCTACTGTCTCGCCCAGCCCACGGCAGAACTACCAGACAAGCCACCAGCAATTCCCTTACAGTCCCCCACAAAAGAACTAAATGCTCACAACGGACCTGCAACCGAGCCTTTGAACTTTATGCTCCATCCTTATGGAATTCCCTACCAAGCTGCCTCAGAAACAACGCCGACCTACTATCCTTCAGAAAACAGCTAAAAACCATCCTTTTCCAGGAATACTTCATCACGATTCCCACCAAAAAGCGCACTAACCACTGATCTCGCCCACCATGAACCTCTGAATCAAAGCTATCTATCCTGTCTATGTACAAAGTCTGTCCCATGTCCAAAGTCTGTCCTATGTCAAAATCATCAATGTTTCCCCCTCGGTGATGGCCCCGCCCTATACTTAATTTCCCCACCCCTCTACGTAACGCCGCTTTGACCCGGTGAAAAGCGGGATATAAATACAGCTAAATAAATAAATATATAATTGGCAGCTGAGAGATTTAATGCTAAAAAAAAATGCAGGGTCATGCAATTGGGCTGCAAAAATCCAAGGGAAAGGTACAGTATTTTTATTTTATTTATTTAACACTTCTTATATACCGCGCTATTTCTCATCAGTGCGGTTTACATTGAACATTAAACACTTGGACATACATTTTGTCCTACGTTTACATAAAACAGGGGTATGACATGGAATTAACTGGGGAAACTATATACATATGAAATTTAGCATCAAACAAAGTAGGGTTATAACATGGAGTTAACTGAGAAACTATAAGTATAAGGGGTAAGGGCTGTGCACAAAAGAAGAGTGGGACCTGGGCATGTGTGTTTCTGATCTTAGTGGCTAAACAGGTAGAAAAGGCAACGGCAAAAGCCAAAAGGATGCTTGCGTGCGTAGGGAAAGGAATGTCCAGCAGAAAAAAGGAGGTGAATAGTACCTTTGTATAAGTCTTTGAGACCTTATTTGGAGTATTGTGTGCAATTCTGAAGCCCACACCTTCAAAAGGATATAAACAGGATGGAGTTGGCGCAGAGGGTGGCTACTAAAATGGTCAGTGGTCTTTTCCATAAGGCATATGGGGAAAAACATCAAGATCTCAGTATGTATACTTTGGAAGAGAGAGGGGAGAGATGACAGATGTTTAAATACCTCAGTGGCATAAATGCACAGGAGTGTCTTTCACTTGAAAGAAAGCTCTGCAGCAAGGGGACATAAGATGAGAGTGAAAGATTCAGGAGTAATATGCGGAAATATTTCTTTACAAAAAAAAGTGGTAGATGTGTGAAATAGTCTCCCAGTAGAGGTAGTAGAGACAAGGACAATATTTGAATTCAAGAAATTATGGCAGAAACACAGAAGATCCCTAAAAGGAGGGGAAAAGGGACTATAGCAGTTGATATGGAAGGCCATACTAGATAGGCCATATGGTCTCTTTCTGCTGTCATGTTTCTATTTTAGGAGAAACGGAAAGGGAGACAGCAGATAGACCATACGGCCTATCCAAGCCACTCATCCATACCAACTATTAAGCTCTACAATTCCTTCCTCTCTTAGAGATCCTCTGTACTTCTCCACTGCTTTGTTGAATTTACATACAGTCCTTGTCTCCACCATCCTTTCTATAAAGAAATATTTCCGTCTTCTACTGAGGCTATCCCAGTGTACTTTCGTCCTATGTCCCTCATTCCAGACCTAGCTTTCATTTGAAAGAGGCTTGCCCCTTGTGCATTTATGCCATGAAGGTTTATTTAAATGTCTATCATATCTCCCCTTTCCCTTCTTTCTTCCAAAGTATACATACTGGGGGCCTGATATTGAGCCATTGCATAAAAAGCTTTTTAATATCAGGCCTCTGGATTTTTAAGTTTGTCCCCATATGCTTTGATGACCACTGACCATTTTAATAGCTGCCCTCTGCACAAACTCCATCCTGTTTATATGCCTTGTGAGGTACCGTCTCCAGAAGTATGCACAGGACTACAAATAAGGTCTCACCATGGACATAGCAGTAATATCACTACCTCTCCCCCCCCCCCCTTGCCATCCATTTCTTTCCCTTTCCACAAAAGCATCCTTTGTCACTTTTTCTGCCTTTTTGGCCACCTTTAAGATAATCAGATATGATCTTTCTCGGGTCTTGCTCTTTTTTTCATGCACAGAATATTTTACCTACTATACTGCCTGCTTGGATTTTTGCATTCCGAACACATGACTCTGCTTTGCTTTTTTAAGCATTACATTTTAATGCTGCCTCATGGCGACGGTGCCAGTGCTCAAACTATTGTTGGCTCTGCATTCTAGAACAAATGTCAGTATCTGTTATGCCAGTGGTCGGAAAGTTAGACTTGAGTTTGATTTTCAAATGATGCAGATGATGGGTTTTTCTTTTTTTTAAACGTGGGATGTGGCGTTTAAATAAAATACATATATTTGATGCCACTGTATGTTTAGGAAGTAATGCTAAATATATGTATGGAGCAGTCAGTGCTGCTTATTATTCGGATAGCGATGATTTTCAGTTGGCCTTTTTGCTCGTCCTTGGATAGAAATCTTAGTTATTGAGATTGTGGACAGAATATCACAGATATTTAGATATTTTCTGGAACAGCCCATGCTCTCCCCTAGCACTAGATGGATAGTGCCGAGATGGTCTGGAAGGATTTTCAGCAGCAATCTTTATAGGCCTAGCCAGTGGCACTTACCAGGTAACAGGTTCTGCTATCCAAATAATTGTTTGAATTTGCACCCAAAAAATATATAAAGGGTACAAGAATCCCCAGGCTTCAATGAATTTCAGCTGCCACTAGTGGTAGAGTCAGCACGTAATACAGCTAAACGATTTGAGGGAGCATTCCAACATCCTTCCTGGTAAGGACTAGAAGACCCTCGGACCTGGTAGGCGAAAAAAGTACTCGAGCTGAAGCTCTCTGGGGTGCAACATGGTGCATTGTTACAAAGGAGAAATTCGTTGAGCAAATGTTGAATAGTGTGGGAAGCTTCTTGGGTGTTTTGTATGGTGTTTTTGGTTCTTTAAAACAACTGATGCTTTATTTTTTATTTTTATTTATTGCTTTTATATACCGCGCTCTTTAAAATCAGTGCGGTTTACAGATAACATTTATGCATCTCAGTGTCTGTTATGCACTTACAGTGAACTGGAGATACAACTTGAATTTCAGTCTAGGGGAACTATTTACAGTATCTACAACTATGTACATTATAGCTATGAGTTGTCTTGTGGCTTTAGGTACCAAATATCCACACAATATAAAAAATCCCTAATACAAACTAAAAGAAGGCTTGCCCAAGGATACTTTAAAGCTCCAGTATATTTTTGCAAGGAGAAAAAGACCTCTGTGTTACCTGTCCCTCTGCTATAAGCACAGGATAATACCCATGCCACAGGGGATATGGTGTTCACACAGACATCACCAGTTGGACAAAAATCCTTATAAAATATACACAATTAGAACACAGTTTCTGGTTTTTACTTTCTTATTCTTTATATTCTTTAATCAATATTACAAAAAATAATCAAGGCAGTCGCTTGTTTCAGCACCAGCTGTGTCAGGGACTATAAGTGTAATAAATTTTCAGCATTGGCATCCAATATCACTCGCACACCTTTTAAATTCATATATACTCGGAGACAAGAAAGTGTCCCTGTTAAACCTCTACATGTGACAGGGGCCAAGATGGCCACTTAGGCAGTTGTCTCCACATGCTGATTTCCATGATGCTGAAACGAAAAGGGAAGCTTCGCAGGGAGCCTCCTCAACCTGCAAGGACTTCCTCTCCTGTTCTTACCTTGCTTTCTGGTCCTTTGGATGCTCTTGTGCAATATTTGGAGCATCCTCTAGTGCAAGCCAGTGTATCTTTGGGCTTAGAGGCATCGGGGCTGGAGAGCTTGGCGTCCTCTGCTGGATGTGATCTTACACCGGAGATGCACTTGCTTCCTGCTGGTCGATCCCAATCGGTGACGTCAGACAGCCACGGAGTTACTCTAAGGAGTGATTGACGTCTGGAAGAAAGTAGTTTTACCGATTTGGTGGCAGCTGTAGAGCTGGTGGATTATTCAGCATCCTTGGCTGCAGGAGGCATTACTGACCAGAAGGAGATTGAAGGCAAGCTTCAGAGGGGTAGCCAGGCTCGAGTGGCTGGGAGTGCTTTGGTAGCGGCGGAGATGGCAGCAGGTCTCAGCTCAGGAACGTTAATCTCTTTCTTTGGAGCGCCTGACCACTTTCATTTTTGAGTCGACTTGGACTGTGAGCTCCTGTTTGGGTACAGTATTGGTTCAACAGATGAATGGCTTGTCTGTACAAGTTCAGTCTAATACTAAGATGTCATTGGTTAATACACCTGAACGTTCTGCTGTTAAAGATTTGAATGGGACTGTACAAGTAAACTCAGAAGCATGAGACTTATTATTCAGCAATTTTGAAGGATGTTTCTAGTTTAAGATTTAAAAATGAACTTTTAGAGAACCAAGTGTGTTCTATGAATTTACGTCTTGTTAATTTTCCACGCTCACCTTTAGTGTCTGTGAGAGAGATGGTGAAAATGTATATGCAAGATGTGCTAGGGGTTCCACCTAAGTCTCAACCTCCTTTAGCAAAAGTTTATTATATGCCTAATTAAAAGAAAGTTTCAGTTGAGACTCAACAGGGTTTGTTTAATTTACAACATGCTGTCATCCTTAATATATCTAATATCTTGGAGTCTTCTGATACTGAAACTATAATACCTTCAACTCTGCTTGTTTCCTTAGCGTTACTGTCCGATCGGGAGTGGTTATTTTAAGAAGTGCTCCACTCCCTTTAAGGGTTTATTAGTTACCATGTATCCTGACCTGGCCCATGACACTCAGCGGCATCATAGAGAATTCCTAGTACTTAAACCGGGGGTAATCCAGCTGGGGGGGTCTGTTTTTCCTGAAGTTTCCATGTAAATGCCTTGTGCATTTACAATCTCGGTTTTGTTTTTTATGACCCTTCTCAGCTGGCTCCTATCCATGAGGGGAACTAGTTGGGGTCTGCTGTGCACAGTAATTGAGTTGGTAGTGGATTAAACTACCTATTTATGCTTTCCTTGCATGTTTGTAAGATTTCTTATTTCCTAGTTTGATCTTGGCTCCCCTCGGTTTGTTGGGCTAGTGTTTTAAGGTGTAAATTTTTTTCTCATAATTTTCTTAATTTTGTAACCATGATTGCCTTTTTCTTTGCAAGTATTGTGCTTGGAATTTTGTAAAATTCATAAATATAAAATTAAAAAAAATAATAATTTACTCTCAAAATCCACCAGTCACAATTCAGGAGGAGCTTCATCAAAAGGAAACCCATTCCACTGAAGTCCCGAAGGAGGCTCCATTATCCTCCATTTGCAGATTCATAGTCAGGGAAGCTCATTCATAGGAAACCCCCCCCCCCATGTAATTGAGTGGGGGCTAAAGTATCTTTAGGAGAGCTGCCTTTTAGTTTGTATTAGGGATTTTTTTGTATCGTGAGTTTTTTGATTCTTTTCCATGAACATCTGCTGTGGCAGTAGGGGCATGAAGATTGACATGGCTTAAGGCTTCTGGATTGTGGGGAGGATGTATATGACAAACGGGCAGATGTGTGTAAAGGAGAGAACTATTTCTTGGTTTCTTTTTAACGAAAACAAGATGAGACGATTTGACTTCATAAAAGATTACTGCTCCAGTCTCCAGACATTAACAGCACACAAGGTCCTCTGTACTAATTTCCTATCTCACATTCTTTACCCCATCTCAAGCCTGTTTTTCCCTCCATATCCCACCCCACCCCTCCCCTCCCCTCCCCCCCCCCCAATCCCAATAAAGCTAGACTCAAATTTACATGTTGATCGGCATTCTTTATCTGTGTTCCAACACTTTTTGGAATTCCCTGCCCTGATTTCTCCTCCTTGAACCTTCCTTCATATCATTCAGACTCTGCTCGAACCATCTCTTCCCATGGGCCTTTGAAGCCTAGGTTGTCTGGGACATAAAACAAACCTCTTTCCCCCTCTCATTCCCTCTCCCTCCTGCTATAACTTTGTTTTTATCTTCTTAGTCTCCTCTATCCTATTAGTTGATGGCATTCCTTTCTATTTTTCACTGGTATTAATGACTGTAAATCACCTTGCCTGTAAAACAAAGGCGGTATGTAAAGTCCTGAATAAACATAAACAGTGTCAAATGGCCATCTGTGGCCAGAACGCAAGTATTTCCATTCCAAAAAGAATCTATCAGAGAAACTAAATACAGTACTCTCTGCTTAGACAACAGCAGCATCAAGAGCCTCAAATGTCCCTTTAAAGGGTTAGGAGGCAATGAAAGCCCCAACTTCCAAGTAGCCTAGTTAGTCTGTCAGCTTTTTACCGTTTAAAGAGAACATAACCACTCACATAGAATATTCCGCCAGTCCTTTTCATCAGATGAAAACCTTTTCTGTAAGAACTGGCCTCAGATTATGAGGGAAATGTGTTTGGTAACATAGTAACATAGTAAATGACGGCAGATAAAGACCAGCATGGTCCATCTATTCTGCCCAGCAAGATGGCAAGAGTAGGTGTACCTGTCGCTCTGTGCAGGCCACCCCTCCCCATGTCTTTGTTTAGGGGTAAACCCACCACTCCATGTAGGACACCAGTATTTGTTGAGATGTTATATGGTTCAGAAGTTAGATGGTACCGTTTATTTTGTTTTTATCCTATTGCTGTAAAGGGATCCTCTGTGTTTGTCCCATGCCTTTTTGAATTCCGTCACCGTGTCCACCCCTACCACTTCCATCGGGAGGGCATTCCAAGCATCCACCACCCTTTCAGTGAAAAAATATTTCCTGACATTGCCTTTCAATTTACCCCCTTGCAGCTTCATGTTATGCCCTCTAGTTTTACAGGTTGGAAGAGGTTTGTTTGTTCATCATTTCTCTTTAAGTATTTCAAGGTCTGAATCATATCTCCCCTGTCCCTCCTCTCCTCCAAAGTGTACATATTTAGGTCTTCAAGTCTCTTCTCATAAGGCTTCTGATGCAGGCTCCAAATCATTTTGGTCGCCTTCCTCTGAACAGTTTCCAGTCTTTTTACATCTTTTGCAAGATACGATCTCCAAAACTGAACACAGTATTCGAAGTGAGGCCTCACCAGTGACTTATACAGTGGCATAAGTACCTCTTCTTTTCTGCTGGTAATCCCTCTTTGTATGCAGCCCAACATCCTCCTGGCCTTTGCCACCGCCTTGTCACACTGTTTTGCCACCTTGAGATTATCAGAGATAATCACACCAAGGTCTTTCTCCTGAACCGTGCATACCAACCTCTCGTCCCCTATCACGTACATTTCTCTTGGATTTCTGCTAACCAAGTGCATGACACTGCACTTTTTCGCATTAAATCGTAGTTGCCAAGCATTAGACCAGTCTTCCAACTTTTGTAGATCTTCATGTTAACCACTCCCTCGGGGGAGTCCAATCTGTTACAAATTTTTGTGTCTGCAAAAAGACAGACTTTTCCATTCAGTCCTTCAGCAATATCACTCACAAATACATTGAACAGTGCCGGGCCCAGGACCGAACCCTGGGGCACCCCGCTAATCACCTTCCTCTCATCCGAGTGAGCTCCATGTACAATCACCTTCTGTCGTCTGTCAGTCCAACCAATTTCTAATCCAGTTTACCATCTTGGGACCCATCCCCAAGCTACTGAGTTTGTCGAGCCTCCTATGAGGAACAGTATCAAAGGCTTTGCTGAAATCCAGGTAGATGACATCCATCGCATGCCCCTGATCTCCAGGAACAAGCAGGAATGAGTCTTCACATGTGGGTACGTCGGCGCCGACGGAGCCCGCATGGGAATGCTCCCCAGCATCCAATCAGAAAGCCTTTGGGAGCATCCCTCGCGCCTGCGCGGTGACTTCCCGCCTTTCCCACTGTCTCTCCCCAGTTTTCGTTTTTCTGCGGAGCCGGCAGGACATACCTCCTGTCACCGCAGAAACGTTTTCTCTTAAATCCTTATTTTTTGTTTTCTTGTGGTCGCGGCCATTTTCCCGCCGATACTGGCACTGCCGGTGCCTTGTTTTTTTCTTTTAACCACTTAGAGGTCTTTTTCTCCTCAAGTCCCTTCTGAGGCCTTCCAGGCCTTTCCAGCATGGAGCCGCCTTCCCCTAAGAAGTGCCTCCACTGTGGAGACTTAGTCTTCTTTTTAGACTCCACCACTTGGTGTATATCCTGTTTGGGTCCTGACCCTTTGTCCCCCGGTCCATCGGGCTTTAGGGTTGGGAGAAGACCTTCTCTTTTTCGGGTATCCCTCGATGCTGTTTTTCCTCCTGAGGTGAGGACATCGATTTATTCTTCTCCCCAGGATCAGGTAACCCGCAAACAGTCTGTTAAGACTAGCCAATTCTTGAGGGGTAAGTCTCATGCCCAGCATGACGACGGCTCCGGCCTTCCCCTCAAGACCCCTTTGGCAATAAAACCCCGGCGGGAGTCTTCGGGCTCCAAAGCATTCATGGGGTTTCAGGTTGTTCCTGGGGTTCGTTCCTCACAGAACATACCTGAGCCATGCTCGGGGGTGGTATCCGCTTCGAGCGGTGCCGATTCTCCGGCGTCAGCGTCGAGTGTTTCACTCTTCGCCAAGGATCGTCAACTGGTGTCCTCAGTGCCTTCGGGACCGATCGATTCGACCCAGACTGGCCTTCCTGCATCCCAGCCACAAGCGGGGTTAGTGCCGGCTTCGGACGGGGCCGATTCCCCGGCATCGATGCCGGTGTCGAATGCTCCGTTTGTCACTAGGGATCGTCATCTGGGGTCCTCGGTGCCTTCGATCGATACGACCCAGACTGACTTTTCTCTGTCCCAGCCAGCCGCGAGGTTGGTTCCGGCTTCGAGCAGCGCCGATGCCCCGGCGTCGAGTGTTCCACTCTCCACCGGGGCTCAGCGTCGGGTATCCAGGGCCTCAGGGCCGAGCGATACGCCCCAGGTGGCTTTTCCTCTTGCTACGCCATGCTCGGAGGGGGTACCGGCTTCGGGCGGTACCTATACCCCGACATCGGCGCCGGTGTCGAGTGTTCCTCTCTTCGCCGAGCGGCGTCTTCGGACGTCCTCGGTGCCTTCGGCGCCGATCGATGAAATTCCAATTAACTTTCCAGGATCGGCATCGCCGACACCACCACCGACGTCGGTGCCCTCTAGACGGGCGTCAATAACCTGGCTCGGTTCAATGCCCAGTCTAGAATCGATATCCAGTCTGGATGACTTGGTTCAGACGGTTTTCGGAACCGATCCTTGTCCCTTCCGGCTACGCAGTACGGTATCGATGTCGACTCCTGTAGTTCCATTGGTGCCTTCGATCCATTCGATGCCTAGCTTGGAATCGATACCGGGAACCGACGATGCAGTACTAACTGCCTCGAATCGGAACTGTCGGTATCATTCTCCATCTAGCAGGATTCCTTTGGTGCACCAGTCCGGTAGGTCTTCTGGTGTTCAAGCTGATCATTCAACCTCAGCCTACCCAGGAATAGTTCCTCTGGGAGTTCGTTCTTTTCAGGAATTTCTCCTTGACATGGCAGACTTTCTTGCCATTCCTATTCCTGGCCCTACTCTTACCCAAGGTCCTGCAGAAAAAGCAACCATGATGCTTCCTTTACATCCTTCTTTGCAGGACCTTCTTCTGGGGATTTGGCAGTCGCCTTTAAAGGTTCCCGCACCTTCTACAGCCATGCATGTTCTGTATCAGGTGCCCCCCTCTCCGGGGTTTCAGAAGAACCAACTTCCGCATCATTCCATTGTAGTGGAATCGGCAATGAGGAAGGTCAGAAGCAAGAAGAAGCATTCTTCTTCTCCTCCAGGTCGTGCATCTAAAGCACTTGATGCCTTTGGGCGTCAAACCTTCCTAACTTCCATGTTGGCTTCCAGAATTATTTCATATATCTTTTATATGAGTCTAACACTTCGGGAGGTCACAGAGAAATTATCTCTTTTGTCTCCTTTTTTGTCAGAACCTAAGGCCTCTGGCTATTCCTTGCTTCTTAACCATAGCAGGAATATCTCTTGGTTTCTTTCTCGTGCTTCTCTAGACTTTTTTGAGTCTGTTAGCAGGTCCTCTGCTATTGCCATTGGAGCACGTCGTACAGCCTGGCTGCAGGCTTCAGGCCTGAGCAGATGGGCACAACATACACTGGGTAATTCTCCGTGTACTGGAGAAAATCTTTTCAATATCGAGGCTTTACGTCAGGTTGCTCAGTGCTCCACTGACTTTCCTAGTTCTGGAAACCATCCTAAGCCGCCTTTTTCCCCAGGATGTAGGAAATGTCCTACCAAACCACCTTTCCCTAAGAAAAGAAAGTTTCATCCTCCTTCTGCCCATCCTCCAGATGTCCCCAAGCAAGGGACATCTCATCCTGGTCTGAAGTTCCCAGGCTCTCACCAGGATAATCATAGCCGGCAGCCATAGGCTCCTGTATTTATTTATTTAGCAAGCATTTGTAGCCCGCTCCTTCCAGCGATCAGAAGCGGGTAGGATTACTATTGTGAAACTGCCGAATCAAGGCAGGTACAAATTTTGTTTACATACAGATTGTCAGAAAAGCACATCATACAGAGTTAACACTTCTTAGCTATGGGGGAGTTCATTTACATATATACATAAATACATATATACAGGATAATCTTCTTGGACACAGTGGTCAGGGGCTGCTCCATCTGTGGGTTTAGTTCAGGTTGAAATGTGATTGGAAAATGTGCGTTTTGAGTTTCTTTCTGAAGTCTAGAAGGTCATTGCTAGCTCGTAGTTCTGGTGGGAGTTGGTTCCACAGTGTTGGCGCCACATATGAGAAAGCCCTGTGGCTGGTGTTAGTTTTGGCAGATCTTATATCTGTTGGAGTGTGAATGATGTTGGAATTGTGGGTTCTTCTGTTTCGGGTAGGAGGTTGCAATCTTACTAGGTTGTTGAGGAAGGAAGGTGCTAAGTTGTGGATGAGTTTGAAGGTGGTTGTTAGTATTTTGTATTTTGTGCGAGCTGTTATGGGTAGCCAGTGTAATTGAATTAGCACTGGTGTGATGTGGTCACTTAGATTTTTCTTCATTATGACCCTGGCAGCTACATTTTGTGCCATTTGTAATATGTTTAGGGTTTTTTTAGGTAAACCTTGTAGGATGGCGTTGCAGTAGTCAAAATGTGGCATGATGAGTGCTTGGGCCACTGTTCTGAAGTCTTGGGGATCAATAATATTCCGAATGGGTTGGAGCACTCTAAGCTTGTGGAAAACTGCTCTGTTGGTCTTTCGGAGGTGTTTTTCCATCTTTAGGTCACAGTCAAATGTGACTCCTAGATACTTTATTTCTTTTTTTGTTTGGTAAGTGTTGTTACATAGTGTTATTGATGTGGGAGGGTCAAAATTTGGTTCTTTGAAGATATACATTACTTCGGTTTTTTTGTGATTAATTGACATGCTACTTTGTTGTAACCAGTCTTGCATCTCTCCGATACATGTCTCCAGTGGGTTGTAGTCTGGGTTTTTAGTGTCTAGTTGTGTGTATAGCATGATATCATCGGCATAGATGTGGTAATTAATTTCGTGCCGTGAGAAAATTTTGCATAGTGGCTGCATATATATGTTAAACAGAAGTGCTGAGAGAGCAGAGCCTTGGGGGATTCCCTGTGTTTGTGAGAAAGATTCTGCTTTTTCCCCGTTGAATTGAACCTGTTGTGTTCGATTTGAGATGTAGGATGAGAACCATTTTAGTGGGGTTCCTGTTATTCCTATTGATTTTATCCTATTTATGAGGGTCCCATGATTAACTGTATCAAAGGCAGCTGAGATGTCAATGAATACAAGAATGTACATTTTCTTTTTGTTTTCAAGGCCCTTTAGGAGGTTGTTAAGTAGAACTAGTAACAGGGTTTCAACTCCATGATGTTGCCTGAAGCCATATTGCTGGTCATCAAGAGGAGCACTGTCAGTCAGATGGTCTTGGAGTTGTAGAAGGACCGTTTTTTCTATGATCTTTGCCAGGAATGAGATACTTGATATGGGACGGTAGGAGGCTGGGTCTTCTCCGTTGAGTGTAGTGTTTTTTAGGATTGGTCTAATGACTGATTTCTTTAGTTCTGAGGGCATGATTCCTTGTTGTAGGGATAGGTTAACTATGTGTGCTATGTGAGGTGCTATGTCTTGTTTCACTGCCTTGATCCAGGATGCAGGACAGGGATCTAGTGGGGAGGTGGTGCTTTTCAGGCTTGTGACAATGGCTGTGATTTGCTGGGTTCCTATTTTGTGGAAGTGCTCCCATAACTGGTTTTGCGTTGTGTTGTTCTCACTTCTGATTTGTGGTGTTGGTGGGGGGGGTGGAGGACCAGGTGCCGTCAGTTTGGTCGCGTAGTGTTTTGCCAGTGTTTGGACCTTGATGGATTTGTTGAGGTTGGCATTTTGGTCGGTTTTGGTTAGTGATTTGACTAGTTCAAATAACTCTCGTGGGCGATTGATTGCCTTGTTTAGGATGTTGGTGTGATGTAATTTTTTTTGCATTGTTCACGTCGTCTTTGTATTTTGCGAGATGGGCCATGTATTTAGTTTTGAGATCGGAGGATTTGGTTTGTCTCCATTTTCTCTCTATTTTACGGAGCTCCCTTTTTGATTTTATTAGAGTTCCTGTGTACCAGGGTTCCGAGTTGATCTTATGTGGGTTTGATGTGTGTTTCAAAGTTGGGTTAGATGTATTTTGGATGTGTGTGTTCCATCTGTTAGTTCGTCTAGGTCTGTGGAATCTAGGTTTATGTGGGATGCAATGGTGCTTATGAGGTGTTCCTCGTTGAGTTTGCTGAATTTCCTAATGGGGTTGGTCATTCTCATCTCCTTTGAGTTTTTGGGTTGGCACTGTAGTTTAAGTTTACAGTTGATTTGGTGGTGGTCTGACCATGGTACTTGAGTTATGTTTATTATAGGTGGTTCATTGCTTTGTTGTGGATTTCTGGGTATGAAAATCATATCTAGGATGTTTCCTCTATCGTGTGTGGGGTTGCTTATTATTTGTTGGAAACCCAATTGGTCGATGGCTTCATAGAAGGAGTCCGTGTGGGACGGAGGAATTGATGCTAGGTTCAAATCTCCGAGGATGATCTGGAATTTTTTGCTTTGTGTGGATGTGATGGTTTCTAGTGCTGTGGCTAGTGTTTCGTGCTGTGGTGAGGGAGGTCGATAGATTAGGCAGATGGATAATGCCATGCTCTCGACTTTAAGTAGGTCAAGATCGGGATTTGTGACCGTAGATGTGGTTATGAGTTGAAGGCTGGTTTTGGCTGCTATAAGGACTCCGCCTCCTCTTCTGTTGATGCGTGGGCAGTTGTATAGTTGGTATCCGGGCTTCTGTATTTGATTCATTGTTGCAGAGTCTGAGTCAGTGAGCCATGTTTCTGTTATGCATAGGATATCTGGTTGTTCGTCAGTTAGAATGTTGTGGATAATATGCGTTTTATTCCTTATTGACCTAGCATTAATAAGGATAATGTTACATGTGTGATGTTCTTGGTGTGTGGTTCGTGTGAGTTGTATTTGAGATCCAATAGTGTTCTTTGCTTTGGTTTTAGGGTGTTTTTGAGATTTGTTCCCTTTGATATGGGTGTGTCGTTGGGGTAATTTACTTGGTGTTTGTGTGGTGGTGATAGGATTTAAGTTGTATTGATGCAGGATGGGTAATGGAGGGGGGGGTGGAGAAGGTAGATTGGTGTATATAGTAGAGGAATGCAGTATTGTGAGTGTGGGATGGTTCTATATGAAGATGTTAGTATACACATGCACAAAATCAGGAAGGTGTGAGCAGGCTCCATTTTATGTCTGCCAGAAATATTTGGGTTTTGGATTCGAGTGGCGCAGTGTGGGGTGAAGTCAAGGCAGCTGGCCTAGAGATGTGTTAGTGTAGGCCGACAAGATAGTTGTTGGGTACCAACAGTCTAGCAGGGATAGATAGGTTGGGGTACAGCGTTTCTTATTACTTTAACAAAATAGGGATACAGTCCTAACGTTCCTTATCACTCAGTATAAACAGATACAGTATTGTGCGATACAGTCTTAAGGTTATTGCAAGAAGGTTATTGGGTTACTGCATTGAAATGTAACAACTTGCTGGTTAGAGATACTTGGTTTCATTTAGCTCTAAATAAACAGTAGTAGCCTTTAGAGTTGGTAGGGGTTTACAATGTAACAGCTGGCTTGAGGAGAACAGGGCTTGTGACAGTGGGGAATTTACACATTATATATACAGAGGTATGTTGGCTCCTACTTGGGGGGGGGGGGGGTTAGGCCAGGGTTGCACAGTGGTCTTTTGCATCAGGAGGTAGATAAGTCCAGTAATTGATTACCTGGGTGATATCGTTGTAGTTGAAAGCTCTTGATGTCGAATTTTGGTCCAGCTATGGGAATCTCGTGGAGCGTGGTGGTCGGGACCGGCGAGCTCAGACCCGGCCTGGGGAGCTCAAGCCGTCAGTCATTTGATTGCTGCACTTTCGTTTTCTGTCCGTTATCGGAGTTTTGGTCATGTGAGTCAGGCTTCTTGATACTTGCAGCCTTGTTGCGGTTCAGTGGATGATGTTTCAACTGCGCCTAATCTCCACCGCCTAAGGGCCACCGCCAAAGGGCCCTCTGGCGAGGCCCTCAGGCGCGGGCCCGCCCTGTAGGGACGCCGCTTTTATGCGGTTCTGCCTGCGTGCGTGTGAGCCTCCCACTGCCCGGATTGGGCAGGAGTGTGTGGAGGGAGGGCTCCCACTGCCCGGATTGGGCAGGAGTGTGTGGAGGGAAGGCTCCCACTGCCCGGATTGGGCAGGAGTGTGTGGAGGGAAGGCTCCCACTGCCCGGATTGGGCAGGAGTGTGTGGAGGGAAGGCTCCCACTGCCCGGATTGGGCAGGAGTGTGTGGAGGGAAGGCTCCCACTGCCCGGATTGGGCAGGAGTGTGTGGAGGGAAGGCTCCCACTGCCCGGATTGGGCAGGAGTGTGTGGAGGGAGGGCTCCCACTGCCCGGATAGGGCAGGAGTGTGTGGAGGGAGGGCTCCCACTGCCCGGATAGGGCAGGAGTGTGTGGAGGGAGGGCTCCCACTGCCCGGATAGGGCAGGAGCTTCACCAAGGCGGTTGGAGGGCTAGCGATGCTCAGCAGCTCCCACGAAGTAGGGACGCCGCTTTTATGCGGTTCTGCCTGCGTGCGTGTGAGCCTCCCACTGCCCGGATTGGGCAGGAGTGTGTGGAGGGAGGGCTCCCACTGCCCGGATTGGGCAGGAGTGTGTGGAGGGAAGGCTCCCACTGCCCGGATTGGGCAGGAGTGTGTGGAGGGAAGGCTCCCACTGCCCGGATTGGGCAGGAGTGTGTGGAGGGAGGGCTCCCACTGCCCGGATTGGGCAGGAGTGTGTGGAGGGAGGGCTCCCACTGCCCGGATTGGGCAGGAGTGTGTGGAGGGAAGGCTCCCACTGCCCGGATTGGGCAGGAGTGTGTGGAGGGAAGGCTCCCACTGCCCGGATTGGGCAGGAGTGTGTGGAGGGAAGGCTCCCACTGCCCGGATTGGGCAGGAGTGTGTGAAGGGAGGGCTCCCACTGCCCGGATTGGGCAGGAGTGTGTGGAGGGAAGGCTCCCACTGCCCGGATTGGGCAGGAGTGTGTGTGGAGGGAAGTCTCCCACTGCCCGGATTGGGCAGGAGTGTGTGGAGGGAGGGCTCCCACTGCCCGGATAGGGCAGGAGTGTGTGGAGGGAGGGCTCCCACTGCCTGGATAGGGCAGGAGCTTCACCAAGGCGGTTGGAGGGCTAGCGATGCTCAGCAGCTCCCACGAAGTAGGGACGCCGCTTTTATGCGGTTCTGCCTGCGTGCGTGTGAGCCTCCCACTGCCCGGATTGGGCAGGAGTGTGTGGAGGGAGGGCTCCCACTGCCCGGATTGGGCAGGAGTGTGTGGAGGGAGGGCTCCCACTGCCCGGATTGGGCAGGAGTGTGTGGACGGAAGGCTCCCACTGCCCGGATTGGGCAGGAGTGTGTGGAGGGAAGGCTCCCACTGCCCGGATTGGGCAGGAGTGTGTGGAGGGAAGGCTCCCACTGCCCGGATTGGGCAGGAGTGTGTTGAGGGAGGGCTCCCACTGCCCGGATTGGGCAGGAGTGTGTGGAGGGAGGGCTCCCACTGCCCGGATTGGGCAGGAGTGTGTGGAGGGAGGGCTCCCACTGCCTGGATTGGGCAGGAGTGTGTGGAGGGAAGGCTCCCACTGCCCGGATTGGGCAGGAGTGTGTGAAGGGAGGGCTCCCACTGCCCGGATTGGGCAGGAGTGTGTGGAGGGAGGGCTCCCACTGCCCGGATTGGGCAGGAGTGTGTGGAGGGAGGGCTCCCACTGCCCGGATAGGGCAGGAGTGTGTGGAGGGAGGGCTCCCACTGCCCGGATTGGGCAGGAGTGTGTGGAGGGAGGGCTCCCACTGCCCGGATAGGGCAGGAGCTTCACCAAGGCGGTTGGAGGGCTAGCGATGCTCAGCAGCTCCCACGAAGTAGGGACGCCGCTTTTATGCGGTTCTGCCTGCGTGCGTGTGAGCCTCCCACTGCCCGGATTGGGCAGGAGTGTGTGGAGGGAAGGCTCCCACTGCCCGGATTGGGCAGGAGTGTGTGGAGGGAGGGCTCCCACTGCCCGGATTGGGCAGGAGTGTGTGGAGGGAGGGCTCCCACTGCCCGGATTGGGCAGGAGTGTGTGGAGGGAGGGCTCCCACTGCCCGGATTGGGCAGGAGTGTGTGGAGGGAGGGCTCCCACTGCCCGGATTGGGCAGGAGTGTGTGGAGGGAGGGCTCCCACTGCCCGGATTGGGCAGGAGTGTGTGGAGGGAGGGCTCCCACTGCCCGGATTGGGCAGGAGTGTGTGGAGGGAGGGCTCCCACTGCCCGGATAGGGCAGGAGTGTGTGGAGGGAGGGCTCCCACTGCCCGGATAGGGCAGGAGCTTCACCAAGGCGGTTGGAGGGCTAGCGATGCTCAGCAGCTCCCACGAAGTAGGGACGCCGCTTTTATGCGGTTCTGCCTGCGTGCGTGTGAGCCTCCCACTGCCCGGATTGGGCAGGAGTGTGTGGAGGGAGGGCTCCCACTGCCCGGATTGGGCAGGAGTGTGTGGAGGGAGGGCTCCCACTGCCCGGATTGGGCAGGAGTGTGTGGAGGGAAGGCTCCCACTGCCCGGATTGGGCAGGAGTGTGTGGAGGGAAGGCTCCCACTGCCCGGATTGGGCAGGAGTGTGTGGAGGGAAGGCTCCCACTGCCCGGATTGGGCAGGAGTGTGTGGAGGGAAGGCTCCCACTGCCCGGATTGGGCAGGAGTGTGTGGAGGGAAGGCTCCCACTGCCCGGATTGGGCAGGAGTGTGTGGAGGGAGGGCTCCCACTGCCCGGATTGGGCAGGAGTGTGTGGAGGGAGGGCTCCCACTGCCCGGATAGGGCAGGAGTGTGTGGAGGGAGGGCTCCCACTGCCCGGATTGGGCAGGAGTGTGTGGAGGGAGGGCTCCCACTGCCCGGATAGGGCAGGAGTGTGTGGAGGGAGGGCTCCCACTGCCCGGATAGGGCAGGAGTGTGTGGAGGGAGGGCTCCCACTGCCCGGATAGGGCAGGAGCTTCACCAAGGCGGTTGGAGGGCTAGCGATGCTCAGCAGCTCCCACGAAGTAGGGACGCCGCTTTTATGCGGTTCTGCCTGCGTGCGTGTGAGCCTCCCACTGCCCGGATTGGGCAGGAGTGTGTGGAGGGAAGGCTCCCACTGCCCGGATTGGGCAGGAGTGTGTGGAGGGAGGGCTCCCACTGCCCGGATTGGGCAGGAGTGTGTGGAGGGAAGGCTCCCACTGCCCGGATTGGGCAGGAGTGTGTGGAGGGAAGGCTCCCACTGCCCGGATTGGGCAGGAGTGTGTGGAGGGAGGGCTCCCACTGCCCGGATTGGGCAGGAGTGTGTGGAGGGAGGGCTCCCACTGCCCGGATAGGGCAGGAGTGTGTGGAGGGAGGGCTCCCACTGCCCGGATTGGGCAGGAGTGTGTGGAGGGAGGGCTCCCACTGCCCGGATTGGGCAGGAGTGTGTGGAGGGAGGGCTCCCACTGCCCGGATAGGGCAGGAGTGTGTGGAGGGAAAGGCTCCCACTGCCCGGATAGGGCAGGAGTGTGTGGAGGGAAAGGCTCCCACTGCCCGGATAGGGCAGGGGTGTGTGGGGGAAAGGCTCCCACTGCCCGGATAGGGCAGGAGCTTCACCAAGTCGGTTGGAGGGCTAGCAATGCTCAGCAGCTCCCACGAAGTAGGGACGCCGCTTTTATGCAGTTCTGCCTGCGTGCGTGTGAGCCTCCCACTGCCCGGATTGGGCAGGAGTGTGTGGAGGGAGGGCTCCCACTGCCCAGATAGGGCAGGAGTGTGTGGAGGGAGGGCTCCCACTGCCCGGATTGGGCAGGAGTGTGTGGAGGGAGGGCTCCCACTGCCCGGATTGGGCAGGAGTGTGTGGAGGGAGGGCTCCCACTGCCCGGATAGGGCAGGAGTGTGTGGAGGGGAGGGCTCCCACTGCCCGGATAGGGCAGGAGTGTGTGGAGGGAGGGCTCCCACTGCCCGGATAGGGCAGGAGCTTCACCAAGGTGGTTGGAGGGCTAGCGATGCTCAGCAGCTCCCACGAAGTAGGGACGCCGCTTTTATGTGGTTCTGCCTGCGTGCGTGTGAGCCTCCCACTGCCCGGATTGGGCAGGAGTGTGTGGAGGGAAGGCTCCCACTGCCCGGATTGGGCAGGAGTGTGTGGAGGGAAGGCTCCCACTGCCCGGATTGGGCAGGAGTGTGTGGAGGGAGGGCTCCCACTGCCCGGATTGGGCAGGAGTGTGTGGAGGGAAGGCTCCCACTGCCCGGATTGGGCAGGAGTGTGTGGAGGGAGGGCTCCCACTGTCCGTATTGGGCAGGAGTGTGTGGAGGGAAGGCTCCCACTGCCCGGATTGGGCAGGAGTATGTGGAGGGGGAGGGCTCCCTCTGCCCGGATAGGGCAGGAGTGTGTGGAGGGAGGGCTCCCACTGCCCGGATAGGGCAGGAGTTTGTGGAGGGAAAGGCTCCCACTGCCCGGATAGGGCAGGGGTGTGTGGGGGAAAGGCTCCCACTGCCCGGATAGGGCAGGAGCTTCACCAAGGCGGTTGGAGGGCTAGCGATGCTGCAGTCTACAATTAACTTCTTCTTACCAGAGGTTTTTCTTCCAACTCTACACTGTGTTTTATTTTCAGTATGCTTTTGTCCATGGGTCACAGTATTCTCCCTTTCTCATTGCTATAAAGGGAGATCACCACTATCCCATGATAGCTTCTGTCCCCACATGGACATTCTTTCCTTCTGCTGACTTACCATATGGTACGTCACCTTCAATCCCTCTCTTCCAGGGTTTCCCCTGCTTGAGTCGGTACCATACTGGAACGTCTCTCTCTCTTTCTTTCCAGTGTAGGCTTCCTGTTATCCTTCAACGCATGTTCTGGACAACTCCTCAGACAGGGCCGGAATATCCCCGCTCCCTTGGTCTGTCTTCTCCCTGTTTCATACAGGAGAATCCCCTCTGCTATCTTGTTCAGTTGCTGTCACTGTTCCCTCTAAGCTGTGCGCGTGTGCGCGCGCACACACCTCGCTGAGCGAGCGCACATACTTTACAACAGAGCGCACAAAAATTACAGCTCTGATTCTGATAGAAAACAACACAGACATCTTAAAATTTAAAAGTTATGATTGTAATTACTAGAAATTTCCCGCTTCATTTAGTAATCATCTATTTTCATTTAATTTGATTAAAATCAATGTGGTGTACATACTGCATTCTGACGTGTAGTCAAATTTTAAAGTATATAACTCCGAGTGTCATTATGTGGCGCACAAAAATTTTACCTTCCTTCAAAAGTTGCACACAGCTGATATTTTATGCGCACACAGCCTACAGAAAATTAGAGGGAACATTGGTTGCTGTGTGTGCAGGAGTTGCAGTGTGTACTTTAATGCTTCTGCACGCTGCTCTCAACTATCTGCGTGCTGACACTCACTGCAGGTTATCTTCTCCTGGCCATGTCCTTATCGAGGATGTGGCAACCTGTCGACTTCTGTCAGTCCCATCTCCTGCACGATGCTCTCTGCAATCGTCAGAGAGGCCTCCCACTATGGGCCCTTGCCATAGAGCATTGGACTTTGTCTCTGAGGGTCTTCCATATAATAGAAGAGGCTTATATAGTCATTCCATGGCTATCTAGATAATTATACCCTCTTGTCTTCCGTTGTGATGCAGAAGACAAGTTTGTTCTGCGTGAATGTCCAAGGAGCTCCCAATCTGGTAGGAATCCCCCCTTTTTCCTTACAGCTTGGCATTATGTTTCTGCTCTACTTGGACAACGCATACTCTTTTACTGTACAATGATACCCCTGAGTCCCTTGGCTGGGTCATCCTGGTATCTTGGTCTATGCGTTTTCTGTCCTTGGGACGCATCAGCAGCCTAAAGTGCTCCTGACGTGCTCTCCCCAGACTGATATTGTCCTCTGTTCTTCACGCAACTATACTGCTAATTCCACTGATCTGCATCCCTGTACCACAGAAATAGATTCTCTATACTCTTCGGGTGGTTTTCGCCCCCTACTATTAGATGAAGTTTTTCGCATCACATTTCCCATGTGGATGTTTCTTCTGTGGCCCAGTTGCAGGCAGTATTGTTTTCCTGTATGTATGTGTCCTATGCATACATGTTTTTTTTGTACCCTGGGTGGGCATAAACCATGCCCATCTATATCTATATATAGCTATATATGTCACACTTGTCTAGACATATATATTCACATCTGTATTGATATGTATATAGTTTCATATATACATATATATATACATATATACATATACATATATATACATATATATACATATACATATATATACATATATACATGTATGTGTGTGTGATAGCACCCTGTGTATTACCCACTATCTCCCTAACTGTCGGTACTAAAGTTGTCTTTCTTACTTTCTAAGGGGTCCAGACACTCCGCTTGCCTATTATCTTACGGCTCGGTAACTGGGTCCAGTTATACGCACAATTATTGCTGTGGCGTCAACAGCTTCTATTTGTGTTATCCACCTCCTTATCTATGAGGTATCAAACTTCAATGTCTTCCTATTCCTTATTGGCTAGGAAAGACAGTGTACATCTTCAGTGTTCCGGAGTACCCTCCTGTTTTCCCTGGGAAAAGGGGTTTTTCCATACCTTCTCTTCCCTTCCGGACTGGGCTAATTCCAGATCGGTCAGTCTTCTTTTAACCCTCAATGTTAATAACTCTGTGCCTAAAAGAGTTCTCAGCTTTTTCACATAAAGCTTTCCATTGAAGACCTGCCGTTCTTCTCCTGCTCCAGTTGACACCTGGGTCACCTGCCCATTCCAGATTTGGAACTTCATCCTCACTGCTGTGAAGTTCCCTTGAAGATTCCGCTACTGTGTCTACAGTACCTTCCATCACAGTTCTACTTCCTACAATCCAGTAGGTAAGCTCTATATGGTACTAGTTCATTAAATGCTTTAATGATACCTGACATGCATTCTAAAGACTCATCTCCACTGTGGTCTTTAGTTTTTTGTTGTTCCTCTGCAACTCTTCTCTCCTCAACTCCTACCCCCCCATCCCTCAGGGGATGCCGGGGATCCAGGTTGGGAAAATGCCATCCTGTCCAGGGATACGCATTTTATGGGATCTCCCATGGCACCCTCAGCTAGGGAGTCCCCACATGTGAAGACTCATTCCTGCTTGTTCCTGGAGATAGCACAGTTACTTACCTGTAACAGGTGATCTCAGGGAACAGCAGGAATTAGTCTTCACAACCCTCCCAACTCCCCTAGGAGTTGTATCTGTCTATTTCCTTTCCTCTTCCTCTCCTTCTGTCTCAGCTATGAAACTCAACTGGGGAGAGGCAGTGGGAAAGGCGGGAAGTCACCACGCAGGCGCGAGGGATGCTCCCAAAGGCTTTCTGATTGGATGCTGGGGAGCATTCCCGTGCGGGCTCCGTCGGCGCCGATGTACCCACATGTGAAGACTAATTCCTGCTGTTCCCTGAGATCACCTGTTACAGGTAAGTAACTGTGCTATCTAGTTTCTTGGTCACCCAGTCAAAGAACTCAATCAGATTTGTTTGGCAGGATCGTCCTTCGGTAAAACCATGTTGCCTCGGGTCTTGCAACCTGTTGGTTTTGAGAAAGTTCACTATTCACTCTTTCAGGAGCGCCTCCATTACTTTTCCCGCCACCGAGGTAAGGCTCATGGGCCTGTAGTTTGACACTTCTTCCCTGTCACCACTTTTGTGTAGAGGTACGACTTCAGCCATTCTCCAGTCCTGAGGAACCTCTCCTGTTTCCAAGGATCTGTTGATATCCTTTAACGGTCCTGCAAGAACCTCTCTGAGCTCTTTCAGTATCCTGGGATGTATCCCATCCGGTCCCATGGCTTTGTCCACTTTCAGTTTAGCAAGTTGTTCTAACACCTCGTCTTCTGTGAATGGTGTGGTATCTACTTCATTCCCTTTTTTATATTTGGGAGTCACAGCTGGTCCATCTCCAGGATCTTCTTTAGTAAAAACAGAGCAGAAGTATTAGCAATTTAGCTTTTTCAGTGTCACTTTCCACGAGTCCATTCCCAGCACTTCTGAGTCCTGCAATTCCAACTCTGATCTTTTTCCTTTCCTAAATATACCTGAAGAAATTTTTGTTGCCACCCTTAACATCTTTAGCCATCTTTTCCTCTGCCTTTGATTTTGCTATCCTTATTACTCTTTTAGACTCTTTGAGTTGGATCCTGTATTCATTTCTGTGGTGGTCTGTTTGCAAGCTTTTGAATTTTGCAAAAGTTGTGTGTTTTGCCTTTATTTGAGCAGCTACCTCTTTGGAAAACCAAATAGGTTTCCTTCTCTTGCTTTTATTTAATTTTCTTACGTATTTATCTGTTGCCCCTTTTATTGCCTCCTTTAGTTTAGCCCATTGCAATTCCACTTCCTTTATCTCCTTCCACCCCGTCATCTCCTCCTTTAAGTACTCTGCCATTTTATTGAAGTCAGTGTATTTGAAGTTTAGGACTTTGAGCTTGCTATGATTGGCCTGTACCATGGCTTTTATCTCAAACCACACCGTGTGATGGTCGCTGTTGCCCACAGGGGCACTCACGCAGACATTCGACACACTATCACCGTTGGTGAGCACTACATCCAGCGATGAGCTTTCCCTGGTTGGTTCCATCACCATTTGTCTAAATAAAGCATCTTGGAGAGCATCCACAATTCTTTTGCTTCTTTCCAGATGTGCAGAAGGAGTAATCCAATCCACATCAGGTAGATTAAAGTCACCCAGTATGATTGCTTCGCTCTTTGTTGCTATCTTGGCAATATCTATAATCAATTCATTGTCTCTTCAATTTGAGTCGGAGGTCTGTAGACTACAGCAATATGGATGACAGTGCCATCTCCTCTTTCCAACGCAATCCAGAGCGCTTCTTCTTTTCCCCATGTCCCCTGCATTTCAGTAGCTTTAACATTGCTTTTGACATACAAGGCTACTCCTCCTCCTTTTCCATTTTCTCTGTCTCTTCTGAATAGATTATAGCCAGCTATGGCTATATCCCAATCATGTGATTCATTAAACCATGTTTCTGTAATGGCCACAATGTCCAAATCCGTTTCCACCATTAGGGCTTCCAGGTCTGGAATTTTGTTGGCTAAGCTTCTGAATCTGAGAAAAATGGAGACAGCTGTTTTACAATCTTCAAAATTGTTTGTATGTAGAATTTTATAACCGTCAGATGAACAAATTGAAAACAGTAGCCAAGAGCATGTCAAATTGGCTTATTCTGCCATAATCTTGCAGCTTTACAACTAAATGACTGAAAAAATATGCACCATGGTCTTCCATTCACACTTAACATCCAAGCGGTAATGGGAAATGTATTGAGGAGACAGCTCAGTATTTAAACACCATAGTCAGCATGCTTAGAAAATTCTAAGTTTTTCTGAGATAGAGCAGTTTGAGTCAACGCCATCAGATGGCCTTGCTTATTTGTGTCTAATTTATCCTGCTGTTTGTGAAGAATCCATGCTATAGGTAAGTGGCTGTGCTTTATTCCTCCTGTCCTGCTTCTTTACTGCTTGTGTGGGTTTTTTTTCCTTGTGCACATTTTATAGTGTTCAGTTGTGCAGGGGGATTAACTGCTCTTTGTACCTATTGCCCTCTTTATGATATATTTGAAGGCTGAGCTCTATACAAATAAGCTCCACTAGCATCAGTGTCCTCTTCATGCTTATGGAATGAGGTTTGCTAAGGAAATCATCCCAACTCGAGAGTCAACTTCACAACAGTGCCTTTACCATGTACGTTATAAGCAAGGCACCCAGCTTTTTGCAGCAGTTCATGATTAAATTTTATTTTAGCTAGCACTCAAAATAATTTACAACAGAAAATTCAGCATGTTTGTTACTGAACATGCACTAGGAATTCAGCACGCAGTTTGAATAGCATTGTAAATCTTGAAATCTATATGATAGTGGTGTTATTTTTAAAAATCAAGTTTCCCACACATTCTTAATGCCTCAGGGCACATGTGCTTAGTGCTACCCATATCTATGGCTATAGAATCTAAGGCAGGGTTTAGAATTTGAAAGTTAATAGCACTTACCCATTATAAGAGCTGATGTTCTTTACACCCCATTGTAATAACATTTACAATAAACTGCATTTGATTGCCAGCAGATGGTGCAGATAGTCTCTTTTGGGGATAGTCTTGCCTGTATGTATGTGCTGGTTTGCAGAACATCTTGATTGATTGTCAAGTGGTTTCCTTCTAGTAGGTGTACAGTACATTTATTTTATTTTAAATGGAAAAGATACATAAGGGGCAGAACTAGTTTTTATTTTGCTTTACCTCAGAAGTGCATGTATCATTCAGAAATATAGAATACAGAAAGTCCTTTTTCCCATTAATTTTAATTAAGTTCAGTACCTTTTTATCTGCTTTTAATCTGGTAAACCTGCAAAGTGGATCACAAAATCCTAAACTACAAACCTTCTAAAATAAACTCTTAACTATAATAGTAAATCCCTATTCATAATAACTACTTCTCCAACTGACCCTTTCCACTCCCTCATCCTTTAGTCACATAAAGTAACAAATGAAGTAGCTTAGTGGTTATTGTAGTGGACTGAGAGCACGGGAGCTTGGATTCAAATCCTACTTCTCTCTCGCTGCTGCTTCTTATGATCTTTGCATAAACCACAGTCAGTTGGTCTGTCTTAGGTAAGTAAACATGCACCTGGTAGATGGTTTGTCTTTATGTATAAAGTCTTGATGACATGTGATACCCGTGCATCCATAATAAGTTGTGAATCTAAATAAGAAGAAAAACCTGTTTGTAGTATATTTTTCAAATAAAAACCTAAGAATTGAACAAAAGACATTAGGCACCTGTTTCCCTAGGCCTGTGGGAAGTGTTACAGCTTACCATGTATGACTATCAGCTGATTTCTTCAATGTGTTTGCTGGCTCTTCTCATCCTTGAACGCCTCAAAGAAATCTGATTTTCAGGGTAACCAGCATATGCATTTTTACATGGATTGTTTTGATTAAATATACTGTATGTATTTACTTTAATTTATTAAATGCCTGATTCTATCAAGCTTAAAGCATTATACAGTAAAAGCAAAAATATATTTCAAATACTTAAATAATACAATCCACTACACTACAGCTCTCACTTGGTTTGCAGCTTGTCGTGCTGTGAGGGCTTGCGTGCATCAGTGATGCTGAGAGCTAAACTATAGGTAGTTTAACTACTGGAAGGGTCTCCCAAGATGGACAGGTCTCAGCTGAGGTGCCAGACCAAGACAAACCACCCATCTGGGCAGCAGCAGAATGGGATAGTGTTGACGGCGGAGGATCACATTTTTGTGACAACGGCAACAACACCAAACTTAAACTGCGTGGAAGAAAGGCCCGGCAATCTACTTTTGTATCTTGCCATGAAAACCCAATGGATAGTTACAACAAAACAAATTGTGCTATGGTGCTGGAAGATGAGACCCCCAGGTCGGAAGGCACTCAACTAGCTACTGGGGAAGAGCTGAAGACTTTTCAGAATAAAGCCAGCATTTATGATGTGGTTGGATCAAAGCCCTCGAAGTCTGACTGCTGATGTAGCTGCGCATGAAATGAGTCAGAAGCTGTAAAGATGTCTTACACATTGGAACCTGGAACGTACGAAGCATGAGCCAAGGGAAGTTGGAGGTGGTCAAGAATGAAATGGAACGTGTACAACTTGATCTGTTGGGTGTCAGCGAACTGAAATGGACTGGCATCGGGCACTTTGCATCAGATGATCACATGGTCTACTATGCTGGAAATGAAAGACAAAGAAGAAATGGTATTGCATTTATAATAAAGAAGAAACTTGCAAGAACCGTAATGAAATACAATGTAGTCAGCGAAAGCTTAATCTGTATTCGTCTGAGGATTGTCTATCAACACAACTATAATTTGAGTATATGCCCCAACAACAGCTGCAGAAGAGAATGAAATTGAAGAGTTCTATGAACAAGTACAAGCTGAAATTGACAGTACATGCAAACAGGATATCCTGATAGTCATGGGTGACTGGAACGCAAAAGTTGGCAACAAAGAAGAAGGCAAAGTAGTTGGAAAATATGGACTTGGCAACAGAAATGAAGCTGGAGAAAGACTGATAGAATTCTGCAAGACCAATGATCTATTAATCTCAAACACCTTCTTCCAGCAACACAAGCGGCGACTGTACACATGGACTTCACCCAATGGATTGTATAAAAATCAAATTGACTACATCTGTGGAAGTCAACGATGGAAAAGTTCTATAACATCAACAAAGACAAAACCTGGAGCTGACTGTGGTATAGATCATCAACTACTAGTATGCAAACTCAAGCTAAAGTTGAAAAAGAGCAAACCACTCATGAATGCAGCAGAATATGACCTTGAGAATATACCACTGGAATTTAGACTGCCTGCATAATCGATTTGCTGCTTTAGATACAAATGAGAGAGCTCCGGAAGAGTTATGGAATGACATCAAGAAGGTTGTGTTGGAAGAAAGCGAGAAATCTCTACAAAAGGTGAAAAAGCAAAAACGGCCAAAATGGATGACGGAAGAAACTGAAAATTGCCCAGAAACGCAGAGAAGCTAAAGCCAGAGGGGAAAGAAAGACAATCGCAGAACTCAACAGAGATTTCCAACGTAAGACAGGACAAGGAAAAGTACTACAATGACACTTGCAAGGAAATAGAAGCAGAAACTATTAGAGGAAGAACAAGATCAGCTTTCCTAAAGCTACGAGAGTTAAAGAAAAAGTTCCAGCCTCGAATTGGAATGTTACAAGTTGCTCAAGGTTCTATGTTGAATGATGCTGAGAAGATCAAGAAAAGGTGGAAGGAATATAGAGTTTTTATATGATAAAGATCAAGTGGACCAACAGCCGTTTCAACCTGTACCTTATGATCAGGAACCATTGGTGATGAAGTTGTTGAAGCAGTATTGAAAGCCTTATCAAAGAACAAAGCACCAGGCATTGATAGCATTCCTATAGAAGTATTGCAGCAATCTGATGCAACTGTTACCATACTTACAAGGCTCTGCCAAGAAATATGGAAGACAACATCATGGCCAACTGACTGGAAAAGATCTGTGTTTATACCAATACTAAAGAAAGGTGATCCAACTGACTCTGGAAATTATCAAACAATCGCTCTGATCCCACATGCCAGCATGATTGTACTGAAGATTATTCAAAAGAGACTACAACCATACCTGGAACAAGAACTACCTGAAGTGCAAGTGGGGTTCAGAAAAGGGCGAGGAACGAGAGACATCATTGCGGATGTGAGATGGATCCTTGAAAAGACTAAAGAATACCAAAAGGATATCTATTTGTGCTTTATCAACTATAGCAAGGCTTTTGAATGTGTAAACCATGAGAAACTCTGGGCCATATTAAGAAGCATGGGTATACCAGAACACCTGATCGTTCTCTTGCGCAATCTGTACATTGATCAAGAAGCAACAGTTCGAACGGAACAAGGAGAAACAGAATGGTTTAAAATAAACAAAGGTGTAAGACAAGGCTGCATACTTCCCCCTGCAATGCAAATGCAATGTGTGCCTTTGAGTCATTCCTGACTCCTGGCGACCCAGAAGCTCCTGGGTTTTCTTGACAGTGTCACCGGAAGTAGATTGCCAGGCCTTTATTCCGAGGCAGTGGAGGGTTAAGTGACTTGCCCAAGGCCACAAGGAGTGCTAGTGGGAATTGAACCCTGGTTGCTTGGTTACCAAGTCAGTGTTCTAACCACTAGGCTACTCCTCCACTATACTTCCCCCTACCTGTTTAATTTATATGCAGAACAAATCATCAGAGAAGCAGGATTGTATGAAGACAACAGAGGTGTGAAGATTGGTGGAAGACTCATCAACAACCTTCGCTATGCTGTTGATACTACATTAGTGGCTGAAAGTGAAGATGATCTGAAACATTTTGCTTCTCACAATCAAAGAACATAGTCTCAAAATGGGCCTGCACCTTAATGTAAAGAAGACAAAGATCATGACAACTGGCATAATCAACAGGTTCATCGTTGAAGGAGAAGAAATTGAAATTGTGAACAACTTTAACCTACTTCGATCAACTATCAATAAAGAAGCAACAATCAGTCAAGAAAACGACGCATTACTCTTGGCAGAATGGCTAAGAAAGACCTAGATAAGATTCTCAAGAGCAGAGATGTCTCTCTCCATACAAAGATTCGACTTGTTCAAGCCCCATGGTATTTTCAATCCCAACAAAAATCTCAAACAATCCCCAGTGAATCACACTTTTTTTTTTCTTTTGTCGGATCACACCGAATGGCATCCTAACCCCACCAGACAGGTGAAATCCATTTTATTCATTTAAAAGTTCTTTGATCAAGCAATTAAAATATTTGAAAAGCACCAAATTATCTCAAACGGGAAGAAAGGCTGAACTCCGTCTGTGTAGCAAACAGAAGCACGACGTGCACGTTTCGGGACCCCAGTCCCTGTATCAAGTGCTCAGATAAAAAGCATTCGTCGTCTTCCAACAATAAGTGAGTGAATGGCATTCAGCAACTTTCAACTACCGGTCATGCGCCGGCATCCAATCACTGAAAAGGACCAGTTATCTTACGATTGGCCAGCAAGAAACAGTCCATCAGCAAGGATAACCACTCACAAGTGAGTGGCAGTCCGATATCAAATCCCCGCACCGGTTGAATGAAGTTTCTCCATGAGGTGATGACCAATCCACTGAGAAAAAACTATCCCACCTGACAAAGAACCGTCTATCGTAAAGGGGATATCCCACTGCAATGGGAAACCACTTACCCGATTGGCTCCCCTTACAGTAAGCTTAACCACTCAATTTCATGGTTTAGACCCATAGGATATATTGTCCCCAGCTCATAGATCCATCGTTGCTCACACCACTGCAGGCGAGCCGCCCGATCACTCCCTCTAGGATCATTAGGAATGTGGTCAATAACCGTCCAACGTAGATCCTCAAACGAATGACCATGCTCCATGCAATGTTCCACTATCGGGGCGGAAATGATCTTCTGATGAATCCGGGAGGCATGCTCCCGCAGTCGGACCTTGATGGAACGTGTCGTGCGACCCACATAAACCAAGGAACAGTTGCACTGGATCAAATAGACAACAAAAGCGGAGGTGCAGGTGGTCAACCATCTCTGCTGATAAAAGTGGTCGGTCTTAGGATGTACCCAGAGAACCCCAGAAAGGGTATTGGAACAGAAACTGCAACTTCCACAAGGGGAATGACCCCTGAATTCACCCGGGCTCATGGGTCTGTCCAATAGAGTGGTAGATTTTACTAACATATCACGAAGACTTGATGCTTTAGTAAAAGCAGGCATAAACGGATGGGCCAAACAGGAGTGTACTGAAAGAATCGACCAATGTTTGCGAAGAATCCTCATGACAGCATTGCTCCAAACTATGTAGGGAAAACCCCCCACTATCCGTCTGTCAGCAGAAGTGTCAGGAATGTTGGAACCAGAGGGGGTAGGCAGCAATAACCAATCACGATGTGTATATCGGGCCCGCCTATAAGCTTGATCCACAACACGAAGGGGATACCCCCTAGCTGTCAAACGTTCCCTTAAATCCCGAGCATGGTGTTTAAAATCAGAAAGAGAAGAACATAGGCGCCGTAGTCATAAAAACTGACCATACGGCAGCCCTTTCCGAAGAGAAGCTGGATGAAAGCTTTCATAAGTCAACAAACTGTTTATTTGCACCGGTTTACAAAATAGTGTGGTGTGTAGGGAACTGCCCGCTCTGTAGACCAACGTTTTGCATCTCTGAATTAGGGATTAATTGGTTAATGGTATTTTCAATAACATTTGGATGTGAAAGCTGGACAGTGAAAAAGACAGGAAGAAAATTGATGCCTTTGAATTATGGTGCTGGCGGCGAATACTGTGTATACCATGGACTGCCCAAAGAACAAACCAGTCTGTACTAGAGGAGATCAAACCTAAGCTTTCTTTAGAAGCTCAGACGACAAGACTTCGACTTTCATACTTTGGACAAATCATACGAAGAGAGAGATCATTAGAGAAAGACATCATGCTTGGCAAGATAGAAGGTCAACGCAAAAGAGGAAGGCTAGCAATGAGATCGATCGATACAATAACAGTAGCTACAGGTACCAGTCTGTAAACAATGAGCCGCCTGACTGAAGACCGAACACAATTTAGGATAGCTATCCAGAGGGTCGCCATGAGTCAACTCCAACTCGACGGCACTTAACAACAACAACACTACAGCAAAATACATTTCAGTACATCAAACACAAAACCATGCCCGTGAAACAGATAAGATGCTGCATAAAAGTTAAACATTAAAAAAAAAACAAAAAAAACCCCCTTCTGCATGATCATTGAACCTGCCTCCCTCCTTTTCTTTACTAGGTTTCTAAACCTATAACATATCTAGCAATCTTAAAGCCAAAGGCTGTGAATTCCAAAGTGTTAGGGCACTGCAGGAAAATGCTCTAAAAGCTGTCTCGACCAGTTTTGGTCTAGGGACCTCCAAGAGTGTCCCTCGTTAGATAAACTGAACTGGTATGTACCTAATAGAGTTATTACGACGAGGGACTGGTAATCCTCAGTCCAGGATCTTGAAAGTCAAAAGTCAGAATTTTAAACAAATTACCATACGTACCTGGACTGGCAACCAGTGACGTGCCCGAAGAGCTGGCTCAACATGATCATATATGTTTGTTTATGCAATTTCTTGATATACCGCCCAGGCTGAAGGGCATCAGAGCGGTTTACAATCACTATAAGCAGGTACTGGATACATTGCCTCATCCCCAAGGGGCTCACAATCTGTGTACCTGAGGCAACGGAGGGTTAAGTGGCTTGCCCATCAACATGTGAGCAAGCATGTTGGACATACTGCTATTTAGCCTCCTTTTTTCTTCAAACGCAGCATTAAAATGGCATTGTAGTATCCACTTTTGCACTTCACCAATGCCTAAATGATCACATTTAAGTGATCGTGGGCAGGGGCAGCCCAAGGGTGATGTGGGGCCATGTGCGGAGATTCATAGTGGGACACGTTTTCATATCCATTGGACCTCATTTGCATAAATTATTTTTTTTTAATGTACATTTTGCCCATCTAAAATTTTAGGCGTCATTCAGAGGAGCCCTTCACAAGCCTTTTTATTTCTGCCTCCTGGCAATAACTTTGGGGCACGTTTACTAAATATTAATGTGTGTTAAGTGCCACTGCGCCAACAGACGTAAATGTGTGTTCCTGCACTTAACATGTTAACATTTATGAATCCGCATTAACTTTTAGTAAACATGCCTCCTTAATGAGTGTCCGAATACGATTTTCATGGGCAGTGAGGATAAGGAAAGGCTACCAGATTTCTACATTACTATACTCCAGTGCCAGTCGCCAGCCACATTGGGAAGTACTATAAACCTTGCCCATTTAGAACCCATTAGCAAACCCACTGTATCATAACAGCACTATCAGGACTCACAAAGCACAAAACCCTACCTATCAAAAGGCAACACTGCAAATATTAAACCAATATGTCTCAGAGAATGCCAATACATCTCCTACTGGGGAAAGAGAACAAGTAGCACTGTAAAATAGAAACTACATGAACAGAATACCTCAGCTCGATTACACATGCAGAGCATAGACCATCACCAAACGAAGAACAAGGGATCACAATTTAGAAATATAAAGACAATAACACAGGTACACTACCAAAAACCTGCCTCCAGTATTGCAATTGATTCCTATAGATTTTGGGGTGCTGAATCCAGGAAAAATAGCCAAAATGTTCCATCACGTCACGTTTTCTTGCAAAATTAGATTTCTTACCCATATAAGGAATGTTCACATAATTTCTTTTTAGCCGACTGCAGTTTATTTTCTTGGCCCAAAATAGAGGTTGTAATGGTTAACTAACTAGAAACACTCCCTCATGATATTTTAGAGTGTTTTGTATTCATTTTATACATTAACAGGACAATTGGGAGGCGGGGGGCTAAATCCAGTACTCGCGCTGGCGCATGTTCTTTCCTGTTCGCCTCGTTCGCTCGCTCGCTCAAACACGGTGGTTGCGACATGAACATTCCTGTCAAATTTCAGTTTCTTGCAAGTTCATTATTACCTTTTGTTTGCTCAGTCGTAATCCAGCTTTATTCCGGTGGTTCACTACAGTTGTAGTTTGCAGTGCTGTGTATTTGTGATGGCTCACAGAGCCAGAGGTTGCGTCAACTCTCCGGACAGTTTTTGTTTTATTTGTGGGGAATATACCGTGAAAAAGCGGCAGAGGAACATTTCTGCATTTATTAAAAAAGTATATTTCGCCTATTTCGGCTGTTCATTGATTCGTCAAAAGACAGCATAAAAGGTGTTGTTCTTCATAATGGCAACACATTCGCTTCAGTTCCTATTGCTCACTCTGTTATTCTCCAAGAAAAATACGAGAATTTGGCCCTGATTCTTCAGAAGATTCGTTATGATGAGCATAAGTGGATGATTTGTGGAGACTTTAAAATTCTATCCATGCTATTAGGGCAGCAATCCGGTTTCACCAAATATCCCTGCTTCCTTTGCTTATGGGATAGCCGGGCCCGCGACCTACACTGGGGGAAAAAAGACTGGCCAATTCGGGAGTATTTGAGACCCGGTGAGAAAAATGTTCTTCATGAGAGCTAAGGTCTTTTTCCTGATTCGTGCACACCAACCTCTCGCCCCCTATGGCGTACATTTCCCTTGGATTTCTGCTACCCAAGTGCATGACACTGCACTTCTTTGCATTAAATCCTAATTGCCAAGCATTAGACCATTCTTCCAGCTTTTGTAGATCTTTCCTCATGTTAATCACTCCCTCGGGGGAGTCCACTCTGTTGCAAATTTTCGTGTCATCTGCAAAAAGACAGACCTTTCCATTCAGTCTTTCAGCAATATCACTCACAAATACATTGAACAGTGCTGGGCCCAGGACCGAACCCTGGGGCACCCCGCTAATCACCTTACTTTCATCCGAGTGAGCTCCATTTACCATCACCTTCTGTCGTCTCAGTCAACCAATTTCTGATCCAGTTTGCCACCTTGGGACCCATCCCCTAACTAATGAGTTTATTGATAAACCTCCTATGAGGGACAGTATCAAAGGCTTTGCTGAAAACCAGGTAAATGACATCCATCGCATGCCCCTGATCTAGTTCTCTGGTTACCCAATCAAAGAACTCAGATTTGTTTGGCAAGATCGTCCTTTGGTAAAGCCATGTTGCCTCGGATCTTGCAACCTGTTGCTTTTTAGAGAGTTCACAATTTGCTCTTTCAGGAGTGCTTTCATTACTTTTCCCGCCACCGAGGTAAGGCTCACAGGCCTGTAGTTTGACACTTCTTCCCTGTCACCACTTTTGTGTAGAAGTACGACATCAGCTATTCTCCAGTCCTGAGGAACTTTCCCTGTTTCCAAGGATCTGTTGAAAACATCCTTTAACGGCCCTGCAAGAACCTCTCTGAGCTTTTTCGGTATCCTGGGATGTATCCCATCCGGTCCCATGGCCTTGTCCACTTTCAGTTTTGCAAGTTGTTCTAACACCTCATCTTCTGTGAATGGTGTGGTATCTACTTCATTCCCATTTTTATATTTGGGAGTCACAGGTGGGTCTTTCTCCAGGATTTTCTTTAGTAAAAACAGAGCAGAAGTATTTAGCAATTTCGCTTTTTCAATGTCACTTTCCAAGAGTCCGTTCCCAGCCACTTCTGAGTCCTGCAATTCCACCTCTGATCTTTTTCCTTTCCTGAATATACATGAAGAAAGTTTTGTCGCCACGCTTAACATCTTTAGCCATCTTTTCCTCTGCCTTTGATTTTGCTATCCTTATTTCTCTTTGTCTCTTTGAGTTTGATCCTGTATTCATTTCTGTGTTCCTCTGTTTGCAAGCTTTTGAATTTTGCAAAAGCTGTGGTGTTTGCCTTTATTGGCTTATGAGCAATCTTATGTATACACTTCAATTTGGTTTTCTCTTATCCCTTTTTGGGTTCGTTTTCTAGACGATATATTTTTTCTATGGACAGGGACAGAAGCAGAATTGCAAGAGTTTAAGTGGATAAACTCATTAAAATCTAATATCCAATTTACACTGAAATATCACACTCTGCATATAGAATTTTTGGATTTAATGATATATAAGTATAATGGTCTGTTCCTTGTTGGCCCTCCAGTCTAGTCCCAGAAAACTGGGTTTAAGCACCTCCTCCCGCAGCTATGGAGACTGAGCACGTCACAACTTTCTGTGGCTCCAGCATAAATACCCCAGGGATCTCCTTCCCTTTCCAGTAGTCTCAGTCTCCATTGCAGCTGGAGGAGGTGTGAGCCTTGGCAGGCTCACCGGAGCAATAGTTTAGAGTTGAATAGAGAGAGATTTAAAAGGAATCAGTGTTAGTGTTATTTCAGCCTAGCTGTGCTGGTGCAGCTTGCCTTACTTGGCTGGACGCTGGCTCGGTGATCGGAAGGCTCCTCAGTTGTGGACAGGCAAGCTCTCCCCCTCTCTCCCCCCTCCTGGGCGGTTTACGTGGCTCCGGGTGTGTGTGAGAGTGTGTGCTGGGGCCTCCGGCTCCCGAACCCACGATCGGGTGAGGAGCCGTTGAGGAGAGACAGGCGCCGCGTGAGAGTCTGTTTTTGGCGCCCAGGGCCGCGTGACGGCAGCGGGCCGGTCCCTTCGGAGTGAGGGACAGGACTGAGGAGCCGTATTCCAGCGGGGGACGGTCCCGTCGGAGTGGAGCCGAGCTAGCCGCTGTGCGGGGAGCCGGTGAGCCAGCGGGATAGAGCGGCTGATGGGCGCGGCTCCGGCCATGTGTCCTCGCTGAGCAGTGCGCCATTACAGTGCAGGCCTGCCGTTTGGTGGTAGGCAGGTCCTCCTCACGTGCGCAGAGCGCGGGAAGGAGGGCGAGTCGGGCTGTGGCCTAGTAGGAAGGTCGGCGTGTGCGTTGAGCAGGTCTTAAAAAAAAAAAAAAAAAAAAACGAAACGAGAGAGAGCGAATTCAGGCAGTGTTTGTGCAGCAGGCACCACAGGGGAAAGAGTCTGCAGCACTTCAGTGCCCCGCTATGCCGTCCAAGCCACAATGCATGTTCTGTGGGCTTCGGAGAGGTTCGGTCTCGGCGGAAGGCGTCTGCCGAGAGTGCATGCAGGAGAAGGTAGCAGGGGGAAGTAGAGGTGGAACCGGCTCTGGCTCCCGGGGATGTTGTGGAGTCTCCGGGGTCTCCTTCGTCTGGCGGCCGGGTGTTAGAGCCTATGCCCGGACCTTCTAGAACAGCGGAGGCGGCCAGCTCGCTTCCAGGGCTAGCGGGGGGGGCTGGCTGCAATTTTTTCCAAAGACTTTATGGCCCTGCTCAGCCAAGCTCTGGGAAAGCGGCCTGGGGAGGAGGCTGTGGAGGACACAGGGCGTAAACGCGGGGGCGGCCTCATGGAGGGAGGTACGGAGGCCGTCCCGCGGAAGAGAAAAAAGTTAGCTGACAAGGCTGATCCTGCAGAGGTTTCGGATTTCCTATCGGAGACCGTGGATGATTTGGAGGTGGAATTGGATCTCGAGGAAGGAGAAATAGCGGACGCCGAGGATCAGGCACGGGTAGTTAGGGTCTTTCGGCGGGAGGAGCTCTCGCCACTAATAGCGGAAACGCTGAAGGCCCTCAATATGCCTGCGACGGAGCAGACGGGGGATCTGTCTTTGGAAGACCCGCTGTTGCAGGCGGTGAGGAAGTCTCAGAGGGCCTTCCCGATCCATAGAGTGTTTAAGGAGATGATTCAGGAGGAATGGGACGCCCCAGAAGCAGGTATGAAGGGTGCTAGAGTGATGTCACGGCTCTATCCCCTGCAGGAGCCGGATAAAGACCTCTTTAAATCCCCAAGAGTGGATGCAGCGGTCTCGGCGGTCACGAAGAAGACCACTATCCCGGTGGAAGGCGATTCGGCCCTGAAGGATGCTCAGGATAGGCGTCTCGATGCTTTATTGAAGCAGGTCTTTGATGTTAATGCCCGGGCCATCCAGGCCTCTATTTGTGGGGCGTGGGTGGCTAGGGCATGCTTGCGCTGGTCCCAGAAGTTGAAGGACAGCCCGGACTTAAAGGCGAATGAGGAAGCGGCCCGCTTAGAGTCGGGGTCGGCGTACCTCGCCGATTTATAGTATGATCTCATTCGGGGCCTCTCCAAGAGTATGGCGTCTGTAGTGGCGGCGCGTAGGTATCTGTGGCTGCGCAACTGGGCGTCCGATGGACCATCCAAGGCGAGACTGGCGAAGCTCCCTTTTCGGGGAAACTCCTCTTTGGGGAGGACTTGGACAAGCTGGTTAAGGATCTTGGTGAGTCCAAGGGGGGACGGTTGCCGGAGGATAAGCAGAGGCAGAGCCGTCCTCAGCCACCTTCTCGAAGCCAGCAGAGGGAATTTCGTAGATTTCGACAGACTAGGTTTAGTCAGTTCCAGCGGGGCCGTTTCCCGTATCGCTCTCAGGGATTTCGGGGTTTCAGGGGAGCAGGGAGAGGTTTTGGGGTCCCTCCTTCCCCGAATCTCAAGAAGTCCCAATGATGCCAGGGGGGCCCAGGCAGGGGTGTTACCCGTGAGAGGGCGGCTACGGGATTTCTACCCGGCTTGGGCCCAAATCACGACAGATCTCTGGGTGTTGGAGGTCATTCGCGAGGGCTATGCTCTGGAGTTTCTTCGCCCAGTACGGGAGGCCTTTGTTCTTTCCCCGTGCCGGACGAGTGCAAAATGCAGGGCCGTTCAGGAGACGGAACGCTTGTTGGCGCTCGAAGCGGTGGTGCCCGTCCCGGTGGTGCCCGTCCAGTGCGGTTCCGGTCGATACTCCATATATTTTGTGGTTCCCAAAAAGGAAGGGACCTGGAGGCCCATCCTGGATCTCAAGGGCGTCAACCGGTGCCTGAGGGTTTCTCATTTTCGGATGGAAACGCTGAGGTCGGTTATCGTAGCGGTACGGCAAGGAGAGTTTCTCACGTCCCTGGATCTCTCGGAAGCGTATTTACATATCCCCATTCGGGCGGAGCACCAGAGGTTTCTACGATTTGCCGTTCCCTTGGGGCATTTTCAGTTCCAGGCATTGCCCTTCGGCTTGGCGACGGCGCTACGCACCTTTACAAAGGTGATGGTGGTGGCGGCGGCGGTGGCGTTGCGAAGAGAAGGGATCCTAGTGCATCTGTATCTGGACGACTGGCTGATCCGGGCGAAGTCATGGGTCGAAAGTGTGGTGGCCACGCGCCGGGTGGTCCAGTTTCTGGAAAGTCTCGGATGGGTAGTGAATACTGCAAAGAGCAAGTTGGAGTCCTCTCAGAGGTTGGAGTACTTGGGAGCGAGCTTCGACACGGAGACAGGCAGAGTCTTTCTCCTGCACTCTCGGGCTTTGAGACTGCGGCAGCTGGTGCAGGCGTTTCTGGCTGCCAGGGCCCCATCGGCGTGGCACTATCTTCAGCTCTTGGGCACGATGGCGGCGACACTGGAGGTGGACCCATGGGCGAGAGCGCATATGCGACCTTTGCAGAGGGCGCTTCTCCGCAGATGGTCACATCAGTCGGATCCGCTGTCCCAGAGACTGGTTTGCCCTGCGGTCACGAGGCAAGCCCTTCGGTGGTGGCTGGCTCCGGGTCATTTGGAGAGGGGCATGCCTTTGGAGTCGCTGGAGTGGAGACCCCTAACGACGGATGCCAGCCTGTTCGGCTGGGGAGCGCACTTCGACAGTCAGTATGCCCAGGGGCAATGGTCCGAGCTGGAAAGGACATGGTCGATGAACAGGCTGGAGCTGAGGGCGGTCAGGATGGCGTTACTAGCGTTCCAGCATTTGGTGCAAGGCAAGGCGATTTGGGTGCTGTCCGACAACGCCACGGCCGTGGCGTACATCAATCGGCAAGGGGGCACCGCCAGTGTGGCTCTCGAGGACGAAGCGGGGGAGCTTCTTGTTTGGGCGGAGTCGCGTCTGGAAGCTTTATCAGCAGCGCATGTGGCAGGAGTCGACAACGTGGCGGCAGATTTTCTGAGCAGAGTCAGGGTGGATCCCGGAGAGTGGGTTCTCCACCAGGAAGTCTTTGATCTGTTAGTACTGCGTTGGGGGCCTCCAGTGATGGACCTGATGGCAACGTTCAACTCGGCAAAGGCCGGAAGATTTTTCAGCAGGCGCAGGGAAAGGATGTCGGAGGGCCTGGATGCTCTGATTCAGAGGTGGCCGGAACATCAGTTGCTCTGTGTTCCCTCCGTGGGCGCTGATCGGTCGAGTGGTGCAACGCATAGAGAGGCACAACGGGGTGGTGATTCTCATTGCCCCGGATTGGCCGCGAAGACCGTGGTATGCAGATCTGGTGCGCCTTCTCGTGGAGCCTCCGTGGTGGCTTCCGGTCCGGGACGATCTCCTGCGGCAGGGTCCTCTGATGCCTCAGGTGGATCGATTCTCGCTTACGGCCTGGCTCTTGAGAGGGCTCGGTTGACGGCCAAGGGCTACTCAGCAGCGGTTATCTCGACGTTGTTGAAGTCTAGGTGTCGGTCGACGTCGTTGGCCTATGTCAGGGTATGGCGCATTTTTGAGGCCTGGTGCGCGGGGCGCCAAGTGGTGGCACTTAGGGCATCGGTCTCGCAGGTTCTGGCATTCTTGCAGGACGGCTTCGATAAGGGCTTGGCGGCGGCGTCGCTTCGAGTGCAGTTGGCGGCGCTTGCCTGTTATCGTGGAAAGGTTCAGGGTATGGTGTTGGGAACCATCTGGATGTCCGAAGGTTTCTGCAGGCCACCGTGCTCTTGCGGCCGCCCTGTAGGAGTCCGGTTTCAGCGTGGGACCTTAACATCGTGTTGGATGCTTTAGTCGGAGCAGCCTTTGAGCCTTTGGCTAGCGCTACCTTGAAGGATCTTACGCTCAAAGTGGTTTTCTTGGTGGCCATCTCGTCGGCGAGACGAATTTCAGAGTTGCAGGCTCTGTCCTGTAAAGCGCCCTTTCTGTCGTTCTACGATCATAAAGTGGTCTTGCGTACCGTACCATTCTTTTTGCCAAAGGTCGTGTCCACGTTTCATGTGAATCAGGTGATTTCCTTGCCAGCCTTCGAGAGGGGTGGCAGAGATTCTGGCAAGAGGCGGCTTCATCGGCTGGACGTGAGTCGGGCTCTACGTCTGTATGTTAGCAGGACGGCTTCGTTGAGGAAGTCGGACAGGCTTTTTATCTTGTTTGGAGGTCCACGGCAGGGTGAGGCGGCTTCTAAGGCGTCTATTGCGAGGTGGTTTAAGGGTGCTATTGAGTCCGCCTATATTCTGAAGGGCAGGACGGCGCCGAAGGGTCTGAGAGCGCATTCTACGAGAGCGCAGGCAGCCTCTTGGGCAGAATGTACTTTGGTTCCCGCAGTTGACATTTGCAGGGCGGCTACTTGGTCGTCTCTGGCGTCATTTATTAAACATTACCGGCTGGATGTGCAAGCCGAGGGGGATGCGAGGTTAGGATCGGCGGTTCTTCAGGCCGGTCTAGCGTGTCCCTCCCATTGATTGCACTACTGCTCTGGTACATGCCCAGTTTTCTGGGACTAGACTGGAGGGCCGACAAGGAAGGTGAATTAGACTTACCTGCTAATTATGATTCCTTTAGGGACTCCAGTCTAGTCCCATATCTCCCCCCCCCCCCCCGAGTACCAGTTGGTAGACAGTGGCCTGAAGAAGTATATTGTACACCCCTCTTTACGGATGGGTGGCGTTGGGCTACGGTCTCTGGTGGGGGAGGGGTTTTGGGCTTGTCTGGTCCACGTATTGGCAAGAGGATATCCTTCTGTATCAGTCGACTCATCGACCAGGTTCTTAAGGTAGGTTCAAAGTTTATTTACCATTTTCAAGTTACGTAATTTTTGAAAGTACATGGTATTTTGAGGAGTTTATGTGCTTATTGCTCTGGTGAGTCTGCTTTGTCAATAGGTTACTGGAAAGGGAAGGAGATCCCTGGGGTATTTATGCTGGAGCCACAGAAAGTTGTGACGTGCTCAGTCTCCATAGCTGCGGGAGGAGGTGCTTAAACCCAGTTTTCTGGGACTAGACTGGAGTCCCTAAAGGAATCATAATTAGCAGGTAAGTCTAATTCACCTTCGCCACACTATATCGAAAATCTGTTCAAAGAAATACTTTGCTGAGATACCAAAGTTACCATCCAGGTCCTTTTAAGTAAAGGTTTACCATTGGGACAGTTTTTGTGATTGAGACGCTTATGTACCTCAACATCGGAGTTTCACAAATATGCTACAGATTTAGTTTGGCATTTATTGGACAGAGGTTATCCCTATTTAATAGTGCAACAGGCATATAAAAGAGCACAGTTCAATCATCCTGAATGGTGGCAAACACAAGGTTCTAAAGATAGTTTATTGGGTGGTCCCATTAAATTTGTGGGGGTTTTACCATTCATGAAGAATTCAGCACAAATGACAAATCTTATAAAAAAAAATTCTAGCATATTTTATCAATACATGCTTGTTTGTCACTACTGATTGCTTATATCAGAGCGGACGAAACATCGCTGATCTTCTAGTTTGTACAACCACATCAACAGATAGTATCAGCATTCATAATAGCAATGTAGGCCACTTCTCATGTGCTGATTGTGATTTCTGCCAGCAAGCATTAACGGGACCAGAATGGACAGATGTCTCTACTATCACTACTTACAGAGCATATTATAGAACTTCTTGTTTAAACGCATTTGTGGTTTATCTATTTATTTGTCCCTGCCAGGTGAAGTATGTAGGAAGAATGACTCAACCAATTAAATTACACCTTCATAAACACCGTTCCAGGATAAAAATGAAAGTGTTATCAGCTCCCATGGTAACCCATTGTGTGCAGCTAGGTCATACCTTTTCAAGACTTAATGTGGAGGATAATTGACTCTCCCATTGAATACAAGAGGAGGGGATTGGATATCATGATTACAATATTTGAAACAACTTTGGATTTTTAAACTTAATACGATGACACCTTGAGATTAAATTTAGATATAGAGTGGTGGAGCTTATTGTAATATCTTTCAAATAAGACTGTAGAGAGATGGACTTGATTTGCAGCACATGGTAGTGATAAACAATATGATGTGGGTTTGTCTTAATCTCTTAATTGATCAATTAATTGGATAATGGCGATTTGGTCTTGATGGACAGCATCTGATGCTATAAGATTAACACTACGCAGGATTTGACTTACAGCAATCTTTGGGTCTACGAAGTTCAGTAGGAACAGTGAGATCGCTTAAGGAAGAGCCAATAACTTACAGGGGCTGGAAACACTGTGCTGCGTCGCGTTTGCACTTAGCATTTATGTTGGTGTGAGTATGCTTGGACTTACAGCGCTGACACAACGTTTGAAGTGAAAAGTTAAGCCAACCAGCAACTGCAGCTGAATGAGGTTGGCGAGGCCCTTTGCGTCTGTTGAAAGCTGTGAGATCACAGGATGTTATTGGAGAAGAAACAGCTGTAGCAGTGTTTCAAAAAGCATCTTCAGGAAACAATCTTTTTTTTAAATAAAAACTCATGCAAGATAAGTGTGACTGGGGGTTTGCTCAGTGCATTATCCCTCGGATTTTAACTTAAAAAGTTGAGCAGTAATTGCTCTTAATAAAGAGAAAAAAGGAAGTTTGCCACAAGAGAGGGTTTTCCTTACATGGCAAGCGGTCTGACAGAAAATAAGCTTACTGAGTGCTTGAGTTAGAATATTTAGGTCAATTGCATTGTAGGGTTTTGGCTTTACTTGTGGGTTTGGAATATTTTTGCAGTAAGCCATTAGTCTCTTTTTTTTGTAGAGGACATTGTTTATAATGTTGCCAATAATCTAAATCGGTTTGAACAGAACCACCACATATCCATTGCAGTAAAATTAGACACATCTGTGATCAATTCAGTACTCACATGACTTGAATCAACCAATGAATGATTGCTCTAATGTTTAAAATGACCACATTCATTCCCTGTTCCATTTTCACAATGGTGAAGACCAGCTGCCTGAGATGGTCAGAAAGCTGCTATCAAACTTCAAAGGGGTATAAGGCAATCTCCAAAGATCTTTGGTTTCCTGTGTCTACAGTTTGCAATAATGTTGAAGTTTTCTGCTCATGGAACTGTCAAGAACCTCCTAGGGCGTGGTGGGAAGAAGAAAATTTTCATTAAAGAAGTCTTCAAAGGTTAGTGCAAACTGTTGTAAAAACACTATGTACAACAGCTTAACAGTGACCTAGAGCAATCTGGAATGGTGGTTTCAACTTGCACCATGCACCATACTTCAAAGGACTTCATGGGTGAAGGGCAAGGAGGACCCTACTGCTCAAAGACAGACCTAAAAAGGCATGCCTGATCTTTTGCCCAAACCCACCTTGAGAAACCACAATCCTTCTGAAAAATTGTTCTGTGGACAGATGAATCAAAATTTTAGCTCTTTGGCAATGCAGACCGGCAATACATTTACAGACAAAGAAATGAAGCTTATAAGGAAGAAAACATCTTTCCTACAGTTAAATATGGTGGAAGTTCCATAATGTTGTGGGGCTTTTTTGCTGCCCTAGGAACTGGAGGCATGGAAAGTATTAAAGGAATCATTAAGTCAGAGGACTACCAAGAAATTTTGGAGCGACATGTGCTACCTAGTGTCAGAAAGATAGATCTAGGTTGAAGGTCAAGGGTCCTCCAGCAAGACAGTGACCCAAAACATACATCCAAATAAACAAGAGTGGTTAAAAAGGAACAAATGGATTATTTTAAACTGGCCAGCAATGAGTTCTGATCTCAGTCCAATCGAGAACCTTTGGAAAGAGCTGAAATCTGCGTTTGGTAAAAGGAATCCTGAAAACATTCATGAGCTGGAACAGATCGCAGTTGAAGAGTGGGAGAAACTAACAGCAGACAGATGTACAAAACCTATAGCTGGCTACAAGAAATGTTTGGAGGCTGTCATCACTGCCAACAGTTGTACAACCAAATATTACTGAAGGGTGCCATTACTCCTGTCCAAGTTATTTTTTTGGGGGTGGGGGTATCTCAGAAATTACTATGTCTAAGTTATACAGACTTTTTTTTTTATTGTTGTATACCTTTGAACTTACTATTAAAATACTATGATAACATACAGTTGGAATATTTCCAATTATTTCTCAAGATATTGTACACAACATACCTAAAATGCAATGGTGTCAATAATGCTGACCACAGCTGTAGTGAATGTCAGTTAAGTTGAGGTTATTCTTTTGACCCAGCAATTTCTTTCTTTTACTTCAGTAAGATTCAGCCTCTCCTGGGGCATATGGTGATGATGTATGAAAACAATGCAATGTGCGCCTTCAAGTTGTTAAAGCTGTTAGTGTAGCTGGGTTTAAAAAAAGGTTTGGATAAGTTCCTGGAGGACAGGTCCATAAGCCATTATTAAAAGGGACCCAGGATATCACCTCTGTCTTTTGGGGAAACTGCTAGGTACTTATGACCTAGATTGGCCACTATTGGAAACAGGATACTGGGCTTGAAGGACCTTGGTCTGACCCAGTATGGTATATCTTCTGTTAAGTCAATGCTGACTCCTGGCTACCCACCAGCTCCTGGGTTTTCTTGGCAGTGTGACCGAAAGTAGATTGACAAGCCCTTCTTCCTAAGCGATGGAGGGTTAAGTGACTTGCCCAAGGTCACAAGGAATGCCACAGGAAATCAAACCTTGTTCTCTGGGTTACCAAGCCAGTGCTTCTAAACACTAGGCTACTGCTCCACTCCAATGTGATAGGAACTACTACTAGTCATTCATTTTGACTGTTTGTTCGGTATACCCTCTCCCATCTAGTTCAGCCATTGCATAGACAGTCCTTAACAGGATTAGCAGACGGAACAAGTGAGAGGGGGAGCTAGGCTTTTGTGTGTGTGTGGCCGGGGGGGGGGGGGAGAGGGGGGTGTTGTATCCCTTGTCCCCAATTAAATGACTACAGTGGAAATGAAACACAGACACTGAAAATGACAGAAGATAGACCCTATGGCTTATCCATTCTGCCCATTCATATCAAAAACTAAGTTATTCATCCCATGTGTTCTTAAATTCAGATAGTCCTTGTCTCCATTACTTTTGCTGGGGAGCTATTCTGTATATCCACCACTTTCTCACCTTCATCCTATCTTCCTTGTTCCAGAGCTTCTTTTCAATTGAAAAACGTTTGACTCCTGTGCATTTATGCCATGGAGATATTTAAATGTCTAATCTCCTGCTTTTCTTCCAAAGTACACATATTGAGATCATTATCTATCCATCCTATGCTTTAAGATGAGGACGACTGACTGTTAGTCTCACTGTACAGACTCCAGCCTATTTATCTTTTTGAAGGTTGCAGTCTCCAGAATTGCACAGTATACTCCAAATGAAGTCTCACCAGAGATTTATATGGAAGCATTATTTTATTTATTTACATTTCTTTTATACTGCGCTATTCGGCATCAGTGCGGTTTACATCCAACAAAATCACTAGAACAACAAGTTGTTCTGAGTATACAGAGAACAGGGACCGAAACTTGGATAACATGGGGGTAACTATATACATGGAGGAATCATAACATTACATATTACATAACATTCCATATTATCACTTCCTTTTTTTCTGATGGCCATTCCTCTCCCTGTGTATCCAAGCATCCTTCTGGCTTTTAGTGTCTGTTCATTTCTACCTGTTTGATTACCTTATAATCATCAGATATGATCACCCCCAGGCCTTGTTCTTCCATTCACAAAAGCACTTCACCCCCTATACTTTACCACTCCTTTGTGTTTTTGCAAGCCAAATGTATGATTCTGCATTTTTTAACATTAAATCTCAGCTGCCAAATTTTTGACCTTTAGGCTTCACTAGATCCCTCCATTTATTTGCAAAACATTTAATATACTTCACATAGGTTGAAACAATCTTTTGATGGTTTACAATGATAAGAACATAAGAAATGCCTTACTGGGTCAGACCAAGGTTCATCCTGTTTCCAACAATGGCCAATTCAGGCCACAAGTACCTGGCAGATTCCTAAAGAGGCACACAGGTTCCACAACGCTTGTCCCAGGGCAAGCAACGTATTTCCCAGGTCCTCTTTAATAATGGTTTATGGACCTTTCCTCCAGAAACTTGTCCAAACCTTTTTTTTTTAACCCAGCTACACTAACATCTTTTACTATGTACTGTGGTAAGGAATTCGAGTTTGATTATATGTTGAGTAAAAAAAATATATTTTCTTATTCTTAAATGGGGTTGCATTGTAGCTTCATTGTGTGTCCCCTACTCTTTGTACTTTTTGATGATGTAAACTACTGATCTACGTTTATCCATTCCACTCCATTCATTAATTTTTAGACCTCCATCGTATTCCCCCTCAGCCTTCTCTTTTCCAAGTTGAAGTGCCCCAACCTTTTAAGTGTCTCCTCATAGGGGTATCCTTCCATTCCCTTTACCATTTTTGTTGCTCTTCTTTGTACCTTTTCTAATTCAGCTATATCCTTTTTAAGATGGTCAGAATTGTACACAGTATTCAAGGTGCAATCGTACCATAGAAATCCTTTGTTTTATTCTCCGTTCCTTTCCTTATGATTCCTAGCATTCTATTTGCTTTCTTGGCTGCCACTGCACACTGGGCAGAGGGTTTCAACTCATTATCCACGATGACACCTAAATCTTTTTCCTGGGTGATGGTTTCTAAGGTGGTACCTTGCATTGTGTAACCATAGTTTGGGTTGTCCTTTTCTAAGTGCATAACTTTGCACTTGTCCATATTAAATTTAATTTGCCATTTGGATGTCCAATTTTTCAAAGTCCTTTTGCGTTCTAACAACTTTGAATAATTTTGTGGTGTCTGCAAATCTGATCACCTCATTCATTCATTCCTATTTCCAGGTCATTTATGAATGTTAAAAAGCAGCAGGCCCAGCACAAATCCCTGGGGTACTGCACTAATAACCTTTCTCCATTGAGAAAATTGGCCATTTAGCCCTACTCCCTGCTTTCTATCTTTTAATGAGTTCTCGATCTACAATAGTACACTGCCTCCAATTCCATGACTCTTTAATTTTGCCAAGAGTCCTCTCATAAGGGATCTTGTCAAAGGCTTTCTGAAATTCCAGATATACTATATCAACCGGCTTACCTTTGTCTACATGTTCATTCAAACCTTAAAAATATAACAGACTAGTAAGACAAGACTTTCCTTGGCTAAATCCATGTTGGTTTTCTCCCATTAAACCATGGCTATCTGTGGTCAGTAGTTTTAATCTTTATAATGGCTTCTACAGTTTGCCCGGTACTGATGTCAGACTCACCGATCTGTAGTTTCCTGGATGACTCCTGGAATCCTTTTTAAAAATTGGCATTACATTGGCCACTTTCCAATCCTTAGGTACTACAGATGATTTTAATAATGGTTCACAGATTACTAATAGGTCTGCAGTTTCATATTTCAGTTCTTTCAATACCCTTGGATGTATATACCTTCTGGTCCATGTAATTTGCTACTCTTCAGTTTATCAGACAGTTGTAATACATCCTCCCGGTTTTTAGATATTTCTTTCAATCTTCCGATATATCCCCTTTATATACCATTTCAGGCATGGGTAACTTCCCTACATCATTTTCAGTAAAGACCAAAGTAAAGAATTTGTTTCGTCTCTCTGCTATGCTTTCCTCCCTCAGTGCCTCTTTTACCCCTCCTATCATCTAATGGTCTAACTGACTGTCTCACAGGGTTTTTTTGCTACGAATGTACTTGAAAAGTTTTTATTATGTGCATTTGCTTCCATGGCAAGTTTCTTTTCAAATTCTGTGTCCTGCATCTAACTTGCCAATGCTTATGTTTCCAGTGTTCTTCATTAGGCTCCTTTTTCCATTTCCTGAAGGATGCTTTTATGATAACAGCCTCTCTGGCATCTCCTTCATGCCATGCTGGCAGCTTTTTGGCCTTCCACTTTTCTTAAAGCATGGAATACATCTGGTCTGAGCTTCCAAGATAGTACTTTTAAACAATGCCCATGCTTGATGTAAATCTTTAACCTTTGCAGCTTCTCCTTTTAGTTTTTTTCTTAATTATTTTCCTCATTTTATCATAGTCTCCCTTTTGAAAGTTAACAGGTAGTACTGTGGATTTCCTTGCCATCTTTCTTCCATTTATTAAATCAAATGCGATCATGCTATGATCACTATTGCCAAGTGGCCCAACAATCTTCTCTTGCACCAGATCCTGTGTTCCACTAAGGGCTTGGTCCAGAATAGCTTCCCCTCATGTCAGTTCATGAACCAGCTGCTCCAAGAAAGTTATTTCATCTAGAAACTGTCTCTCTAGCATGTCCTGCTGTGACATTGACCCAGTCGATACCAGGGTAATTGAAATCACCTATTACTGTGTTGTAAATGTTATTAGCTTCCCTGATTTTCTTTTAGCATTTCATCATCTATCTGTTCATTCTGGCCAGGCGGTCGATACACACGCCCACTGCCATCGCCTTCCGCTTTTTACATGGAACTTCTATCCATAGAGATTCTACAATGTGTTTTATTTCCTGCAAAATTTTAATCCTATGCTACTCAATACTCTTTCTAAAATAGAGCGCAATCCTCCACCAATTTGATCTATGCTATCATTGCGATGTAGTTTATACCCAGGTATCAGTGTCCCATTGGTTATCCTCCTCCCTTCCACCAGGCCTCTGAGATGCCAATCATATCTAACCTTTCATTTAGTGCTCTCCCTACTTATTTTTTAGACTTCTAGCATTTGCATTCAGGCATTTTAGTGGTTGTATTGTATTCATATTAATCTGGTTATCAGTTGATAGAGGTAATTTGGAACCTTTCAGCTCTGTACTGAAGGACATCCGAGTTACTTTTATCTTTATTGCAGTCTCTGTCAGGATGTCCTAACTTCCCTGTTTTGCTAACGTCCTTCATAGAAACATGATGGCAGAAAAAGACCAAATGGCCTCTCTAGTCTGCCCTTCCATATCAACCACTACAACAGTCTCCTTTTTTTCCTTAAGAGATCCTCTGTGTTTGTCCCATGCTGTTTTGAATTCAGATACTGTCCTCATCTCTACCACCTCCACTGGGAGACTATTCCCCGCATCTACTACTTTTTCTGTAAAGAATATTTCCGCATATTACTCCTGAGTCTATCCCCTTTCACTCTCTTCCTATGTCTCCTCGTAGCAGAGCTTGCTTTCAATCGCTTGCATTTATGCCACAAGTTTTTAAACATCTGTCCTATCACCTCTAGCCTGCCTTTCCTCTAAAGTATACACATTAAGCTCCTTAAGTCTGTCCTCATGTGTTTTAGTAGCAACCCTCTGCACAGACTCCAACTTGTTTATATCCTTTTGAAGGTGCAGCCTCCAGAATTGCACACAATACTCCAAATGAGGTCGCACCAAAGACTTATATAAAGGCACTATCACTTCCTTTCTTCTGCTGGCTATTTGTCTCCTTATGTACCCAAGCATCCTTCGAGCTTTCGCCGTCGCCTTTTCTACCTGTTTAGCTACTTTAAGATCATTGGACACAATCACACCTAGGTCCCGCTCTTCCTTTGTGGACAGAAGTATTTCACCCCATATACCATATCACTCCCTTGGATTGCTGCAGCCCAAATGCATGACCTTGCATTTTTTTTTAACATTTAAATCTCAACTGCCAAATTCTAGACCATTGTTCAAGCTTAGCTAGATCTCTCCTCATGTTATCTACACCTTCCTGGGTGTCTACTCTGTTGCAGATTTTGGTATCATCTGCAAAGAGGCAAACCTTACCCAACAGCCCTTCCGCAGTATCACTAACAAAGATTCAGACCAAGGGCAGGTCCCTGGGGCACACCACTGGTGATCTCCTTCTCCTCAGAGTGAGCTCCATTTACCTGTACCCTCTGCTGCCTCCCACCCAACCAATTTTTTTTTTTTTTTTAAGGGGCGATCTAAGGGGCGTGATTCAAGGGGCAGGACACGCCCCTTTGGCGCCCCTTCGGCGCATCTGAGAAGCCGAGACTATCATTGTTTATTGCCATGGGGAAACGTAAAGTTAAAGTAATTGCTAAATCTGGAGCTAAGGCCCAAGGAGATAAAGTAGTGGGGCCCATGGATAAACATTTGATCTCCCAGCTATCTGCTGCATCGTCGCCTGAGGGAGTCTCGTTGAGCCCCCATTCCAGGACACCACCGCCTTTTCCTCTCCCACCCCTTTCATCTACGGTGTTGGAGTTGTCTCCGGAATTTGTTCCACCTATGCCACAACCTGTTTTGCCAGGGAATTTAGAAGGGGACAACCAGGAGTCCAGGTTCTGGTGAGGTAACTCTAAAGGATATTTGGACTGCTATTAATGGCATTGATATGCATTTAACTGCCACTGTGTCTTCCCTTTGTAAATTTACCTCTGATGTTGTCAGTAAAATGCAAAGTACTGATAAGCAATTGGGTGCTATTACTAGATCATTGGCAAAGACAGATTCTCAACTCCAGTCTTGTTTGGAAAATAATTGTGCCTTGATTCGGGACATTTCGTCCTCTAGTTATCGTTTAGAGATGCTTGAGAATCAGTCTAGGGCCAAAAATCTACGTTTCCTAAATTTTCCTGTTACCCACCTGATATTTTACTTAAGAAATATCTTACTGAAGTGTTAAGGTTAGATGGGAACATTGAGGCTGCATATCTGTAGTATTTGCCTTTGCGATCTTCGCCTCCTATAACTCAGGATGAGGATGACGCTTCTCCTCCTTTAGATGTAATGGCAGGTCAGGACCTTACTGCTTTTTTAGAAGACTCTGCAGATATTATTTCCAAACATAATACTTTAGTTGTTACTTTTGGTTCTGAATTTACTAAAATGAGTGTTCTTCGTGCCTGTTTCAAATATCGGGAGTCCCTTTTCTGTGGTCAAAAGCTGCAAGTTTTCCCGGATGTAAGCAGGGCTACCCAGGTCCGGCGTAGGCAGTTCCTGGCGTTAAAATAGCGTGTGTTGGCTGTAGGAGCTTTCTTCTATTTAAAATTTCCTTGCAGGTGTGTAATTACTTTTGAGGGGCAGTCCTCTGTGTTTACAGATGTGACCCAACTTAAGTCTTTTTTGAATCAAAAGGAGGTAGTTAAGGGTTCGGGTGGTGAGATTACTGGTCCCCATAGTGGAGTTTGATACTTCTGTTTTCCTTATTTTCTCTTTTTGGATACTGGGTAATGTTCTCCCTTGATGTGGTATGCTTTTGTGATGTATAATTTCTTCTTGAATATTGTAAAGATTTGGATGATTGTATTGCTTTATTTTTTTCTGTTTGTTATTCAAGAAAACTTAAATAAAAATTATAAAAAAAAAAAATTATCATTTCTTATATACCGCCTTTCATGATATCAAGGCGGTTTACATTGAACAAACTGAAATTACATTGAACAGGGCATTATAACTTGGAGATAACTATTTTGCAGGGAACATGGGCAATGGCGGGTTAAGCCCAAGACCCCAAGGAGCACCTGTGGGACTAGAAACCCCAGTCCTTCCGGCCCAAGGTTTCTGTCCTCTAGTGGGATTTGAACCTCTAGTGGGATTTGTTTGGGGTGGTCTTTCCCATAGGACTGTAATATCAGAGCGTGATCTTCTCCCTTCTCCTCCCCCCCCCCCCCATGCCCCCTTCCCTCTCCTCAACCACTCCTTAACTCTGTTTAGTGCCACAACCTTCCTGGTTGTTAGACAGGGGCATGGCTTCCTCTGGAACCTACCACTAGATGTCACCATTGCATGAGAAACTCCAGGCAATTCATAGAACTAGGTGTGCTGAGGAGCAGAAGCCATGTTTGGGATTGATGCAAGGCTTTCTGTGTGGGAACTTAAAGCATTGCCATTGGGCTGGATTCAGAAGAGCCACTAACAAATTTTTAGAAAGAATAACTTTACAATGAATGATATATTTGCTCATAGGGTCATTGACTCATTGGTTGGAAGAGAAGAGAATTTAATTGCTCCTTAAATCTAGTCATGTGTTAAACTCCTGTTATGCTGCTACATTGTATAGTTGCCTGTTTGGTAATGAGCAATGCCCTGTATCTTTTTAGTGTTTTGGGGAAGGTAAAAAAAATACTTGTTTGTGGTGTTCTATCTCTCCCTGCCCCCCTGGTCCTCTTATTTATTTATTTACATTCTCTTATATACCGTGCTATTCTGCATCAGTGCGGTTTACATTGAACAAACTGAAATTACATTGAACAGGGTATTATAACTTGGAGATAACTATTTTACAGGGAACATGGGCTATGGAGGGTTAAGTGGCTTGCCCAAGACCACAAGGAGCACCTGTGATACTGACATGACAGCAGAGGGCAAACGCAATTGAAATATTAAAGTTGTTGGGGGAGCTTCAGTGACTGCTGACAGTACTAGCAGATCTACCTTGCCCTGGAAAGAATCCCCTGAAACCCTTCTTAAATCTACTTTTCTCATTCCCTTTGCTGTGCACACTGTAGTTTGTTTCCTGTCTGGTGCTGGCTGATTGGCTCATTAAGTGGCTGAGAGTGCACACTTGCACGCATTTAAGCAGCTCCTGTATCTCTTCTCCATCTGCTGAGACTCCCTCTGGAAATTAGCATATATTGGAAACTAGCATATATTGGAAACTGCTTATGCCCTGGTATATAGAGCATATTCATTGTAGATATCCTGAAAACACAGTTGGCTGTAGACTGAAGTTCATGCAGCAGGACTCTTAAGTGCCACTACAGGGCTATGTATGTCTTGTAGTACTACAGTATATGAGTAGTTAGTAGTAGGGGTTCCTTCAATATCTTAGCTTTTGGCCTGAATACAGATTGTGAATACATATTAATATATTACCTCCAAAGCTATGTTTTCAAGGATTTATCTAGATATTGCTTTTACCATGTCAAAAACTTTTGTGGTGTCTAAGCTCAGTCATAGAGTTCTTGTATATTGTTTTTGCTTTTGTGTAGTGTATGGTATTTTTCTGCCAAGGTAGAGAATACTGTTTTTCTTTTCCTTACATTTATAGGCAGCAGAAGTTGGTTGAGAGGGAAAAAAGAACAGCTGAACAGCAAAGGAAAAAAATGGAAAAAGAAGCACAAAGGCAAATGAAAAGAGAGCAGAACAAAATTGGTGTGAAGCTATCCTAACGCCTGCTGTGTGGCTGTGACCATGACAGCCAGCTGGAGATTAGGTTCAGCAGCCCTACCTACCTACTGCTTTAAAAAGCATTTTTAGAACAGAAGCAACGTTCAGACTTACCTGGAAACCCAAATTCTCCCATATTGGAATAATTTGTATTCTGGATTAAGAAGAGTCCTATCCAATCTGGGATCATGTTTCCTGCAATATTCACATTTCCAGGACCTTTGTGACACAAAAGCAGTGGTTATTGTGGCGAGATTGTTGCCATAGGGACTCGCCTCTCTGTCGAGGGTTGCGCACTTAATACAAAAATGGGTGTAAATATTGTAACTCAGTGGTGGAAATTCTTCTGTTATTCTTTCCAGACTTGTCTGTAATACTTTAACAGATTTTTTTAAATGCTTTAAGTTAAAAATTAAAAGAAAAGTGTGGCTGCTTTCATGTTTAGGTGCTGATTTTAAGAGTTATGGTGGGGCGACTTTACAAAGGATTATTTACACATAGATAACAGTATATGTGTGTAAAATATGGTTTATAAAATTCTCCAGGAACACAGCAGGAAGTCTGTCCTCATGTATGGGTGATGTCTGTGCCAACAGAGCCTGTGCAGAGCATTTCCCCAGCTTTCAAAGAAAGCCTTTGGGACATGCTACTATGCATGTGTGGTCTGCTTCCTGCCCAACTGTGCCATCTTGCTCAGTCTCCTTTTTTCCCCGCAGAGCCCAATTGATGTCTGTCTAGTTTTCCCTGGAAGAAATCCTTGCTATGTTCTTAAAAATGAGCTGTTTCCGGTTTGTGTACTGGTTCCCCTTCCAGCCATGAACTGGGTGCTGTTCTTGGCTCCTTCCCCCCCCCCCCCCCCTTTTTTTAATTTTTTGAATAAGGCTCGTCTCGACCGGCGTTTGTGTTCTTTTTCACCCAGGGGTCATTGGCCCCGGCCAGGTGTTTCCCCACCATGTCCCCCAGTGGAATAAAAAAATGTGACCACTGCAGTCAAACCATGTCTCGTCACAGACCCCTATGACTGCTGCCTACCTTGCCTGGGACTGAAACATGATAGCACCTCCTGCGACGTGTGCCAGGCCATGACTCCTAAAACCAATAAAGTTTGTAGTTGCAGGAGAAACTGATCTCCAGGAACAGGCAGGAATGTAGTCTTCTCATATGGGGTGATGTCGGTACCAAAGGAGGCTGTGCAGGAACGCTCCCCAGCATCCTATAGGAAAGATTTTGGGAGCATCTCACTGTGCTTGCGTAGCTGCCTTCCTGCCTTTCCAGCTGTCCGCCTTCACTTCTTTGTTTTTCATGGAGCCAACAGGAAGCAATTCCTGTCACCGCAGAAAATTCATCCTTTGTTATTTTTTGTCGCGTGTGCCTTCCCGTTGACGCTGGTACTGATCCCCATTGGTGCTTGCTTTCTTTCTTTAAAAAAAAAAAAAAAGAGAATCTTCTATGACTGAAAGAATTTTCATTCCTTCAGGCGCATTGACTCCATCTTAGGTTTAGACCTCCCTTTTTGTCACAGACAAAATGGAAAAACCTTCCATACGTCCTATTCTTAAAAACTCCTCACTCGATCCCTCAGTCCCTGCTAGCTATCGTCCTGTTTCTAATCTGTCCTTTCTCTCTAAATCGTTGGAGAAGTTTGTTTTCGCTCAACTTTCTCATCACTTGGATTCCACGAATTTCCTGCACCCTCGCCAATTTGGGTTCCGACGGGGTCACAGTGTTGAGACAATTCTTTTAGCTTTCACAAACGCTTTACATGTAGCACATGAATCTGGTGACATCTCGGTGGCGGTTGCTTTGGATCTTTCAGCTGCTTTCGACCTGGTGGACCATTCCCTTCTTCTACACCGCCTGCGGGATGCGGGTCTCTGCAGTACAGTTCATCACTGGTTTCACTCTTTTCTCTCCTCACGCTCCTGTGCAGTCACTTCCTCTCTGCCCTCCACTTCTCCCTCAGATTCTCACCCTCTTCCCTGTGGGGTTCCCCAGGGCTCAGTTCTCGCCCCTCTTCTCTTTAACCTTTTCCTAGCCCCTCTTGCCTCTCTGATCCAGCAATTCGGTATCTCTACATTTTTCTATGCTGACGACATTCTTCTTCTGTTTCACACTTCTCCCTCTTGTCCAGATCTCTCACCCCTTAACGCCTGCCTCGCAGCTGTGGCGGACTGGTTGACCCTTAACTGTCTTCACCTGAATCTCACCAAGACTGTGGCTATTTGGTTTTCCCATGGTAGTCCCCCTCCATCACTCGCCCCTTCTTTTTCTGGCACTCCTGTTCCCTTGGTCTCCACTTTTCGGTATTTGGGGGTGCACTTTGATTCAGATTTATCTTTTCACTCCCACATCTCTCAGGTCACTAAAACCTCTTTCTTCGTCAGATTCGCTCGGTTCGTCCTTTTCTTTCCCCCTCTGCTCTTGTTACTCTAGTACTTTCTTTAGTCATATCCCGTGTAGATTTTGCCAATTCTCTTTTCACTGGTCTGCCTAAGAATCGTCTATCCCGTCTTCAACGCATGCAGAACACTGCCGCACGCCTTGTCACTCATTCCTCCCTCTGTGATCATATAACTCCCATACTATTTCACCTCCACTGGTTACCGGTATCTTCGTGCTATGTTCAAATTACTGACCCTGGTTCACAAAGCCTTTCACGACAGCACTCCCCAGTACCTCACGGATCTCCTCTTTTTTCACTCCCCTAAACACACTCCCTGCTCATTTCACCTTAATCGTCTTACCCTCCCTTCCCCCTCCCGAGCTCACCTTCAGTCTACCCGCTCTACCGCTTTCTTCTTCGCTGCACCCACCCTTTGGAATGCCCTTCCGTCTTCCCTCTGTTTAGAACCCCAACACTCTGCTTTCAAACGAGACTTGAAGACTCATCTGTTCTCTTTAGCTTTTGATGTTCCCTCTCCTTTTATGTGACTTCTTCCTTCCCCCTACCTTTTGTTTGCTCTTAGGTCTTCTTCTTCTCTTTCTTCTCTTTCTTCTCATGCCCTGTTTGTCTGCTTTCCCTTTCAATCTGTCCTGTAACATTGTACATTTCTTTTCCTTTCCGCTGACTTTTTAGCCGCCTTTTATTGAATTTTAAATTGTACACCGCCTTGGTTTTTGTAGAAAGGCGGTTTTTATCAAATAATAAACATAAACATAAAGAAGTGTTCCAAATGTGGCAGTACCATTTCAGCCACAGACACCCATGCTGGTGCCTAAAATGCTTAGGACCGGATCATCAACTGTCAGAATGTGCTCTTTGTAGGAAAATGACAAAGAGAGGCCTACAGAATCGAGCTGGAAAGCTGGGCACCCTCTTTGCCTCTGATGCAGTATTTTTAGCATTGTCGTCATTGAAAGCTTCATCTTCCTCCCAAGGATCTTGGGTATCAAAACCTAAGTCTTCATCAAAGACTGGCCAGCCCTCCAAGGGTAGATCTAAGTATAGAGATGCCTCGAGCATTGCCTTGGAGGGGGACACACCAGCCAAAGAACCCTGGCGGGAGGACCTTCCCTACAAAGCCTTAGTGGGGTCCCAGGATACTTCAGAGGCCTCCACCTGGGAGAGCTCCTGGTGCCGTGCTCAGGGATCGTGGCCTGCAATTCTGGTACCGATACCCGAGCATCAGCAAGCTCCATGGATCAATGTATCCTGGCCATCGAGCAGAGCTTAGCGGCTTTATTGGTGGTCTCTGTACCAGTAAAACCTTTACAGTCCATTCTGCAAGCATCAGTGCGAGCTCTAGTACCGACACAACCTGCATTGACTTTTATGCTGCTTACCATGCCATCGCCCATGCCAGCTCTCAAATCCGTTTCCAGTACCAAAGTTCCGGCAATGCAAGCCTCAGCTACCGGTTTTGATTGGTACTGAGTACATGCAGAGTGGGAACACCCTGCCCGTCGATACTTTGTTGTCTGATTCTGATTTGTCGGATGATGAATCGGCCAGTACCCGGGACATGAGAACTATCCCGGAAGACCCATCTCCGTCTCCACAACGTTGTATGTCCCCTCCAGAGGATATGTATTTTCAAGATTTTATTCATGATGTTGCTCGGGGTCTGTCCATAAATGATGTCTGAGAGAGCCTAGGGCCGAAGAACTTGAAATTCTTCAATACCCTACAGCCCCGAAGGAGGCTGCTACATTCCCTATCCATCGCATATTTCACAACCTTATGCTTCATATGTGGGAGACACCCCTTACCATCTCTCCACATGCCTGATGACTTGATACTGGGTACCGGACTGTCCTGGTTTTCAAAAGATGCAATTGCCACACCATTCCATGGTGATGGAATCGGCAGTGTGCCAAATAGAGTGCTAAGACGCATTCCTTGAACCCTCCAGGTAGGGAATTGAGAGCCCTTGATGCCTTTGGTCAACATTGTTTTCAGGCCTCCATGTTAACAGCCAGGATCAGTTCCTACATACTCTATATAGAAACATAGAAATATGATGACAGAAAAAGACCACATGGCCTATCTAGTCTGTCCTTCCATATCAACAACTACAGTCCCCTCTTTTCCTTTAGAGATCCTCTGTGTTTGTCCCATGCTTTTTTGAGTTCAGATACTGTCCTCATCTCTACCACCTCCACTGGGAGACTATTCCACGGATCCACCACTCTTTCCGTAAAGAAATATTTCCGCATATCACTCCTGAATCTATCTCCCTTCACCCTCATCCCATGTCCCCTTGTAGCAGAATTTGCTTTCAATTGAAAGAGTCTCTCCCCATGTACATTTATGCCACGGAGGTATTTAAACATCTGAATCATATCACCCCTATCCTGCCTTTCCTCTAAGGTGTACATATTAAGATCCTTAAGTCTGTCCTCATATGCTTTATAATGAAGACCACTAACCATTTTAGTAGCCATCCTCTGTACTGACTCCATCCTGTTTATATCCTTTTGAAGGTGCGCTCTCCAGAATTGCACACTACTCCAAATGAGGTTGCACCAAAAACTTGTACAGATGCACTATCACCTCCTTTTTTTCTGCTAGCCATTCCTCTCTGTATGTACCCAAACATCCTTCTAGCTTTTAAGATCATCAGAGACAACCCCACCTAGGTCCTGCTCTTCTTTAGTGGCCAAAAGTACTTCACCCCCTATGCTATATTGCTCCCTTGGATTGCTGCAGCCCAAATACATGACCTTACATTTTTTTAACATTAAATCCTAGCTGCCAAATTCTAGACCATTCTTCAAGCTTAGCTAGATCCCTCCCTCATGTTATCTACACCTTCCTGGATGTCTACTCTATTGCAGATTTTGGTATCATCTGCAAAGAGGCAAACTTTACCTGACAGCCCTTCTGCCATATCACTAACAAAGATGTTAAAAAGAATCGGACCAAGGGCAGATCCCTGGGGCACACCACTGGTAACATCCTTCTCCTCAGAGTGAGCTCCATTTACCTGTACTCTGTTGCCTCCCACCCAACCAATTTCTAACCCAAGCAGTAACTTTAGGGTCCATCCCTAGGGTGCTCCATTTGTTTATAAGTCGCCTGTGAGGAACAGTGTTAAAGGCTTTACTGAAATCTAAATACACCACATCTAGGGCCCTCCCTTGGTCCAACTCCCTGGTCACCCAGTCAAAGAAATCAATCAGATTTGTCTGACAAGACCTGCCTCTGGTGAATCCATGCTGCCTCGGATCCTGTAAACCGCTGGACTCCAGAAACCTCGCTATTTTCTCTTTCAGCAGCGTTTCCAATAATTTACTCACCACCGAAGTTAAACTAACCGGCCTGTAGTTTTCAACCACATCCTTACTTCTGCTTTTCTGTAAAGGCACCACATGAGCCTCTCTCCAGTCCTTTGGCACCACTCCTGACTCCAACGAGGCATTGAAAAGGTCAGTCAGTGGAGCTGCTAGAACGTCCCCAAGTTCCCTCAGTATTCTAGGGTGTATCCCACCCAGTCTCATCGCTTTGTCTACTTTAAGTTGAGCTAGTTTCTCACGAACAGACTTCTGAAGATTGTTTTTATTTATTTATTTTATTTATTAGCAAGCTATACCACCCATACCAGAGTGTCAGAGCGGTGTACAAAGAAAAACATAATGGCTACTAGAAAAGAAAAGGAGGAAAAGAGCGCCAATGGGTTGATAGGAAAGCAGTAGTGAAAGAATGAAGAGAGGACAGAAAGGAGCAGAGTTAAACGCAGAAGTGGGGGGAGTACCAGGGGGTGGGAGTGACAGGGTGAGGGGAGATGGAGGCAGTGTGTGATATCAGGACCATCGTGATAACGGGGAGATCAAAGGCCTGGGAAAAGAGATGCGTTTTCAGTAAAGCTTTGAAACGAGGAAAAGAGGGTTCGGTGTGGAGAGTGTGGGAGAGAATTCCATGGGGCAGGACTTAGGAAAAAGAAAGCTGAATGACGAGTGAGTTCGAGATGTGCTTGGGATGGGGAAGGAAGAAAGAGACAGTTGCTATGAACAGAGCGGAGGAGGCGAGGAGCGGACTGGTGGTAGATAAGATCTGATAAGTACTGGGGGATGCCTTTGTGAAGAACTCTGAGTTATGATGAGGTATTTATAGATAAATCGGAACTTAATGGGGAGCCAGTGAAGGGTGAAAAGACAAGGGGTGATATGATCGAAGGGGGAGGAGTGGGTGTTCAAGATGTCCCTCGTTTCTGTTCCTGTTTGTGGGTGTTTTCTGAGGTTCTGCTCCTGGTTCTTCATCTGTGAACACAACAGAAATATTTGTTAAACTATTTCGCTTTATCCTTATCAGCTTCTACATATTTCTCCCCTTCACCTTTGAGTCTTACAATACCACTTTTGCACTTCCTCTTCTCATTAATATATCTGAAAAATGTCTTATCCCCCCATTTTATTGCATTGACTATTGCCTCCTCTTTTTGAATCTTTGCTTTCCTGACTACTTTGCTAGCTTCACTAAGTTTTTTTTTTTCCAAATATAGATGCCTGTCTTCCTTTCTCTGATCTCTTGTATTTCATGAAGGCCTCCCTCTTTTTCTTCACCTTTTCAGCTACTTTTGAAAGCCATAGCAGTCTCCTTTTCCTTTTTCCTTTTATTTACCATTTTAACAAAGGTTGGTTGCCCTTAAAATATCCCCTTTCAGTTTTGCCCACTGCTTTTCTACAACCGCCCAGCTGTTCCCATCCTGCTAACGACTCCCTGAGGTGTATTGGCCCATCTTGGCAAAGTTAGTCTTCCTAAAGTCTATATGGGTATGTTCCTTAGGTGGCTAAGGATTTGGAATTAATGGCTCCTCTTCTCCCCGATGACAAGAGAGCAGATTATCTCACCCTTGTTGTAAAGCATGCTCAGAATGTTTCAAAGTTTAACAGGGCAACTTTTAACTGTTTTGAGTGCATCAGTAGAACTTCATTTATCTGCATCGGTGCACGCAGGATTGCTTGCCTCCAAGCATCAGATCTTGAACGATGGGTTCAGATGAACTGGGCAATATCCCTTGCACTGGTGAAAACCTTTTTGGCAAGGATTAGCAGGACAAGGCTTCTTGGAATCTGAGACCACCACTCTTAATAGGCTATCTAGATCTACTGATACCCAGCTAGGAAAAAAGCAGCAAAGAAAGCTTTTTTTTTTTGAATAAGTACTAGCCTTCTTACACCCCTGCTGTACAGTATCAACACCATGTTCTTCAGAAGGGGCAGCAGCCATCAATGCAGCAAAAGTAGGCTCAGACTCCTAAGTCATAGCCACCTCAGCAGACCCAGTCTCCTCAGGGTCTTTGACTCCTTTCTGGAGAGCATAGCCATTCTGCCTCTAGAGATTCCAGATCCCATCCATATCCCCGGCAGATTGTCACTTTGCCCACAGGTGGCATCTTATCACATCAGAGCAGTGGGCACTGTCCATGGTACTGGAGGGGTACAAGCTTCATCTATGAAGGGTCCCCCCTCCCCTGACTCCTCCAAGAAAGTTCTGCTCTCATCCCCCTCTCACTGCTTTGTTTGCTGCAAGAGGTCGCCTCCCTTCTCTTACAGGGTGCAGTAGAGGAGGTTCCACCATCCCAGCAGGGAATGGGCTTTTATTCTCCATACTTCCTCATTCCAAAGAAAACAGGAGGGTACAGGCCAATTCTGGACCTCGGAGAACTGAACAAGTATCTTCTATGGGAGAAGTTCAAAATGATCTCTCTAGGGGCCCTTCTTCCCTGTCTCCAGAGTCAGGATTGGCTTTGTTCTCTAGATCTAAAGGAGGCATATACTTAATCAGTCGCAGCACAGAAAGTTCCTATGCTTCATGTTCCAAGAGAGACATTATCAATACAGAATCCTGCCTTTTTGCCTCGCCTCTGCTCCAAGAGTCTTCACAAAATGCATGGTGATAGTAGCTGCATTCCTAAGGACTCTCGGGATATTTGTCTTCCCTTACTTAGATGACTGTCTCATTTGAGCAAACACCTTGCTAGAGGCCAGCCTTTTCCTCTCATACCATGCAGGTGCTACAACACTTGGGATGTCTAATAAATCTTCCAAGGTCCTAACTCATCCCCTCTCAAACTCTAGCGTTTATAACGGCTCTTTTAGACACTCAGCAATCAAAGGAGTTTCTGCCCCAACTCCACTGTGCTTGACTCAGCATCTCAAGCATGCCTCAAGAACTTTCTCACTGTTTGAGAAATGTTACAACTTCTGGGTCATGTAGCATCAATGGTGCATGTTCCATATGCATGCAGCTCAATGCACACTGGCTTCCCAGTGGTCTCAGGCATCGGGTCGCCTGGGAGACAAAATAATGGTCTCTACCCACCTAATCTCATCTTTCCAATGGTGGCAATTCCCGGAAAACATCCTAGTAAGGTCACCTTTTCAGATGCCAGAACATCAATTTACCATGACGATGGATGCGTCCAAATTGGGCTGCAGAGCTCATCTGGACAATCTCTCCACTCAGGGACTCCTGTATCATCAGGAGTCACAACTCCACATAAATCTGCTGGAGCTCAGAGCCATTCACAATGCTCTCAAAGTGTTCCAGGACCATCTTTAATTCTGCACATTTCTAGTCTAGATGGGCAATCAAGTAGCCATGTTCAACTTGAACAAACAGGGCGGAACAGGCTCTTGGACCCTCTGCAGCGAGGCCCTGCATCTGTGGTCTTGTCATACAGCATCATATTCACCTGCATGCGATATCTTCCGGGCAAACACAATGTCTTGGCGGACAAACTGAGTAGAGTCCTCCTACCCCCACGAGTGGTGTCTCCATGCAGAGAAAGTCACTCATATATTTCAGATCTGGGGAACCCCAGACATAGACCTGTTCGCAAGTCCTCAGAATGCCAAGCTTCCTCACGTCTGCTCCAGGACTCCTGCACCAGACAGCCAGTAGGTGGATGCTTTTTACCTCCACTGGGGGTCAAGGCTTCCTATATGCTTTCCCTCCCATTCCCCTCATTCCCAGGACTCTTTTCAAACTCCAGAGAGACGGGTGCTACATGATACTCATAGCCCCAAGCTGGCCACAACAACCATGGTATCCTCACCACCTGCGTCTGTCTCGGGCTTGACCCATAGATCCGGGGTCTGTTCGGGATCTCCTCTCTCAGGAGAAGGGGACATTGCTCCATCCCAATCTGCAGTCCCTCCATCTCATTGCATGGCTGCTGAGGACTTAGCCTTCCAGGACATTAACCTTTCCCAGGAGGTTAAGGACATCCTTTTGGCTTCTAGGAAGTCATCCACTAGGCGCTCCTACACCTTCAAGTAGCTTAGATTCGCGCTCTGGTGTTCTGAGAGGGATCTTAATCCCTTCTCAGCTCCTCTACCTATCTTCTTCTGGACTCAAAACCAATTCAATAAGAGTACACCTAAGTGCAGTTGCGGTCTCTTACATGCCCTTAGATGACCAGCCCATCTCTTCTCAGCTGCTAGTAGCATGCTTCTTGAGGAGTCTTCTATTAACCAAACCTCCCATTAAGCCTCCTCCTGTGGCATGGGATCTTAATGTTGTTTTAGGAGAGCTTCTCAAGCTGCCCTTTGAACCTCTAGCCACTACCTCACTGAAGTTTCTCACGTGGAAGGTCATCTTCCTTATTGCCCTCACTTCAGCAAGATGCACTAGTGAGCACCAGGCTTTGGTGGCTGACCCTCCTTATACACGTTTCCACCATGATAAGGTAGTCCTTAGGACCCATCCTCACTTTATGCCGAAGGTGGTCTTGCCCCTTCCATTTAAACCAGTTAGTCTACCTTCCTGTCTTTTTCCCTAGACCTCATTCCTCTAGGGCAGAGGCAACCTTTCACACTCTGGATTTAACACGTGCCTTGGCTTTTTATCTCCAGAGAACTCGAGAGCACAGAAAAGCTTTCCAACTTTTCATCTCCTTTGACTCGAGTCACCTGGGGTTGCCAGTATCCAAAGAAACACTTTCCAGGTGGATAGCAGACTGCATCTCCTTTGCTTATGAAAAGGCAGGACTCTCTCTTGAGGGTCATGTCACTGCACATAATGTTTGGGCCATGGCTGCCTCTATGGCAAGTCTATGCTCTGTAGCAATTGATGAGATATGCAAAGCAGCAACTTTGTCTTTTGTCCATGCTTTTGCTGCTTACTATTGCCTGGACAAGTACTCCTGCCAGGATGCCTTGTTTGGCCAAGCTGTTCTCCAGCATCTCTTTCAGACTTAGAATCAACTCCTACCCTCTGTCCCGAGTTTCGATATCAGACATCCTTGGAGGATACATGACCTTGGTTATACCTGTGATTCCACAGCAGACTCTGAGGTCATCTCTGGCATTTCCAAGCTAGGGAGTCCCATATGTGAAGACTACATTCCTGCTTGTTCCTGGAGATAGTGTAGTTACTCACCTGATCTCTGGGAACAGCAGGAATTTTGTCTTCACAACCCACCCTCCTCCCCTAGGAGTTGTAGGTCGTTGTCTTCTCCTTCTCTCCTTTTATCTCAGCTACAAACTCAACTGAGGGAGAGCTGGAAAGGTGGGAAGGCAGCTACGCAGGCACAGTGGGATGCTCCTAAGAGCTTTCCTATTGGATGGTAGGGAGCGTTCCCGTGTGGGCTCTGTTGGTACCGACATCCCCCCCATATGTGAAGACTAAATTCCTGATGTTCCTGGAGATCACCTGTTACAGGTGAGTAACTATGCTTTCCCCAGGTCCAATGTGGCACTGGCCTCCTCGATACTAAGCTCCAAGCCCAGCACTTCCCAAGAGGGCCAAGCTTCCTTTGAGTCCCGCAGCAACGGCTCCTCCGAGAAGACCTCAGACCCCAAGCGGAAAAAGAAAAAAATCCTTAGTCTGTTGAGATTCTATAGGAGAAATCCAATTAAAACCACCCGGACGGACTCTGACTCCAAAAAATGTCCAAGGTCCTCAGGAAGAATGCCTTAGCTGGTGGAGACCGTGCAAGGGTCCTCGAGGCCATAGTCCTCATGGAGGATGCACTTGTGAGAGTGCCAGCACCAGGCCTGAGATCATCTGTGCCCATGCCGAAAGCTGCGAAGCCGCCTGGCTTGGAATCCAGAATAGCAGCAATGGAGCAGAACATCACTGCTATCCTAGCCATGCAGCAGGCAGTGATGGCAGGTTCATCTGCCCTGATGACTGACTGGGCCCCCAACTACAGGGGATTCCCTGATCGTTGAGCTGAGCTCCAAGCGCCACCAGCCTTGGGTAAGCCCTTGGCCCCGGTTGAGGTCCTGGTCCTGTTCCTTGGGTATCCGGTCATCCCTGGCCAGTTTCTGAAACTTGGACCTCAGGTCTTCAGGAGGGCCCTGACCCTTCAGTGTGGGCCTCGAGCCAAGGAGTCGCAGGGCCTCGGACTTGTCATCCCCCTTCGACTCTGAATGGGAGAGTGACAACGAGGCCTCCCTGGAAACCAGAGGGCACCAAGATGTCCCCTCAGATCCGTCTCCCCTGGCGCCTGGGCGCCATTCTCCAGAGGACGTGGCCTTCCATGACTGTCATAGATATGGCTAGAGCCCTCTCTGTGCATACCAAGGCAGAGGACGACCCACGCGCTGAGGAGCTGGAGATCCTTCAGTTAGTCTCCACCCAAGGAACCTCTCTCAGTGCCAGTGCAGCCAGTTCTTGAGTGGCGACTGCTGTGAATGTGGGAGACACCAGCATCTGTGCCAGTGGTCAGTCGACACCAACGCCATATCCGTGTCAGGAAGGGGCCAGGGTTCCACAAGCTCCAATTTCCACATAATTCCATGGTTGTCAAGTCAACCATGCAAAAATTCAAAAGCCAGAAGACTTGTTCTTCTCTCCCCTCTGGAAAGGATGCTAGAGCCCTCAATGCCCTTGAGCGCAAGTGCTACCAGGGCTCGATGCTGGGGTGTCGAATCCAGGCCTATAAGCTATACATAGGCATGTTTTTGAAGACTGTCACTCAGGAGTTGTCTGTGTTTGCAGCGGGGCTGGCTAGGGAATCTCTTCAGCGGTTCCATGCTCTGACCTCTGGGATCAAGGACTGCTCAAAGTTCCTTTCCCAGGCGGCCTACAACTGATTTGAGTCAGTGGCTCGAGTAGCAGCAGCCGGCATCGGGGCTTGACGCCAAGTCTGGCTTCAGTCCTCTGACCTCGAGCAGTGGGTCCAGGACAAGCTGCTTGAAATCCCCTGCCCCGGTGAGAATGTCAGCAAACCCATGACTGACAAGGTGGCCGAGAGAGAAGCCGAAGTGGTGACTCGCCAGAGGCTCTCATAGGAGACCTCTTCCTTTCCCCGAAAGAAACCCTTGGGGAAAAGGGGCACTTCCAACAGAGTCACCGATACCAGCCCTTCTCAGGCCAGCAAAAGTGTTCTCACCCTAAGAGGCAGGGCAAAAGTGCCCAGAAGCCAAAGGCTCAGAAGCGCCAGGTGCCGTCTCCAGCTCAACCAAGGGGTAGCTTTTGACTCCCAGAGCAGGGCCTCCCCTCCCCTGGGAGACCCTTACCAGCCCACAGGGGGCTGCCCAGCACTCTTTGCGTACAAGTGGGACAAGGTCACCTCAGACCAGTGGGTGCTGCAGGGATACCTCCTCCACTGACAAGCACCACCCAGGTTCTTTCCAGGAGAGCCAGTGTGACCTCTCCTTCACCAGACCCTTCTGCTCTCAGAGCTCGCAGGTCTGCTCAGGAACAGTGCTGTGGAGCTTATACCCAAGCATATTTGGGGAAAGGGTTTCTACTCAAGGTGCTTTCTTGTCCCCAAAAGAACAGGGGGCCTCAGGCCCATACTAGACCTGCGAAACATGAATACGTTTCTGATGAGGGAGAACTTCAAGATGCTCTCCCTTAGAACACTGCTGCCTTACCTCCAGGGAGATTGACTCTGCTCCTTGGACCTGAAGGAATGCTTACACTCATTTCCTTCCCACAGGCAGTACTTACGGTTTGTGGTAGGAGGAGGGCATTACCAGTACAGAGTGCTGCTCTTTGGCAGCCTCACCAAGGGTCTTTACCAATTGCTTGAAAGTGGTAGCCGCTCACTTGTGCCTGCAGGGGGCTTTTGTCTTCCACTACCTGGACAACTGGCTTATCAGGTCAGGCACACCGCAGAGCATACAACCCTTCTGCTGCAGCACCTGGGGTTCATCATCAACTACCCCAAGTCCCATCTCGCTCCAGCCCAAAGTCAGGAGTTCATAGGGGCGCATTTGGACACGCTACAAGTCAAGGCCGTCCTCTCAGGGCAAGAGGGGTACAACGCCGCCGGTCAGTAGCGGCTCACTGCCTCCTCCGCCTGTTGAACCACATGGCCTCAATGGTCCATGCCACATTAGCCCACCTACACATATGGACAGTCCAATAGTGCTTCCGCTCACTGTGGACTCAAGCCACGGGCAGACTAAGGGACAGAGTCACCCACCAACTGGCAGAGTCTATCATCTGGTGTCAAAACTTGCACCATCTCCAGGCAGGAATGCCATTCCAGACACCTGCACCACAGAGGACCCTGACAAGATGCCTCCCTCCTGTGTTGGGGGGGGCGCATTGTAGGGACCACCGCACGTAAGGCAGCTGGTCCCAAGAGGATCAATCTTCTAGAATTCAGGGCAATCTTCTTGGTCCTGCGAGCATTCTTCCACCACCTGCGGCGCCAACCTGTGCTGATCCATTCGGTCAACCAGGTGGCCATGTTTTATATCAACAAGCAGGGGGACATGGGCTCGTACTCCCCCTGCAAGGAGGCGGTGACCCTCCCTCTCCTTTGCAGTGTGCAACAGCATGCTTCTGCGAGCAGTATACTGGCCAGGACAACTGCTTAGCAGACATGCTGAGCAGATTCCTTTGCCCACACGAGTGGCACTTGAACCCTAGGGTAACGAAGCAACTCTTCCACCACTGGGGCAGGCCTATGATAGACCTTTTTGCCTCCCTGAATAACATGCAGCTGCCATGCTTCTGCTTGTGCCAGCTGCACCCAGGGAGAGTGGTGACAGACGCCTTCCTAATCTTGTGGTCAGAGGGCCTACTCTGTGTTCTCCCACTGCCTCCCCCCCCCCCCCCCTGGTCACCAAGACCCTCTTCAAAGTCCAGAGCAAGGGGGAGTTATTTATACTGATCGCACCCAGGTGGCCCAGGTAACCCTGGTTCCCTCTGCTGCTCTTCCTGTCGGCGGTACTCCCAGTCCCACTGGGCCAGGCCCCGGATCACCTGTCCCAGGAGGACGACTCCCTTCTGCACCCCAACCTGGGGTTGCTAATGCTAATAACATAGCTGCTGAAAGAGTAGTGCTGGCCCCCTTCAACCTTCTGGGGGAAGTCGAGGAGATCCTCTTGACCTCACAAAAACCTTTCATCAGATGGGCCTACACTTTTCAGTGGAGAAGGTTCTCCATCTGGTGTGCGGAGGAGGAGAACCCCTTCTCCTATCATGTGCAACTGGTTCTTCAGTACCTACTGCACCTGTTGCACGCTGGGCTGAAATCCAACTCTGAGGGGGCATCTGAGCGCCATAGCCAAACACCACCACCCTATCAAGGGAAAACCCCTCTCTAGCCAGCCCCTGGTCTCTAGGTTCCTCGGGCCTCCTATTATCCAAGCCCCTCCCCCCTCTGCCCTCCGGTGACAGAATGGGACCTCAACATGGTGCTTTCCTAGTTCCCTAAACTGCCATTTGAGCCCCTAGCCACTTGTCACCTGAGATACCTGTCTTGGAAAGTGGCCTTCCAGGTGGCCCTTGAGTCCACTCAGAGTGATTGAACTCCAGGCCCTGGTAGCGGTTGACCATATACAAGGTTCTACAAGAACTGGATAGTGCTCCGCGCACACACCACATTCTTCCTGAAGGTGATATCTCCTTTCCATCTCAACCATGAGGTGGTCCTCCTTACCTTTCCATGGCCTCATGTCAGCAGGTAGGAACTAATACTTCATACGCTAGATTGCAAGCAGGCCCTGTTGTCCTACCTGCAATGGACTCTGGTCCAACGGAAAGCTTCTTTTCGTGTCTTATGACCCCAGTAGACTGGGGCTCCCCATGACTAAGCAAACTCTGTCCACTTGAGTAGCAGACTGCATTGCCCTTGCTTTTGAGCGAGCTGGTCTCTCCCTTGAGCACAGGATCGAACACATTGCGTGAGGGTGATGGCCACGTCTGTGGCCAACCTCTCCTCAGTGCCGGTGATGGAGATTTGCAAGGCTGCCACATGGTCTTCAATTCATGTGTTTCTTAGCTCACCTCTGCTTGGAGAGCAAGTCCTGCAGGGACAGGGCCTTTGGCCAGGCAGTACTCTGTAATATTCTTGGGGTGTAGGCAACACCTGCCCTCTGACCCATTTGTGTTCAGGCTACCGGAGTGATAGTGTCGCTGGACATTAGGGTCTTGCAGAATCTCTCAGTGGGGACTCGCCTTCTGCAACTCACGGCTATCCAATTGATCGCCTTTGGTACTGTCTTGGTTTGGTCTTTGGCAGCCTGAAGTTAGGGAGTCCCATATGTGAGGACTGAATTCTGCTTGTTCCTGGAGAAAGTGTAGTTATCTATAACAGTTCTCTGGGAATAGCAGGAATCAGTCCTCACAACCTTCCCTCCTCCCTTTGGAGCTGCCTCCCTACCTTGTATCAATTTTTACTACTGTCCTAGCTATGTCGTCTGACTGAGCAAGATGGCACCCTTGGGCGGGAAGGACCACACATGCATGGTAGCATGTTCCAAAGGCTTTCTTTGAAAGCTGGGGAAATGCTCTGTGCAGCTCATTCGGCCCCCATATGTGAGGACTGATTCCTGCTGTTCCCAGGGAACAGATGAGTAACTATGCTATCTCCAGGAACAAGCAGGAATGTAGTCATCACATATGGGTAACGTCGGTACTGACGGAGCCTGCGTGGGAACACTCCCCAGCATCCAATTAGAAAGCTTTTGGGAGCATTCCACAGTGCCTGCGTGCTGCCTTCCTGCCTTTCCCAACTGCCTCTCTCCAGTTCTTCTTTTTCTGCGGAATCAGCAGGTGGTTGTTCCTGTCACCGCAGAAGAATTCTTCTTTATATCTTTCTTTTTTGTGGTTGCGTCTGCTTTCCTCGACGCTTTACCGGTACCGCCGGTTTTTCCTTCTTATTTTCTGTTCTTAAAAAAAAAAATTCTACGATTTTTCCTATTTTTCTTCAGGTGCATGCACATTTTTGGGCCTTAGGCCCAAAACATTTTTCTTACAATGGAGAAACCTGCCTCAGGTTTCAAAAAGTGCACCAAGTGTGGCGGTACCATTTCCGTCACTGACACCCATGAATGGTGTCTAAAATGTTTAGGTCCTGACCACTCCATCAAGGATTGTATGTCCTGCGCCATGATGTCTAAAAGAGGTCTGCAGAACCGAGCTGCTAAGCTCAGTACCCTGTTTCCCTCTGATGCAGCTTTGGTGGCATCGACGTCTTCCAGGGCTGCTTCTTCCTCCCGTGAATCTCAGGTAACTAAACATAAGTCCAGCCAGTCCTCAAAGGGTAGATCTCCTTCTAAGCATCGAGGTGCCTCTGGCGTTGCCCTTGAGGATTCTGCACCGGCAAAATTGCCCCGGCGGGAGGCTTCGGCTTCCAAAGCATTATCGGGGCTCCAGGATGTTCTCGAGGCCTCGACCTCGGCAGAACTACTGGTGCCATGCTCTGGGGTACCGGCGGTCTTCTCCGGTACTGACATCCAGGCATCAGCAGCGTCGATAGACCAGAGTCCTGGCTATTGAGCGCAGTCTGGCAGCTCTCCTTGCGGCATCGACGCCCTCGGAACTGCGACAGACAATTCGGCCAGCACCGGCCTCGGTATCGGTACCGCTAACATCGGCATCGGTGTCTGCTTTGCTGGTACCCAGTCATCCGATGCCCTCTGGTACCGATACCCCGGTACCGATTACTCCCGGTACCGACTTCGGTCGGTACGGGTATCGGGCTCTTCAAGAGCATCCGGACAGACGGTACTTCGAGTCCTCAGAAGAATCTGAGGATTCTGACAGTTTTGTCGATGCAGGAATGTTTCTCCCAGAGGAGCCGCCCTCCCCTAAGCGCAGGATGTCTCCTCCAGAGGAAATTTCCTTCCAGGATTTTATCAGGGAGGTGGCTCGGGGTTTGTCCATTACTGTGGCCCCTGAAACAGAGCCAAGAGCCAAGGAATTGGAAATTCTACAATATCCCAAAACTCCTAAGGAGGCAGCTACCTTGCCCATTCATGAGATTTTATATGATCTCATGTTAAGGATGTGGGAGACACCTCTTACCACCTCTCCTCATTCTTGCAGACTGGATACTATGTATCGAGTCCCTCGTCCTGGTTTCCAAAAGACTCAGCTTCCTCACCACTCTATTGTAGTGGAATCAGCTATGAGAAGGATCAAGAGTGCAAAGAGGCATGCCTCGAATCCTCCAGGACGTGAGTGCAGAACCCTGGATGCTTTTGGACGTCAGGTCTTCCAAGCTTCCATGCTTTCTGCCAGGATCAGTTCCTATAGTCTTTACATGGGAATGTTCCTGAAGGAGGTCACAGATAATTTAGAAGCTTTAAGTCCTATTCTTCCTGAAGATAGAAGACAGGATTTTCTCACTTTGGTCAAACATGCACAAGATGTTTCTAAATTTGCCAACCGTGCAGCCTTTGACTGCTTTGAGTGCATAAGCAGAACCTCTGCTATTGCCATAGGTGCACGTAGAATTGCTTGGCTCCAGGCATCCGATCTGGAGCTCTGGGTACAAGACAAATTGGGAAATATCCCGTGTACTGGTGAGAACCTGTTTGGTAAAGATTGGCAGGAAAAGGCCAACGAGATGGATGCTGACAACTCCACCTTGGATAGGTTATCCAAGTCCACAGCTGATCCTGCTAGAAAGAAATTGTTCAAGAAACCATTCTTTTCTAAAAAGAAAAGATATTATCCTGCTTATGTTCAGCAGGGACGTTCTGCAGGTCAGCTTGCCAGGAAAGGTCAGCAACCACCCAAACAGAAGAAAGCAAAGACTGCTAAGCCTCAACCGTTCCAGCAGTCTCAGCCTCCACAAGGCCTTTGACTTGCAGCTAGAGAACTTAGCCTTTCTGGCTCTCGGGGGACCAGAGCCTTCCACCATTCCAGGAAGGTTATGTCACTTTGCCCCCAGATGGGCGCAGATAACAGCAGAGCATTGGACACTCCATCATAAAGGAGGGGGTACAGGCTTCATTTTTCAAGCATGCCCCCTCCCACAATAATAAGGCAGTTCAATTCTCCGACACCTTTCATCAACCTATTACATCAGGAGGTCACTATCCTTCTTGCCCAAGGGGCAATAGAAGAAGTACCCACTCCTCAACAGGGTACGGGGTTTTACTCCCCGTATTTCCTTATCCCAAAGAAAACAGGGGGATACAGACCTATGTTGGACCTCAGAGAATTGAACAAATTCCTTGTCAAAGAGAAATTCAAGATTTCTCTCGGAACTCTGCTGCCATACCTTCAGAGTCAGGATTGGCTTTGTTCTCTAGATCTCAAGGATGCGTACACCCATGTTCTCATCCATCCAACCCACAGAAGGTTCCTTCGGTTCCTTTTTCAGGGAAAGCACTACCAATACAGGGTGCTTCCCTTTGGCCTGGCCTCAGCACCAAGGGTGTTCACGAAATGCATGGCTGTTGTAGCAGCATTTCTCCGCACTCTAGGGATATTCGTCTTCCCCTACTTAGACGACTGACTCATTCGAGCCCCAACAGAGTCAGAGGCCAGGACATCTCTATCCTGCACAATGCGTATCCTTCAGGATTTGGGTCTTGTAATAAACATCCCAAAATCCAGTCTAACTCCCACTCAGTCTTTGGAGTTCATAGGAGCTTTGCTGGATACCAGAAAGGCAAGGGCCTACCTCCCCCAGGCCTGCTGTCTTTGCATGGTGCAGTTAGCTTCTCAAGCAGTGCTAAAGTCTCATCTCACTGCTCGAGAAATGTTACAACTACTGGGCCATATGGCATCCACCGTGCATGTGGTTCCCTATGCTCGCCTCCATATTTTATTTATTTATTTAACAGCTTATATACCGCACTATTTTTATCAGCGCAGTTTACATATGAGTGCAGCCCAGTGGACCCAGGCATCAGGATGCCTGTCAGACAAAATAGCAAACACAAATCGCCTTTTGTCCCTCCAGTGGTGGAAGTCCACTCAAAACCTGTTGCTGGGGTCCCCTTTTCAACAATCCTTACCCCAGGCAAATCTCACAACAGATGCTTCTCCGATGGGTTGGGGAGCTCATCTGCAAGACCTCTCCACCCAAGGCACCTGGTCTTCGCAGGAGACTCATCTACATATCAATCTCTTGGAGCTCAGAGCAATCTTCCTTGCTCTTCGAGTTTTCCACACCCTGCTCAGCTACAAGACAGTCCTCATTCATATGGACAATCAAGTAGCCATGTTCTACGTGAACAAACAGGGGGGAACAGGCTCTCTGTCGCTTTGCAACAAAGCTTTGCGACTATGGGCCCTCGTCAGAGAGCATCAGATTCGTCTCCTGGCAGTGTATCTTCCAGGCATACAAAACTCTTGGGCAGACAGACTCAGTCGAGTTCTGCTTCCACACGAGTGGTCTCTGCATGCAGACCAGGTGGCCAAGATTTTTCAGATTTGGGGAACCCCGGACATAGACCTCGTTTTAAGTCCGTGGAATGCCAAACTTCCCCGGTTTTGTTCCAGAATTCCGGCTCAGGGGGCTCAGACCAGGGATGCTTTCCTCCTTCATTGGGGTCAAGACTTCCTGTATGCCTTTCCACCCATTCCCCTAATTCCCAAAACCCTGTTCAAGCTTCAGAGAGACAGAGGCCGTATGATTCTCATAGCTCCACATTGGCCATGGCAAGTGTGGTACCCTCTGCTTCTACATCTCTCTCAAGCTCCTTCCCTGGAGTTAGGGTCCGCTCCAGATCTCCTATCTCAGGAGGACGGAATGTTATGGCACCCCAATCCCCAGTCTCTGCATCTCAGGGCTTGGTTGCTGAAGGCCTAGATCTCCATGATCTTAATCTCCCTCAGCAAGTAAAAGAATTGCTTCCAGGAAACCTTCCACAAGACGCTCTTATGCTTTCAAGTGGAAAAGGTGTACCATATGGTGTTTGCAAAAGGGTCTTAACCCCCTTGCGATACCTCTGGAATCATTGCTGGAGTATCTCCTTCATTTATCCAATGCAGGACTTAAAACTAACTCAGTAAGAGTCCATTTGAGTGCTATTGCAGCTTTCTTTAAGCCTCTAAATGGACAACCTATTTCCTCTCATCCTCTTATAGCAAGATTTATGAGGCCTTCTTCCTAAACCTCCCATTAGGCCACCACCGGTGGCATGGGACTTAAACCTGGTTCTTGGGCAGCTCATGAAGCCACCTTTTGAACCTTTAGCTACTACCTCCTTGAAATTCCTTTCTTGGAAGGTTATCTTTCTCATTGCAATCATGTCAGCATGTCGCATTAGTGAGTTACAAGCGCTAGTTGCTGATCCACCTTATACAAGGTTCCATCATGACAAGGTAGTCCTTAGGACTCATCCATACTTTATGCCAAAGGTGGTTTTGCCTTTTCATCTGAACCAAGTGGTCTACCTACCTGTGTTTTTTCCAAGGTCTCATGCATCAAATGCAGAGAGGAATCTTCATACCTTGGACTGTAAAAGAGCTTTAGCCTTTTACTTGCAAAGAACACAGCAACATAGAAAGTCCTCTCAACTCTTTTTGTTGCTTTTGATCCTTCTCATTTGGGACTTCCAGTCTCCAAGAGAACACTGTCTAATTGGATTGCTCAGTGCATTTCCTTTTGCCTATCAGAGTAAGAACCTTTCTCTGGAGGGCCATATCACAGCTCACAATGTGAGAGCCATGGCAGCCTCAATGGCTCATCTGCACTCTGTGTCTAGCGACGACATCTGTCGAGCAGCCACCTGGGCCTCAGTTCATACCTTCACAGCCCATTACTGCTTGGACAAGGACTCCCGCCGGGATGCCTTGTTTGGTCAGGCTGTTCTTCAACACCTGTTCCATACCTAATCAACTCCTACTCACCATCCCTGGTAGGATGCCAGAGATCCAAGGGGGGAAGTGGAGCCCTGTTTAGGGGCACACAACTTCTGGGGTCTCTCCCTGGCACCTAAAGCTAGGGAGTCCCCATATGTGATGACTACATTCCTGCTTGTTCCTGGAGATAGCATAGTTACTCACCTGTAACAGGTGATCTTTGGGAACAGCAGGAATTTAGTCTTCACAACCCACCCACCTCCCCTAGGAGTTGTATCTCTCTATCTTTTTCCCTTTCCCTCTCTCTTTGTATCAGCTTTAAAACTCAACCGGAGAGAGGCAGTTGGGAGCCTGCCAACCTGACTGGTTTGTGGCCCTCCAGGACTGGATTTGGAGACCACTGCTTTACACCTCTGTCATTTAAGATGGTGAGTGGGCAAGGTACAGATGTCCTAGACATCAAAAGGGTAGCTAGAATGTGTCACATTCATCCTCGATTCTCACCACCACCAAAAAGATGTCTAATGGAGGGCCACAAACCAGTCAGATTGGCAGGCTATCTCTAATGCATATATATCTCATGCATATTCATTAGGGCTATCCCAAAACCTGGCAGGATTGTGGCCCTCCAGGACAGGTTTGACACCTATGGCATAGAGGTTCCTTACCGTGTGGTAACCTCATCTGCAGTTAACGTGGGTGCACTTAATGACTTACCTAGTCCCTGCTCCATTGTGCACTAAGCCATTAGTGTGAGATTTCTGCCATGTTGGCTACTTTTGGTGTGCAGTAATCCTTATCCTAACCATTTAGTGTGTGCTAAAGCATATGTTAATTGTTAGCACAGTTTAGTAACCTTGCCCCTATGTGCCTTTATAAAATAGGAGCCTACTTTCTCTCCACACTTAGGTGATCTGTTACATAATTTCCCTTCCTCTGCCCAAATTTGGCTAAATCCCAGTTTGGCATATTTTTGATAGTGCTTTTGTTCCATTTTTGCACCTGATAATGAATGGGGGCCAAAGATATTGGTGCTGAGCTTTTAGAGCATCTTGGGCCCATTAAGTTTCCATTTTATACACCTAAGTAAGTTCTAACAATCAATGCATCTACTGTTTGTGCAGCAGCCTGTTATAGTGAGTATACCAAAAGGTTTTTAAATCTTACTGTATGTGTAGCCTACTGAGAATAATGGGCCAGCCATGTGCCTTAATAGTGTCATTTCACAGCTCTGAGAAACAATTTAATTCTCTCCTTAGAATAAATGGTAGTCTGGGATTATTCATGCCTTTCTGTGTAGGAAATTTTGTATTATAACCTTTGTGGGGGCTGTTTGTGCCTAGGCAGAGCCTCAAAAAAGTCTATTGAATATAAAATATGCAAAAACTTTGCAACTGATTTTCAAAGGGAAACGGCATGCATTCCTTCACTTCGAAATCTCCCTTGGATAGGATGTACCCTTGGACTTCTGCACCTGCTTTTTAGATGACTACAGTTTCTTTGAAAAATAGACTATTTTCAAATGTTTGTGTATTTGCAGAATCCCACTCCAAACACACTCCTGGAAATGCCTCCTGTCAATCCATATAAAGCACTAGTTCTGAACTCAGCCCTCAGGGCACACCAAGCCAGCCTGATTTTATGGATGTTGACAGTGTGAGCAATTTGCATACAAGGAGGCAGTACATGCAAATCTCTCTTGAGTATGCCTTGTATCTATCCTGAAAATCTGACTGCCTAGGCGTGGCTTGACTGGATTGAGAAATCCTGATCTAAAAATTATATGTGAACCTGGTGAGTCTGTTTCCCCTAATTCATGGCTTTGAATATTACTCTTGTATTCTATATATCACTGTGTACATTGCCAGGGGTGTGTTCTAATAGTAGCAAATGATGCTTATAATTTAGGAATTTGATTGGCTAGGTCAGGGAAAACCCATATGTATAAATATGATTGGCTGAAGTAGCACTGATCACCTTAAAACATTTGCCATACAAAATCTAAAATTGGAAAAAAACAAAAGCTTAGTGAACCTAGTACTTACCAATACCTGCTGCTAGTGTCTCCTGGTTCATCCTTTCTCCTCATCCTCCATCTCTTCCCCTACCCACATCAACACCAAGGAAATAACAGAAGGGAGCTGCAGGGAAGCTTTTCTCTGTTATCTGTTCTCCAGCTTTAGTTCCTCACCTCTCCCCTGCTGCTCTCTGCAAGGGGCATAAGTAGAAATTCTCCGGGACCAAGTAGGAAGTCAGTTCTCACATATGGGTGATATCACAGACTGAGCCTGTGTGGGACACACTTCACAGTTTTCAGAGAGGCTTTGGGAGGTCAATCACGCCTCTGTGCCCATCTTCCTGCCTGAAGAAGCCATCTTATCTGTCTGTCTTTTTTCTGCGGAGCAATCTAGACATTCGTCTGTCCTAGAATTTAGTTGATTTTTCTTGGCTGGTTCCAGTCTTTTTTTTTTTTTCCTCTCTTTTTGGGTTGTGTGTGTTTTCAATGCCGTCTCCAGGAACAAGCAGGAATGTTGTCTTCACATATGGGTATTGTCTGTACCGACGGAGTCTGCGTGGGAACACTCCCCTTCGTCCAATAGGAAAGCTTTTGGGAGCATCCTACAGCGCCTCCGTGCTGCCTTTTCAACTCTCCCTCTTCAGTTTTTTGTTTTCTGCGGAGCTGACAGGACGCATACCCTGTCACCGCAGAAAAATTTATCCTTATTCTTTTGTTTTTTGTGGTCATGTCTGCCTTCATTCGACGCCTACCGGTACCGCCGGTTCTCTTTTCTTCTTTTTCAAACAAAAACGAAAAAACTAGCTTTCTAAAAGACTTTTCTTTCAGGGGCCTTTCCCCTCTCGGGGCTAGGTGCCATTTTGGGCACTAGGCCCATTTTTCTTCAAACATGGAGAAACCAGCTAGTGGTTTCAAGAAATGTTCTAAATGTGGCGGTACCATATCCATCACCGACACCCATGAATGTTGTCTTAAGTGTTTAGGTCCTGACCATTCTCCATCGGAGTGTGTCTCCTGCAGAAAGATGACCAAGAGGGGCCTGCAGAATAGAGCTGCAAAACTCTGTACCCTTTTTGCCGCAGATATGTCAGTTGCATCAACGTCTTCCAGGGCTTCATCTTCCTCCCATGGATCTTGGGTAACTAAACTTAGCTCTTCAAAGACTGGCCGTTCCTCAAAGGATAGATCTCCTTCCAAGTATCGAGATGCTGCTGGCATTGCCCTCGAGGAAAGTTCACCGGGCAAAACAGCCCCGGCGGGAGGCCTCGGTCTCCAAAGCATTAACGGGGCTCCAGAATGCTTCCACCTCTGCAGAACTACTGGTGCCATGTTCTGGGGTCATAGCCGCTTCCACTGGTACCGACACCCAAGCATCAGCAGGAGCGATGGATCACAGAATCCTCGCTATCGAATGCAGTCTGGCGGCCCTCTTAGCAGCTTCGGTACCGCTAAGACTGCTATAGATGGTACAGAACATAAGACATGCCATACTGGGTCAGACCAAGGTCCATCAAGCCCAGTATCCTGTTTCCAACAGTGGCCAATCTAGGTCATACGTACCTAGCAATATCCCCAAAAGACACAGGTTCCACAATGCTTGTACTGGATCAAGCATTGATATCCTGGGTCCCTTTTTAATAGTGGTTTATGGACCTTTCCTCCAGGAACTTGTCCAAACCTTTTTTAAACCCAGCTATACTAACAGCCCCTACTACATCCTCCGGTAACAGATTCCAGAGTTTGATTACACGTTGAGTGAAAAAATATTTTCTCTTATTTGTCTTAGTTTACCCTGTAGCTTCATTACATGTCCCCTAGTCTTTCTATATTCTGATAGCGCAAACAATTGATCCACGTTTATCCGTTCCACTCCATTTATTAATTTATAGACCTCTATCATATCTCCCCTCAGCCGTCTCTTTTCCAGGTTAAAGAGCCCTAACCTTTTTAGCCTTTCTTCATAGGAGTATCCTTCCATCCCCTTTACCAATTTGGTGGCTCTTCTCTGTACTTTTTCTAATAACGCTATGTCCTTTTTAAGATACGGTGACCAGAATTGCACACAATATTCAAGGTGCGGTCGTACCATGGAGCGATACAGAGGCATTATAATATCCTTTGTTTTATTCTCCATCCCTTTCCTTATGATACCTAGCATTCTATTTGCTTTCTTGGCTGCCGCTGCACACTGGGCGGAGGGTTTTAACATGTTATCCACGATGACTCCTAAATCTTTTTCCTGGGTGGTGGTTTCTAATGTGGAGCCTTGCATCGCGTAACTATAGTGTGGGTTGTTCTTTCCTAGGTGCATAACTTTGCACTTGTCCACATTAAATTTCATCTGCCATTTGGATGCCCAGTCTTCCAATTTATCCAGATCCTCCTGCAGTTTTCCACAATCCTCTTGGGTTTTAATAACTTTAAACAGTTTTGTGTCATCTGCAAATTTGATAACCTCACTAGTTATTCCCTTTTCCAGGTCATTTATGAATATGTCAAAGTAGCGGACCCAGTACAGATCCCTGGGGTACTCCACTATTCACCTTTTTCCATTGGGAATATTGGCCATTTAGGCCCTACCCTCTGCTTTCTATCTTTTAACCAGTTCCCGATCCACAATAGTACACTGCCTCCTATCCCATGACTTTTTAGCTTCGCCAAAAGTCTCTGATGGGGGACCTTGTCAAAAGCTTTCTGAAAGTCCAGATACACTATATCAACCGACTCAACTTTGTCTACCTGTTTATGCACACCTTCAAAAAAACATATCAGATTAGTAAGACAAGATCTTCCTTGTCTAAAGCCATGTTGGCTGTCTCCCATTAGGCCATGACTATCTACATGCTGTGTAATTTTGTTCTTTATGATGGTTTCTACCATTTTCCCTGGTACTGACGTCAGGCTCACCGGTCTGTAATTTCCCGGGTCACCCCTGGAACCCTTTTTAAAAATTGGTGTTACGTTGGCGACCCTCCAATCTTCAGGTATTACAGATGATTTTAATGAAAGTTCACAGATTACCAATAGCAGGTCTGCAATCTCATATTTCAGTTCTTTCAACACTCTGGGATGTATACCATCCGGTCCAGGTGATTTGCTACTATTCAGTTTATCAAATAGTTGTAATATATCTTCCCGGTGTAGCGATATTTCTCTCAATTCCTCTGCAGTATCACCTTTAAATACCACTTCAGTCTTGGGTAACATCCCTACATCTTCCTCAGTAAAGACCGAAGCAAAGAATTCATTCAGTCTCTCTGCTATAGCCTTGTCTCCTCTTACTGCCCCTTTTACCCCTCTATCATCTAATGGTCCAATTGACTCTCTCACAGGCCTTTTGCTACGAATGTACTTGAAAAAGTCTTTATTTCGTGTTTTTGCTTCCGTAGCAAGTTTCTTCTCAAATTCCCGCTTTGCCTGCCTTATCAATGCTTTGCATTTAACTTGCCAGTGCTTGTGCTGTTTCCAGTTTTCATCATTTGGCTCTTTTTTCCATTTCCTGAAGGTTGCTTTTTTGGCAGCAACAGCCTCTCTGACCTCACCTTTAAACCATGCTGGCAGTTTTTTGGACTTCCTTCCACTTTTCTTAATGCGTGGAATACAGATGGTCTGGGCTTCGAAGATAGTATTTTTAAATAACACCCAAGCTTGCTGTAAGTCTTTAACCTTTGGAACCGCTCCTTTTAGTTTTTTCCTAACTATATTCCTCATTCTATCATAGTCTCCCTTTTGAAAGTTAAAAGGTAGTACTGTGGATTCCTTTACTATCTGTCCTCCACTAATTAAATCAAATATGATCATACTATGATCACTATTGCCAAGTGGTCCCAACACCCTTATTTCTTGCACCAGATCTGGTGTTCCACTAAGGACTAGGTCCAGTATGGCTTCCCCTCTGGTCGGTTCATGAACCAGCTGCTCCAAGAAGCAGTCATTTATTTCATCTAGAAACTTTATCTCTTTAGCTTGTCCTGCTGTGACACTGACCCAGTCGATACCGGGGTAATTGAAATCACCCATTATTACTACTCTGTTGTGACTTTTGTTAGCTTCCTTGATTTCTTTGAGCATTTCATCATCCATTTGTTCATTCTGGCCAGGCGGTCGATAGTATACTCCCACTGCCATCACCTTCCCCTTCATAAATGGAATTTCAATCCATAGAGATTCTACACCAAATTTTGTTCCCTGCAAAACTTTAATCCTTTCTGACTCAATGCCCTCTCTAACATAGAGAGCAACCCCTCCACCAATTTGATCAGCTCTATCATTACGATATAGTTTGTATCCAGGTATCACAGTGTCCCACTGGTTATCCTCCTTCCACCATGTCTCTGAGAGTGCAATCATATCTAACCTCTCATTTAATGCTATATATTCTAACTCCCCCATCTTTTTGTTTAGACTTCTAGCATTGGCATACAAGCATTTTAGAGACTGTATTTTATTAATATTAATCTGGCTATTGGTAGGCATGGGTAATTTGGAATCTTTATGCTCTGTCTGCTCCTTACTCAAGGGCATTTGGGCTACTATACTCCCTTTTGGAACCTCACTGCTTTTGGTAGTATCCTTCAAGGATACCTTCGTCCGAACCATGCGCTCCTGGGTGACTGTCGGCTTTCCCCTATTTTCTAGTTTAAAAGCTTCTCTATCTCTTTTTTAAAGGTTAATGCCAGCAGTCTGGTCCCATCCTGATTAAGGTGAAGCCCATCCCTTCGGAAGAGCCCCCCCTTTTCCCAGAATGTTCCCCAGTTCCTAACAAATCCAAAACCCTCCTCCTTGCACCATCGTCTCATCCACGCATTGAGACTCCGGAGCTCTGCCTGTCCTTTGGGTCCTGCACGTGGAACAGGAAGCATTTCGGAGAACACTATCCTGGAAGTTCTGGATTTCAACTTCCTACCTAAAAGCTTAAATTTAGCCTCCAGAACTTTCCTACCACATTTTCCTATGTCATTGGTACCAACATGTACCAAGACAGCAGACTGCTCCCCAGCACTATCTATGATCCTATCTAGGCGGTGCGTGAGGTCTGCTACCTTCGCACCAGGCAGGCATGTTACCAGGCGATCCTCACGTCCACCAGCCACACAGCTATCTACATTCCTAATGATTGAATCACCAACTATAACAGCTGTCCTGACCCTCCCCTCATGGGGACATGGCCCTGGAGAAACGTCCTCGGTGCGAGAGGGTTTTACATCACCTGGAGGACAGGTCCTAGTTACAGGATCACTTCCTGCCACACCAGGGTGATGCTTTCCTGTCACGTGACTCTCCTCCATGGCAACAGGGATGCTGCCAGACTGGAGGTGGGACTTCAGGACTATATCCCTGTAGGTCTCGTCCATGTACTTCTCTGTCTTTCTTATGTCTTCCAGGTCTGCTACTCTAGCCTCTAGAGAACGGACTCGTTCCCTGAGAGCAAAGAGCTCCTTGCACTTAGTGCATACGTAAGACCTCTCACCAACTGGGAGAAAATCATACATGTGACACTCAATGCAAAAGACCGGAGAACCCCCATCTCGTTGCTGGACTTCTATCTGCATCTTAGTTTACAGCTTGTGTTTAGGTCTTTTAAATTCTGTATATAATAAGGATTGGTGTAGATGCTTATACTAATAAAAGTGTATCTAATATCCCTAATACACCTTGTGTACCTGAAGCTTAATTAATCTCAGGTCCTCCGTGTATGACAGATTTGGATAAAGAGCTGCACCTGAGAGCAGCCCCTTTCCTCTAAGATGTGCAAGTACCTATAAAACTACAATTACCCCAGGGGTTGGGTGGGTGCTGGGGAGGGAGGGAGGGAGATAAGTCCTATTAAAGAGGGCAGTTACAAGGTACCCTGTCCTGAACCCTCAGCAAGGGGGAGGGGGGTACCACACAAAGTCCAGTTAGTTGAGAGAGGCAAGGTAAGACCACTAAGACAAACAATAAATAATTAAATAAACAGACAAACAATAAATAATTAAACAGCTAGAACTCACAGCAAGGTGTCACAGGAGGCAAATATCCACTCTCTAGCAGAGCACTGTAAAAGCACTGCTCTTCTCTGATCAGAGAAAAGCAAACTAAAACAGACTATGCACACATGGAGGAAACAGGAAGAAGGCTACACAATACCTCAGGAGGGGGGGGGAGGGGGAGAATTCACTCAGGCAGGCTAGGACAGGAAAAACGTTTAACACACAGCAGGTTCTGGGGAGAGAGATTTAATTTAAAATGAACAGTTAACCTGGCTACCACACAAAACCCAGTTAGTTGAGAGAGGCAAGGTAAGTTACAGCTGAGAAGGCTGAACTAGCACACCACTAACACAAACAATAAATAATTAAATAAACAGTTAGGCAAACAATAAATAAACAGCTAGAACTCACAGCAAGGTGTCACAGGAGGCAAATATCCACTCTCTAGCAGAGCACTGTAAAAGCACTGTTCTTCTCTGATCAGAGAAAAGCAACACCGGTACTGGTACCGAGTGCTTCGGCGGGTATTATTCTACTCCCCCCCCCCCCCCCCCCATGCCAAGCCTTGAGTCTATTTCAGGTATTGATGGATCGGTACTGAGACACCCATATACCAACTTCGAGCGATACCGGTACCATGCGTTGCAAGAACACCCGGCGCAGAGATACTTCAAATCATCCGATTCTGATGACTGCCGGTACTAGAGCTATCCTTCTGGAGGATCCATCTCTTTCTCAACGCAGAATGTCTCCTCCAGAAGACATGTCCTTCCAGGATTTTATACGTGATTTAGCTCAGGGTCTTGCTATCACGGTGACTCCAGAGAAGGAACCCAGAGCAGAAGAATTAGAAATTTTTCGGTATCCTAAGGCTCCTAAAGAGGCAGCTACTCTGCCCATTCACAAAATCTTGCATGATCTTATGCTAAGAATGTGGGAAACTCTTAACGGTGTCTCCACACTCTCGACGACTCGATACCAAGTACCGATTCCAAGCTGTCCTGGCTTTCAGAAGACTCAGTTACCACACCATTCAATGGTAGTGGAATCGGCGATGTGTAGGATTAAGAGTGCTAAAACACATTCTTCCAATCCTCCGTGCTGTGAATCGAGGGTGCTTGATACCTTTGGGCGTTGATGTTTCCAATCCTCCATTCTCTATATGGGAATGTTCCTCAAAGATGTTACATGAGCCCTCTTCTCCCTGAGGAAAAAAGGGGGGAATTTCTTACTCTGGTCAAACATGCCTTGCATGTGGCTAAATTTGTAAACCGCGCAACCCTTGATTGCTTTGAATGCATTAGCAGAACCTCTGCTGTTTCCATTGGTGCACATTGTATTACCTGGCTTCAGGCATCAGACTTAGAACAATCGGTGCAAGATAAACTGGGAAACATTCCTTGCACAGGAGAAAATCTCTTTAGCAAGGATTGGCAAGACGAGGTCAATCAGATTGAATCTGAAAATACTACCTTGAACAGACTCAGTCTACAGCCAACCCAGCAAAGAAAAAGTCAGTCAAGAAACCCTTTTTCAACAAGAAAAATAAATTTTACCCATCTTACACCCATCAGGGACACTGTCCACTTCATGTTCCCCAAAGGGGGGCAACAACAGAACAGACAGCAGAGGAAGCCACAAGTTCCAAGAGCTCAATCAGCTCAACAGACTCAGCCTCCTCAGGGGTTTTGACTCCTTCCTAGAGAATTTAATCTTTCTGCCCCTGAAAGGTCCAGAACCCCTTACTATACAGGGCAGGTTATGCCATTTTGCCAGAAGATGGTAACAAATAACATCAGAAAACTGGACTCTGTCCATTGTACGAGAGGGGTACAGACTTAATTTTCACAGTATGCCCCCTCCTACAATCATAAAACAGTTCAATTCTCAAGTCCCTGCCACCAATCTCTTGGTTCAGGAAGTTGCATCACTTCTTGCTCAAGGAGCAATAGAAGAGGTACACATACCCCAACAGGGTACGGGATTCTACTCCCCCTACTTTCTCATACCAAAGAAAACAGGGGGACACAGGCCTATACTAGACCTAAGAGAATTAAACAAGTATCTGTTACAAGAAAAATTCAAAATGATCTCCCTCGGAACACTCCTGCCATACCTTCAGAGTCAGGACTGGCTATGTTCTCTAGATCTAAAGGATGTTTATTCTCATCCATGCAGATCACAGGAAATTCCTTCAATTCCTCTTCTAGGGAAGACACTTCCAATACAGGGTTCTTCCCTTCGGTCTGGCTTCTGCCTCAAGAGTCTTCACAAAATGTATGGCAGTAATAGCAGCATTCCTGAGAAATCTAGGAATATTCGTCTTCCCCTACTTAGACGACTGGCTCATTCGAGCATCAACAGCTCCAGAAGTCAGCTTCACTCTTTCTCGCACCATGTGAATCCTTCAGTACTTGGGACTGGTCATAAACCTCCCAAAATCTCATCTCGCCCCTTCTCAGTCTCTAGAATTCATAGGGGCTCGTCTAGACACAAGGCAGTCAAGGGCTTTCCTGCCACAGCCATGTTGTCTTTGTATAGTACAGCTGGCCTCCCAAGCAGCTATGAAGGTCTTCCTGACTGCTCGGGAGATGCTTCAGCTTCTGGGGCATATGGCATCCATGGTCCATGTGGTTCCCTATGCTCGCCTTCATATGCGAGCAGCCCAGTGGACCCTATTCTCTCAGTGGACACAGGCCTCGGGTTGGCTAACGGACAAAATCAGAAACTCCACACGTCTCATTTTGTCCCTGCAATGGTGGCAGTCACTGAAAACCTTCTCATTGGTTCTCCTTTCCAGCAGCCTCTATGCCAAACCACCCTAACAGATGCGTCCAAGTTGGGTTGGGGGGCTCACTTGCATGCCTATCAACTCAGGGTCTCTGGACCCCACAGGAGGCTTGTCTTCACATAAGCCTAGAGCTCAGAGCCATTTTCCATGCTGTCTGAGTTTTTCAGGCCCATCTCAGCTACAAGACAGTTCTGGTCCAGACCGACAATCAAGTAGCCATAGTAACATAGTAAATGACGGCAGATAAAGACCAGCATGGTCCATCTAGTCTGCCCAGCAAGATGGCAAGAGTAGGTGCACCTGTCGCTCTATGCAGGCCACCCCTCCCCATGTCTTTGTTCAGGGGTGAACCCACCAATCCATGTAGGACACCCCTATTTGTTGAGACGTTAGATGGTTCAGAAGTTAGATGGTACTGTTTATTTTGTTTTATCCTGTTGCTGTAAAGGGATCCACTGTGCGTGTCCCATGCCGTTTTAAATTCCGTCACAGTGTTTGCCCCCACCACTTCCATCGGGAGGGCATTCCAAGCATCCACCACCCTTTCAGTGAAAAAATATTTCCTGACATTGCCTTTCAATTTACCACCTTGCAGCTTCATGTTATGCCCTCTAGTTTTACAGCTTCCCCGTCTTTGGAAGAGGTTGGTTTGTTCATCATTTCTCTTTAAGTATTTAAAGGTCTGAATCATATCTCCCCTGTCCCTCTCCTCCTCCAAAGTGTATATATTTAAGTCTTCAAGTCTCTTCTCATAAGGCTTCTGACGCAGGCTCCAAATCATTTTGGTTGCCTTCCTCTGAACAGTTTCCAGTCTTTTTACATCTTTTGCAAGATATGGTCTCAAACTGAACACAGTATTCCATGTGAGGCCTCACCAGTGACTTGTACAGTGGCATACATACCTCTTCCTTTCTGCTGGTAATCCCTCTTTGTATGCAGCCCAACATCCTCCTGGCTTTTGCCACCGCCTTGTTGCACTGTTTTGCCACCTTGAGATTATCAGAGATAATCACACTAAGGTCTTTCTCCTGAACCGTGCATACCAACCTCTCGCCTCCTATCGTGTACATTTCCCTTGGATTTCTGCTGCTCAAGTGCATGACACTGCACATTTTCACATTAAATCGTAGTTGCCAAGCATTAGACCATTCTTCCAGCTTTTGTAGATCTTTCCTCATGTTAACCACTCCCTCAGGGGAGTCCACTCTGTTGCAAATTTTTGCCATCTGCAAAAAGACAGACTTTTCCATTCAGTCCTTCAGCAATATCACTCACAAATACCTTGAACAGGGCCGGGCCCAGGACCAAAGCCTGGGGCACCCCGCTAATCACCTTCCTTTCATCTGAGTGAGCTCCATGTACCATCACCTTCTGTTGTCTGTCAGTCAACCAATTTCTAATCCAGTTTACCATCTTGGGACCCATCCCCAAGCTACTAAGTTTGACAAGCCTCCTATGAGGAACAGTATCAAAGGCTTTGCTGAAATCCAGGTAGATGACATCCATTGCATGCCCCTGATCTAGTTCCTTGGTCACCCAGTCAAAGAACTCAATCAGATTTGTTTGGCAAGACCATCCTTCGGTAAAACCATGTTGCCTTGGATCTTGTAACCTGTTGGTTTTGAGAAAGTTCACTATTCGCTCTTTCAGGAGCGCCTCCATTACGTTTCCCACCACTGAGGGTAAGGCTCATGGGCCTGAAGTTTGACACTTCCCCGTCACCACTTTTGGGTAGAGGTATGACATCAGCTATTCTCCAGTCCTGAGGCACCACTCCTGTTTTCAAGGATCTGTTGAAGACATCCTTTAAGGGTCCTGCAAGAACCTCTCTGAGCTCTTTCAGTATCCTGGTATGTATCCCATCCGGTCCCATGGCTTTGTCCACTTTCAGTTTAGCAAGTTGTTCTAACACCTCATCTTCTGTGAATGGTGTTGTATCTACTTCATTCCCATTTTTATATTTGGGAGTCACAGCTGGTCCATCTCCAGGATTTTCTTTAGTAAAAACATGTTCTATGTGAACAAGCAGGGCAGAACAGGCTCTGTCGTTATGCAACGAAGGTTTGCAACTATGGGCCCTCACCAGAGAGTTTCAAATCCACCTTCTAATGGTATATCTTTCGGGTATTCAAAATCTTTGGGCAGACAAACTCAGTCGAATACTGCTGCCACACAAATGGTCTCTGCACTCAGACCAGCTTGCTTGAGTGTGTTGAATCTGGGGAACACCAGATATAGACCTCTTTGCAAGTCCAAAGAATGCCAAACTTCCCCGATTCTGTTCCAGAATTCTGGCTCAAAACTGTCAGGCAAGGGATGCTTTCCTTCTCCATTGGGGTCGGGACCTCCTTTATGCCTTCCCACCCATTCCCCTCATTCCCAAAACTTTGTTCAAGCTTCAGAGAGACCGCGTTCATATGATACTTATAGCTCCACATTGGCCACGGCAGACGTGGTATCCTTTGCTTCTGCATCTCTCTCAAGCCACACCTCTGGAGTTGGGATGTGCTCCAGATCTTCTTTCCCAGGAAAACGGGACGCTATTGCACCTGAATCCAGAGTCCCTGCACCTCAGGGCCTGGTTATTGAAACCCTAGGATTCCCAGATATCAACCTATCTCAGCAGGTAAAGGATATCCTTGTGGCTTCCAGGAAGCCTTCCACAAGGCGATCCTATGCCTTTAAGTGGAAGAGATTCTCTGTATGGTGTTCTGAAAGGGGACTTAACCCCCCCCCCCCCATACAGTGCCTGTCAAATCGCTTCTGGAGTACCTACTCCATCTATCAGATTCTGGTCTTAAGACCAATTCAGTAAGGGTTCATCTTGGTGCTTTTCGCGAACCTCTGGATGGACAACCTATTTCCTCTCATCCACTTGTAGCGAGATTTATGAGAGGTTTACTTTTAACAAAACCTCCCATTAAGCCACCGCCGGTGGCATGGTATCTGAATCTTGTTCTCGGGCAGCTCATGTAACCGCCCTTTGAGCCTTTAGCCACTACAGCTCTAAAGTTTCTTTCTTGGAAGGTCATCTTCCTAGTTGCCCTCACTTCTGCAAGACGCATCAGTGAGTTACAGGCTTTAGTGGCAGATCCTCCTTATACAAGATTTCACCATGATAAGGTAGTTCTTAGGACTCATCCTCACTTTATGCCAAAGGTGGTTTCGCCTTTTCATTTAAACCAAGCGGCTTATCCTGTATTCTTCCCTAGGCCTCATGCCTCTAATGCAGAAAGGAATCTTTATACCTTAGATTGTAAAAGAGCCTTAGCTTTTTACCTTGAAAGAACTAAGCAACATAGAAAATATTTTCAGCTTTTTATTGCTTTTGCTTCTAGTCATTTGGGACTTCCATTTTCCAAAACAGCTCTCTCTAGGTGGATTGCAAATTGCATATGAGAGTAAGGGACTTTCTCTCGAAGGCCATGTCACAGCTCACAATGTGAGAGCAGTGGCAGCCTCAATGGCTAATCTTCATTCTGTGTCCATTGATGACATCTGTAGAGCAGCCACTTGGGCTTCGGTACACACCTTTACAGCCCACTATTGCTTAGACAAGAACTCCTGTCAGGATGCCTCATTTGGCCAAGCTGTGCTCCAGCATCTCTTTCAGACTTAGTACAACTCCTACCTGCTGTCCCGGATTTCGATGCCAGAGATCCATGGGAGGAAGCATGACCCATCTCACCTTGGGGTTCGCAGCTTGCTGGGGTCATCCCCCTTTCTGTGATGAACAATCTTAGTAGGTCACTATACTTCAGAGTAATGTAACTGTTAAGCCACCAAAATCAGATATCCGGTTTGGGTTGAAGCAGTAGGTAAGCTACATGCAGCTGTCTTTTAAATATAACAACGAACGATATATAAATCTTTAATAATATTTTTATAAACAGATTTTTTAAGTATGATATTTCCATTTTTCCAGAGATTGTTGATATTATAAGTCACACTCATCCAATTTTCTCTTTATCACCAGTGAAGTTTCTATATTACAAGATATTTGGTTGTTTCTTCTTCGGGTCTCAGACTAAACATCGGCAAATATTTCTGGGTGTTTTAATTACTCCCAGTATTATGCCTATTTGCATCAACGACCCTTTTTACAAATATCTTAAAAGCACACTACTTTGCTACTTTACTATGTTAACTTATCTGATTTTGATGGAACTTGTTCTTAAACTTGGAACTTTCTTATAAACTTAATTGTTTGTTCAATCCACTTTCATTTAAAATCCCAAAGCTGTTGTCAAAGCGCCCCCGCGTTTCACTAGTATGGTTCTTCAGGGGATTATAGATCAAATTGAAATATCAAACAAAGTTCTTAATACGTGAATGCTGCCCGCGTTTCTGATTAACCGATGGCATTCTTAAAGTCGGCATTAAATGCCGACTTTAAGAATGCCATCGGTTAATCAGAAACGCGGGCAGCATTCACGTATTAAGAACTTTGTTTGATATTTCAATTTGATCTATAATCCCCTGAAGAACCATACTAGTGAAACGCGGGGGCGCTTTGACAACAGCTTTGTTCAATCCACTTTCATTTAAAATCCCAAACAATTAAGTTTATAAGAAAGTTCCAAGTTTAAGAACAAGTTCCATCAAAATCAGATAAGTTAACATAGTAAAGTAGCAAAGTAGTGTGCTTTTAAGATATTTGTAAAAAGGGTGGTTGATGCAAATGGGCATAATACTGGGAGTAATTAAAACACCCAGAAATATTTGCCGCTGTTTAGTCTGAGACCCGAAGAAGAAACAACCAACTATCTTGTAATATAGAAACTTCACTGGTGATAAAGAGAAAATTGGATGAGCGTGGGATCATAAAGAAGTACTCAGATGAGATCGCTCAAATACTAGACCTAATTGATATTATAAGTCAGCCTATAAACCCCTGAAGAAACGAACCTAGCGTGAAACGCAGTGGTGCTAAGTCTGGCGTTGGGACACCAGTGAAAAGATAAGCCTGACTTTTATATTACCTTTAATGTTTATCTGGAAAAGCAACTTTAAAACACTTGTGAAATTAAGTGGATTAAAATTATAAAAATGGGTCATTGATGCAAATAAGGAGCAATAAGTGGTATTGTTATCACAACAGCTCCCCAATAGTCTGAGACCCGGCTTCAACATTCTGAATAAGATAATAATTGTGAATTATTGTAAGGAAAATATTTATTTATTGGAGTAATTGAATTTTGGGGTCATCCCCCTGGCATCTCTCAGCTGGGGAGTTCCCATATGTGAAGAAGACATTCCTGCTTGTTCCTGGAGATAGCGTAGTTACCTGTAACAGGTGATCTCTGGGTGCAGCAGGAATAAGTTTTCACAACCCATCCACCTCCCCTAGGAGTTACCTCTATCTCTCTGTCTACTCTCTCCTTTGGTCTCAGCTATAAACTCAACTGAAGAGGGAAAGGTGGGAAGGCAGCACGCAGGTGCTGTGGGATGCTCCCAAAAGCTTGCCTATTGGACGCTGGGGAGTGTTCCCACGCAGGCTCAGTCGGCACTGATGATACCCATATGTGAAGACTTATTCCTGATGTTCCCGGAGATCAGCTGTTACAGGTGAGTAACTATGCTTTCCTGTCCAACTCCAGAAGTGTCAGTACTTTGGTGTCATGGGTTTTTTTGGGGGAAGGGATCTTTTTTTCTTTTTTTCTTTTTTTCTTTTTTTCTTTTTTTGGTATGTGGTTTTTTTCTCTCATGCCCTCCTGGTCAGCTAGGACGTTGGAGTCCTTTGACTGCAGAAGCTTTTCCCCCAACCATGTCAAAGCAGCCCAATGGCTTTAAGAAGTGCTCCCAATATGGCCAGATCATCTCCTTGATGGACTGCCACATCTGGTACCTTCAGTGCCTCAGAGAGCACTTGCATATCATTTGTAAATAGAGAGCTCTCGATCTGTGCTCTCTGTTTACAGATGATATGCAGAGAATTGTAGTTTGGTTTCGAGGCATCGACACTGGCTTAGATGCCCTTGAAGGCTCCCACTGATGCTTTTGGCTTTTCATGGGGATTGGGCTCACTCAGAGCTGAGAGACTGCAGGGCACCGGAATGGTGGCTCCTCTTTGAAGAGGTGCACCCCCAGAAGGAATTGTCTTCAGCCCCTTTGGTGTCGAAAGGCAATGCAGAGTCCAAGACTAAATCCCTTGGACATTGGCATCGCAGCTGTCAACATGATTCTGTGGGTGAGAGCTGGGAGCAGCCCTTTAAGCTGCCCCAGCAGGAGAAGTTGCTTCCTGAGGTCCAGGAGGGCCAGTGTGGCCCTTCCGAGGCTTTTACCATTGAGGAATCCCTGTGTAGGGAGCTGGCATTGGGGCTGGTTCTGTGGGGATCTGCAACCTCTCCCCTCATGGAGAGGATGCAGGCATTTGAGCACAGCTCTGTGGCATTCATGGCCCATCAGGCTTCCAAGGAACTGGTCACCTTTGGTTCTTTGGCACCAGGCACCTGTCAAGGTTCAGCCTGTTTTGGAGACATTTACCATCTTGGGCAGTTCCCATTAACACTTTTGCTCCCATTTGATTCTTTGGGTATCGCCACCAAGCATTGAGGGTTGCCTTGTGCCTGCCTGAGCACCATTGCTGGGGGTGTCGGTTGGGGGAGGTATTTTGAGTTCTTTCTGACACCAACACAGAATGAGAGATTGAGGAGGAATTGCCGGAGCCTAGTTGGGGCTATGATCTTTTCTCGCCCCCCATTCAAGCGTAGGTCTGTCCCCAAGGATCTCTTTCCTTGAGTTTGTTCAGGATATGGGAAAGGCTCTGCCCTTCACCTAGAGGCAGAGGAGGAGCCTCAAGAGCCTCCAGTATCTGACTTTCCCAAAGGAGGCCATCATGGTGCCGGTGCACCCCATTCTTGAAAAGCTTCTCTTTCGAATGTGGGAGACACTGCTTACAGTGCATACGGTCAGCAGGCACTTTCACTTCCTCTACTGGGTATGCCCTGTATCTGAAAAGGCACAACTGCTTCACAATTCCTCAGTACCCCCAGGTAGGGAAGTATGCACCATGGACTATTTTGGCAGAAAGTGCTCCCAAGTCTCTATGCTTATGGTCAGAATCCAGGCATACCAATTGTACATCGGTATGTACGTGTGGGACCTTGCAGGTGAGCTGGATGGGTTCTCCAAGAGGCTTTCTGGAGAACACCTCGAATACTTTAGGAGCCTGGTGGGGAAAACTAAAGAGTGCTCCAAATATATCACCAGGGCTGCCTACAACAGCTTCAAGTCCATGACCAGTTTGTGTAAAGTATACAGTCCTTGGACCAAAATCTCAATGTGTCATCTAATATAAAGAAAACAATAAACACAGTTTACTTCAACATGAAATTGCTCCAAAACCTACATACACTATTGGAGTACAAAGACTTCAGAACAATATTTCAAGTCGTCATCACACCACTCTTAGATTATGGCAACATTCTTTACTAAGGCCTACCAAAGCAGGCTCTGTACCCACTGCAAATGGTGCAAAACACTGCTGCCAGAATAAATACTGGAACCAATCTATCTCAGCACATCACTCCAACCCTCAAAAACCTTCACTGGCTACCAATAGCACTAAGAGTAAAACACAAAGTTGTCACCGTGATATTCAAGATTCTCCACCACCAACCAGCCCCCTGCATCGAGATTCTGAATAACAGAGTATCTGAAACTAGATCACAAAGAAGTATAAATCAGAATCTACTAACAATACCCTGCTTAACCAAATGTACACAGCATACAAATAGAACCTTCACACTCTTTGCTCCTACAATATGGAACTCCCTACTGCAACCCATTAGAACAACTCGAACATTACAAGATCTCAGAAAGAAACTGAAGACTCACCTTTTCATCAAACATTATGGAATTGACACAATTGCCTAATATTAAAGCTCTTCAGACCCCATCTATCAAACATATTCAAAAAGGTTCCCTTTCCCACTTTCACTCTGTTACTTGTACCCCTCCTAGGTTTTATGTAACCCCTGACTATAATTAGTCAAATCAGCTCTTTATTTGTTCTTTGTAAACCACTTTGGCTACATAAAAAGCAGCATATAAAATTTGTTAAATAAGTTGGCCGATGCCCCTTGTGGAGGGGAGATTCTCTTCAGAAAACCTATGAAAGAGAAGGCTGCTGAGTTGGAGACTAATCAACTCTCCATGACCTGCCTTTCGAGGAAAATCACTGACCCCGCTCGAAAGAAGGCCTTGGGTAAAAAGTCCTTTTATTGAACGACAAGAAGTTACTATGGTATGTACACCCTGTACCATTCATACCAACAACCCCAACAGGAGCAACAGCTTAAGCCTCAGGGCCAGAAGCCATACCACAAGCCTAAAGCCCCTACACCCCAGCCAGCGCCACAGTCACAGACTGATGGGGGCTTTTGGCTCCTGCACAGGGATCATGGCCCTTCCTGTCCCGGACTCCATTCCACCTCAGGTAGGGAGGTGGCTGGTATACTTTGCCCATAGGTGGATCATTGTAACCTCCAACACCTGTGCCCTCCAGGTGGTCTGCAAGGGATGCCGGCTGCATTTTCAACCGCTTCCATCTTCTTTCCAGGGGAGCACCCTCTCCAGCAACACCATTGCATGCTTCTCCAACAGGAGATCCAGGCCCTCTTAGAAGATTGGGCTGTGGAACTTGTTCCACTATCTCAAGTAGGAAGGGGGTTCTATTCCCGCTTCCCAAGAAGACCAGTGGCTACAGACACATTCTGGATCTCCGCAATCTCAATCGTTTCCTAGAAAAGGAAATGTTCAAGATGGTCTCCCTTGAAACATTGCTGCCTTACCTCCACTGGGAAGATTGGCTGTGCTCCTTGGATCTCGAAGATGCCTACACACACACATCCTCATTCACCCCGTGCAGCATCAGTATCTCAGTTTCATGCTCAGTGAGCAGCATTAACAATACAGGGTACAATCTGAAAAATGGTACACTCCAGAGCTCACAAAACTAAAAAAGGAATTGAGAAAGCTAGAAAAGAGAATGGAGATCAACTAAAACACACTACTATATCTTAGCACAATCAATAAAGCTAAAAGAGAATATCACACCGGGATCCTAAACCGTGCACTCAACCGAACAAGAGAGCTTTTTGCCATTGTTAGATCTCTAACCAAAACCAATCAAAGTGAGTTAGACACCACCAACATAAAACCTCAAACACTCGCTGACTACTTTGTGAACAAGCTAAAAAACAAAAATATAACCAACACCTCCCTCCCACCCGAACCCCTAATAAACCCTAATACATGGTTTAGTTTCCACCAAATAGATCAGAAACTCTTAATATACACAATATCAAACATTAACACAACCACATTCCCCTTGGATCCATGTCTCGTCTATTGGATTAAGTCTGCAAAAGCTGAGCTAGCCCCATACCTCCTTCACATAATAAACCAGTCCCTACTACAAGGTACCATGCCCACAGCGCTTAAGATACAACCCATCGTAAAGAACAGGACACTCAACAGAAATTAATCTCGCTCTTACAGACCAATAGCAAGCATCCCCTTTCTTGCTAAAATCACCAAAAAAACCATCCAAATCCAACTCCAAGATCACATTGACAGTAATGCCCCCTTGGATGATCAACAATTTGGATTTCAACCATTTCATGGAGTCGGAACTCTGTTGATAGCCTTACTCGACCATCTTATCCGAGGCATAGATGACCCTAAATGTGCATTCTTACTAGTCTTTATAAACATTGCCTCGGCATTTGATAATATTAACCATGATACCCTCATTACAAGACTAGCACAAATTGGGCTAGGCGGAACAGTCTTACAATGGTTTAAATCCTATATCTCGAACTGCAGACTATGTATTCAAGTAGGCAATGAACCCCCACTTTACCTTCCCACAAGATCAAGGAATTCCTCAAGGGTCTGCCCTTTTATTTAACCTATATCTACAACCAATCACCAATATATTCAAAAAAATTCAACATCAAGTATTATATCTATGTGGACGACATCATGTTGTCTCCCACAGACACAAACAACCCCCTTTAACAACTTATCCAACTGCATCATTGAAACTGAATCATGGTTTAATGCCAATAACCTCAACTTCAAAAAAACAGAAGCCATGTACATCACAAAGAATCAAAACGCCCTCTGTCAAATATCACCCTGAGCACCACTGTCCTCCCAATCAAGCAAGAGGTTAAATACCTAGGTATAACCCTCAATCAAACCCTCAGCATGCTCCCCCATTTAAGACAAACAGCGAAAACCATATTCTACAAGTTAAAGACCATTAAGCACTTAAGACCATTCCTAGAAGCAAACGATTACAAATCAGTGCTTCAAGCCATTGTCTCACCCCATTTTAATTACTGTAACAGCCTGTTACAGGGTCTACCCGCCAGAAACCTACACACTCTCCAAAGAGCACAAAACATCACATTAAGAATCATTTGCAAAGCTCCACTGACCGACCACATCACACCCATCCTATATGACCTCCATTGGCTCCTAATACTGAGTCAAAGTTCAAAATACTTATGACCACCTTTAAACTAATCAACAATATAGTGCCATCCCTCCCCTCAACACTCATTCTTCCCCCTCCCAAGATACAAGAGCTAGAAGGGAAAATGCACTACACTCCCTTGCAATCCCCAAAGCAATTTGAAAAACAAAGCAGATCATGAGCTCCAGGAACTCACTCTGGAACGCCCTACCACCATCAGTCCACTCAAGAACCTCCAGATATTCAGAAAATCGCTCAAAACATACCTCTTCCCTCTTCACTGCACACTATGGAGCACAAAACACCACCACAAACTCACAAGCAAATTAACCACATACACAATGATGACCCATAAACACCTAACCTCATTCAGAGATGAACCCACATAATCTACCCCAAGCAATGCCTGTCCATAACCTGCTTGTACATAGTTACTATTAGGTTAAATTTCCTACTGTTTAAAATTACTATGTAAAAAGTTCTCAAACTGTTTTATGTAACATGTTGGTTAAGAACATAAGAAATGCCATACTAGGTCAAACCAAGGTCCATCAAGCCCCAGTATCCTGTTTCCAACAGTGGCCAATCTAGGTCATACGTACCTAGCAGTTTCCCCAAAAAAGACAGGTTCCACAATGCTTGTATTGGGTCAAGCATTGATATCCTGGGTCCCTTTTTAATAGTGGTTTATGGAGCTTCTGGGTCGCCAGGAGTCAGGACTGACTCGAAGGCACACATTGCATTATGGACCTTTCCTCCAGGAACTTGTCCAAATCTTTTTTAAACCCAGCTACACTAACAGCCTTTACTACATCCGCCTGTAACAAATTCCAGAGTTTGATTGCAAATCCAAAACCATCATCTCATCCACGCATTGAGACTCTGGAGTTCTGCCTGCCTTTTGGGTCTTGCGTGTGGAACGGGAAGCATTTCGGAGAATGCTATCCTGGAAGTTCTGGATTTCAACTTCCTACCTAAAAGCCTACATTTAGCCTCCAGAACCTTCCTACCACATTTTCCTATTTCATTGGTACCGACATGTACCAAGACAGCAGACTCCTCCCCAGCACTATCTAAGAGAGGGGTCTCAAACTCCAGTCCTGGAGGGCTGCAAACCAGTCAGGTTTTCAGGACATCCCTAATGAATATGCATGAGATATATTTGCATATAATGGGGCAGTGCATGCAAATATATATCATGCATATTCATTAGGGATACCCTGAAAACCTCAGTGGTTTGCAGCCCTAGAGGACTTGAGTTTGAGACCCCTGATCTAAGACCTTATCTTTAGGTCCGCTACCTTTGCACCAGGCAGGTATGTTACCAGGCAATCCTCATGTCCACCAGCCACCCAGCTATCTACATGCCTTATGATTGAATCACCAACTATAACGGCTGTCCTAACCCTTCCCTCATGGGCACATGGCCCTGGAGAAACCTCCTCGGTGCGAGAGGGTTTTACATCACCTGGAGGACAGGTCCTAGTTACAGGATCACTTCCTGCCACACCAGGGTGATATTCTCCTGTCACGTGACCTCTCTCCTCCATGGCAACAGGGATGCTGCCAGACTGGAGTTGGGACTTCAGGACTACTACTACTACTACTACTGTTCAGCACTTGTAAAGCACCACGCATGCAGCGCTGCACAGCTAACCTACAAGAGATAGCCAACATACAAGAGACAGTCCCTGCCTGTCAGAGTCATGCTCATCGGAGCTTACAATCTAGTTACAACAGTACATTAGTTAGAAAAGTACAGAGCATTTGTCAGTTCTGCGCAAAGTATGGTGTACAGTTTGGTCTGTAGTTTGGTCATAAATGTTGACGGGGGTTAGGGCAGGATGAGGAAGGAGACAGGATCTGAATGCAACAGTGAAGAGGTGGATCTTCAACCTGGACTTGAAGAGGACCAGGGAGGATGCTTGGTGCACAGATGTAGGTAGGCTGTTCCAGGCATAGGGTGCAGCAAGGTGAAAGGAGCGCAGTCAGGAGTTTGCGGTGCGGGTGAAAGGCTTTGATAGAAGTAATTTGTTAGCGGAGCGCAAATTTCGAGAGGGGACATAGGGAGAGAGTGTTTTTATTTTATTTATTTATTTATTGCTTTTATGTACCGCGCTCTTTAAAATCAGTGCGATTTACAGGTAACATCTATGCATCTCAGGATGTCTGTTATGCACTTACAGTGAACAGGAGATACAACTTGGATTTCAATCCGGGGGAACTATTTACAGTGTCTACAACTATGTACATTATAGCTATGAATTGTCTTGTGGTTTATCATTGTTTAGCTGGGTGTAAAGTGGCTAAGGTTGGGCTGTGAGTAGTGTAGGAGAAAGAAGTGGTGTTTTAGTGCTTTTCTGAATTAAGCAATATTGGTAATTGCTCGAATGGAGGTTTGGCGTGCATTCCAGCAGATGGGAGCATAAAACTTAAAAGCTCTGCTCTTCGTTGCTTGGGTGCATTTAGTTATTTCGTTGGGGGTCTGAAGGGTATTGATGGCGAATGACCTCCTCGCTCTGCTGGGGTAGGGTGGAGCAGATACGTTAGGGAGGAGGAGGACATGTTGTTGATGGCCTTAAAAGTCATCAGGAGTACTTTATATGTGGTTCGACAGTAGATTGGTAGCCAGTGCAAGTCCTTTAGAATCCGGGTGATATGGTCTCCTCTGGAGGCTCTGTGTAGGAAGCGTGCTACGGTATTCATTGCTAGTTGTAACGGGCTTAATGTGTTCTTGGGTAGGCCATGAAGGATCGCATTGGCGTAGTCAAAGTGGGGGGTCACAAGGGCCTGAAAGACTGTCCTGAAGTTGCCTGGTTGCAATAGGGGTCGGAGATGTCTCCGTGTTTGTATTTTATGGTGGATCTGCCTGATGATGTTGCTGATGTGCATTTTGAACTCGAGCTGCTGGTCTAATGTGACGCCGAGGTAGCGGATAGTGGGTTTGCTTGTGAGCTCAGCGTCTCTTGTCTTTAGTGCCGGTGGAGGGGAGAGAGATTGATTTCTTGTAATGAAGAGTACGTCTGTTTTGCTGAAGTTTATATTGAGGCCCTGTGCGTGGAACCAGTCCGTTAGAGCCTCGAAGCATTTTATTAGTGGGAAGAAATCTGGATTGTCAATTGAGAATGGGATGAAGGGTAGTACATCATTGGCATAGGTCAGACATGAGACGTTGAAGGAGCGGATTACTTTACATATGGGTTGCATGTATATGTTGAATAAAAGGGCAGAGAGAGAGGAGCCTTGAGGTACACCATGTTTTTGTTGGAAAGGTTCAGAGGTTGTAGTACCTGTACGAACCTGCTGCCATCTGTTGGTTAGATACGATTTGCACCAGCTTAATGCTGAGCCGCTGATTCCCTTATCTTGAAGCCGTATCAGGAGTTGATCATGGTTTACGGAGTCAAACGCGGCGGCGATGTCCAGGAAAATCAATGCAAATCCTTGTTTGATGTTGTCGGTTCCTGTGATCAGTGTGTTGATTAATGTGGTAAGGAGAGTTTCCACACCGTGTGATTCTCGAAAGCCATGTTGGGATGGGTCCAGGGGAGCCGTGGAGTCAATGTGGTCCTGTATTTGGCGCTGAACAACCTTCTCAATTAGCTTTGCTAGCAGTAGGATGCTCAATATTGGTCGATATGATTCCACCTTCTGGGGATTTAGTTTGGTGTTCTTCAGAAGGGGCTGGATTGATGTCTGCTTGAGGCATGATGGGAATAGACCTGTGGAGAAGGATAAGTCCATGATCTTGCATAGTATAGGGCTGATTTCCTTACGTAGTGCTCTTATCCAGAATGCTGGACAAGGGTCGTTTGGGGCAGTGGTGGCATTGACGATAGTGATGATGTCCTCAATTTCTGTAGCTGTTGGTGTCATGATAGTGGTAAGTGGCTTAAGTTGTGCTAGGTTGCTGCTGGGGCTGGACAGCGTGGCTTTGCTGACGTTATTGTTTTTGGCCAGTAAGTAATCTGCATTGTCCTGTGGGTGAATCATGGTCCGTTTGGGGGGACGAGGGTTCCTTCGTTAGGGTTTTTACTATATTGAAAAGCTCGTGGGGTTTGTTCAGGAGTTTGGAGTGATGTTCTCTCATTGTCGCTGATATTGTATCCCGATGTTAAGGTGGGAGGTGTATGCTGTCAGGTCTGTTGGGGACCGTGTACGTCGCCATTTTCTTTCTAGTTTCCTTAGCAGAAGTAGTGAAGTTCTTAGTTCGGTGGTGTACCAATGTGCAGAGGTAAGAGGTATTGAGGGGCCATAGAGTGAATGCATTTATAGGTCAGCAGGAGAAGCTTGAATTGGATACGGAACTGGATAGGGAGCCAGTGAAGCGACTTGAGAAGAGGAGTAATGTGGGCATGGTGAGGCTGGCAAAAGATTAGTCGAGCAGCGTGATTTTGTATAGATTGGAGGGGAAGGAGGTGGCTCACGGGAAGACCAGCGAGGAGTAGGTTGCAGTAATCAAGGCGAGAGGAGATCAAGGAGTGGATAAGCGTTTTGGTAGTGTGTTCAGAGAGGAAGGGGTGGATTTTGCTGATGTTGTAGAGAAAGAAGCGGCAGGTCTTAGCTACAAGCTGGATATAAGTGGAGGAGAGAGAGGTGTCAAAGATAACCCCTAGATTGCAGGCCGAGGGAACAGGAATGATAGTAGATCCATCCACATGGATTGAGAAAGGGGGAAGTGGGGGGTAGGAGTTCAGTCTTGGCCATGTTCAATTTCAATCGGTGATGAGACATCCAGGCAGCAATGTCTGAAAGACAGGCAGAGATTTTGGACTGGGTTGCTGGAGAAATATTAGGTGTAGAGAGGTAGATTTGGGCGTCATTGGCATAGAGATGGTACTGAAAGCCATGGGAGGAGAGAAGCGTGCCAAGGCCTTTGGTATAGAGAGAGACGAGGAGGGGGCCCAAGACAGATCCCTGGGGTACACCCACATGGAGTGGGGTAGGGGAGAAGGAGGAGCCACTAGAGCATTCACTGAATGAGCGATGGGAGAGGTACGAGGAGAACCAGGATAGGACTATATCCCTGTAGGTCTCGTCTATGTACCTCTCTGTCTTCCTTATGTCTTCCAAGTTTGCTACCCTAGCCTCTAGAGAACGAACTCGTTCCCTGAGAGAAAAGAGCTCTTTGCACCTAGTGCACACGTAAGACCTCTCACCAATGGAGAGAAAATCATAAATGTGACACTCAATACAAAAGACCGGAAAGCCCCCATCTCGCTGCTGGACTGCTGTCTGCATCTTAGTTTTAAGCTTGTATTTAGATCTTTACTAAGGGTTGCTGTGGATACTTATACTAATAAAAGTGTACCTAATACGTTTAATATACCTTGCTCACTTGAAGCTTAATTAATCTCAAGTCCTTAATGTATGACTGATTTGGATAAAGAGCTGCACCTGAGAGTAGCTCCTTTCCTTTAAGATGTGTAAATACCTATAAAGCTATGATTATCCCAGGGTTGGGTGGGGAGGGATGGAAATAAGACTTATTAAAAGAGGGCTACTACACAGTACCCTGTCCTGTGCTTCTAAGGTAAGCTATGACCAACTACCTGGGTGATAAACAGTCCTTGCTTGTATAGAAGGAGTCTTTCAAAATGGCCTTTTTGACCTGCTTTAACACCTATTTAAAATGTTTCACAGGTCTCTTGCACCCTAGGTAGAAGGCCTCTTTGTAAAAGTCTCTATTTATTGCTCAAAGAATACTGACCCTGTTTTGCCTTTTATTCTAAGTTATATTCTGATTTAATTTAAATTGAAGCTCTTTGCTGTTGCTAGGCTCTGACTTAGTATGAAATTTAAACTAGAAGCTCTCTGCTGGGTTCTAAATTTAACCAGAAAGCTTCCTTCTGTGTTTTAAATTTAAACTGCTGCTATTAGGCCCTGACTGATTTAACAAATACACTGGGTTCACAGATTAATCAGCTTTAATGCAAAGAATTCCCTCCCAGAAGTATATACTCACTATTGTAGATCTCTTTCCAGAAGTAGCAGTCCCCTTTTGTAGTCCTTTGTAAACTGCCCATGATCTCTGGAAGGAGCGGTATAGAAAAGTGTAACAAATAAAAAAAAAAAAATCCTTTGGCCTTGCCTCTGTCCTATGGGTCTTCACAAAATATTTGGAGGTTGTTGGTGTCTTCAGACCCAGAGTGTCTTTCCTTACCGAGATGACTGGCTGATCAGGTGCAATGCCAGAAGATGTCTGACAGTCTGTGACCTGCACCATTCAAACACACGAGCAGCTGGGATTTGTCATAAACTACCCAAAATGCCACTTGCAGCCTTTTCAGTGCCTTGAGTTCACTGAGGCTGTTCACAACACGTCTCTAACTTGAGCCTTTCTGCAAGAAATAAGGGTGTTGAGGCTTCTTGGCATTAGTGATCATAGCATGATCACATTTGATTTAATAAATGAAAGGAGGACAGCAAGGAAATCCACAGTATTCCTATCTAACTTTCAAAAGGGAAACTATGATAAAATGAGAAAAATAGTTTACAAAAGACTAAAAGCAGCAGCTGCAAAGGCTAAAGATTTGCATAAAGTGTGGGCGTTGTTTACAAATACTATCTTGGAAGCCCAGAACAGATTATTCCATGCTTTAAGAAAAGCGGAAGGAAGGCTGAAAAACTGTCAGGATGGTTTAAAGGTGAGGTCAGAGTGGCTGTTGCAACCAAAAAAGCATCTTTCAGGAAATGGAAGAAGGAGCCAAATGACAGGAAACATAAGCATTGCCAAGTTAGATCAAGGCAATGATAAGACAGGCAAAATTTGAAAAAAACCTTGCCGTGGAAGCAAAAATGCATAATAAAACCTTTTCAAGTATATTCATAGCAAAAAACCTGTGAGACAGTTGGACCTTTGGATGATACAGGAGTAAAGGGGGATCTTAGTGAAGATAAGGCCATAGCAGAGAGAGTGAATGAATTCTTTGGTATATAAAGGAGATGTATTGGAAGACTTGAAAGAAATATTGATAAACTGAAGAGTATCAAATCACCTGGACCGAATGGTATACATACAAGGGTATAGAAAGAACTGAAATATGATATTGCAGACCTGCTATTAGTAATCTGTGAACTATCATTAAAATCAACTGTCGTACCTGAAGACTGGAGAATGGCCAATGTAACGCCAATATTTAAAAAGGGTTCCAGGGGTAATCCAGGAAACTACTGGCCTGTAAGTCTGACATCGGTATCCGGCAAAATGGTAGAAACCATTATAAAGAATAAAATTACTGATATAGTCATGGTTTAATGGGAAAACGTCAACATGGATTTAGCCAAGGAAAGTCTTGTCTTAATAATCTGTTATATTTTTTTGAAAATGTGAATAAACAGATACACTAAATCAACCAGCTCACCTTTGTCTATCTGGATTTTCAGAAAACCTTTGACAAGGTCCCTCGTGAGAGACTCTTGGTGAAATTAAAAAGTCATAGGATTGTAGGCAGTGTCCTATTGTGGATCAGAAACTGGTTAAAAGAAAGCAGAGAGTAGGACTAAATGGCCAATTTTCTCAATGGAGAAAAGTAAATAGTGGAGTACCCCAGGGATCTGTGCTGTACCCACTGCTTTTTAACATATTCATAAAATGACCTGGAAATGGGAATAACAAGTGAGGTGATCAAATTTGCAGATGTGAAAAATTGCAAGAGGACCTTGATAAATTGAAAGACTGGGCATCTAAATGGCAGATGAAATTTAATGTGGACAAGTGCAAAGTTATGCACCTAGGAAAGAACAACCCAAACTTTGGTTACATGATGCAAGGTACCACCTTAGCAAACACCACTGAGGAAAAAGATTTAGGCTTGCATGGAGAAAATTTGGTCTTTGAGCCCTACTCTGTTTTCTATCTTTTAACGAGTTCCTGATCCACAATACTGCACTGCCTCCAATCACTTGACTTTTTAATTTGGCCAGGAGTCTCTCATGAGGGACCTTGTTGAAGGCTTTCTGAAAATCCAGGTACACTAGATCAACCAGTTCACTTTGGTCAACCTATTTATTCACACCTTCAAAAAAATATATTGCATATTAGTAAGACAAGACTTTCCTTGCCTAAACCCATGTTGGCTTTCTCCCATTAAAACATATATACATGTTAAGTAATATTTTCTAAGAACATAAGATATGCCATACTGGGTCAGACCAAGGTCCATCAAGCCCAGTATCCTGTTTCCAACAGTGGCCAATCTAGGTCATAAGTACCTAGCAGTCTCCCCAAAAGACACAGGTTCCTCAATGCTTGTATTGGGTCAAGCAGTGATATCCTGGGTCCCTTTTAATAATGGTTTATGGACCTTTCTTCCAGGAACTTATCCAAACCTTTTTTAAACCCAGCTACACTAACAGCTTTTACTACATCCTCCAGTAACAAATTTCAGAGTTTGATTGCACGTTGAGTGAAAAAATATTTTCTCTTATTAGTCTTAAATAGGTTACCATGTAGCTTCATTGCATATCCCCTAGTCTTTTTTTATATTCTGATGACGTAAACAATCGATCTACGTTTACCCGTTCAACTCCATTGGTTAATTTATAGACTAATATCATGTATCATGTATCTTTTCCAGGTTGAAGAGCCCCAACCTTCTTAACCTCTCTTCATAGGAGTATCCTTCCATCCCCTTTACCATTTTGGTGGCTCTTCTCTGCACCTTTTCTAATAACGCTATATCCTTTTTAACATACAGTGACCAGAATTGCACACAATATTCAAGATGCGATCGTACCATGGAACGATAGAGAGGCATTATAATATCCTTTGTTTAATTTTCCATTCCTTTCATTATGATTCTGTTACAGTATTCTGTGAGTTTGCCATTGCTGAGTCACAGTGTCCTGTGAGTTTGTCCATGCTGAATTAGTGTCCTGTGAGTTTGTCATTGCTGAGTTACTGCATACTGTAAATACCTCATTGTAAATCATTATCTTGTTGTAAAACAATCTAGCAATACTGAGTTTTGCAAGACAACCCCAGCCTGTTTAGAACTCATACATGCCTACTTCAGACGCCTCCCCAGCAAAAGAGAGTCCCTGCCACATACAGGACACACCTAACTCCAGCCCAAAATGACCATATCTGTCATAACCTTAATTAGCCTATACCACCTCAGTAATGTCCTCAACGGCTCCTTCTCTGCTGCAACCGCCCACAACCAGATCCTGATCATACAAGGCCAAGGAAGGAGACACTACAGTAACACATACCACGCACCAACAGAACCCTCCCTGAACCCTCACTCATACTTAATCCACATACCAATTCAACACACCACAAAACCCAAACACTGCCAAAGCCCACGCAACCTGAAGTGTGTGCTCATAAACACTCGGTCGGTCTGTAAAAAGGGATCAGTTATCACTGACCTCATATCACACCTCAAACTAGACATCCTACTAGTGACTGAATCATGGCTCACTAACTCAGACTCAGTCCTCAATCAAATCACCCCCCCTGACTTCTCAATCCACACTTGCCACAGAGCGGACCGTAGAGGAGGAGGTGCATTCATCCTGGTGAAAACGGTCCTCCAGTACCAAACAATCAGCTCTAACAGCTCAATACACCTTGATGTGATCACTATAGCCAACAACTACAATACCATCAACCTCATCTACAGATCCCCAACTGCATCCCATGAAGACCTCACAACTATAATCGAGCTAGCCTCTAACCCCAAGAACACACGCAAGCCAAACTGGGTACTGGGAGATTATAACCTACCAGCCCTGCAGGATAATCATTCCACAGCCTTCATGGAAGCATTCAGCAACCCGGACTACGAACAATTAGTGGATACCCCTACACACCAAAAAGGTAACATACTAGACCTTATCTTCATCCCTCGATCAGATGTAAGCTCAAACTACAACTTCAACATTATCATATCCCCTGTCCCATGGTCCGACCACAACTTAATAAGTTTTCAAATATCTATGCACCAGAACAACGAATGAACAATGACAGTAACCGAAAAACCAGCAGCACCTTCAGAACGTTTCAGACTCTGACAAAGAGGCGATCATCAAAAATGTCCTCCCCAACATCCCAACCGCATCACTGGACCTTGAAGAGACGATGACTGCATGGAACCACAGCCTGAGCTCCTTTGCACGCATCCCTATACAAGACAAGCCACATCCAAGAAGTAGAAAACCCGCATGTTGGTACAGCACCGAGCTACGAACCTCACTACAAGTACTGAGGAAACTTAAAATAAAATGGCGATGCACACGGTCAACAGGAGACCAGCCAGCATACAACTCCCATCTGCAGGCACACTGGGACCTAATATCAACAAAAATTAAAGAACATCACTGCACGCTTAAGCCGATCTCTGAACAAACCCCATGAACTGTTTAAATTAGTCAAGACCTTAACAAAGGAACCATCATCACAACCAGCCACAATACACCCCCAGGACTATGCAGATTACCTGTTAGCCAAAACCAAAAACATTAGCAAAGCCACGCTGTCCAGCCCCACCAGCAACCCACCCAAACCACTTACCTCCCTCATGATGCCTTCAGCTACAAGTATCGAGGACATCATCGCTATCATCAATGCCACCACTGCTCCAAATGACCCTTGCCCAGCGTTCTGGATAAGATCCCTACGTAAAGAGCTCAGCCCCATAATAGCCGAAATCATCGACATATCCTTCTCTACAGGACAATTCCCACTATGTCTCAAGCAGACGTCAATCCGGCCCCTTCTGAAGAACTCCAAGCTAAATTCCCAGAAGGTGGAATCATACCAACCAATATCGAGCATCCTGCTGCTAGCAAAAATAATTGAGAAGGTCGAACAACGCCAGATACAGGACCATATTGATGCCACAGCTCCACTTGACCCATGCCAACACGGTTTTAGGGAATCCCATGGCACCGAAACCCTCCTCGCCACACTTATCAACACACTGATCACGGGGATTGACAACATCAAACAAGGATATGCCTTACTTTTCCTTGACATTGCTGCTGCGTTTGACTCCGTAAACCACGAGCAACTCTTGATACGGCTGCAGGACAAGGGAATTATTGGCTCAGCGTTGAATTGGTGAAAATCCTATCTAACAGAAAGATGGCAGCAGGTACGAACAGGAGCCACAACATCTAAGCCCTTCCAGCAAATACATAGTGTACCGCAAGGCTCCTCACTCTCCGCCCTCCTATTCAACATATACATGCAGCCCATATGTGAAATAATCCGATCATTCAACATATTATGTCTCATCTATGCAGATGATGTGCTACTTTTCACCCCATTCACGGTCAATCGTCCGGACTTCTCCCCGTTAGTAAAATGCTTTGAGGCCATAACTGACTGGCTCCATTCACAGAGCCTCAAGATAAACTTTAGCAAGACTGATGTAATGTTCATTACTAGAAATCAGTCCTTCTCCCCACCGCCGACATTAAAGACAAGAGATGCTGAATTTCCAAGTAAACCCAGCATCCGATACCTAGGCGTAACGCTAGACCAGCAGCTCGAATTCAAAACGCACAACAGCAACACCATCAAACAAATCTACCACAAACTACAAACATTGCGACATCTCCGACCCATGCTGCAACCGGACGACTTCAGAACAGTTTTTCAGGCACTGGTGACCCCCCACTTCGACTACGCCAACGTGATCCTGCATGGACTACCCAAACACACGCTAAACCCATTACAGCTGGCAATGAACGCTGCAGCACGCTTCCTACATGGATCCTCTAGAAGAGATCACATCACCCCCATCTTAAAAGACTTACACTGGCTCCCAATCTACTGCCGTCTCACATATAAAGTAGTCATGATGACCTTCAAGGCCATTAACAAGACGTCAGCCACCTCCCTATCGGACCTCCTCCACCCCACTCCAGCAAACAGAGCAAGGAGAACATTTGCCACCAACACCCTTCAGATCCCCAACGAAATAACAAAATGTACCCAGGCAACAAAAAACCGAGCTTTCAAATTCTATGCCCCCAGCTGTTGGAATGCACTCCCAACCACCATCAGAGCAATCACAGATCTCGCCCTATTCAGAAAAACACTAAAACAGCACCTCTTTCTCCTACACTACTCTCAACCCAGTAATTCAACCCAGTAATTTAACACCACCAACCATACACCTTGCCATGTCAAGTTTGTATATAACTGTAAAACGATGTAGATAGTTACCCCAATTGAACCAAGTTGTATGTACCCGTTCATTGGAAGTGCACATCAGTATGTCTGTTATGCGCAGAAATGTTAAACCGCACTGATATTAAAGAGTGCGGTATATAAAAGCAATAAATAAATAAAAATGATACTTAGCATTTTATTTGCTCTCTTTGCCACCGCTGCACACTGGGCGGAGGGTTTCAAAATGTTATCCATGATGACGCCTAAATCTTTTTCCTGGGTAGTGGTTCCCAATGTGTAGCCATAGTTTGGGTTGTTCTTTCCTAGGTGCATTACTTTGTCCACATTAAATTTCATCTGCCATTTGGACGCCCAGTCTTCCAATTTATCAAGATCCTCTTGCAATTTTCCACAATCCTCTTGGGTTTTAACAACTTTAAATAGTTTTGTGTCATCTGCAAATCTGATAACCTCACTCGTTCCCTTTTCCAGGTCATTTATGAATATGTCAAAAAACAGCGGACCCAGCACAGATCCCTGGGGTTCTCCAGGACCAAGCAGGAAGTCAGTCCTCACATATGGGTGACATCGGCGCCGACGGAGCCCTCGTGCGGAGCATTTCCCCAGCTTTCAAAGAAAGCCTTTGGGAATTGCAGTGCGCATGCGTGGTCCCCTTCCCGCCCAAGGGTGCCATCTTGCTCAGTCTTCTTTTTTCCGCGGAGCCCGACGGACGTAGTTCGTTTTTCCCCGAGGAAAAAGTTGATTTTCCCTGGTTTTTTTCTCTTTTTTTCTCCGGTTCGACGCCGGATCCTTTTCCCGCTCAGACCGATACGCCGGTATCGAGTCCTTTTTCTCTCTTTCGTTTTTTGTCCTTTGTGACTGGCATTCGCGCCTTTTTTCTTTTTTCCCTGGCAGCCCGGTCTTTTGACCTAGCAGGGGCCCTTTTTCCCCCGATGGCTACCAGCGGGTTTAAGAAATGTGATCGGTGTAAGAAACTTATGTCTCTTACTGACACACATGACTGCTGCCTCCGCTGCCTCGGACCCTATCATGACCCGATGATCTGTGGTCCGTGTGGCAAAATGTCCTCGAAGGCGTTGAGTCGGCAGCACCAGAAGGATAGGATTTTTTCTGACTCCGCGTCCGGCCGGGCCCGGACCTCGTCAGAGGCCTCGACGTCTCGGGACTCCAGCCCCGAGCAGCGTCGGGGTTCCTCTGAGCGGGGGTCTCCTTCGCGGGAGCATTGCAGGAAGAAGAAACCCGCGAGGGCGGCATCGGTGGACGCTGCTGGTTCCTCGAGAACAAGGTCGCATAGCCCCGATAGCCGTCCCGGGTCTTCGGAGTCGGAGAGGCCTGCCAAACATCCTCGTGTCGAGATGGAGTCTCCTGGACACGTAAGTGCTGTTGTCCTCGTGGACTCTCCACCGAGGGAGCCGCCGTCGGGGCCCGAGTCGGGGGCTGCTGGGTCTCCTGAGCTCGGACTCAGGTTGACGACCTTGGAGAGCAGCTTTGCTGCCTTCATGGAACAGCAACAGGCATTGATCGCCGGTCTCACCGGTGCATCTGCCCCGACCACCAGGACCTCGACGTCCAAGTCGACCCCGGAGGCCGAGCCGATCCTTGAGTCCATGCGGGCTCGAGTCGATCCTCGGCCACGGTCTCCCTCGACCTCCCGTTCGGGCCCGAGGTCGTCGACGCCGGTACCCTCGGCGTCGGGGCAGAGGGCATCGGTGCCCGCCCGACCGGAGCCGCTTGATTCCTCCTCCGAGGAGTCGGGCTGGGAGACGGAGGACGAAGAGTCACCCGACACTCATCGGACTCGGTGTGTCCCATCGGACTCGCCCAAGTCCGAACCTCGGAGACGATCCCCATCGGAGGATACCCGGTTCTCGGATTTCGTGTGGGATATGGCCAAGGCCTTGGCCTTCCCCGCGGATCCCGAGGAGGAGCCTCGAGCCGAGGAGCTCGAGGCCCTCCAGTATGACTCTCCCCCGAAGGAGGCCTTTACTGTTCCGGTTCCTCCGATGCTGGAGCAGCTGCTCTTCCGCATGTGGTGGGAGACCCTGGCCTCGACGCCAGTGTTAAGCAAGCGGGTCAATTCGATCTATCGAGTCTGCAAGAGCCCCGGGTTCCGAAAGGCGCAATTACCGCACCACTCCATGGTTGTGGAATCGGCCATGCATCGACTGAAAAGTCAGAAGATGCACTCCTTGGTGCCTCCCGGCCGGGAGGCCCGGAACCTGGATGCCCTCGGTAAGAAGTGCTTCCAGGGCTCTATGCTTGCTTGCCGTGTCCAGACATACCAGCTCTACATGGGCATGTACCTCCGAGACCTGGCAAAGGAGATTGCCGGGTTCTCTGCTGGTCTCTCCGAGGAACCTTTGCAGAGGGGCCAAGCCTTGTCCACTGGTATTCGGGAGTGCTCAAAGTTTATCTCTCGAGCAGCCTACGATGGCTTCGAGGCTTCGGCCCGAGTAGCCGGGGCCGGCATCGGTGCCCGCCGACAGGCTTGGCTACAGTCATCCGACTTCGAGCCATGGGTATAGGACAAGTTGGTCGATGTCCCCTGCCGGGGTGAAAACCTTTTCGGCAAACCCATGGCTGAAAAGGCTGCTGAGCTCGAGACAGACTCTCACCAGGACTAGGCTGTCCAGAAAAACCTCTGCCCCTTCTCAGAAAAAGAAGGGCTTGGGAAAAAAGACCTTTTACCCGAGGAAGTCATCTGCCTATAAACAATACCCTCATTATCAGGCCTCTACAGCTCCCCAACAGGGTCAGCAGGCCAAGGGGCAGGGTCAAGGGCCCCGTAGGCAGAAGGCCCCCAAGCCTCCTACACCGGCCCCTGCTCATCAGGGTGGGGGGGTTTTGACTCAGAAAGCATAGCCTCTTCTCCTCAGCTGGCTTCTCTCAGCACAGGAGGCCGGCTGGCCCACTTTGCCCACAGGTGGTCAGCCGTCACATCAGATACCTGGGTTCTTCATATAGTCCAAAAGGGCTATCTTCTCCATTTTCACCAGGTACCTCCCTCCTATTTTCCAGGGGAGCCTCCAAGACTCCCTCTGCACAGGGACCTACTCCTTCAGGAGTTAGCAAGTCTGCTAAAGGATCAGGCTGTGGAACCGGTGCCCCACCACCTGAGAGGTCACGGCTTTTGTTCCAGGTACTTTCTGGTACCAAAAAGAACAGGAGGCCTCAGACCCATCCTAGACTTGCGCAACCTCAACAAGTTCCTGGAGAGGGAAAAGTTCAAGATGCTTACCCTTGGAATTCTGCTGCCCTACCTCCAGCAGGGAGACTGGCTATGCTCCTTAGATCTAAAGGATGCGTATACTCACATCCTTATTCATCCAGACCACAGACAATATCTCAGATTTGTTGTGGGGGGAAACCACTATCAGTACAGAGTACTACCCTTTGGCCTGTCCTCTGCTCCCAGGGTGTTCACCAAGTGCCTGGCAGTGGTGGCAGCCTACCTGAGACTTCAAGGTCTTTTTGTGTTTCCGTACCTGGATGACTGGCTCATAAGGGGCCAATCTTCCCAGGAGGCCAATCAAGCCACCCTTCGCACTGTGGCTCTACTTCAGCACTTGGGGTTTGTCATAAACTTCGCAAAGTCCACTTTGCTCCCGTCCCAGAACTTAGAATTCATAGGGGCCAGACTAGACACTCTTCAAGCGAAGGCTTTTCTGCCTATGGACAGAGCCCACAGGCTGATGGATCTGGCCAGGCAGTTTCGCAGCAATTCCCTGGTCTCTGCTAGGCAATTCCTGAGACTACTCGGCCATATGGCTTCCACGGTTCATGTCACCCCCAATGCCCGCCTGCACATGCGGCCTACTCAGTGGTGCCTTCGCACTCAGTGGCATCAGGCCACGGGGAGCCTAGCGGACTCAGTAAAGATATCGGACCTGCTAGTCTCCTCTCTGCAATGGTGGCTTCATCTTCCGAATCTGGTACTCGGAGTGGTTTTTCAATCCCCTCCGCATTCTCAAGTGCTGACAACAGATGCTTCTCTTCTAGGTTGGGGAGCACATTGCCAGGGGGCATGTACTCAGGGTCTCTGGACCCCTTGGGAGGCTGCTCAACAGATAAACTTCCTGGAGCTACGGGCGATACGCCTAGCTCTGAGAGCCTTCTCCCATCTCGCCTCTCACCAGTCTGTACTGGTCCAGACAATCAAGTTGCCATGTTCTACGTGAACAAGCAAGGAGGCACAGGCTCCTTCCTTCTATGTCAGGAGGCACAACGCCTGTGCTCTTGGGCCGTCACTCACGGAATCCTCCTAAAGGCTGTCTACCTCCCAGGTCAAGAAAATTACCTGGCGGACAGACTGAGCAGGATCCTGCAACCACACGAATGGAGGTTGAACCCGTTGGTGGTTCAGCAGGTCTTTCTCAGGTGGGGCCTCCCCACCATGGATCTTTTCGCCAGTCCTCTGAACCGGCAACTCCCGAGATTCTGCTCCAGACAACCGCATCCTCTCCGAGTAGCAGCAGATGCGTTTCTGATCTCGTGGTCCACAGGCCTACTGTATGCATTTCCTCCCACGCCACTAGTGTCCAGAACGCTGTTCAAAGTCCTCGAGGACGGAGCTTCATTGATCCTGATAGCCCCCAGGTGGCCGAGGCAACCGTGGTTCCCGCTTCTGCTGCAGCTAGCGGTGGACACCCCTCTTCCTCTGGGGTTTCAACACGATCTCCTGTCTCAGGATCAGGGGACTCTCTTGCACCCCAACCTCCAGTCCCTTCATCTGATGGCCTGGCTGCTGAAAGGGTAGTCCTGGCTCCCCTACTACTGCCTCGAGAGGTGGAAGATGTGGTCTTGGCCTCTCGGCGACAATCCACCAGCAAATCCTACGCTCTTAAGTGGCGTAGATTCTCCGCATGGTGTGCTCAGTACAGCGAGAATCCCTTCTTGTGCTTGGTAGCGGTAGTATTGCAATATTTGCTTTACCTCTCCAATCTGGGCCTTAAGTCTAACTCTGTCAGAGTTCACCTTAGTGCTCTCTCAGCGCACCACTCGCCGGTGGACGGTAGACCTCTTTCCAACCACCCCTTGGTGGCTCGTTTTCTCAGAGGCCTCCTTCTGCTTAAGCCTCCTTTGCGTCCACCGGCCCCTGAGTGGGATCTGAATGTGGTCTTGCAGCGGATTACTTGTCCGCCTTTTGAACCTATGGCTACCTGCCCTCTCCGTTTTCTCTCCTGGAAAACCTTATTTCTGGTAGGTCTTACCTCTGCTAGGCGAGTGAGTGAACTTCAGGCACTACATAAGAACATAAGATATGCCATACTGGGTCAGACCAAGGTCCATCAAGCCCAGTATTCTGTTTCCAACAATGGCCAATCTAGGTCACATGTACCTAGCAGTTTCCCCAAGAGACACAAGTTCCACAATGCTTGTACTGATCCTCCTAGTGTCTGATCCTTCTTACACTAGGTTCTACAGGAATAGGATAGTCTTACGGACTCACCCTAAGTTTCTTCCTAAGGTTGTCTCACCTTTTCACCTCAATCAGGAGGTGGTTCTTCCGACCTTCTTTCCCAGGCCGCATGCCAACCGGGCTGAGATGGTCCTGCATACCCTGGACTGTAGGAGGGCGTTGTCCTTCTACCTTGACCGTACGCGGGAGCAACGGAGGGCTGTTCAGCTCTTCATTTCTTTTGACCCCAATAAGTTGGAGCTTCCTGTCTCCAAGCGTACTTTGTCCATCTGGGTAGCTGACTGTATTGCCTGGGCTTATGGGGCAGCCGGCCTCTCGTTGGAGGGTCGAGTCACGGCTCATCGTGTCAGGGCGAAGGCTGCGTCAGTGGCTCATCTCCGCTCTGTTCCGTTGGCAGACATCTGCCGGGCTGCTACTTGGTCTTCAAGCCAGACTTTTGTGGCCCATTACTGCCTTGAGAGGGAGTCCCGCAGGGACAGTGCTTTCAGACAGGCAGTACTCCATAATCTCTTTGGGGTTTAGGCAACTCCTACCCTCCGGCCCTGGTGTTGGGCTACCGGTCGGGGGCGTTCTCAGAGAAGATTCCTTCCTTCCGTGCTGACGAGCTAGAGGGAGCTCATTTTTTCCGCTTGAGGTCTCCGGTAGCCTTAAGCTGGGGAGTCCCATATGTGAGGACTGACTTCCTGCTTGGTCCTGGAGAAAGTGTAGTTACTCACCTGTAACAGGTGTTCTCCAGGAGCAGCAGGAATCAGTCCTTACAACCCTCCCTCCTCCCCTTGGAGTTGCAGTCATATGATTTGTTTTTGCTAATTTTTTGCTGTCTTTTAGCTATGTCATCAGACTGAGCAAGATGGCACCCTTGGGTGAGAAGGGGACCGCGCATGCGCGCTGCAATTCCCAAAGGCTTTCTTTGAAAGCTGGGGAAATGCTCCGCACGAGGGCTCCGTCGGTGCTGACGTCACCCATATGTGAGGACTGATTCCTGCTGCTCCTGGAGAACACCTGTTACAGGTGAGTACTCTTACTCCACTATTCACCTTTTTCCATTGGGAAAATTGGCAATTAAGCCCTACCCTCTGCTTTCTATCTTTTAACCAGTTCCTGAACCACAATAGTACGCTGCCTCCTCTCCCATGACTTTTTAGTTTTGCCAAAAGTCTCTGATGAGGGACCTTGTCAAAGGCTTTCTGAAAGTCCAGATACACTCTATCAACCGACTCACCTTTGTCTACCTGTTTGTTCACACCTTCAAAAAAAATAACAGATTAGTAAACAACATCTTCCTTGTCTAAAGCCATGTTGGCTGTCTCCTATTAAGCCATGACTATCTACATGAGTAATTTTGTTCTTTATAATGGTTTCTACCATTTTTCACGGTACTGATGTCAGGCTCCCTGGAATCCCTTTTAAAAATTGCCATTACATTTGCCATTCTCCACTCTTCAGGTACTAAAGATGATTTTAATGATAGTTCACAGATTACTAATAGAAGGTCTGCAATCTCATATTTCAGTTCTTTCAACTCCCTTGGATATATACCATCCGGTCCAGGTGATTTGCTACTATTCAGTTTATCAAATAAATGCAATACATCTTCCTGGTGTATCGATATGTCTTTCAATTCCTCTGCAGTATCACCTTTAAATACCACTTCAGTCAAGGGTAACATCCATACAATCCCTACATCTTCCTCAGTAAAGACCGAAGCAAAGAATTCATTCAGTCTCTCTGCTATAGCCTTGTCCCCTCTTACTGCCCCTTTTACCCCTCTATCATCTAATGGTCCAACTGACTCTCACAGGTTTTTTTCTACAAATGTAATTGAAAAAGTCTTTATTCTGTGTTTTTGCTTCCAGAGCAAATTTCTTCTCAAATTCTCCCTTTGCCTGCCTTATCAATGCCTTGCATTTAACTTGACAGTGCTTGTGCTATTTCCCGTTTTCGTCATTTGGCTCTTTTTTCTCATTTCCTGAAAGATGCTTTTTTGGCAACAGCTTCTCTGACCTCACCTTTAAACCATGCTGGCAGTTTTTTGGACTTCCTTCCACTTTTCTTAAAGTGTGGAATACAGCTGGTCTGGGCTTCCAAGATAGTATTTTTAAACAACACCCAAGCTTGATGTAAGACCTTTGCAACTGCTCCTTTTAGTTTTTTCTTAACTATTTTCCTCATTTTATCATAGTCTCCCTTTTGAAAGTTAAAAGGTGGTACTGTGGATTTCCTTACCATTCCTCCTCCATCAATTAAATCAAACACGATCATGCTATCCATCACTATTGCCAAGTGGCACTAGATCTGATGTTCTACTAAGGACTAAGTCCAAAATGGCTTCTCTGGTCGGTTCATGAACCACTGCTCCAAGAAGCAGTCATTTAATTCATCTAGAAACTTTATTTCCCTGCCGTGACACTCACCCAGTCAATAAAGGGGTAATTGAAATCACCCATTATTATTACTGTTCTGTAACTTTTGTTTATTTCTTTGAATATTTCATCATCCATTTGTTCATTCTGGCCAGACGGTCGATAGTACACCCCCATTGCCATCGCCTTCCCCTTTTTACATGGAATTTCAATCCATAGAGATTCTACAGAAAATTTTGTTCCCTGCAAAACTTTAATCCTTTCTGACTCAATGCCCTCTCTGACATAGAGCGCAACCCCTCCAGCAATTTGATCAGCTCTATCATTACGATATAGTTTGTACCCAGGTATTATAGTGTCCCACTGGTTGTCCTCCTTCCACCATGTCTCTGAGATACCAATCATATCTAACTTCTCATTTAGTGCTATATATTCTAACTCTCCCATCTTATTTTTTAGACTTCTAGCATTTGCATACAAGCGTTTGAGACTATATTTTATTCATATTAATCTGGTTATCGGCAGACAGGGGCAGTTTGGAATCTTTAAACTCTGTCTGCTCTGTACTCAAGGGCATTTGGGCTACCTTTGTCTTTATTGGAACCTCTCTGCTGATGTGCCCTAATTTCATTTTTTTGGTAGTATCCTTCAAGGATACATTGTTCCGAACCATGCGCCATGGACGACTGTTGGCTTTCCCCTATTATCTAGTTTAAAAGCTGCTCTATCTCCTTTTTAAAGGTTAATGCCAGCAGCCTGGTTCCATCCATTCCCTCCCTCTGCCCCACTTATTCATATCTCTGTCTCTTTCTCTATTTCAATTGTAACTTCCTTTCCAACTTTCTGGCTTGCGCCACTCTATATTTTATTGTAAACCGCTCTGCCTATCCATGAAGGGCGGTCAATCAAATAAATGAATATGAATATGAAGCCCATCTTTCAGAAGAGCCCCTCTTTTCCCCAGAATGTTCCCCAGTTCCTAACAAATCCAAACCCCTCATCCTTGACCATTGTCTCATCCACACATTGAGACTCCCTAGCTCTGCCTGCCTTTTAGGTCCTGCGCATGGAATGGGAAGCATTTCAGAGAACGCTACCCTGGAAGTTCTGGATTTCAACTTCCTACCTAAAAGCCTAAATTTAGCCTCCAGAACCTCCCTGCCACATTTTTTTATGTCATTGGTACCGACATGTACCAAGACAGCAGACTCCTCCCCAGCACTATCTAAGACCTTTGTCTAGGTGGCGCATGAGATCCGCTACCTTCGCACTAGGCAGGCATGTTACCAGGTGATCCTCATGTGCACCAGCCACCCAGCTATCTACATGCCTAATGATCGAATCACCAACTATAATGGCTGTCCTAACCCTTCCCTCTTTATAATGCTTTCTACCATTTTGCCCGGTACTGATGTCAGGTTCAGCAGTCTGTATTTTCCCGGATCCCCCCTGCAATCCCTTTTAAAAATTGCCATTACATTTGCCATTCTCCACTCTTCAGGTACGCAAGATGATTTTAATGATTGTTCACTAATGATAGTAGTAGGTCTGCAATCTCACCTGCTATTATCAAATACTTGTAATACATCTTCCCAGTTTATCAATACTTCTTTCGATTCTTCTGATATATCATCTTTAAATACCATTTCAGACATGGGTAACTTCCCAACATCTTCAGTAACGACCAAAGCAAAGAATTCATTCCATCTCTCTGCTGTGCCCTTGTCCTCTCTTAGCGCCCCATTTACACCCCTGTATCATCTAATGGTCCAACTGATTCTCTCTCAGGTTTTTTGCTACAAATGTATTTGAAAAAGCTTATGTGCTTTTGCTTCCACGGCATGTGTTTTTTTTTTTGTCATTGTTGTTTTCTTTAAATTCTCTCTTTGCCTGCCTTATCAGTGCCTTGCATCTGACTAGCCAGTGCTTATGTTTCCCGTTTTCGTCATTTCTCTCATTTTTCCATTTCCTGAAAGATGCCTTTTTGGCTACAACATACTCTCTGACCTCTCCTTTAAACCATGCTGGCAGTTTTTTGGCCTTCCTTCCACTTTTCTTAAAGTATGTAGAATATCTGGTCTGGGCTTCCTAGATAGTATTTTTAAACACCCATGTCTGATGTAAATCTTTACCTTTTGCAGTTGCTTCAGCATGTGTGGTAGACTTTCCAAAGACTCACTGAAAGCTGGGGAGTGTTTCCCGTGTATGCTCCATCGGTGACATCATCCATATGTGAGGACTGATTTTTGCTGTTCTCAGAAAATACCTGCTACAAGTGAGTAACTGTTTTATTGGAAGGGTGGGAAGTAGTGTCAGGTTCAGTTTAGCTTTTCTCTATTTGTCTGGTTCACAACACCACTCTTTCCTGTACACTTCCTTGGAAGGAAAGACTAGACTAGGAAGCATAGAACTGTTCTTTGCTGAATGAGATTGGAGGCATTGGCCAACAAAGTTGGAGCACAAGTCATGTGTTTTTGTGTCAGAGCATGGGCTTACAGAGCTCATTCCATAATTCTGTTGGCCAGTGCTTCCAATTTCACTCAGGAAGCCATTGCTTCATGCTCTGGTACTTGCCTGTAGAAAAGAGTTAATTGTATTTCAGCTCACCAAGCCAGCATCTCCCCACTTATTGTTTGTCCTGCATCTCACCCCCATGAGTTTCCTTTTGGTTAGGGATGGGAAGAGAGTGCCTGCACAGGCCAACAGCTCTGTATCAGACCGATGAAGAAAACTCATGCAAGGTTTTTTGCGCACAAACCCATACGTCATAAGCAGAAAAGAGATGGATGTGTGTGTAAAGTGCACAAAAATTAGTTTGCACAGAATGCTGCGTGTTTTAAATGTATTCAAATAATACACAGATGAGTTAGGTGTAATCAAATAACATACTAACTAGGTCTGTGCCTGATGCATAGAAACGTGTTAGAGATTGCCCAATCAAGAGTTATGTTTTGAGAGCGTCATTTTTTCTATGCCTCTTTATGAGGTGGTGATAAACTCTAGTGTGCCAGAAGACACACTCTGAACCACTGCAGTTGGCATGGTTGGCTTGAATGGTAATCTTGTATTCGTCAGCATATGAACATAAGCATGTAAATGTCAGCATTTTTATCGGCATATAAACTTCAACGTTACAATATTCTTGTATTCGTCATTGTATAACACTTTGGCATTTAAGATGATGTTTTTTGCTGCTTATCTCATCGCTTGGCAGCTTGCAAGAGCCAGCTGTCACAAATCCTTTATTCTTTCCAACTTGGCACTCGGCTGTAACTTTGAAGAGGGAAAGTATGGTGAAGGTTGACTCCTGGGTAAGTGTTACATAGGCATATTGAAACGATGGGAAATGGGGGAACAGCTGTACATTCCTGCATATATACCTGTGTGTGTGTGAATATTTGTGTGTGTATATAAATAGTACTATTGCTTGCCTTCTTGTTGTGGAACGTGCAAGTCTATTACAGGCTTTGCTCCTAGCTTCTGGCTAGGGTCTGACTTTGTAACCGTTTGCTTGTATGGTCGGTCTGCCTGTATATATTTTATTTATCTTATTGTTAGAGTGCCTTATTTTTTCAGTATTATTTTTGTTTGTGATCTTGTTCATCTGTGTCTGTTTTCAGTTGTGTTTCTCTCTCTCTCTCCTCTTCCTTATTATCCCATCCTCCCCTCCCTCAACCACCCTCCCCTATAGTCTCTTATAGCCACCTTGTGCTCACTACCATGATCACTCACAGGTGCATTTTATCCCCTGCAATTTCTACCACCCATGCTTTTATTTCTCCTGACTTCTGTGCTCCTCTCCATTTCTCTCTTTATGACTTCTCAACACTTTCTCTTCCTATTCTACTCCCTAATTGCCTCCCCTCCTGCTAATACCTTCAAGCCCCACCCCCTTATTTCCTCTATACCACTTCCCCCACCATCTTGTCATCTACCCTATCAGCAGCTCTTGAGCTTCACTACTTTCTCCCTTTCATTCAGCCATCTCTTCTCTCTCTGAAACAACCTCACCTTCATTACCACCCAGGGGCAGCCCAAGGGGGGTGCGGGGCCATGTGCGCAGACTTGGTGCAGGGCCTCATTTGCATAACATCACAAAATGCACCCATTTCTAGCCTTGGCATGTCTACACCTAGCCTCCTGGATCCCCCTTACAGCCCAAGCTTTTCACACATACACTAACCACATCCCGATACTCCACAGTGACGGGAAAAGATGGACGGAGAATCACCAACACCTCCCAAGAGAACCCAACGACACGCCTTACTCACATTTATTACACATCCCACTTCAACATCTCAAGAAGTCACATTTGGACCGTCAGCAACACCATCAAGCCCTGAAGTGTGCACTCATCAACGCAAGGTCAATACGTACAAAATGGCCAATAATTACCGATCTGATCACAACCCATAATCTTGATATCATCATGATCACAGAAACTTGGCTATCAGAATCTGACAACGCAATCATCAACCAGATGTTACCCACAGGTTTTTCAGTCCACACATGCCATAGAACCAATCAGAGAGGAGGAGGAACACTCATTCTTGTCAAAACCTGCCTAGGCTTCCAGATGTGCAACTCAACCAGCACAGCCCACCTGGACTCCCTCACCATAACAAATAACACCTGCACGATCAACCTACTGTACCGAGCACCAACACCATCCTCAGAGGATCTTGCAACGATAATGGGCCTCGCCTGCAACTCAAACAGACCACGATCCCAGAACTGGATCCTAGGTGATTTCAACCTGCCTACGCTACATGAATCTCAAGCCTCTGCTTTCCTAGAAGCGTTACAAGATCTAGGATATGAGCAACTAGTCATTAATCCCACCCACGTCAAGGGAAACAAACTTGACCTGATCTTTGCCCCGCAGACGGATAAGGATACCACCCCACTAATACCACCTACCATAACTCCTGTGCCATGGTCCGACCACAGCCTGATCCAATTCCAGATACCTATTAACACACACAATAAAAACTCCAACAAAACCAACACTGCCCACGAACCCTCCTTGAAGCGCTTCCGCCCCTTTAATAAAGAAGAGCTTAGAGAGAAGATCCTCCCACTCCTCAACAACATACCACACGACCTAGATGCATTGGTGTCCACCTGGGACGAGAGCCTCAAGACCATTGCATGCATACCAGCCACAAATAAAACAACAACAAAGAAACGAGAGCATGCACCATGGTATACCAAAGACCTCCAAGACTCACTCAAGTGCCTGCGCAGGCTAGAGAGAAGATGGCGTCAGTCTCACTCTACGGTTGCACAAGATACTTACATCGCTCATCTAAGAGTACACCGTGATGAATTAACAAAAAAGCGGAAACAATATCATTCCGACATCTTGAAGCGGTCACTAAACAAGCCCCACGACCTCTTCAATATAGTGAAATCTCTCATAAGAGAACCTCCTGCAGACCAGTCACAGATGCCACACCCCCAGGCATACTCCAACTATTTACAGTCAAAAATGGTCCAGACTACTACATCTGCAACCAACTACCTTCAACCTGAAGTGACCCAGGCTGGTACAAACTCGAACTCCGCGGAAAACAGCTCTCAGCATACCTTGCCCCAACCATCACCACTATACAAATTTGAAAAAATATCACGCAGAGAGATTGAAGACACTATCGCTGCAATCAACCCTACTACCGCACCCAATGACCCATGCCCTGCATTATGGATAAAGGAGTTACGATGTGACTTAAGCCAATATCTGAGTGAATTAATAAACCAATCTCTTACAACCGGATCGTTTCCACCAAGTCTGAAACAAACATCCATCAGACCACTGCTAAAAAATAACAAGCTGGACCCATCGAAAGTGGAATCATACAGACCAATTTCAAGTATCCCCATGCTTGCCAAAATAATCGAAAAGTTAGTACAGCGCCAAATCCAACAGCATATTGATACTGAAGCCCCACTGGATCCCTCCCAGCATGGGTTCAGAGAAGCACATGGGGTTGAAACCCTCCTCACCAACCTATTCGACCATCTAGTCTCTGGAACCGACAAAATTCATCAAGGATTCGCCCTTATATTCCTCGACATTGCGGCGGCTTTCGACTCGGTGAGTCACAAGATACTCATACAACGCCTCAGCGAGAAAGGAATTCAGGGAACAGCCCTAAAGTGGTGCAAGTCATACCTGACTAATAGATGGCAACATGTAAGGTCAGGCTCCACAACCTCCGAACCATTTTTACAAAACCAAGGTGTGCCACAGGGCTCGTCACTATCTGCATTGATGTTTAACATCTACATGCAGCCCATATGTGCCCTAGCACGTTCATTCAAGGTCAACTGTTTAGCCTACGCAGATGACATCCTCCTATACATTCCATTCAGGACTAACCAACCGGACCTCTCCCCTCTAACAAGATGTTTTGAGGCTGTAGCAGAATGGTTCAGCACACAAAACATGAGAATCAACTACAGTAAAACAGATGTCCTTTTCATCTCAAGGAACCAGGACTTCACCCCTCCACTCTCTTTAAAAATCGGCAACACAGAACTGAAAACCAAACCCACAATCCGCTACCTTGGCGTTACACTGGATCAACACCTGGATCTGAAAACTCACATAAAAAACACAGTAAAAACAGTATACATGAAAATAAAGACCTTAAAACATCTCCGACCGCTACTCGACTTCAGCGACTACCGATCGATCTATCAGGCATTAATATTACCTCATTTCGACTATGCCAACGTAATTCTACACGGTCTCCCTCAAGCAACGCTAGCTCCCCTCCAGCTTGCAATGTACACTGCTGCAAGAGTGCTAACAGGGGCCTCACGGAGAGAGCACATAACGCCAGTACTGATGAACCTCCATTGGTTACCGGTTCAAGCAAGAACCCTCCACAAAGTTCTAACCTTAACTTTCAAAGCCGCAAACTCTCTGACCCCCACAGCCCTCAGCAAGATGATACATAAAGTACCACAGAACAGAAATAGAAGACCCATGATGCAAAACACCCTAGAGGTCCCAAAAGTAATGACAAAATGCACAAGAACAACAACAAATAGGGCCTTTACGATTTACGCTCCCAGAGCATGGAATGCTCTCCCTACCTCTATTCGAAATATCACTTACCTAACCCACTTCAGGAAGGCAATAAAGCAGCACCTGTTCACTACATACTACCCTGAATCTAGCCTTAGTAACCATACATATGGCCCCCCAGACAATCTCTCATTACAAGTAAACAATCAGACTCAGCATGAAAAAGGATAATCAACTGATCGCTCAGAATGTACCCCAGTGTAAATAAGATGTAGATATGTTCTGCCTGAAATCAGGTACCAGTGTGATACAATGTATAGAGTTAAGAATTGTACATAGTTTCCCCCAGTACTTCCAAGTTGATCTCCCTGTTTATTGTAAATACAACTCAAAGTTCCTTGTGTTGTATAGTTGATGTTAAATGTAAACCGCTCTGATCTAAAATAGAGCGGTATAGAAGAACTGTTAAATAAATAAATAAATAAATAAATAAATAAGTGGCCTTATTTGCATAAATATTTGCATAATGTTACCATACACTAACTTTTAGTAAACACATCTTTTAATGAATGTATGGATAAAGAAAGACTAAAAGATTTCTACATTACTATAATCCAGTGCCAACCGCCAGGCACACTAGGAACTACTACAAACACTGTCCATTTAGAACCCATAGCAAACCTGCCGTATCGTAACAGCACTACCAGGACTCACAAAGCACCAGACCCTACCTATCAAAAGGCAACACTGAAAATATTAAACAAATACATTTTAGAAAACAACAATACATGACCTACTGGGAAAAGAGAAGTGGCAATGTCAAATAGGAATTACATAAACAGAATACCTCAGCTCAGTTACACATGCAGAACATAGACCATCACCAAACAAGGAATCACAATTTAGAAACAGGAAGGCAATAATTAAACTGGGAACCCCAAAAGCCAAACTTGGAATGTACAACACTGTAGAAATAAAACTGTAAATTAATTTCCTCTTGTACTAAACAAAGCGCAGATGTTAATGATGCACATTTCCCAGAGCTGACATATTCCAGTTAATAAACTCAAAATAAAGAGAGTTTTCTACCTTTTGTGCATTTTTTTTTTCAGTTGCAATTGCTCCAGCCACTTTCTTCTGGTTTCTTAGTGTCTTCTGCTAACTCTCCATCGTCTGCTGACTATTTGTCCTTTCTTCTCTCTTCTAGTTTTTTTCCATTCTCTCTCTCTACATCTGCTTTAACATACTAATCTTTCTCTTTCCTCATTCCTATTTCATCCACTTAAATTTTACCCCTCCATCCTCAATCCCCACTTACTCTCCCAATACCCGGCCAATTGTAGATTTTTCATCCATACAAAATATTTTTCCCCTCTCCATTTCACTCTCCCAGCCCCATCCCATTCTAATCCTCCCCCAACATCAGCTCCCTTTTAGTTCCAGCCTCACCCAGCATCCGCTCCCTTCTAATCCCTGCATCAGCCCATTTCCAGTCCTAGCTCCCCATCAGCCCATTTCCAGTCCTAGCTCCCCATCCATTTCCAGTCCTATCCAAGTCCCTCCATCAGCTCATTTCCAATCCCAGCCCCCCATCAGCCCATTTCTAGTCCTTTCCTAGCCCCACCATCAGCCCATGTCAAATCCTAGCTCCCCTCCACTCAGCCCAATTCCAATCCAAGCCCCCCATGAGCCTACTTCCAGTTCTAGCCCCTACATCAGTCCATTTCAGTCCAAACCCCCACCACAGCCTATTTCCAATCTTAGCTCCCCCAACAGCCCATTTCCAGTCCTATCCTAGCTGCTCCATCAGCCCATTTCCTGTCCTAGCTCCCTCCCCTCACAGCCCATTTCCATTCCAAGCCCCCCCATCAGCTATTTGCAGTTCAAGTCCCCCTTCCACTCAGCCCATTTCCATTCCAAATCCCCCTCCCCATCAGCTATTTGCAGTTCAAGCCTCCCCTTCCACTCAGCCCATTACCAGTCCTAGCCCCCCATCAACCCATTACCAGTCCTAGCCCCCCATCAACCCACTTCCAGTCCTAACCCCCCATCACCCCATTTTCAGTTTAAGCCCTCCCCTATAGCCCATTACCAGTCCTATCACCCCATTTCCAGACTTAGCCCCCCCATAGCCCATTACCAGTCCTAACCCCCATCAGCGCATAGCCCATTACCAGTCCTAACCCCATCAGCCCACCTCCAGTCCTAACCCCACCATCAGCCCATTTCCAGTCCTAACCCGCCCACAGCCCATTACCAGTCCTAACCCCCCTCCCCCCCATCGGCCTAGGGAAAATAAAAAAAAACTCAGCGGGCTGCTGCTGCCACCCCGGCAGCAGCAGAATCGACTGTCCTGCGGGCCCCCCCCTGCCCGGCTGAGCCTCTCCACGACAGCTTTTAGATCCGCGAAGGGAAAGTTCTCACTGTCTCCCTCGCGGATCTGAAAGCCATCGTGGAGAGGCTCAACTGGGCAGGGAGGGCTCAGCCAGGCAAGGGGGGGCCCCCCACGGGACAGTCGATTCTGCTGCTGCCGTGGTGGCAGCGGCAGCAGCCAGCTTTTTTTAAAAATGTATTTAATTTATTTTTAAAGCAGAATGTTCTTTGCGCAGGGCCCTGTGCAAAAAACATTCTTGCTCAATGGACGGACCGGCCCTGGTGTTAAATATTAGACACACCATCAAGTCAAACAGGATGAAAGTTTTGCATGAAATAAAATGCACTGTATCTTATCTTTATTAGCACTTGATATACCGCTCTAGGGAATCAGAGCAGTTTACAAATAAAAAGGCTGTATAGAAAATGGAAAGGAACACTATAGTTGAATAGGACAGATTGAGAAAGCAGATACAAAGCGATACAGGCTAAAGACAGGGCTGATGATTAGGAGTTGAATGATGGGAGGTCGAAAGCTAGTTGAAACAGATGGATCTTAAGCTGTAATCATTTTGTATAGAAATTACATATGAGAAGGGGAAGAGAATTGGCACGAAGTAATAATGGGTGATTTCTCTCTGCCTCAGCACCAAGAAGTTGCTTAACTGCTTTGCTGCCAGTTTGGGCACATTTACCTGCCAGCGTTCTGTGTGCCCATCGATATACAGTCAAACCTCGGTTTTCGTATGCCCTAGTTTTCGATTCGGTTTTCGTTGACTTTTTTCGTCAAGATTTTGTCCCAGTTTTCGTACATTGTCTCAGTTTTCGTACAGTTGAAAATGGAGCACCATCTTGTGGCCAGAAGTGGGATTTTCTTTAGTTTGATTCTCTTGCTGATTGACTGTCTTCCATATGCCAACAAGAGTCTTCAATAAAGGTAAAAGTGATGTTAAATGTTCATTTATCCATTTCATTAGTTATTTATATTTATTCTCTATAAAATGTATTTTTTGTTAATATTTTTGGGTGTCTGGAACAGATTAATTGGATTTACATTATTTCTTATGGGAAATATTGCTTCAGTTTTCATACATTCGGTTTTAGTCAGACTTTTTTTGAACGGATTAATCACGAAAACCGAGGTTCCACTGTATTTATTTTATCATTGTTAGTGTGCTATTTATCTGTCAGCTTGTTCAGTTTTCTTCATTCGTATCTGTCTACTACATATCTTCATAACTTTTATCCCTCTCTCCCACCCCTTGGAGTTCAGTCTCTTATAGCCATCTTCTGCTGATTATCATGATTATTCACAGATGCACCTAATCCCCTATGATCTCTCTCCCATCCTTATTTCTTCTGACCTCTGTTTTCCTCTCCATCTCTCTCTTCTATGGCTCCTCATCACTTTCTCTTCCTATTATTCATACACCCTAATTGTCTCCTCTCCTACTAACGCCTTCAAGCCTCCCCTCTTATCTCCCCTTTACCATCCTCACTTCCTCCACCATCTTGTCCTCTACCCTGCCATCAGCTCTTGAGCTTCACCACTTTCTCCCTCTCATTCAGCCATCTTCTCTCTCTAAAACAACCTTACCCTTGTTATTGCCATGCTGTCTCCTCTCTACCCTGCACTCTTCTACTCCTCCTTCTCTCGTCTTGAAATATAAACCCCAACCCCAACCCCTACCCTGACCCCCCTACACTTTTGTCACGCTCCCAGATCAGATCTTCATGCAACACCTCAAATCTTATTTATATTCCTCTCCTTAACCTCTTCCTATCTCCCTTTCTCATGTGCCTTGTGGAACACACACTCCCTCTCAAATAAACCTGCCTTTACTCATGATCTCTATCTCTAATGCTTTCCATCTTCTTGTTCTGAGACCTGGCTCCTCCCGGACGACTCTGCGTCAGTCACTGCTCTGTCTTGGTGGTTATCATTTTATTTATTTTTATTTATTTTATTTAAAGTCTTTTCTATACCGCGCTCTTCAAATCAGTTCGGTTCACAGATAACGGTAACTTTGTCCATGAGTAAGGAGAAACCATACTGGACTTACATAAAACAGGGTAGAAAAACTTGGGTTGAACTGGGGAAACTATCTACATACTCTAGGCCAGGGGTCTCAAACTCAAATTGCTTTGAGGGCCGAATGAGGACTTGTAAAGTAACCCGGGGGCCGCATAAGACACGGGCCTCATTTGCATAAGGGGCCTCATTTGCATAAATATTTGCATAATGTTGCATAATGAGTGCATGGATAAAGAAAGACTAGAAAATTTCTATATTACTATAATCCAGTGCCAACCGCCAGGCACATTAGGAACTACTACTAACACTGCCCATTTGGAACCCATAGCAAACCCCCCGTATCATAACAGCACTACCAGGACTCACAAAGCACCAGACCCTACCTATCAAAAGGCAACACTGCAAATATTAAATCAATACATTTCAGAGAACAATACATGACCTACTGGGAAAAGAGAACAAGTAGCAATGTCAAATAGGAATTACACAGAATACCTCAGCACTGTAGAAATAAAACTATAAATAATTTCTTGTACCAAAGCACAGACATTAATGATGCACATTTCCCAGAGCTGACATATTCCAGTTAATAAATTCAAAATAAAGAGATATTTTTCTACCTTTTGTGCATTTTTTTTCAGTTGCAATTGCTCCAGCCACTTCTGGTTTCTTCGTGTCTTCTGCTATCTCCATCGTCTGCTGTCCATTTGTCCTTTCTTCTCTCTTCTAGTTTTTTTCCATTCTCTCTCTCTCTCTACATCTGCTTTAACATACTAATCTTTCTCCTTTTGCTCTTTCCTCATTCCTATTTCATCCACTCAAATTTTACCCCTCCATCCTCAATCCCCACTTACTCTCCCAATACCGGCCAATTGTAGATTTGTCTTCTCTTCCAGACAAAATATTTTTCCCCTCTCCATTTCACTTTCCCAGCTCCATCCCATTCTAATCCTCCCCCAACATCAGCTCCCTTCTAGTTCCAGCCCCACCCAGCATCTGCTCCTTTCTAGTCCCTGCATCAGTCCATTTCCAGTCCTATCCGAGCCTCACCATCAGCCCATTTCCAATCCTAGCCCCCATCAGCCCATTTCCAATCCTAGCTCCCTCCCCTCACAGCCCATTTCCATTCCAAGCCCCCCTCCCCATCAGCCATTTGCAGTTCAAGCCCCCCTTCCACTCAGCCCATTTCCAGTCCTAGCAACCCCCCCAGCCCATTACCAGTCCTAGACCCCCCATAGCCCATAACCAGTCCTAACCTCCCCATAGCGCACTTCCAGTCTTACCCCCCCATCACCCCATTTTCAGTCTTACCCCCCCATAGCCCATTACCAGTCCTAGTCCCCCCCATAGCCCACTTGCAGTCGTATCCCCCATCACCCCATTTTCAGTCTTACCTCCCCTCATAGGCCATTACCAGTCCTAACCCCCCAATCAGCCCACCTCCAGTCCTAACCCCCATCACCCCATTTTCAGTCCTAGCCCCCACCATAGCCCATTACCAGTCATAACCCCCCCCCCTGCCAATAGCCCACTTCCAGTCCTAACCCCCATCTGCCCATTTCCAGTCCTAGCCCCCACCATAGCCCATTACCAGGCAGAACCCCCCCTGCCGATAGCCCACTTCCAGTCCTAACCACCATCTGCCCATTTCCAGTCCTAGCCCCCACCATAGCCCATTACCAGTCATAACCCCCCCCTGCCAATAGCCCACTTCCAGTCCTAACCCCCATCTGCCCATTTCCAGTCCTAGCACCCTCCATAGCCCATTACCATTTATTACCCCACCAGCCAATTCCGAGTCATAACCCCCCCTGCCAATAGCCCACTTCCAGTCCTAACCCCCATCTGCCCATTTCCAGTCCTAGCCCCCACCATAGCCCATTACCAGTTATAACCCCCCCCAGCCCATTACCAGTCATAACCCCCCCTCCCCCCTCTGCCAATAGCCCACTTCCAGTTCAGTCAGCCCCTCCATAGCTCATTACCGGCCAACAAAAAAAACCCCAAAACCCTGGCTTCTGCTGCTGCCGTTGCCGCCGTGGCAGCAGCAGAATCAATTGTCAAATTTAAAAAAAAACTGACTTCTGCTGCTCAAGCAGCTGTCCTGCGGCCCCTTTCCCTCTGCCCGGAGATCCGACTCTGCTCTATCAGCGGCGTGCTTTTCAAGCCGCGACGAGAGTATTCCCCTCTCGCGCGGTTTTTCAAGCCGCGCGAGAGGGGAATACTCTCTTCGCAGCTTGAAAAGCACGCCGCTGAGAGCAGAGTCGGATCTCCGGGCAGAGGGAAAGGGGCCGCAGGACAGCTGCTTGAGCAGCAGAAGTCAGTTTTTTTTTTAAATTTGACGATTGATTCTGCTGCTGCCACGGCGGCAACGGCAGCAGCAGAAGCCAGGGTTTTGGGGGATTTTTGGTTTTCCGCCGTCGCGGGCTGCACAAAGTTGTCTCGTGGGCCGCATGCGGCCCGCGGGCCGCGTGTTTGAGACCCCTGCTCTAGGCTAAGGCAGGTTACCATCTTAGCTTGCTATCTGCATTTCTCCTACATGCCTTATTCCACTGGCCGTGGTGGTGGTTTTGGGCTTCTACTCTCTCCTTCCTTTCAATTTCAGCCCCTCCTGCTGCCTCAGTCTTACTCCTTTCCCTCATTTGAAGTCCACTCCATCTGCCTTTTTACTCCACTACCTTTCCTGTTAGCAGTTATTTATCGACTTGACAAGTCCACCTTTACTTTTCTCACTGACTTTGACTCATATCTTTCCTTCTTTCTGGATTCCTCTTCCCCTTCGCTTATTTTCAGGAACTTTAACATTCATGTTGATAACCCTTCTGACCATTATGCTTTAAAGCTCCTTTCCCTTACCTTCTCATTCAACCTCCAGCTTTGTTCTATTGCCCCCACTCACCACATGGTCACTGCCTTGACCTTATATTCTTCTCTAATTGCTTGCAACCCTCAAACCTCTGTACCTCAATTCTTCCCTTATCGGACCTTCATCTGCTAAGCTTCACTCTTCATCATCTGCCGCCTCAACCTTGCCCCGTTTCCTCCAACCACTTTAGAAATCCTCATTCTGTTGAGTCTTTGGCTCTCTCCTCCCCTGTCTCATCACCTCTTTCCTCCATTATGTCATCTGAGTCTGTTGATGAGGCAGTAGCTTCCTCTCCTTTGCTCTGGATGTTCTTGCTCTGCCCAGGCCATGCCTTGTGAGGTGTACTATACCCCAGCCCTGGCTGTCTTCCACTACTTGCTATCTACATTCCTGTGTAGCTAAATGCGCTTGGCTCAAATCCCACACCCTTGCGGACTTTCTACACTTCAGATTCATGCTTGTCTCTTTCCAGTCAGCTATAGCACTTGCCAAACAAGACTATTATGTCCATCTGACTAACTCTTGCCTCTGACCCTTCCTTCCCTTTCTGCACAAACCCTGGCTATTTCCATGAAAAGATCCACAAGATCACACTCCAATTCCCCATGAGCTCAGCTACTTCCCCTCTTCATTCCCAAGTCCCCTCCCTCCCCGCTACCCTTTCTTCCTTTTCTTTGATATCTGAGGAGGAAGCCACAGAACTTCTTTCCTCCTCCAGACACCCTACCTGCTCCACTGATCCTATTCCCTTCCGTCTCCTAAGCCCCATCTCCTCCATTGTTGCCCCTTCCATCTCTCATATTCTCAATCTATCGCTCTCCACTGTAACTGTCCCTGCAGCCTTCAAGTATGCTGTGGATACGCCTCTCCTCAAGAAACCTCACTAGACTCTACCTGTCCTAACCATCGACCTATCTCCCTCCTCCCCTTCATTTCTAAACTATTTAAATGTGTGGTTCATCACCGTTGACTCAACTTTCTCTACTCTCAAGCCCTCCTGGATCCTTTACAATCTGCCTTTTGTCCTTTACATTCTACTGAAATGGTTCTTGCCAAAGCCTCCAGCGACTTGTTCCTGGCAAAATCTAAGGGACTTTACTCCGTCCTCATCCTTCTTGACCTTTCTGCTGCTTTTGAAACTGTTGACCACAACCTTCTCCTCGATACCTTCTCCTTGCTTGGTTTAAGGGCTCTGTGCTATCCTAGTTCTCTTCTTATCTCTCCCATAGCGCCTTTAGTGTTTGTTCTGGTGGATTCTCCTGTGATGCTATCCCACTCTGTTGGTGTACCCCAAGGATCTGACTTGGGTCCACTCCTTTTCTCTCTCTATACCCAGTCCCTTAGTGCACTCATCTCTTCCCATGTCTTTCAGAACCATCTTTACACTGACTACTCACAGATTTACACCTCTATACCTGAAATCTCTCCAGTAATCCAGGCCTGAATATCTGCCTGCCTTTCTGGCATTGCTGCTTGGATATCTCACCGCTGCTTGAACTTGAACATGACCGAAACTAAACTTATTTCCCCCCCCCCCCCACCCTCCTTTCTCAGTCTCTGTGGATAACTCTCTATACCTCGCTGTTTCTCCAGTCTGCAACCTTGGGGTCATCTTTGACTCCTCTTTTCTTCTGCACACACATCCAACTGATATATAGAGAAACAAACAGCAGATTTTAGCCAACATCAACAAAATCTGCCCATTCCTTTCTGAACACACTACTAAGACACTTATCCACTCTTTAGTCACCTTCCGCCTATACTATAGTAACCTACTCCTTGCTAGTCTCCCTCTGAATCATCTCTCTCTGCTTCAATCTGTTCAACACTCTGGTGCGTGGCTAATCTTCCGCCAGCCTTGTCATGCTCATATTACCCCTCTTCTCAAGTTACTTCATTGGTTTACTATCCATTTCAGCATCCAGTTCAAACTTCTCCTACAGACCTATAAGTGCCTTCACTCTGCAGCTCCTCACTATCTTTCCTCTCTTATCTCTTCCTACACCCCCTCCTTGTGAACTCTGCTCTTCTGGCAAATCGCTTCTCTGTGCCCTTCTCTTCTATTACTACTGTAACTCCAGACTTCGCTCCTTTCACCTTGTTGCTCCCTATGCCTGGAACAAACTACCTGAGTCCTACATCAAGTGCCTTCTCTAGCCCTTTTCAAATCCAGGCTGAAAATTCACCTTTTCACTGCTGCTTCCAGATCTTGACTCACCTGGTCTCCTTACCATTCCCCCTCAATGTCTCCAGCTGCTGTGTTGTCTGTCTTGACTAGATAGTAAGCTCTGATAAGCAGGGACCGTTTTTTACATGTATCTGTGCAGCACTGCATATGTCTTGTAACACTATATAAATGTTCAGTAGTAATAGTAGTACTAATTTCAATTACACCAATATTGTCTGGATGAATGTCACATCAAGACATAGGAGGGGGATAAAGTTTCTAGATGAAATAAATGACTGTTTCATAGAGTAGCTTATTCAGGAACTGACATGATGGGGAGTTATTTTGGACCCAATCCTTTGTGGAACACAGGATCTAGTATGAGAGGTGACAGTGTTGGAACCACATCACCATAATCATCATATGGTAAAATTTGATTTAATGAATACAGAGAGATTGGCAAGGAAATCTACTGTAATAGCATTTAGCTTTCAAAAAGGAGACTATGAAAAGAGGAACATGGTTAAGAAAAAACTAAAAGGAGCAGCTGTACAGCTTAAAAGTTTGCATCAGACTAAACTAGATGTATTTCACACTAAAGTATGAGGAAGGAAGGCCAAACTACGAAAGGTGAGGCGAGAGAGGCAGTTATAACCAAAACGAATATGCAAAAAAGGTAAAAAAAAAAGATCTAAATGAAGAAAACAGGAAAAAGCATAAGTAATGGCAAGTTAGCTGCAAAGCTAGCTAAATTAAAAGTAAACAAAGCAATGGTGCTGGATGGGATACAGCCGAGACTGCTGAAGGAACTTAGAGAAGTTCTAGCAGCTCTGCTGTCTGACTTTTTCAGTGCTTCTTTAGAGTCTAGCATAGTCCTAGAAAACTGGAGAAAGGCTCATGTGATCACTTTACACAAAAATGGAACTAAGGATGAGTTTGGGAATTGCAGGTCAGGTAGTCTGACCTCTGTGGTGAGTAAACTGAAGGAAAGGCTGCTAAAACAGAGGATAGTGAGGTTTCTGGAATCTAATGGATTGCAGGATTCAAGGCAGCATGGTTTTACAAGACGCAGGTCTTGTCAGACAAATCTCATTAATTTCTTTGACTGGGTGACCAGAGAGTTGGACTGAGGGAGAGCTCTAGATGAGGTGTACTTAGATTTCAGTAAAGCCTTTGACACTGTTCTGCTCAGGTGACTTATAAATAAATTGAATGCCCTAGGGATGAACCCTAAAGTGACTGACTAGGTTAGAAATTGGTGGAGTGGGAGGTGACAATGGGTACAGGTAAAGCGTAGTTACTCACTTGTAGCAGGTGTTCTCTGTAAACAGCAGGAATAAATCCTCACATATGGGTGACATCCCTGATGGAGCCCCACATGGGAATGTTCCCCAGCTTCCAATCAGAAGCCTCCATTGCACATGCGCGCCTGCTGTGGTGCCATCTTCTCCGTAAGATACAAAAGCTAGTAGCCAAAAAGAACTCCATGGGGAGGTGGGAGGGTTGTGTGGACTTATTCCTGCTGTTCATGGAGTACACCTGCTACAGGTGAGTAACTGTGCTTTCTCCATGAACAAGTATGAAATAGGTCCTCACGTATGGGACTCCCAAGCTACGGGCTACTGAACACGAAAAACTAGTCCAATAGGACCTCCTTTGGGACTCAAGCGATTCATGTCCTTAGCAAGCATCAATATCAGGATGACACTTTTGGTAGCCTGGATGGACAGAAGGGCCACTGGGAAGGAGTTGAACCTAAGTCACAAACAGATGCCAGAGTATGGTTTGGCTGAAGTTACTGTCAACCCTGGGAATTCCTATCCAGGCAGTAGTGGGCTGTGAAAGTGTTCCCTGAGGATCACATGGCAGCCCTGCAAATCTCCATGGAGACAAAGTGCAGATTGGTCATGGATGTGTCATGGCCTGGACATTGTGGGCTGTGACATGACCCTTTAAGCTCAGTCCTGCCTGAGCATAGGCGAAAGATATGCAGTTTGCCACCCAAATGGACAGCTACACCCAGCCTGTTGGGGATCATAGGAGAAAAGCTGCACAGAGTGATGGTGCAGGCTGGTCTGCTCAAGGTAGAAGGCCAGTACCCACTTGCAATCCCATGTGTGCAGTTGGGCTTCTGCCTTATTGGCATGAGGCCTAGAAAAGAAGGTGGGCAGTACCACAAACTGGTTGAGGTGGAAGGCCGAAACCACCTTGGGGGAGGGTGGGGTTTGGGTTCGTAGCACCACCTGGTTATTGTGGAACCTTGTGTACAACAGGTAAGCCATCAGAGCCTGAAGCTCACTGACTGAGCTGAGGTGAGTGTCACCAGAAAGACGACTTTCCAGGTCATGAATTTCAGCAGATGGGTAGCGAGCTGCTCGAAGGGCGCTGACAACTGTCCCAAGACTATATTGAGATCCCACATGACTCACTGGCTTAATCTGAGGCCTTGACAGGAGCAAGTCGCACATGAAGCGGGCCACCAGCAGCTAAGCAGACATGGCCTTCCCCTCCAGTCTTCAGTGGAAGACCCCAATCGCACTGGGGTACATTCGCATGGAGTTGGACTTGAAGCCCAAATCGGAGAGATGCAAAAGATACTCCAGCAGACCCTTGACTGGGCAGGAGAAAGGGTCCATTGCCTTTCCTGCACACCAGAGGAGAACCGGCACCACTTGAAAGCATAGGCGCAATGGGTGGAGTCCTTGCAGAAAGCAAGGAGGACATTCATCACCTCCCTTGGTAAGTTGAGCTCTGACAAGATTACCTGCTCAGCAACCATAACATGAGGGCCAGGGATTGGATATTCGGGTGCAGGAAGGTCCCATCCTGAGAAATGAGGTCTGGGTCGTAACCAAACTGGAGCGACTCCCAACTGGAGAGCTGGAGCAGCAGGGAGAACCACGGCTATCTGGGCCATTACGGGACGATGAGGATTATGGTCCCCCTGGAGCTTGAGAAGAGTCTCTGCCACCAGCGGAATTGGGGTGTAAGTATAGAGCAAGCCCACCCCCAGCTGAGGAGGAAGGCATCCAATGTCAGCTTGCCCCTCATGGGCACCTGGGCATTGCGCAGGAAGGCAAAGTACAGAGTCAGTGTGCCCCACTCCTGAAAGATGTGGTCCACCATCCTCTGTTGAGGGTCCACTCATGGGACTGGAGGACCTATCTGAGGTGGTCCACCAGCATGTTGAGCTCTCTGGGCAGGTAGGTCACGCGCAGCTCCATGCTGTGGGCCACTGCAAACTTCCAGAGGTGTACCACCTCCCAGCACAGGAAGCACGAACCCATGCCCCCCCTGTTGTTGATGTAGAACATGGCCAACAGGGTGGTTCCTCAGCCAGATGGACAACCAGGTGGCCAAGTGCACTTGGAAGGCACTGAGGGCATTCGTGATTGCCTGGAGTTCCAGAAAGTTGATTTGGTGCAGGCTCTCTTGTTCTAACCAGAGGCCTTGCATCCGCAGTTGTCCAAGTGAAGGACAGACTAGATAGAAACATGACAGAAAAAGACCACATGGCCTAAGTGCGCACCCCATCCTAGTTTGGCTTGTCGTTGGTGCATGACTTGTGGGGCGGTGTCAGCTGGAAAGGAAGATCTCTGAACAGATGCATGGGCTGCAACCACTACTCGAGGAATTCAACGAGGGGCAATGGCCACCTGATCCCTGAGGAGACATGTGGCTTGCTTCCACTGGGTGCGCAGTGTCTACTACGTCTGGTGCATCCTGAAATGGGCCAACAGGATGACATGTACTGTGGAGACCACGTGGCCTAATACAGCATCACCTGTGCTGTAGTGTGCTGTTTGTGATGGACAGTGGTGACCACTTCCACAAGCCACTGTATGTGGTCTTCTGGAAGAAAGGCTAAGACCATGTGGGTCCAAGAGGGCCCCAACGAACTCCAGCTGAGACTTCAGGTAGTTAACCACAAACCAGAGTTGTTCGAGCACCTGTATTTTCAGGTGCACAGAGTGCCACATGCCGTCTGGCATGGAAGCCTTTAAAAGCTAGTTGTCTAAGTAAGAGAAGACTAAGTCCCCCCAGGGTCTGAAGGTATGCGGCGATGACCGCTAGGCACTTGGTGAAGACCATGGGGGCAGATGCCAGACCGAAGGGTAGCACCTGGTACTAAAAGTGCTGGCTGCCCAGCACAAAACACAGGTATTTTCTGTGCAAGGTGTGGATCAGGATGTGTGTGTACGCATCCTTTAGATCCAAGGAGCATAGCCAATCGCCCTGAATGAAAAATGGGAGCATGTTTCCCAGGGAGACCTTCTTGAACTTCTCCTGGACCAGAAAGTGGTTCAGGTTCCAGAGGTTGAGGATGGTCCGGAAGCCCCCTGTCATTTTGGGGACAAGGAAGTAGTGGGAGTCCCCAACAGGGTAGTGACCTTAGCTGGAAGGAGACCATGCTGCTGTGGGTCTAGAGGATATGCCCCTGTGAAGAACAGTGGTGGGGGCTGGGCAAAGTGCAGTAGGTACCTGCCCTGCACAATTTGTAGCACCCAGGTGTCTGTGGTGATGAGGGGCCACCTGAGTGCAAAGTGGACGAGCAAACCACTCATCTGAGAGGGAACCCTCTCAGCGATCAGGTAATTGGCTTTGCTCCTGATGAGTCAAACTGCCTGTGACTGTACCTTGGGCTGAGCTCTCTGGGGGCTCTGATAGTACCAGCGCTTCAGCCTGTAGAAGGATTTCTTTCCTTGATGCTGCTTCTTGGCAGGATCCACAGTCTTGCATGAGAGGCGGGAGATGGTCAGCTGCTCAGTCTTGATCTCAGCCACCTTCTCTTGCATGGGCTTTCTGAAGAGGTTTTCACTGGTGTATAGCACGTCCAGCTTGTCCTTGACCCACTGCTCCAGGTCAGAGGACTGTAGCCAGACCAGTCGGTGTGCACCGATACCCATAGTCACCACCCTGGCCACTGACTCAAAGGCATCGTATGTGGTGCGAACCATGTATTTGGACATCTTATTCCCTTGGCCAACCAGGGTAAGGAAGTCCTCTAAACGCTCCAAGGGGATGAGGGCTCCAAGCTCACTCAGGTCCTTCATAATGTCCTTCAAGAACATCCCCATATAGAGTTGATAAGAGAGGATCTGGATGACAAGCATGGAACTCTGAAAACGGCACCATCCAAAGCTGTTGAGGGTCTGCTGCTCCCTACTGGGGGGCACCAATGAGTGGGTCTTGGAACTTTGGACGTGCCATATGGCAGACTCCATAACCAGTGAGTGGTGCAATAGTTGTGGCTTCTCAAACTCTGGGGGCCTTTTGCACCCAGTTCATCGAGTCCAGTTGGCAACTGATGGCCAACACCAACATTGGGTTCTCCCACATGCAGAGCAGGAGCTGTTGAATGATCTGGTGTACAGGTATTATGACAGTCTTCTTTGGAGCCAAGGGGTACTGGAGAATCTCCAACTCCTTCACCCTTGGCTCATCCTCCACTGCCAAAGAGAAGGGAATTGCCTTAGCCATGTCTGGATGAAGTACTGGAAGGACATATCCTCTGGGAGTGACTTCCCTTGCTCATATGGTGGGGATGGTTCTGAGGGGATGATGGGAACTCCCTCTTGGTGACTGCAGATTCCTCCTCTATCTCCCAGCCATCGGACTCTGATTCTGAGAGGAAGTTGGAGTACCTTCTAGCCTTCTCCACTCTTTGGAGGCAATGCCCGCCTGTGGGGACAATGGCAGTCCTCCCCTGAGTGTTGAGGATTGGGGGCATCAGAATTGAAGACACTGGAGAGGGAAATCATGGCAGGGCCCGGAGTGGACTCCAACTGCTGACCTGACAGCCCTGGCTCAGGTGGAAGGGTATGAGTCTTCAAAATAGGCTGTAACACCAGGGTGATGCCTTTGGGGACATCTGAGCCACTGGAAGTGCTATAGTTAAGAGAGCCTGCATGTATACCTTAACAGCCCAAAGGTGCTCGGAAAGCAACATGGTCTCTGAAGGTTTCAGGGCTGGTGCAGAGACCTTGTTCCCAGACTCTGGCGTCTCCACAATGGTCAGGTTACACTGGTCAACATTGAAATAGTTACTGACTTTAAAAGGCCCTAATCTGTAGTATCTTGGTGAGCTGAACACGAATATAACATTAAAAAATTTTTATTGGCTCTCGTTTTGAAGATATTGCATGTAGTTCATTTTTGACATTTCACTTTATCTTTATCGGCTCATTTAATATACCGCTCTTTACCAGTGGCACCAGAGCGGTGTACAATAAAATATAAAGCTGCTGAAAAAGGAAAAGGAATGCTATAAAAAAATTAAGAGAAAGGAGAGAGTGGAGAGAAAGAATAAAGCAGCAGACAGAACAAAAAAGAGTGCATGGCAATAAAGAAATAGTTACATCTAGGTTCAGCGGGGTAGAGGAGAAAGGGGAATGGAGGGAGGAGGGAGGTTGAAAGCAGTGCAGAAAAGGTGGGTCTTCAGCTTGGCCTTAAAGGTTTTATAGGAGGGCTCCAAACGGAGGGCGGGGGGAAGCGAGTTCCAGAGTCGGGGACCCAGAAAGAAAAACGCTGAGGAGCGGGTAGACTCAAGGTGGGCTTGCGATGGCAAGGGAAGGGACATACGATTCAGATGGACCAACCTAAGGGAATGATGAGACGAATGAAGATGTATTAAATTGGCGAGATAGAGGGGAACACCAGTATAGATTGTTTTGTGCACATGTATAAGTACTTTGAATTGTATACGGTAAACCAGGGGAAGCCAGTGAAGATGAATCAGAATGGGGGTGATGTGATCGAAGCGTGAGGCGTGAGTGAGAATACGTGCAGCTGTGTGGTGAACAAGTTGTAATCTGCGCAACTGGGTTTGAGGAAGGCCGGCCAGGACAACATTGCAGTAGTCCAAACGGGATACTACCAAGGACAGTAATAAAGTGGTCATAGAGGAAACTGATATGAAGGGGCGAATGGCACGAAGTTGTCGTAAGGTTTGGAAGGACCGCTGTACGACAGAGGAAATATGTTCTTTGAAGGACAAGGCGGAGTCCAGAATGACTCCTAGGTAGTGCAGGGAAGAAACTACAGGCAATGGGGAGCAGGACAAAATGGGGGCAAGAGGGGGAATTGGGGCACCGGAGGTGAACCAAATAGCAGATGTTTTGGAGGGATTCACATGCAAAAAATTAGTGGAGAACCAGGAAGACACTGAAGCTAAGCAGGAGTTGAAGGGGGCGAGATCCGGGACAGAGGGGTCTGTGTGGTGGAGAAGAATAATATCATCAGCGTAACAGTGGGCAGAAATGCTGTGCTGCTGAACTAAGAGTGCAAGGGGGCGATGAAAACATTGAACAGGAGAGGGGCAAGGACAACCCTGGGGGACACCGCATGGGAGAGAGGTGGGAGGAGAAGGAGAGACCCGCGGAAACGGAGAAAGTTCTGACAGAGAGGAAAGAATGAAACCAAGAGAGGACAGTGCCAGAGAGCCCAGCATCGTGTAAGCGAGCTAGAAGCATAGAGTGATCCACAAGGTCGAAAGCAGCAGACAATCTAGGGAGACGGCGATGGAAATGTGACCTCGATCATGAGCAGTACGCACTTCATTAAGGAAAGAGAGCAAAACAGATTCAGTGCTGTGATTGGGACGGAAACTGGATTGACGGGGGTGAAGTGTTAGGGAAGCCTCAAGGTGAGAAGAGAGTTGTGCAAATGTGTAAATGTATCCAGTAAGACATCAACAACATCCCAAATAAGCCTTGAATGATGTAATATTGCATCACATTGCATAATACCAGCATGCACACATCATCCAGAGTTGATTGCATCATTTTCTGATGCAATGCAATACTACTGCCAGACGGCTGCTGAAAAGCCATCTGACGTCAGCAGTGTACTATACGCAGTCGGAAAGGAAAGTAATCTGGTATTCTGTTCCGATATTGAAAGCCTCATGAATGCCTTAAAAATCACTCATGACCCACAAGACTGGAGACTATTTATAGACTCTTCAAAACAGAGTCTGAAGGCTGTGCTTTTGAACAATGGAAACCGTCTTTCATCTATTCCAGTAGCGCATGCCATCCACATGAAAGAGACATACGATAACTTAAAGCATCTACTGACTTCCATTAACTATAACAAGTACCGCTGGCACCTCTGTGGTGACTTGAAGGTAGTTGCCCTTTTAATGGGACTGCAGCAGGGATATATAAAATACATGTGTTTATGTGAGTGGGATAGCGGAGCAAGGGATTGGTACTACTTGCAGAAGGAATGGAATTGCAGACAAAATGTAACAGTTGCAGAGAAGAATGTCCAGCACCCAGCTCTGGTTGAGGCTCAAAAATCCTGTTACCACCCCTTCATATCAAACTAGGTTTGATGAAAAACTTTGTGAAAGCCATGGACTGCACTTTGCCAGCTTTCCGATACCTGCATGAAAACTTCCTTTGACTCAGCAAAGCAAAGATTAAAGAGGGAGTTTTTGTGGGTCCTCAGATTCGAGAGCTCTTCAAAGATGACCAGTTCAACAACTTGCTGCAGGGTGATGCGAAACAAGCATGGAATGCTTTTCGCCTAATGTCAACAAACTTTCTCGGGAATGTTAGGGCAGAAAATTACAAGGAACTAGTAGAAGACATGCTGATGCAATATCAGAAACTTGGCTGCAATATGTCTCTAAAAGATCCATTTCCTTGATTCCCATCTCGATTTCTTTCCTGACAACTGTGATATGGTTAGTGATGAACAGGGCGGACGCTTTCACCAGGATATCGCAACGATGGAGCAAAGATACCAGGGAAAATGGTCCACTACAATGCTGGCTGACTACTGCTGGACACTCCCCAGAGAAGCTCCCGAACAGCTGTACAAGAGACAGGCGGAAAAATCTAAGAAGTAGTTTATGACTTGGTTTTTTACAGGTATTAACTGAAGGCCTATTATATTTACTATTGACATGCATTTTGTGATGTAAACATTAATTCTTGTAGATTACAAAAAAACTAGAGCCAACTTTGCAATTTCACTGTCATATTCGTGTTCAGCATATAAAAATGACTATTTTTATTTCAGTAACATGACTTTTGTAAATATTTGTTGACCAGTGTTATTGGGAGATTGCCAGGGGCCCTCCAGAGCTTTGGGAGTCTATTACTCCCAGTGGAGCACTTTTTCAGGCTACTCCCGGCCGTTGCCCTCAGCATTGCTCCAAGACGGGCTCCAGTACCAATGCCCATGCTTGTATTGTATACCAATAAAGAGGATCTTAGATGAAAGTTAAATAATAGGTGGCATTTTGGAGGTGGTGCCTGGGACCAAGGTTCTAGTAAGTTGAGCTCTTCGGGGGGGGATGGGGTGGTAGAAAGGGAGTGTGTTATTTAGGAGGGTCTCAGTTGCTGAGCTGTTGCAGTGGTCAGGGGTGTGAGAAAGGGATGAATGATAGGGCTTGCAACAGTATGGAGGAGAGTGGAATAGGCTAGATAGGGAGAGAAGCTTTTTCTAAAATGTTAGAAATCATAAACTCCTATAAAAAGTATAAAATGTAATGGGTCAATATTCAAAGCCCTTAACCAGACTGCCAAATGGAGGCCTGCTGCCTCAGGGTCCTGACTGTGATTATTCAGTGGCTCTATCTGGATACTGCCACTGAATATCTCCACAGACCGTCTCCAGCACTGTTCGGTTAGTGCAGAGGCAGTCCATGGGTGGAACAGAGGTATGCTGGCGCAAACTGGCTAGGTCTCAGCACTTACCCAGTTTGCCTGATTTTGAGCTGGGATATAACTGGATTACTTGTGCTGCACAAAAAGCAGCCCTAAACTGTAATCCACTTTAAGTCCTGGCTGAAAATCGTGGAAACCGGATAAGTTCCGAGATTTAGCAGGCTTGCGCAGTTCAGCAGGGATATTCAGTGGCAGCTCCAAGTTGGTTACTGCTGCTGAATATCCCATCGATATTTAAGTTCCACAGCTGACCACCATGGTGTTTGAAAATCAGCAGGTCTGAATACTGGGCCTTAAACGTATAAATTTAGGAGGAGTTACCATGTAGCAGACACGTGTGGATGTTGATGGCTTTTTAAATAAAAAGATTTGAGTTAAAATGTCATTGGATGGAAGGAGGTGCCCTACTGTGGCTTGGGAACTGGTTAAAATGGTTAAAATGCACATGTGTACACACACAATTTCTAGTATTGCTTTTTTGTTTGTTGCTTCATAGTAAGGTAAAAACTTTAGTGTTTAGAAAAGGACCTTCTGATCATTTTTAAACAGTGACTCCTTATGTGAAACTCTGTTACAGAACGCTCCTGTGATCTACAGCCAGCATTGTGTGTGTGTGTGTGTGTGTGTGTGTGTACACTATAGGCATTTTTACTGAACTATGCTGTTAGAGTAGGGTTCAGCACATGGCTAGTGTACCATGCAAAAAAATCTCACGCTAAATGGTTAGCATGTGAATGGGTGGAGGCAGGGTGGGTTGGGGCATAATGTGGGCAATGATGCTGTTACAGTTAGAGCGTTTTGGCTGCATGTTAACCATTACTGTGGTTGTTAGCACAAGCGCACTTAATGCCACTTCAATGTGAGGTGCACCTACATGCCAGGTTACTGCGGTGCTAAACAGCAGCATGCCAATGGCAACTTCAGGGGACTGGCTGCACATGCCCCCTGAAGTTGGCATTCCTGTTAGTAAACATGCCCCTTGTGACATGGGAAGCTTCTGAGTATCTGTGTGTTATAGCCTATCAGCACCGAGTCCAATAATTCAAATTGCACCAACCCCACCTATGAAAAGTCAGCATTGCAAATATTCTAGAAGATCAATATACCTGAAGTTGGGAAAATAGAACAAGCTGGACTGCTACGGATTCCTACAAACAACCTACATTAACAGAATCTCATCTCAGTTATAGGCAAAACACAGACCATCACCTAGTAAAGAAAGCGTAGTTACTTATCTGTTTAACAGGTGTTTTCCAGGGACAGCAGGAATTGGTCCTCACATATGGGGTGACGTCGGTGCAGAGGGAGCCCTCATGCAGAACAAATCCCCAGCTTTCAGAGAAAGCCTTCGGGAGTTGCCTTCACGCATGCGTGGTCCCCTTCCCGCCTAAGGGTGCCATCTTGCTCAGTCAAATGACAAAGCTAAAAGACAGCAAAAAGAACAAAATATAACAATAGGACTGCAACTCCTAGGGTAGAAGGGAGGGTGGTGAGGACTGATTCCTGCTGTCCCCAGAGAACACCTGTTACAGGTGAGTAACTACGCTTTCTCTGGGAACAAGCAGGAAGTCAGTCCTCACATATGGGACTCCCCAGCTATAGGCTACTGAGAACCCATAGCTAAAAAGAGGCTCCCTCTACGAGAGCCACAAGCAGCCACAACAGCAATGTAAACTAAGGGAATAGTATTCCGGTAGCCTGAACAAAGAGGGGTTGGAGGGCAGGAGTTGCCTAGACCTTGAAAAGGTTACGGAGTACAGCCTGACCAAAGGCACTGTCCCGCTGTGACTCCCTGTCCAGGCAGTAATGGACTGCAAAAGTCTGACTCAAAGACCAGGTGGCGGCCCAGCAGATGTCTGCTAAAGGAACAGAGTGGAAATGAGCCACTGATGCCACCATGGCCATGACCCTATGGGCCATAATATTGACCCTCCATAGGAAGCTCAGCTGCCCTGTATGCCCAGGCAATGCAGTCTGCCACCCAGGTGGACAGTGTATGCTTAGATACTGCCATCTCCAGCTTCCTGGGGTCATAAGAAACGAAAAGCTGAGAAGCCTTCCGATGCGGTTGCGTATGCTGGATCTAGAAGGCCAACGCTCTCTTACAGTCCAGGGTATGCAGGACCAACTCAGCCCGACTGGCATGCAGCCTGGAAAAAAAAGACAGGCAGAACCACCTCCTGGTTGAGGTGGAACAAGGAGACCACTTTTGGAAGGAACTTGGGGTGCATGTGAAGCACCACCCAGTTCCTATAGAACCTGGTATAGGGTCTTTCCGACACTAGGGCCTGGAGCTCACTCACCCGCCGGGCGGATGTGAGTGCCACCAAAAAAACCACCTTCCAAGAAAGATAGCGTAGATGACAAGTGACCATGGGTTCAAAGGGCGGCCTAGTAAGCTGCCCTACCACCATGTTGAGATCCCACTCGGTTGCCGGGGGGTGGGGTGGACTGGGGGTCTCAAGAGAAGTAAGCCCCTTAGGAACCGAGAGACCAAAGGGTGGGCGGAGAGAAGCTTCTCATCCACTGAAAAGTGATGCGCCGCAAGGGCACTGAGGTGCACCCTGACTGAGTTGGACTTGAGGCCCAAATCAGAGAGGTGGAGAAGATATTGTAGAACCACCCCTACCGGGCAAGAGAGAGGATCTAACTCCCGCCCCTTGCACCACGCCACAAACCTATACCACTTCAAGGCTTATGCTCATCTGGTCGACGGCCTCTGTGAGGCCAGCAGGACCTCCTTAATATTCTTTGGAAGGAGGAGTGGCATGAGAATTACCCTTTCAGCAGCCACACCATCAAGTTGAGTGAGCTGAGATTGGGGTGCAGAAGAGAGCCTCCCTCCTGAGACAGGAGACTTGGTGAGGACCCCAAGGGAACTAGGGCCTCCACTGCTAGCTGCAGAAGCAGCAGAAACCATGGTTGCCTGGGCCACCGAGGGGCAATAAGGATGATCGAGGCCCTATCCTGGAGAATCTTGAACAGTGTCTTGGCCACCAGAGGTGTCCGGAGGGAACGCATACAGAAGGTCCCCGGAAACACATCGGCGGCCACCGTGTAGGTTGGGTCGCCTGGAGCAAAAAAGGGGCGACTGCTGATTGTCCGGACTCACAAAGAGGTCCATCACCGGCCGCCCCCAGGTCTGGAAGAGCCAACTAGCTATCCCGTGGGCCAGCTGCCATTCATGGGGTTGGAGAATCCTGCTTAGCCTGTCTGCTAGCCAGTTGTCATGGCCCGGCAGGTAGACTGCTCGGAGACAAATGCCATGCCGGGCTGCAAAGGAGCATAGGTACAGGGTTTCCTCACATAGGAGGCGGGACCCCGTGCACCCCGTTTGTTCACATAGAATATGGCCACTTGGTTGTCTGTCTGCACCAAGATAGATTCTTGGGCCAGGAACTGCCTGAAAACTCCTAGTGCTAGGCGGATGGCACATAGTTCCAAGAAATTGATTTATTGAGCCTTCTCGTTTGGGGACCACAGTCCCTCAGTCTGGAAACCTTGACAATGGGCTCCCCAGCCCAGCAGTGATGCATCCGTGGTCAGGATCCTCGTTTGCAGAGGGACCTGGAAAGGCATTCCCGCCCCCAAGTGATGCGGTTGGAGCCACCAGGCTAGGGACCATACTAGACATTTGGATACTCTGACCCTGTCCCAGAGGCAGCCTGAGACCACTGGTTCCTGAGGCACTATTGAGCGGTCCGCATGTGGAGGTGGGCATTCAGGGTCACATGGACTGCAGAAGACATGAGCCCGAGGAGGAGCAGGAAAAGCCTTGCTGACATTGCAGACTTGCGACTCACCTGGCCTGCCAGAGCCATAAGTCTGCTTGCCCTGTCTGCAGGCAGATAGGCCTTCGCTTGAAGGGTGTCGAGGCTGGCCCAAATGAACTCTAGCTGCTGAGTTGGAGTGAGGCTAGACTTGGGGTAGTTGATCACGAATCCTAGGTGCTGCAGCACCTGGATGGTGTGAGTTGTGGCCTAGTGGGCCTCAGTGGCTGAGGAACCTCTGATGAGCCAGTCATCGAGGTAGGGGAATACAAAGACCCCCTTGGAGCCTAAGAAAGGCAGCAACCACAGCTAGGCACTTTATGAACACCCTGGGAGCCGAGGCAAGGCCGAAAGGGAGTACCCTGTACTGGTAGTGATTGCCCCCCACCACAAAGTGTAGATACTGCCAGAGTGACTACCCCTCCCCCCTGCTGAGGTATTGTTGTAGACCTCCATTTCCTGTTCTGCACGTGGATTTGCTCAAATTGCCTTTCTGTTCCTTGAGGAGTGCTTTCCGGAGCTCTCCCAAAATGTGATTTTTGCTGAATTTGCTGCTTAACAGAGTTCTGTTTGTCTCCACATATTTATCTATTTGTCCTTATTGGTGGGTTCCCTTACCTACTCCATTGTGTGTGCCCACAGTTCAGGAACAGCCTACTGGCCAGAAACACTTAGGTTCCTGCCCACCCTACCCCTCACCCCAGGGGCTACATTGCCTATATAGTGGTTACATAAGTGCCATCTATCATTCCTAACTTGGGTTAAAGCCCACATCTTCTTCATCTTTTCTTCTTCTTCCTCTTCTGGGACTGCTTAATCAACATGTCGTGTATTCGGCGCAATAACTGCGGTACTTTCATTCAAAGACAAATCATTTGGAGCCTAAGAGCTTGTCCTATATGCCTAAAGTCAGCTGCCATGCATGAAGAACTGACTCTACTAAGGAAAGACCTAGCTGCCATGCATAAAGTGTCTCTACTGAGGGAGGAACTGGCTGCAATGAAGCGCACATCTTCTAGGATACAAACTGAACAAAGTCCACCACCGCTCCCACAAAGAATCAAACACCCCAGGAACAAATGGATCACAGTGGGTTCTGGTAGATTGCGACCTGTAACGCAGAGACATCCTATACATCAAGAGATATCCCTGCACAATGCCTTCTCTGCCTTGGCTAATGAGGATGCCCAATCCAAAGAAACTGAAGGGCCCTTAAATGAGTCAGACAATGCCCAATCTCCTGCTAAAGCACCAAATATGAAGAAAACCTCACCAAACAGAAAACTACTACTACTTGGAGATTCCATCATCAGAGGCACCAACTTGGGAACACAGTTCAAAGGAGAGAAGATGATATGTGCCTACCAGGCTCTTCAGCCAGCAGGAATACAAACCAAGTTGTTGAAATACTTAGCGCAAAAAGTGAACACTCCAAACTTGATGTTATCCACTTGGGCACAAATGACCTGGCTAGAAACAGTGCCTCTACAACCCAAAAGGACTTCCAATCTCTGGGAGAGAAACTCAAGCCCATAGTTAACTCTGTTGCATTCTCAGAAGTTCTACCTATTCTTGGTAAGGGGACAAAAAGTCTGCATCACATTAACAGCTTTAATACATGGCTCCAGACCTGGTGCAAACAAGAAGGATTCAGATTTATTGGCAACTGGAGCAACAGATGGACCAACAAGAGACTATACTGTGCTGATGGACTACGTACATCTCTCTGCTGCAGGGAAAAGAATCCTAAGTGAAAAATTCAGGCATTTAAACTAGGAAAAGGAGGTGACTGATGTGGAAGGTCAACATCTGCATGCCACCCCCTGAAAAAGCAGATTATCATCAGAAACAGCCACACTTTTAAACCACACATCAAAAACAAGTGGGAAGAAGTGGGCAGAACAAAATCAATGCAAAATACACACAAGCCAGGTAAATCCTGGAAAGCAATGAGCACAAATGCTCGAAGCTTAGCCAACAAAATTCCGGACCTGGAAGCCCTAATGGTGGAAACGGATTTGGACATTGTGGCCATTACAGAAACATGGTTTAATAAGAACATAAGATATGCCATACTGGGTCAGACCAAGGTCCATCAAGCCCAGTATTCTGTTTCCAACAGTGGCCAATCTAGGTCATATGTACCTAGCAGTTTCCCCAAGAGACAAGTTCCACAATGCTTGTACTGGGTCAAGCATTGATATCTTCGGTCACTTCTTAATAATGGTTTATGGACCTTTCCTCCAGGAACTTGTCCAAACCTTTTTTAAACCCAGCTACACTAACAGCCTTTACTACACCCTCCGGTAACAAATTCCAGAGTTTGATTACACGTTGAGTGAAAAAATATTTTCTTTTATTAGTCTTAAATAGTTTACCCTATAGCTTCATTGCATGTCCCCTAGTCTTTCTATATTCTGATAACGTAAACAATCGATCTACATTTACCCGTTCCACTCCGTTCATTAATTTATAGACTTCTATCATATCTCCCCTCAGCCATCTCTTTTCCAGGTTAAAGAGCCCTAACCTTTTTAGCCTTTCTTCATAGGGGTATCCTTCCATCCCCTTTACCATTTTGGTGGCTCTTCTCTGTACCTTTTCTAAAATCGCTATATCCTTTTTAAGATACGGCGACCAGAATTGCACACAATATTCAAGGTGCGGTCTCACCATGGAACGATATAGAGGCATTATAATATCTTTTGTTTTATTTTCCATTCCTTTCCTTATCATACCTAGCATTCTATTTGCTCTCTTGGCCGCCGCTGCACACTGGGCCGAGGGTTTTAACATGGTATCCACAATGACGCCTAAATCTTTTTCCTGGGTGGTGGTTCCTAATGTGGAACCTTGCATCGTGTAACCATAGTTTGGGTTGTTCTTCCCTAGGTGCATAACCTTGCTCTTGTCCACATTAAATTTCATCTGCCATTTTGATGCCCAGTCTTCCAATTTATCAAGATCCTCTTGCAATTTTTCACAATCCTCTTGGGTTTTAACAACTTTAAATAGTTTTGTGTCATCTGCAAATTTGATAACCTCACTCGTTATTCCACTTTCCAGGTCATTTATGAATATGTCAAAAAGCAGTGGACCCAGCACAGATCCCTGGGGTACACCACTATTCACCTTTCTCCATTGGGAAATTGGCCATTTAGCCCTACCCTCTGCTTTCTATCTTTTAACCAGTTCCTGATCCACAATAGTACACTGCCTCCTATCCCATGACTCTTTAGTTTTGCCAAAAGTCTCTGATGAGGGACCTTGTCAAAGGCTTTCTGAAAGTCCAGATACACAGTATTAACCGACTCACCTTTGTCCACCTGTTTATTCACTCCTTCAAAAAAACATAACAGATTAGTAAGACAAGATCTTCCTTGTCTAAAGCCATGTTGGCTGTCTCCCATTAAGTTGTGACCATCTACATGCTGAGTAATTTTATTCTTTGATGGTTTCTACCATTTTTCCCGGTACTGATGTCAGGCTCACCGGTCTGTAGTTTCCCGGATCACCCCTGGAACCCTTTTTAAAAATTGGTGTTACATTGGCAATCCTCCAATCTTCAGGTATTAGAGATGATTTTAATGATAGTTCACAGATTACTGATAGCAGTTCTGCAATCTCATATTTCAGTTCTTTCAATACCCTTGGATGTATACCATCCGGCCCAGGTGATTTGCTACTCTTCAGTTTATCTAATCGTTGTAAGACATCTTCCCGATGTATCGATATTTCCTTCAATTCTTCCACACCTTTAAATACCACTTCAGTCATGGGCAACATCCCTACATCTTCCTCAGTAAAGACCGAAGCAAAGAATTCATTCAGTCTCTCCGCTATCGCCTTGTCGCCTCTTAGTGCTCCTTTAACCCCTTTATCATCTAATGGACCAACTGACTCTCTCACAGGTTTTTTGCTATGAATGTACTTGAAAAGGTCTTTATTTCACGTTTTGGCTTCCGCAGCAAGCTTCTTCTCAAATTCTCTTTTTGCCTGCCTTATCAATGCCTCGCATTTGACTTGCCAGTGCTTGTGCTGTTTCCAGGTTTCGTCGTTTGGCTCTTTTTTCCATTTACTGAAAGATGCTTTTTTGGCAACAGCCTCTCTGACCTCACCTTTAAACCATGCTGGCAGTTTTTTTGACTTCCTTCCACTTTTCTTAAAGCGTGGAATACAGCTGGTCTGGGCTTCCAAGATAGTATTTTTCAACAACACCCAAGCTTGATGTACGTCTTTAACCTTCGCAACTGCTCCTTTTAGTTTTTTCTTAACTGTTTTCCTCATTTTATCATAGTCTCCCTTTCGAAAGTTAAAAGGTAGTACTGTGGATTTCCTTACTATCCCTCCTCCACTAATTAAATCAAAGGCAATCATGCTATGATCACTATTGCCAAGTGGCCCCAACACCCTTATCTCTTGCACTAGATCTGGTGTTCCAGTAAGGACTAGGTCTAATATGGCTTCCCCTCTGGTCGGTTCATGAACCAGCTGCTCCAAGAAGCAGTCATTTATTCCATCTAGGAACTTTATCTCCCTAGCATGTCCTGACGTGACACTGACCCAGTCGATACCGGGGTAATTGAAATCACCCATTATTATTACTGCGCTGTAACTTTTGTTAGCTTCCTTGATTTCTTTCAGCATTTCATTATCCATTTGGTCATTCTGGCCAGGTGCTCGATAGTACACCCCCACTGCCATCGCCTTCCCCCTTTTATATGGAATTTCAATCCATATAGATTCTACAGCAGATTTTGTTTCCTGCAAAACTTTAATCCTTTCTGAGTCAATGCCCTCTCTAACATAGAGCGCAACCCCTCCACCAATTTGATCAGCTCTATCATTACGATATAGTTTGTACCCAGGTATCACAGTGTCCCACTGGTTGCCTTCCTTCCACCATGTCTCTGATATTCCAATCATATCTAACCTTTCATTTAGTGCTATATATTCTAACTCTCCCAACTTATTCTTTAGACTTCTAGCATTTGCATACAAGCATTTTAGAGAATGTATTTTATTCATGTTAATTTGGCTATTGTTAGACATGGGTAAATTGGGATCTTTAAGCTCTGTCTGCTCCATACTTGAGGGCATTTGGGCTACTTTACTCTTTTGTGGAACCTCTCTGCTTTTGGTAGTATCCTTCAAGGATACATTCTTCCGAACCATCCGCTCTTGGGCGACTATTGGCTTTCCCCTAATATCTAGTTTAAAAGCTGCTCTATCTCCTTTTTAAAGGTTAATGCCAGCAGCCTGGTTCCATCCCGGTAATGAATCACATGATTGGGATATAGCCATAGCTGGCTATAATCTATTCAGAAGAGACAGAGAAAATGGAAAAGGAGGATGACTAGCCTTGTATGTCAAAAGCAATATTAAAGCTACTGAAATGCAGGGGACATGGGGAAAAGAAGAAGGGCTCTGGATTGCATTGGAAAGAGGATATGGCACTGCCATCCATATTGCTGTAGTCTACAGACCTCCGACTCAAATTGAAGAGAGAGATAACGAATTGATTATAGATATTGCCAAGATAGCAACAAAGGGGGAAGCGATCATATTGGGTGACTTTAATCTACCTGATGTGGATTGGATTACTCCTTCTGCACATCTGGAAAGAAGCAAAAAAAATTGTGGACGCTCTCCAAGATGCATTACTTAGACAAATGGTAATGGAACCAGCCAGGGAAAGCTCAACACTGGATGTAGTGCTCACCAACGGCGATAGCATGTCAAATGTCTGCGTGAGTGCCCCTGTGAGCAACAGCAACCATCACACGGTGTGGTTTGAGATAAAAGCCATGGTACAGGCTAATCATAGCAAGCTCAAAGTCCTAAACTTCAAAAACACTGACTTCAATAAAATGTCCGAGTACTTAAAGGACGAGATGACGGGGTGGAAGGAGATAAGGGAAGTGGAATTGCAATGGGCTAAACTAAAGGTGGCAATAAAAGGGGCAACAGATAAATATGTAAGAAAAGTAAATAAAAACAAGAGGAGAAGGAAACTTATTTGGTTTTCCAAAGAGGTGGCCGTTCAAATAAAGGCAGAAGAACACAGAAATGAATACAGGATCAAGCTCAAAGAGTCTAAAAGAGAAATAAGGATAGCAAAATCAAAGGCAGAGGAAAAGATGGCTAAAGATGTTAAGGGTGGTGACAAAACTTTCTTTTGGTATATTAGGAAAAGGAAGATCAGAGTTGGAATTGCAGGACTCAAGTGCTGGGAAAGGACTCGTGGAAAGTGACACTGAAAAAGTGAAATTGCTAAACAAATACTTCTGCTCTGTTTTTACTAAAGATGATCCTGGAGCTGGACCAGCAGTGACTCCCAAATATAAAAATGGGAATGGAGTAGATACCACACCATTCACAGAAGATGAGGTGTTAGAACAACTTGCTAAACTGAAAGTGGACAAAGCCATGGGACCGGATGGGATACATCCCAGGATACTGAAAGAGATCGAGAGGTTCTTGCAGGACCGTTAAAGGATGTCTTCAACAGATCTTTGGAAACAGAAGAGGTTCCTCAGGACTGGAGAATGGCTGATGATGTACCTCTACACAAAAGTGGTGACAGGGAAGACGTTTATTTATTTATTTACATTTCTTTTATACCACGCTCTTTTCCCATCAGTGTGGTTTACAGATAACAAAACGACTCAATGACAGCTATGGCAATCAGAGTTTACATAAAACAGGGAAAAACAACATGGAATGAACCTGGGAAACTATGTACAATTTACATATTACTATGTTATTTCTTATGTTGTTTATAGGGTCAAACTACAGGCCCGTGAGCCTTACCTCGGTAGCAGGAAAAGTAATGGAGGCGCTCCTGAAAGAGCGAATAGTGAACTTTCTCAAAACCAACAGGTTGCAAGATCTGAGGCAGCTTGGTTTTACCGAAGGACGGTCTTGCCAAACAAATCTGATTGAGTTCTTTGACTGGGCGACCAAGGAACTAGATCAGGGGCATGCAATGGATGTCATCTACCTGGATTTCAGCAAAGCCTTTGATACTGTTCCTCATAGGAGGTTTGTCAATAAACTCAGTAGCTTGGGGATGGGTCCCAAGATGGTAAACTGGATTAGAAATTGGTTGACTGACAGACAACAGAAGGTGATGGTACATAGAGCTCACTCGGATGAGAGGAAGGTGATTAGCGGGGTGCCCCAGGGTTCGGTCCGGGGCCCGGCGCTGTTCAATGTATTTGTGAGTGATATTGCTGAAGGACTGAATGGAAATGTATGTCTTTTTCAGATGACAAAAATTTGCAAGAGTGGACTCCCCCGATGGAGTAGTTAACATGAGGAAAGATCTACAAAAGCTGGAAGAATGGTCTAATGCTTGGCAACTACGATTTAATGTGAAAATGTGCAGTGTCATGCACTTGGGTAGCAGAAATCCAAGGGAAATGTACGTGATAGGAGGCGAGAGGTTGGTATGCACGGTTCAGGAGAAAGACCTTGGTGTGATTATCTCTGATAATCTCAAGGTGGCAAAACAGTGCGACAAGGCAGTGGCAAAAGCCAGGAGGATGTTGGGCTGCATACAAAGAGGGATTACCAGCAGAAAGGAAGAGGTACTTATGCCACTGTACAAGTCACTGGTGAGACCTCACTTGGAATACTGTGTTCAGTTTTGGAGACCATATTTATTTATTTAACATCTCTTATATACCGCACTATTGTCATCAGCGCGGTTTACATGAAACAAACATATACATACAGATAACTGTTATGCATTTTACAAATAACAGGGGTTATTGAACTTGGAATAAAGAAGGTAAGCTATATCAACTAGGAAAACTATCTACAGTAATCTATATGCATTGGTTACATTTGGTTATCATTTGAGGTAGTCGTGGTCAGGGAGTGTGGCATTAGTATTTTCCTTGTGAACGATTAGATTGGAAAATAGCTTAAGAAGAGATGATGCTTTAGACTTTTTCTGAATTGTGTTAAGTTGGTTACAGCTCTCAATTCTGGTGGTAGGGCATTCCAGGCTGAAGGGGCGTGGATACTGAAGGCTCTCTTATTTGTTTCCTTAGTGTATCTGATAGCTTGTTTCGGGATAGTTAGTGTATTTATAGCTGCTGATCTTCTGGATCTATTGAGAGTCTGCAAGTGTATAAGGTTGGTGACAGTTATTGGTGCTTGGTTGTTTAGGGCCTTGAATGTGGTGATCAGGATCTTGTAGTGGATTCTCGCGTTGCTTGGTAACCAGTGGAGCCTTTTTAGGATAGGAGTTATGTGATCAGACTTTGATATTCCTTCAAGTACTCTGGCAGCGGTGTTCATCGCCAGTTGGAGGGGGTTCAATATTGACTGAGGGAGACCATATAGAATTGCATTTGCGAAGTCGAGGTGAGGCATTACCAAGGCTTGGTAGACGGTTCTGAAGTCTGTGGGTTCCAGTAAGGGTCGTAAGTGACGTAGTGTGCGTATTTTATGGTATATTAGTTTCGTTATGTTCTTTATGTGGGTTTTCATATTGAGGCGCTGGTCAAGAGTGATACCTAGGTATCGTATTGTAGGTTTTACTGTTAATTCCTTGTCTTTTATCTTTAAGGTAGTAGGAGGTGTGAAGTCTCGGTTCTTTGTGATAAACATCACATCGGTCTTGCTGTGGTTAATTCTCAGATTCTGGGAGAGGAGCCAGTCTTCAACTGATTCGAAGCAGTTCGTCAATGGTGTAAAATCAGGGTGGTTGATGGAGAACGGCATGTATAGGAGAATGTCATCTGCATATGCTAAACAGGTAACGTTAAAGGAACGGATGAGGTCACAGATAGGTTGCATGTATATATTAAATAATAATGCTGACAGGGAGGATCCTTGTGGTACCCCTTGATCTTGAAGAAATGGTTCTGATGTTGTTTCTCCAATTCGTACTTATTTATTTATTTTATTTAACAGTATTTCTAGACCGTCTTATCATAAAAATCAAGGCGGTGTCACAACAAAACAATCAGAAGATGTGGAGGGGGTTCATGCAGTGATGGGGAAGTGAGGTGCGGGGGGGGGGGTTCATGCAGGGAGTGCAGGGGGGGTAGTGTGCGTGTGGGGGGTGTGTTCTAGATTAGGGGGGCTATGTACAGGGTGCGCTATGATACAGCATGTTCTATAATACTAGGTACTATTCAGATAGGTCATGGGATAAATCCTGTGCCGATATACAATCTTTCGTCAGGGGGGGGGTCTTTGTTGAACAGACCTTGTTGATTAAGTGACGTGTCCATAATGTTCTATGAACAGAGCTGTCTTCAGCTGTTTGCGGAAGTCCTTGAGGTCCGTTGTCGCTCTCAGCTCGTCTGGGAGGGAGTTCCAAATGGTTGGGGCTGCCAGGGAGAGGGCTCTCTCTGTGGTGTCTTTTCGTGTTTTTCTGAAGTCCCTCGGTGTGTTGACTCTGTTGGAGGTTCCTTGTCTTCTCGGGCGGGTGCTGGTGTCTGGCTGAATGAGGGTGTGCAGGCTGTTGGCTGAAATGTGGTGTTTGATTTTGAATATGTTTATTATTGTTTTGTATTTAATGCGTGAGCTGATTGGAAGCCAGTGTAGGTCTTTGAGAACCGGGGTAATGTGGTCCTGTCTTGTTGAGCCAGAAATGATGCGTGCTGCGGTATTTTGGGCTAGTTGGAGCGGTTTGAGAGTTTGCTTTGGTAGGCCAAGGTAGATGGGGTTGCAGAAATCCATTAATGGGGTGATGAGTGCTTGGCATACCGTGCGGAAGTGTTCTGCGTCGAGGAGGGGTTTAAGCCGTCTGATGATTCTCATTCTATGGTATGCATTCTTGACCGTTTTGTTAACGTGAGACTTGAGATTTAGTTCGTTGTCCAGGGTTACTCCAAGGTATTTTACTTCGGATTTTATTGGAATGGTTGTGTCTGCTATTTTGATGTCCGGTGGGTGGATGAAGTCATGGTTGCGAGTGATTGCCAACGGTTCGTTAGATAGGATATGCACCAGATATGCATCTTGCAAAAGATGTAAAAAGACTGGAAACTGTTCAGAGGAAGGTGACCAAAATGATTTGGAACCTGCATCAGAAGCCTTATGAGAAGAGGCTTGAAGACCTAAATATGTACACTTTGGAGGAGAGGAGGGACAGGGGAGATATGATTCAGACCTTTAAATACTTAAAGAGAAATGATGAACAAACAAACCTCTTCCAAAGACGGGGAAGCTGTAAAACTAGAGGGCATAACATGAAGCTGCAAGGTGGTAAATTGAAAGGCAATGTCAGGAAATATTTCTTCACTGAAAGGGTGGTAGATGCTTGGAATGCCCTCCCGATGGAAGTGGTGGGGGCAAACACAGTGACGGAATTCAAAACGGCATGGGACAAACACAGTGGATCCCTTTACAACAACAGGATAAAAACAAAATAAACGGTACCATCTAACTTCTGAACCATCTAATGTCTCAACAAATAGGGGTGTCCTACATGGAGTGGTGGGTTCACCCCTAAACAAAGACATGAGGAGGGGTCTCCTGCACAGAACGACAGGTGCACCTACTCTTGCCATCTTGCTGGGAAGGCTAGATGGACCATGCTGGTCTTTATCTGCCGTCATTTACTATGTTACTATGTGTATACGCATCTTTCAGGTCTAAGGAGCATACCCAGTCTCCCTGGTGGAGGTAAGGCAGCAATATTCCAAGGGAGAGCATCTTGAACTTCTCCCTCACCAGGAATTTGTTGAGGTTGCGCAGGTCGAGGATGGGTCTGAGACCTCCTGTCCTTTTTGGAACCAGAAAGTACCTAGAGTAGAAGCCCCTTCCCTGCAAGTGGTGGGGCACTGGTTCTACCGCCTGATCCTTGATAAGACCTGACAACTCCTTCAAAAAAAGGTCCAGGTGAAGAGGAGACCTGATGGGCTCTCCAGGAAAATAGTGATAAGGCACTTGAGCTAAGTGAAGAAGATAGCCCTCTCGGACTATCTGCAAAACTCAGGCATCGATGGTAGCAGTTGTCCACCTGTGGGCATACAGAGCAAGCTGGCCCCCTGTGAGCTGCCTTTCCCCTGTGGGAAGAGTGGCCATGCTGTAGGAGTCAAAAGCCACTGCCAGGCTGGGCCTTTTCTGCTTCCGCGGGCCATGCCCCTGTCCCTTGGCCTGCTGCCCCTGTTGGGGAGCAGGGGAGGCCTGAAAATGGGGGTAGCTTTGGTAAGCAGCACCCTTCCTTGGGTAAAAGGGCTTTTTACCCGAGCCCTTCTTGCGAGAAGATAGAGAGGTCTTCTTGTAGAGCCGGGTCCTCGTTATATATTCGGTCTCCAACTCTGCAGCCTTGTCGGTCATGGGTTTGCCGAAGAGATTCTCCCCCCCGGCATGGGACATCAAACCAACTTGTCCTGAACCCATTGTTCAAGGTCCGACGACTACAGCCATGTCTGGCGGCGTGCACCGATGCCGGTTCGAACCCATCATAGGCTGCCCGAGACATAAACTTTGAGCACTCACAGATGGCTTTAGATAGGCCCCTGAAGCGCTGCAAGGGTTCCTCAGAGAGACCAGTTGAGAACCCAGTGAGTTCCTTCGCCAGGTCCCTCAGGTACATGCCCATGTACAGCTGGGTAAGCCTGGATTTGACAAGTCAGCATTGAACCCTGGAAGCACTTTCTGCTGAGGGCATCCAAATTTTGGGCCTCCCTCCCGGGAGGCACCGAGGAGTGCGCCTTCTGGCTCTTCAGCCGGCGAATGGCCGATTCCATAACCATGGAGTTGTGTGGCAGCTGTGATTTCTGAAACCCAGGGCTCCGGCGGACTCGATACATCGAGTTGAGCCGCTTGCTAACCACCGGCACAGATGCCGGTGTCTCCCACATGCGGCGCATCAGTTGTTCCACGATCGGAGGCATGGGTACAGTAAGGGCCTCCCAAGTGGGGGGGGGGGGGCCTCATACTAGAGGATCTCAAGCTTGTCGGCTTGAGGATCCTCTTCCGACTCCATGGGGAACACCAATGCCTTGGACATATCCCACACAAAGTCCAATAACCTCATGTCCTCGGGGGGGGGGGGGGGGAGGAGACATTCTCAGAGGCTCGGATACTGGGGAATCAGAAGGTACATCACTGTGCTAGCGGGTATCCAGGGACTCCTCATCCTTGGTTTTTCACGCCTATGCCTCCGAGGAGGAATCTGCGGGCTCTTCAGGCATCGAGGGCCCTGGAGACGACCTCAGTCCCGAGCGGGAGGCCAAGAAAGACCTCGGCCGAGGATCGACTCGAGCCCGAAGGGCTTCGAGGATCGGCTCAGCCTCCAGGGTCTTCAACGTTGAGGGCCTGGTGGTCAGGCCAGCTATCAGCGCCCACTGCTGCTCCATGAAGGCAGTGAAGCTGCGTTCCAAGGCCGCCATTCTGGACTCGATTCCAGAAGGCTCTGCAGCCACTGGCTCAGGCCTGATGCCGGTTCCCCCAGAGGGGAGTCCTCGATGAGGACAGTTGGTATTTGCCTCAGCTGATCCGGTTCTCGATGAGGCATCTTCGTTGGGCGCTCCGTCTCCGAAGATCCCGGCCGGTGCTCAGGGGCTCTGCGACCAGCCCTGGGAGGAGCCAGGTCGCTCGGAGCTATCCAGAAACACCGCCTTCGAGGATTTCTTCTTCCTCTTCTGCTCCCTCCAGGGAGACCCTTTTTATGAGGAACCTCGATGCTGCTCGGGCTCGGAAAGCTCCCCCCGAGACAATGGAAGCCTCGGATGAGGTCCTGGCTCTCGGAGGCACGGATACAAAAAAATCTTATCATGCTGCTGCTGGTGGCTCTTCAGGGCCTTCAAGGACATCTTCCTTCACGGGCCACAGTTGGGCCCGAGGCACCGGAGACAGCGGTCATGCGTATTGGTGAGAGACATCAACTTCACACGCCGATCGCATTTTTTAAACCCGCTGGCAGCTATCGGGGAAAAAGGGCCCCTGCAAGGTCGAAGACTCGCGCTGCCAGTGAAAAAGAGAGAAAAAAAGGCATGAATGCCAGTCACGAAAGACAAAAACTGAAAAACAAATACGGAGTTGATACCAGCGTACTGAGCCGAAGGTAGGAAGAGGTACCAATGTCAAAATAGAGACGAAAAAAAAAAATCAACTTTTTTTCGGGGACACAAGGACTATGTCCGAAGGGCTCTGCGGAAAAAGAGTAGTTACTCTCCTGTAACAGGTGTTCTCCAGAAGCAGCAGGAATCAGTCCTCACATATGGTTGACGTTGGCGCCGACGGAGCCCCCATGCGGAGCATTTCCCCAGCTTTCAAAGAAAGCCTTTGGGAATGCAGGCACGCATGCTCGGTCCCCTTCCCGCCCAAAGGCGCCATCTTGCTCAGTCTGATGACATAGCTAAAAGACAGCACAAAAAAGAACATGAACTGTATACAACTGCAACTCCAAGGGGAGGAGGGAGGGTCGTGAGGACCGATTCCTGCTGCTCCTGGAGAACACCTGTTACAGATGTGTAACTACTCTTTCTCTAGGACCAAGCAGGAAGTCAGTCCTCACATATGGGCGACTCCCTAGCTCTGGGCTACCAGGGACCCAGGCTGAAAAATAGAGCTCCCTCTAGAGCCTCAGCAACAGTGAGAATCTTCTCTGAGACCACACCTGAACGGTAGCCCAACACCAGGGCCGGAGGGTAGGAGTTACCTAAACCTCAAAGAGATTATGGAGTACCGCTTGCCTGAAGGCACTGTCCCTATGGGACTCCCTCTCGAGGCAGTAGTGGTATGCAAAAGTCTGGCTTGAAGACCAAGTAGCAGCCCAGCAGATGTCTGCCAACGGAACAGAGCGGAAGTGAGCTGCTGATGCGGCCTTTGCCCTGACTCGGTGGGCCGTGACTCGACCCTCCAGGGAGAGGCCGGCTGCCCTGTACGCCCAGGCGATACAGTCCGCCACCCAGATGGACAACGTACGCTTAGTGACAGGCAACCCCAATTTATTAGGGTCAAAGGAAAGGAAGAGCTGAGAAGCCCTTCTATGGCCCTGCGTACGTTCTAGGTAAAAGGACAGCGCCCTTCTACAATCCAGGGTATGCAAGACAGTTTCGGCCCTACTGGCGTGCAGCCTGGGAAAAAACGTTGGAAGTACCACCTCCTGGTTGAGGTGGAAGGAGGACACTACTTTTGGAAGGAACTTAGGATGAGTCCTCAAGACTACCCTGTTCTTATAAAACCTGGTATACGGTCTATCCGAGACCAGGGCCTGAAGCTCACTCACATGCCTAGCCGAGGTGAGTGCCACGAGAAACAACACTTTCCAGGAAAGGAAACGTAAGCGGCAGGTAGCCATCGGCTTAAAAGGTGGGCGAGTCAGTTGCTGCAAGACCACATTGAGATCCCACTCAGCGGCCGGTGGACGAATAGGAGGCTTGAGCAGAAGCAGGCCTCTGAGGAAGCGGGACACCAGAGGGTGGCCCGAGAGGGACTGTCCATCCACCGACGAGTGGTGAGCAGAGAGGGCACTGAGGTGGACCCGGACAGAGTTGGACTGAAGTCCCAGGTCAGACAGGTGGAGTAGGTACTGCAGCACCACCGGGACCGAGCAGGAGAAGGGATCCTCCTGCTGTTCAGAACACCAAGTGGAAAACCTACGCCATGTCAGAACATAGGCCTTCCGAGTAGAATGCTTTCTGGAGGCCAACACCACCACTTCAACCTCCTTTGGTAGGAGCAAGGGAGCAAGGACTACCTTTTCAGCAGCCAGGCCATCAAATTGAGGGATTTGAGGTTGGGATGCAAGAGGGATCCCTGATCCTGAGACAGAAGGTTGGGTTGCAGCATCCACTGCCAACTGCAGAAGAAGAGGGAACCACGGCTGCCTGGGCCACCTGGGGGCTATCAGGATCACCGTGGCTCGGTCCTGCTGGGTTTTGAATAGAGTCCGGGCCACCAGAGGTGTGGGAGGAAACGCATACAGCAGGCCCTCTGACCAAGAGATCAGGAATGCATCTGCCGCTGCCCTCAGAGGATGCAGTTGTCTGGAACAGAACTTGGATAGTTGCCTGTTCAGCGGACTGGCAAAAAGATCCATGGTTGGAAGTCCCTACTTCAGAAAGATCTGTTGGATTACCCGAGGATCCAACTGCCACTCGTGAGGCTGCAGGAGTCTGCTTAGCCTGTCCGCCAGGTAGTTTTCCTGGCCAGGGAGGTAGACTGCCTTGAGGGTCATGTCCTGATTGATAGCCCAGGAGCAGAGAGCTTGTGCTTCCAGGCACAGGAGTCTGGATCCTGTGCCTCCCTGCTTGTTCATGTAGAACATAGCCACCTGGTTGTCCGTCTGAATTAGGACAGACTGGTGAGAGAGGACTGGAGAGAAAGTCCATAAGGCTAGTCGAATGGCTCTCAATGCCAACAGGTTAATCTGCTGGGCGGCCTCCCATGGAGACCACAGGCCTTGGGTGCAGGTCCCCTGGCAATGTGCCCCCCAGCCTTACAGGGAAACATCGGTTGTCAGTACCTGAGTGTGCGAGGAGGCCCGAAAGGGAACTCCCCTGACCAGATTTGGGAGATGCCTCCACCAGCATAAGGAGTCCACCAATAGTTTGGATACCTTTATCCTGTCTGACAACTTCCCTGTGGCCTGTACCCACTGTGCCCTGAGGCATCACTGAGCCGGCCTCATGTGCAGACGGGCATTCGGGGTGACATGCACTGTGGAAGTCATGCGACCTAAGAGCCGGAGGAAGTGTCTGGCAGAGACCAGAGAGTTTGTCTGAAACTGGCCGGCAAACTTCATCAGCCTGTGAGCTCTGTCCACAGGCAAAGAGGCCTTTGCATGGATGGTATCCAACCTTTCCCCTATGAACTCCACGTCCTGTGAGGGGACTAAAGTGGACTTTGGGAAGTTCATAACAAACCCCAGATGCTGAAGCAGGGATATGGTTCGGAAGGTGGCCTGCCTGGCCTCTTGTGGAGACTGGCCCCTGATAAGCCAGTCGTCTAGGTAAGGGAACACAAAGATTCCTTGGTTCCTGAGGTAGGCCGCAACCACCGCCAGGCATTTTGTAAAAACCCTGGGGGTGGAGGTGAGGCCAAAGGGAAGCACTCTGTACTGGAAGTGGTTTCCTCCCACCACAAATCGGAGGTACTGCCTGTGACTTGGATGGATGAGGATGTGAGTATAAGCATCCTTCAGGTCTAAGGAGCATAGCCAATCTCCCTGCTGGAGGTAGGGCAGTAAGATTCCAAGGGTAAGCATCTTGAACTTTTCCCTCTCCAGAAACTTGTTGAGATTTATCAGGTCTAGGATGGGTCTGAGGCCTCCTGTTCTCTTTGGTACCAGGAAGTACCTTGAGTAGAAGCCTTGCCCTTCCAGGTGGTGAGGCACCGGTTCCACCGCCTGGTCCTGTAGCAGACCTTCCAACTCCTGGAGAAGTAAGTTTCTGTGCAGAGGGGGTTTTGGAGGCTCCCCTGGAAAGTAGGAGGGTGGTATCTGGGTGAAGTGGAGCAGATGGCCACCCATCACAGAGGATATTTGGGTGTTAAACATCATCAAGAGGGGCTACCTGTCTGCGTACAGGGTCAGCCGACCTCCTGTGCCCTGGAGAGGAGGAGAGGCTATGCTGGCATAGTCAAAAAAACCCTCCCTGCTGAGCAGGAGCCGGAGTAGGAGGCTTGGGAGCCTTCTGCCTACGGGGCCATGACCCTGCCCCTTGGCCTGCTGGCCCTGTTGGGGAGCTGCAGAGACCTGGTAGTGAGGGAAGGTTTTGTAGGCAGTGGTCATCCTCGGGTAAAAGGTCTTTTTCCCCGAGCCCTTCTTCTTCTGAGAAGGGGCAGAGGTTTTCCTGGACAGCCTTGTTCAGGTGAGAGTCTCGGTCTCGCGTTCTGCAGCCTTGGGCTTGCCAAAGAGGTTTTCACCTTGACAAGGGACATCGACCAACTTGTCCTGTACCCAAGGCTCGAGGTCTGAGGATTGTAGCCAGGCCTGGCGGTGTGCACCGATGCCAGCCCCTGCTACTCGGGCCAAAGCCTCAAATCCATCATAGGCTGCTCGAGAGAGAAACTTCGAGCACTCTCGAATACCAGAAGACAAAGCCTTGAACCTCTGCAAAGGTTCCTCGGACAGACCAGCAGAGAACCCGGCAATCTCCTTTGCCAGGTCTCGAAGGTACATGCCCATGTACAGCTGGTAGGTCTGGAAACAACAAGCAAGCATAGAGCCCTGGAAGCACTTTCTACCGAGGGCATCCAGGTTCTGGCCTTCCCTGCCGGGAGGCACCGAGGAGTGCATCTTCTGACTCTTCAGGCGATGCATGGCCGATTCCACAACCATGGAGTGGTGTGGTAGCTGTGCCTTTTGGAACCCGGGGCTCTTGCGGACTCGATAGATGGAATCGACCCGTTTACTTAAAACTGGCATTGAGGCCGGCGTCTCCCACATGCGGAAAAGCAACCGCTCCAGCATCGGAGGAACCGGTACAGTAAAGGCCTCCTTGGGAGGAGCGTCATACTGCAGGGCCTCGAGCTCTTCGGCTCGAGGCTCCTCCTCAGGATCTGCAGGGAAGGCCAAGGCCTTGGCCATATCCCGTACGAAATCTGAGAACCGGGTATCCTCCAGGGGGGACCTTGTCCGAGGCTTGGATCCCGGTGAGTCCGAAGGGTCCGGAAGGTGTCCGGGGCCTCCTCTTCCTTGGTTTCCCATGCCGATTCCTCCGAGGAGGAATAGAGTGGCTCCGAGTGGGTGGGCACCGACGCCATCCGCCCCGATGCCGAGGGTACCGGTGTCGAATACCTCGGTCCCGAATGGGAGGCCGAGGGTGACCTTGGCCGAGGATCAACTCGAGTTCGCATGGTCTCGAAGATTGGCTCGGCCTCCGAGGTCGACTTGGATGTCGAGGTCCCGGTGGTCAGGGCAGATGCGCCGGTAAGACCGGCGATCAGCACCCGCTGCTGCTCCATGAAGGCAGACAGACAATCTGCTCTCCAAGGCCGTCAACCTGAGTCCAAGCTCAGGAGACCCAGCAGCCTCCGACTCGGGCCCCGACGGCGGCTCCCCTGGAGGAGAGTCCACGAGGACTACAGTAGGCCTCTCCGACTCCGAAGACCCGGGATGGCGATCGGGGCTATGCGACCTGGCCCTCGAGGAGCCAAGAGCGTCCACCAATGTCACCCTTGCGGGTTGTTTCTTCCTTCGGTGCTCCCTTGAGGGGGACTCCCTCTCAGAGGAGCCCCGACGATGCTCGGGGTCAGACTCCCGAGACGTCGCAGCCTCTGACGAAGTCCAAACGCAGAATCGGAGGAGATCCTCTCACGCTGGTGCTGACGGCTCCGCAATGCCTTCGAAGACATTTTGCCACAGGGACTACAGACCTTAGGATCATGGTCAGGCCCTAGGCACCGGAGGCAGCAGTCATGTGTGTCGGTGAGAGACATTAGTTTCTTGCACCGATCACACTTCTTAAAGCCACTGGCAGCCATCGGGGGAAAAAGGACTCCTGCAAGATCAAAAACTCGGGCTGCCAGGGAAAAGAAAAATTGGCGCAAACGCAGTCTCTAAGGACAAAAACTGAAAAAAGAGATCCGGGCTCAGCACCGGTGTACCGAGTCCAGGCGGGAAAGGGAACTAACGTCGAACCGAAGAAAAAAACTCGACTCAACGCAGGAAAATCCACTTTATCCACGGGTGACAAGGATACACGTCCGTAGGGCTCCGCGGAAAAAAAAAGACTGAGCAAGATGGCACCTTTGGGCGGGAAGGGGAACGCGCATGTGTGCCTGCATTCCCAAAGGCTTTCTTTGAAAGCCGGGGAAATGCTCCGCATGGGGGCGCCGTCACCCATATATGAGGACTGACTTCCTGCTTGGTCCTGGAGAAAAGGAGACTGAGCAAAATGGCACCCTTGGGCAGCAAGGGGACTGTGCATGCGTGATGGCAACTCCCAAAGGCTTTCTCTGAAAGCTGGGGATTTGCTCTGCATGAGGGCTCCGTCGGCGCCGATATCACCCCATAGATGAGGACTGACTTCCTGTTTGTTCCCGGAGAATAAAAAACTACAAATTAGAAAAACATGCAGACAAAAAATGAAATGGAAAACCCAGGAACCCTGTGAGCTATGGAACACTGAAGAAGGGGGATAGAAATATATTTTCTTCTGTACTGAACAAAATACAAAGAAATGCACATTTTCAAAGACACCATATTTCGTTCTCTAAAAATTGAAAAACATTTTTTGGTACCTTTTTGTTGTCGTCTGATTTTATTTTTCCAGTTGCATTGATCCTCAGCTCTTCACCATTTCATTTTGTTGATTTTCTCCTTTCCTTTTCCAGGATCTTATTTCTATTTTCTTTCTCTTCACTCTCTTTCCTTCTGCCTTTAAATCTGTGTCAAACATTGATCTTTCTGTTTCATCTTATTTTCTCCATTTCTCTTTTCTGCCTTTCTCCCCCTCCAGTCTCGCTCTTCCTCTTTTCACCTCCTTATCAGCTTTACACTTCCTACTTACCTCCCTAGTCCTCTCATTTCCACCTGTGTCTTGCATTCATAAGAACATAAGAAATGTCATACTGGGTCAAACCAAGGCCTATCAAGCCCAGTATCCTGTTTCCAACAGTGGCCAAGCCAGGTCACCATAATGCTTGTACTGGGGCAAGCAGTGGATTACCTGGGTCCTCTTTGATCACAGACCTCAAACCCATTCAAGTTCCTTCAGGGTCTACCACAGAGTTGCACTATCTTTATCCAACCCCTCTGCAATGTCATTCAGAGCTACACAATCCATTACCACCTTTATGCTGATGACATTCTAATCTACACTCCATTCTCTATCACCAACCTTGACTACTCTTTAATCAGCAGATGCCTAGAGGCAATTATGAACTGGCTAAGCCTTCACAATTTACTCATCAACCCCAATAAAACAGAAGTCCTGCACCTATCCTTCTCTCCTCTGACGCAATAAATCTTGCAAACCAAACAGTGCAAATAAAGCAACAAGTAAAATACCTGGGCATAACTCTGGACCAGTCTCTGAACTTCAATGCCCCATTAAGCAGGTTACAAATGCAGTATTCTATTGCATCAAAACCCTGCGGAACCTCTGACCCCTGCTTGACCATGAAGACTTCAGAAACCTCTGCAAGGCCCTCATCACCCCTAGCTTCGACAATGCTAACATTATCAGGGCTTGCTGAAATCCACACTACGGTCTCTACACTACAGCTTGCACAGAATGTAGCAGCCAGACTCATCATAGGTACCAATTGTCACGCTCACATAACACCTATATTGAAGCAACTACACTGGCTACTCATCTACAGCAGAGTGAGGTACAAAATGGCACTGACAATTTTCAGAACCATACGCTAGCTATCAACTGACACCCTTTAGGCTCTACTTAACAAGCCCATATGCCATAGATCACAGAGAAGCATAAACCACACTCTCCTTGCAGTACCAACCTCAATCCCAAGCACCAGCGCCTACATCATCAGTAGAGCCTTCTACATTTACATATTAATCATCTGGAACTCACTCCCCTCAGACCTTCACTTACTCACAGACCTTGGAGACTTTCACCGCAAGTTAAAAACATTTTTTTCCATGGAGTATTTTGGCTCAGACACCTAGCCACCCTCTTACTAGCTGCTGACACCTAGAATATTTTCACCCTATATTATTTCACCAGTAACACACCCCATAAGCCAACTTTGTACCCAGCATGCCCATGTGTGACACCTTTGTCCTACAAATGGATTATCTATACACTGCACAGTTTTAACCTACAGCTCTGTCTCTCATTGATTGTATTTTGCAGAGGTGAAGCTGTATAGTTCCATGTAATGTTTGAGTTCCGTTCTAATCTACTCTATGTAAACTGCTGTGACTAGTAGATGCAGTGGTATAAAAGATTTGTTAAATAAATAAATGGACCTTTCCTCCAGGTACTTCTCCAAACCTTTTTAAAACCAGCTACACTAGCAGCTTTTGCTACATCTTCTGGTAACAAATTCAGAGTTTGATTACGTGTTGAGTGAAAATATTTTCTCTTATTAGTCTTAAATGGGGCTTACACTATAGCTTCATTGCATGTCCCCTAGTCTTTCTACTTTTTGATGGTGTAAAGAATCAATCTACGTTTACCTGTTCCACTCTATTCATTAATTTATAGACCTCTATCATATCTCCCCTCAGCCATCTCTTTTCCAAGTTGAAGAGCCCTAATCTTTTAAGCCTCTCCTCCTAGGGGTATCCTTCCATCCCCTTTACCATTTTGGTGGCTCTTCTCTGTATCTTTTCTAATTCCGCTATAGCCTTTTTAAGATATTGCAACCAGAATTGCACACTATTCAAGGTGCGGTCGCACCATGGAATGATACAGATGCATTACAATATCCTTTGTTTTATTCTCCATTCCTTTCCTTATGATTCCTAGCATTCTATTTGCCTTCTTGGCTGCCACTGCACACTGGGCGGAGGGTTTCAATGTGTTATCCACAATGACACCTTAATTTTTTATTCCTGTGTGGTGGTTCCTAATGTGGAACCTTGCATCATGCAATCATAGTTTGGGTTGTTCTTTCCTAGGTGCATAACTTTGCACTTGTCCACATTAAATTTCATCTGCCATTTGAACTTCCAGCTTATCAATTTATCAGTATCTTAGTCCCATTTTTCACTAACTTTCTAGTTCCCCATTTCCACGCATCCTCTCCCAGCCTCATCTACCTCTGCCTCTCATCACCTCACCAATCCCAGTTCCTTTCCTGTCATTCATCCCCTCATCAGCTGCTGTCCCTTACTTATGCCTTGCTCCTAATAAGGCTCCCATTTCCACTTTTACCTCTGCCATTTCCTTTCTCTCTCTCATCTCTTCCAAAGAACTGGCCCCCTTTCTTTGTCTCTCAACTTCTTTATAGTCCTCTGCCTCTTTCTCCCCTTTTCCCAGTATCCATTGCCTTGCCTCTCCCCCATCCTCAACTTCCATTCCCCTCCTTCATCTCTCACACTTCCTTCTCCCCTTTCCTAGCATCTACCTGCCTACTTTCTTCAATATACCTTTAATGAAATTATTTATCTTGCCTATCACATTTCTAGGTGAGTTCCAATGTTACATTCACAGCTAAAATACATAGGTTGGAGGTTCAAATCCCACTAGAGGACAGCAACCTTGGGCTGGAAGGACAGGAGTTTCTAGTCCCACAGGTGCTCCTTATGGTCTTGGGCAAGCTACTTAACCCTCCATTGCCCATGTTCCCTGTAAGTATTAGTGTATGTGTCTCATATTCCCTTGTGTTAAATGTATCCCCCAATTGTGTTGTGACCACTTTAATATAAGGATAAGGTATACAAAAACGGTCTAAATAAAATAAATAAATGTAAGATAAATTGATGGGCAAAGTTTAGAACTAATTTATCCATGGTGAAAAATAACATGGTGGGGAGCTATTCAAAGGCATTTACATGGTTTGCAGACCTTTGGAGGGTGTATCTAGGATGAATGCACAGGACCACTCTTATGATGGAACCTGGTGTATGGTAGATGAGCCACTAGAGCCTGGAGCTCACTGACACAGCGTGCTGAGGTAACTGCTACCAGGAACAAGTCCTTTTAGGTGAAGAACTTCAAAGAGCAAGAGTCAAGTGGCTCAAAAGAAGCCAACATGAGCTGTGCCAGAACTACACTGGAGTCCTAAGCCACCACTGGAGACTTGAAGGGAGGTCTCGAGAGGAGCAAGCCTCACATAAAACCAACCACTAAGGGCTGAGTGGAGATGGGCTTCCCCTCCAAACTGCAATGGTAAGCCCCAATCGCACTGAAGTAGACATGAATTGACATGGGCAAAGTAATATATACACCAAGAATGAAGGTAAACACGAAGTATGCCATTAAGCTGTGTAAGTAATATTCGTGGATGAATCCATCCACACCAACAAAAATCACATTTGGAACATGCAAAATGACCCAAATCCTGATCATGTTGATGGATCCTATGATCAGAAAGTGCTGCTCTGTGTACAACCCAGACTCTTATATTCTGACCCAGTATATAGGCTAACGTTAAAGTGATGTATATATTAATTTGCCCATGTCAACTCAAATACATGGGCAGAACAACCAGATCAGTCAAATCTCGTTTGCAAAAACACTGGCCTCAAATAAATCCAAGGTTCTCTCAGCTCCAATTGTATCTCATTGTTTTCAAGCAGGACATTTTTTTCAGGATTTGAATTGGAGGGTTTTAGATCATGTTCCCCTGGACTCCAGGGGAGGTGACAGGACATCTCGCTTGCAGTTTTTAGAGCAGTTCTGGTTTCAGGTTACACTCGGTGAACCCTGGTGGTTAAATTTGGAAATTGACTGGTGGAGTTTAAATTAAATCAAGTGAAGTGAATTAAACTAATCTAATTCAATGTGATTTAGGTTAATTCATTTAATTTTTAGCAAATGAGGACTTTTTGCATTCACAATCCACACAACTGACACTACATAAAATGGCCTGCCTATCTTGCCAACTTCAAGCGCTTTTGGACCAGGCAATCTCTTGGAGGAGTCTTTGTTACATATTTCAATTGAGGAAGGGCCTTGAATCATGGTGCTGTGTCACATGGCATGGATCTTCAACCTGACAACATTTTGGTTGAACTTGGCATGATTTGTTTAAGAGACTACCATCACAAGCGCAGCAACGCTGGTGGTCTGACTGCACTGACTTGCATACATACTCTACAGCTATTTCCATTTGCCCGCTGAGCAATTGGTGTGGTCATATGCAGAATCCTTTTGGAACAAGATAAGTGAAAGGTGTGGGTCTCGTATGATGCATTATTCACATACTGCTTTGGGCATTGTGTACTTTCTGCTTTTTAAATAGAAAAAACTGGAGGGTTTGTTCACAAAGCACAGTTACTTACCTGTAACAGGTGATCTCTGGGAACAGCAGGAATAAGTCTTCACATATGGGTACGTTGGTACCGACGGAGACTGCACGGGAATGCTCCCCAGCATCCAATCAGAAAGCTTTTGGGAGCATCCCTCGTGCCTGCGCGCTGACTTCCCATCCTTTCCACTTCTTCTTCTCAGTTGAGTATCATAGCTGAGACAAAGGAGAGACAGAGGAAAGGAAGATAGATAGATACAACTCCTAGGGGAGGTGGGTGGGTTGTGAAGACTTATTCCTGCTGTTCCCAGAGATCACCTGTTACAGGTAAGTAGCTGTGCTATCTCCAGGAACAAGCAGGAATGATTCTTCACATATGGGGACTCCCTAGCTAGAGATGCCAAGGGGAGATCCCATAAAATGCATGTTCCTGGATCAGGAGTGCATTTCCCACACAGGATCTCCGGCATCCCATGAGGGACTGGAGGGTAGGAGTTGAGGATAGAAGAGCTGTAAGAAAAACAGCAAACCCAAGGACTACAGGAGAGGAGTCCATGGCATGTATGATAAGTACCATTAAAATCATTTAATGAACAGTTATAATATGGAGCTTACCTACTGGATTGTAGGAAGTAGAAAGCGTGATGGAGTCTACTGGATATGCAGTAGCGGAATCCTCAAGGTGACCTCACAGCAGTGAGGGTGAAGGTCCAGACCTGGAATTAGCAGGTGATCCAGGTGTCAACTGGGGTAGGATTAGAACGGCAGGTCTTCAATGGAAAGCTTTATGAAAAAAGCTGAAAACTCTTTTAGGTACAGAGTCATAACATTGAGGACTAAAAGAAGAAGACTGACCGATTTGGACAACTAACCCAGTCTTGGAGGGAAGAAGGGTTATGGAAAAAAGCCCATATTCCCAAGCAGAACAATATGTACTCAAAAACAATGAAGATGTACACTATCTTTCCTAGCTGATGAGAGATAGGAAAGATATTGAAGCTTGAATCTTCAAGGATAGGGAGACCTAGAGCAAAGCGGAAGCTGTTATCACCACAGTAGTGGTTGTGAGCATAACAGTCCCCACATACTAAAGAACAGTATGAAAAAGGGAGCCCACTGTCTGTAACCTCTGAGAAAGGTACAAATTGCTATAGCATAGACAGTGAGGAGATAGTATGTAATACATATCGATCTATAAAAAAGTCTCCCAACTGATACATATATATATATATATATATAGGGAGATATAAATACCTATATATATATGCATATCTAGATAAGCAGAAATATGTATCAACATATATAAGTGTATATATATATATATATATATATGTACGGGCATAAAATATGCACCCACAGCTTACAGACATATGTATGTAGACAATAAGTCTGAAGATACACTAAGCTCCCTAAGAACATTCACATGGGGAATGTGAAGGGGAAAGATTCATCCAATAACAAGAGGGTGAAACCCACTTGACAGATATATAGAGAATCTATTTCCGTGGGCTAAGAGGATGCAGGAATGCAATCCAGTAAAATAACCAGGATGGTTGCGTGGAAAACAGAGGATAATATCAGTCTGTAAAGAGCCAAGTCGGGAGTCCTTTAGAACTCTGACATGATAGATGGGTAGAAACGCATAGAGAAGATACCAGGAGGACCCACTGGAGGGACATAGGGGTATCATGCGTTACTAGTAGCCTTGGATATTCACGCAGAAAAAGCTTATATTCTGAATTATAACAGGAGACAAGAGGGTGTGGAGAACCCTCACAGTCATGGGAATGATTTATAAGCTTTTTTCTATTATATAGAATAGCCCTCAGAGACAAAGATCAATGCTCTGTAGCAAGGGCCCATAGTAGAAAGCTTCTCTGAGATTGCAGAGAGCATTGTGCAGGAGAATTATGAGATAAAACTGACTGAAGTCAGGTGTCTTGCCACATCCTAGGAAAGGAGATGGCTAGAAAGAAGATAATGTGAGAAGCCTAAAGTGGGTAGGATTATCCAAGATAGATGAGGACTAGCTTGGAATCACTACTGAGGCTAGAGAAAATTTTTTGGAAGATAGACTAGAACTTGAGGAAAAGTACCAGTAGTTCAATCACTGGAACTCCTGCATGCCCAGCAGCTGAAAGAACAGCAGAGAGAATCTTACTGTGCAAAACAAAGAGAAACAGACAAAGGGAGAGGAGATATTCCTGTCCCTGTCTGATGAGTTATCTTGAGAATGTATTCAAGGAAACAAAAATTCTACACTGGAATGAAAGCTAGAGAAGCTTTTCAGTATGGTACCACTCTGTCAGGGGAAACCCTGGATGAGAGGGGGAGGGTGACTTACCCATATGGCGAGTCAGCTGAAGGAAAAAATGTTCATGTTGGGACAGAAACTATCATGAGATAGTTGTAACCTCCCTTCTTGGTGTAAGAGGAGGAGAATTCTGTAACCCATGGACAAGAATATCCTGACAGCTTAGCATACTGAAAAAGGAAAACCCCAGTGTGGAACTTTAAGAAAAAACAGTGAACAAACTTCTGTTAAGAAGAGGTTAACTGTAGATTGTAACCTTCAGAACCTATGGTTGTTGGGTATGTTGAGACTGGCTAGAATTTGGAAACTTCAGACTAGGACGAGGTGTCCCTTGCTTGGGCACCTCTGGATGATGGGCAGGAGAAGAGTGAAACCTTCTTTTCTTAGGGAAAGAAGGCTTGGTAGGACATTTCCTACCTCCTGGGGAAGAAGAAGGCTTAGAATGGTCTCCAGAACCAGGGAAGTCAGTGGGGCAATGAGCAACCTGACGTAAAGCCTCCTTATTGAAGAGATTTTCTCCAGTACAAGGAGAATTACCCAGTGTATGTTGTGCCCATCTGTTCAAGTCAGAAGCTTGGAGCCAGGCTCTACGACGTGCTCCAATGGCAATAGCAGAGGATCTGCTAACAGACTCAAAAGAGTCTAGAGAAGCACGAGAAAGAAACCAAGAGATATTCCGGCTATGACTAAGAAGCAAGGAATAGTCAGCAGCCTTAGGCTCTGACAAAAAAGGAGTCAAAAGAGATAATTTCTTTGTGACCTCCTGGAGTGTTAGACTCATATAAAATATATAAGAAATAATTCTTGATGCCAGCATAGATGTTTGGAAGGTTTGACGTCCAAAGGCATCAAGTGCTCTAGAAGCACGACCTGGCGGATAAGAAGAATGCTTCTTCTTGCTTTTTACCTTCCTCATTGCTGATTCCACTACAATGGAATGATGGGGAAGTTGATTCTTTTGAAACCCTGGAGAGGGGGGCACCTGATACAGAACATTAGTTGCTGTAGAAGGTGAGGGAACCCTTAAAGGTGATTCCCATATTCTCAGAAGAAGATCCTGCAAAGAATGATGTAAAGGAAGCATTATATTTCCCTTTTCTGCAGGAGAGCCTTGGTTAAGATTACAGCCAGGGATAGGAATAGAAAGAAAGGTTGCCATGTCAAGGAGAAACTTCTGAAAAGAAGGATCTCCAATGGGAACCATCCCTGGGAAGGCTAAGGTTGAAGATGCAGCCTGAGCACCAGAGGATGTACTGGTCTGGTGCAGAAAAAGAACCTTACTAGATGGATAATGATACTGGCAGTCACGATTTGAGGCAGTTAGTACTGAATCGTCTATGCCAGGTATCGATTCCAAACTAGGCATGGAAAGGATCGATGGCACCGATGTAATTGCGGGAATCGACATCGATACCGGTAATGGCATCGAGGCCGTCATCGGAGGCTGCTCAAGCGGTACCGAGGTAACCAGAGAATCTTGGTGAGTATCCTCGGTACTGCGTATCCGGAAACGACAAGAGTCGGTTCCAAGGCGCGTCAGTACCCAGTCATCTAGACTAGATATCGATTCCAGACTCGGCATCGAAGGGAGCGAGTCTATCGATGCATGTCTAGAGTGCACCGACGTCGGTTGTGGTACCGGCGATGCTGATACAGGGAAGTCACTCTGGGTCGTATCGATCGGTCCCGAAGGTACCGAGGACGCCAGATGACGATCCCTGGTGAAGAGTGGAACACCCGACACCGGTGCCGATGCCGGGGTATCGGTATCGCTCGAAGCGGATACCACCCCCGAGCATGGCTTAGATACAGGAAAGTCAATCTGGAACGTATCGATCGGTCCCGAAGGAACCGAGGATGCCAGAAGACGATCCCTGGTGTCGAGTGGAACACTGGACACCGGTGCCGATGCCGGGGTATTGGTACCGCTCGAAGCGGGTACCACCACCGAACATGGCTTAGACACAGGAAAGTCAATCTGGAACATATCGATCGGTCCCGAAGGTACCGAGGACGCCAGATGATGATCCCTGGTGTCGAGTGGAACACTCGGTGCCGGGGTATCGGTACCGCTCGAAGCGGATACCACCCCCGGGCACGGCTCAGGTATGTTCTGTGAGGGGTGAGCCCCAGGAACAACCTGAAACCCCTGAAATGCTTTGGAGCCCGAAGACTCCCGCCGGGGTTTTAATGCCAATGGGGTCTTGAGGGCAAGGCCGGAGCCGTCATCATGCGTGGCATGAGACCTACCACTCAAGGATTGGCAAGTCTTAACAGACTGTTTGTGGGTTACCTGATCCTGTAGAGAAGAAAAACCCGGTGCCCTCACTGTAGGAGGGAAAACGGTATCGAGGGAAACTCGAAAGAGGGAAGGTCTTCTCTCAGCATTGCAGCCTGATAGTTCAGGGGAAAAAGGGTCAGGACCCAAACAGGTTAGACACCAGGGATTGGAGTCTAAAAAGAAAACTGTTTCCACAGTGAAGGCACTTCTTAGGAGAAGAAGGCTCCATGAAGGGAAAAATCTCTCTGAGTTTAAGAAAAAAGAAAGAAAAAACCACTGGCGGTACCAGTATCAGCGGGAAAAACAGCCGCGACCACAAGAAAACAAGAAATAAAGTATTTAAAGAAAAAAGTTTCTGCGGTGACAGGAGGACGTCCTGCCGGCTCCGCGGAAAAACGAAAACTGAGAAGAAGTGGAAAGGGCGGGAAGTCAGCGCGCAGGTGCAAGGGATGCTCCCAAAAGCTTTCTGATTGGATGCTGGGGAGCATTCCCGTGCAGGCTCCGTCGGTACCGATGTACCCATATGTGAAGACTCATTCCTGCTTGTTCCTGGAGATTAAAAGTTTCCTTTCATGACCAACAATCTGACAAAAACACACACAATCACTTTAGCTTGTATTGGTCATTCTTTAGTTTGTGACAATTATCATAGACAGACGGTTTAGTTTTATTTGGCCTGACTTTTTGTATTGAATAATCAGTCCCAGTTTTTTTTTTTACTATTTCCTTTTTTAATTGTTTTATGTGTCAAATGTGTGTGCATATATAGTCCAAAGCCATTTCACTAGCCCCCCCCCCCTTTTTTTTTTTTTAAGATATTGGAGTAGCATCATCTTAGTGGCTAGAGCAACAGCCTAATACCTAAGAGATCAGGGTTTGATTCCCATTGGCACTCCTTGTGACCTTGGGTAAGTCACTTTACCCTCCATTGCCTTGGGAGAAAGCACAGTTACTTACCTGTAACAGGTGATCTCTGGGAACAGCAGGAATTAGTCCTCACATATGGGTATGTCGGTACCGACGGAGCCTGCACGGGAATGCTCCCCAGCTTCCCAAGAAGGAAAGCTTTTGGGAGCATCCCACAGCGCCTGCGCGCTGCCTTCCCGCCTTTCCTAACCAACTCTCCTCAGTTCAAGTTTAAAGCTGAGACAATAGAGAGAGAGAGGAAAGGAAAGATAGAGATACAACTCCTAGGGGAGGTGGGAGGATTGTGAGGACTAATTCCTGCTGTTCCCAGAGATCACCTGTTACAGGTAAGTAACTGTGCTATCTCCAGGAACAAGCAGGAATGAGTCCTCACATATGGGGACTCCCTAGCTAAGATGCCTGGGAGATCCCCAAGGGTATGAGACCCTGAAGGGTTCCTCGTCTTCCTATGGATCTCAGGCATCCATTCAGGGAAGGAGGGCAGGAGTTGTTCAAGAATGGAACAGGTGTCTGAGGACAGCCTGACCAAACAAGGCATCCCGGCGGGAGTCCTTGTCCAAACAGTAATGGGCTGTGAAGGTATGAACCGAGGCCCAGGTGGCTGCTCGATAGATCTGGTCGATGGACACAGAATGAAGATGAGCCATAGAGGTGGCCATGGCCCTCACATTGTGAGCTGTGACATGGCCCGCCAGAGAAAGGTTCTTACTCTGGTAAGCAAAAGAAATACACTGAGCAATCCAATTGGACAGTGTTCTTTTAGAGACTGGAAGTCCTAAATGAGAAGGATCAAAAGCAACAAAAAGCTGGGAAGACTTTCTATGTTGCTGTGTCCTGTGTAAGTAAAAAGCAAGAGCTCTTTTACAATCTAGAGTATGAAGGTTCCTCTCTGCACTGGATGCATGAGGAGCTGGAAAAAAGACAGGTAAATATACCTCTTGATTAAGATGAAAAGGTGAGACCACTTTAGGCATAAAGTGAGGATTTGTCCTAAGGACTACCTTATCATGATGGAACCTTGTATAAGGTGGATTAGCCACTAAGGCCTGCAGTTCACTGATGTGGCGGGCAGAAGTGATTGCAATAAGGAAAATAACCTTCCAGGAAAGAAATTTCAAGGAGGTAGTGGCTAAGGGTTCAAAAGGTGGCTTCATAAGCTGACCAAGAACCAAGTTTAAGTCCCATGCCACCAGAGGAGGTCGAATGGGAGGTTTAGTTAAAGTTAGGCCTCTCATGAATCTTGCAATAAGAGGATGAGAGGAAATAGGTTGTCCATTGAGAGGCTTAAGGGATGCTGCAATAGCACTCAAATGGACCCTTACTGAATTCGTTTTAAGGCCTGCATTGGAGAGATGCAGGAGATATTCCAATAGAGAATTCACAGGAAGTGCCAGAGGGTCAAGACCCTTTCGAGCACACCAAATGGAAAATCTTTTCCACTTAAAAGCATAGGAACGCCTAGTGGAAGGTTTTCTGGAAGCATGGAGGATATCCTTCACTTGCTGAGAAAGATTGAAGTCTTGAAGGTCTAGGCCTTCAGTAACCAAGCTCTGAGGTGAAGGGACTTGGGGTTTGGATGCCACAAAGTCCCTTCCTCCTGGGACAGAAGGTCTAGCGCAGCTCCCAAGTTCAGGGAGGGGGCTTGGGAGAGATGCAGAAGTAGAGGGTGCCACACTTGGCGTGGCCAGCGTGCAGCTATGAGGATCCCTCTGGAGTTTGAACAGAGTCTTGGGAATCAAAGGAATGGGTGGAAAGGCATACAGGAAGCCCTGACCCCAATGAAGGAGGAAGGCATCCTTGGCCTGAACTCCCTGACACGGAATTCTGGAACAGAACCGGGAAGTCTGGCATTCCACGGACTTGCAAAGAGGTCTATGTCCGGGGTTCCCCATTCTTGGAAGATTCTGAGTACCTGATCCATGTGCAGGGACCATTCATGTGGAAGCAGAACTCGACTGAGTCTGTCTGCCCAAGAGTTTTGGATTCCTGGGAGGTATACTGCCAGGAGATGGATTTGATGCTCTCTGGCGAAGGCCCATAATCTTAGAGCTTCGTTGCAAAGCAACAGAGAGCCAGTTCCTCCTTGCTTGTTTATGTAAAACATGGCTACTTGATTGTCCGTATGAATGAGGACTGTCTTGTAGCTGAGGAGGGTATGAAAGACCTTGAGAGCTAGGAACACTGCTTGAAGTTCCAAGTGGTTGATATGAAGAGAGGTCTCCTGTGGGGACCAAGTGCCTTGGGTGGAGAGGTCTTGTAGATGAGCTCCCCAACCTGTTTGGGAGGCATCTGTTGTGAGGGTTGCTTGGGGTAACAAAGGTTGGAAGGGGGACCCCAGCAACAGATTTTGAGTGGACATCCACCATTGGAGAGCCCAAAAGAGACGTTTGGAGGTTGCTATTTGGTCTGAGAGAGCTCCTGAAGCTTGAGTCCACTGGGTGGACAAAGTCCATTGAGCTGCTCTCATGTGTAGGCGAGCATAGGGTACCACATGTACTGTGGAAGCCATATGGCCTAGCAGCTGTAGCATCTCCCTGGCTCTTTGACTGAATCTGGGAGGCTAACTGCACTAGACATTGACAACGGGCCTGAGGAAGGTAGGCCTTGCAGAGGTGGTGTCCAACCAGGCCCCTATGAATTCCAGGGACTGAGTAGGGGTGAGCTGGGACTTTGGGAGGTTTACCACAAGTCCCAGGTATCGCAGAATGCGCCTGGTGCGGTTCAGGGAGATCTGAGCCTATGACTGGGTTGGAGCTCGGATGAGCCAGTCGTCCAGGTATGGGAAGACAAATATTCCCAGAGTGCGTAGAAATGCAGCAACTATTGCCATACATTTGGTGAACACTCTTGGAGCAGAGGCTAGACCGAAAGGAAGCACTCTGTATTGGTAATGTTTTCCCTGGAACAGAAAACGTAGGAATTTTCTGTGAGATGGATGGATGAGGACATGAGTGTACGCATCCTTGAGATCTAGAGAACAAAGCCAATCCTGACTCTGCAGGTATGGAAGGAGAGTGCCTAGAGAAAGCATCTTGAACTTCTCCTTGCATAGGAATTTGTTCAATTCTCTGAGATCTAGAATGGGTCTGTATCCCCCTGTTTTCTTTGGAATGAGAAAATAGGGGGAGTAAAACCCTGACCCCTGTTGAAGAAGGGGAACTTCTTCTATGGCCCCCTGGGCCAGAAGGGTAGTCACCTCCTGATCCAGAAGGTCGAGGAGAGATGTGGGAGGATTGAAGTGTCTCACCATGGTGTAGGGAGGAAGGTCTGAGAAATGAAGTTTGTAGCCCTCTCTTATGATGGAGAGGGTCCACTGCTCTGATGTGATTTGCTCCCATCTGGGAGCAAAATGAGCTAACCTTCCTGGAATGGTGAGAGGTTCTGGCTGTTGTAGAGCCAGAAAGGTTACGTTCTCTAGTATCAAGTCAAAAACCCTGAGGGGGTTGGGACTGCTGGGTTGTAGCAGTCCCTGCAGGTTTAGGCCTGGCCTGTTTAGGTTGCTGACGCTTAGTAGCAAAGCGACCTGGAGAAGATTGTTGGCCAGAAGTGGAAGGAAATCTGCTCCTTTTGTAAAAAGGCTTTTTGAAAGTTTTTTTCTTGGCTGGAATGGAGGTTGACTTGGAAAGTCTATCCAGAGCAGAATTCTCTGCATCCATTTGAGTGGCTTTTATTTGCCACTCTTTGCCAAAGAGATTTTCACCCGTACAGGGCAGATTTCCTAAGCCATCCTGAACCCAGGGCTCTAGATCAGAAGCCTGGAGCCAAGCAATTCTGCGAGCAGCTATGGCAATGCCTGAGGCTCTGCTGGCACCTTCAAAGGAGTCAAAGGCTGCCCTGTTGGAAAACTTTGAAATGTCTTGAGTATGCTTAAGCCAAAGGAGGAACTCATCCCTTTTATCCTCTGGAAGAAAAGGGAGAAAGTTGTGCAGCTTTTGTGCAACTTCCTTTAGAAACATACCCATATAAAGGCTATATGAGTTGATTCTGGTAATAAGCATGCTGGCTTGGAAGATTTTCCTACCAAAAGCATCCAAGGTCCTGCATTCTCTTCCTGGAGGAGCAGAAGAGTGTCGTTTGGTACTCTTTATCCTTGTCATAGCTGACTGCACCACAATGGAGTGGTGAGAAAGCAGAGTCTTCTGAAATCCAGGACAAGGAGGGACACGGTACATAGTGTCCAATCTGCGAGAATGAGGAGAAAGGGTGAGAGGAGTCTCCCATAAGTCAATCATATGTTCATGAAGAATTTCATGAATTGGCAAGGTGATTGCCTCTCTGGGAGCCTTAGAGTATCCTAAAATATCAAATATTTTGCTCTAGGCTCTGTTTCAGAGGTTACTGAAATAGAGAGTCCTTTAGCCACTTCTATTATGAAGTCTTGAAAGGACAAATCCTCTGGAGGAGACATTCTCCTTTTTGGAGAAGTAGGTTCCTCAGGAAGGGTAATGGATACTTCAGGAGACTCATCTGATGAATCAGAATCATCAGAGGAATCGAAGTATCGTCTGTCCGCTTCCAACGATCGATACGCGTATCGATCGGTACCGACATTGGGCGTCCCCGGTACCGTATCGGTACCGAGAAATAGCCCTGGACAAGGAACCAGAGTCAGTATCCTGGCCGATGTCGATGCAGTCGGTACCGGTATCGGCGCTGGTACCGGTACCGGCGCCGGTGCCGACAACGAAACTCGTTGCGGTACCGTCGGCGTCGCAGCTTTAATAAAAGCCATTATAGCCTGCTGCATGGATTGAACAGTGTGATCCATGGACGCCACGACTGCCTGGATGTCGGTACCGGGAGAAAGTGCCGGTACCCCAGAGCAGTCTAACAGGTGATCGGTCGAGGCCGTGCCATCGATGTCAACCTGTAACCCCATAGGAGGAGCTTTGGAAGCCGGAGCTTCCCGCCGGGGTTGTTTGGCTGGGGCAGGATCCTCGAGGGCAAGCCCGGAGGCATCTCGATGCTTAGAGGGAGATTTGCCCTTCAAGGACCTGCTAGGTTTATGTTTGGTTACCTGAGACCCATCAGGAGAGGAAGACCTGGAAGATGTCGATGCCACCGCCGGTGCATCCGGAGGAAACAGCACATGGAGCTTGGCTGCTCGGTTCTGTAACCCTCGTTTAGACATTAGAGAGCAGGACTGGCAATCCGGAATGGAGTGTTCAGGACCCAAACATTTAAGACACCATTCATGGGTATCTGTAACAGAAATTGTACCGCTACACTTAGTGCATTTTTTGAACCCGGAGGCTGGTTTTTCCATGAGGGAAAATTTTCTTGTGGGCCTGGAGGCCTAAGAAGAAAAATACACCAAGTGAGAAAAAAAAAAAAAAATATATATATATATATTTTTTTAGAAAGAAAAGAAAAGACCGGTGGTACCGGTCCGGCGTCGGGGAAGGCAGACACGCGACCAAAGAAATAAATTAAAATAAAGAACTTCTTCAGCGGTGACAGGAACACGACCTGCTGGCTCCGCGGAAAAGAAGAACTGAGGAGAGTTGGTTAGGAAAGGCGGGAAGGCAGCGCGCAGGCGCTGTGGGATGCTCCCAAAAGCTTTCCTTCTTGGGAAGCTGTGGAGCGTTCCCCCGCAGGCTCCGTCGGTACCGACGTACCCATATGTGAGGACTCATTCCTGCTTGTTCCTGGAGATAAGGCCTGGCAATCTACTTCCAGTCATATCTTGCCAAGAAAACCCAGGGGCTGCTGGGTTGCCAGGAGTCAGCATTGATTTGAGGGCATTAAATAGTAAATATTTAAATAAATAAATTGGACATTAAGGGGTTGAACTGCAAGGGTGCCAATAATGGTGACCACAACTGTAAACGGGGACTAGTCTCTTCTTAACAGTGTAGGGAATAATACAACAGCAAACCTGTAATCAAGCCAGTAGGAGGTTCATCGTTTAAGTAGAAGCCCCAAAGTGCATCAATTGATGCAAATGCATCTTCGAAGGTTTATACCAGCGCCACTGCTAGAACCATGTCAGTTATGTAATGATGTCACATACTGCAAGTAGTAAACAAATAAGTAACTTCAAATTAATTCACATCTGCATTTCATACTCAATGCAGTCGTCGTGATAATGCGTCAATTGACGCACTTTGGGATTTCTAGGTAAAATGCCTTTTTGGGGCTTCTAGTGTTAAATTAAAGTACAATTGATTCCTGCTTCCAGATCTTTGCAGGTGCTGGTGGGGAGGCTGGTGACAGTATCAGCAGCACTGGGGGAAGGGAGAGGAATAGGTTGATTCAGACAAGTCACAACTTTTGAGGTGCCTTTTTTTTTTTACTTTGCTGTCAGGAGATAGGGAGGAGGGGGATTAGGGCAACAGATCAGGCTGCCTTTTTAAATTTTTTTTTTTTAACATTTTGGCTATCAGGTAGGTCGCTATTTAAATTTTGGGGTTCTGGAGGAAGTGATACTGTTCAGGAGGGAGACTAGGGCACCAAGACAGGTTTCTTTTAAACATTTTGGGCCTGGTATTTAAAAACCATTGAGGATATCCGGATAAGGGCATTAAATGAGATATTCAGTACTGCTTAGTATCTCCACAGACTGCCTCTGTGTTATCTGGATAGTGCAGGGGTGGTGCTAGCCACTATCTGGTTAAGTGCAGGCCTTACTGGATAGCGATGATTTTCAGCCACTATCAAGATAACGTAGGCCAGCCAAAAGCAGACTGAAAATCGCCTCTATCTGGATAATGCTGCTGAATATTGAATAAGCATAGCTGACCATCGTGGGATTTAAATATCCCCCACTTTGAATATTGAGCAATTTGTACCTGAGGCTGGAAGGAAAGGAGGATGGGCAAGGGGAATAAAGCTGGGAGGACATTCACTTAAAGTTTGTAGGGAAGGAGGAATAGCCTAGTGGTTAAGGCAGCAACCTGGGCTCAAAATGACCAGGTTTTGAATCCCACTGATTCTCCCTGTGATCTTGGGCAAGTCACTTAACCTTCACCTCAGGTACATTAGATTATAAGTCATCCAAGGACAGGGAAATACTTACAGTACCTGATTGTAACTCACCTTTATCTACTACTGGGAAGGCATGAGTAAAAAAAATAAAAATCTCTTTGAAAACCCCACAGACCCCACCAATTACTACTTATTTTTTTAGCCAGCCACACACACTGCACCATTTGAATTGTAACCTTTATTATACTTTTGCAGTGTTTAATTCATTTGGAAAAAAGCACAATGCCAAGATAAAACATCAACTGCTACTTTGAACATGCTTTGATACAGGATCACAGAGCCATCTCTAAACTCATCAAATATGAAGAAAAAAAGAAAATTAATGCGTAGCATACTTAGAAGCTCAATACTTTATCTAGCACAGATGTTCTTCTCTACCAAATGATTAACAGATTTTTAAATGCAACATTTACTCTAAGGTGCTAGTAAGAAAATCTTCTGGCAGTAAAAGATGCCTTATGTTATTCAAGGTCCTAGGAACCAATGTGAGGGATTTCTAAGGGGTCAATTTTCAAAAATCCATTGAGCGGGGACTTCCATTTCAGTGGCTGGGATTTGGCGGTTGACCTGGTCAGTGCTGAAAATCAGTGCTACTTATGTAAGTTATAAACAGATCCCAGGAACACATCTGCAGTCTCCTCTTTTTGCCCCAGCTGAATCTGCCTATCTTATGAATTTAGCATTGGTAAATTCATCATTTGTAAAAAATGTTTAAAGTCCAAAGTTTATGCAACTAATTCCATAAGATATCTGGCTAAATCTTTTACTAAAATTAACCCTATATGTATAAGCATCATAAATGATCAAAGAGTTTTGTGTGGGTCACACCCAGAGAATTTAGAACGGCTTTACATCACTATAGACCGATGAAGTAACTATCCTTAACAGTATTTAATATATCAAAGCAAAACATAAATAAAACACTGAAGATATATTAACTTTTTAAAACAAGAATGCATTTTGGTTGCAATCTCTCTGTACATCTAAATCACTTAGTGCTCACACTTAGTTTCACATTTGAAAACCTCACAAAGCAACAGCATAAATGCAGGACTCAAGCACGTCATCTTGCAAATGTTTATATCATTTTTTTTCTATTAAGTATTGTAATATCAAGTTTACACAATTTTCCCCTCAATACATGTAAATCATTTATTTAAAACATGTTAGTAAATCACATTAAAATTACTTTGTTTTGTTTGTTGAATTTTAGAGTAGGCTGGTTTTCAACTAAACATAGTGCAAATTAAATATTTGGTGCAAATAAAGAGAAAAATATACTTAAACAGTTTATTTCTTTATAGAATATCTTTTAAGTGCTTTGTAAGTTTAATCTGAAATGCAAACTTTGGAACAAAAGGCAGGGGCCCTTTTAATGGAGGGTTTGGTCTTTCATGTTGTGGGTGAAGGACATGCGACGAAGAAAACGTAAAGTTATTAGGCAGCAGCCACGAAGCATGGTGCTAATGTTATAAACTGGATCAACAGCTCCTCGCTGTGTAGTGAATGCCCACATGACACTTGGCACAATGGGCACTGCTACAGCCAGAAGATCTACAAGAAAACTGTTGCTCCAGTATTTCATCACTGAGCCTGCCTGTGAGCTGTTGCTATCATTCCTGAATCTTTCATCATGAGAGATTTCAAAGTCAAGTTCCTTCATTGCACGGTTTTCACTTGCTCTCGGTTCAATCTCTGTACATGCAGATGCCATGGGAGAGTAAAGTATGGCAGAGTTGGGATCATTTGGTGTTAAATCTAACAGAAGTGCAGGTGCAGATTCAGTGAAGCATTCAACATGAAAACCACTAGACGCCCAAAGGCTAGATGGCATGCCTGTAAAATTATCATGGGATCTGAAAATCTTGAGAATGAGCTTTTCAACATCTAAACTGTATGGGACTACATCAGTCTGAATGGCTTGTTCAGTTAAAAGCATTTCTTTTCCAAGAGCATCTATTGATTTCTCATCAAGAACCTTTCTGTCATGTTTTAAGTGCACAGCAGTAGAATGAAGTAGAGCCAAGTTTCCAGATTCATTTGTGGTCGTCATTATAATGTCATCAAATAAATCTGTTCCATTTGCCATGTCATCATTGATTAAGAGGCCACTATCAGCCATTTCCTCTGCAGCTTGGTCTTCCATAACTAGTTCCTCTGACAGTTTTCCATATATTGTGCTTTCAGGTAATGTATTAATTGGAGATCCACACAAATAGTCCAAACATTGTTCATCCCTTAAAATACCATTCTGTGCCAATTCCATACTCTGTAGCAGAGATTCCAATTTTTTGTTTTGAATATTAATATCTACAAAATACTTTTGAATCCCTTTATCTTTCTCAGCCAAGCTATTTTTCATGGTTTCAATAACCTGTTTGAGTTGCTTGATTTCCTTCCTTGCTTCTTTCAAAGCCAGCTGTGCTTCAACACGATGGCACTCCTCCTCGATCCAGTCATCTCTCATGCGGGCCAACTGAGATTTCAGTTCTTCTATTTCCGTTTCCCTGTATTTAAAAAGCATCATAATAAATGCTCTATTCATTTTTCCCTTTATATCAATTGAAGATTAAAAATACTACATGTATGAGAACAAAAGCATTCAACACAGTTTTAAAGAAACACAGTCATTCTAAGCAGGAGCTGCAGTACCATTGTGTGGAATTAACAGGATAGACTAGGACAGAAAGAAATATCCATTTGAAAAAATAGTCAAATTATGTATGTACAGTCTAGAATAAGCAGAAAGTACAAAACTTTTCATTTTCATTAAAATATTAAGGGGGTAGATTTATTAATGTGCATCAATGCGTATGTGGTAGGCATGTGCATTAGTTTTTGCACTAATGGAAAAATTGACGAAAATCATGATTTTTGGTTTGTCTCTGTGTCAACTAATTGAGCGAGCATGTTCAGTAAATTTTCATGAACTATCATTCATGAACTTTGCTTTCATCATGTGCCCATGCCCAGACTCACCGGAGCCAATCCGGGAGGGGGAAGAGGTCAAGGAGTGGTCACCAATAGCCAGCATGAAGGCACTTGAGACAATCCTACTTCGAATGCTTGACAGGCAGCCAAAAAAAACTATCACTATCTGACTACTTCAAATTCCATGGCTGATGAAGTCACAGCCGGGCAGCAACATACAGCATACACAAAGGACAGATATGCATTTTGGCAAAGCTTTTCAGTGCGTTAGGAAGGAGTGTTAGTAAGAATTTTAGGATAGTGTAGGGAACTCACCTGTAACAGGTGTTCTTCGGGGACAGCAGGAATCAGCCTCACATATAGGTGACATCAGCACAGATGAAGCCTGCGTGGATCCAATCCCCAGCTTTCAAAGAAAGCCTTTGGGTCCTAAACCGAGCATGCGCGGTCACCTTCCTGCCCAAAGTTGCTATCTTACCTCAATATGAAGACATAGCTCAATAAACATAAAAAGAAAAACAACTCCACAGGGAGGAGGAGGGTTGTGAGGACTGATGCCTGCTATCCCTGGAGAACACCTGTTACAGGTGATAGACTATGCTTTCTCTGGGAACAAGCAGGAAGTCAGTCCTCACATATGGAACTCCCAAGCTACAAATATCCGCCGGAGGCATGAGGGCATACTTGGCCAAAGAGGCCCCCTGTGCTCTGGTAGAATGCACCTGAAACCATTCCAGGGGAAGCTTCCCTCAGGCCACATAAGCAGAACTGATGGCTTGTTTAACCCAATGAATGATCAAAGCTTTAGATGCTGCAGCACTTTTCCTAGGGCCCCCAAACAAACATCTGAAGACTGCATCAGCTCCGTCCTCTTGAGGTACCGCCATAGGACCCTGCGCAGATCCAGTAGATACAGCTACTTATCCTCCTCACAATCGCTTAATTCAGGGAAGGCTGGTAATGACACCACCTGACTTAAATGAAATAGAGACACCACTTTTGGCAGAAAAGAAGGTACAGACCTCAGCACCACCTTCTCCTTGGGTATTACCAAAAAAGGATTTCTGCAGGAAAGAGCCTGCAGCTCCAATATCCATCGTGTTGAACAAATGGCCATGAAGAAGACTGCTTTCAAGAAGAGATCCTTCAATGAGCTTTTGTGGGTGGCTCAAATGGAGATCCTGTCAGGGCTTCCAAAATGATGTTGAGATCCCACTGCAGCACCGCCAGCCGTAAGGCAGCTGAATATGCTTTACCACAGCTAGAAAATGCACCATATCCGGATGGGTTGACGACTGTCCCTGAATTTTCCCCTTATAGTAAGAGAGCGCCGCCACCTGCACCCACAACGAGCTAAGTGCCAATCCCTTCTCCATACCAGCCTGCAGGAACTGCAAGATCTGAGGAAGAGAACAGACCAGAGGGTGAAGACTTCGAAGAACACTAATCCTCAAACACTCACCAAACTCTCACGTAGGAAAATGTGGTAGATCTCTTTCTGGACTTTAGCATCATTGCAACCACCTGCGTTGAATATCCTCTGCACTTCAGCCGAGCTCTCTCAAGAGCCAAGCCATAAGTGAGAATCGAGCCACAAGCAGCATCAACACTGGACCCTGAGGCAGCAGGATCACTCTGTCAAGTAATCGCCAAGGACTGTCCGCCAGCAGACGGGTCAGATCTGTATACCACGGGAATCAAAGCCAGTTAGGTGCTATAAGCACTACTAGAACCCTGTGCCTCTTGACCCACTGCAATAGTCAGCCAATCAGTGCCCATGAAGCAAACATATACAGTAGCCTGCTGGATGGCCAGTCCTAAGCTAGTGCATTGAGGCCCTCGGATAGGTGCTCCCTGCACCTGCTGAAAAACTGGGCCATTTTGGCATTTCCTAGCATTGCCATGAGATCCATTACCGGCTCCCCCAACACACCGTAATGTTGTGGAACACTGCTGCATTCAGCTTCCACTCACTGGGATCACGCCTGTGCCGACTGAGAAAATCTGCCTGAATATTGTCCTTTCTGGCAACATGTGCTGCAGACTCTCCAAGTTTTTCTCCGCCCACAGGAACAGAGTCTGACTCTCAGCTAGTAAGACCACATTGCCCATGCCCTTTTGCTAATTAATGTATGCCACCACGGCCGCATTGTCCAAGCACACAAAGCAGTCCGGCTGTGCTATCACTGGATGGAAAAATTGTAGTGCTAGGGTGACCGCACTCATCTCTAATCTGTTGATGGGCCAGGAACTCTCCACTGGTGTCCACTGCCCCCGAGTCACCTGGGCCAGGCAGTGTTCCTCCCCAGCCCGGCATCTGTTGTGACCAAGATCAACTGCGGCTGTTCGAGTGGTACCCTCACCAAAAGACAGTCGAACTGGAGTCACCAGTCCAGACTGTGTTGAAACTGCTCTGGGCATGGTAACCTCAGACAGAGGCTGGTCCTGAAGCGACCAGCGGGACTGCAGCGGTTGCTGCAAGGAACGCATGTGCGTCCTCACCCAAGCAACTGAGCAATTGTAGATAGAACCACGCTGTTGGAGGCTTCTGCCGCCAGAAACGCCAGATCTGTGACTGCAGCTTGAGAATCCTGCCCTTCGGCAGAGACACTCTTACTGCCTCCGTGTCAAACTGCACGCCCAAATATATGAGACGCTGGACCAGACAAAGCTGACTCTTGGCCAGGTTGTCCACTCAACCTAGATTCTGCAGCGTATTTATCACTTGCCACATGGGGCCACCTCTTCGGCCTCTGACTTTGCTCTGATGAGCCTGTCATCCAAGTACGGGTGCACAAGAACTCCTTGTTTTCACAGAGGAGCCGCCACCACCACCATGATCTTGGTAAAGGTGTGCAGGGCGGTAGCCAAGGTGAAGGGCAGTGCTCTGAACTGAAAATGTCTCATCAGGTCCACAAACCGTAGGTACTTTTGATGCTCCAGCCGGATGGGGATATGCAGATAGGCCTCTGAAAGATCCAACGCCGACAGATACTCGCCCTGCCATACTGCAGGATAACTGCACGCAGGATTTCCATCCGGAGGTGCAGTACACGCAAGACCCGGCTGACATGCTTGAGGTCGAGAATGGGCTGAAAAGAGCCTTCTTTTTTGGGGCATCACAAAGTAGATAGAGTATTGACTGGACCCGCACTGGTCTTGAAGTACTGGAACTACCACTTCTAACTGCAACAGGCGCTGAAGGGTGTTGCCAACCGCCTTTGCTTTCCATTCTGCTTTGCAGGGAAAGAGGACAAAAGCATTGGGAAGCGGATGAGCAAATTCAAGCGCATATGTCTCAAACAATCTCCATCACCCACTGATCGGTTGTGATCTTGGCCCAGGCAGGGTAAAAATGTTGTAACCGCCCCGATGGCCACCTTAGGGTTGCCAACTAGCTCCAGATGCGCCCAACAGCCTTGATCCAGTCCTGGGTTTACCCCATTGAATGCAGGGAGATGTAGTTCTGATTTCTCTATTGTACTCCATAAGAAAAGCAAAACTACATGTCCCTGCATGCAATAGCGTAAACCCAGGACTGGATCAAGCCTGTTGGGTGCATCTGGAGCCAGTTGTCAACCCTAGGCCACCTCCATCTGGGCCAGCCTGGCTTCCTTGGGGATTTTTCGTCGAGACATATGGAGCTACTAAAGCATCCCTACTGGATCTTCGGTAACCCCGAAAGGGCTGCCCCCTCATCCCATACCGGGACTTCTGGTATGGGGCAAAACAGCCAGGGCAAAAGCACCTAAAATCTCTAGGCTGTCCCTACTGAGGGGCCCTTGCCCTAGGTCCCTTTGGCTTATCTTCTGGCAGACATCCCCCTTTGGAATCGCCAAGATCCTTAACTAGTTTCTCCAGCGCCTCCCCAAACAGCAACTTACCATTAAAGGGCAGCTTACTGAGATGGGATTTGGAAGCAGCATCTGCCGACCAGTTTCAGAGTCAGAGAAACCAACATGCTGCGATGATACAGGCCATGGTCTTGGAAGAGGCTCACACTAAGTCGTAAAAGACGTCTGCCATAAACGCTGCCACTGACTCCAGATTGGCCCCCTCTGATGCCTCTTGTCCTTCCAGATCTGGTGGATCCAACCCTTGAAGCCAACGAATAGAAGCCCTAGACACAAGTCCCACAAATGGAAGCCTGCAGTACCAAGGCACTGGTACCAAAAGCCAACTTAAGAAGAGACTCCAGCTTGTGATCCTAAACATTCTTTAAGCCGGATCTGCCTTCCACTGGAATTGTGATCATCTTGGTGACTGCCGAAACCAAGGCGTCAACCGTAGTAGCTCTCTCCTCTTCGGGTATGGGGTATAAGCAAGCTATTTTCTCTTGGAACTCTCATTCAGATGTAATTTTCCTCATCATCCATGGAAGTGTGGGGAAGCTGTGCCTGCTGGACCCTATACATAATCAAGGCATTTGCTGACGATGGGGACAGAAGCTGGGGTCTCCCACATACGGAGGAGGAGCTGGTTAAGGATGGAAGGGACCGGAACCATAAGGGTTTCCTTTGATGATGCCTCATATCGGAGGACATCGAGCTCCTACACTCCGGGCTCCTCCTCTGATTCAGCAGCGAGCGCAAAGGCCCGTGCCATATCCCGGACAAACTCAAGAAAAGAAGTGTCCTCGGGAGGGGACTGTTGCCTCTGGGATGGGTCTGAGGGAAGGTCTCGGTGAAATAGAGTCTCTGGTGAGGTTTTCCCATCGGATTCCCAGTCCAAATAGTCCGTGGAGGACTCAGAATCGGGCGGTTCCAGAGGGGTCAGCGACCTGCGCCCGGCTCCTAAGGCCAGAGCCTGTCCAGAGCCGCTCGCCTGATATTATCTCTCACCCAAAGAACGGGACAGAGATTGAGACCCTTGCCGAGGACCTTCACAAGGCATATGGCTCTCAGGGGTCACTAAGGAAGCCCGGGGAGTCCTCGAGGGGGTATTATTGTACTGGCTCTTCAAGATTCAGACATGCTCATTCCTCAGCTGCTGGAGGGCGGTGATTACTCATGCATAGTTGGACTGGCCTGGAGGTACGATTAGGAATGGGCACTTACGCAAGTACTTTAGGTGGTTGCTATTCTGTAAGTATGCACCTAAGTCCAATCAGAGTACTTTCATTGTGGTTGTACACAGGGTTGAAGTTTGGGTGGAATGTAGACGAAGCACAAATGTACATGGATTAAGTAATAAAATACTGTAACTCAGGCACATGCTTGAAAAATCTAGACATGGGCATTTACACTTGCCATTGAATAATGTTAAGTGTTTGTGCTTAGTTTGCACACGTCTTTACCCCTGTAATGTCCCTATTTTATAATGTAAAATATGCATGTACTTCACTTTATAAAATAGGTCTCAAATATGCACAAGCTCACGCATGTTAACTTCAAGGGAGTTTATGAAATTACCCTTTCTTTCTGTTATTATGTTTGGAGCCTTGGCTTGATGCTGGACCTTTCAGGCATTGCACTCCAGTGTTCAGGGCCCTTGTCATTAAGCTGGAGGCGACAGATTATGTCAGCTCCCCGATCTAGTCTCTGATTCAGTAAATATTAATTAGACCTTACCTGCTAATTAGGGTTCCTGAAGGAACTCCAGTCCAGTCCCTTATCTTCTAGGTTGTGCACCCCTTCCAGCAGCTTGGAGGCTGAGCCAATCATCGCTTTGACTCCCTGGTATGTCATCACTGGCACCACCCACCAGCACCAGTAATCTACTGAAAAAGCAGACTTAACGGAGAGACAATTAAGACACCATTCTTTTTTCCTTTTTTAAAACAGAAACAAATTTCAACACTAAACTATCTCCTCCCCTCCCTCCCCGAAGGGCCACCAACTGCCTCCCCGGGAGACGAAGTAGGAGGAGGAGGCTTACCTATAAACCACAGCAGCCCTTCACTAACCCTTCCAAGGGCTATGCTCTCCCGTCGATGACACCTCTCGCCACAAACGCCATTGCGAGGAGCATTCATATCTTCTCCATTCCTGAACAGACCTTCGGTCTGGGAACCGTCCCCTAGATCGGTATCCTGAAGAAAAAACAACTCGGGCGGGATCAGGGACAGGACTGGAGTTCCTTCAGGAACCCTAATTAGCAGGTAAGGTCTAATTAATCTTTCCTTATCGTCTCTCCAGTCCAGTCCCTTATCTTCTGGGATGTAACAGAGCAGTTCAAGCCTGGGAGGGGTTTGCCATACCGGACCGAAGCACCGTCCTGCCAAACCAAGCATCTGCTGCCACCTGAACATCCAGCCTATAGTGTTTGTCAAAGGTGTGCAGAGACGACCAGGTAGCCGCCCTGCAAATATCCAACTGCGGGACCAAGCCATACTCCGCCCAAGAAGCCGCCTGGGCTTGAGTCGAATGTGCTCGAAACCCCACCGATACCTACCTTCCCCTCAGAATGTAAGTTGAAGCAATCGCCTCCCTAATCCACCTAGAGATGGAGGTCTTGGCCGCCGCTTCCCCTTTACATGGTCTCCCGAACAGAACAACCTATCGGTCTTCCGGAAGGACGCTGTGCGACACAAATAACGTTTAAGCACTCTGCACATATCCAGATGGTGCAACCGCACATCATTCATCTCCCCTCCAGCCCCAGAAAAGGATGGAAGAGAAACTACCTGATTCACATGAAAGGGAGAAAGCACCTTTGGCAAAAAGGAAGGAACTGTACGCAAGACTACCTTTTCCTTGGAGAAAGAAAGGAAAGGCGGAAGCGAAGACAGAGCCTGAAGTTCCGAAATACGTCTGGCGGAACAGATAAATACCAGAAACACTGTCTTAATGGTCAAGTCCTTTAACGAGGCCTCCCCTGCCGGCTCATAAGGCTGTCCAGCTAAGGCATTCAACACCAAAATTGAGATCCCATGGAGGAATCACGGACCTTTGCTGCGGGCGCAGGCGCCTAACGGCTCTTAGAAACCTACTAACATCCGTGTGGTCTCCCAATGCCTTTCCGCGGACCTTACCCCTATAACAGGAAATGGCCGCCAGCTGTACCCGCAGGGAGCTTGCAGCCAGGCCCTTATCGAACCCGTCCTGCAAAAACTCCATAACCTCCGGTACCAAGACCCCAAAGGGGTTCTTCCTCCGATTGTCACACCAAGCCTCAAAAATACGCGCACTCAATAAGGTCAAAAGTACCGCCCCCGAGTACCCCCGCTTTCTAAGCCTCGCCCTTTCAATAGCCAGGCTGTAAGAGAGAATTGATCCACCTGAGGCATCCGCACCGGACCCTGCACTAGAAGATCCTCCCGGCAGGGAAGCCACCATGGCCGGTCGACCAGAAGCCTCACTAGATCCGCATACCACGGCCTCCGCAGCCAGTCCGGGGCTATGAGAATTACCAATCCCTGGTGGGCTTCTACCCGCTGAAGTACTCTTCCTATGAGCGCCCAAGGTGGGAACACGTACAGGAACCCTTCCGCGGGCCACTTCTGGACCAGCGCATCAAGGCCCTCCGACATTCTTTCTTTTCTGCGACTGAAAAACCGACTCGTCTTGGCTGATTCCCATCTTGCCATAAGGTCCATAATCGAAGTCCCCCACCAGGATACTACCTGGTCGAACACTTCCTGAGCTAGCTCCCACTCTCCGTGATCTATCTTGCACCTGCTCAAGAAATCTGCCGTGACAATGTCTACCCCTGCCACATGCTGCACTGATAGTGCTACTAGGTTGGCCTTGGCCCATCTCAGGAGGCCGTCCGCTTCCTCCTCCAGGGCTGGACTGCTTGTCCCCCCCTGGCAGTTGATACAGGCCACTGTCGTGACATTATCGGTTAGGACCCGGACTGCCCTTCGCTGGACCAAGTACCGAAACAATCTGAGCGCCAAAAACACCGCTTGCATTTCCAGTCTGTTGATGAACCACTGGGCCTCCACTGCATTCCAGCGGCCTTGGGCAAACTGTCCACCCAGCCTACTAAGCTTGCATCCGTCGTCAGCTGCACCCACTGCGGGGGCTCGAGAGGCATTCCCGCTTCTAAGTTCTTCGGGTTGAGCCACCACTGTAAGGCCCTCCTTGTCTCCTGAGGACAGGGTAACTTCATGGACAATGGTTGATTCTGATGAGACCAGCGCCGAAGCAAAGCTCGTTGAAGTGGCCTCATCTGTGCTCTGGCCCACGGCACCAACTCTATAGTCGCTGCCATGGTTCCCAGTACCTGCAAGTAATGCCAGGCCGTAAGAGCCTGCCTGCCCAAAAACTGCGTCACTAGGCCTTGGAGATTTTCTATCCTCTGGGTTGGCAGGAACACTCTTCCTCTTGTGGTGTCGAACCGTGCTCCGAGGTACTCGAGCTCCTGCGTGGGCACCAACCTGCTCTTTGCCCGATTGATAACTTGAGTTACATAAATGAAATGAAATGAAATTAAAAGAAATTAGTAAATCCAATTAACAGAATTAACCTAGCTAAACCCCAGGGAAATATCCTCTCTATCCCCTAAGGCCTAACTGTCTCTCTAGTAAGCCCAGAACCCTGGCTTACTGCTACCTTCCAGCTGCTTGGAGGCTGAGCTTACTGGTGCTGATGGGTGGTGCCAGTGATGATATACCAGGGAGTCAAAGCGATGATTGGCTCAGCCTCCAAGCTTCTGGAAGGGGTGCACAACCCAGAAGATAAGGGACTGGACTGGAGAGACGATAAGGAACCAAGGAATTGGAGGGTCCCTTAAGCACTTGTGTGTGGCTCCTTTAGCCCAGTACACAGAAAGCATAGTTACTCACCTGTAACACGTGATCTCCGGGAACAGCAGGAATTTAGTCTTCACATATGGGTATCGTCAGTACCGACGGAGCCTGCGCAGGAACGCTCCCCGGCATCCAATTAGAAAGCTTTTGGGAGCATCCCACAGCGCCTGCGTGCTGCCTTCCTGCCTTTCCCAACTGTCTCTCTCCAGTTGAGTTTAAAGCTGAGACAGAGAGGGAGAGAGAAAAAGAGAGAGATACAACTCCTAGGGGAGGTGGGTGGGTTGTGAAGACTAAATTCCTGCTGTTCCCGGAGATCACCTGTTACAGCTGGGTAACTATGCTATCTCCAGGAACAAGCAGGAATGTAGTCTTCACATATGGGGGACTCCCTAGCTACAGATGCCAGGGAGAAACCCCAGAAGTTGTGTGCCCTTTTGAAAGGGCTCCACTTCCCCCCATGGATCTCTGGCATCCTACCAGGGATGGTGGGTAGGAGTTGATTAAGTATGGAACAGGTGTTGAAGAACAGCCTGACCAAACAAGGCATCCCGGCGGGAGTCCTTGTCCAAGCAGTAATGGGCTGTGAAGGTATGAACTGAGGCCCAGGTAGCTGCTCGACAGATGTCGTTGATAGACACAGAGTGAAGCTGAGCCATAGAGGCTGCCATGGCTCTCATATTGTGCGCTGTGACATGGCCTTCAAGAGGAAGGTTCTTGCTCAGATAGGCAAAAGATATACACTGTGTAATCCAGTTGGACAGTGTCCTTTTGGAGACTGGAAGTCCTAAATGACTAGGATCAAAATCAACAAAGAGTTGAGAGGACTTTCTATGTTGCTGCGTCCTTTGCAAGTAAAAGGCCAAAGCTCTTTTACAGTCCAAAGTATGAAGATTCCTTTCTGCATTAGAGGCATGAGGCCTTGGGGAAAAAAACAGGAAGGTAAACTGCTTGGCTTAAATGAAAAGGTGAAACCACCTTTGGCATAAAGTGAGGATGAGTCCTAAGGACTACCTTATGATGGAACCTTGTATAACGAGGATCAGCCACCAATGCTTGCAATTCACTGATGCGACGTGCTGATGTGATTGCAATAAGAAAAATAACCTTCCAGGAAAGGAATTTCAAGATGTAGTAGCTAATGGTTCAAAAGGTGGCTTCATGAGCTGGCCAAGAACCAAATTTAAATCCCATGCCACTGGTGGTGGCTTAACGGGAGGCTTAGTTAGAAGAAGGCCTCTCATAAATCTCGCTATGATAGGATGAGAGGAAATAGGTTGCCCATTTAAAGGCTTGAGAGAAGCTGCAATAGCACTCAAATGAACTCTCACTGAATTGGTCTTAAGCCCTGCATTAAAAAAATGAAGGAGATATTCCAGTAATGATTCCAGAGGTATTGCAAGAGGGTTAAGACCCTTCTGCGAACACCATATGGTAAACCTTTTCCACTTGAAAGCATAAGAGCGTCTTGTGGATGGTTTCCTGGAAGCATAAAGGATATCCTTTACTTGCTGAGAAAGGTTAAAACCATGAAGTTCTAGGCTTTCAGCAACCAGGCCCTGAGATGTAGAGACAAAGAGGTCTATGTCTGGGGTTCCCCAAAATTGGAAAATTTTGGCCACCTGGTCTACATGGAGAGACCATTCGTGTGGAAGCAGAACTCGACCGAGTCTGTCTGCCCAAGAGTTTTGAATGCCTGGAAGATACACTGCAAGGAGATGAATCTGATGCTCTCTGGCGAGGGTCCAAAGTCGCAAAGCTTCGTTGCAGAGCGACAGAGAGCCTGTTCCGCCCTGCTTGTTCACATAGAACATGGCTACCTGGTTGTCCGTTTGAATTAGGACAGTTTTGTAGCTAAGCTGGGTGTGAAACACTCAAAGAGCAAGAAAGATTGCTCTGAGCTCTAGGAGACTGATGTGGAGATCGGTCTACTGTGGAGTCCAGGAACCCTGGGTAGAGAGGCCTTGCAAATGGGCTCCCCAACCCACCTGTGAGGCATCTGTTGTTAGAGTTACTTGGAGTGGGGGTTGCTGAAAAGGGGACCCCCACCAACAGATTTTGGGGTGACTGCCACCATTGGAGAGACTAAATAAGACGATCTGAGGTTGCTATTTTGTCTGACAGGCAACCTGACGCCTCAGTCCACTGAGTGGATAGAGTCCACTACGTATGCTGCCCTCATATGGAGGTGGGCATAAGGGACCACATGCACGGTGGATGCCATGTGGCCTAGCAATTGTAACATTTCCCGAGCAGTGAGGTGAGACTTTAGCATTGCTTGGAAAGCTAACTGCACAATGCGAAGGCAGCGGGATTGTGGAAGATAGGCCCTTGTCTGTCTGGTATCCAGCAGGGCTCCTATGAACTCTAGAGACTGAGTGGGAGCTAGGTTGGATTTTGGGAAGTTTATGACAAGTCCCAAATATTGAAGGATACGCATTGTGCGAGATAGAGAAAACCTGTCCTCTGGCTCTGATGGGGCTCGAATGAGCCAATCGTCCAAGTAAGGGAAGACAAATATTTTTAGGGTGCGGAGAAATGCTGCCACCACAGCCATGTATTTTGTGAACACCCTTGGTGCCAAGGCCAGGCCAAAAGGAAGAACTCTGTATTGGTAGTGCTTCCCTTGAAATAGAAAGCGAAGGAACCTTCAGCGAGTTGGATGGATGAGAACATGAGTGTAAGCATCCTTGAGATCTAGAGAACAAAGCCAGTCCTGACTCTGAAGGTATGGCAGTAGAGTTCCCAGAGAAATCATTTTGAATTTCTCTTTGAACAGGAATTTGTTCAATTCTCTGAGGTCCAAAATGGATCTATGCCCTCCTGTTTTCTTTGGAATAAGGAAAAAGGGGGAATAGAACCCTGCACCTTGTTGATGAATAGGTACTTCTTCTATTGCCCCTTGAGCAAGAAGCAGACTGACCTCGTGATCTAACTGGGAGTTGAGAGAGGTCTGAGAATTGAACTGTCTTACCATTGTAGGAGGGGGCATGCTGAGGAAGTGAAGCTTGTATCCCTCTCTTACAATGGACAGAGTCCAACTTTCTGCTGTTATCTGCCCCCATCTGGGGGCAAAATAACATAACTTTCCTGGAATGGTGGAAGGCTCTGGCCCGTTCAGGGCCAGGAAGACAAAGTTCTCTAGATGGGAGTCAAAGCCCCTGTGGAGGCTGAGTCTGCTGAGCCGGTTGAGGCTTAGCAGCCTTTGTTTTTCTTTGTTTAGGTTGTTGCTGACCCTTTTGGGCAGACTGACCTGAACGATGCCCTTGCTGGGTATAGGAGGGGTAGAATTTCTTCTTTCTAGCGAAGAATGTTTTTTTTGTAGGACTTTTTCCTTGCAGGATCAGCTGTAGATTTTGATAATCTATCCAAGGTGAGATTATCAGCATCAAGCTCATTAGCTTTCTCTTGCCAATTTTTGCCAAAGAGATTCTCTCCTGTGCAAGGAATATTCCCCAGTTTGTCCTGTACCCAAAGTTCCAAGTCAGATGAATGGAGCCAGGCAATCCTATGTGCGCCTATGGCAATAGCAGAAGTTCCGCTTATGCACTCAAAACAATCAAAAGCCGCATGATTTACGAATTTGGAAACATCATGAGCATGTTTGATAAATGCAAGATAATCTTGTCTCATCATCAGGAAGGAGAGGGCTGATAAGCTCTAGATCTCGTGTAACTTCCTGAAGGAACATTCCCATATATAAAATGTAGGAACTAATCCTGGCAGAAAGCATAGAGGCCTGGAAGGTTCGATGCCCAAAGGCATCAAGAGTTCTACATTCACGTCCTGGAGGATTAGATGCATGTCTTTTTGCACTCTTGATCATTCTCATAGCTGATTCCACCACCATGGAATGGTGGGGCAGCTCAGTTTTTTGAAATCCAGGACACGGAGGAACTCGATACATGGTATCGAGCCTATGAGAATGAGGAGATGTGGTGAGAGGTGTTTCCCACATCCTTAACATGAGATCATGCAAGATCTCATGAATAGGCAAAGTAGCTGCCTCTTTGGGATACTGTAAAATCTCCATTTCCTTTGCCCTAGGCTCTGTTTCAGGAGCCACTGTGATGGAAAGACCTCGAGCCACATCCCGGATAAAATCCTGGAAGGATATATCTTCTGGAGGAGACATCCTACGTTTAGGAGAGGAAGAATCCTCAGGAAAAAGTACTCTGGTATCGACAGAGTCTTCAGACTCGGAGGATTCAAAGTATCTCCTGTCCGGGTAATCGTGCAGCGCATCAAGGGCACAGCATGTGTCGGTACCGGTAGTCCACCTGCCGATGTCAATGCAATTGCCCCCGGTACCGATGTAGGTGCCGGTACCGGTTGAATTGTCTGAAGCGGTTTTGGGAGCATAGATGCCGAGAGAAGAGCCGCCAGACTGCGTTCAATAGCCAAGAATCTCTGGTCTATCGATGCCGACGATGCCTGGGTATCGGTAACGGACAAAGCGGCCTGTACCCCAGAGCATGGCACCAGTAGTTCTGCCGAGGTTGGGGCCTCGAGAACATCCTGGAGCCCCGATGATGTTTTGGAAGCCGAAGCATTCCGCCGGGGCAATTTTGCCGGTGTGAGTCCCTCAAGGGCAACGCCAGAGGCATCTCAATACTTAGAAGGAGATCTACCCTTTAAGGACCAGCTAGACTTATGTTTAGTTACCTGAGATCCATGGGAGGAAGACGAAGCCCTGGATGTCACAGATGCTGCATTGGAGGGAAAAAGGGTGCTAAGTTTAGCAGCTCAGTTTTGCTGACCCCTCTTCGACATCATCCCACAGGCAACACACTCGGAGATAGAGTGGTCAGGACCTAAACATTTGAGGCACCACTCATGGGTGTCGGTGACAGAGATGGTACCGCCACACTTGGAACACTTTTTAAAACATGAAGCGGGTTTTTCCATTGTAGAGGAAAGTTGGGCCTAGTGCCCAAAATGGCGCGTGGCACAAGAGGAGAAAAAAGCTGGAAGACTCCAGGAAAAGATTTTTTTTTTCTTTTTTACAAGAAAAAGAAAGAAAGAACCAGCGGTACCAATGTAGTATCGAAGAAAGGCAGACGTGACCACAAAAAAGAAGAATAAATGGGAAATTTTCTGCAGTGACAGGAAGTGCGACCTGCCGGCTCCGCAGAAAACGAAGAACTGGAGAGAGACAGTTGGGAAAGGCGGGAAGGCAGCACACAGGCGCTGTGGGATGCTCCCAAAAGCTTTCTAATTGGACGCTGGGGAGCGTTCCCGCACAGGCTCCGTCAGTACCGACGATACCCATATGTGAAGACTACATTCCTGCTTGTTCCTGGAGATCATTTTAATCCAAGCTTCATGGAGCTGGCCTCTTTCTGTTCAACAAGGTAAACTTGCAGTCTGACCTTCAAGGCTCAAACCACTTGGGGCGACATCCATGCACAGATACTGCAGTTCAAGATATCATGGCCTTACCCCAAACATACGAGTATGTAGCAAACCTCATTACAGATAGCAACAGACATTTCCTGTGTGCCCTTGAGATAGAACTTGCTGTCACTGGTCTGTTTCTCTGACGCAGTGAGAACAAATGACAATACAAAATCAAGGAAGAAATAATTCTGAAAATTTTACGAATTGAAAACTTGAAAAAAATTGGCTAGATAGACTGCTATATGCCTGCCATGACGAAAGAAAAGAAATCTGCCCCCTAAGTGAATAAGGAAAAAGCCAAAGAAAACTTAGATAACTGCTAAAAGTGATTAAATAGAAATTACACTTACCTGGTAATTGTTGTTCTTTTAGAAACTCCAGTTTAGTCCTCTACCTCTGGTTTGTGAACCTCCTCCTGCAGCTTGGAGACTGGACATGTCAAAATAGTGACATCACTGGATGTAGTCTGCTGGTCTCTCCCATCAGCCCCAGTGAACTACTGACAAAGCACACTTAAAGGAGCAACAAATAAGTAGCTATTATTATAAACCAGTTTTCTACTGTCTGTCTTTTTTTTTTTAAATCAACTATATACTAACTATGCTAACAGAATTGCTCTCCCAAAAGGAACTTTCCTTGTACCTTTTCCTTCCACCTTAATCAGAACCATAGATTGGACAGAGAAAAAGAAGTAGACAGAACCAAAGTGATGAAAATGCCATCAAAAATCATACCTACCGGTAGTCTTCACTGTTCCCCCCCCACTGAACATCCACTGCAACGACACCCCCACGGGCGGGAATGAGGACTAAACTGGAGTTCCTAAAGGACCTAAAGGAACAACAATTACCAGGTAAGTGTAATTTCTATTTCATTATCGTCCCTCCAGTTTAGTCCTCCACCTCTGGGATGTAACAAAGCAGTGGTCATTGGGAGGGTCCTTTCCAGCCAGCCTGTACAACCGCCGACCCAAAACAAGCATCGCTCGCCGCCTGAACATCTAGGCGGTAATGCCTACTGAAAGTATGAAGAGAGGACCAGGTGGCCGCTTTACAAATTTCTCCTGGCGGCACCAAACAATGCTCTGCCCAGGATGTGGCCTGCACTCTTGTAGAATGTGCTCTCAACTCTGTCGGAACTGCTTGGCCCTGCAGAAGATACGCTGACGCAATTGCCTCTTGAATCCATCTAGAAATGGACGCCTTTGCCACCGCTTCCCCTTTGCGGGGACCTCCAAACACCACAAATAGACGATCGGACTTACGAAACGTTTCTTTGACTTTCAAATACCGCCGTAGCACCCGTTTGATGTCCAAGCGGCGTAACGCCGGGTCCGAAGTGCTGCCATCCAACGACTCCAGAACGGGCAATGACACCGTCTGACTCAGATGAAACGGAGAAACCACCTTCGGCAAAAACGACAGGACCAGTCGCAAAATCACCTTCTCCCTGGAAAAGGACAAGAACGGCTCTCTGCAGGACAACGCCTGTAGCTCCGAGATTCGTCTTGCCGAGCATATGGCCACCAAAAACACCGTCTTCAAAGTCAGATCCTTAACTGATGCATTGAGTAAAGGCTCAAAGGGCTCCTTAGCCAACGCCCCAAGACCAAATTGAGATCCCATGGTGGAATGATGACTCTACAAGAAGGCCGCATCCTGGTCACTGCTTTAAGAAAGCGCAGCACATCTGCATGCGCCCCCAGCACTAAACCTTGCACTTTGCATCTATAACAAGAAATCGCTGCCAACTGTACTCTCAAGGAACTGGCTGCCAGACCTTTATCAAATCCATCTTGCAAAAAACTTAAGACCACGGCAACGGACACCATAGCTGCCCGAACTTGCCGCCTCGAGCACCAGTCCTCAAAAATATGCCAAATGCGAACATACTCCAGGGACGTAGACCTCTTTCGAGCTCGAAGTAGCGTTGCTATAACTGCTCCGGAATAACCTTTCTTCTTCAACCTCGCCCTTTCAATGGCCAAACCGTAAGCGAGAACCGATCCACTTGCGGCATGCAAAGGGGACCCTGCCTCAACAGGTCCCCCGACACCGGTAATTTCCATGGGTTCCCATCTAACAAATGAATGAGATCGGCGTACCACGGCCGCCTGGGCCAGTCCGGAGCCACCAGTAACACTTTTCCTCAATGAGCCTCGATACGCTGAACCACTCGCCCTATGAGCACCCACGGCAGAAAAACAGAGCAGACCATTTGACGGCCAATGCTGCATCAGTGCGTCGATCCCTTCCGACATCGTTTCTCTCCGTCTGCTGTAGAAGCGATTCGACTTTGCCGACTGAAAGGTCGCAATTAGATCCATGATCGGCTGTCCCCACTTGTGGGTTATTTGCGCAAACACGTCCAGATGCAATTCCCATTCTCTGGCATCTATGTGAACCCTGCTGAGGAAATCTGCCATCACATTGTCCTTTCCCGCAATGTGTGCTGCCGAGATCATGGAAATCCAAGGCTCCACCCAAGAGAACAGCGTCTCTGCTTCTTCAACCATGGCCGTGCTTTCTGTCCCGCCTTCTCGACTTGATGTAAGCTACGGTTGCGGAATTGTCCGACAGGACTTGCACCGCTCAACCCGACACAGTCGCTTCGAACGCTTTTAGGGCCAAGTAAACAGCTTGCAGGTCCAGTCTACTGATCGACCAACCGCTCTCTAGAACGGTCCACGTGCCTTGTGCAAACAGATCCACGCAATGAGCTACCCATCTTACGAGACTCGCGTCCGTCAACAATGGGAGCTATTCCGGCTGCTCCAGAGGCATTCACGCTGTCAAGGACCCTGGAAGAAGCCACCACCGCAACGACTGCCGGACCTTGAGAGGACATGGAAATCCTCCTAATCACATTCAAGCTCCTGAACAACATCGCCCCATCATATCTATCCATGCTATTACATGCCCCATCAGAATCAAGAACTCGCAGACTAAACGCAACACACTCACTTGAAATACCAAATTCATTCAAAAAAACTAAAAAATCCACCAGCACCAGAGCCTTCTCATTCACTGCCCCCATGCTCTGGAATAATCTCCCAATAAACCTTCGGATCATAAAAGACCTCACCCAATTTAGAAAGGAACTCAAGACATACCTTTTCTCCGAACACTATGAAATCCCATATCCCCAAGTCCAACCACACACCATCCCCAAACACTCAAACACAAAGCCCTAAAACCACACTCAACTACCCACACACATACACCCACCACATACTCCCACCACATACACCCCAAAATACTCCCAAGAGATGAAAAAAGGAAATAAATTCCTCCACACACACACATATCAAAGGTAGAAAACTCTGACTACCTATAAAAAGGTAGAAAAACTCAGATCAACACTACGCTACAGAAACTTATTAATGTATATAAAATGTAAATAGTTTCGACAATTAATGCACAGTTATTTGTACAAAGTTACAATGTTATAAATCTCTGTTAATAACTATTATCTGTATAAAGTTAAAAAATCTCTGTTCCATGTAATGTATACATTAGTATACAAATTTGTTTACTTGTTCCATGTAAACCGCCCCTGATCTCTGGAAGGGGCGGTATAGAAGAAATAGATAAATAAATAAAAAATAAAAATAAATAAATGGAAGGCGTTTAACGAGTTGGACTGATGCGACCAACGGCAAAGCAGAGCCCTCTGTAAGGGATGCATATGAAATCTGGCCTATGGCATCGCTTTCAGGGTTGCCACCATCGTTCCCAGCACACGCAGGTAATTCCACTTGTGGATCAATTGATGTAAAACTTGGATTCTCCGATGCGGTAGGAACACCGCTCTGCTCCGAGTGTCGAAGTGAACCCCCAAATATTTGAGATCTTGCGACAGCACCAAATGACTTTTTGCCAAATTGACCACCCAACCTAAACTCTGCAAAAACATCACTACTTTGTCACCTGCACACTCTCGGCCTCGGACTTTGCCCGAATCAACCAATCATCGAGATAAGGATGAACCAGAATCCCCTCCTTGCGCAACACTGCCGCCACCACCACCATGATCCTGGTGAAAGTCCGCGACGCCTTTGCTAGGCCGAACGGCAATGCTTGGAACTGATAATGTCCCCACGGGACAGCAAAACGAAGAAACCTTTGATGAGAGGCCCTGATCGGAATATGCAGATAAGCCTCGGTAAGATCGAGAGAGGTCAAGTATTCCCCTTGGTGCACCACCACAATAACCGACATCAACATCTCCATTCTGAAATGCAGTAACCGAAGACACCGATTCACGCCTTTCAAGTCCAAAATGGGCCGCAGGGATCCGTCCTTCTTTGCTACTATGAAATAAATGGAATATCGACCCGTACCGTAATCTTCTATTGGGACAGGCGCGACCGCTCCAATTTGTAACAGTCGATTTAGGGCAGGGGTCACCAACCTGCGGCCCGCGAGGCTCTACCCCGGTGCGGCCCGCCAAGGATTTATTTACACGATGGGGAGCGAGGAGGAGCTTACCTTCCTGTTCCCTGCAGGTCTTGTCATCAGTCCAGTGGACCTTACCTTCCCCCTCCCTGCAGGTCTCGTGGATCAGTTCACCTAAACTGAAGTTGGGAGGCACCTGAGAGCAGGGAGCTGCAATATTTATTACAAAGGAGTAAATCAAGATTTGAGGACCTGGTTGCAGCAGTTTTGCCTTCATCACTTTTAAAATACAGGTTAGAGCTGATTTGATAATCATTATAATTCATGGTGTAATTATTCCCGTGAGCATTGTTTTTTTTTGCGGGGGCGGGGAGAAGGGGGGTGCGGCCCGCAAGGCTCCCGGTAGTCGGCTGTGCGGCCCGCGGCCCTCTGGAGGTTGGTGACCCCTGATTTAGGGTATTGCAGACTGCCAGGGTTTTCCAAGGACCCCTGCAGGGAGACATTACCACCGACTCCCGAATGGGCCTTGCCAATTCCGGCGCATAACCCTCGCAAATTATTTCTAACACCCACTGATCAGTTGTTATTTGGGTCCAAGCAGGAAGAAACTGCCGAAGTCGCCCGCCTATCGGTTGGCTTCCTGCTGGACCCCACCTCATTTCATTGCGGTTTCCGAGAAGATGTAGAGGCTGCTGCTGCGAAACCTCTACTTGCCCCATGAAAGCCCTGGGCCCTGGGTGCAAACCTTCCTCTCTGCTAACCCCCCCCCCCCCCCCAAGCGAGACGTGCGGAATCTCCTGAAGTCCCGAAACTGACCCCGAAATGCCTGGGTGGACTTTCCTTGCTTGGGCCTGTCCTCCGGGAGCCGCCTGCCTTTAGACTCCCCCAAATCCTTAACCAACTTGTCAAGATCTTCTCCAAACAACAACGTCCCTTTAAAGGGTAGCTTACTAAGGCGCGATTTAGATGAGCCATCTGTAGCCCAATTTCTCAACTATAAGGACCTGCGAGGGGCAACCAAAGAGCCCATGCTATTGGCTAGCGCTCTGATCAAGTCGTAATGCACATCTGCCAAATACGCCGACCCTGACTCCATGCGGTCCAACTCTCTTACACTTTCCTGCTCCAAGTGCACTGACTTTCGCAAATGCTGCGACCATTGAAGACATGCTCTGGCCACCCACGCCCCACAGATTGAGGCCTGTAAAGACAAAGCGTCTGCTTCAAAAGATTGTTTTAACAGACCATCCACTTTCCTGTCCTGCGCATCCTTCAATGCCACACTACCTTCCACCGGGATAGTGGTTTTCTTCGTTACCGCTGACACTGCTGCATCAACTCACAGAGACATGAACCTCTCCTTATCCTTATCTGCCATTGGATAAAGCCTGTTCATAGTCCTAACTCCTCTGAACCCCGCTTCTGGGTGATCCCACTCCTCCTGGATCATCTGGTCTACTATGCGATGGACAGGAAACACCACTTCTGTCTGTCTCACCGCCTGAATAATAGGGTCCTCCCCATTCTCCTCTTCAGTTGGCTGTTCCGTGGCCAGATGAAGTGTCTGGAGAGATTCCGTGATAAGAGCTGTCAGCTCGTCCTTTCGGAACACTCGAATGATCTTCGCCTGATCTTCAGGCTCAGGAAATAGCAATTACACTTACCTGGTAATTGTCGTTCCTTGGAGCTCTCTCCCGTACTGTCCAGGGAGAGAGATCCGCACCGGCGAATGCCTGCAGCAAGTGAAAATAACTGAGAAGGAGGGAAGGCGAGAGCTGCTACTCATTTAAAGAGCCAGGCTCAAATTTATAATTACTGTAAATAAGGAAATTTGCTCCTAACTAAAGGGAACTAAACCCTGATTGCCAATTAACCAAAGGTAACTGAATTAAAAGTAAAATTAAAAGTAAATTAAAGGTAAAAATCAAAAGTAAAATCAGAATAGAATTTGTCACACTAAATGCTCCTTATCTGTTCCCCCCCAAGTGAGCCCAGAAGCTAGGCTCACTATGTTGTCCTGCTGCATGGAGACTGGACACACTGGAGGCTGATGGGAGATACCAGCAGGCTATATCCAGTGATGTCACGACTTTGACATGCCCAGTCTCAAAGCTGCAGGAAGAGATGCACAACCCAGAGGTGGAGGACTAAACTGGAGGAATGATAAGGAATTTCTCCTTCCTCTAACTTCTCCAGTCTTGCCTCGAGTTCTGTTTCCATATCCTCCACCTCTTGCCACTCTACATCTGAGGACAAACACTCACGAGGCTGTGGCCTTTTTGGGGGTCGCAAAACACTGCTGCCCGCCTCCGTTATTCCGGGCTGCAGCGTCGCACTAGACAAAGGCAATGGTTTCGGCAATTTCCCTTGCCGTGATGCATAATTAACACAAAATCCGGACAGAAGTCCCCCAGTTGCATCCCGGGACTCACCGCTGGCCCTGCTCCTGACGGAGTGATGGGAATTTCCTGGCCGTTCCCCGGGGGAGAAGGAAGTAGACCCTCTCCTTCAGCTCCCCCTGCTAACCCCCGAGGTTGCTGATCCAATTTAATTTCCATCTGCTGCTCCATGCTGGTTGAAACTGTAGCGCAGCCCCGGCAGATCCCCCAATCAGCAACAGTACCCCTGCGGGTGCCACAAACCACACACAGGGGATGGGATGCCATACGCGTGACACTCCAACCATCCTGCAATGGCCACAACCAAAAGCCAAACCAATCAGATACGCTTTTACTTTTTTTTTTTTTTTTTTAAAGTTAAACCTTCTTAACTGGTGCTAAACCGCTTATGTGAAGAGAAAAAAAAATATCCCCCTGAAATAAATACAGTCTGCAGACAGTTTTCCTGCTAAGAAAATAAAAACAAAAACAAACCGTTCCGAAAGAAACCAGGCCCCGGGGAGGTCTGCTACAGCACTGTCGCCTCCGGCGGTAGCACTCTCCACGCGGTCAAAATAGCCACCGCTGCAGAAGCAAATGGCACCAATCACCTCGCGACCAACTGAACCCTTTGCAGGGTCTCCTCCACTTACCGACCCGATTCTCTGCCTGCCCCAAAGCCCCGTACCTGTTCTGAGGCTTGCACTGCTTCCTCTATTGTGCAGTCGCTCCCACGGCGCTCAAATCCGCGCAGCCCTGCTCAGCTCCGAAGCGAGCGTGCAGCTGCCGGACGAGCTTACTGCCGCCGAATCTCACACCCTCGCAGGATCACGGCTGACCGGGGCGCCGCTATCGCTGTCGGGGTAAACAGTGCTGCCCTCCGTATTGTCCAGGAGGAGAGAGCTGTGGGAAGAAGTGCCCTGGCAATCAGCGAAGGCAGAAAGGATCCGGCAGTGAGAAAAATCCTTAACTTTTTTTTTTTTTAAACAGCCAGTACCAAATTAAAACAAATCAGGGACAAAAAGGGAAAAAACCACCCCAACTAAGACTAAGCTACACTAACTGCTCCTTATTCGTTCCTCAGGTGAGCCCTCCACTCAGGCTTACTACATCCTCCTGCTGCATGGAGACTGGACACACTGGGGTTGATGGGAGAGACCAGCAGACTACATCCAGTGATGTCACGATTTTGACATGCCCAGTCTCCAAGCTGCAGGAGGTTCACAACCCAGAGGTGGAGGACTAAACTGGAGGGACGATAAGGAAGTTTTTTTTCCCTAGCGTGAAAGCAGGTACACCGATAAACTTAAAAGAAAAATCAGAAATCTCTGCCAAATGAAAACGAAGTGACAGCAGCAGGATTGTGACAGTGAAGGAACATCTACACGTGTGGTAAAGACCTTTAGATCTTTCCACACACCTCTGGAACAAATATCTATTCAGCACTCAGCAGAGTCATATGCAAGGCCAGCCCGTCCACTAGGCGAGCTAGGCAGCTGCCTAGGGGTGGCAGTGGCACACATGACCGCCATGTCGCCCCTCTAGCTGCCACCAATTCCATCTCTGGAGGGGGGAGGCAGGCAGCAGCAATATTTCCAAAAGTGGCCGTTATGGCTGCTGTGGGCAGGAAAGCGGCAGTAAAAAGCCGCTGCTTTTAGAAATGCTGCCGCTGCCCGCCTCTCCCTCCCGAGATTGAATCGGTGGCAGCTGGGAAGGCAGGGCGGTGGCAGATGAAGGGGGGAGCAGTGGCAGAAGCGGCAGCTGGTGGGGGCAGCAGCTGGGGGGGGGTGCAGCCGGGGTTTCTGCCTAGGGGAACAGAAACCCTTGGGCTGTCCCTGGTCATATGAGAGCCACTTGTATGACTAAGTGAACCTGCTTGTCTTCAGAGAATATTTTCTTCTCCCCAGAATATTGTCTCTCCTGGTTCTCCTACTAGCGCTGGGGACTTTGTTTTGATGCTCCCTTTATAACCAGCATGTCTGTTGAGTCATCAGATCCTATTCTTAATTTAATGGTACAAATAAGCAACACTATTCCTCTTTTTGTTTAAGATCAAATGTAAGGTGTGAGTCATGAGCTAAGGGCAGTCTCTTCTTGGCCTTTTGGCTAAGAATGAGACTCTGTAATCATATGGCAAGGATGCTGTTTGGACCCTGATCAGACCAGAATTAAATCTCCCATTTAAAAACAAAACCTAGGGGCTCTTTTTCTAAAGCTGAATGTGTGTTAATGAAATGAAGGCACATTAAGTGCCATTGTGTCCACAGAAATAAAAGGGCTGTGGGCACTTGTCTTAATTTCATTAATGTGCATTAAAACTTTTAGTAAAAGAGCCCCCTAGTCTCTCTCAGTGCAACTGTTTCAGAATGTCTGTTATACCTTAAAGCTCTTACTTTATGTATGTTCATAATCATCTGACACACAAACAATGTCAGTAGCACTACAGGTTGTAGGAGGATAATGGTATCCTACTTTGCTTTCACACCGTCTCTAAAAGCTTCTGTTTTGCATACTGCAGCAAGAAATAGACAAGACTACATTGCAAGTTTAAATGGCATGAAATCAGCATATGCAGCATCAGACTAGGCTGGAAAGCGTAGTTACTCACCTGTAACAGGTGATCTCTGGGAACAGAAGGAATTTAGTTTTCACATATGGGTATCGTCAGTACCTAGGGAGCCCGCGCGAGAACGCTCCCCAGCGTCCAATAGGAAAGCTTTTGGGAGCATCCCACAGTGCATGCGTGCTGCCTTCCCGCCTCTGTACCTCTCTCTTCAGTTGAGTTTATAGCTGAAACCAAAGGAGAGAAGTAGAGAAAGAGAGAGATAGAGACAACTCCTAGGGGAGGTGGGTGGGTTGTGAAGACTAAATTCCTGCTGTTCCCGGAGATCACCTGTTACAGGTGAGCAACTAAGCTATCTCCAGGAACAAGCAGGAATGTAGTCTTCACATATGGGGAATCCCCAGCTGGAAGATGCCAAGGGGTGACCCCAGCAAGCTGCGAACCCAGGTGAGTTGGGACATGCTTCCTCCAATGGACCTTTGGCATCCAAACTGTGGATGGTGGGTAGGAGTTGAATTAAGTATGGAAGAGATGTTGGAGAACAGCCTGGCCAAACGAGGCATCCCAACGGGACTCCTTGTCTAAGCAATAGTGGGCTGTGAAGGTGTGTAACGAAGCCCAAGTGGCTGCTTTGCAGATGTCATCAATAGAAAGAGAACGAAGGTCAGCCGTTGAGGCTGCCATTGCTCTCACATTGTGAGCCGTGACATGGCTTTCGAGAGAAAGTCCCTTACTCTGATATGTGTAGGATATGCAGTCTGCAATCCAATTTGACAGAGTTCTTTTAGAAACTGGAAGTCCCAGATGACTAGAATCAAAAGCCACAAAAAGCTGAGAAGATTTTCTATGTGGATTAGTTCTTTGGAGATAAAAGGCTAAGGCTCTTTTACAAAACAAAGTGTGAAGATTCCTTTCTGCACTGGAGGCGTGAGGCCTAGGAAAGAATATAGGAACATAAACCGACTGGTTTAAATGAAAAGTCGAAACCACCTTTGGCAGAAAGTGAGGATGAGTCCTGAGGACTACGTTATCATAGTGAAACCTTGTATAAGGAGGGTCAGCTACTAACGCCTGTAATTCTCTAATGCGTCTCGCAGAAGTGATGGCAATTAGGAAAATAACTTTCCATGAAAGAAACTTTAGGTCTGAAGTGGCTAAAGGTTCAAAGGGCGGTTTCATAAGCTGACCAAGAACAAGATTTAAGTCCCATGCCACGGGTGGTGGTTTAATGAGAGGTTATTTATTTATTTAGCTTTTCTTCTATACTGCGCTATGCACATCAGTGCGGTTTACATTCAACAAACATTATACATGCAGTCGTGCCGCATTGTATTTACAATGAACAGGGGTAATAACCTGGATATAACTAGGGGTAACTATCTACAAATTTTACACTGATGCATCTGTTATCTTGCTCTGTTCTGTTGTGTTAAGAGTAGGCCTCTCATAAATCTTGATATAAGTGGATAAGAGGAAATGGGTTGTCCATCGAAAGGTTTATGAAAAGTGGCAATAGCAGTGAGATGGACCCTCACTGAATTGGCCTTTAGGCCAGATGTTGATAATTGTAGAAGATACTCTAGTAGCAACTCTACAGGTACTAAAAGGGGGTTAAGTCCCTTTTGTGAACACCAGACAGAGAATCTTTCAACTTAAAAGCATAAGAACGTCTTGTGGAAGGTTTTCTGGAAGCCAGGAGGATATCCTTCACTTGTTGAGAAAGATTAATTATCCTGGAATTCTAGGCTTTCAGTAACCAGGCCCCGAGATGTAGGGCCCGGGGATTGGGATGCAGTAGGGATCCATCCTCCTGCGACAGGAGATCCGGAGCATTCCTCAACTCCAGAGGAGTGGTTTGAGAGAGACGCAGAAGGGGGTACCACGCTTGCCGTGGCAAACGTGGAGCTATGAGTATCATACGACCTCTGTCTCTCTGAAGTTTGAATAAAGTCTTGGGAATGAGGGGAATGGGTGGGAAGGCATAGAGGAAGTCCTGTCCACAGTGGAGTAGGAACGCATCTCTCTTGCCTGACAGTTGTGAGCCGGGATTCTGGGACAGAATTGGGGAAGTTTGGCATTCTGCGGACTTGCAAAGAGGTCTATATCTGGTGTTCCCCAGATTCGAAACACTTGAGCAAGCTGGTCTGAGTGGAGGGACCACTCGTGTGGCAGCAGCATTCGACTGAGTTTGTCTGCCCATGAGTTTTGAATGCCTGGGAAGTATACCGTAAACAGGTGAATTTGTAACTCTCTGGCGAGGGCCCATAGTCACAAAGCTTCGTTGCATAGCGACAAGAGAGCCTGTTCCGCCTTGCTTGTTCACACAGAACATAGCTACCTGATTGTCGGTTTGGACCAGAACTGTCTTGTTGATGAGATGGCCCTGAAAGACATGAATAGCCTTGAAAATGGCTCTTAGCTCTAGGAGGTTTATGTGAAGGGACACCTCCTGTGAGGTCCAAAGACCCTGAGTGGAGAGATCGTGCAAGTGGGACCCCCAGCCCATCTTGGACACATCTGTCGTCAGGGTAATTTGGTATAGAGGCTGCTGGAAAGCAGAGCCTACAAGGAGGTTTTCCAGGGATTGCAACCATTGCAGGGACGAAATCAGATGTGTGGTAGCTCTCCCGTGGCTTGTGACCACTGAGAGGAAAGGGTCCACTGGGCTGCTCGCATGTGGAGGCGAGCATAGGGAACCACATGGCCAGTGGATGCCATGTGTCCCAGCAGCTGAAGCATCTCCCGAGCAGTAAGGAATACCTTCGTAGATGCTTGAGATGCTAGATGTATTATACGTAGACAGCGTGGCTGTGGCAGGAAAGCCTTTGACTGCCCTGTGTCTAGATGAGTCCCTATGAACTCTAGGGATTGAGAGGGGGTGAGATGAGATTTTGGGAAGTTTATGACTAGTCCCAAGTATTGAAGAATTCCCATTGATCAAGAGAGAGAGCGAAGCTGGCCTCTGGAGCTGTCGATGCTCGAATGAGCCAATCGTCTAAGTAAGGGAAAGCACAGTTACTTACCTGTAACAGGTGATCTCTGGGAACAGCAGGAATAAGTCTTCACATATGGGTACGTCGGTACCGACGGAGCCTGCGCGGGAACGCTTCCCAGCGTCCAATCAGAAAGCTTTTGGAAGCATCCCACCACGCCTGCGTGCTGCCTTCCCGCCTTTCCCAACTGCCTCTCCTCAGTTAAGTTTTAAAGCTGAGACAAAGAGAGAGAGAGAGGAAAGGAAAGATAGAGAGATACAACTCCTAGGGGAGGTGGGAGGGTTGTGAAGACTTATTCCTGCTGTTTCCAGAGATCACCTGTTACAGGTAAGTAACTGTGCTATCTCCAGGAACAAGCAGGAATGAGTCTTCACATATGGGGACTCCCAAGCTAAGATGCCTGGAGTCCCAGCATGATATGGATTGGAACATGCTACACCTCATATGGCCAGGCATCCCAGGATGGTGGGAAGGAGTTGAAACAGAGAGGTGCTGTAAAAGACAGCTAACCTAACATAGTACTGCAGATAAGAAGTCCCTGTGTGGATGACAATTATCATCAAATATATTGAAAAAGAAATATTGCAGTATGGACCTCCCCTAACAGGATTGTACAAAGTAAGGAGGTTCATGGGATCTACTGGGGATCCAGTAGAGGAACCTCAAGGAGGACCTCACTGCAAAAGTAGAGGTAATAAACCTGTAGGAAAACATAATGGAGGTCAGGAATTCTGAAAGGTAAGAGGTAACCCCAGGGGTAAACTGGGGTAGTACCAAAAACTGTAAGCCGTCAGCGGAAGGCTTTATGAAAAAAGCCCAAACTCTTTTGGCTACAGAGTGACTCACTGATAGGAGCAAAAAGAGGAAAAGGCTGACTGATTTGGACAAACAGGCCTAAACCTTGTGGGAAGAAGGGGTATGGAAAACTCTTATATCCCAAAAGAAAGGACAGATGCTCGAGGCGCTAGCCTCAGAATGACTGAAGATCTGCAATGTCTTTCCTAACTGATGTCAGGTAGGAAAGATACTGGAACATGGAGAGCTTCAGGGGTACCTAAAAACTTTTAGGGGTATGGTAGAAAAGTAGTTAACTACCACTGGAGTAGTTGTGTGTGTAGCACCCCAAACATGCTGGAACAGTATGGTATGGGTAGAGCCCAACTGTCAGAATCATATAGAGACATATATATCTATATGAGCATAGACAGTGAGATAGATAAGTATGTAATACATATCTACCTATAATAAATATCTCGATATATATATATATATATATAAGAATATATATCTATAGTGAGATACAGAACGGCAAAACATATACACACACAAATGATATAAGTGTCTGCAATTAGGCAGACAGAGATGTGCTTATAGAAAGTATATTCACATAGGAGATGTGAAGAGGAGAGATTCATCTAATAACAAGAAGGTGGAACCTACTTGAGAAGATATAGAGAATCTATTTCCCCTGGTTGTGATGGAAGAAAGTCAGGGGAAAAATCCCCCTGACAAAGAGCAGACTAGATTGCTGCAAGAATGCTAGTCAGTGAAAAAAAAAACAGGATGGTTACGTGAAAAGCAGAGGATAATATCAGTCTGCAGGCAGCAAGTCCCGAGTCCTCCAGAACTCTGGCATGGTAAATGGACAGAAGACGCATAGGAATGAGATACCATGTTGACCTACTTGAGGGGCAAAAAGGGTATCATGCGTTCTTTAGCTAAATATGCGCTGTCCATGAAGGATTAGGATACCATAAGGACGAGCTGCAAGGAAAAAAAAAAGAGAGCATATTCCCGGTGGGAATCCAGAGGACCAAACGAGGGAATTGAACAACTCTATAAGCTTTCACGTAAGAGAAGGCCCATGTCCTTTGCTTTAGAAAGGAGATAGTAGGGTAGGAAGAACCCTTCCAGTCATGAGGGGCATGATTGAGGGAACCTTTTCCAACCATCTAGGACAGCTGTTTGAGGAAATCCTAATGCTCTCTAGCAAGGGCCCATAGTGGAAAGCTTCTCTGTAGATTGCAGAGAGCATAATGCAGGAGAATTAGGAGATAGAACTGGCTGCTGGAAAAGCCAGTAGCTAGGCCGACTATGCTGCCAAACCCAAGGGAATTGGAGATGGCAAGAATAGAAAACAATCAGAGAAGCCTGTAGTGATAAGATTTGCCAAGAAAGATGAATCCACTGTCTTGGAGTCACTACTGAGGCCAGAAAGAATATAGTGGAGGACAAATCTGGATGCTTGTGGGGAAGAACCAGTGGTCCAATCACTAGGACTCCTGCATGGGCAGCTGCTAGTAGGACATCAGAAAGAATCTTTCTGTTAAAAAACAGAAAGAACAGACAGAACAGGAGTAAGAAAACTCTGTACCTGCCTGAAAGCTGCCCCAAAGCAAAAAAGAAGAAGGAGTTAACTCAGAGAGGAAAACTCCACACTGGAATAGTGACAAAACTAAAAGGGCTGAAGAGAAGCCCTCCAGTGTAATAGTACCACTCTTACAGGGGAAATGCTTGATAAGAGGGTAGAGAAGATGGAGCTGAATGGAGACTTACAATATGGTAAGTCTGTAGAAAGAAAAAATTCATGCTGGTACAGAAAAACTATCATTTGATAGTTGTTAAACCTCTTTCCCTAGCAGGAAGAAGAGGAGAAGCTGTGACCTATAGGCATGAACATCCTAAAAGCTCGTATAACAAAGAAAAATGGATGTCTTGTGAAAAGAGATCCATGCCTAGAGTTTAGAATGAAAAATCCAATATAAATAGAAACCAAACTCAAAAGTAAACCCCCTAACTTAAAATAAATATCATTTTTTTGTCGGAAGAGTTTGGAGGCGACTGAAATGGAAACCCAGTCACACCAGACAACCCGTTCCCTTTTAATTTATATAAGCAAAAACGCTGTACTTAACTTTATAAGCAGTGAAGTTTTGTGCACACCAAAAAGAACTCTTCTATTTAAAAGCGGTCAGATAGCAGATCCACGACGTACGTTTTGGGCCCTAGGCCCTGTTTCAAGTGTTCATGCTCTTCCAACATACCGCTGAAACGACTTTGCAAATCCTCCAAACCCCACTGGTTTAATAAAGGGGAAAGATATTTTCATTGGCTAACACCAACTGCTAATCAATCGGAAGCTCCAATCAACTAAGCAGGAGACCCCATCATCATCGGGGAATCCCTTAGTGTCATGGATGACGTCAAAGCAGGCTATACCACTCAACCTCTTTGTTTAACCCTAGAGGGTGGACAGCTTGTAATTCAAAAATCAACTGTTGTTCACGTCTCTGCAGTGCAAAAAGTCGATTGCCTCCCCGAGGGTTCGGGGGTATAAAATCTAATACCGTCCAAGTAAAATCTGAATTAAATTGATGGTGTAACTCACAGTGCTCAACTAAAGGTGCTGATAATACCTTCTGCCGGATTCTGGAAGCATGTTCACTTAGTCAGATCTTAACTTTTCGAGACGTCCTACCAATATATATTAGGGGACAAGTGCATTGTAAGGCATAGATAACATGTGTTGAGTCACACGATGTCAACCACTTACGTTGATAAATTTTTCCCGTGTTGGGATGAGTCCATTCAGTTCCAGTCAATGCCATATTGCAAAAACTACAGATAGAACACGTAGTATGCCCCCTATGTGTGCACAAAACTTCACTGCTTATAAAGTTAAGTACAGCGTTTTCGCTTATATAATTAAAAGGGAACGGGTTGTCTGGTGTGACTGGGTTTCCATTTCAGTCGCCTCCAACCTCTTCCGACAAAAAAATGATATTTTAAGTTAGGGGGTTTACTTTTGAGTTTGGTTTCTATTTATATTGGATTTTACATATTTACCGAACCAAGGATTGAAAATTTAATTATAGAGTTTAGAATTAAGCAGTGAAAGGCTTCTATTGACAAGAAGCCAACTGCAGGTTCTAAACCCCAAGAGACACAAAAATATGTGATTAATCAGAAACCCTGCAGATGCTGGGTTTGGTGAGCTTGGTAAGAGTTTGGATTCTTCAGACCAGGGCGATGTTTCCCTTGTTTGGGAACATCTGTGTGATGGGCAGAAGATGAATAAAACCTTCTCCCCCCCTAGGGGAAGAAAGTTTGGTAGGCCATTTCCTACCTACTGGGAAAGAAGAGGGTGTAGAACAGCCCTTAGAAACAGGTAAGTCAGTGAACCACTGAGTAACCTGACGTAGACTCCTTACTGAAGAGATTTTCTCCAGTGCAACGAGTATTACCCAGTCTTTGTTGTGCCCATTTGTCTAAGTCTGAAGCTTGGAGCCAGGCTCTACGTCGTGCTCCTATAGCTATAGCAGAAGTCCTGCTAACAGACTCAAATGAGTCTAGGGAAGCACGAGTAAGAAACCAAGAGATATTTTGAATATGACTAAGCAGTGAGGAATAGTCTGCAGTCTTGGGTTCTGAAAGAAAGGGAGTCAAAAGATGCAATTTCTTTGTGACCTCCTCAAGAGATAGACTCATATAAAAAATATATGAGAGAATTCTTGCTGAAAGCATGGATGTCTGGAAGGTTTGACGTCCAAAGGCATCTAGTGTCTTAGACTCACGACCTGGCGGATAAGAAGAGTGCTTTTTCTTACTCTTCACCCGCCTCATTGCTGATTCCACTACAATGGAATGATGAGGAAGTTGAGTCTTTTGAAACCCTGGAGAGGGGGGCACCTGATATAGGAGATCAGTTGCTCTGGAAGGTGGGGGTACCCTTAAAGGTGCTTCCCACATTCGTAGAAGAAGATCTTGCAAGGAATGATGCAAAGGAAGCATTATGTTTTCCTTTGCTTCGGTAGAAACAGAGCCTTGTGCAGGATCATGTCCAGGGATAGAAATGGCAAGTGATCTTGCCATATCCCAGAGGAAACTCTGAAAAGAAGGATCTCCAAAGAGAACCTCCCTTGGACAGGTTAGATCTGAGGAACTAGCCTGGGCACCGAAAGATGTATCTGCACGGTGCAATATGGGATCCTTAACGGATGGACGCTGGTACTGGAGGTCAGGACCAGCGACAGTCAGTAGCACATTGTCCATGCCAGGTATCGTCTCCAAACTTGGTATAGAAGGGAGCGATCCTGTTAAAAGAAGCATGGAAGGAGCTGGCCACGATGCTACAGTGGAGACCGGTACCGATGTCGGAACCGAACCAGACACAGACATCGGAACAGCCACCGGTGACAGCTCAATTGGTACCGAGGTAACCGAAAACTTTTGGCCGTCACCCTCGGCACCAAGCCTCCGGTATCGACAGGTCAAGGTATCAAGGCGTGTCGGAACCGCGTCTTCCAGACTAGAGATTGATTCCAAACTCGACATTGAGGATAATGTAGACATTGGTACCGACTTCGGTACCGTGTCTGATACCGATGGATGAAACCCAGCCGGTTGCAATCCAAACGGCATCGGAGGAACCGAGAGTTGTGGATCCGAACCATCAGAACCGAGCCTTCAGTACCAACGGGAGCCGGTACCAAGGTGAGTCGGTACCCAGTGCTCCAAACTGGAGATCGATTCCAGACTCGGCATTGAAGGAAGCGAGTTTATCGATGCATGTCTGGAGGGTACCGACGTCGGAGGCAGTATCGGTGCCGGTACCGATACTGGAAAGTCAGTCTGGAACGTATGCATTGGTCCCGTAGGTACCGAGGACGCCAGACAACGATCCCTGGTGAGGAGTGTTTCCAACACCAGTGCCGATGCCGGGGTATCGGTACCGCTCAAAGCGGATGCCACCACCGGACACGGCTCAGGAATGTTCTGTGGGGGGTGAACCCCAGGAACAACCTGAAACCCCACATAGGCTTTGGAGGCTGAAGACTCCCGCCGGGGTTTTGAAGCCAATGGGCCCTCGAGGGCAAGGCCGGAGCCGTCTACATGCTGTGCATGAGACCTACCACTCGAGGGTTGGCTAGTCTTAACAGACTGTTTGTGGGTTACCTGATCCTGTGTAGAAGAAGAAATGGTCGGTGCCCTGAAGTTGGAAGGGAAACTCATATCGAGGGAAACTCGATGTTGAAAACTTCTTCTCACAATACTGTTGCCCGAGGGCTCCGGAGGAAAAAGGTCAGGACCCAAACAGCTTAGACACCAATTATAGGAGTCTAAAAATAAAGTTGTACCGCCACAGTTTGAACATTTCTTGGAGAAAGTGGCTGGCGGTTCCATGAAGGACTTGGAGAGGCCTGGAAGGCCTGAAAAACCGTAAGACACTGAGAAGAAAAAATATTCCCTGAAAGGAAAAAATTTTACAAGAAAAGAGAAAGAAACACCGGCGGTACCGGTGGCGTCGGGGAGACAGCCGCGACCACAAGAAAACTAAAGGATAAAAAGAAGAATTTTCTGCGGTGACAGGAGGACGTCCTGCCGGCTCCGCGGAAAAACGAAAACTGAGGAGAGGCAGTTGGGAAAGGTGGGAAGGCAGCACGCAGGCGTGGTGGGATGCTTCCAAAAGCTTTCTGATTGGACGCTGGGAAGCGTTCCCGCGCAGGCTCCGTTGGTACCGACATACCCATATGTGAAGACTCATTCCTGCTTGTTCCTGGAGATGACGAATATTCCCAGAGTCCTCATAAATGCTGCTACCACTGCCATGCATTTTGTGAAGACTCTTGGAGCAGAGGCTAGTCCGAAAGGAAGAACTCTGTACTGGAAGTGTCTTCCTTGGATCAGGAATCGAAGGAACTTCCTGTGATCTGAGTGGATGAGAACATGCGTGTACGCATCTCTTAGATCTAGAGAACATAGCCAATCCTGACTTTGAAGGTATGGTAAAAGTGTTCGAGGGAGATCATCTTGAACTTTTCTCGGAACAAATACCTGTTTAATTCTCTGAGGTCTAGTATAGGCCTGTGTCGCCCTGTCTTCTTTGGAATAAGAAAATAGGGGGAGTAAAACCCTGTCCCCTGTTGGGGCATGGGCACTTCTTCGATGGCTCCTTGAGCTAGAAGTGACGTGACCTCCTGCCACAAGAGGTCAGTAGCAGGGCCCTGAGAATTGAACTGTTTCAGAATTGTAGGTGGGGGCAAGTTGAGGAAATGAAGCTTGTACCCCAATCTTACAATGGACAGAGTCCAATTTTCTGATGTTATTTGTTGCCATCTTTTGGCAAAATGGCATAGACTGCCTGGAATGGTCAAGGGTTCTGGACCTTTTAGGGGCAGAATGACTAACTTCTCTAGGTGGAAGTCAAAGACCCTGAGGGGGCTGGGTCTGTTATTTATTTTATTTATTTAAAGTCTTTTCTATACAGCGCTTTTTTAAATCAGCTCGGTTTAAAGTTAACAGCAGAATTGTACAGTTACAGGCAGCTCCCGTACTGGACTTACAGAAAACAGGGTTATTCAACTTGGGCTAACTGGGCAACTATGTGCATGCAACTGTTGAGCCGGTTGAGCTTGTGGCTTTCTCTGCTGTCTGTTCTGTTGTTGTCCCTTTTGGGAATCGAAGTGGACAGTGAGTTTGATGGGTGTAAGATTGTTAAGACTTCTTTTTCTTACTGAAAAAAGGTTTCTTGAATGTTTTCTTTTTTGCTGGGTTGACTATAGCCTTTGACAATCTGTTCAAAGTAGTATTGTCAGATTCAAGCTGATTAGCCTTGTCCTGCCAGTGCTTGCCAAAGAGATTTTCTCCTGTGCAAGGAATGTTTTCCAGGTTTTCTTGAACCCACTGTTCTAAGTCTGATGCTTGAAGCCAAGCAATACGACGTGCTCCTATGGATATAGCAGAGGTTCTGCTAAGACATTCAAAACAATCAAAGGTAGCACGGTTCATGAATTTAGAGACATTCTGGGCATGTTTGACCAGAATAAGGTAGTCTGCTCTTTTTTCCTCAGAGACAGAAGGACTAATGAGCTCTAAGTCCTTTGTGACTTCTTCCAGGAACACTCCCATATACAGAATGTAGGAACAGATCCTGGCTCTCAGCATGGAGGATTGAAAACATTGACGGCCAAAGGCATCGAGTGTCCTGGATTCACGGCCTGGAGGATTAGAAGAGTGTGTTTTTGCACTCTTGATTCTTCGCATGGCCGATTCCACTACCATTGAATGGTGTGGCAACTGAGTTTTTTGAAAACCAGGACAACTTGGCACTCAGTACATAGTGTCAAGGCGTCGGGAATGTGAAGATATCGTTAAAGGCGTTTCCCACATTCTCAACATCAGATCATGTAAGATCTTGTGAATGGGAAGCATAGCTGCTTCCTTGGGAGCCATAGGGTATTGTAGAATTCTTAATTCCTCTGCCCTAGGTTCTTTTTCTGGAATCACAGTGATTGCAAGACCCTTGGCTAAATCACGTATGAAGTCCTGGAAGGACATATCCTCTGGAGGAGACATCCTGCATTGAGGAAGGGGGAGTTGAATCTTCTAATAGATTCACTCTGGTACCGGTAGAATCGTCAGAGTCATCAGAATCGGAAGACTCAAGCACTGGGTGCTCTTGTGACGCATGGTATCGGTACCGCTCAAAGTCAGTACCAATATGTCTCAATTCCTGATCCCCGATACCGGACATCAGCATGGGGGGGAAGCAGTCCTGTTGAAGCAGGTACTGTCGGTATCGGTACCGATACCTGTGGAACCGTCTGTTGCGGTCTTAGCGGTACCGAAGCTGCTAAGAGGGCCACTAGACTGCGTTTGATAGCGAGGATTCTGTGATCCATCGCTCCTGCCGATGCCTGGGTGCTGGTACCGGTGGATGTGGCCACGACCCCAGAGCATGGCACCAGTAGTTCCGCAGAGGCTGAGGCCTCTGGAATATTCTGGAGCCCTGTTAATGCTTTGGAGCTCGAAGACTCCCGCCGGGGCTGTTTTGCCGGTGAAGTATCCTCGAGGGAAACGCCGGAGGCATCTCAATACTTTGAAGGAGATTTTCCCTTCTAGGACCAGCTAGTTTTGCTTTTGGTTACCTGAGATCCATAGGAGGAAGATGAAGCCCTGGAAGACGTCAATGCAATTGACATCGTGTCGGAGGCAAAAAGGGTACCGAGTTTAGCAGCTCTATTCTGCCGGCCCCTCTTGGTCATCCTCGTGCAGGAGAGACACTCCATTGGACAATGTCCAGGACCCAAACATTTTAGACACCAATTATGGGTGTTGGTGACGGAGATGGTACCGCCACATTTTAAGCATTTTTTGAAACCACTAGCTGGTTGCTCCATGCTTTTAAGAAAAATGGGCCTAGTGCCCAAAATGGCGCCTAGCACCAGAAACAGGGAAAGATCCCTGAAGAAAAATATGTTTGTTTTGTTTTTTTTAAAGAAAGAAGAAAAGAACCGGCGGTACCGGTAGGCGTCGAATGAAGGCAGACGCGACCACAAAAAACAAGAAATAAAGGTAGATTTTCTGCCGTGACTGGGTACCGTGTCCTGTCGGCTCCGCGGAAAACGAAGAACTGAAGTGAGAGGTACAGAGGCGGGAAGGCAGCACGCATGCGCTGTGGGATGCTCCCAAAAGCTTTCCTATTGGACGTTGGGGAGCGTTCCTGCGCGGGCTCAGTCGGTACTGACGATACCTATATGTGAAGACTACATTCCTGCTTGTTCCTGGAGATGCAGCTCTTTCAGTGTCAAGAAATGAGGACACAGGAGGCTAAGATGCTCTGAACAGGAACACAAAATTAAATACTAAGGGGTATGTAAGGGGCTGTGGCTCCGACATTGCATGGAAGCCGCTACCGCTGTTTAGTAAACATATCCCTAAGTGTATGTTGCTCCTAGAGGTATATTTCTATAGGGTACAGTCATGAATGCTTCTATAATGTTTTGGGTTAATTTATAAATTTATTATGTGGCAATTTTTATTCTAAAAGGAAATTTTTAATTAATGGAGCTTAATTAAGATTTAAGTATAGAGCATACCTTACTTGAAGTCTGTTCTCAGAATCTTTCAATTTAGTTTTCAGATGTCTTATAGCAACTTCTTTCTGCTGCAGTGGAGTCAAATACTGCTCTGGAGATGGGGCTTTAATGCCATGGTTTTCACCACAAGATGAATATCTTATGGTGCGTCTGAAACAAATCAATATATTGTCTTGCTATTTATACTACATTCCAGATCAAACACATGATTTTCAGCGACAACATAACTAGAATACTGTGCAGTTTAATACATTTTATAAAATAATTTTTTTTATCATCTACTACTGTATTGTCTACATGCTAATATATTATTTCTTATGTTTTATCTGTAACCCACCTAGACCGGTCCTGATCTGCAGGATACAGCATAAGTAATTTGTAAATGAATAAATACATTAGGTGCTACTGCAAATATTTCAGTGTTAAAAATTATCTACCGTAGGTTGACTGAAAGGTAAGTCTTGGCCATTATATCTGCTTGAGTATAAGCAGTTTCTGTAATTATACCTATCATTATGAATTAAACAGTGCAACCATTTTGGGAACAGTGTCAAAGTGATACGTACAACAACTAGACATGTCCTAGTACCCAGCTGTTGTGTTGTCTGTCTTGACTAGATTGTAAGCTCTGATGAGCAGGGACTGTCTCTTACATGTCTCTCTATACAGCCCTGTGTACACCTTAAAGTGCTATATAAATGATCAGTAGTAGTAGTACATACCATTTCCATTACATCCTGCTAGACCAGTCCAGACAAGTGGGTTTAGTCCCCCTACCAGCAGATGATGGAGACAGAGAGATAGAAAAAAGAAAACCCTACCAGCAGCCTGATTGGCTGTTCCCTGGTAATATCTAGCTGACCCCAGTAGAGGGCACGCCAGTATTTCCCTGTCTCCAAGCAGATGAAGGAGTTTAACTTTTTCTCTCTGATTATTTTTATTTTTAACTTTGAGTACTTGAAGTAATTTTGCTGAATGCACCCAGGGCACACTTGAGGTGCCCCTCTGCGTTTCCCAGCTACGTTTTTTGACACAGATTGAGGTTGATCTCCTGGTCAGGAGGACCATGCGAGTTCCCTCTCTGTCGGGGAAGAATCCGGCCTCAGCTCATGAGGACCTGAGCAGCCGGTCATCGGGGCAGTCTGCAGCTTATTGGCAGCCCTGTAACAGCTCCGGGCTGCTGCCTGATTCAGTTCAGCCTTGGTTCTTCAGCAGTCTGTTCCAGCGCAGTGAGTAAACCTCAAAAGGTCCTCCTTCCCCTCCCCCCTCCTTCCCGATTTTGATCAGGACATCGTCTGGGCAACCTCTGTCCGCCTGGGAGGTTTTTTTTTCTTCATGTCTTTACTGCCCTAGCTCTTCATTTGTTTAATTTTATGTTTTCACACGTGTTCTCAGCGTTTGGGGGGGATTTTATTTTGGCGGTTTTAATAGCAGCGGCCATTTTGTTTCGGGATTTTTTTTTTTTTTGCTGTACAGCTCCATTTTTGGCGGGCTTTGTGAGGAGACTTTATTTTCTTAATTTCAGTCTTCCCTGCTAGGTTGTTTTTTTTTGCCTGTCTGGTCTTGTTTCAACACCTGTATTTGACTTTCTGTTTTTTTCTGCTTGCTGGGGACCACAGTTAGCTGCGCTTTTCCTGTGAGATGCCTTCCCTTCAGCGGTGCATGGTCTGCACAAAGAAGCATAAAGATTTGAGGGATGGCACTTGTGCTGTATGTCTTGCTCATCCTGGTGAGACTTCGGCGACACTAGCCACGGGAGCTCAGGACAGAAGCCGTCCAGCTGCACGTCCTCAGCTGCCAGAGGAACCCAGACAGCTTCCCCTGGCAAGAGAGTCTCTCTCTCCTCCTCGCTGAACTCCCCCTGCTCCAGTCTTTTGGGCAACAGGAGCCGATGCTTGCCTCGGATACCCAGTTTTTGACCCTCTTTAGACAAGCCTGGGATTTGTGGCAAGCTAATTCTCTCAGTAACACAGGGGAAGCCCTGACTCAGATTCCAGAGTCTTCTGTTTCAGGATCCCGCAAGTGCTCTAGACAAGAGGACATATCCAAGGTGGAGGCATTGCCACCAAAAGAGGTCTCCTGGGCTAATAGAGGGTGGACAAAAGTGCTTCGGGGGATGACAGCGAAAGCATGTCGGACCGAGAGGATGGGGAATGGTCCCCTTCAGAGTTTTCTGCAGAAGGCCAAAGCAAGAGACAGGACATATGCTTGTTTCACAAAGAGGACTTGCTGGCCCTCATTATGCAGGTGGTCGAAGCCCTATGATTGACGGATCAGCCGAACAGCAGAATCCACAGCCTTCTGACATTCCCCAGCCAGACCTGATATTACAAGGCATTCGCAAGCCATCTAGAGCTTTTCCATTCCCAGCGGAGTTACAACAAATGGTATCTCGAGAATGGGACTCTCCGGATATTCCTCTCCATACAGCCCACCACCTCTGGGCACCGCCTGACTTGAAGAAGTGGCTGACATACCCCAAAGTGGATACCCTTGTGACCGGAGTAACGAAGCACACCACCATTCCAGTGGAGGGTGGTGCAGCACTTTGTGATCAACAGGATAGGAAAGTGGAGAGCCTTCTCAAGAATGCCTTTTTAGCTTCGTCATTATCTCTCCAGGCCTCTGTTTGTGGGGGTCTAGCGGCCCGAGCTCTTCTGCGCTGGATTCAACGTCTGCCAGAGGATCCAGCTCGTCTGGAATCGGTCACAGCTTTCTTGGCAGATGCCTGTTACGATCTCTTGTGCCTCTCGACTAGATCGGTAGCGGCGGTTACAGTATCTCACAGATAGCTCTGGCTTCGCCAATGGTCGGCTGACTCTGCATCTAAAGTACGCTTCTCTAGGCTTCCCTTCAGGGGAAAGCTTCCGTTTGGGGAGGACCTAGAAAAATTGGTCAAAGACCTAGGGGAGGTTTGACCCCAACGTCTTCCGGAAGATAAGCCTAAATTTGCTACTAGGCATTCTTCCCGTCGATATTCACCTACCTCGCGACGCACCTCCAGGTATCGTGACGCTCGTTGCTACCGTCCTGGGAAGCCCTCTGCCTCTTCGACAGCTGGACATTTTGGTCAGAGGGCAGAGTCCTTTCGGGGTGCCCGCAAAGGATCTGAGTCCTACTCGGGGCCTTCCAAGTTCTCTGGCCCCACGAGATCTTCCCGTTGACTGGCCGGGCAGTCCACCCCAGAAGCCTTTTCTGGAGGTCGGCCCGTCCGGAGAGACACCTCCGGTAGGTGGGCGTTTGGCTCTGGTTTTCTCGTCAATGGTCTCTCGTTACTTCGGATCAATGGGTCCTCAACATAGTCTCTCAAGGTTACGTTCTCAAATGTTCCCGATACATTCCAGATGCGTTAGTCGTCTCACCTGGGGGAATATCCCTGAAGAAAGCAGCGATTCACTCCACCATACACCGCCTTCTTCTACTAAGGGCTATTTGACCGGTCCCTCGAGGAGAGAGAGGCTGTGGTCGTTACTCCATTTATTTCGTAGTTCCCAAGAAAGATTGGTCCTTCCACCCAATTCTGGATCTCAAAGGTGTAAATCAGCGTCTACGGGTGCCACGATTCCGAATGGAAACACTTCGCTTGGTGATCCAGGCGGTACGCGGTCTCTAGATCTTACGGAGGCTTACGTCCACATTTCCCATCAGAGACGACCAACAGCGTTACCTGCAGTTTGCAGTACTGGGTCAGCACTTCCAGTTTTATGCAATGCCTTTCGGCCTGGCCACGGCTACACGCACCTTTTCTAAGTTTATGATAGTGGTCGCAGCAGCTCTACGCAAACGAGGAATCCGAGTGCATCCTTACCTGGACGACTGGTTGATTCGGGCGGACTCCCTGTGGGAAGCGCATCAGGCAGTGGCTCAAGTAGTTTGACCGCCCATCCGAGATTCTCGAGGAAACAATGTGGCCAAGAGCCATCTTCATACATCCCAACAACTAGAGTTTCCAGGAGCCTGCTTTGACATCACGCAGGGAAACGTTTTCTTGACACGCGAGCAGCTTCACAAACAGCTCCGAGAGTTTTGGAATACCTTCAAGTCCTGGGGTCCATGGCAGCCACTATCGAAATCGTGCCTTGGGCCAGAGCACACATGAGGGAGCTTCAGAGGTCTCTCCTTTCACGCTGGTCTCCAGTGTCGGAAGTCTACGACATCCGGTTGCCACTCCTCCCGGAGACTCGACACAGCCTTCAGTGGGGGCTGGCACCCTGTCATCTCGTCAGGGGTGTTTCCCTAGAGAACCCTCAGTGTCCCCTAGTAACAAAAGATACGAGTCTCTAAGGGCGAGGTGATCTTTGCCAGCATCAGTTGACGCAGGGGACTTGGTCGATTCACGTAGCGTGCTGGTCCTTAAATCGACTAGAAGCGCATGCTGTTCGTCTTGCCCCAAAACATTTTCTACCTCTTCACAAACACCAGGCAGTTTGGGTTCTATGTGACAACGCAATAACAGTGACATATATCAACCGCCAGGGCGGTACCAAATCCCTAGGGGTAGCCAGAGAAATGTCTCTTCTCCTTCCCTGGGCAGAGGCACATCTGCAGACTCTCTCGGCACAGCAAATCGCCGGGGTAGACAACTTTCAGGCCAATTTCCTCAGTCGACACGCTCTCGATCCCGGAGAATGGGAGCTAGCCCCTTGGGCGTTTCAGAAGATTGTGCGCGCATGGGGGCAACCGGTAATAGATCTAATGGCGATGTCAGCGAATACCAAGGTACCGGAATTTTTCAGTCGCAGGCGGGAGTTTCAGTCCTCCGGATTGGATGCCCTGGCTCAACCTTGCCCGCAAGGGAGTCTGCTGTACATCTTTCCCCCATGACTGCTAATTGGCAAAGTGCTTCGCAGAGTTCTCATACACCGGGGGAGAGTGATCTTGGTAGCTCTGGACTGGCCTCGGAGGCCCTGGTATGCGAACCTCATCTGCTTAACACAAGCCCCGCTGTCGCAGCTGGGGCTATTACGTCAGGGGCCAATTGTGTTGGACAATCCAGCTCCTTACTCGCTTATGGCCTGGTTCTTGAACGCCGCTGCCTGAGCAAGAAGGGTTACTTGAGACACGTGGACGTGACTCTTCTGAAGGCGCACCGCCCGTCGATTTCGCTGGCATATTCCCAAGTTTCACAAGTCTTTGCGTCCTGGTGCGTGCGGTACCGTATCTCTCCATGGAAGTCGGGAATCCCGAATATCCTTACCGTTCTCCAGGACGGCCTGGTCAAGGGTCTAGCCTTGGGGTCTCTTCGGGTTCAAGTAGTGGCATTAACTTGTTTCCGAGGTCCTGTTGGGGGGGGGGGTCGCTCTATAGCATCCCATGCGGATGTGTCCCGTTTCCTTAAAGCAGCGAAGGTAGTCCAAACATAGGATCTGTCCCTCGTCCTAAAAGCCTTGATGCAGGCACCTTTTTGAGCCACTTAAATACATCAAATTGAGAGATTTGATGCTTAAGACAGTCGCTATCGGCTCGATATTCAATCTCAGGAAAAGGCGCAGTTCGGGGCAAAGGTTGTTTCGACGGCCGTATCTTCCCACCCAAAGAGCAGTTGGCTTGGGTACTTCCCACTTGTCTGGACTGGTCTAGCAGGATGTGATGGAAGGGGAAATTTTCACTTACTGTTAATTTCCTTTCCTGGAATCCTGCTAGACCAGTCTATGACCCTCCCTATTCTGGATATCTAGTTCAGAGGCGCATTGCGAAGGAGCCAAGACACTGCAGCAGAGTGCTATCGCCTCTTGTATATAGTATGGTTTTCTGTTTTTTTCCTTAGTTCTGGTTCGTGGTTACATCTGTTTGAATATGGCTTTTTACAATACTGGAGCGCCCTCTACTGGGGTCAGATAGATATTACCAGGGAACAGCCAATCAGGCTGCTGGTAGGTTTCTTTTTCCTCTCTCTCTCTCTCTCTCCAACATCTGCTGGTAGGGGGACTAAACCCGCTTGTCTGGACTGGTCTAGCAGGATTCCAGGAAAGGAAATTAACGGTAAGTGAAAATTTCCCCTTAACTTCTATGAGGAAAACTGCGTACCACTCCATTCAAGGAATGGACAAGATATAGCACAAGTCTCCTGATGAACCCAAAGGACCTCAGTCTTCTAAGTATTCAAAATTACTTTATTACTTTGCATCCAAACTGCAACATCTTGCAAACAAGAAGAAAGTTTTTCCAGTTGGGCATCTCTTGCTTCTCCAAGAGGAAAATATAATTGAATGTTGTCTGCAAATATCTGAAAGCTGACAACATGTCTTTCTAATATAGTTAACAGCTGCATATATAGATTAAAAAGAAAAGGGCATAACAAGGCTCCTTGTGGGACCATAAAAAGTAGAGCATGAAAAGAAGATGACTGAGAATCTAAAATTACATACAGCACTGAAATCTGTCCTTCAAAAATGAACTTATCCAAGTCTGAACTCCCCCCTCCTATCCCAAATGCTAGGAGGTGTTCTACTACTACTACTACTTATTTGTATAGCACTACAAGGTGTAAGAAAATGTGATGATCAGTAGTACTGAATGTAGAGCTATGGTCAAATCCTTTGTCTAGTGAGGAAATATTCAAATGACAGAAATAGAATCGTAGGACTCTGTTGCAATCAGGTTCAAGGGCAAAAGTTACTACCAATGTGGTCCCCTGTGTAATTACTTCCAATGATGATTCCAAGAACTCCATCAAATTCAGTTCCCTCTTGTTGATCCGATATAGAATTACCATTTCTGTCAGTAGGGCTAGGTACTTTGCTCGTACTACCAGGGGAATTTCTCAGCTGGCATCCTCTATATCCCTATCTAGACAGTACTTCCGTACCATCTCTACTAAAGAAATCAAAGGGAACTTAAGTTCAACAGTCAAAGATTATTCCTTCTTAACTGATTTTCAATATATTCCAATCTCCAGTTTATAAAGATCTTATCTCTAGCCTGAGCCACATTAAGATTACTCACTCCAACCATCTGGGATTCCAAGAACGCCAACCTAGTAGCATGTTGTTCCAATGCCTGAGCCTGATCATTCACTTTCCCAGAACATTAGTTAATTCCTGCTTAAATTACCCAATGAAGAAATTAGAGACATGTTCAAACCTTGTATGGCATCCCCCCAGAGCGATTCCACTGTCATTACAGCTGGTCTTCCCATTCTACCTCATCTTCAGGAAACTACATCCCTTAGGCCCAGGGGCAAAGAACTTGCATCCACTGACTCCTCTTGGGCCTCCCTCTATTTGAATTCTCCTTCAGCAGGGACAATTCAGCAACTGAAGTCCCTCAAGCACCTGGCTCTGCTTGCAACATCTTAATAGCCACAGCCCCCTGCATCTCCGAACATAACCCCCAGACAAATAGCAGAAGTGGTCAAACAGATAGAACCTCGCAACAGGCCAACTTCACAATGTAAATAGTAAATTGTTCCATGTACTATTGTACCACCATTGTATATAGTTAACCAGGATATCCTTTATCAGATAACCCTCATTGTATTTAGTTTCCCCTATTTCGCCAAGTTATACTTCCTGTTAAATGTAATGACCAGACATATGTAAATTGTCGGATGTTTTTTGTTCAATGTAAACCGCGCTGATGTCTAATAGTGCGGTATATAAGAATTGTTAATAAATAAATAAATAATAAATAAATAAAATCTCCTTCCAGAGGCAAACACTTCTGTGTCCTAGTGGAGCTGATTGCACTTCATGGTTTAATGATGCCCTATTTGTGGACCCAGCTGAAGCTGCTGCACTGTCGGATCAGGGAAGGATGCTGAAGCCCTCCAAGCGCCGCTGTAACATCACAGTGATCCCAGCCAACTCAGAGAAACCCACCCAATTCTTCCCTTTCCTCTTTGCCATTTTGGGATCAAGGAGGTATCCCGCATGGTCAGAACACACTCAGGTAAGGCAAAGCTCCCTTCCAAGCAGCTCACTGTTCCATCATCTTGGTCCCTAAGACTTTTGCTAATTCAGTTTTATAATCATAATTACCGATGACAAATAAGAAAGCAAAGGAACAACATGCACTTACAGCAGTAATATATTTACCTCAAAGTTGGACTTGCATCACTCCCTTTGTATGAACCAGAATTACTACTACTGGCTGAAGAAGGTCCATAGTTTTCATGTATACTAACAGGGTTCAGCTGGTTTCTGCAGAGCACTGACAAAAGATCCTTTTCATGTGAATTAGGTGGACTACTTCCAGCCTTGTGAGTTGACCCTGAATTATTCCTTCCATGAGGGCCACGGCTGAAACTAAAGAAACAAAAATATATAAAGAAAAGCAAAGGCTCTGTGTCCAAGCTATAGGACTGGTCCTCAAATCACTTTCTAAACTGAAATGGTTAGCAGAACCTAAGAGCAATCTTACAATAAAACAAGAGAAGAAACTGAAGCAGCACACTCTTCAAATCTTTTTTTTTCTTTTTTTTTTGAAAGGAAAACTACTTATTTATCAAATTTCCAAAGTACAAACATATATTCAAATCAACCTTACAGGCAACTTTGTACTCCTAATAGCATATTACATCTAATACTATGAATATTCAGCTTACTCCTTACATAACCTTTTCTCACTTAACCTTATATTGTATTAACTTGTCACATTCCACATACGCATTGTAACCAACCAATCTCATACAATACCAATGCCCCCTCCCCAAACTTCTTTCCCAGTCTTACAAATCCCCCCCTTTAACCTGTAAACCTAATACCTTATTTCCTTTCCGTACTGCCCCCCCTATCATTATTCCCCTCCCTGTAACCCCCCTCCTTCCTCCCCCCTCCTTTATGCACCCGCCACAACTTCCCCCAATTCACTTCAAACTTATCCCCCTTCTGCTTTCTAGCCGCCGTTAATTTTTTCCATCAGGATTATGTGTCTTAATCTACCTTCGAAGTTCCCCATCGAGGGAGCTTCTTTCTGCTTCCATGCAGCTGCCACCGCACACCGAGCAGCGCTGAGGCAGGCCATTATAATTCGCCCCCCTTTCCTATGACCTTCTCCCCACCCAGATAGTAAATAAATACCCGGTACCATATCCATTTCCTCCCCTATCTTATCCCTTATCCATTTTTGTATCCTACCCCAATATGCTTGAATCTTTTCACATCCCCACCATATATGCCTCTCTTACGCTGCTGGACCATGGAGCCCTCTTAATCTGATCCCATATCTGCTTCCAATCGCTGGGAGTCAACAGTACCCCTAATTCTTTCTCCCACTCCTTCATTTAACGAAATTTCACTCCCCCCCTCTCTCCTTACACCCTTATACAGCGTAGTTACTCACCTGTAACAGGTGTTCTCCAGGAGCAGCAGGAATCAGTCCTCACATATGGGTGACGTCGGCGCCGACGGAGCCCTCGCGGAGCAATTCTCCCCAGCTTTCAAAGAAAGCCTTTGGGAATTGCAGCGCGCATGCGCGGTCCCCTTCCCGCCCAAGGGTGCCATCTTAGCCAGTCAGATGACATAGCTAAAAGACAGCATAAAAATTTGCAAAAAAACTAAAGCAGATAATCGCAACTCCAAGGGGAGGAGGGAGGGTTGTGAGGACTGATTCCTGCTGCTCCTGGAGAACACCTGTTACAGGTGAGTAACTACGCTTTCTCCAGGACCAAGCAGGAAGTCAGTCCTCACATATGGGACTCCCAAGCTTAAGGCTACCGGAGACATTAAGCACAAAATGAGCTCCCTCTAGCTCAGCAGTACAGAAGGAAGGAATCTTCGCTGAATTATTACCCACCGGTAGCCCCCATCCGGGATGGAGGGTAGGAGTTGCTCAAACCTCGAAGAGATTTCGGAGGACTGCCTGTCCGAAAGCACTGTCCCTGCGGGACTCCCTCTCGAGGCAGTAATGGACCGCAAAAGTCTGGCTCGAAGACCAAGTAGCGGCCCGGCAGATGTCTGCCAACGGAACAGAGCGGAGGTAAGCCACTGACGTAGCCTTCGCCCGAACACAATGAGCCGTGACTCGACTTTCTAAGGAGAGTCCGGCTGCCCCATAAGCCCAAGCGATACAGTCAGCAACCCATATGGACAGAGTACGCTTGGAGACTGGGAGCCCCAATTTATTGGGGTCAAAAGATACAAAAAGCTGAGCAGCTTTACGGTGCTCCCGCGTACGGTCAAGGTAGAAGTTCAATGCCCTTCTACAGTCCAGGGTATGCAGGACCATTTCAGCTCGGCTGGAGTGTGGCCTGGGAAAGAAGGTCGGAAGTACCACCTCCTGATTGATGTGAAAAGGGGAGACCACTTTTGGAAGAAATTTTGGGTGAGTCCGTAGGACTACCCTATTTTTGTAGAACCGAGTGTAAGGGGGATCAGACACGAGGGCCTGCAATTCACTTACGCGTCTAGCGGAAGTGAGGGCTATCAGGAATAAGGTTTTCCAAGAAAGAAAACGTAGAGAACAGGTAGCCATAGGTTCAAAAGGCGGACAGGTGATCCGCTGTAAAACCACATTTAGATCCCAGTCAGGTGCTGGCAGGCGCAGAGGTGGTTTCAGTAGAAGGAGACCTCGGAGAAACCTCGCCACGAGAGGGTCGCTGGAAAGAGGTCTGCCGTCCACCAGCACATGATGTGCTGAGAGAGCACTGAGGTGAACTTTGACGGAGTTGGACTTAAGTCCCAGGTTAGAGAGGTAGAGCAAGTACTGCAAGATCACCGACACCGAGCAGGAGAAGGGATCCTGAGACTGCTGGGCACACCAAGCGGAAAAGCGACGCCATTTAAGGGCGTAGCATTTGCGGGTAGAAGGTCGCCGGGAAGCTAGGACGACCTCTTCCACCTCTGCCGGCAATAGAAGGGGAGCAAGGACTACCCTTTCAGCAGCCAGGCCATCAGATGTAGAGATCTGAGGTTGGGTGTAGCAGGGACCCCTGATCCTGTGTTAGGAGATCTGGTTGAAACCCCAGAGGGAACGGATCCTCCACCGCTAATTGCAGCAGGAGTGGAAACCACGGCTGTCTGGGCCAGCGAGGAGCTATCAGGATCATGGAAGCTTTGTCTCGGAGAACCTTGAAAAGAGTTCGGGAGACTAGCGGTATGGGAGGAAAGGCATACAGAAGGCTTTTCGACCATGAGAGCAGAAAAGCATCTGCCGCTACTCGAAGGGGATGCGGTTGCCGAGAGCAGAAGCGAGGAAGTTGCCGGTTGAGAGGACTGGCAAAGAGATCCATCGTGGGGAGGCCCCACTTCAGAAAAAGTTTCTGAACTACCAAGGGATCCAGGCGCCACTCGTGCGGCTGGAGGATTCTGCTGAGTTTGTCTGCCAGGCAATTTTCTTGGCCTGGGAGATAAACTGCCTTGAGAAGAATGCCGTGGCTGACGGCCCAAGAGCAGAGCTTCTGTGCTTCTCGACAGAGAAGGAAGGAGCCCGTGCCTCCCTGTTTGTTCACGTAGAACATGGCAACTTGATTGTCCGTCTGGACAAGGACGGACTGGTGAGAAGTCAGGTGGGAGAAAGCCTTGAGAGCCAGACGGATTGCTCTGAGCTCCAGGAAGTTGATCTGCTGCGCAGACTCCCACGTGGTCCAGAGACCTTGAGTACATGCCCCTTGGCAATGCGCTCCCCATCCTAGGAGAGAAGCATCGGTCGTCAGCACTTGAGCCGGCGGAGGAGACTGAAAAGGCATTCCGAGCAGCAGGTTCGGCCGATGAAGCCACCACTGTAGAGAAGAGGCCAGCGGGCCGGAGATGCGCACTAAGTCGGCTAGGCCGCCCGTGGCCTGTTGCCACTGCTTGCGAAGGCACCACTGAGCAGGCCGCATATTCAGGCGGGCATTGGGGGTCACGTGGACGGTGGAAGCCATATGGCCGAGTAGTCTCAGGAAGCGCCTGGCGGAGACCAGGGACTGGCTGCGAAAACGGCCGGCTAGGTCCATGAGCCGTTGAGCCCTGTCGAGAGGCAGGAAAGCTCGTGCCTGAAGAGTGTGCAATCTTGCGCCGATGAACTCGAGATCCTGTGAGGGGAGCAAAGTGGACTTTGCGAAGTTTATGACAAAGCCCAAGTATTGCAGAAGAGTCACAGTGCGGTGTGTGGCTTTTGTGACTTCTGGAGAGGACGATGCTCTGATGAGCCAGTCGTCTAGGTACGGAAAGGCATAGAGGCCGTGAAGTCGGAGATAAGCCGCCACCACCGCGAGACATTTTGTGAAGACTCGTGGTGCGGAGGATAGGCCAAAGGGCAGTACTCTGTACTGGTAATGATTTCCTGCCACCACAAACCTTAGGTATTGGCGGTGGCTTGGGTGGATGAGTATGTGCGTGTAGGCATCCTTTAGATCCAAGGAGCATAGCCAATCTCCCTGCTGGAGGTAGGGCAGAAGGATTCCAAGGGTAAGCATCTTGAACTTCTCCCTGACGAGGAACTTGTTGAGGTTGCGCAAGTCCAGGATGGGTCTGAGGCCTCCCGTTCTTTTTGGTATTAGGAAATACCTGGAATAGAAGCCTTGACCCCGCAGGTGGTGGGGCACCGGTTCCACAGCCTGTTCCTGAAGAAGACTTGCCAACTCCTGAAGGAGTAAGTCCCTGTGCAGAGGGAGTCGTGGAGGTTCTCCCGGGAAATAGGAGGGAGGGATCTGGTGGAAGTGGAGAAGATAGCCTTCTCTCACCACCTGAAGCACCAAGGCATCTGAGGTGACATTGGACCACCTGTGGGCAAAGTGAACCAGCCGGCCTCCTGTGCTGGGAGGAACCAGCTGAGGGGGAGAGGCTATGCTGATGAAGTCAAAAACCCCCACCCTGCTGAGCAGGGGCCGGTGGTGCAAGCTTGGGGGCTTGCTGCCTACGGGACCCGTTACCCCGTCACCCCGTCCCTTGGCCTGCTGAACCTGTTGGGGAGCCGCGGAGGCCTGATATTGAGGGTAGTGTTTATAGGCAGCCGCCTTTCTCGGGTAAAAGGACTTCTTTCCCGAGCCCTTCTTCTTCTGGGAAGGGGCGGAGGTCTTCCTAGAAAGCCTAGTTCTGGTGAGAGTCTCCGTCTCGATTTGGGCAGCCTTTTCAGCCATGGGCTTGCCAAAGAGGTTCTCACCTCGGCAGGGGACATCGACCAACTTGTCCTGCACCCAGGGTTCAAGGTCAGACGACTGAAGCCAAGCCTGTCGGCGGGCACCGATGCCGGCTGCGGCCACTCGTGCCGATGCTTCAAAGCCATCATAGGCTGCTTGAGACATGAATTTGGAGCATTCCCGAATACCAGTTGTCAAGGCTAGGAACCGCCGCAAAGGTTCCTCGGACAGCCCAGCGGAGAATCCGGCTATCTCTTTAGCCAGGTCTCTGAGATACAAGCCCATGTAGAGCTGGTAGGTCTGGACCCGACAAGCAAGCATAGAGCCCTGGAAACACTTCTTACCTAGGCCATCCAGGTTGCGGGCCTCCCTACCAGGAGGCACCGAGGAGTGCATCTTCTGGCTCTTAAGCCTATGCATGGCCGATTCCACCACCATGGAATGGTGCGGTAGCTGTGCTTTTTGGAAGCCAGGGCTCTTGCGGACTCGATAAATGGAATCGACCCGCTTGCTTAACACCGGCGACGATGCCGGACTCTCCCACATGCGGAAGAGTAGTCGTTCCAGCATGGGAGGAACCGGTACAGTAAAGTGCTCCCTGGCGGGAGAGTCGTACTGAAGGGCATCGAGCTCTTCGGCTCGGGGCTCCTCCTCGGGATCCGCAGGGAAGGCCAAAGCCTTGGCCATATCCCTGACGAAGTCCGAGAACCGGGCGTCCTCCGGAGGGGACTGTTTCCGAGGTTCGGACTCAGGCGAGTCCGAGGGGACACACCGAGTCCGAAAGGAATCAGGTGACTCTTCCTCTTCAGACTCCCAGGCCGACTCCGAGGAGGAATCGGTGGGGTCGGTCCGGGCGGGCGGAGGCGTCGGCCGCCCCGACGCCGAGGGAGTCGGCGTCGACGACCTCGGTCCCGAACGGGAGGCCGAGGGTGACCTCGACCGAGGATCGACTCGAGCCCGCATGGACTCGAGGATCGGCTCGGTCTCCGGGGTCGACTTAGACGTCGACGTCCCGGCGGTCGGGGCAGCGGCGCCAGCGAGGCTAGCGATCAGTGCCCGCTGCTGGTCCATGAAGGCAGAAAGTCTGCTCTCCAAGGCCGTCAACCTGAGTCCGACCTCAGGTGACCCAGCAGCCCCCGACTCGGGCCCCGACGGCGGACCCCTCGGAGGCGAGTCCAGGAGGACTACAGGACTTACCCGAGCAGGCAACTCCGACTCCAGACGAGGTCGCTTCGGCAGATGCTCCTTCTCCAAAGACCCGGGACGGCTATCGGGGCTATGCGACCTGGCCCTCGCGGAACCAGGAGCGTCCACCGACGCCGCCCTCGCGGGTTTCACCTTCCGATGATGGTCCCCGGAGGGAGAACCTCTGTCGGAGGAACTCCGGCGATGGTCAGAGCTGGAACCTCTGGACGCCGAGGCCTCCGACGAGGTCCGGGTACGGGCGGGATCAGCGAAGATTCGTTCCCGCTGATGCCGCCGACTCCTTAACGCTTTGGAGGACATCTTGCTGCAGGCCCCACAGATCAGTTCCTCGTGATCCGGGCCAAGGCAGCGGAGGCAATTATCATGTGTGTCAGTGAGTGACATATTTCTGTCACACTGAACACACCGCTTGAAACCACTGGCAGCCATCGGGGGAAAAAGGGCCCCTGCAAGGTCAAAGGACCAGGCTGCCAGTGAAAAACCGAAAACGAAACTGACAGAAAATCAGAAAAACCGAAAAATAACAGAAGGACTCGCAACGGCGTCGCGAGTCCGGGCAGGAAAAGGACCGGCGTCGAACCGATAGAGAAAAATGAGATTAAACACGAAAAAATCAACTTTTTCAGCGCGGACAAGACGGGCACGTCTGAAGGGCTCCGCGGAAAAAAGAAGACTGGCTAAGATGGCACCCTTGGGCGGGAAGGGAACCACGCATGCGCGCTGCAATTCCCAAAGGCTTTCTTTGAAAGCTGGGGAAAATTGCTCCGCGAGGGCTCCGTCGGCGCCGACGTCACCCATATGTGAGGACTGACTTCCTGCTTGGTCCTGGAGAAAATTCCGATATCAACCCCTTTGTTCCCTCTTTCCTGAGCCATATGGCTTCTATAGCTGACAGCCCCCCTCGAACCCCCCCCCCCCTTCCCTCGTAGCCCTGTAAGGGAATGTTTCACCTGTACATAGGCAAACCTATCCTTTTCCTCCAGCCCGTATCCTTCCTTTACTTCCTCAAAGCTCATCACTTCTTCCTCCTCCATCATTTGAAAAAAAACATTCCAGCTCTTTACTCGTCCAACCATCATAGGTTCCCCCCTCCCATCCCGGATTGAAAGCTTTACACCCCCTCCATGGGGACACCAATGAGAACCCTGTCCCCCTAGCCTTGATATCCTGGGCTCTAACCCCATCGCACACCTCTATCATCTGTCTCATAGCCGGCAAGCCTATCCCCAGTGCCCTCCTATCTTGCTTTGTCGCCCACAGCCATACTGCCAACCTACCTCCCTTAACATACGCTTTTTCTAACGCTACCCCTAGCTTAACCTGCCCTTTCCCTCTCCAATCCATTACATGGCGGATCTGTGCCGCCCTATAGTAATCCCTAAAATTAGGCACTCCCAGCCCCCCCCCCCTGTCCTTGTCGCATACATAACCTCCCTCGCAATCCTCGGGGGCTTCTTTTTCCAGATATATTGAAAAACCTTCCACTGCAATGCTCTCAACGCCCCATCCGGCACTTTCACTGGTAATACCTGGAATAAATATAAGATCCGTGGTAGGATATTCATTTTAACCCCTGCTATCATTCCAAGCCAGGACACTTCTGAGTTCATCCAGCAATCCAAATCCTTAGCAATTTCTCCCAACACTCTTGGGTAATTCACTTGATATATATCTCCATATCGCACCGGTATCTGGACCCCTAGGTATCCCACCGATCTCTTAACCAACTTCATCGGATAATCCCTTTTTAACTGCTTCTCCACCCTCTTGGGAACTGATATATTTAACACCTCCATTTTATCCCTGTTCATCCGGAATCCCAAGACCCCCCAAACCTATCTATCTCCCCCATTATTTCAGGCACAACCACCTGCGGGTTACTGATGTATAATAAGATATCGTCCGCATATTGTGAAATTTTATATTCAACCCCTCCTTTTTCCAGCCCTCTTATCCACACATTCTCCCTTATCCTCTGTGCTAATGGTTCAACCACCAGTGCAAAAAGCAACGGTGACATGGGGCATCCCTGTCTCGTCCCTCTCTCTAAACCAAAGTCCACCGAATAGCTCCCATTTACTTTCACTCGTGGCCGTGGCCCCTTATATAAACCCCCGGTCGGGCACAAGAAGAGCAAACGCTCTTGCTGATAAAGTAGGTGTACAAAAGAGGCAAGAGAGATGGATGATCACATGTGCCTTTATTGTGTCCCCTACGCGTTTCGGCGTATGCCTTCCTCGGGGGGATATACTTAAACATATAAACATAAAACAACATGTTAAATTATACAGTAAAAAACATCAACCTCATAAATGATAAAAACATACAGGCATGTATTGTTTACAAAATATAAGCCACTAAAAACCAAATGCAACAACCAAAGGAAAAACTGTTAAAAACAAGCATTTAACAATGCTAAAATATAAATAAACAATATAGCAAATAAGATAATAAATAAGTAAACAATATGGCAAATAAGATAATAAATAATTAAAAGACGCAGGGCAGAAAACACAGAACAAATAGCATGCAAATACTTATATATATATAATAAATAGTAATAAAAATGATACTGATAATAACATAAACAGATGTTTACTTACAAGGCACAATTGGTTAATGGCCAATAGGCAGAATGGTAAAGAGATTCCTTGTGTTAAAAATTAACTGCAAACATATAAAATATATAATGTAAAGCATGAACAAACAAGTAAAAACACTATACCTAGGCATAGGCAATTGGCACTAATGGACAAACGTGCTATTAAATGAATGGATAAAAGCAAAATTCTCTCAAAAGATGAGAATGTAAAAAAGTATACAGATAAAAAGAAGAAAGGAAGAAGAAAAGAAAAAAGATGGCATTAAGCTAAGTTGGTTGGCACATTTTAAAGACATCAACATGAATAAACTGAGGGTAAATGTGAAGCTATATTTAAAATATACTCAACTAAACATAACCTTACATGAAATGAGCAATTCAATCCCAAGCAAAAGCAAAAAGGTTGTCAATGAACAGGAAGCACGTTCTGTTAGCGTACCACTCTTTTTTCAAGATACTGGCGATCTCTTCATCATTACCATTTTAATGATGCTTACCTGTTTGCCTCTTAATGTGACATAACATATAGAGGTACTTTTCTTCTGTTTAAAGGTTGAGCACTCCTATTTTGAAGTTTTTAGGTCACCTGATCACTGTCACATGGTCATTGTAGCCTTGCCCCCTTTTTCTGGTATATAAAGTTCCAACGTTCAGCCAGTCAGTCCTTAACTCGTCCTGAACGCTAACAGAACGTGCTTCCTGTTCATTGACAACCTTTTGCTTTTGCTTGGGATTGAATTGCTCATTTCATGTAAGTTTGGCTTATTTATTGGTTTGCACTTATTTTTGTTTAAGTTACTCCGTGTATATTCTTGGTGGTGCCCATGTTTTTTAAGGTTATGTTTAGTTGAGTATATTTTAAATATAGCTTCACATTTACCCTCAGTTTATTCATGTTGATGTCTTTAAAATGTGCCAACCAACTTAGCTTAATGCCATCTTTTTTCTTTTCTTCTTCCTTTCTTCTTCTTTTTATCTGTATACTTTTTTACATTCTCATCTTTTGAGAGAATTTTGCTTTTATCCATTCATTTAATAGCACGTTTGTCCATTAGTGCCAATTGCCTATGCCTAGGTATAGTGTTTTTACTTGTTTGTTCATGCTTTACATTATATATTTTTATATGTTTGCAGTTAATTTTTAACACAAGGAATCTCTTTACCATTCTGCCTATTGGCCATTAACCAATTGTGCCTTGTAAGTAAACATCTGTTTATGTTATTATCAGTATCATTTTTATTACTATTTATTATATATATATAAGTATTTGCATGCTATTTGTTCTGTGTTTTCTGCCCTGCGTCTTTTAATTATTTATTATCTTATTTGCCATATTGTTTACTTATTTATTATCTTATTTGCTATATTGTTTATTTATATTTTTAGCATTGTTAAATGCTTGTTTTTAACAGTTTTTCCTTTGGTTGTTGCATTTGGTTTTTAGTGGCTTATATTTTGTAAACAATACATGCCTGTATGTTTTTATCATTTATGAGGTTGATGTTTTTTACTGTATAATTTAACATGTTGTTTTATGTTTATATGTTTAAGTATATCCCCCCGAGGAAGGCATACGCCGAAACGCGTAGGGGACACAATAAAGGCACATGTGATCATCCATCTCTCTTGCCTCTTTTGTACACCCTTATATAAACCCCCCACCCATTTTCCAAAATTTGGCCTGCACCATACTTTCTCCAACACTTGCCACAGGAATTCCCAATGTACGCTGTCAAACGCCTTCTCGGCATCTATGGACATTAATATACAATCCTTCTGTCCCTCCCTTGCCTCCCATACCACTCCCAAGGCCCGTTTAATATTATCAGCTGTCCGTCTCCCCATGATGAACCTAATCTGATCCTCCTTTATCAAGCCCGGCAGCTACGGTGCAAACCTCCCTGCCAGTACCTTCGGTAGAATTTTAACATCAACATTAAGTAGGGAAATAGGTCGGTAAGAACCACAATTTACTGGATCTTTCCCCGGTTTTAGCAATATAGTGATTCCTGCTGTCAGCATGCCCAGTAGTAAATCCCCCTTCTCTTCCAACATTCCATTGAAAGCACAGTTACTTACCTGTAACAGGTGATCTCTGGGAACAGCAGGAATTAGTCTTCACATATGGGTACGTCGGTACCGACGGAGCCTGCACGGGGATGCTGCCCAGCTTCCAATCAGAAAGCTTTTGGCAGCCTCCCTCGCGCCTGCGCGCTGAGTTCCCGCCCTCTCCAGAGCCTCTCTTCAGTTGAGTTTCAAAGCTGAGACAAAGGCGAGGAGAGAAAGGAGAAGAAGATAAGGAGATGCAACTCCCAGGGGAGGTGGGAGGGTTGTGAAGACTAATTCCTGCTGTTCCCAGAGATCACCTGTTACAGGTAAGTAACTGTGCTATCTCCAGGAACAAGCAGGAATGAGTCTTCACATATGGGGACTCCCTAGCTGGAGATGCCAGGGGGAGATCCCATAAAAATGCAGCAGCCTGGACCAGGGGTGCATTTTGTTTCTAGAAATCCCTGGCATCCAATGTGGGATGGAGGGTAGGAGTCGACAATAAAGGAGCTGTGAGGAAGAACAGCATAGCCAAGGACTAGAGGGCCGTACAGATTGTAGGAGTCCTTGGTGTATATGAGGAGTCACATGAAACACATGTAACGTACCATTAGATATGTCACTTACCTACTGTACTGTAGGAAGTAGAACGCCTGATGTAGTCTGCTGGAGAAGCAGTGGCGGAATCTTGAAGGGACCTCCCAGCAGTGAGGATGAAGGTCCAGACCTGGAGGTAGTAGACGATCCAGGTGTCAACTGGGTAGGATGGGACGTCATGTCTTCAATGGAGAGCTTTATGAGAAAAAGCTGAAAAACTCCTTTAGTCATAATGTTATTAACAGGGAGGACTAAGGAAGAAGACTGACGGAGTTGGAGAACTAGCCCAGTCCTGACGGGGAGAGGGAAAGTGGAAAAAATCCCTATTCCCAAGGAGAAGAGCTGTGTACTCAAAGATAAAGATGTACACCGTTTTTCCTAACTGGCGAGAAATAGGAAAAAATAGAGAAGTTAGCACCACAATGGTTAGTGGTGTCTAACAGTTTCTGCATGGTAATATGGTATGCGAAATAGGGCGATGGACTGTCTAAATCCTCTAGGAGGTAACATTTAGTATAGACAGTAAGGGTGAGAGTATAGAGATATGAACCCTTAAGAAACCGCCCAAGAGACACATATATATACAGATGTTTATATATATATCTGTGGGGGGGATCTAAACCTGAATCGATATGTCCAGATGCAGAAATCGGGACATGGGTGGAGAGATATATCAAAATATTATATATATATATATATATATATATATATATATAACATATAGATATGAAATACGTAATTATAGATATCTTTGTGGGGCATGGAATTGCACCACCAGAGAAATGATAGAGGTATGTAGACATATATAGAGATGCTACATACAAGATGACAGGTTGAAGAACATGTCTAGCACCCAGCCCCATGATTGTTACACATGGGAAATAAAAAAGAAAAATATTCTGTATACTACCAGAGGGTGAAGCCACTTGGGATATGTAGAGAGAATCTATTTCTATGAATTGAGGGATGCAGGAAGGCAATCCAACAAAATAACCGTGATGATTGCGTGAGAACAGATTATAAGATGAATCTGTAAGGAACAAGGCGGGAGTTCCACTGAACACTGACACGGCAGAGGTGCAAAATGCAGGGGAAGATACCAGAGGGACCTATTAGAGGGACCCAGAGGTAGCATGCATGAATGTCAGCCTTGGATCTTCACGCAGAAGAATATATCTCGTGCTAACACCCCAGGTTAAAGGGTGTGGAGAACCTTCACAGGCATGGGAAGGGTGAACAAGTTTTTTCCTACTAAAAGCGAAGCTTCAGAGACAAGGTCAATGCTCTATAGCAGGCCCTCATAGTAGAAAGCTGCTCTGAAGATTGTAGAGAGCATTGTGCAGGAGAGATAAACTGACTGAAGTCAGGTTTGTTACCATATCCTAGGAGAGGAGATGGATAGAATAATGTGAGAAAGCCTAAGGGAGTAGGAGGATCCAAGGTAGCCAACGAATAGCTTGGAAACACTACTAAGGCTAGACAGAAATTGAACAAAAGACTGGAACTTGGCAAAAGTACCAGTAATACAATCACTGTAACTCCTGCAGGCACAGCAGCTGACAGAAACAGCAGAAAGATTGCCCTGTGCCCCATAAAGAAAAAACAGATAAAGAGGGAGGAGATATAACTTCTCCCTGTCTGTGGAATAAGCTTGGTAAAAACGTTTTAGTATGGTACCCCTCCGTTAGGGAAAAAACCCCATTGGAGAGGGTAGAGCAAGTAATTAGAGGGTGACATACCCATAGGGTAAGTCAACAGAAGGAAGAATGTTCAGTTGGGACAAAACCATCATGGGATAGGTGCAACTGCTCTTCTAGAGGATAAGAAGAGGAGAAGTTAGCAGTCCCTGAACATAAAATGTTTCACAAGGTAGTACACTGAAAGAAACAGTGTATAAACTTCTAATGAATTAGAAGGAAAGTATAGAGTATAAGTCCCAGCTCCTATGGTTGCTGGGAATGCTGAGACTGGTTAGAGCTGGAGGAGTTCAGACTAGGCTGAGGTGTCTCCTGTTTAGGTACAGCCGAATGATGGGCAGGAGAGGAATGAAACTTTCTTTTCTTAGGGAAAGAAGGTTTGGTAGGACATTTCCTACCTCTCGAAGAAGGAGGTGGCTTAGAAAGGTCCTTAGTGGAAGGAGAGTCAGTGAAGCATTGAGCAACCTGACTTAAAGCCTCCTTATTGAAGAGACCCTCTCCTGTACAAGGAGAATGAGCCAGTATAGTTTGTGCCCATCTGCTCAAGTCTGAAGCTTCAAGACAGGCTCTGTGACGTGCTGCTATGGCAATAGCAGAGGATCTGCTAACAGACTCAAAAGAGTCTATAGAAGCACGAGACAGGAACCAAGATATATTCCGGCTGTGATTGATAAGTAAGGAATAATCAGTAGCCTTGGGCTCTGGTAAAAAAGGGTTCAAAAGAGACAATTTCTCTGTGACTTCCTGGAGTGTTAGACTCATGTGAAAAATATATGAGAGAACTCTGGAGGCCAACATAGAGTTTTGGAAGGCCTGACGACCAAAAGCATCGAGTGTTCTTGAAGAACGACCCGGTGGATAAGAAGAATGCTTCTTCTTGCTCTTAACTTTTCTCAGAGCTGATTCCACTACAAGGGAACGATGAGAAAGTTGAGGCTTCTAGAACCCTGGAGAGGGTGGCACCCGGTACCGAACCTCAATGTTTGTAGAAACTGGAGGAAGTCGTAAGGGTGATTTCCAGACCCTGAGAAGGAGATCCTGCAGAGCAGGATGTAAAGGAAATTGTATATTTTCCATCTGTGCCTGCGAGCCCTGAGTAGGACCACCACCAGGAATAGATATATTGAGAAAGGTTGCCATGTCCCAGAGAAAAGCCTGAAAAGACTGATCTCCTATGGGAACCATCCCTGGCCCGGCTAAAGAAAAAGCCGGAGCTCCAGAGGAGGTACAGGGGACTACACCAATGCCAGGTATCGGTTCTAAAGTAGGCATGGGTGCCAGAAGAGGCGTCGATACTGATACAGGAGTAGCAGATGAAGCAGCCATCGGGAACTGCTGCAGTGGTAGCGAGATCATGAGAGAGTTATGACTATGATCTTTGAAACTGCCGATCTGGAATAGATCCGAGTCGGTTCCAGGGCACGTCGGTACGGAGTCATCGAGACTAGATATGGACTCAAGACTCGGCATCGAAGTAAGTGATACTATCGATGCGTGTCGCGAAGGCGCCGACGCCAATGGCAGTATCGGCGATGCCGATACCCCTAAGGTAGACTGGGTCACATCGACTGATACCGACGGTACCGAGGATACCCGATGAGCACCTTTTTCAAAGGGAAAGGTGGTCCACCTCGATGCCGATGCCAGGGTATCGGAACCGATCGACGCCGTTACCGGCCCGGAGCATGGCTGAGGTTGAAGGAAGTCAATGCGGTGCGAATCGATCGGGCCCGAAGGTACCGAGGATGCCCGATGACAATCCTTGGTGAAGAGTAGGCTACTCGACACCGGTGCCGATGCCGGAGGCTCGGTACCGCTCGAAGCGGATACCACCTCCGCGCATGGCTCAGGTATGTTCTGTGAGGGGTGAGCCCCAGGAACAACCTGAAACCCCTTTAACGCTTTGGAGCCCATAGACTCCCGCAGGGGTAATGCCAATGGATTCTTGAGGGTAAGGCCGGAGCCGTCACCATGCTGGGCATGGGACATACCACTCAAACATTGACTAGTCTTAACAGACTGTTTTTGGGTTACCTGATGCTGTGAAGTAGAGAAACCTGGTACCCTCACTGCCGAGGAAAAAACGGTATCGAGGGAAATTCTAAAAGTTGAAGGTTTCTTCACAGAAATATCCCCCGACTTGGCAGGGGAAAAAGGGTCAGGACCCACACAGTTGAGACACCAAGCATTGGTATCTAAAAAGAAACAGGTGTTTTCCACACCGAATGCACTTCTTAGGAAAAGAAGGCTCCATAATGAAGAGGCCTGGTAGGCCCAACAAGTTAAGGCAAAAAACTGAAGAAAAAAGTTTCTCAGAATTAAGTCAAAAATCCACCAGCGGTACTGGTGGGAGCGGGAAATACAGCCGCGACCACAAGAAAACAAAAAAACTAAAGTATTAAAGTAAGTAAATAAGTAAGTTTCTGCGGTGACAGAAGGACGTCCTGCCGGCTCCGCGGAAAAACGAAAACTGAAGAGAGGCTCTGGAGAGGGCGGGAACTCAGCGCGCAGGAGCGAGGGAGGCTGCCAAAAGCTTTCTGATTGGAAGCTGGGCAGCATCCCCGTGCAGGCTACGTCGGTACAGACGTACCCATATGTGAAGACTCATTCCTGCTTGTTCCTGGAGATCACTCTTAACAGCACTTCCCAAATTTCCATCAAAAACGGTTTGTAAAATCTCCCGGGCAGCCCATCTAAACCCGGTGCCTTTCCCCCCACCAATCCTTTCACCACTCTTCCCACCTCCTCTCCAGTTATTTCCACTTCTAGCATCTTCCGCGCTTCCTCTGTCAACTTAGGGAACTCCACCCCCTCCAAATACCCTTGAATTTGAAACCGCCCTGCCCCTTCCTCTCTCTTATATAATTCCTGATAGTACTGCTCAAAGCGTTCTCTAACCCCCTTCTCATCACTAACTACCTCCCCATTACTTCTTTTTATTTGATATATCATTGAGGCCCCCTTAAGCTGTCGCAGCTTTCGAGCCAAAAATCTTGCAGCCTTATTCCCAAACTCATAATACACATGTTTCACACCTGGTTCATTTCAAAGGCAATCTGATCTACCTGCAACGCTTGTAACTCCCCTCTCACTCGTTCAACCTCTTTCCTATCCCTCCCCACTCCCGATTTCCTATATACCCTTTCTACCTCCTCTAGCTCTCTGTTCAACGCTGTCTCCGCCCCCCGCTCTTTTTTCAATCTTGCCCCCCACATAATAAACTTCCCTCTAATGTACGCCTTCAATCCCTCCCATAACATTACAGCCCTGACCTCCCTATTATCATTAATTGCTAGATACTCCCTTATCGCCTCCTTAATATCTACTACCACCTCCTTTCGTTTCATCAAGCTCTCATTTAACCGCCAAAATTTAGTTCCCAACTGCCGCCCTCCTCTCATTTCCACCCCCACTGCACTGTGATCCGACCATACTATCGGTACAATATCCGCCCCCTAGACTTCCAACATCCATTCCGAGTCTATCAGGATCATATCAATCCTACTCCAACTATAATGGGGTGCCAAAAAGAATGTATATTCTCTCCCTACAGGATACTGTGCCCTCCATACATCCACCAGGTTATGCTGCTCCATCAATTGCTTTAACCCTTTCTGATTCTGTCCTCTCCCATCCCACCCTCTCGGATGTCTACCTAACTCTTCCTGCAATGTAATATTATAATCCCCCCCCCCCATGAGCAGCTTCCCCTGTACCTCCCTCTCCAGTAATTGGTTAGTACCCTTCCAAAATGCCCCCTGTGCTCCATTTGGTCCATACAACGACACAATGCTAATATCCTCATTCCCCCACCTCCCCTTTATTCCTACCACCCTCCCTTCCATATCCCTGAACCAATCTCATATTTGTATTCCACTTCCCTCCTTCACCAAGATAGCTACTCCCCCCCTCTTTGCATCTCCCTTACTGCAAGAAAAAAATTGATCCGGAAACCCGTGGTGTTTTAATCTCCCAACTTCCCCCCTCCATAAATGCTTTTCTTGCAGTAAAACCACCTCCCAATTATTTTTAATTTCACAAAATAGTTGACTTCTTTTATATGGTGAATTCAACCCTTTCACATTTACTGATCCAATCTTCAACATCTTCCTATGTATCTCCTAGCCCCTCTTACCCCCCTCTCCTAGTTGTAGCCAACCCTCCTTCCCCCTTCCCCAACTCCCTCCCTACCCCCAACCCTCCACCCTCTCTCCCGCCCTCCCCCCCCAGTCCCCTTTCCCCTTTTCTCGCCTTCCATGTGTCATGTACTATCCCATCTCCATCCTCTTCACACATCCCTACGTACCACTACTACCATACATCCCTGAAAGATCTGGCCCCAACTCTCCTTGCAAGTCCCCCACCCCCAAACATCATTTTTACCTTATACAACAACCCTCACAATACCCCCCCCCCTCCCCATGTCAGCTCTATATGTCTGATAACACTCCAACCGTACGGTCCATTTTCTTTCACCATTCATGTATCCCAGAGCTACTCAAATCCAGTCCTGGGGGTCCGCAAACCAGTCAGGTTTTCGTGATATCCCTAATGAATATGCATGAGATATATATGCATTAGAGATATCCTGCCAACCTGAATGGTTTGTGGCCCTCCAGGGCTGGATTTGGAGACCCCTGCCTTACACCTCTGTCATTTAAGATTGTGAGTGGGCAAGGTACAGATGTCCTAGACATCAAAAGGATAGATAGAATGCGTCACATTCCTCCTCGATTCTCACCACCACCAAAATGTTGTAATATTTTGGTGGTGGTGAGAATCGAGGAGGAATGTGACACATTCTATCTATCCTTTTGATGTCTAGGACATCTGTACCTTGCCCACTCATAATCTTAAATGACAGAGGTGTACGGCAGGGGTCTCCAAATCCAGCCCTGGAGGGCCACAAACCAGTCAGGTTGGCAGGATCTCTCTAATGCATATATATCTCATGCATATTCATTAGGGATATCCCAAAAACCTGACTGGTTTGCGGACCTCCAGGACTGGATTTGAGTAGCTCTGATGTATCCCCTTCCTTCTCGGCTCTTTTCTGGTCTTGCGAGAGTCTTTTTAAATGTTTCCCCTTCTCAGACACTCTCTGCCACTGTGAGAAACCTTGCGCCTTACTTCTGGTTTCTTTATTAATCATGTCCCGCTCTCTCTCGTGTCCTTGGTAACTGATCACATCCCATTTCTTGCAACACAGCCCACGCTTCCTCTGCCACTTTCACCTTCTTGGAAGTCCCATTTACCGTCATCAGGAGACCAAAGGGGAATAACCAACGGTATCGCAGTCCTTTTCCCCTGAGGTATGCCGTCACTTCCTTCATACCTCTCCTCCTCTCTAATGTTTCTTTGGATAAATCATTGAATATTTCCACTTCACATGACTCCCAGGCGATGCGGCCAAATTTCCTTGCCACATTCAGCACTCTTATTGGAAAGCTGCTCATACACACAATGATATCTCTCGCTTCTCTCACCGTGGCCCCAAGCTACGATGTTCTCTCTCCACCCCTATTGTGTCTGCTTGTTCCGTGTCGCTCCCCTCCAGACCCAAAATATGCAAGCACAGGCGCTTCACCACTTGTACACAGTCTTTATATTTCTCCGATTCAGGAATCCCTTTAATTCTGAGATTGTTCCTCCGTGCCCTGTCCTCCATTTTTTCCTGCATTTCCTCGTGCATCTCCTTTAGCCTGCTCTGCTCCGCCATCATTTCCTGCATAACGCCATCTTGAATGCCCACGTGTTCTTCCACCTCCTCCACGTGCTGTCCCATAGTGTTCAGCTCCTGCTGTATGGTATGTAATGTTTCTTTTAAGTCTTTTTGCATCGTTTTTATGTCACCTTGTATCTCTCGTTTGAATTCCTTCAGCCAGTCCTTCAATTCCGCTCCGTCCACTGACTGTTCTCTCTTATCGTTGTCCTCCTCCTGGCTCTCTATATCACAGCTCTCCTCCGCCTCCTCTACATTCTTCAATGCTGTCTCCTCTCGTCGCACATAAGCCGACTGAAACCCCGCTAGTTTTTTCCGGGCTGACATAGTACTTACCGGGGTCCGTCTTCGGTCCACTTTGCTACTAGGGATGTCGCTTATTTTATGTACTCAAACAGGAATCGGACGGAGCTCGGCTAGTCTGCAGCCATAAGCTCTGTGACGTCACCGGAAGTCCTTCTAATCTTTTTTTTCATCTTACACTGTATCCAACTTTTTTTCATCAAGGCAGTACTGTCATCATGTTAATTATATGCGCCTAAAAAAGACATCTGTTCTATTAATTAAGAAGGAAATGCATGAACATTTGTTTCCCTCTCTGCATATGGCTATAAAGCCTGTTCCGTGAATTTCTGTGTAAGAAGTACATTACTAAACATTATAGACAGTTTAACCCTATGGTGATAACTACAGGCACTATCTAATAGCAAACTAGTTTTAAAAATGTTTGATGACATCACAATGTGTTCTAAACTCCTGAAGATTCTAAGAAGGGAATGCAAGTATCAGGGTCATTGAAATACATGTACAACGTGAACCAGGAGTCATTGGATGCTCTATCAATTTTGATACAAATTTGAAATAAACTGGACAAATAGTTTAAAAATTGGAGATTGTGGGCTCAGGGGGATTGGACAGACTTGCAAACACAATGACCTTACAAGACTAGTTTCTCTATAGCAAACTGGACTACAAAATGAGTCATGAGCTAGATAAATCTGTATATAAATACTGGATAATAATTTTTAGATTCCGACAGGTACGATCTTAAAAGGAAAGCCAACTCTCTAATTTTCACATGTGTCTAGCATGAGGGAAGCTTTGTTTATCCTGACTAGTCTTTGTTATTAACTGAATCTTATTGGACTAGCATTCTTAAATCAACTCGTCTTTGGGCAATGCTGGTCATTCTGAGAAATCTACATTTTGGAAGCTAAAAATCTGTATAAAATTATTGTTGTTGATAAAGCGTAGTTACTCACCTGTAAAAGGTGTTCTCCAGGGACAGCAAGAATCAATCCTCACATATGGGTGACATCGGCGCTGACAGAGCCCACATGGAGCATTTCCCCAGCTTTCAAAGAAAGCCTCTGGGAGATGCTACCACGCATGTGTGCTCCCCTTCCCGCCCAAGGGTACCATCTTGCTCTGTCAGATGACATAACTAGTATGGCAGTAAAAACTAAAACAAGGTAGGGAGGCAACTCAGAGGGGAGGAGGGAGTGTTGTGAGGACTGATTCATACTGTCCCTGGAGAACACCTGTTACAGGTGAGTAACTACGCTTTCACCAGGAACAAGCAGGAAGTCAGTCCTCAAATATGGGACTCCCTAGCTCCAGGCTGCCGAGGACCGAACCACGACAGCACCAATGACAACCAATCGGGTAGCCATGAGTTGCAGAAGGTGAGTCCCCACTGAGAGACTCTGCAGACCCTAGCGTCCAGCAACACTATCACTCCAGTAGCCTGAACACAGAAGGGTCAGAAGGAAAGAGTTGCCTACACCATGAGAATATTACGGAGTACTGCCTGGCCAAAGGCACTGTCCCTGAGGGACTCGCTCTCCAGGCAGTAGTGAGCTGCATACGTATCAAAGACCATGTGGCAGCCTCTCAGTAATTGATGATGAACCCCAGATGCTGCAGAAGGAGGGTTACATGCTCTGTGGCCTGACTGACCTCTGAGGCCGTACAGTCCCTGATGAGCCAGTTGTCTAGGTAGGGTAAGACTAAAGCCCCTTGTAGGCGAAGGTGGGTAGTTACCACAGCCAGGAATTTGGCGAGGAGGCCAGGCCGAAGGGTAGCACCCTATACTGATAGTGTCCTCCTCTCACCACAAACCATAGGTACTGCCTGTGAGAGGGGTGATCAGGATGTGAGTGTATGCATCCTTTAGATCCAAGGAGCACAGCCAATCTCCCTGGTGGAGGTAAGGCAGCAGTGTTCCAAGGGAGAGCATCTTGAACTTCTCCCTCACCAGAAACTTGTTTAAGTTTCTCAGGTCTAGTATGGGCCTGAGGCCCCCAGTTCTCTTTGGGACAAGGAAGTATCTAGAGTAGAAGTCTTTTCCCCATAGATATTTGGATAAAGGCTCTACTGCGTTGTCCCTGAGCAGACCTGAGAGCTCTGAGAGCAGAAGGGTCTGGTGAAGGAAAGGTCACACCAGATCTCCTGGGAAGAACCTAGGTGGTACCTGCTGTAGGTGGAAGAGGTATCCCTCCCCTTACTACCTGCAGTACCCACTGGTCAGAGGTGACCTTGGTGCACCTGTGGGCGAAAAGTGCCAGTCAGCCCCCTGTGGGCTGATGAAGGTCTCCCAGGGGAGGGGAGACCCTGCTCTGGGAATCAAAAGCCCCTCCCTGGTTGGTCAGGAGCTGGGGCCTGGGACTTCTGTACCTTTGGCTTCTGAGCTCCATGGCTTTGTCTTTTAGGGTGAGAACCCTGTTGCTGGCCCGAGAAGGGCTGCTGGTGGTGACTGATGAAAGGGCCCCTTTTTCCTTGGTAACAGGGGTCTTTTCCCCGATGGCTTCTTACAGGGAAAGGATGAGATCTTTTTGGAAAGCCTCTGTAGAGTCACCATGTCAGCCTCCTTGTCAGCCATAGGCTTGCTAAACAGATTCTCCCCTGTGCAGAAGACATAGAGCAGCTTGTCTTGGACCCATTGCTCAAGGTCTGAAGACTTCAGCCAGGGCTGGCGTCAGGCGCTGAATCCAGCTGCTGCTACAAAACCGTCATAGGCTGCCCGGGAAAGGAACTTAGAGCAGTCCTTGATTCTGGAAGTCAGGGATTGGAACTGTTGGAGGGGTTCCCCAGTAAGCCCCGCTGAAAACCCAGACAACTCCTGGGTTAGAGCCTTCAGGTACACGCCTATGGTACAGTTCATAGGCTTGAATCCAGCGTGGAGCCCTGGTAACACTTGTGCCAGAGGGCATCGAGGGCTCTAACGTCCCTTCCAGGAGGGACCGAGGAGTGGGTCTTCTGGCTCTTGGAGTTATTTGGGAGTTGGGGCTTGTGGAACATGGGGCCCTTCCGGACACAGTACATGGCACTGAGGCACTAGCTTGCCATAGGCACCAAGGCTGGCATCCCCCACATTCTAAGTAACAACCATTCGAGGATCAGCTGCACGAGTACCGTGAGAGTCTTCTTGGGAGGAGATTTGTACTGGAAAATCTCCAGTTCCTCAGTGCGCGGATCTTCCTCCGCCTTGGTTTGCACCAAGACAGCTCTGGCCATATCCTTGACAAAGTCATGGAAGGCCACATCTTCCAGAGGAGAATGATGCCGGGGCGCCGGGTCTGAGGGAATATCTCGGTACTGTCTGGTTTCTGGGGATGCCTCGTCAGTCTCCCACTCGGAGTTGAGCGGTGACGACGAGTCTGAGGCTCTGCGACTGAATGTCGAGGCCAGCGCCAAGTGGCAGGTGGCCTCCAGAGGACCTGGAGTCCGAGTCTTGGAAATTGGCCAGGGAGGATCAGATGCCTGAGGAATGGGACCTCGACCTCAACTGGCGCTGAGGGCTTACCCAAATCCGATGGCGCTCGGAGCTCGGCTCGATGACCGGAGACTCCCCCCGCAGTCGGGGGACCGGTCATCAGGGAAGATGTGGACGAACCAGTCATCATTGCCTGCTGCAGGGCAAGGATAGCAGTGATATTCTGCTCAAGGCTGCCATTCTGGTTTCTAAGCCAGAAGGCTCTGCAGCTTTTGGTACGGACACAGAGAACTTCAGGCCCGACACCGGCACTCTCACGAGTACGTCTTGATGAGGACCATGGTCTCAAGGAACCTTGCATGGTCTCCACCGGCTGAGGAATCCTTCTTGAGGACCTTGGTAGGTTGCTTCTTGGAGCTGCCCAAGACCCTCTGGGTGGTTTTACAGGGTTTCTCCGGTGCAATCTCGCTGGACTTCAAGGATTTTTTCTTCTTTCTTTTGGGGTCTGAGGTCTTCTTGGAGGAGCCTCTGCCACAGGACTCCAAAGACGTGCTGAGCTTGGAGCTTGGCATCAGGGAGGCCGGTGCTGAGTCAGACCTGGGGAACAGTTTTTCCTGCAACTCCGACCTCTTTTTATTGGTCTTAAGCGTCATAGCCTGGCACAGATCGCAGGAGGTGCTGTCATCGTCCGGGCCCAGGAAGCGCAGGCAGCAGTCATGGGTGTCAGTAACTGACATAGTTTGACTGCAGCGGTCGCATTTTTTGAACCCATTGGAGGACATGGTAGGGAACACCTGGCCAGGGTCGATGACCACGGGCGAAAAACGGCACATATGCCGGCTGAGGCAAGCCTCGATGAAAAAGAAAAGGAGCTGAGAACAGCCCCGGTAATAGTGCCGGCTGGAGGCGGGAAGAGGAATCAGTGCGCAAACCAGGAAACTAACTATTTTAAGGATAATTAGCAAGGATTTTTCCGGGGAAACAGGACAGACATCCATTGGGCTCCATAGAAAAAAGGAGACTGAGCAAGATGACACTCTTGGGTGGGAAGGGGGCCACACATGCATGGTAGCATGTCCCAAAGGCTTTCTTTGAAAGCTGGGCAAATGCTCTGCACAGGCTCCGTCGGCACCAACGTCACCCATATGTGAGGACTAACTTCCTGCTTGTTCCTGGAGAAATACTTTTTTCTGAATATTTCAGTTTGCTTTCTGCTTGGGACTACTACTACTGGACATTTGTATAACGCTACAAGGCGTATGCAGCACTGCACAGACACATGTAAAAGACGGTCCCTGCTCCTCGGCACTTACAACACTACTGTTGTCGAGACAGACCACACAGTAGCTGTAGACATGGGATAAAGCTAGGGGGAATGGTAAGGACACACAAGGACATCAGGTGAGTCAAGATCCAAAAGCGGCAGCGAAGAGGTGAGTTTTCAGCCTGGATTTGAAAAGGGTCAGAGAAAACGCCTGACGAGTGACATACTGGCTTCTCTCAGTGCTGCACCAGCATACATACAAGTGATGACATCACTGAAAGTTGTTAAAGTCTGCCTCCACCTGCTGGCTGGGGAGTGGTCTAACAGGATGATCAGGAAAATTAAAAATCTAACGAAGAAATGCATATTAAGAGGTGGGGAAGGGGAGGGGAGTGTACCTTGCAGTTCACAATGGTGTCGTTAACAAATGCATTAGTAGTTAACACCACCGTTAATGTGCAACAGTTAACTGTATTCCATGTTGGCAGCTATGCCATAGCAGCAACTGGATAGCGTTAGCAGCACAGTTGCCATCCCCTTAGTGTCTGGAATGCTCCTGACATTTACATCAGAGGATTGAACTTAATGCATCTTAACTTTAACTGTTAACATACAATAGGTACAAAACCTTAACGCAAATTAGTAAATGGGCATCTAAATCATCTAGACTAATATTTTGGCCTTCTATGAATCCACATTATGAACATCAATCTCAGAGTTCCTTTCAACGAAAAGGGTCCTTTTGAATGCAGATCCCCCTGATCGTAACCCTGCCCTTGTTCTGATTAAGTGTAGTTACTCACCTGTAACAGGTGTTCTCCAAGGACAGCAGGAATCAGTCCTCGCATATGGGTGAAGTCGGCGCTGACGGAGCCCTCGTGCGGAGCAAATGCCCAGCTTTCAAAGAAAGCCTTTGGGATTGCATCACGCATGCGCGGTCCCCTTCCCGCCCAAGGGTGCCATCTTGCTCAGTCAAATGACATAGCTAAAAAGACGGCAAAAGGATAAAATTTAATCAAAGGACTGCAACTCTAGGGGAGGAGGGAGGGAGGGTTGTGAGGACTGATTCCTGCTGTCCCTGGAGAACACCCGTTACAGGTGAGTAACTACGCTTTCTCCAGGAACAAGCAGGAAATCAGTCCTCACATATGGGACTCCCTAGCTATAGGCTACCGAGAACCCATAGCTGAAAAATGGCTCCCTCTAGAAGAGCCGAGGCAGCTGTAAAGCACAGTTACTTACCTGTTAACAGGTGATCTCTGGGAACAGCAGGAATAAGTCTTCACATATGGGTACGTCGGTACCGACGGAGCCTGCGCGGGAACGCTTCCCAGCGTCCAATCAGAAAGCTTTTGGAAGCATCCCACCACGCCTGCATGCTGCCTTCCCGTCTTTCCCAACTGCCTCTCCTCAGTTAAGTTTTAAAGCTGAGACAAAGAGAGAGAGAGGAAAGGAAAGATAGATAGAGAGATACAACTCCTAGGGAAGGTGGGAGGGTTGTGAAGACTTATTCCTGCTGTTCCCAGAGATCACCTGTTACAGGTAAGTAACTGTGCTATCTCCAGGAACAAGCAGGAATGAGTCTTCACATATGGGGACTCCCAAGCTTAAGATGCCTGGAGTCCCAGCATGTTATGGATTGGAACATGCTACACCTCATATGGCCATGCATCCCAGGATGGTGGGAAGGAGTTGAAACAGAAAGGTGCTGTAAAAGACAGCTAACCTAACATAGGACTGCAGATAAGAAGTCCCTGTGTGGATGACAATTATCATCAAATATATTGAAAAAGAAATATTGCAATATGGACCTCCCCTAACAGGATTGTACAAAATAAGGAGGTTCATGGGATCTACTGTGGATCCAGTAGAGGAACCTCAAGGAGGACCTCACTGCAAAAGTAGAGGTAATAAACCTGTAGGAAAACATAATGGAGGTCAGGAATTCTGAAAGGTAAGAGGTAACCCCAGGGATAAACTGGGGTAGTACCAAAAACTGTAAGCCGTCAGCGGAAGGCTTTATAAAAAAAGCCCAAACTCTTTTGGCTACAGAGTGACTCACTGATAGGAGCAAAAAGAGGAAAAGGCTGACTGATTTGGACAAACAGGCCTAACCCTTGTGGGAAGAAGGAGTATGGAAAACCCTTATATCCCAAAAGAAAGGACAGATGCTCGAGGTGTTAGCCTCAGAATGACTGAAGATCTGCAATGTCTTTCCTAACTGATGTCAGGTAGGAAAGATACTGGAACATGGAGAGCTTCAGGGGTACCTAAAAACTACTTTTCTACCATACCCCTAAAAGTTAACTACCACTGGAGTAGTTGTGTGTGTAGCACCCCAAACATGCTGGAACAGTATGGTATGGGTAGAGCCCAACTGTCAGAATCATATAGAGACATATATATCTATATGAGCATAGACAGTGAGATAGATAAGTATGTAATACATATCTACCTATAATAAATATCTCGATAGATGTATATATCTAGATATATATATTTATTTATTTATTTTATTTATTTACTTCTCTTATATACCTCGCTATTAAAATCAGTGCGGTTTACAATTGAACAAAAAACATACTGCAATGTCACACGACAATTGAGTTTTTACTTTGAACATGGACGAGATAACCTGGAGGTAACAGGGGTAACTAATTACAGAGTAATTATTCATGGAGTATGGTGAGAAATTATACATATAGTATGGTGAGAAATTATACATATAGTATAGCTTGGTTTCAACATATTTATAAGAGGTTTAATCAATAAGATGTGTGATCAGTACTAATAATAAATAAGAGAGGGGATATGGTGGTAGAGCTAGTCATTTTCTTTATGGTGTTGGATTTTGGGTGGGGTGGAGTAGGGTGTAGGATGTGAGGATGGGTGGTTGTTTCTGGGATTGGATTCTGGGTAATGGATGAGGAAAAGGTGCTGTTTGAGGGCTTTTCTAAATGACAATAGGTCTGGGGTGGAACGGAGCTCAGTGGGGAGGGCATTCCAGGTCATGGGTGCAAATAGGGAGAAGGCTCTATTGGCAGTAGCCTTTTTGCACTTAGTTAGAATGTTGGGGATCTCTAGAGTGTTTGCTTGATTAGATCTCCTGATCCTGTTGAACGGCCGTCTTTGAATGAGTTTGCTGATGGGTGAGGTGATCTGGTTCCTTAGAGCTTTGAATGTTAGTACTAGGGACTTATACTGGATTCTAGCCTGAAGTGGAAGCCAGTGGAGATCCATCATGACTGGGGTTATATGTTTAGCTCTTGATGTACCTGCAAGTACCCTTGCTGCAGCATTCATTGCAAGGCGAAGAGGTCCTAGTGTTGACTGAGGGAGGCCATGAAGGATAATATTTGCAAAGTCTAGATGTGGGAGCACCAAGGCTTGGAAGATAGTTCGGTAGTCATTAAAGTCCAATAGGGGGCGCAGGTGACGTAGTATCCGGACCTTATGGTAAATTGCTTTTGTGATGTTCTTCACATGTGTAAACATGTCGAGTCGTTGGTCAAGCGTGATGCCGAGATAGCGGATAGTTGATTTTGCTATCAACTCAATATTGTTTACTTTTAATGTGAGGGTGGGGAGAACATCTGGTTCTTGGTGAGGAATAAGACATCTGTTTTACTATGGTTGATTCTTAAATTTTGTGTTGTAAGCCATTGTGATACAGCTTCGAAGCAGCTTGATATAGGTGAAAAGTCAGGTTGATCAATCAGGAATGGTGAGTAGATTAGGATGTCGTCTGCGTAGACTAGGCACTAGATGTTGAAGGAGCGGATTAGGGTACAAATTGGTTGCATATATATGTTGAACATTAATGCAGATAGGGATGATCCCTGAGGTACACCTTGATTGAGAGGGAATGGGTCAGAAGTCATGGGACCTGTTCTGACTTGTTGCCATCTGTTAGATACGTAGGACTTGCACCATGCTATAGCTGAGCCTTGTATTCCTTTCTCCATAAGACGGAGTATCAGAGTTTCATGGTTGACTGAATCAAAGGCTGCAGCAATATCCATGAAAATGAGGACAAATCCCTGGCGGATGTTATCAAGTCCTGTAACTAGATCATTGAAGAGAGTTGTGAGGATGGTGTCGACATCATGAGCTTCTCTGAAGCCATGTTCAGATGGATCCAGTGGAGCTACATCGTCAATATGTTGTTGGATTTGTCGTTGAACTACCTTTTCAATGATTTTGGCGAGTAGGGGGATGCTTGATATTGGGCGAAAGGATTCAACTTTGGAGGAATCAAGTTTGTTGTTTTTTAATAATGGGCGGATTGAAGTAAATTTCAGGCTTTGTGGGAAAGATCCTATGGAGAGGGATTGGTTTGTGATTCTGCTTATAGCGGGACTAAGTTCTTGGCGTAATTCTTTGATCCAACTAGCTGGACATGGGTCACTAGGGGCAGTGGTAAGATTAATGGATGTGATAATATCTTGTATTTCTTTATTGGATACTTCGCAAAATTTGAGTAGAGGGGTTTTACATGTAGTAGAGGAGATTGAGCAGGTTGATAACTTGTTGGCTTGGATTATCTTTGATTGTAGGTAGTTTGCATAATCTTGTAGGTGAGGCATAGTTGTTTGGGCGGGAGCTGGGTCACCTGTTAGGGACTTAACTATGCTGAACAGATCATGGGGTTTGTTAAGCGATCGCTTTAGAATATCTGCATGGTATTGTTTTCTTTTTTCCATCGTCATTGCTCGATGAGATTGTAGATAAGAGGTGTATGTACGTAGAGATTCAGGGGACCGGGCGTGGCGCCAGTGTCTCTCTAGTTTACGTAAGTGAAGGAGCGATGCTCTAAGGTCATTGGTGTACCATGGAGCATGTTCTCGCTTCTTGATGTTTATTCTTGTGGTTGGAAGGGAGGCAGCTGATTTAAGGGCGTGGTCCCAGTTGGAAACTAGTTTATCTGGGTCAGATAGTGTGATAATAAGGCGAGGTAAGATTTCCTCAAGGGCTTTATCCTTAACAAAAGGCTTAAAACGTGTAGATAGAGAGCTCGGTGGGGCTTGTGCCTTGATAGTGCTGTTACTCTGATGGATGGTGGGTATCTGAAATGTGATAAGATCATGATCAGACCAGGGTACTGAAGTTATTGATGTGGCGAAGTGGTGAGCTATATTTGTTGCTGCAAGAATGCTAGTCAGTGAAAAAAAAAACAGGATGGTTACGTGAAAAGCAGAGGATAATATCAGTCTGCAGGCAGCAAGTCCCGAGTCCTCCAGAACTCTGACATGGTAAATGGACAGAAGACGCATAGGAATGAGATACCATGTTGACCTACTTGAGGGGCAAAAAGGGTATCATGCGTTCTTTAGCTAAATATGCGCTGTCCATGAAGGATTAGGATACCATGAGGACGAGCTGCAAGGAAAAAAAAAAAGAGAGCATATTCCCGGTGGGAATCCAGAGGACCAAACGAGGAAATTGAACAACTCTTTAAGCTTTCACGTAAGAGAAGGCCCATGTCCTTTGCTTTAGAAAGGAGATAGTAGGATAGGAAGAACCCTTCCAGTCATGAGGGGCATGACTGAGGGAGCCTTTTCCAACCATCTAGGACAGCTGTTTGAGGAAATCCTAATGCTCTCTAGCAAGGGCCCATAGTGGAAAGCTTCTCTGTAGATTGCAGAGAGCATAATGCAGGAGAATTAGGAGATAGAACTGGCTGCTGGAAAAGCCAGTAGCTAGGTCGACTATGCTGCCAAACCCAAGGGAATTGGAGATGGCAAGAATAGAAAACAATCAGAGAAGCCTGTAGTGATAAGATTTGCCAAGAAAGATGAATCCACTGTCTTGGAGTCACTACTGAGGCCAGAAAGAATATAGTGGAGGACAACTCTGGATGTTTGTGGGGAAGAACCAGTGGTCCAATCACTAGGACTCCTGCATGGGCAGCTGCTAGTAAGACATCAGAAAGAATCTTTCTGTTAAAAAACAGAAAGAACAGACAGAACAGGAATAAGAAAACTCTGGACCTGCCTGAAAGCTGCCCCAAAGCAAAAAAGAAGAAGGAGTTAACTCAGAGAGGAAAACTCCACACTGGAATAGTGACAAAACTAAAAGGGCTGAAGAGAAGCCCTCCAGTGTAATAGTACCACTCTTACAGGGGAAATGCTTGATAAGAGGGTAGAGAAGATGGAGCTGAATGGAGACTTACAATATGGTAAGTCTGTAGAAGGAAAAAATTCATGCTGGTACAGAAAAACTATTTGATAGTTGTTAAACCTCTTTCCCTAGCAGGAAGAAGAGGAGAAGCTGTGACCTATAGGCATGAACATCCTAAAAGCTCGTATAACAGAGAAAAATGGATGTCTTGTGAAAAGAGATCCATGCCTAGAGTTTAGAATGAAGCAGTGAAAGGCTTCTACTGACAAGAAGCCAACTGCAGGTTCTAAACCCCAAGAGACACAAAAATATGTGATTAATCAGAAACCCTGCAGATGCTGGGTTTGGTGAGCCTGGTAAGAGTTTGGATTCTTCAGACCAGGGCGATGTTTCCCTTGTTTGGGAACATCTGTGTGATGGGCAGAAGATGAATAAAACCTTCTCCCCCTAAGGGAAGAAAGTTTGGTAGGACATTTCCTACCTACTGGGAAAGAAGAGGGTGTAGAACAGCCCTTAGAAACAGGTAAGTCAGTGAACCACTGAGTAACCTGACGTAAAGACTCCTTACTGAAGAGATTTTCTCCAGTGCAAGGAGTATTACCCAGTCTTTGTTGTGCCCATTTGTCTAAGTCTAAAGCTTGGAGCCAGGCTCTATGTCATGCCCCTATAGCTATAGCAGAAGTCCTGCTAACAGACTCAAATGAGTCTAGGGAAGCACGAGTAAGAAACCAAGAGATATTTTGAATATGACTAAGCAGTGAGGAATAGTCTGCAGTCTTGGGTTCTGAAAGAAAGGGAGTCAAAAGATGCAATTTCTTTGTGACCTCCTCAAGAGATAGACTCATATAAAAAATATATGAGAGAATTCTTGCTGAAAGCATGGATGTCTGGAAGGTTTGACGTCCAAAGGCATCTAGTGTCTTAGACTCACGACCTGGCGGATAAGAAGAGTGCTTTTTCTTACTCTTCACCCGCCTCATTGCTGATTCCACTACAATGGAATGATGAGGAAGTTGAGTCTTTTGAAACCCTGGAGAGGGGGGCACCTGATATAGGAGATCAGTTGCTCTGGAAGGTGGGGGTACCCTTAAAGGTGCTTCCCACATTCGTAGAAGAAGATCCTGCAAGGAATGATGCGAAGGAAGCATTATGTTTTCCTTTGCTTCGGTAGAAACAGAGCCTTGTGCAGGATCATGTCCAGGGATAGAGATGGCAAGTGATCTTGCCATATCCCAGAGGAAACTCTGAAAAGAAGGATCTCCAAAGAGAACCTCCCTTGGACAGGTTAGATCTGAGGAACTAGCCTGGCACCGAAGGATGTATCTGCACGGTGCAATATGGGATCCTTAACGGATGGACACTGGTTCTGGAGGTCAGGACCAGCGACAGTCAGTAGCACATCGTCCATGCCAGGTATCGTCTCCAAACTTGGTATAGAAGGGAGCGATCCTGTTAAAAGAAGCATGGAAGGAGCTGGCCACGATGCTACAGTGGAGACCGGTACCGATACCGGTACCAATGTCGGAACCGAACCAGACACAGACATCGGAACAGCCACCGGTGACAGCTCAATTGGTACCGAGGTAACCGAAAACTTTCGGCCGTCACCCTCGGCACCGAGCCTCCGGTATCGACAGGTCAAGGTATCAAGGCGTGTCGAAACCGCGTCTTCCAGACTAGAGATCGATTCCAAACTCGGCATTGAGGATAATGTAGACATCGGTACCGACTTCGGTACCGTGTCTGATACCGATGGATGAAACCCAGCCGGTGGCAATCCAAACGGCATCGGAGGAACCGAGAGTTGTGGATCCGAACCATCAGAACCGAGCCTTCGGTACCGACGGGAGCCGGTACCAAGGCGAGTCGGTACCCAGTCCTCCAAACTGGAGATCGATTCCAGACTCGGCATCGAAGGAAGCGAGTTTATCGATGCATGTCTGGAGGGTACCGACGTCGGAGGCAGTATCGGTGCCGGTACCGATACTGGAATGTCAGTCTGGAATGTATGCACCGGTCCCGTAGGTACCGAGGACGCCAGATGACGATCCCTGGTGAGGAGTGTTTCCAACACCAGTGCCGATGCATCGGTACCGCTCGAAGCGGATGCCACCAGCGGACACGGCTCAGGAATGTTCTGTGGGGGGTGAACCCCAGGAACAACCTGAAACCCCACATAGGCTTTGGAGGCTGAAGACTCCCGCCGGGGTTTTGAAGCCAATGGGCCCTCGAGGGCAAGGCCGGAGCCGTCTACATGCTGTGCATGAGACCTACCACTCGAGGGTTGGCTAGTCTTAACAGACTGTTTGTGGGTTACCTGATCCTGTGTAGAAGAAGAAATGGTCGGTGCCCTGAAGTTGGAAGGGAACCCCATATCGAGGGAAACTCGATGTTGAAAACTTCTTCTCACAATACTGTTGCCCGGGCTCCGGAGGAAAAAGGTCAGGACCCAAACAGCTTAGACACCAATTATAGGAGTCTAAAAATAAAGTTGTACCGCCACAGTTTGAACATTTCTTGGAGAAAGTGGCTGGCGGTTCCATGAAGGACTTGGAGAGGCCTGGAAGGCCTGAAAAACCGTAAGACACTGAGAAGAAAAAATATTCCCTGAAAGGAAAAAATTTTACAAGAAAAGAGAAAGAAACACCGGCGGTACCGGTGGCGTCGGGGAGACAGCCGCTACCACAAGAAAACTAAAGGATAAAAAGAAGAATTTTCTGCGGTGACAGGAGGACGTCCTGCCGGCTCCACGGAAAAATGAAAACTGAGGAGAGGCAGTTGGGAAAGGTGGGAAGGCAGCACGCAGGCGTGGTGGGATGCTTCCAAAAGCTTTCTGATTGGATGTTGGGAAGCGTTCCCGCGCAGGCTCCGTCGGTACCGACGTACCCATATGTGAAGACTCATTCCTGCTTGTTCCTGAAGATTAGGAATTCCATCGAAAACGCAACCCCCCCCCCCCCCCCCCGGCAGCCTGACACCAAAGGGTCGGAGTTGCCTAAATCTCAAATAGGTTACGGAGTACCGCCTGGCCGAAAACACTGTCCCATCGGGACTCCCTGTCCAAGCAGTAATGGGCTGCAAAGGTCTGGCCCGAAGACCAGGTGGCGGCCCGGCAAATGGCTGCCAGTGGAACAGAGCGGAAGTGAGCCACTGATGCGGCCTTAGCCCTGACATGGTGGGCCGTGACTCAACCCTGCAACGGAAGGTTGGCCGCCCTGTACGCCCAGGCAATGCAGTCTGCCACCCAGGTGGACAACGTGCGCTTGGAGACAGGTAGACCCAGCTTATTGGGGTCATAAGAGACGAAGAGCTGAGTAACCCTTCGATGTCCCCACGTACGCTCCAGGTAGAAGGCTAACGCTCTTTTACAATCCAGGGAATGCAGGACCGCCTCTGCCCGGCTGGCATGCGGCCTGGGAAAGAAGGTTGGAAGAACCACCTCTTGATTGAGGTGGAACGAAGAGACCACTTTCGGAAGGAACTTGGGGTGGGTGCGAAGGACCACCCTGTTCCTATAAAACCGTGTGTACGGTCTATCAGAAACAAGAGCTTGTAGTTCACTGACACGTATGGCAGATGTGAGTGCCACCAGGAAGAGCACCTTCCAGGAGAGGAAGCGCAGATGGCACTTGGACATCGGCTCAAAAGGTGGGCGAGTAAGCTGCTCCAAGACCACATTCAACTCCCACTCAGTTGCCAGAGGACGAACTGGGGGTTTTAGTAGAAGTAGCCCTCTGAGGAATCTGGACACCAAGGGGTGAGCCAAAAGAGTTTGTCCCTCCACTGGAGAGTGTTGTGCTGATAAAGCACTCAGGTGAACCCTGACAGAGTTAGACTTGAGGCTTAACTCAGAGAGGTGAAGTAAGTACTGCAACACCACTGGTACAAGGCAAGAAAAAGGATTTTCGTTGTGCTGGGTACACCACACCTCAAACCTACGCCACTTGAAGACATAGGATTTCCTAGTTGACTGCCTCCTTGAGGCCAGTAACACTTCTTCTACATTCCTAGGTAGAAGAGGAGCTAGCACTACCCTTTCAGCAGCCATGCCATCAGGTTGAGGGACCTGAGGTTGGGATGCAAGAGAGAACCCTGCTCCTGAGACAGGAGATCGGGCTGCGTCCCAAGTGGGAGTGGCGCTTCCACTGCCAGCTGAAGGAGAAGCAGAAACCAAGGCTGCCTCGGCTATCTGGGGGCTACCAGAATAATCGAGGCCTTGTCCCAAAGGATTCTGAACAGAGTTCGGGTCACCAGAGGCGTGGGAGGAAACGCATACAGGAGGCCCTCTGACCAGGAGATCAGAAAAGTATCTGCAGCCACCCTCCGAGGATGTGGCTGTCTGGAGCAAAACTTGGGCAACTGGTGATTCTTCGGGCTGGCAAAGAGATCTATGGATAGATGCCCCCAGTGGTGGAAAACCTGCTGGGCCACTTCCGGATTCAGTTGCCATTCGTGAGGTTGGAGAATCCTGCTTAGTTTGTCTGCTAGGAAGTTCTCCTGACTGGGCAGGTAAACTGCTTTGAGAGACATACCCTGCCTGATTGAGAGGTCCAGTGTCTCCTGACATAGGATACGAGACCCTGTGCCTCCCCTGCTTGTTCACGTAGAACATTGCTACCTGGTTGTCTGTCTGCACCAAGACAGATTGATGTGCAAGGGCATGACGGAAGGTTTGAAGAACGATGCAGCTCTAAGAGGTTGATTTGGTGTGTAATCTCCTGAGGAGACCACAGCCCGAGTGCATGATCCCTGGCAATGGGCTCCCCAGTCCAACAAGGAGGCATCTGTCATTAGCACTCTTGTGTACGAGGGCAGGTTGGGTGGCTGAGGCCACCACTGCAACAACGTCACCAGTCATTTGTACACTGTTATCCTGTCTCGGAGGCTGCCGGTGGCTTGTGCCTATTGATCCCTGAGGCACCACTGAGCTGTTCTCATGTGGAGATGGGCATTTGGGGTCACATGTACCGTGGAGGCCATGTGGCCCAGGAGGTGTAGGAAGTGTCTCGCTGAGATCTGAGACTTGCGTCTGACCTGGTGTACCAGCACCAGCAGCCTCTGTGCCCTGTCTTCCGTCAGGCAAGTCCTCGCCTGAAGGGTATCTAGCCTTGCTCCTATGAATTCTTAAGTTTTGAGTGGGGAGCAAAAGTAGACTTTGCGTGGTTTATGACGAAGCCTAGATGTTGCAGCAGGTTGATGGTGCGAGAAGTGGCCTGTTGGGCCTCCTGAGGCAACTGGCCCCTGATGAGCCAGTCGTCCATGTAAGGGAAGATAAAAATCCCTTGGTTTCTGAGTTAGGCCGCCACCACGGCCAGGCATTTGGTAAACAATCTGGGGAGCAGAGGCTAGGCCAAAGGGGAGTACTCTGTACTGAAAATGGTTTCCTCCCATTACAAATCTCAGATATTGTCTGTGGTCTGGATGTATGAGGATGTGCGTATAGGTATCCTTCAGGTCTAAGGAGCATAGCCAATCTCCCTGGTGGAGGCAAGGCAGCAATATTCCAAGGGAAAGCATCTTGAACATTTCCCTCACCAGGAACTTATGTTTCACAGGTCAAGGATAGACCTTAGGCCTCCAGTTCTCTTTGGTATCAGAAAATACCTGGAGTAGAAGCCCTTTCCCTGCAGGTGGTGGGGTACCGGTTCCACTGCCTGATCATCTAGAAGATCTGCTTACTCCTGAAAGAGGAGGTCCCTGTGAAGAGGGGGTCTGAGAGGCTCTCCTGGAAAGAAGGAGGGAGGTACCTGGCTGAAGTGAAGCAAATAGCCCCTTTGGACTATTTATAGGACCCAGGTATCCGTGGTGATAGCTGGCCACCTGTGGGTATACAGGGTCAGCCTTCCTCCTGTGCAAGGACTCACCAGTGGTGGGAGAGAGACTATGCTTTGGGAGTCAAAAACCCCCTCCCGGCTGGGTCTGAGCAGGGGCCTGGGGGTCTTCTACTTACGTGGGCCATGCCCCTGTCCCTTGGCCTGCTGCCCCTGTTGGGGAGCTGGGGTGGCCTGGTAAGTGGGGTAGTTGTGGTAAGCATCACCCTTCCTCAGGAAGAGACTTTTTACCCGAGCCCTTCTTCTTAGAAGGGGCAGAAGTCTTCTTGGAGAGCCTTGTCCGGGTCAAGTACTCGGACTCGATCTCCGCAGCCTTCTCAGTCATGGGTCTGCCAAAGAGGTCGTCACCTCGGCAAGGGACATCGACTAACTTGTCCTGAACCCATGACTCCAGATCCGACGACATTAGCCAGGCCTGGCGGCGTGCACCGATGTCGGCCGCAGCTACTCGGGCCGAAGCCTCGAAGCCGTCATAGACTGCTCTAGACAAACTTCGAGCACTCCTGAATCCCAGTGGACAAGGCCTTGAAGCGCTGCAAAGGTGCCTCGGAGAGTCCAGGTGAGAATCCAGCAATCTCCTTTGCCAGGTCCCTCAAGTACATGCCCATGTATAGCTGGTAAGTCTGGACCCGGCATGACAGCATCGAGCCCTGGAAGCACTTTCTGCTGAGGGCATCCAGGTTCCGGGCCTCCTGGCCAGGAGGCACCGAGGAGTGCGTTTTTGGCTCTTGAGCCTGTGCATGGCCGATTCCACAACTATGGAGTTGTGCAGCAGCTGTGCTTTTTGGAACCCAGGGCTCTTGCAGACTCGATAGATGGAAATCTACCCGCTTGCTGAGAACCGGCATCGAGGCTGGTGACTCCCACATGCGGAGCATCAGCCGTTCCAGCATCGCAGGAACTGGAATAGTAAGGGCTTCCCGAGGGGGAAAGTCATACTGAAGGGCTTGGAGCTCCTCAGCTCGAGGCTCCTCCTCGGCGTCTGCCGGGAATGCCAAAGCCTTGGCCATGTCCCTGACGAAGACCGAGAACCGGGTATCCTCCACAAGGGACCTTCTCCAAGGCTCGGAACCTGGTGAGTCCGATGGGACATACCGGGTCCGATGGGTGTACGGGGACTCCTCATCTTCCATCTCCCATGCCGACTCCTCCGAGGAGGAATTGAGCGGCTCTGGCCACGAGGGCTTCGGTCCCAACCGCCCCAACGCCAAGGGCACTGGTGTCAACGACTCGGCCGAGGCTCGACTCGAGTCCGAAGAGTCTTGAGGATCGACTCGGACTCTGGGGTCGACTTGGGACGTCGAGGTCCCGGTGGTCGGGGCGGATGGACCTGTGAAACTTGCCATCAGCACCCGCTGCTGCTCTATGAAGGCAGACATGCTGCACTCCAGGGCCACCATCCTGAGACCGAGCTCAGAAGGCTTTGCAGCCTCCAGCTCCTCCCGGAGGAGAGTCTACGAGGACAACAGCACTCTCTGTGCGAGGCAGCTTTGCAGGCCGCTCCGACTCAGAGGACCCGGGGCGGTGGTCAGGACTCCGTGATCTGGTCCTCGAGGGCCCAGGTCGATCAGAGGCGCCCTCACGAGTTTTTTTTCTTCCTCCGGTGTTCCCACGAGCGAGACCCCCACTCAGAAGACCCGAGACGTCGAGGCCTCTGAAGAGGTCTGGACCCGGGGGGATGCGGACTCAGAGAAACTCCTTTCACGCTGCTGATGCCTACTTCTAAGTGCCTTGGAGGACATCTTCCCACACGGGACACAGACCTTCGGGTTATGGTCGTGCCCGAGGCAGCGGAGACAGCAGTCGTGTGTGTCGGTGAGGGACATTAAGTTTTTACACCGATCACACTTATTAAACCCGCTGGCAGCCATCAGAGGAAAAAGGGCCCCTGCAAGCAATGTTCCCTCTAATTTTCTGTAGGCTGTGTGTGCATAAAGTATCAGCTGTGTGCAGCTTTTGAAGGAAGGTTAAATTTTTGTGCGCCACATAACGACACTCAGAGTTATATACTTTAAAATTTGACTACACGTCAGAATACAGTATGTACACCACATTGATTTTAATCAAATTAAATGAAAATAGACGATTACTAAATGAAGCGGGAAATTTCTAGTAATTACAATCATAACTTTTAAATTTTAAGACGTCTGTGTTGTTTTCTATCAGAATCAGAGCCATAATTTTTGTGCGCTCTGTTGTAAAGTATGTGCGCTCGCTCGGCGAGGTGTGTGCGCGCGCACACGCGCACAGCTTAGAGGGAACAGTGCCTGCAAGGTCGAATGACTGGGCTGCCAGTGAACAGTGAAAAAAGCGCGAACGCTAGTCACTAAGGACAAAAACCGAAAAACTGGACCGGACTCGATACTGGTGTATTGAGCCGAAGGCGGGAAGGGGAACTGATGTCGAACCGGTAAAAAAAAAAGAAAAGTAATTTCTCACTTTTAAACACTTTTTTTCTCGGGGACACTGGGACAATGTCCGTTGGGCTCCGTAGAAAAAAGGAGACTGCGCAAGATGGCACCCTTGGGCGCGAAGGGGACTGCGCATGCATGCTGCAATCCCAAAGGCTTTCTTTGAAAGCTGGGGATTTGCTCCACACGAGGGCTCCGTCGGCGCCGACATCACCCATATGTGAGGACTGACTTCCTGCTTGTTCCTGGAGAATATGAATAACCTCCGCAGTCACAGTGGTATCATTAAATGTTTTGTCTCTTCTTTCCTTTTGGTATACTAGAACCAGGGAAGGAAACAGTACCAGTAAATTGATTTCCTTTTACTCCGTTGTTCACGATCCTCTGTGTCCTTACTGCATGAATCCTTGAATTCCACTGGGAGGCTGTTCCATAAATCTGTCATCCTTATTAATATAAGAAAATGTGGTCTTTCCAGCTGATTCTGCAGATATGACTAGATTGTAAACTCTGATGAGCAGGGAATGCCTCTTACACGTCTATGTACAGCGCTGCACATGCCTTGTAGTGCTTTACAAATGATCAGTAGTAGTAGTAGTGAATACTGTATCTGAAGGAATGATTATGTGTGGGGAGGTAAGTGATTGTGAAGGCAACAATTAAGTTTACATAAATACCAAGGGGCCAATATTCAGAGCACCGGTTATTTAAACTCCAGTAACTCAGGACAGCTTTTTCAGTGGCCCAAGCTATCTAGGTAATTTATCTGGATAGCGGCTGAAAATCACCATTATTCAGATAAAAGGTAGTTACTCACCTGTACAGGTGTTCTCTGTGGACAGCAGTAAAGAGTCCTCATGTATGGGTGACATCATCCGAAGGAGCCTGCATGAAAACGCTCCCCAGCAACCAAATGAAGTTTTTGGGAGTTTTTTCTGTACATGCGTGGGTCACCTTTCTCAATCTGATACTTTAGCTATAGTAGACTACAACTCTCAGAGGAAGTGGGAGGGTTGTGAGAACTTTTTCCTGCTGTCCATAGAGAACACTTGTTACAAATGAGTAACTACCTTTTCTCTGTGGGCAAGCAGGAAATGAGTCCTCATGTATGGGACCCTTAGCTACAGGCAACTTAAAGAAAAGAATGCAAGTTTCGCCCAACAGGGGCAATTAAGTCTGTCTTTTTGTGGGCAACAAGCCTTTTGTATATACATACACACACAAGAGCTTTTTTTTTGGTAGCCTGAACAGAAAAGAATAGGCCTAGGGGGATGGAGTTAGATTCTAATCCCCAATAGATTATGTAGTACTTATTAGCTGAAGTTGCTGTCGCATTGGGAATTCCCTTTCAGACAGTAGTGAGATGTGAATGTGTGGACTGAAGACCATGTTGCAGTTTTGCAAATCTTTTCCTTGGAGACTGAGCGCCACTGATCGCCGACACAGCCATGGCTCCAACATTGTGAGCTGTGACATGACTATCGAGGCTCAGGCCTGCCTGGCATAAGTGAAAGAGATGCAGTCTACTAGCCAAATTGAAAGAGAGCATTTGGAGACAGCAGCCTCTAGCTTATTGGGGTCAAAAGAAACAAAAAGCTGGATGGACTTTCTATGGACATTTGCCTATTCCAAGTGGAAGGCTAAGATTTGCTTGCAGTCCAACATGTGTAGCGCAGTTTCCCCTTTGTGAGCATGTGGTTTTGGGAAAAATGTTTGTAGGACAACTGATTAAGATGGAAATCAGACACCACTTTTGGTATGGAGGACCACTCTATTATAATGGAATTTAATATAAGGTGAATGAACTGTAAGAGCCTGAAGTGACCGCCACCAAAAAAAACCTCAGAGGGCAGGAGATTTAATCAGCTGCACAAGAACCACAGTGAGGTTCCAAGACACTGCGGGAGGTTTGTAGGGAGGCTTCAAGAAAAGCAATCCCCACATACAACGAACAACTAAAGGCTGTACAGAGATAGGTCTTCTCTCTACATCTCTATAAGTTCCAATTCCACTGAGGTGAACCCTAACGGAGTTGGACTTTCCAGATTAAGAAGTGTAGAAGATATTCAAGTTGTTTCTGTGTGGGATAGGCAAAGGGATCTAGGGAATGGTCCTCACACCAGACAGCAAACCTCATCCCTGAAGGGCTTACAATTTAAGTTCTTACTGAGGCAATGGAGATTTAATTGGCTTGTCCAAGGCCATAAGCAATGCCAGTAGGATTTGAACTCTGGTCTTTTTGATTACCAGGCCACTGCTCCAACCAATCTACTTGCCAGAGCCAAAACTTTTACCTCAGTATGTTCACTGGTTCACAGGTAAAAATGCTCAATACACTATTAGAATATTAATTTCAGGAACAGCTTCTCTCAGAAGACTATTCACAGAGGGGGAATCCATCATTACACAGATCATATCCTTGGGTAGAACTATATCTATACACCTGAAAACATGCCTGTGATGTGAAGAAATTACCCTAGAGAGCCTGGATGGTGGTCTATTTTTCTTTTAAGAAAAACCTTGAGTTGTTTCAAATTATTGACAATATTGTTCTGACTAGAGAGAACTCCTTGCTTACTTGCGAGAACATGAGGCTCTTTTGCTTCCAGCTGCTGCAGACATGTGGACTTCAGGGGCAGAAATACTTCCCGTACTGCTTGATGAGCTGAAATCGGCTTCGCTCCCTGAGAAGTACACACAGAGATTAGATCAGCAAAACTAACAGCACAGAAATGTACATGTTACAAATACAACAATATGTCATGGTTATCATCTTTATACCCAACAAATAGAATGACCTAAACATATTTAATATGTAAAATAATTCAAAACACATGCCACACAATTTCAGAAACTCTGCCACTAAATTTTCTATTTCTTGCAACAATCAACCCTTGACCAGCTGTAGGAAACTGGAGGTTGTGATGCATGGTATTCTTAGAAAGCTGCTATACTTAGACAGCATCCACACTGCGCATTCTGTGGGCTGTGAAGTGTTAAAACTTGGAGAAGTAAAGAAGCATTCATTCATGTTAAATCAGTAATGAGATTGTTTCATACTAAGCCACACTGTTTTAGTTTTATGATTAGATTATCTGTCTTGAGTTGTGGCCTATCAACATAAAATAGTAAGTTCAAAGCATACATGTGCAGTGTGACACAATGGCACATTTCCCTCATTTGCAGACTCAGTCATGTGAAGGATACACTTGTGAGTGCCATGGGGACTGTTAAGGAGCTGCATATACTTGTGTGTGTATGTGTCATGGGGAGTGTTGGGGGCTGTGTTTGTGCATCGTAGGAAGTGTCGGGAATTGTGTGTGTGTGTCATGGGAAGTGTTGGGATGTGAATGTCATGGGGAGTTTTGGGGGGTGCGTGCATGCACATCTGTCATGAAGAGGGCTGGGGAGGGTGTCATGGGGAATATTGGGTGATATGTGTATGTGTGTGTGTCTGCGTGTGATGTGTCAGAGGTGTGTGTGTGTGTGTGTGATGGGTGCGTGCATGCACATGTGTATCGGGATGCATGTATGCATATATGTTGGTGATTCTGTGCATCCGGGACTATGTGTGCATGTGTGTGTTAGTGTATGTGGTGGAACGGGGATACCTGTGTGTGCATCTGCATGTTGAAGGATGGGTGCATGTCAGACAAGGGTGTCTTCATTTTCCCCTGCCCCTACTCCTTGTCCCTCCCACCCACTTGCACTATTCCACATTCCTATCCTACACTGCTGTCTCTTCCACTCTTCCCTCCACTTACCCATGCGCTCTCCCTCCCTTGCTACCCAACTTTGCACTCTGACCTTGCACTTCCTCCCTTAATGCACTCATCCTCTCTTCTCATTCTTTCCCCAAACCCTGTCCCTTCTTTTATGCTCCACTTCTAGCACAACCCCTTCCCTTATGTCTAGCCCATTTCTATCATTCTAACTCCACCCTTCTCATAAGGCTCACCCCTTCCCTTAGGCTCCCCTCACTCACCCCCACCCCTTATTTCAGCCACCCTCCTTTATTACTGGCCGGTGGGACCCAGGGTCTACTGCCAGCCTCTTCAGGCCACAACACCAGCTCTTCATGCTGGCAGGACTGGGACTTCTATCAGCTCTTCATCCACCTGGGGACCATACATATGTTTGTTAGTGCATCTGTAACCCAAAATTGTGCCAGCTTGAATCTCAACAGGTGCTACGCTGAAACAAAATGTGCTTAACTCCTCCTCTTATAGCACTACTGTATTTATGCAGTGTTGTACAATGGTGGTAAGTATTCATGTCCCAAAGAGCTTACAATTTATGTGGGTATCTGAAGCAATGGGAGATAAAGTGACTTGCTCAAGGTCCCATGGAGTGTCAGTGACAGAAACAGGAACTGAATCTAGTTTCTCTGGCACTCAGCTCTCTGCTCTAACCACTAAGCACAAAGGATACAAAATACAAATTCAGATTATTGCCACAAAAGTAATACAATACCACATAAATAAAAATGCAGAAAACAAAATGTAATTGCTGCTATTAACAAAAATCCACCACAAAATTGCTCGTCAGCATTGTGGAGTAGTTTGCCCCCTGCTCTTCAGTCTTCAGTGTAACAGGTAAGTGCTGAACTTGGTTTACTTACCTTGATTTTGGAATTGGACTGGATTTACCTTTTCTATGAAACCCTTGAGCAAAGAAGAAAGAATTTTTAAGGAGTAAGGAAACAAGAAAAGACACTTTTTAGTAAAACTGAAAATTGCAAAAGGACTTTAAAAATGTTGTGGTAACCTTGGGAGCAGTGATGAAAGGAGCGGAGCACGTAGCGATTTCTGTGCCCAGAGTATTTTGAGCTTTCTTAGTTTTTATATATATATATATATCCCCCCTTTTTGGTATATGGGGTTATTTTTGTTTTTTTATTTTGTGGTGGATTTTTGTTAATAGCAATGATTAAATTTAGTTTTCTGCATGTTTGTTTTTCTGGTCTAACCACTAGGCCGCATTCTCTTCTTCAAATATAGTGATCAGAAGCGAATGCAGTGATTACCTAAAGAGAGACATACTGTCAGCTACAATAACCTATGGGACAATTGGCAAATATATCAGGCTATGATCACAGTTAAGGACTGCAAGGGTCATCTAAGGTGCTTGTTTACAAAGCCGCAGTAGCGGCTTCCGCTCCATATCGGAGCCGCGGCCCCATTGAAGCTACTGCGGCTTTGTAAACAAGCCCCTAAGTCTGCCTGATCCTATAAGACCACAGATCTTAGCTGACCTTTGGTTGTCCCTTCAATTCTTCACAAGTATCCTTTGTGCTTATTCCATGCTTTCTTGGAATTCTGTCTCATCAGGACCGTACCAAGCTAACAATGCACCCCCGTGTGACTAGTGAACTTGGTGCCCCCCACCCACTCACCCAACTGCATGCAGGAACTTGCTTTTATCAGGTTTCCTGGAATCCCAGTGATGATATCGGTGTCCCTTCTGTACTTGTGCCCTGTGCGGACACTGCTTGCAAAGCACTTGGTACAACCCTGTCTGTCACTATGTTTTATGGAAGCTAATATTTACAGATTTATCGGGCTGCCATGAGTTTTTCACAAATTTGTTCTGCTGAGTTCATCCATTTTTTTCTGAATCAAAATAAGACAATTGGGGAAGATGTATCAAAGTTTTACTCTAGTGTAATGAAAATGTCACATCTTTATTCTACCCAATCAGAATGTGCGTGCTTTTGAGAGGAATGATGAGAGTCAGCAAGAATGTAGGGCATTAGAGATTTCAACTTCTGCCACAGTCTGTCAGCTATGGTATAATGTGAATGGAGGAAGGGGAAATGGAGGGGGCGTTAACACATGCTTGAGGAGGTGAGGCAAAGGAAATAAATGCTGCACCACAAAAGGTGGAGAAAAGCAAGAGGATGAATACTAGGGAAAAGAAGGGAGAGGCAGAAGAAATAGGTGCTAGAAAAAGGGGGAAAACAGGAGGGAGAATCCTGGGGGAAGGAGGGGCAGGAAGAGGAAATGGGTGCTGGAAAAGGGGAGGACAGAAGTGAGAATACTAGGGTTAAAGGGGGGACATGGACTTTAATTTAGCTCACACCTTTTTCAGAGTTTAAGGCAAGATTATGAAACCCTTGACCTAGGCATAGAGAAATGGAACTCCATAATATCAACTGCAGCATCAGCCCCTACAAGTATAAAAGCACAAACACGCACGAGACCCAATACCCCCCGGTACTCAACTGATATTAGAGATGCAAAACGCACCCTCCGAAAACTGGAGAGAAAATGGAGGAGAAACAAGTCACAAGACTCCCTAATTCAATACAGAGACAAGCAAATGGAATACAACAACTGCGACGCTCCTGCCTGCGCCCTGGAGCCAACAGGCAGGAGTGGCCTTATTGTCCCTTAGGAGTAGAGGTAAACTGTTCCCTAGGGATGATGGGAATTGTAGTTCACTCTCTTTTCTCTCGGGAATGAAGTGTAGTTACGACAAAGATGGTAAGGCTTGCAAGAAATATTTATTTGTATTGGGGATGTTTCTCCAGCGCATCAAAATTCAAATACATAAACGTAAAGGGTGCACTTTTAACACAAACAGAAGTAATCAGGAACTTAGGACAACTGAAATAGAATTAGCTTTTAACTTCAGCTTTTCATCTATAGAGGAGCTTAACTCAGCTCTGCCTCGAGTGGTAGCTTATGAACATTGCAGCCTCATAATACCAGCTGTTCTTCTCACAGCGTGGGTTCAGAACTCAGGTGCAGATAATTAACTCTTCACGGCACAGGCAGCAGAAACAGCAACGTTTGTATTCCTTTCATACAACACTTGCCAAGCTTCTTTTATATTACTCTTCTTTACAACATATAGAGCAGTCCATGCTACAAGGGTCAGTGCTTACGGTAGGTAAATCATTTTCTACCTGCATCAAATCCTCTGACTTAACAGAACTACTATCTTCATTAAGCTTCTGCTGTTTTCCTGCTTTCAGTTCTAGAAACTGCTTAAATTCTTGGAAGAGCAATTCAGCCTGCTTATTATCAGATTGGCAGTTGTCAGCAAATACTATGCCCTTCTCCCTGTCACTAACTGTTCCCACTGCAGCACTCGGCCTAAACAGTTCAGGGCAATGAACAGGTTCCTTCAAGAAAGCCCTAAAAATAGGAAGTTGTGCTTTACCTTCTCTATCTTGGCTTGTATCAGAACTGCCTTCTTTCTGCCAGGCTCCTCTCCTCTTTAGTAGCTTAGAAGCTTTCCAGGTGTGGGTTTTTCTGGGCTTTCCAGGTCCAGGCTCTATCCTATGGAATGAGTTTCCTTCAGCATGTGCCTGCCTTTGAGGCTTTCTACTCCAGGGTTCTGGCTTCTCCCAGGATTCTAAAACATGGCTCCATCCATTCCTCACAGGACTCCTCTTAACAGCACGCTTAGAACTCCTTGCAGAACCTTTCCAAACACTCTCAAATCTTCCAGACTCACTCGTACAGCCAAACTGCTTCCTGGTCTCAGACCCACTCTTCCAGCCAAACTGCTTCCTTGGCTCGGACCCACTCTCCAACGTACTCTTAGAGCCACTCTCCCACCTAGTCTGCTTAGCAGCCTTGTTCAAAGCTTTAAAAAGGGTTTCTTTTCCCGGCACACCTTGTCCAACCCCTGGGTGTGCCCAATCAGCATTGCCTAACTCCTCCCCTGGGCTGGTGTCTGTTCTCAGCTCCAGCAGAGCATTGTGTTTTTTCCCTTCTAGGATTGAAAATTCTGTGTAAATCCTTTCACTTTTCAGGATTTTCTTCTATCTCCATCTCCTCTGGAGGGCATTCTTTATCACACAACCTAATAAATGAACGTAAACAGCAACACCATACCAACCTAATCATGAATTCTGTCAACAAACCAAGAGAACTATTTAGAATTGTCCAAACACTAAGGACACTACAAAGCATGATACCCACCATCTTAACCTGCAGGAATATGCAGGCTACATAAAATCGAAAAACACCCTGACATGCTCCATTGCACCGCAAACAGATGACCACGAAACGACAGAGGAGCATCAAACCTGGGAAGACTTCAGCATACCATCAAAACAACAAATTGAGGACATAATGAGTGGCCTCAACACAACAGCCTCACCATCAGACCCATGCCCAGTAGTTTGAATCAAAGCCACTAAAACCCAGCTCTCCCATCACATTCACAAAATCGTCAAAGAATCACTCCAACAATGATACATGCCACAAACTCTGAAGCACGCCATGGTAAGACTGATACTTAAAGGCAACAACCTCAGCCTCTCTGAACCAAAATCATACCGTCCTATCTCCAGTCTACCTTTCCTTGCAAAAATCATTGAAAAAACAGTACAACGCCAACTACAAGGCCATATTGACATCAATGCCCCAATGGACATCCATCAGCATGGTTTTAAACCCCAACATGGAGTTGAAACACTACTTACCTCCCTCTTACTTTTTATTTTATTTTCATTCTCTTATATACCATGCTATTCTCCATCAGTGTGGTTTACATTGAACAAACTGAAATTACATTGAACAGGGCATTATAACTTGGAAATAACTATTTTACAGGGAACATGGGCTATGGAGGGTTAAGTGGCTTGCCCAAGACCACAAGGAGCACCTGTGGGACTAGAAACCTCAGTCCTTCTGGTCCAAGGTTGCTGTCCTCTAGTGGGATTTGAACCCCTGACCTTCTGGCCTGAAGTACCTTGCCCCAACCACTAGGCCACTCCTCCACTCCTTACCTCCTTCTTTGACAATCTCTTAAAAGGCATAGACAACAAAGAATGGATTCCTGCTTGGACTAGAGAGGACAGCCTTCGACAGCGTGTCACACACCAGACTACTGCAACGCCTGCAGCAAATAGGATTATGCAAAAATACTCTAAAATGGTTTACTTCATACTTGGAAAATAGAACGCAACAAGTCAAATGCGCACAAAAGAAATTGTCACATTTCCCCGTCATGCAGGGAATACCACAAGGCTCAGCCCTATCGTCAATGCTCTAATATTTACATCCAGCTCATATGTAACATCAAAAGTCACAAGCTCCAAAATCACATTTATGCTGACGACATCATGGTGTATGACCCAGTCAATCTACTAGCACTCAACATCACTACTATAACCAGATGCCTTGAAGATATGAAATAGAAATTACACTTACCTGGTAATTGTAGTTCCTGGAGGGTCCAGTTTAATCCTCCACATCCGGGTAGTGCACCTCTTCCTGCAGCCAGGAGACTGGACCAATCAAATTCTTTAGACCATGGAATGTATGCTGCTGGAGCTCCCATCAGGCCCCCAGTGAACTATTAACAAAGCAGACTCAAAGAAGCAACACGTAAGCAACAAAAAATGTAACTATAAACAGGCTTATGTCCCTGAATACCACTTGACCCCCTCCCCAAACAAGAGCCAGAACATTGTACCTTGCTTCAGCCCCCTTTTACCTGAAGCAACTGTGAGACACTGCAGCACGCATAATGAAAAAAGGACTTACTGAATAAAGGATATCGAAAGTACTTTCAGCATGAGGATTAGAAGCACTTCACTTTCCCGAATCTTTGTCCCACAGAAGTAGCGCGCCAGACAGATAAAAGACACTTCTTAGACTCTTGGGCGCGACGGAGGACTAAATTGGACCCTCCAGGAACTACAATTACCAGGTAAGTGTAATTTCTATTTCCTGAGCAGTCCTCCAGTTTAGTCCTCCACATCCGGGATGTAACAGAGCAGTAATCAACGGGGGGGACCTTGCCAACCAGCGTGCAGTACTGCCGAACTAAAACAAGAATCCCGAGACGCCTGTACATCTAACCGGTAATGTCTACTAAAGGCATGGAGGGAAGACCAAGTAGCCGCCTTACAAATATCCACTGGCGGAACCAGACTATATTCCGCCCATGAAGCCGCTTGTGCTCTGGTAGAATGGGCTCGTAAACCCAACGGCACAGGCCGACCGTGCAACATATATGCAGAGGCGATGACTTCCTTAATCCAGCGGGAAATGGAGGATTTCGCCGCCGCTTCCCCCTTCCGAACTCCACCGAAAAGGACAAACAAATGATCCGACTTACGGAAAACTTCTGAAACCTTCAGATACTGACGCAAAACTCTACTCACATCCAACCGGTGGAGGCCATCGTCGGCATCCCTAGTCTTGTTTGCATTGAAAACCGGTAGAATAATGGACTGATTTAAATGAAACGGGGAAACCACCTTCGGAAGAAAGGAGGGCACTGGCCGAAGAACCACTTTATCCCTAGAAAACGACAAGAAGGGAGCCCTACAAGATAACGCTTGAAGCTCCGAAATTCGCCTCGCCGAACAAATGGCTACGAGAAAGACCGTTTTCAGGGTTGAGTCCTTAACTGATGCTTGGCGCAGCGGCTCAAAGGGTTTCTGAACCAAGGCTTGCAAAACCAAATTCAAATCCCAAGGAGGAATAGTCACTCTGCGCGAAGGTTGTAGCCTAAACACGGCTTTAAGAAAACGCTGCACATCCGTATGCGCTGCTAGAGAGAGATCGTGTATCTTACCACGATAACACGCGAGAGCCGCCAACTGAACCTTTAGGGAGCTAGTGGCTAGACCCTTGTCAAATCCGTCTTGTAAGAAACTGAGAATCATGGCTACTGAAGCCGTCGCTGCCCGAATATTATGCGTCGAACACCAATCTTCAAAAATGCGCCAAATGCGGATATACGTAAGCGAAGTAGAAGACTTCCTGGCTCGAAGAAGCGTGGCAGTAACTGACGGTGAATAGCCCTTCTTTTTCAACCAAGCCCTTTCAATGGCCAAACCGTAAGCGAGAACCAATCCACCTGAGGCATGCTCAGGGGACCCTGACCTAGTAGGTCTCCTAGAAGAGGGAGCTTCCATGGATCCCCATCGAGAAGTCGCACCAGGTCGGCATACCAAGGACGCCTGGGCCAGTCCGGAGCCACCAATAGAACCTTTCCGTGGTGCGCTTCGATGCGTTGGACCACTCTGCCGATCAATGCCCACGGTGGAAACACATACAGTAGGCCGGACTCGGGCCACGGTTGGATGAGGGCGTCGATTCCTTTGGACATGCGTTCTCTCCGCCTGCTGAAAAACCGACCTGTCTTTGCCGACTGGAAGGTCACCATGAGATCCATGATCGGAGGTCCCCACCGGCGTACTATTTGCGCATAAATCTGCGGATGCAACTCCCACTCTCCGGCATCCACCTGGACTCTGCTGAGAAAATCCGCCATCACATTGTCTTTTCCGGCGATATGCGCAGCCTAAATGGCCAGAAGGCGTATTTCCACCCACTCGAAGAGCTGCTGCGCCTCCTCCTCCATGGCTACGCTTCCCGTGCCGCCTTGTCGATTGATGTACGCCACTGCAGCCGCATTGTCCGACAGAACTCTCACTGCTCAATTTAACACCATCGACTCGAAGGCCCGCAGCGCTAGCCCCACTGCGCGCAACTCGAGCCGGTTAATCGACCACTTGATCTCCTGTGCCGACCAAGTTCCCTGAGTGTAACGACCCTGACAGTGGGCCCCCCAGCCAGCTAGACTCGCATCTGTTATGACAGGTAACCAAGTTGGCTGTTCCAGAGGCAGCCCCGCTTGAAGGGACCGTGGGCAAAGCCACCACTGCAAAGCCCGACGCACTCGTCTCGGGCAAGGCAATCTGCGACTTAGCGAGTCCGTCTGATTTGACCAGCGACGCAAGAGGGCTCTCTGTAGCGGACGCATATGAAACCTGGCCCAAGGAACTACATCTAGAGTTGCCGCCATGGTGCCCAGCAGGCATAGATACCACCATGCCGACGGAGCGGGAATCGCCAAGAAGGTCCGTACTAGACGTCGCAAGGCTTGTGCGCGGCGACTTGGTAAGGATACCAAACCTCTTTTTGTGTCGAAACAGACCCCCAGATATTCGTGCATCTGAGAAGGCTCCAGATGACTCTTCTTCGCATTGACCACCCAACCTAAGCTCTGCAAAAAGTGTACGAACCTGGCCGTCGCCTGCAAGCTCTCCTTCGCGGACTTTGCCCGAATTAACCAGTCGTCGAGATAAGGGTGGACTAGAATACCGTCCTTTCGCAGCGCCGCCGCCGCCGCCACCACCACCACCATTACTTTGGTGAAGGTGTGAGGAGCTGTTGCAAGGCCGAACGGTAATGCTTGAAACTGGTAGTGTCCCCAAGGGAAAGCGAACCAAAGAAACTTCTGATGAACCGGCCTTATAGGAATATGTAGATAGGCCTCTGCCAGGTCCAGCGAAGTTAAAAACTCCCCTTGTCGCACTGCCACTATGACGGACCTTAGAGTTTCCATCCAAAAGTGCGGCACTCGGAGACAACGATTCACCCCCTTGAGATCTAAGATAAGACGGAGAGACCCGTCCTTCTTTGGCACCACGAAATAAATGGAGTAACGACCTACCCCGCGCTCGGGCTCTGGAACAGGAATAACCGCCCCCAAGTCTAGAAGCCGGTCCAACGTAGAGTGAATGGCCATTTCCTTTAACTGACCCCTGCTGGGCGATAGAACGAAGGAGTCTCGGGGAGGAAAGGCAAACTCCAGTGCTTAACCCTCTCTGACTATCTCCAGCACCCACTGATCTGTTGTTATCTGGACCCAAGAAGGAAAAAAAGTCCCGAAGGCGACCTCCGATGACTTGATTTCCCCCTAGGGCCCGCCTCACTTCATTGTGGTTTGCGATTAAATGAAGAGGATGAGGAAGAGGCTGTAGCTGAGAAGCCTCGGCCCGCTCCTCGGAAACCTCGAAAATTATGTGACCGTGATCCGAACCTGCCCCTCTGAGAACTCCGGAGTGGAGGAGTGGCCTAGTGGTTGGGGCAAGGTACTTCAGGCCGGAAGGTCGGGGGTTCAAATCCCACTAGAGGACAGCAACCTTGGGCCGGAAAGACTGGCGTTTCTAGTCCCACAGGTGCTCCTTGTGGTCTTGGGCAAGCCACTTAACCCTCCATAGCCCATGTTCCCTGTAAAATAGTTATCTCCAAGTTATAATGCCCTGTTCAATGTAATTTCAGTTTGTTCAATGTAAACCGCACTGATGCAGAATAGCGCGGTATATAAGAGAATGTAAATAAATAAATAAAGGCGGGAAGATCGGAACCTTCTAAAGTCTCTGAATTGACCCCGAGTAGCTGGCAAACTTCTACCTAACTTAGGTTTATCCTCCAGTACTCTACCACCTTTAGACTCCAAGGTCTTTCACCAACTTACCTAGATCGTCCCCAAACAATAACCTGCCCTTGAACGGCAGCTTGCTGAGACGAGATTTGGACGACCCGTCAGCTGCCCAATTTCGCAGCCAGATGGATCTCCATACTGCTACCAGAGAAGCCATACTGTTAGCTAAGGTTCTGATCAAATCATTATGTACATCAGCTAAATAAGCCGATCCCGACTCCAAACGCGTCACTTCGAGTAAAGCTTGTTGATCGAGAAGGGGATCCTGATGCAAATGCTGAGCCCACCGTAAACAAGCTCTAGCTATCCACGCCCCGCATATAGATGCTTGCAACGATAAAGCATTGGTCTCAAAAGCCTGTTTCAAGAGACCGTCCACTTTCCTGTCCTGAGTATCTTTTAAGGCCGCACTCCCTTCAACCGGGATTGTGGTCTTCTTGGTTACTGCCGACACTGCCGCGTCTACCCGAGGTGACTTGAACTTGTCCTTGTCCGCTAACGGATACAGACAGTTCATCGTCCGAATACCTTTCAAACCTGACTCAGGCAGATCCCACTCAGTTTGAATCATTTGATCTATCACTCTATGCACCGGAAACACCACCTGAGATTGTCGAACCGCCTGAATGAGAGGATCCTCTAACGCTCCCTCTTCCACAGGCTGCGCTATGGCGAGATTGAGAGTTTGCAGGGCTTCTGTAATCAAAGGGGACCAGCTCTTCCTTACGGAACACTCGAATAATCCTAGCCTGATCCTCAGGCTCAGGAATTTCCCCTTCCTCTAAGTCGTCAAGCATGTCCTCTGCATCCACTGCCGCTTCAGACTCTTGCCACTGCAGATCTTCCGGTTCTAAATCTAGAGACCGCAACCTTTTAGGTGGCCTGGGTGCCATCCGACCGGCCCCCTCCACTTTGGATAGCGGCAGAGGCAAGGGAGCGGAGAAAATTTCTGGCAACTTACCTAAACGCCCCAGTTTGAAAGCCTGATGCATAATCAGAACGAAATCCAGGGAAAAATCTGCCAAAGAAGAGGAAGACTCTGCCCCTTCCGCTGGCAGCGCAGAACCCAGTCCCTTTGAAGAGCCAGGATCTGGGGACATGAGATTACCCGGAGAAGTAGTCCCCTCAGCAGACGAAAAAGGGACTACAGGATCTGGCAGCACCTGGCTTTCCACGTGCTGTTCTGTGTGTGCGGCCACTGCAGCACAGCCCTTGCAAACTCCCGACTCTGCAGCTATGCTCTTACGAGACCCGCAGATCACGCACTGCGGTCTCGACGCCATAACTTTGAATTAAGACCTCCGGTGAATCAAAACTGCAGTGACTGAAAACACTAAGGCCCCCGACACCAAAACTAGAAATCCTCCCCCCCTTTTTTTTTTTTTAAACTTTGAGTCAAAGAATGGCAAAAAAAGAAAAAGAGGAAGACACTGTCTCAAAAAACGCTAAAGTCCTCAATAGCCAGAGACCCGCAGGCTACTGTACTCTAGGGACCTTAAAAAGAAGCCGAAAATGGCCGCCGCGCCCGGCGAACGAAGAAAAAAGGGCGCCAAAACTAAATAAACTGAACAACGCGGTGAAAACAATAAAGTAAAACTGCGGGGATATTCGGGAAAGGGAGGCACTTACCCCAGTACAAAGGAAGACTGAAAGAAACAGCGAATCCGCTCGAGCCTGAGCGGTGCTGAACTGAAAACCCGGCAGCCTAAAGACAGCCGGTAAACTGAGCCCTCAGCTTTGAAGTTCGCCGTCAGAGCTTAACCTCCGCAGCAAGCACCCTCAGGCACTGAAGAGCTGCTGTGATTGCCCGATCTGTCCCCCGTACTGTCTAGGGGGATCGATCGAGAAATGCTGCCTCAGTAAGTGCCATAAAGGGGGAGGAAGGGCAGTACGGCTCAGCTTTCAAAGTCACCTTTCTTTTTTTTTTTTTTTTTTTTTTAAAGCGATATAGACATAAAACAAAATAAATGGAATGAAGTAAAACAAAAGACTCCCCAAAATAAAACAAATGTAGCTAGCGTTGCTAAGAAAGGTCCTAAGTGAGCCCAGAACCAGGCTCACACGTCCTCCTGCTGCAAGGAGACTGGACACACAGGGGGCCTGATGGGAACTCCAGCAGCATACATTCCATGGTCTAAAGAATTTGATTGGTCCAGTCTCCTGGCTGCAGGAAGAGGTGCACTACCCGGATGTGGAGGACTAAACTGGAGGACTGCTCAGGAACACCTGGTTCGCAGACAATAATATGACTGTCAACTACGATAAAACTGAGGCAATGTTCATCACCAGGAACACTACCTTCACTCCACCACAAACCATCAGCATTTTAGATAAGCTTATAATAGTTAAAGATTTTAAAGATGAGGTTAAATATCTGGGCATCACAATGGACAGAGCACTAAACCTGAAATCCCACATCACAAAAACCACAAACAAGGCCTATCAACGCTTAAGGATCAGAAAAGTCAAGCCATTACTCCGCCAGGATCACTGCCGCACAGTATGCCAAGCACTCATTACACCTCTGCTTGACTACAGAAACACATTATACCAGGGCCTCCCTCAACAAACCCTACACTCACTTCAAATGGTGCAACACACTGCGGCACGCATCATTACACACACTCCAAGATCTGAGCACATCACCCCAGTCTTACAGCAACTACACTGGCTACCCATGATGGCCAGAGCAAAATTCAAAATAAAATAATCCTAATCATCTTTAAAATCATCCACCAGCTCTCAGCAGAGGCACTCCAATACATCATAATGAAGGATACCTGCAACAGACCGAGAAGAACCAATAAAGACAACATGATCGGCACACCTGTAGGATTCCACAAGACTAAACAAACAACTTCAAAAAGAGCTCACTCCTTACTAGCGCCCACACTCTGGAATTCCCTCCCAACAAGCCTGAGAGTATTAGATGACCTAATAGAATTCCGAAGGGACCTCAAAACTTATCTCTTTATTGAACCTATCAGCAGACAGAAAACAGTCCCTGCCCAAACAGTAATGCATCTACTGCCGATAATCGATACTCACTCATCCCAAATAGGCATACAAGGTAATGACATAACATCAACTCAATACCCACTCACCCCAAACACTCACCCTAAACAAACACAATATAACATTGTTAATTACCTCGTATTGTCTAAATGTTACTCTTATGATAAATGTAACCCTCCAATTGTACTGTAACCCTCCAATTGTTCCCTGTAAAATAGTTATCTCCAAGTTATAATGCCTTGTTCAATGTAATTTCAGTTTGTTCAATGTAAACCGCACTGATGCAGAATAGCACGGTATATAAGAGAATGTAAATAAATAAATAAATAGATGTTGTTAAGTACCCCTATGTTGAATGTAACCCTCCAATTGTGATGTGACCACTTTGATTGTAGGATAAGGTGGCATACAAATCTGTTTAAATAAAGCTGCCTAGCGCAGGGTTTCATAACGCGGTTTGCACTGCGATGCAATATGCAAATTAACAGGTGTGCAAAAGTCAGTGTTAAACTGGGAGAGGAAGTCAAACACAAGCATACAGAAGTTGGTGCAAGTTTGGCATGTTGTCCTGAACAACCAGGTCATCCGAGGTGAAGTTGGACACTTCAGCTCAGATGATTCGAGCATCGTGGAAGCTGTGTGCATACATGCGTGTGTCATGAGCAGTGTTGAGAGGGTTTCATAACCCCCCCCCCCCCCAACATAAACAAAAAGACCTGGTGGCCCAGTGACCCCCCAGTACCTTAAATGTTGGGGTGGGAACATTACCCACAAGCTCCTGTCCCCATCTTGTAAAACGGCAGCAACTGACCCCGCACGGTGCATCCTGGGATGCACTGGGTGGGGTTAGACTGCCATACAAGGCATAAAATGCCTTATATGGCAGACTGACCCCCCTCCCCCGTATTGCATCTTGGGATGTATGAGCTGTCTCAGGATGCAACATGGGGGGGGGGGGGGGAAGCACAGTTACTTACCTGTAACAGGTGATCTCCGGAACAGCAGGAATTAGTCTTCACATATGGGGGGTTCGTCGGCGCCGACGGAGCCCGCACGGGAATGCTCCCCAGCATCCAATCAGAAGGCTTTTGGGAGCATCCCTCGCGCCTGCGCGGTAGCTTCCCGCCCTTCCCACTGCCTCTCCCCAGTTGCGTTTAATAGCTGAGACAGAAGGAGAGGAGAGGAAGGAAGAGAGAGAGAGTTACAACTCCTAGGGGAGGTGGGTGGGTTGTGAAGACTAATTCCTGCTGTTACGGAGATCACCTGTTACAGGTAAGTAACTGTGCTATCTCCAGGAACAAGCAGGAATGAGTCTTCACATATGGGGACTCCCTAGCTGAGGGTGCCAGAGGAAATCCCAGAATGCGCGCCCCTGGACAGGGCGGCATCGCCCAACCTGGATCCCCGGCATCCCCTGAGGGATGGAGGGTAGGAGTTGAGAAGAGTTGCCAAGGCACAGCAACCGAAGACTACAGGGGAGTCTTCAAAACCACGTCAAATATCATTAAACCGTTAATGATCTAGCACAATCTAGAGCTTACCTACTGGATTGTAGAAGGCAGAGCTGCGACGGGTACTGTAGATGCAGTAGCAAAGTCTTCAAGGGAACTTCACCGCAGAGAGGACGAAGTTCCCAGTCCGGGCGGGCTGGAGACGCAGGTGTCAACCGGCACCGGAAAGACGGCAGGTCTTCACGAGGAGCTCTAAGAGAAGCTGAGAACTCCAGTAGGAGCAGAGTCCCCAATCCGGAGGACTAAGCAGAAGACTGACCGATCTGGGAGAACCCAGCACGGAGAAGAACAGGAGTGTACCCCGGGATACCGAGGGGTACATTGTCTACCCTAGCCGGCAAGGGATAGGAAGACATAGGGTTCGAAAACCTCCAGACAAGGAGGCGTAAACCAAGGGGCTGTTGACTTCACAGCAAGTTTAAGCATAACCGGTCCGAGCACCCGAGCCGCAGAACGCAGGCAAGCAGGCCTGCCGGACCCCGTAAGAAATAACAAAACGTCAGTACCGACAATTGGGAGATAGTCGGTAAGACACAGGGCGCTATAACATTTCCCAAAAGCGCCCACCTGTACCGATATATATCCAATAACAGGTATAGATGTATATCGGGCTATAGGTGGGCCCGGGAGCACCCACCCAGGTTACTAAACCGGTATGCACATGTGAGAACGATACTGCCAACTCGGACCGGCCCTTGATCCACAGGAGGGCGCCAACCTGGAAGGTGGCGGAGGGAAGGGCCATCCAAAGTGATGGGCCGATGTGCGTGGTGCAGGGCAGATCGGCGAGAGTAGCAGTATGGTTGCGTGACCGCCAGATCAGTTGGGGAGGAGCACATCAGGAGTACGTAGGCCCCTGAGGCGTCCACCTGACAGCCACGCAAAAAAATGTGTCCTCCGTACCACAGGGAAGGCAGGAGGATAGAAAACCCTATAGCCACGGCGTGACCGTGGGGGTCATCTCCAGCCTATATAAAAAAAACCCTCGGGGGTAGGGCCAATGCCCTCTGCAGCTCCGAAGAGTGCAGGGAGCGGAGCCGGGGATCAACATGGGTCAGTGGGACTCCTGTCCACCGTAACCTGACAGACCCAGTGGTTTCTCTGCGACAGCGGAGACACAGACCGGGGGGGGGGTGGTCCGGCCCTGTCAAGGATTGGTTCGGGCCATGCTCGGAGAGTAGCGGCCAAGGCCTACACTGGGATAAGGAGATTCGGTGCGCGATCCCCTCAATCCGGGGGAACCAGGCAGAGGGGAATCCGAGGGATGTACCCGAGGGTAAGTCCGAAGAAGACTAGCATGGCCCTGAGGAGCCAGGCTAACCTAGTGTGGGAAGGGTCCCCCCGGGGGAGGAGGCTCCATACCTTCAATCAAGCAGCCGAACCGCTTGTCACACTGAAAAGAACCCCAGTGTAGAACTGGACAGTAACTTCTGGTAAGAGGAGTTAAGCGCAAACTGCTGCATACCGGAGCCTAAGGCTGCTTGGCATGGGCAGCCTGGCGCGAGCCCTGGCACTGCCGACCGGTGTGAGACGTCCCTGGCATGGGCGCACCCGGCAGGTGGGCAGAGGGATGAAACTTCCTCTTCTTCGGAAAGGAGGGTCGGGAAGGACATTTCCTACCCCCGGGAGAGGGGGAGGGCCGCGGGCGGCCAGTGCCAAACAGGTCAGCGGAGCACTGAGCAACCTGACGCAAAGCCTCGCCATTGAAGAGGTTCTCCCCGGTGCACGGGGAATTACCCAGATTATGTTGTGCCCAGCTGCACAAGTCGGAAGCCTGCAACCAGGCTGTACGACGCGCCCCTATGGCGATAGCAGAGGACCTGCTAACTGACTCAAAAGAGTCCACGGCAGCCCGAGAAAGAAACCAAGAGATATTCCTGCAATGGTAAAGAAGCAAGGAATAGTCAGGGGCCCGAGGGGCCGACACAAAGGGAGACAAAAGAGATAACCTCTCGGTGACCTCCCGAAGCGCCAGGCTCATATAGAAAATATATGAGAGAATCCTGGAAGCCAACATGGACGTTTGGAAGGTTCGCCGCCCAAAGTTGTCCAGAGCTTTAGACGCACGATTCGGGGGACAGGAAGAGTGCTTCTTCTTGCTTCCGACCTTCCTCAGGGCCGATTCCACCACAATGGAATGATGGGGAAGCTGGTGTGTCTGGAAACCCGGAGAGGGGGGGCACCAGATACTGGGCATGCATGGCTGTAGGCGGCGCCGGTACCTGTAAGGGCGAGCGCCAAATCCCGAGCAGGAGATCCTGCAGGGAGGGATGTAGAGGAAGCATTACGGCTGCCTGTTCCGCAGGAACCGGACTTAGCGAAGGGCCCGGGATAGGAATGGCGAGCAAGTCCGCCATGTCAAGGAGGAAGTCCTGAAAAGACGGCTCTCCCAGAGGGGCTATCCCGGGGGAGGCCGAGGTGGAGGGGCCCGCTTGAACATCAGGGGACCCACCGTGCTGGTGCATGGGAGGAATCGCTCTAAACAGAGGAGGGTACTGACAGTCCCAATTTGAGGCAGTCGGTACTGCATCGTCAGAGCCCGGGATTGACTCCAAGCGGGGCATCGAAGGGAGCGAAGTCCCCGACGGGCCTGCGGGACTCAGCCTCGGCCCCGACTCCGGGCGGGGCCGCCCCCGGGGCAATCCGCAAGGGCGGCTGGAGTGGTGCCGAGGCAGCTGGAGAGCAGGCAAGCGCAGCACTGTGCCATCGGAAGAGACCGGGGTCGGATCCGAAATGCGTCGGAGCCACGCTTTCCAGACTGGAGATCGATTCGAGGCTGGGCATCGAACCGAGCGACGCCACCTTAGGGGGCCCCGGTGTCGGCGGCTGCACCGGTGCTGCCACTCCCGCGAATGGAGTCGGGGTCGCGACGATCGGTGCCGAGGGCAACGAGGGCTTCCCAGGCCAAAACTCGGCGAAGAGGGAAATACCCGAAGTCGGCTCCGACGTCGGGAGAGAGCCCTTCTAGGCGCCGGGGTTCTGCCCGCGCCTGTTTTATTGAGCGGGAAACCCTTACGGGGCGTACTACGCGGCCTCGAGGGTACCCAGGTAACCCGCCGACGAGCCCCGGCGGGGAGCGAGACGCCCAGCCCCGGCTCCGCGGCCGCGGCGCTTCTTTGGGTCGACTCGACCGAAGGTCCCAGGTCCCGCGGGCAAACTTTAGTGACGAGTGGAGCACTCGACGCCTGCGTAGATGCCGGGAGGTCGGTGGCGTCCGGGGAGGCCCCAGCCCCGCGCAAGATGGGGGTGCCGACCCGCCCGACCGGGATAGATCGATCGGCTCTGCAGGTGGAGCCCGGTGGCGACCCCTGGCGAAGAACGGGGCCCTTGTTCCCGAGACTGCCGCCGGAGGGATGGAGCCGGTCAAGGCCAGTACCGCCCCCGCAGAAGCCGGGGACGAGTCGATCGGCCCTGACGGAACCAAGGGCACCCGGTGCCGATCCCCGGCGGGGAGTGGGGCCACTGACTCCGAGGACTTGGTCCCGCTCGAAGCGGTCACCACCTCCGCGCATGGCAGGGGTGTGGGCACGCCATACCGGGTCAGGTTGGTCCGACGATCCCCGGTGAAGAGTGGAACACTCGACACCGACGCCGGGGAATCGGCACCGCCGAAAGCAGGTACCGCCCCTGCGCAGGGCCGGGATGCCGTAGAGCCAGACTGGGTCGAGTCGATCGGCCCCGAAGGCACCGAGGACACCAGTTGACAGTCCCTGGCGAAGAGTGGAACACTCGACGCCGGCGCCGAGGGATCTGCACCGCTCGAAGCGGGTGCCACCCTCGGGCATGGCTCGGGAATGTTCTGTGAGGAGCGAACCTCAGGAACAACCCGAAACCCCGTGGAGGCTCTGGAGCCCGAAGACTCCCTCCGGGGTGTAAGGGACTGGAGGGGAAGGCCGAAGCCGTCGTCATGCAGCGCATGAGACTCACCCCTCAAGGCTCGGTTAGTCTTAACAGACTGTTGTTGGGTTACCTGATCCTGGCGAGGAGAGAAAGCCGACGACCGCACCTCAGAGGGAAAGACGTCATCGAGGGACACTCGAAACAGGGAGGGTCTTCTCCCGACGCTGAAGCCCGGGGAACCGGGGGAGAAGGGGTCAGGGCCCAAACAGGAGAGACACCAGGCGTTGGAGTCGAAGAAGAAGACAACGTCTCCACAATGGGGGCACTTCTTAGGGGAAGAAGGCTCCATGCTGGAAGGCCCGGTAGGCCTCAGAATAACACGAGGAGGATGCTCCTCGAAGGAAAATAAAGGAAAACAAAAAAATAAGGAAAAAGGGGGCACGAGCGGTGCCAGAGTCAGCGGGAAAAAAACCGCGACCACAGGAAACAAGAAAAGAAGAAAAGTTTCTGCGTTGACAGGAGTTACGTCCTGTCGGCTCCGCGGACAAAAGAAAACTGGGGAGAGGCAGTGGGAAGGGCGGGAAGCTACCGCGCAGGCGTGAGGGATGCTCCCAAAAGCCTTCTGATTGGATGCTGGGGAGCATTCCCGTGCGGGCTCCGTTGGCGCCGACGAACCCCCATATGTGAAGACTCATTCCTGCTTGTTCCTGGAGATTGTGTGTTACTTTGCCATATAAGGCATTTTCATCCCCTTCTCCAACACAGAGCAGCCTAGGATAAAATGGAATCCCATTTTTTTAACTGTGACCAATGAATACTTTGAATAAAATCCCCATCTTCTTTTTTTCTGGTGGAACAGATTTGACTGCACTAACTAAAAGGGAGGAGAATTCCCTAAGAAGTACGTCATGATGCTGAAAGCTTGACCGAGGTGCTCTTGGTGGGCAATTCTGGAGTAATTTGAACGGATGTAATCTGTATCAATTCTGGATGATTTTGAGAACCCAGGTTTCAGAGATTATACTGAGCCAATAGTTTACATAAAACCTTATCCTCCCTTTGACTGGAAGGTTGTGTGAAGCAGAAACTGAAAAGCTGATTATGTCTCTGGTGCCAGTCAAATCCCTGTCCCTGGTGGCTTTTGGGCGCTCTGCTGTTTAAAAGCAAGGTTCCTGTTGTGTCTGGCATGATAGAGGGGATGAAGGATATCTCCTTCTCTGAATACCTTTGAGAAGTTAAGGTGAATGGGTGAGAGGATACTTCAGAGAAAGTTCTGATATAGGCTAGAAGCCCACAAAAGTGAGTGCCTGCAAAGTTGAGAGGGGTTCTTGTGGATGGCTCCTCTCCTTGCCCCCCTCTCCCGGAACATCTGAAGTGCCACATCACCTGAGTAGTCATACACAACATCACCACAACCAGGAACTACCCCAGGGACTCCAAGGCTGTTCTAACTCCACGAGCCAGGACCAAAGAGCCCCTCAGTCCCAGCTCCAGTGTCTTCCATGAGAGGACACAAGCTTTCATAAGGGCAGAGAGAGGGAAATCAACCGTAGAAACGTCTCCAACTCTCTAGCTAAGGTCCACTCATTGAACCATAGTCGGAAGAGGCTTCGCAGAGTGCAGAGGTCCCCAGACCTTTCAAACAGGGCAGGGAGGTTCTCTGAGAGACAAACCAACCCAAGAAAACCACCTCCTGCACAAAGGGAAGCACTACTTCCCTGGCATACTCACCAGTTGCTGGAGTAATGAAAAAAAGTGCCTCCTCCCTAGACCCCCCCCCCCCCCCCCGAGGGGATGAGGCCAGGCCTTGAAGGAACAGAAAGGAGGTAAGGGTGCTGAACCCTTTTGCTGATAGATAGGTGTTACCTTTAGGAGGGCAAGGGCCCTAGGTCCCCATTAGAGGGGATGCCCTGTAGCTACTAAAATTGAAAACAGCCCATGAGTTGTTTCAGGAAGTACTTTCCAAGCCAGCTGAAAAGGGCATCCTGGGGGACCCTCAGAGGTCTGCAGGTTTGAGACTGAGGCTGCTCCACCACATTCCCCTTCCGTAGAGACCATGCAGCCATCCAATATGGCTGCTGTACCCACTGGCAGAAAAATCAGAGGAAAACATGGCAGAGGCAACAAAATTGGCACTGGTCCCTGAGCTCCTCAAGGGGGGTCCCCAAACATACTGAAAATATGTACCCCAAGGCTCTCCCTAAAACACTCCAGCTGTGAAAAAACGCACTACTGGGCTGCAGAGCTTAGCACTGCAGTGGCAAAACAAAAAAAAGCTATGACAGAAAAACCCCTGACAAAAAAAAGAAAAAAACAGCAGCTGGCAGGAGAAACCCGAGAAGGGCAGTCCCTGCTGGCTACACAGGCCTGAAAAAGGCTGGCTGCCTTAGAGCTTTATTTTGAAGCTGTTTTATTAAAGCAGCAAAACAGAGCCAATTAAAAATATAGGAAAAAGAAAAAAGATGCGGATCTTAGAGAGGACAGCAAAGGGAAGGGGGGCCTGGATCAAGGCTTTCCAATCCCCATCAGATGCCCTGTGGGGTACTCCTGTCTGTTCTCCGGTCCAACAGTGCTGGAACCCATGTGCAACAGCACTGGACACAAGGCAGCTATCGGCTCAAGCTCTGAGCATATGTAGGGCCTACAGGTCTTAAACAGTCAGCCAGAAGACTGATCTGGGTCAGGGGAGACAGACCTATTGTACATGCCCTGCTGCACTGGTCCGCTGGAGGCAGACAATACTAGTTTCTCTCAGTGCTCATTAGCATATGTACCACTGATGTCTTCACTGAAAGTAGCTCTGGTCTTCATCCACACATAACCCATTTGTCTGAACTTGTCTAGCAGGATGAAAAGGAATTTGTAAGTTACGTGTGTAAAGTTAGGCTACACTCGGTCCAAGCTCCGCCACAGTACACACCCAAAGTATGAGCTACAGGGTTTACACATGTGTTTAGAGAATGGCAACTGCCTAAAGCATGTATGTAAGTGCCCATTCACACAAGTAAATCCTTTAAAATAGCTACTTACATACATAAGTAGCACATAACTTTCCACGCGTACCTTATAAAAATCAGCCCTCTATTTGGTTTTGGACAGGCTGTGTTGGAACCACAGCTCTTTGACAGGGACATTTTTCTAGAGTTGGTGTTCCTTTGCCCTCTCCCTCACCCCTGTAGAAACAGCACCAAAGTAACCAGAGAAAATCACTTTTTAAAGACTACGGGTGGGGTGACGGGGGATATTCAGCAACAGTGGTAGCGTTTCTATGGTGGCTAGCCGCTGCCTCTAAACTTTATCTTTATTCATTTTTTAACAAAACGCTTAGGCCAAAGCATAAAAGCAATGCACAATACAATAGTAGCTGCTTATAGAAGAAAGGAACACCAATTTCTAATAGGACAGTAGAGAGAAAAGGAAAGCAAGGGTAAAGGCATAAGGGAGGAGAAGGACGGGGGGTGGGGGAAAGAGATAGAGAGAGGGCAAGACAATCGTGACAGATGTAATAGGAGAGCAAGTGGAGCAAGCATGGATGTATGGTACTCATGACTCATGACTGGGTATGGTATTTGGCAAACTGAAGGCTAGATGGAAAAGATGTGGTTTTAGGGCGGCCTTAAACTTGACAAAGGAAGGTTCGGAATGGAGTGAAAGTGGAAGAGAGTTCCAAAGAGGGGCCCAGAAAGAAGATAGCAGAGCAGTGAGTACGTTCAAGATGGGCCTGGGTGACAGAGGGAAGGATCAAACGATGGTTGTGGATGTAACATAGGAAATGCTGGGGAGTGTGATAGTGAAGCAAATCTGCAAAGATATTGAGGCGTGGAAGTATAGATGGTTTTATAGACAAAAATGAGTATTTTATACTGAATCCTGAAGTGTATGGGTAACCAATGAAGGTGAACAAGAAGGGGAGTGACATGGTCATAATGAGAAGAGAAGAATATGGGTGGCAGTATTTTGGAGCAGTTGGAGCCTATGGAGCCGATATTGTGGAAGACTGGCCAAGGTGATGTTGCAGTAAGGTGAAATTTTCCTTACCGTTAATTTCCTTTCCTGGAATCCTGCTAGACCAGTCCAGACAAACGGGTTGTGTTCCCCTTCCAGCAGATGTTGGAGACAGAAAAAGATTTCCAGAGCCCTGATTGGCTGGCCACTGGCATATAGTAACATACCCACAGAGGTTCTCCTCAGTATAGTTCGTATAGCTAAGATAAGGAAGCCAAGACCAAACAGACCCGGCCAACTAGACCGGAAAAAACATGGTCAACTATATACATGAATCATGAACGCGGAAAAAGGAAAACCAACCCTCAGACCTCCCTGCATAATAATTTCCTTGGAGGATGTCCAAGATGGTCGGCGGATCACTTCCAGAACTGCAATAGACAGTGGGGTGAGAACTGGACTGGTCTAGCAGGATTCCAGGAAAGGAAATTAACGGTAAGGAAAATTTCACCTTCCATTTCATCCTGCTAGACCAGTCCAGACAAACGGGAAGTACCCAAGCTAATGACCACCCGGGCGGGAAGGGATAGCTGCAGAAAGCACCCTGGTGCCAAACTGACTGTCATCACGCGCCTGGACATCAAGGCGGTAATGTCGCACAAAAGTCGACAAGGACACCCATGTCGCCGCTCGACAAATATCTACCGGATCAACGTGAGAGCGTTCAGCCCAGGAAGCCGCCTGAGCTCTAGTAGAGTGTGCGCGAAGAACTGCTGGCACCGGCTTGCCTTGTCCAATATAAGCTGCTTCAATGGCTTGCCGGAGCCACCGGAAAATCGTAGATTTAGAGGCCGCGAGACCTTTCCGAGGTCCCGCAAAAAGAACAAAGAGATGATCAGACGCACGAAAGGAATGAGTAACCTTCAAGTAGCGATGAAGAATTCTGCGGAGATCTAAAGTTCTGAGATCTTTATGCTTCCCCGCGCATTGCTCCTTGGAAAAGGCGGGAAGAAAAAGTGGCTGATTAAGATGAAAGGACGTAAGGACCTTTGGTAAAAAAGATGGCACCAGCCTAATCGAGACGCCCTCCGAAGAAAAGGAGAGAAAAGGGTCCCGACAGGAGAGAGCTTGTAACTCCGAAATCCGACGAGCCAAGGTAATCGCTACCAGAAAGACGGCCTTGAGGGTAAGATCCCGCAAGGAAGCCTCTTTGAGGGGCTCAAAAGGACGAACCACGAGAGTCTTCAAGACTAAGGACAGATCCCAAGGAGGCACAACCGCCCGCAAGGGCGGATGCAACACTTTCACCCCCTTGAGAAAACGGGCCACATCGGAGTGCGACGCCAACAAACAGCCCCGCACTGGTCCACGGAAACAAGTTAAGGCAGATACCTGCACTCTCAGCGTACTCAGGGCCAAACCCTTCCCGAACCCATCCTGTAGAAACGCTAAGACATCCGGAACTGCTGCGCGCCAGGGGGAAATCTGATGGGATGCACACCAGGATTCGAAAATACGCCACACCCGCGCATAAGCAAGAGACGTGGAAGATCTACGAGCTCGGAGAAGGGTAGAAACGACTTCAGCCGAATAGCCCTTGCGCGCTAGCCGGCGGCACTCAAGAGCCAAGCCGTAAGCGAGTAGGGATTTGCGTCGTCCATGAATACTGGGCCCTGACGAAGGAGGGGGGCAGTCGAGGACAAGAGTAGTGGACGCCCCCGAGATAAACGGACCAGATCCGCGTACCAAGGTCGCCAAGCCCAATTCGGCGCTACAAGAATTACCGGACCCTGGTGCTCCCCGATGCGATGGAGAACCTTGCCGATCAAGGCCCACGGAGGAAAAACGTATAGAAGAATGTGAGCCGGCCAAGGCTGAGCTAACGCATCTATCCCGTGGGAGCCATGGTCTCTCCAGCGACTGAAATAGACGGGCACCTTGGCATTCCTTCCTGAGGCCATGAGGTCCATCGCCGGCATTCCCCAGCGGCGCACAATGTCCTGAAAGGCTTCTGGGACGGAGTTCCCACTCCCCGGGATCAAGAGTGTGTCGACTGAGAAAGTCGGCCGTGATATTGTCGACCCCGGCGATATGCTGCGCCGAAATGGCTAACAAATGTTTCTCCGCCCACGGAAACAGACGATCCATCTCCCTCGATACTCCCGGACACTTTGTCCCCCCTTGGCGATTGAGGTATGCCACTGTGGTGGCATTGTCGGAGAGGATTCGAACTGCTTGATTGCGGAGCACGTGTAGAAAGCTTTGCAAGGCGAGGCGAACAGCTCGAGCCTCCAGGCGATTGATGGTCCAAGTCGCCTCGAGAGGCTTCCAGGCACCCTGCGCTGTGTGAGTCAGACAGTGAGCTCCCCAACCGGAGAGGCTCGCGTCCGTCGTCACCAACACCCAGCGCGGAACGTCCAGCGGGACTCCCCGAAGAAGATTGCGCGGCGAGAGCCACCATTGAAGATTGTTCCTGAGGTCCGGCAAGAGCGGGAGACAGAGCTGGTAATCTTCTGACACCGGGGACCAGCGGGAAAGAAGCGCCCTCTGCAGACAACGCATATGAGCCCTTGCCCAGGGTACTAGATCGATGGTAGCAGCCATCGTCCCCAGAAGCTGTAAATAGTCCCATGCTCGAGGAGAGGACTGAAGCAGAAACAGGCGAAGCTGCGCCGACAATTTGAGGAAGCGAGCCTTTGTCAGAAAAGCCCGACCTTGAGCTGTGTCGAATGTTGCTCCGAGGAAGTCGATTCGCTGAGAGGGACGCAGACAACTTTTGGGATGATTGATAATCCAACCCAGACTTTCCAGAAAGGCTACGACCTTCGCCACCGTGCTGCATGCCTCCGGACGGGAATCGGCTCCAATAAGCCAGTCGTCCAAGTAGGGATGTACCCATATTCCCTGCTGTCGTAGAGCCGCGGCTACTACAACCATCACTTTGAAAAGGCCCGCGGAGCTGACGCCAGGCCGAAAGGCATTGCTTGAAATTGAAAATGTCGGTCAAGCACCGCGAAACGCAGAAAGCGTTGATGGTCCTCCCGAACAGGTATGTGAAAATAAGCTTCGGCAAGATCCAGAGAGGCAAGGAATTCCCCCTTGCAGACTGCCTGAATAACCGACCTGAGTGTCTCCATTCGAAAATGAGGCACATGGAGGCAGCGGTTGACCCCTTTGAGATCTAGGACTGGGCGAAAGGAACCATCCTTCTTGGGCACCACGAAATATATAGAATAACGACCCGATCCCCGCTCTGGAGCCGGTACGGGACGAATGGCATTGAGCAGAAGAAGCCGTCGCAAAGTGGTTTGAATGGCGTGTCTCTTTGCGGACACCCCTGCCGGGGAGAGAAGGAAGGCATCGGGAATAGGCTGGCAATAGTCGAGAGACAGCCCGGAGGTCACAACATTGAGCACCCATTGATCAGAGGTGATTGCTGCCCATTGACGAGAAAAAAGGGCCAACCGTCCTCCTACTGGAGGAAGGAACTCGAGTGGGCTGCTCATCCCGTCAGCGGGACGAACGAGCGGATCCGGGAAACTTCCCTGTGCCAGAGTAGGAGTCAGCACCCTTTCATGCTCCACGAAAGGACTGACCCCTTTGTTGCCCTCGGTTGGAGGGAAACGAAGCAACCGGGGGCTTGTAAGACCGAAACCGGCGAAAGTCGCCAGGCCGAGAATACCGCCGAGAGCCTTGAGAAGAAGTTCGAAAGGAGCGCCGCTGAGCAGTTCTCTGGCGATCCTCAGGCAACCGTTGCGGCTTGACTTCCCCAAGATCCTTTACCAACTTGTCCAGGTCTTCCCCAAACAAAAACCGCCCCTTAAAGGGAAGTTTGGAGAGTCTGGACTTAGAAGCAACGTCCGTCGCCCACTGACGCAACCAGAGCCAGCGACGTGCGACTGTAATGGAGGCAATGGAACGAGCAGAGAGACGTAGTAAGTCGTAGAACGAATCGGCGAGAAAGGCCGTGGCAGATTCCAAACGAGCCATGGCGGGATCTTCCGGCAGCCTCTGAATCCAGCGTAGCAACGCTCGGGCCACCAAGGCCCCACAGACCGTCGCCTGCAACGCCATAGTGGAAGACGAAAAGGCCGTTTTGAGAAGATTTTCAACCTTGCGATCCTGTTGATCCTTGAGAGCAGCACCGCCCTCCACTGGAATGGTGGTATGCTTGGTCACTCCCGAGACCAGGGCATCCACCTTAGGATAGGTAAGCCACCTGTCAATCTCAGACGGAGGCCAGAGATAGAGTTGTCCCAGGCGGCGTACCGCCCGGAGCGGGGAATCAGGAGCATCCCACTCCCGAGACACCATTTGTTGCATTTCCGCCGGGAAGGGAAACGCCTTGGAAGGCTGACGAATACCCTGCAAGATTGGGTCCGGTTGAGACTGCGACGGAGTCGCGTCAGAGGTTGGAGGATCAGAAAGCCGCAGAGCCTCAACCACTTGCTCGATTAAGGGCGTCAACTCCTCATTGCGGAAGAGACGGATATCTCGAGAATCATCCACTGTCAGCAGGGCAGAATCCGAATGAGAATATTCGCCATCCTCCCGCTCGGAGTCCGAGAGGCTGACATCCCCCAAGGAGCCAGTACCATCCAGGCCCACAGCCCCGCCTGATAAGGAAGCCGAAACCTTCTTGGAGGGGCACCCGGATTCGCGGGCGGAGGACTGATGCGTGCGCTTGTGAGATACCGGTGCATCAGAAGCAGCTCCCGCAGGCAATACCTGCTTGGATCCCAAAACCAGGGAGTCTGAGTTCCAGAGAGACCAAGCTTGGCGAAAAAGCGCCAAAAACTGGGCCTCCGAAGGCGATTGAAGATCATTCTGCAGGCCCGAGGCCTGAGGGACTTCCAGTGAAGCAGCTGGTGAAGCTAGCACGGGCAGGGTGGCAGGACTAGAAGCTGAGAGAATAGGGGGAACAGCTAAAGACTTAGAGGTCTCCCCAGGATCAGCAAGGCAGGCCGAGCACATGTTAGCAGACAGCTCCTTGCTCTTCTTGTTGCAGCCCAGACAGCGCTGCCCCGTAGCAGCCATGAGCACGGTTAGAAGAGATTCGCCCTCTGTTCCTTCGGGTTTTTTTTTTTTGGTTTTTTTTAAGTTGGTAGAGCGTAGAAGGACCCCCGAAGGCAGCGAATTAGAAAATGAGTGCTAGAAAAAAACAGGCACCGCAATGGATACCGGCCGCGCGACCACAAAAATGGCCGCCGGCCCAAAAGCACGCGAAAACACGGAGCCGATCCAAGGTAGTTCGAACCGCCAGAGCCTTCTGCTGGCCTCTGCAGGGAGACATCACAAACGAATCGTGAATGGGCTTTGCGAATTCCAGAGCATAACCTTCTCAGATTATTTCAAAAACCCACTGGTCGGAGGTTATTTGGACCCAGGCAAGAAGAAAGCCCCAAAGTCGCCCTCCTATCAGAACGCTTACCACCAGAGCCCCCCTCGCTTCATTGCGGCCTTCGTAGGGTAGCGGAGGATGCCACTGCAAAGCCTCTACCTGTTCCGCAAAACCCCCAAAACCCCTGGCCTCGAGGAGCGAAACGCCTTCTCTGAAAACCGCCCAAGCGGGAAGACTGCAACAGTCAAAAATCCCGAAAGGGCCCTCTGAAGGCCGAGGAGGCCTTACTCTGCTTAGGCTTATCCTCCGGGAGTCTACCCCCTTTAGACCCCCCAAATCCTTAACCAGTTTATCGAGATCCTCCCCGAACAACAGTCGACCTTTGAAAGGGAGTTTACTGAGCCGGGCCCTAGAAGAACCGTCCGCCGCCCAGTTTCTCAACCACAAAGACCTCTGGGCGGCAACTAAGGACGCCATGCAATTGGCCAGAGCCCTGATCAAATCATAACGAACATCAGCCAAGTACGCTGAACCGGACTCCAGGTGGTCTAACTCTCGCAGTCCTTCCTGCTCCAGCTGAACCGCTTGACGCAACCCTTGCGACCAGCGAAGACACGCTCTCGCCACCCAAGCCCCACAAATGGAAGCTTGCAAGGACAAGCCGCTGGCCTCAAAAGCTTGCTTCAACAGACTGTCCATTTTCCTATCCTGCACATCCTTCAATGCAGAACTACCTTCTACAGGAATAGTGGTTTTCTTGGTCACTGCTGACACCGCTGCATCAACTCGTGGAGACAGAAACCTGTCCTTATCCTTATCCGCCAAAGGATACAATCTATTCATAACGCGAGCCCCTCTGAGCCTGCTTCAGGTTGATCCCATTCGTCCTGAATCATCCGATCGACAACCTTGTGAACGGGAAACACTGTTTGGGTCTGCCTCACCACTTGAATAATCGGATCTTCCCCATTATTGTCCTCCACTGGCTGCTCCGTGGCCAACTTTAACGTCTGAAGGGACTCTGTAATAAGAGGCGTCAGTTCGTCCCTTCGGAAAATCCGAATAATTTTTGCTTGATCCTCCGGCTCTGGGATTTCTCCTTCCTCCAACTCTTCCAGCCCGGCCTCTAGATCCACCTCCGTTTTGTCGGCCTCCTGCCAATCCATCTCCACGGACGAACTATCCTGAAGCCTGGCGCGTTTGGTCATTCCGGCAGACCCTGCCGCTGCCATCGCCCGATCGGGCTGCTGTGGCGTTGGAGACAAAGGTAAAGGCTCTGGCAGCTTTCCCTGCCGACACAAACAAAACACCTGATGCATCATTAACACGAAGTCTGGATGAGCACCCGATTTGGAAACTGGAGAGAGTCCGGAAGGCCCCGGTTGAGATTCTGTCCCGGCTCCCAGCGGATTAACTAGCAGAACGTCTCCCTCTGGTTCCGCAGACTCATCGGGCAGGCCCTGCCCGGCCTTGAGGTCCAGTTGCTGCTCAATGCTAGCCGACGCTGAGGAACAGCCTCGACAGATACCGGAGTCTGCTATAACGCCCCTGCGAGTCCCGCAGACAACGCAGAGCGGCCGAGCAGCCATAGGTCTTACCTTGATTTACCCTGCAATAAACCCTTTTATTCTCTCTCTTGGTTGATTTTTTTTTTTTTAAATATAGTCTAGAATAAGGAAACCCTCCCCTATGCCAGAGGGTTACAAAAGAACAAAGCAAAACAAAAAAGTCCAGGCGTTTAGCCCCTTAAAAGGTAAGCCAGACAGAAACACACAGGCCAAATCCCCCAATAGAAAATAAAGAAAAACTCTGAGCCCCTACTGCCCAGAGCCCAACCGGACAGGCACCAGGGGATGAGTAATGACACTCAATCAGGCCCACACTGCTAACTCGCGCACTCTCGAGCCGCGCGGCCTGCCACGCGGTCTCACACTGCTAAAATGGCCGCCGGCAATCAGTAACAGAAGAAAAAAGGGCGCCAAAATCAGCGCGACGAGATTCACGGCTCTGAGGCCTATAGTCCCCAAGAGTTCTGGCCAGAATACCCCCACACCCTACCTGCAGTGTCCGTCGGAGCGATCCTCGCTGCTGTGGGGCCCCAAACGCATGACCGCCCTCAGCTGCTAAACGAGCTGTCAGTCACGGTGGAGCTCCCCGTCAACTGCGGCTGAATCTGGAAGTGAGCGCGGCTGCCCCAAAGCGCCAACTCAGTCCTGCTGCTCCTTAGTCCCAGGGCTCTCTCCCGTGCTTTCTAGGGAGAGAGAACTGAACTGGCCTATACTTGCAGAAAGACAGAAAACAAGGTATACAGGCAGGCAAAGCAGGATCCAGCACAACCAAAAGCCAGCATCCGTTTGCGTGATTGAGTTTTTTTTTTTTTTTTTAAAGCTACAGACCCCTAGAAAAGAATCAGAACAGCAACATCCAAATCAAAATTTAAAACAGCTCCTATGTTACCCTAAGCTCCTTATGTGTTCCTCTAGTGAGTCCAATACTAAAACTCACTACGTCCTCCTGCTGCATGGAGACTGGACACATTGGGGCCGATGGGAGATGCCAGCAGACTACATCCAGTCACGGTTTTGACATGCCCAGTCTCCAAGCTGCAGGAGGAGGTACACAACCCAGAAGTACGAACTAAACTGGAGGAACGATAAGGAATATCTTTATCACATTCTTCACCTTTACTTTCTCAGCTATATAGGTCTGTTAGGTGCTCTTAGTGTGGTTGTTGTGGTATAGTTTTCTTACAAAGATCGTATGTAGTCACTTTACTGAGCTTATATATCCATATAAAAATTATCCATTTATCAGCTCAATAATAAACAATGAGTTCAGTCCCTTTTTTTTCCCGCTACAGAGAAACCAATTAACTGGATGCAACAAGGTCTCAGATTATTATGAGGCGTTTAATCAGCCAGACTTGCTGGATTGAAAAGTGCCTTCTTCCACATCAACGACCTCACTTAGTTGTTCATCCACTTAATTTTCCTCATTTATATTTCAATCCTCTATTTATAGTAACTCCCGTATCACCAGTAATTACTGCACATTATTTAAGACTTAGCGTTTGTCTTAATAGTCCATCAAAGTTATCTCTAGTTCTTTTTCCTTTATCAAAATTTCAAAAGACAGCGCTCATCTATTATCATAGTAGAGCTGTTTGTTAGTATTTATAATGTCTCCCGTGTGACCAGTAATTACAGCACAATATCTAAGACTTAGCGTTTGTCTTAATAGTCCATCAAGGTTATCACAAGTTCTTTTTCCTCTAGCAAAGTTTCAAAAGACAACGCTTATCTGTTATCATTGTAGAGCTGTTTGTCATGATGTCAAATTGAAGAAATTCAAATGATGATCCCAATGATGCTCCCGACGTCTAACCAAAAAGCGCTCACACGTTTCACTCTTCGTTTCTTCAGGGAAATTATACTTCAAACATACAGCCACGGCGCGGCGCTTTTTTGGCACCATGTAAAGAGTCAAGCTTGTGCTGAAGGAACAAAGTCCGGGCAGTTTGAAGAATGTGGCTGTATGTTTGAAGTATAATTTCCCTGAAGAAAAGAAGAGTGAAACGTGTGAGCGCTTTTTGGTTAGACGTCGGGAACATCATTGGGATCATCATTTGAATTTCTTCAATTTGACATCATGACAAACAGCTCTACAATGATAACAGATAAGCGTTGTCTTTTGAAACTTTGCTAGAGGAAAAAGAACTTGTGATAACCTTGATGGACTATTAAGACAAACGCTAAGTCTTAGATATTGTGCTGTAATTACTGGTCACACGGGAGACATTATAAATACTAACAAACAGCTCTACTATGATAATAGATGAGCGCTGTCTTTTGAAATTTTGATAAAGGAAAAAGAACTAGAGATAACTTTGATGGACTATTAAGACAAACGCTAAGTCTTAAATAATGTGCAGTAATTACTGGTGATACGGGAGTTACTATAAATAGAGGATTGAAATATAGATGAGGAAAATTAAGTGGATGAACAACTAAGTGAGGTCGTTGATGTGGAAGAAGGCACTTTTCAATCCAGCAAGTCTGGCTGATTAAACGCCTCATAATAATCTGAGACCTCGTTGCATCCAGTTAATTGGTTTCTCTGTAGCAGGAAAAAAAAAGGGACTGAACTCATTGTTTATTATTGAGCTGATAAATGGATAATTTTTATGTGGTATAGTTTTCAACTTTGTTACTGCAATGGCGATTGCCTGCAAAAATACTTACAGCTATACAGCTAAGAAAGTAAAGGTGAAGGATGTGATAAATATAGAATTAGGAGTTTTTTCTATGGTGTGTTAGGTACTCTTAGTGCGGTTGTTGTGGTATAGTTGAATTTTCATAGCCATAAGGAAAAATTAGAAATTACCTGCTAATTTGCTTTCCTTTAGTCTCTCCAGTCCAGTCCAGAAAATGGGTCTTCATCCCCTTCTAGCAGATTGGAGACTGAGAATTCCAAGCTTTGATGATGCTGTGGAGGGCCCTGCATCTGGGGCTGGAAGGGAATATAGAGTGCCTCGTGGGAATGCGCAATGAGTCCCTCAAGCTACTCCCAATGGAAGACCTGCACAATGTACGAGTCATCCCCTGCCCAGAGATCTAGCTCTTCTAAGTCCACTGGAAAGGATTTAGCATCGGCCCACGAGGGGCCCTCCTTGAGATCATCTGACTCCCCAGAAACATCTATGGCTCTTTCCATATCTAGAACCAGGGGCGCTGCCTCCACCGAGGGAAACAGGGTCTCCCGTACTGTATCCATAGAAGCCGAGATACCCTGAGATGGAAGAGAAGGCCCCACAGGCTGTTGTCGGCTTTCTCATCTCTTTTACATTAAGTATGTTTTATGTAATAAAAGCACAAAATCAGGCAAGACAAAATAGTCAGCAGCCTCCTCAGAGATGTCCTGTGCGCTTTCCTGGCTGAACCTTGTTAAGGCTGGTCCCTGCAGCAAATCCTCTGCAGCCTGTGCTTCCTGTTCCTGCTAAAACTGCGGGAGACATTTCAGAAGCCAACTCCCTCCCTGACAGTGGGAGAAACCCCAAACTACCTTAACTGCCCTCTGTAGTGAGCAAGCGATCCTCTGCTTCGTGGTCCGCCTTTTCATACAGACAGAGCCCCAGTGAAGTAAACCTCACCAACGCCTCACGAACACGCTGCTACTTATGTTCCACCTGAGTCCGAGCGGGAAGGAGGAATCTGCCCCCACAGCTACCTCCTCGCAAACGATGAGGAGAGCGAAGAACGACAAGGCCCCGCTCCACAAGGCCAACTGCCACTAAAGGCAGCACCGCAAGCATGTTAGGTCCCCCACCGAACAGCAGGGACCCGGCTCCCCTCAGGTCTGCTTACTGGCAAAGCTCACTTTCGACTCAATGGGTTAGGGCTGTAATAAGTTTGATATCCTCCTAGGAGACACAGAGCAGCTCTGGGACAGCCTCTCGCAAACAGGTAACAACCAGAAAAGGATTAAGGGAAAGACCATTAACACACTAAACTAAGCAATTAAATCTGGTTTTTTTTTAAGCAAAGAATTCTCAAAACAGCAGTCTAGACAAGACGAAGCTAATCCCCTTCTGCTTGGAGACCGAAGATACTGGCTAGGGGGCAAGAGTGTAGTTCCCTTTATGGGATGACATCATCAAAGTTTGAAATTCTCAATCTCCAATCAGCTAGAAGGGGATGAAGACTCGTTAGTCTAGATTGGATTGGAGGGACCCTATGGAACCCTTGCTCACTGCCGATGTAAAATCAGCTTCCAGATTTCCTATGTTTAGTGTACAAAGGCAGGATGATTTTATAAAAAGCCATGGAAGTTGTGCACCATTTACCGTACATGTATAAATCACAGTATTTTAGTAATTTGCTTGTGTAAATGGGCGGCGACATGCGTACTTTAGGCGATTACTATTCTGAAAGTACGCACGCCAGGCTATTGGTGTGTACTTTCATTGTGGGTGTGTATAGGAGCAGAGTTTGGGCAGAGGGTAGGCGGAGCACAAAGTACATCTAATGTAACATACTATAATTTACGTGTGTTCTTTAAAAAACTAACCGTGCTAATTGCGCTGACTGGGATATTCAACGGCATTAACACGGTTAGTGCTGTTGATGTCTGCGGGTGCTGCTGCATGCCCTGATGCTAGCCAGCTAAATGGAAAATGTTAAGGCACCTGAAATGGTGACCTAACCATTGCCACCAAAGCTAACTGGCCAGAGGATGAATATCGCCACGGCCCAGTTAGTATCTTTGCTGACCCAGATATTCAATACCGGTAGACAGATATGACCCTGGCAATGAATATCTGGGTCTTTGCTTCAGCAATGATGGCTAGCCATGTATAAGAGCTAGCTGCCGCCGTTGAATGTTCCTCCCCTAAATGATCCAGTCTGGATTTAGTGTGTGTTTTCAGCCTCTTAGACTCCTATTTTATGCAAATGCAATGCAATGTGTGCCTTTGAATCAATGCTGACTCTTGGCGACCCAGCAGCTCCTGGGTTTTCTTGACAGTGTGACTGGAAGTAGATTGACAGGCCTTTCTTCTGAGGCAATGGAGGGTAAAGTGACTTGCCCAAGGCCACAAGGAGTGCTAGTTGGAATCGAACCCTGGTCTCTTGGTTCCCAAGCAGGTGCTCTAACCACTAGGCTTAAGATGGACATGTTCTGGGTGCCTAAAGCTAAGTGTCCAGTTATAAAATTACCCTCACAGAATACAAAATTTACAATCACCAACAGCATCTTAAATTCAAAGTTGGCAAATAATACGCCAAGGCTACAGCATGAGCATCTGTGGAATAGAGAGAAAATGCTGCACTTCCCAATACCTCCCCAAACTAACTGATTATTGATTTTAACTGGGAATGGCCAAAAAAAATAAAAATTGTGGGAAGAAACAGGGGCAACAGCACTTGAGGGAGAGGAGTTTCTTACCTGAAATGTCACTCCTGAAACAGCGTCTGGACTTTTAGCAACATTAAGGGGTATGTTTACTAAAACCCCGGTAGAGTGCGGGCCCCGGTAGTGTGCGGGTGCCATATAAGGAGTGGGCGTTCCGTCCTGAAAAAGAAAAGCCGGAATTTACATATGCGCTAAGGTGCGCGGCGCCCATGTGCGCCCCGCACCTTAGCGCATGAGATAGCTGCGCGGGAGGCATAAGTGGCGCGCTGAAGTGCAAGAAAAAAAGCAGAGCCACAGCACAATGGTTAAGACACTGACCAATGGTGCAGGGATTAGGGGTTCAATCCCCCACAGTGCCCAATGAAGACAGCTGGCTGAGGCATTAATTTATGAGGCGCAGAAATACTGGGCGGCACGCTGTTTTTGGCGGCATATTAATACTGGGCGGCATAAGGCGGCGCACTGTTTATGGAGGCATTATAATACTGGGCGGTATAAGTGGCGCGCTGATGGGCAGGAAGAAAAGCAGAGCCACAGCACAATGGTTAAGGCACTTACCAATGGTGCAGGGATCAGGGGTTCAATCCCCCACAGTGCCCAATGGAAACAGCTGGCTGAGGCAGTATTTTAGGAGGCATTTAAATGATGGGCGGTATAAGGCGGCGCGCTGATGTTTTAGGAGGCTTTTTAATACTGGGCGGCATAAGGCGGCGCGCTGATGTGCAATCACAGGAACAGAACCACAGCACAATGGTTAAGACACTGACCAATGGTGCAGGGATCAGGGGTTCAATCCCCCAAAGTGCCCAATGAACAAGGCTGACTGAGGCATAACATATTATGGGGAAGAATGCTTTAGGAGGCATTTTATTCAGATTTTAATTATCACTACTAGCAAACGCACTCTCAAAGCGTGTTAACATAAGGCGCCCTATAAGGCACATTTTAAAGTGCACTGTCAGCCAAGGCAACCTAGAATGTTGCTTATAGGGTGCTTTAGAGGGTGCCGTATGAGGTACCGCAAGGTCAGTGTACTGTTTTTTATGGCAGCACTGTGCAGTTTAAGGAATGAAAAGCATAAGTAGGTGCGCTGACAGACAAGGAGGAGCAGCAGTGGAGCACAATGGTTAAGGCACTGACTGCTGATACAGGGGTCATGAGTTTGCCTAATACGTAAGGCTGGCTGTGGCATCAGCTTTGCATTGTACATATTTTGTCCTGCAGCACTTTATTTTTATGTTATTAATTGCTGCCAGCAAACACGCCCTCACGTGCCGTAATTGAAGGTGCCGTATAAGGCACCCTATAAGGCACTCCATAGGGCACATTATAAATTGCACTGTCCGCCACAGCACCCTAAAATGTCCCCTATAGGGCACCCTATAGGTTGCGTCACAGGATATTGTATAGTGCACCTTATATGGATGGGAACCATAAGGTGCCCTATAGGGCGCCCTATAAAGCACCCTCAGAGGCACCTTATGGGTACAGTATGCTGAGGGTGTTTTTGCTGGCATCAAAATATGTACATTAAAAAAAATGCATTGGACAACCCTATCAAATAACTCCACTGTGGGTTTGTACCCATGACCTCTGGCTTCAGAGGCAGTGAAGTAACCATTGGGCTACAGCTCTATAGCTGCTAGCAAGCCCCTGGCTGGCTGCAGAGAGCATGCACGTCACCACACAGACAGTCTGCTGTGGTCACCAGGATAGGGTTAGCCCACCCATACCCATGATGCACTGCACATGCAAATCAGCTGTCCACAGATTAACACAAGATGGGCAATGCACCCCCACAGCACCTCGGCCCGGTAGAGGGAAGTGACCATGTGCACCCACACACCACCTCGGCCTGGTAGGGGGTACTGACCGTGTGTTTTACTGGCACAGAGCTACACACCGTCACATTGTGCGGGTACTGTGCTCACCCTGAGGGTGCAAAGAGGCGCCCAGGACCAGGTCCACAACACCTTCCATGGCTGAAAGAGGCCATGCCGGAGGTCCAAAGCAGTGTTAATGTGTGAGATACGTAGTTCCTGCCCAAACACCTTGGATATCTCTGTCTGACTCAGTCAGGTGTAGCCCCTATGGACCCCTAGGTGGGCTATGTACCACCACCCCCCTCCTCCAGGGCTGAGGGTGGCAAACAGGGTCTCCTATCAATAGATCCACATTCTACCTCCCTGCAAAGGTGGCAGTAGAGGGGTCCATCAACCCCAGTGCTGCTGAGGAGCAGACACCCCACAGGGCAGTCGATGCAGCTCTATACACATCCATAACACAATAGCAGACAGAAATTAGGCCTGGATATGGTGAGCTGCACCCCACCACTATCTGATATTCTCCTGCAAGTCATCATCCGCTGTACCCTGCAAGCTGCTCCATCACAACACATACCAGCTGTAAACAGTGTGCTAGTTAGTCCATAGTGCATGTTCCCAGTGGAGATGTGTGCACCCAGAACTGGGATGTCAGCATACACAGCAAACAGATAAATCAGTGACTGGGCCCCAAAGGAAACCCATATCTATCACATGAGAGAAATACTATATGGCACTATGGGGGTGCCTAGCCATGCTCTGGTCCCTGCACAGTCAGGGTGAGAGTGATCTCTCAGCAGGACATACTGAGGTCACCCTGTCCGTGTAGGTGGTGGCCGGGCACTAAAATGTCCCAGTCAGTGCCCTATGCCCTGTGCAGATGCACCCTGGCCAGGCCACCCTGTCTGGCCTATACCCATGGTACCTTGCTCCTCATTATGCACATTGGCAGCCCAATACTGGCAACATTGCTGGCAGTGTGGGCTGTGGAAGGTGTTTGCAGCCACCACACACTGGATAGACAGACAGACAGCCACCCCCACACCTATGCCAGCATTGTGCTACTATAGAGGGGTTCAGCAGCCATACCCACCACACCAGTCCTGGGCACAGTACAGGCATGGATATAGTACGCAATACTGTTGGGGGTCACTCCCCAGGGCGGTAAACACGGTCAGAGACCAGACCTGCAGCACACACCGCAGACATCAGAATGATTGTTATGGTGGAGCCCAAGGAGCAAAATGTGCTTAACGTAGGAATTAATATCTGCCAGTTATCATGGGAAACATTTGATAGCTGTGTACCATATACCCCAGGTGTAGGGTGGCATTGCTAAGGTATGCAACTGCTAGTATTGGGAGATACAGGCAGGGCCCAATGTCCTGCCTCTCCAGGAGGCATTGGCCAATGGGGCCTGTGTGTGTGTGTGTGGGTGTGTCTGGCCCTGTTGGCTGCTGCTTTACGGCAGAGTTTCCCAACTCCAGTCCTGGTGTTCCAAACACTGTTCGGGTTTTCATGCTGTCCCTCAAATATGCATGAGCTACATCTGCATACCATGGGGGTGGTGCATAGATATGCAGCACAGGCATCTTTATTAGAGGCAGCATGGGACCTGAATGGTGTGGGGCCCTCCAGGACTGCATTTGGGAGACTCTGCTCTAGGTAAAGCGGCTGTTTATGGTGTCTGTGTTTGGTGTGGTAAAATATGGGCGTATTAACCATGCGTATGTTCTCAGCAATAAAGGTTTTTCCTTACTATCATGGTTTAGTTGTGGGAAAAATATGTGGACAGAATTGGCAGTAGCCCCAGCTGGCCTTTGAACCTGTGACTTTCTGTTCTTGCACACACTGTCTGTGTGCACTGTACCACCATCTCCAAAGAGCCCAAAACATATGCGCCAAGATGGTCACTAAAGCTAATCTAACAGACCATGTGACCCCAATTCTCCTAGACTTACACTGGCTCCCTATAAACAGCCGAATAAAATATAAAATCCTCCTAACTACATTCAAAATCGTCAACAACATCTCCCCATCACAACTATCCACCCTAATACACCCCCCATCAGATACTAGATCACGCAGACAGAACGCAACCCACTCCCTCAACATAAAAACAAATTTTAGAAAAACTAAAGCGACAACAAGTGACAGGGCCTTCTCCTTCGCTGCCCCCACCCTCTGGAATGAAATACCATTAACACTCCGCATGATAAAAGACCTTCACCAATTCAAAAAAGAATTAAAAACCTACCTCTTTACAAAACACTTTGAAATCCCCTACCAACAAAGAACCTCACCAACACAATCACAGAAACACATACACTGTACCCAAGACAGAACAAATGACTAACATAGGAAATTTCACTAACCCCACACAACACGCTAATGAACCACTCAAACAGTTGACTATTCCACCACTGTAACTAACTAAGATGCGCTCCATGTATATAACTTGTAAATAGTTTGAAAAGCTCTGTTATAGTTAATGTTCAAAATATGTTCAAAATATGTTCTCTGTAAGTACACCTGTATATAGTTAAAGCATAATGTTCCTTGTAAATGTATACAGAAGTATACAATTGTTCTGTTTAATGTTCAATGTAAACCGCCCCTGATCTCTGGAAGGGGCGGTATAGAAAAGACCGTTAAATAAATAAATAAAAAGAAATGCTGTATTCCCTGGGGAGTCCATGACTGTACATCCGACAGAGCCTGTCTGTTGCGGTGGACGTGCCAGCCTGCACACGCCTAGGCCACTGTCTGCTGTGGCTTGCAGCCACTGCCCCCTCCACCACCTGTACCCTCCGCCAACATGCAGACATGTCCTTATCTGGGAAAAAGCATATGACCTGATTGACTGGTGGCACTCCAGGACTGAATTTGGGGGACTCGGCTGTAGGTAATGCCCATTGTTATGGTTTGTGTGCGGTGTAGGGTAAAATATGGGTGTTTGAACCATGCTTATGTTCTCAGCAATAAAGGAGTGTCTTTACTATCACTGTTTAGTGGTGGGTAAAACTATGGAGACTGGGTTGGCAGGTGCCCCAGCTTGGATTTGAACCTGTGACCCTCTGGTCCAGCAGGCACTGGCTGTGTCCGCTGCACCACACTGTGGCCACAGAGACAGTGCAGTCTCTGGAGATAGGAAACCTGGCCGCACGAGTCAGACACCCTGCTCTGCACAATTTTACTGTGGGCTCGTTTACCTTGTATGGGGACAAAAGTGCAAATAAACCTCAAATATGACCTCCAAAAAAGGGGAAGAAAACCAAAACCAAGCTGGGCAACAGTGATACCAATGGGCAACCATAAAAAACACTCCCAGGAAAGCTCCAATAAAATGCAGTGATTTTTGAAAGAGTCTACGGAGCGTAGACCCTTCTAAAAATCATTTCTTTTTTTTTTAGCTTTCCTGGGAGTGTTTTTTATGGTTGCCCATTAATATCACTGTTGCCCAGCTGGATTATAATTTTTTTGGAATTTGTTGCGGTCATTTTCAATTTATATTTGCTATTTTGTTCTGTGCACATGTATCACACTGCTCACGTTTTTCAGGTTTCCCCGGTTTTGCTGTACATTGCTGACGGAAATGGTTTCTCTTCCCTTTAAATCGGCTCTAATGCGAGGGTTTCACTGGCGGTATTTTTTTTGCCGAAATTCAGCCCCGCTCCTGTGCGTGGAGCCTCTCCCCTCCCACTCTCCACCCATTGACCTCGTCCCCCCGCCCCTCGGGAGCCTTCCTCCACCCTCGAAATGCCTTTCCACGCCTCTATCACACATCAGCGCACCGCACACTTCCGCGGGCCCGTCAGTGTGAGGGGCACGTGTGAGGGGGCCCGTTAGTGTGACGCGCACACATGCGGGGCACTTAAGTGCATCATTAGCGTACGCTACTGTGCGCCGCACACGTGTGCGCGGTTTAGTAAACATACCCCTAAGGGGCATGTTTACTAAAAAGCGCATAGTCATTATGTGATCAGGCCACGAAACCAGCTAAGAGACCTGCGCCAACTTCAGGGGGCATATGTGTCTGCCCCCCCTGCCGTTGGCGTGTTGCTAATGTATGACACAGCAGCAACCTGGCATGCAGGTGCACCAAACACCACCCATTGAGGTGGTATTAAGTGCACCCACACTCACAGCTCCAATTGAAGTTAGCATGGGCATGATAACGCATGCGCTAACCATGATGCACCATCAATGCCCTCATTCCATCCCCAACCCACCCTGCCTCCACCCATATGCGTGCCAGCCTGCTAGCAAGAGATTTTTAGCCTGGGGCCCTGTGCTCATGTTTAGCACAGCATGCTTACCTACTGAACACACACACTAGCAGTCAGAACAATTTAGTAAACATGTCCCTAAGATGAGGTAATTTTCAGACAGCTGATTTGCACCTGTAAGATGCTTTTTAGCCAAGAAAATTGCTTTGGTTTGCTTCTCCATGTCTAGGACTAGATTGAAGTCTCACTGGGCAAGGATTTGGGGTAGGAACACTGTATTTCAAGTGAAAGTTAATGCAGAGGCACTCAAAGAGGTCCACAAATGAGTATGGTTTCCAGACTTTCCACAAGAAATATTCATTCATTCATATGGGTTACGACTAAGGTTACTTTGCATTGTTGCTACTGAATAAACACATGTTTATGACCCTGGAAGACTAGAGTTGAGAATGCCAGGTCTAACAAAAAAAGGAAATGATGCTCAGAATCACAGTACAGATGACCCTGAACTACAGTACAGGATAGTGAAGAATAAACAGCCACATAACAAAAATAATGGCCCTTAATTTCCCACAGCAAACAGGCAGAAGAATTCATCACACTTAATTATGAGTTAGTTATGATTTAGGTGCAACTTCCATAGAGCTTTCTCAAACAGAATTATAAAAAAAATGTAAAATATTCTAAAACTCTTTTGCAGAAACTCCGAAGTCTGGAGTGAGTAAAGACTCAACTTCACAGACATCTACAGGACGCTCGACAGCTGCAAAGCAAAAAAAACCAACAAAACAAAACCTGTAGACACGTGCTCTCTACACAGCTCTACTGAAAGCCCCTTCTTGAGGGCCACCAGTCACTCCCTTTTTATAAAGATAATTTGCATGAGCCTAGGTAAAAGATCTGGGCAATATCATAGTCTAGACGGATCCATGCATCTACATTAATCCCAGGCCTACACAGGCGGCCACGAGAGGCAGTGAGAGCAAGTGAAAGATGCTATAGGCCATGCTGCAAAAGAAAGGATCTGCTTTATCAAAACGTTCACCTAGGGCTCAGGAGCAGCGACGTCAAATAAAAGGTTCTCAGTGTTTACAGATGATTTTCCTGTAAATTCTCCCTGCTCAGAATAACTCCACCTACATCTTTTTCCTTAGACATGGGATCACCGTGTACCCTTAATTTCTATGCAAAAGCCCTGTGTGCTGGGTTTGGTGCTCTCTTCAGGAAACCAAGAATAAGAAAACGCTTCATTAAAATAAAAATATACTTTAATGCTATGTTTCCTTAGCTCCCTTTTGATCCACTTCCTGACAGCTTTAACCCTTAGACCCTTCGTTTCTAAGCTCCCACTATTGGCTGTAATCATGCCATATGCCAGCCTGAAAAGCCCGACTCCGGACTCCAGTCAGTTAATGAATGACATCACTAGTTTTTGGCAGTTAGTGTAGATCATGAAGATTTTATATTTGTGAGAATGACTGGTCATTTAATTAGTGCGGTGCTGGAATGTAGATATGAGCCAAAAGAAAAACATTTCCAATTTCCAGTAATGTGCTACATGCACTGTGTGTACACAAAGCCATGACAGCTCTCAGAATTGATGGTTTAAACGTTCATTTCTATTTTGCTTTGTAGTAATACCCTAATTAACTTTCCTCAGGCACTATGCACTAATAGAGTGTTTTTATATGAGGAATTTCTGCAATGTTACTCAACTGGTGTTTGATCCTCAGGGAGCAGATTTTAACAGGGAAAAATACAAAGTATTTAGGTAGGTATTGCATTTGCAAGCCACCTGAAGAATCACTATCACTAGTTAGGGGTTAATGTTATATCTGCTCACATTGCTGCAAAGTCCATGGGCACCTGGGGACATTGGACCAATAAGCATAGTTCCACTTTGAAAATTATCCCAGGAAACTACCCCCAGACACATTTACACCTGCTAAGTTGTGCAGGCAGTTTAAAAAAAAAAATACATGAATGAGGGAAAAGGGACCTCAGGCACTGGAAATGGGGGTCGGGGGGGGGCGGAATCCTGGATATGGGAGAGAAAACAAAGAGGGAGCGTCAGGATGGGTAATAGGAGGCAGTGAGCAGCAGTGCTACAGGCTGTACTCCCCTCCTCTGGCACTAGGAGCCAGAATCAAACCTTGAACTGAGCAGCATTAGTGTCCCTTGCAGTTAAAAGTGTGCATCTGGGCTAGGTGAAGCACTGTAGCACTCCTGCTGTCAGCAAACTCCATGGTGGCAGCAGTCAGCTAAAAGGTGAGGGGAAAATACAGGGAACCAGTCAGGGTGGAGGGGATTGGTGAAAAGGACTGGGGTTGGGGTGAGCGCAGGAAAGAGTTCCATGCTTGTCTCTTGGCACCTGTGATTACCTTGACAAGTCTAAAATTTAGTAAATATCGGCTTAGCTAGAAAAATCACTTTATATCCAAGTAAAGCCACACTTTCTATGAGTGTGAGATATCCTGATTTTAACAAAGGCTTCAAATTCTTCATATACCTGCGCCTACCAGTAAACAAATAAGAAACATTCCCATAAAGATAATTGGAGCCCACTGCCAATATATTTATATATATTTCTAAGTGCCAAACTATATCCTTGATGGTCAATTTCTTTCAGTTCGTATTTCCTAATCATTTAATGCAGAAGTAAAGAGCAAACTGGCACCCGAGTTAGAACGCTGCACAAAGAATCACTTTCCTCCATGCAAATCCCTGGAAGGGTACATAGAGAGCAAAGACGGAGTCACGATTTACAGGAGAACTTTACATGCTTGTACATTTACACCTGCTCTGGAACAGGTCTAAATGTACATGGGTTTGCTTTATCCATGACTTCTTCAGGATTTGTGCTAGTATTTTATAAAGACATAAAGGCCCTATGAGTCTCTATAAAATAGGCTGCACACAAGGGCATTTCCCCCTTCAAGCAAATGTGAAATTTTATACAATCACACTACGCAATCCTGTTTTATTAATAGTGTCATTTACTAAACAGTGTTAGTGCTAAGAGTTAGTAAATGACCCCCCCTCCAAGTGTCTTTAGTGAAGTCCATAATCCCCCTATCTCATTTTATGAAGCTATAATCTCCATAATACCTACAAAAGGAAAAGATGCTGCTTTTTTGTCCCAGTTATATACCCATTTCTCTACTGAACACTGATTATATGATTTTCACTAAGCTTCTTAGTTTACTCCTGGGGGAATTCTGCACAACATAGAATTTACACGGAATTCTCCACATGCGGAAAATTCTGCATTTTCTGTGCAGAATTCTGCACAGGAACCAGCCAGTCAGACAGTAAGACAGGATTGTGGGCACACAAGCTTTAACAACGCTCGATCCTGCCTCACTGTTAGCGGCAATATAGCCACAAGAGCACTTATGTTTGTTCCCATGGCTGTGCTACAGTCCCATGCTAGCGCATTTTGAAAGGTACACTTCCTTAGTATCTTTGAAAACATGCCAGCATCGGACTCTAGCACAGCAATGGGAGCAAAAGGAAATGCTCCCGTGGCTGTGTTCCTGCGATCAGGCTGCTGGCGAGTCAGGGGAAGGGGCTGGCTGGGGGCAGGAAGGGGCTGGCTGGGGGCAGGAAGGGGCTGCTGGTGAGTGGGAGGGTTACTGGGAGCAGGAAAGACTACCGGTGAGCAGAGGTGGGGTTGCTGGGGACAGGAGAAGGGCTGCTGGTGAGTCGAGGGGAGTGGCTAGAAGTTAGAGGGAGAGAAAACAAACAGTGGGGGGACAAGGATGGGTTGGGGACAGAACTGTGATTGGAGCAAGAGAGCTAAGGAGGAAAAAGGCAGGAGAAATTTCAGGTCTAGAGGAGGAGTTACGCTTTATGATGGGGAAATTCTGCGCAAATGTTTAATAATAAAGCATGCAGAATTTTCAAACTTTTTGCACAGAACTAACATTTTTTGTGCAGAATTCCCCCAGGTGTATTAGTTTAAAATGGAGAATCATATCACACAGCTACCACACCCAGATCAAATAGAATTTATCAGATGTAGGAATAGGTCAGATATTATACATCAAATCATGTTCTTCATGCTATAAAGAGAAAGTTTCCAATTGTACTACCTCTCACTTAACATAAAAAAGACTTTTGACAAAAAAGAGTGGCCTTATTTATTCTCAGTTCTTACCAATTTTGGCTTAGCTATTACCTTCTATTGCTGGATTAAAACCTTATATACAACATTCACTGTTGTGATACTAGCGAATGGATAGATATCTTCTTCTGTCCTCCATTATTATCATTTGCTTTAGTCAGAGCCATTTGTGATCTCAATCAGAGAGGTAGGTGGAGATAAAGTTATTATGGTGGCAGGGAAGAACACAAGGTATGGCATGGGTTTACTAGAGGCAAGTCTTGTCAGACAAATCTGACCGATTTCTTTGAATGGATAACCAGACAGTTGGACCGACGGAGAGCGGTATCTAGATTTCCATAAAGCCTTTGACTACATTTCGCACAGGCGACTTATAAATAAATTGAACACTGTAGGAATGGACCCTAAAGTGACCGACTGGGTTAGAAATGAATTGAATGGGAGGGGACAAAGTGTACGGATAAATGGAGCTCACTCTGAGAAAATTGTTAGCAGTGGTGTGGCGCAGGGATCTGTCCTTGGTCTGATTTTTTAAACATTTTTGTTAGTAATATTGCGGAAGGGCTGTCTGATAAGGTTTGCCTCTCTGCGGATGATACCAAAATCTACAATAGAGAAGACACCCAGGAAGCAGTAAAAAACACGAGGAGGGATCTAGCTAAGTTTGAAGAATGGTCAAGAATTTGATAGCTAAGATTTAACACTAAAAAATGTGGGGGTCATGCATTTGTGCTGCAAAAATCCAAGGGAGCAGTACAATATAAGGGATGACATATTCCATCCATGAAAGAAGAGCGGGACCTGGGTGTGACCATGTCTGATGATCTTAAAGTAGCTAAATAGGTAGAAAGGGCGATGGCAAAAGCCAAAAGGATGTTTGGGTGCATAGGGAGATGAATGGGCAGCAGATAAAAGGAAGTGATAGTGATTCTGTATACGTTTTTGGTGGGACCTCATTTGTGTAATTCTGGAGACCACACCTTCAAGAGGATATAAACAGGATGGAGTCGATGCAGACGGTGATTAACAAAATGATCAGTGGTCTTCATTATAGACCAATGGGGACAGACTTAAAGACCTCAATATGCATACTTTAGAGCAGGGGTCTCCAACTCAAGTCATGGAGGGTACCAAACCATTCAGGTTTTCAGGCTGTCCCTAATGAATATGCATGCGATAAAATTTGAATACAATGGGGAAGTGCATGCAAACATATCATACATATTCATTAGGGTCATCCTGAAAACCTGAATGATTTGGTGCCCTCCAGGACTGAAGTTGGAGATCCTTGCTTTAGAGGAAAAGCGGGACAGCACAGTTACTTACCTGTAACAGGTGATCTCTGGGAACATCAGGAATAAGTCTTCACATATGGGTACGTCGGTACCGACTGAGTCTGCGCGGGAACGCTCCCCAGCGTCCAATCAGAATGCTTTTGGAAGCATCCCAACATGCCTGCGTGCTGCCTTCCCGCCTTTCCCAACTGCCTCTCCTCAGTTAAGTTTTAAAGCTGAGGCAAAGAGAGAGAGAGCAAGAAAGGGAAAGATAGAGATAGAGAAATGCAACTCCTAGGGGAAGTGGGTGGGTTGTGAAGACTTATTCCTGCTGTTCCCAGAGATCACCTGTTACAGGTAACTGTGCTATCTCCAGGAACAAGCAGGAATGAGTCTTCACATATGGGGACTCCCAAGCTAAGATGCCTGGAGGAGTCCCAGCATGTTGCGAGTTTGAGAGCCATGCTATCTTACCGAACCCCCAGGCATTCCAGGGATGGAGGGTAGGAGTTGAGCTAAAAAGATGTGCTGTGGAATAGCTGGACGAAACAGGATGCCTAGATAGGCTCTGTGCAGGTGATATTTAGTGGTAATATTGAAGAGCAATAACCAATATGGACCTCACCTGGTGGCATTGTAGAGGGGTATATGGAGGTTCATGAGGATTTGTGAATATGAACCAACAGAATATCCCCAGGGGGTACCTCAATGTAAGAAGAGGTAAACAACTGTGCAAAAAACAGGCTGAGGTAGAACCCTTAGAGTGAGAGAAACAATCCCAGTGGAACTGGGGTAGTTCAAGGAGGTTGGACTTAACGGAAAACGTGGAAGTCTCCATTGGATAAAACTGAAAACTCCTTTGACTTTAAGAGACCTAGTTATCATAGGAGAGGGAGCTTCCAAGATCTCCATATCCGATAACAAGAAGGATAGGAGTAAAGAGTAGTTACTCACCTGTAACAGGTGTTCTTCAGGAGCAGCAGGAATCAGTCCTCACATATGGGTGTCATCGACGCCGATGAAGCCCCAGCGGAGCATTTCCCCAGCTTTCTATGAAAGCCTTTGGGAATGCAGGCACGCATACGTGGTTCCCTTCCCGCCTAAAGGTGCCATCTTACCTCAGTCAAATGACATAGCTAAGAACAGCACACAAAAATGAAAAATAAATATGTACAACTGCAACTCCAAGGGGAGGAGGGAGGGTTGTGAGGACTGATTCCTGCTGCTCCTGGAGAACACCTGTTACAGGTGAGTAACTAATCTTTCTCCAGGACCAAGCAGGAAGTCAGTCCTCACATATGGGTGACTCCCTAGCTCTGGGCTACCGAGGAACCCAGTCTGAACAAGAGTACTCCCTCTAGTCTCAGCAGCAAAGAAAGGCTTTTCAAGGACACAACCTCCACCGGTAGCCCAACAGAGGGCAGGAGTTGCCTAAACCTCAAAGAGATGCCGGAGTACTGCTTGGCCAAAAGCACTGTCCCTACGGGACTCCCTTTCCAGACAGTAATGGGCCGCAAAAGTCTGGCTTGAAGACCAAGTTGCAGCCCTGCAGATGTCTACCAAGGGCACAGAGCGGAGATGTGCCACTGAGGCAGCCATTGCCCTGACACGGTGGGCCGTAACCCTACCCTGCAAGGGAAGGTCAGCCACCTTGTAAGCCCAGGTGATACAGTCAGCCACCCAGATGGACAAGGTACGCTTGGACACAGCCAACCCCAACTTATTAGGGTCAAAAGAAACGAAGAGCTGAGTAGCCCTTCTATGCCCCTGCGTACGGTCAAGGTAGAAGGATAAGCCCCTTCTACAGTCCAGGGTATGCAGAACTGCTTCAGCCTGGCTTGCATGAGGCCTAGGGAAGAATGTTGGAAGAACCACCTCCTGATTGAGGTGGAAAGAGGAGACAACCTTAGGGAGGAACTTTGGATGAGTCCTAAGGACTACCCTGTTCCTATAAATCCTGGTGTAAGGCCTATCACAGACCAGGGCTTGAAGCTCACTCACTCGCCTAGCCGAGGTAAGGGCTATCAGGAAGAGTGTCTTCCAGGAGAGGAAGCGTAGTGGACAAGTAGCCATCGGCTCAAAAGGTGGGCGAGTCAGTTGCTGCAAGACCACATTCAGCTCCCACTCAGGGGCAGGAGGACAGATTGGAGGCTTGAGCAAAAGCAAGCCCCAGAGAAAACAGGACACCAAGGGGTGACCTGACAGAGAATGTCCCTCCACCAGTGAGTGGTGAGCTGCTAGAGCTGAGAGGTGGACCTGAACAGAATTGGACTTGATTTGATAAGTGCAGTAAGTATTTGAAGCACTACTGGTACAGTACAGGAGAAAGGATCCTCTGTACATAGCTGACACCACACAGAAAACCTTTTCCATTTGAGAGCATAGGTTTTCCTAGTGGACTGTTTCCTAGAGGCTAGGACAACCTCCTCAACTTCCTGAGGTAGGCCCCAGGGAGCCAAGACTACCCTTGCAGCCTCTAGGCCATCAAGTTGAGAGCTTTGAGATTGGGGTGCAGAAGGGAACCCTGCTCCTGTGAGAGAAGGTCGGGTTGCAACCCCAGAGGCAGTGGGGGATCCACCGCCAGTTGAAGCAGAAGAGGAAACCAAGGCTGTCTTGGCCACCTGGGAGCCACCAGCAGGACCGAGGCCTTGTCCTGAAGAATTTTTAAGAGAGTTCGGGCCACCAAGGGCGTGGGAGGAAACGCATACAGGAGGCCCTGAGACCATGGAATCAGAAACGCATCTGCTGCTATTCGCAGAGGATGCGGTTGCCTACAGAAGAACTTTGGCAGTTGCTTGTTCATTGGGCTGGCAAAGAGATCTACCAAAGGGAGACCCCATTTTAGGAAGATCCTCTGAACTACTGAAGGATGCAGCTGCCACTCGTGGGGCTGCAGGATCCTGCTTAATCTGTCGGCCAGGTAGTTGTCCTGGCCTGGAAGGTACACAGCCTTGAGGAGCATGTTGTGCGTGAGGGCAAATGAACAAAGGTCCTGAGCCTCCCGACAAAGGATTCTGGACCCAGTCCCGCCCTGTTTGTTCACATAAAACATGGCTACCTGGTTGTCTGTCTGAACCAGGACAGATTGATAAGCCAGGGTAGGAGAGAAAGCTTTGAGTGCTAATCGAATAGCTCTGAGCTCTAGGAGATTGATCTGCTGTGCAGCTTCCCAAGGAGACCACAGGCCCTGGGTGCACTTGCCTAGACAATGAGCTCCCCAGCCCTGCAGGGAGGCGTCTGTGGTCAGTACCACCGTGTATTCTGGAATCTGAAAAGGCACCCCCTTTAGTAGATTGGGTGGGTGCAGCCACCAGTTGAGGGATGTCAGAAATTGTCTGGACACCCTTATCCTGTCTCTGAGACTGCCTGTGGCCTGTGACCACTGAGTCCGAAGGCACCACTGTGCAGGCCTCATATGGAGCCTGGCATTGGGGGTCACATGTACTGTCAAAGCCATGTGGCCCAGAAGCCTCAGGCAGAGTCTGGCGGAGACTAGTGACCTGCTGAGAAACTGGTTTGCCAAGGCTATCAATCTTTGTGCTCTGTCTTCTGGTAAGAAAGCCTTTGCCAGCAGAGAGTCTAGCCTTGCTCCTATGAACTCCAAGTTCTGGGAGGGGAGCAAAGTGGACTTTGCGAAGTTTATTACAAACCCCAGGCTTTGAAGAAGAGCAATAGTTCTGAGGGTGGTTTGTCTGGCCTCCTGGCACGTCTGACCCCTGATGAGCCAGTCGTCCAGATAGGGGAAGACAAAGATTTCCTAATTTCTCAGGAAGGCCGCTACCACTGCCAGGCATTTGGTAAAGACCCTGGGAGCGGAGGTGAGGCCAAAAGGCAGTACTCTGTACTGATAATGGTTTCCTCCCACAATGAACCTGAGGTACTTTCTGTGGTCTGGATGAATGAGGATGTGGGTATACGCATCCTTTAGATCTAAGGAGCACAGCCAATCTCCCTGCTGGAGGTAGGGCAGAAGTGTTCCAAGAGTAAGCATCTTGAACTTTTCTTTCTCTAGGAACTTGTTGAGGTTCCAGAGGTCCAGAATGGGTCGAAGGCCACCGGTTCTTTTGGGGACCAGGAAATACCTGGAGTAGAATCCGTGACCTTGCAAGTGGGGAGGCACAGGCTCCACCGCCCTGTCCACCAACAGACCTTGAAGCTCTTGAAGGAGAAGGTTTGTGTGCAGGGGAGGCCTTGGGGGCTCCCCTGGAAAGTAAGGAGGAGGCAGTTGGTGAAAATTCAGTGAATAGCCCCTGTGGACTATGTCCAACACCCAACTGTCCCCGGTGATGAGGGGCCACTGGTGGGCAAAGAGGGTGAGGCGACCTCCTGTGCAGGGTTGAGAAGGCTACGCTCAAGGAGTCAAAAAACCCCCACCCTGCTGAGTGGGAGCAGGGGCCGGAGGCTTGGGGGTCCTCTGCCTACGGGGCCCATTACCCTGCCCCTTGGCTTGCTGACCCTGGGGTGCAGCTTGGGCAGCCTGATATTGAGGGTACTGTTTGTAGGCAGTGCCCTTCCTCGGGTAAAAGGGCTTCTTACCTGAGCCCTTTTTATGAGAAGGGGCAGAGGTCTTCCTAGACAGCCTTGTCCATGTAAGGTGCTCTGTTTCGAGCTGAGCGGCCTTCTCAGTCATGGGCTTGCAAAAAAGGTTCTCACCTCGGCAAGGGACATTGACCAACTTGTCCTGAAGTCCGATGACTGCAGCCATGCCTAGCGTCGAGCCGCGATGCCGGCTGCCGCAACTCGGGCCGAAGCCTCGAAGCCAATGTAGGTGGCGCAGGACATGAACTTCGAGCAGTCCCGAATCCCCGAGGACAAGGACTTAAATCTCTGCAAGGGTTCCCCGGAGAGTCCAGCAGAGAACCCGGCTAACTCCTTGGCCAGGTCCCGCAAGTACATGCCCATGTACAGCTGGTAAGACTGGACACAGCAAGCAAGCATCAAGCCCTGGAAGCACTTTCTACCGACGTCATCGAGGTTTCGGGCCTCCCTGCCGGGGGGGCACCGCGAAGTGCATCTTCTGGCTCTTCAGACGATGCATGGCCGATTCCACAACCATGGAATGGTGTGGTAGCTGTGCCTTTTGAAAGCCAGGGCTCTTTCTGAGTCGATAGATCGAGTCGACTCGCTTGCTTAAAACCGGCGCCAAGGCTGGTGCCTCCCACATACGGAAGAGGAGCCGTTCCAACATCGGAGGAACCGGAACAGTAAAGGCCTCCTTCGGAGGAGAGTCATACTGCAGCGCCTCGAGCTCTTCAGCTCGAGGCTCTTCCTCGGGGTCCGCCGGAATAGCCAAGGAAGTGGCCATATCCCGGACGAACTCCGAGAACCGAGTATCCTCCGGAGGGGATCTACTCCGGGGCTCAGACTGCGGTGAGTCCGACGGGATGCACCGAGTCTTGAAGGTATTGGGAGACTCCTCATCCTCCGTCTCCCAGGCGGACTCGTCCGAAGAGGAGCCAGGGTCCGACCCCGCGGGGCCCTGGAGCACCCGCCCCGATGCCGGAGGCACCGGCGTCGACGCCCTCGGTCCCGAACGGGAGGTCGAGGGAGACCGCAACCGAGGTCGACTCCAAGCCATGATGGACTCGAGTATCGGCTCGGTCTCCAGGGTCGACTTCGAAGTCGATGTCCCGGTGGCCGGGGCAGATGTGCTGCTCCATGAAGGCAGACAGTCTGCTCTCCAAGGCTGTCATCCTGAGACTCAGCTCGGGAGACGCAGCAGCCACCGACTCGGGCCCCGGCGGCGGCTCTCTGGGAGGAGAGTCCTCGAGGACTACAGGGCTTACATGTCCAGCAGACTCCGGCTCCACGCGAGGAACTTTGGCAGGCTTCTCTTGTTCCACGGGCCCGGGGCGACGGTCGGGGGTCTTAGACCTGGCCCTCGAGGAGCCAGGGACCTCCGACGACGACGCCCTCGCGAGCCGCTTCTTCCTCTTGCGTTCCCGGTCGGGGGACCCCCTGTCCGAGGAGCTTCGACGGCGCTCGGGATCGGAATCCCGAGATGTCCAGGCCTCAGACGAGGTCCAGGCCCGGCCGGAGGCTGAGTCCGAGAAAAGCCTTTCTTTCTGCTGCTGGCGACTTCGGAGTGCCTTGGAAGACATCTTCCCACATGGTCCACACGACTTAGGGTCGTGATCAGGACCGAGACACCGAAAGCAGCAGTCGTGTGTGTCGGTGAGAGACATTAACTTCTTACACCGATCACACTTCTTGAAACCGCTGGAAGCCATCGGGGAAAAAAGAGTCCCCGCGAGGTCAAAGGACCGGCCTTCCAGGGAAAAAGGAAAAAAAGGGCGCGAACGCCAGCCATGAAGGGCAAAAACCTGAAAAGAAGAATTGGGCTCGATACCGGCAGGAGGGGAACCGGCGTCGAACCGGGAGAAAAAAACAGCAAAAATCGCCGAAAAAAATCAACTTTTATCCGGGATGGCAGGACACACGTCTGGTGGGCTTCTCGGAAAAAAAGAGACCGAGGTAAGATGGCACCTTTAGGCGGGAAGGGAACCGCGCATGTATGCCTGCATTCCCAAAGGCTTTCATAGAAAGCTGGGGAAATGCTCCACTAGGGCTTCATCGGCGTCAATGACACCCATATATGAGGACTGACTTCCTGCTTGGTCCTGGAGAATGAGGCATTGTAGCCTCCCATTTTCTGAAGATTCAGAAAAAGTCCCTCGTAATGGAAAAGGAAAGTATGTGGAGGGCTTCAGGTGTACGCCAACTGAAGGTCATGGTACAAAAAACTCCTGAACTACCACAGGAAGTGGTTGATCATGGAGAACCCTAAGTATGCTGGGACAGCATGGAAAGGGATAGAGTATCTCTCGGTCCATGGTGAAATATATATATATGTATAAGTATATATATATCTAGGCAGACAGACAGAAAGAGTATATAGACATATACCTACCCACTATCATATATTGTAATACATATCTAGAGAGATAGGTAAATAGAGATATATACATCACATATGTATATATATATATATAGATATGGGCATAGACGTGCAGATGTCCATATACATGTAACATATACATATATATATATATTTATATATATATTGTAATGAAGAAGCCCCTACTGAGCCCATGGAGATAGGGATAGTAGAAGATTCAACCTTAGAATCTGACAGGCAGTCTGAGCACATGGCTCAATGTTTACAAGAAAGTAAACAGAGAAAGTCAGGAGCCGAATGGACACGCCCAAGCTGTGACATATCACCAAGCTTAGGGGCTAATGAGAAACACCTGTTCAGGGGAAGGGCAGAGCTAAGCCCTGAGAAACTGGACTATAATAATTGGTCATTAGCTTTAAAAGGGAGACCGAGAGAAACAGAGGCAAGGAAGAGAGAGACCGGGTGAAGGTCCCAGTCAGAGACCAGGTCAAGAAAGAGCCGTAGCAAGAGCCAAGGAAGCCAAAGCCCGAGAACCTGAAGGAAGCAGCACAAGAGAGCTGCCGTTCAGGAAAGGCAGGATAAAGGAGAGACCTCCTGGGAGGCAGGCTTGGAAAAGCTCGGAGGCTCCAGAGAGAGAGAGAGAGATGGTGGCAGGAAAATACTTATAGGTCTGAGGCAGAAGCCAGCAAGCTAAGAGGAAAGAAAACACAGCCGGTGTTTGGAAACCTGCCTGAGCCAAGAGAGCAGAGAATTCCTCCCTCCTTAAAGCCAGAAGGTAGGTTTCAAAGTTTGCCCAGCTATGAATCTAGTTTAAAAGTATTTCCTTGTTGTTGCCAAGAAATAGGAAACAGCCCAGGAAGCAACTCCAGAGTACAGGGTAGTTTCAAGCCCTGCTGTTTAGAAGGGTATAAAGGGAAGATCCCTGAATGCCTAGCAGGTGGTTACTTTAAAACCCACGATAGCAGTTTACAGACCCACCCAGCTAATGCTGAGCTGGAAGAGATGCAGCTAGACTCTGATGTTTATGACGCAGCTGATATACAGATGGATTGCACCCTATGTATAGCTGACCATATTGAATCCCTGTGCTGAGCATTACTATAAGAGTGCTGATAAAGCGGCAAAGAAAAGGGGAACATTTTCCTTTGCTATCAGAAGCTGTTTGTTTGCTTTTGTTTTTGTGACTAGCACTGCACGTTTGGAAGCCTGAGAATGAAGAGGCACATTTACCTTAGTTCTTGTATGCATTCCTCCTACCAAATATATGGAAAGTTGTCCTAATTTCATCTGCACTTAAGCTCTGTTGGGAGGGGAAATAAAATCCTTGTCATTTTTGCCTTTAACACTAGACTGCAACTCCTTCTTGAATCAGAGGGTAGAAAGGGGACTACCATTCCCACAAGGCATTGCAGGAGCAAAATGCAGTGTCATACTCCCTGAAGATAGAATATCAAGGCAGACCAACCCTACTCGCCCTAGGCAGTAGGCTGGCCTGATGACAATATATATGTATACATACCCATGTCTTCACATAGGGTATGTGGAGAAAGATTTATCTAACAACAAGAAGGGAGGTACCTGCTTGAGAGATATTCAGAGAATCCCTACTTCCTGGTTAAGGGTAGGAAGTGCAGGGAGTTCTCTCATTGGCAAGAGAAGTCTAGAGTCCTCTAAGAACTCTTGCCCCTGAAAAACCAGGAATGGAGACCTACCTGGAAAAAGCAGAGGATGTTTTTAATCTGCAGACAGTGAGTCTGAATCCTTCCATAACTCCAGTAGGTAGCTGGAGAAAAAGATGCCATAAAAATACCATATTTACCCTCAATGAGGGTAAAAAGGGGTATGGTGCATTCCTGTGCTCAACATGGATCACACCATGAAGAATTTGAGGATGGAAGGAAAAAATCAGACAGGGATGGTCTATACTGAAAGAAACAAACCATCTCTGGTGAAGGGGTCCCCTGGAGATGTGAAGCAAACCAGGGAATTGGATAATTCTTTAGGTCTTCTCTTAATTAAAGGTCTGTGACCTTTATTTAAGAAGCCTTTAATGGAAATGGTAAGGGCTAGGAGAATCCAGTAAGCCTGACTAGGTAAAACCCTTCCTAACCATCTGACATTATGTGCTCTCTAACAAGGCCCCATAGTGTAGAGCTGCTCCGTAGAGATGCAGAGAGCATGTTACAGGTTAATTAGAAGAAAACCTGATGTTCAAGAGCCCGCAGGCAGCATGAACTACTCCGCCAAGCCCAAGAATTTGGAAGGCTAAGGAGAGAAGGTAAGGTCTGCAACAATAGCCAGAAAAGGTTGTTAAACCGTCTGGAACTTAGTGGCAAGGCCAGAAACCATTAAAATTGGAGAACAAGCCCTGGCTGCTTGGACAGCAAGTCAGTGGTCTAAGCAGTAAGAGCCCCTGCAGTTCTAACTATTGATAGGGCAGCAGAAGGTCCCAAGGTTGGGAAAGAAATACAGACAGAAGTAGGAGAGGTAAGACTCCGCTACTGTCTGAGAAGCTGCCAGGAAAAACTAAGAATGCAAGGGAGAGACAACTCTGAAAGAAACTGTTAGGGGCTTAAGGAAAAGCCCTCAGTAAAGTGGTATCACTCTTACAGACCAAATGTCCTGGAAAGAGTGGCAGAGTTGAAAAGACGACTTATTGTGGAGGAAATACTTAATAAGTAGTAAGAGAGATGCTGATACAGGAGAAAGTCAAAGGTTAGGGATGGTGACCTTATTGACAGCTGTTACTCCTCTGTGTAGTTCAGAGGACGAGGAGTAAATGTAGTACCTGTAAAGCATAATCATCCCAAGAAGCTCATTGAGCTGATAGTTAGGATGTGTCCTTGAGAGGGACATATGTAAATTTTAGGATGGAACCGATGTAGATGCTTGTAGAGGTAAGAAGCAAACTACAGGATCTAAACCTCAAGAGGAAAAAAGGATTCAGGGAAGAGTTTATCAGCAACCTTGCGGCTGCTGGGTTTGCTGAACCCGTTGAGGTTGTGGTTTCCTGAGCCTGGCTGGGTGATTCCCCTGCCTAGAAACATCTGTATGATGGGTAGAAGATGGATAAAACCTTCTCCCATTAGGGGAACAAAGCTTAGTAGACTTTCTACAAACTGGGATAGAGGAAGGCGTAGACAAGCCTCTGAAAGCAATAGTGTCAGTGGTAAACTGAGCAGCCTGGAGTAAAGTCTCCTTATTAAAGATATTTTCTCCAGTGCAAGGAGCATTTCCCAGTCTATTTTGTACAGATTTGTCCAAGTCTGAAGCTTGGAGCCAGGCTCTACGTCGTGCTCCTATGGCAATAGCAGAAGTTCTGCTAACAGACTCGAAAGAGTCTAGGGAAGGACGAGTAAGGAACTTAGAAATATTTTGAGCATGATTGACTAGCATAGAAAAATCTGCTCTTTTAGGCTCTTAGAGGAAAGGGGTCAAAAGTAATAAATCTTTTGTGACCTCCTCAAGAGATAATCCTATATAGAAAATATATGAAAGGATTCTTGCAGAAAGCATGGATGCCTGGAAAGTTTGACGTCCAAAGGCATCTAAAGTCTTAGCCTCACGACCTGGCGGATAAGAAGAGTGCTTCTTAGTACTCTTAACACGCCTCATTGCTGATTCTACAACCAGAGAATGATGAGGGAGTTGAGGCTTTTGAAAACCTGGAGAAGGGGGCACCTTTTATAGAAGATCAGTTGCCCTAGAAGGTGGGGATACCATTAAAGGAGTTTCCCACGTTCTAAATAGGAGATCCTGCAAGGTCTGATGCAAAGGAAACAATGACTTCCTTTGGATTGCAGGGGATCTGTATAGGTTGTGGATCCCCTGGTGCAGGGACTTGACCAGGTATAGAAATGGCAGTAACTTCGCCATATCAAGCAGAAAAGCTTGAAAAGAAATCTCCCCAGAGGGGAGTCCTCGAGGAAGAGGAGGAAGAACTAGATCTGTTGAAGAACTAGCTCTAGCAGCCACCTGCTCATTCAGATTCTGTGGAATAGCAGATCTGGAGGGGTGGAGCATCGGATTATCTTTGAAAGATAGTTGGGGTACCGAAGAAAACCGGTACCACAACTTGTCGGTAGCAAGTCATCCATGCTAGGGATCGATTCCAAACTCAGTATGGAAGGAAGCGAGCCGGCTAGCATGGGAGGTACCGACACCGATGCCGATACCGGTACCGTCGGTGACACCGATATATGAAGATCAGTCTGTAATGGCTCTATCGGTACCGTGGTAACCGAATGTGGCAGACCCTGATCATCGGTGGAATGTCTACGGTACCGTCTGAAGTTGGTACCGAGACGAGTCGGTACCCAGTCATCCAGACTAGAGATCGATTCTAGACTCGGTATCGAAAGAAGCGAGTCTATCGATGCATATCGGGAGGGTACCGACGTGGATACCAGCATCGGTACCGGGACTGATGTGGGAAGATCGGTCGGTAGCGGCTCTAGCGGCACCGAAGATACCATGAGAGCTCGACTGCGATCATCGGTGTGGAATGTTTCATCCAGCACCATTGCCGATATCGTGGTACCGGCACCACTCAAAGCGGATACCACCACCGGGCATGGCTCAGGCATGTTCACCGAGGTAAAAACCCCGGGAATAACCTGAAACCCCGTTAGTGCTTTGGAGACAGAAGCCTCCCGCCAGGGTTTTAAAGCCAAAATGTCCTCGGGGGCAAGCTGAAAAGCATCTCTATGAAGGACATGAGATCTACCACCCGAGGACTGGCTAGTCTTTACAGACTTTTGTTTGGTTACCTGATCCTGTGAAAAAGAAGATGGAGCTGGTACCCTCAGGACTGAGGGGAACGGCGTATCGAGTTGAGCTCGTTCATGAAAACATCTTGCAGAAATAGAAGTGCAGGAGGGACAGTCCAGCGGATTGTGTTCAGGTCCCAAATATGGAAGGCACCAATTATGGGTGTCTAAAAGTAATTTGGTAGTGCCACAGTTAAAACACTTTCTAGTGGCTAGAATTTCCATGAGGGAAATGGAGAGGCCTAGCAGGCTGAAGCCTGTCAGGCACCAAATAGGAAAAAATTTCCTACAGAAGGAAATATCTGTAAAAGAAAAGAAGAAAACACCGGCGGTACCGGTGTGTCGAGGGAAGGTAGATGCGACCACAAGAAAAAACAAAAAATAAAGGAAGAATTTTCTGCAGTGACAGGACGATGTCCTGCCGGCTCCGCGGAAAAACGAAAACTGAGGAGAGGCAGTTGGGAAAGGCGGAAAGGCAGCACGCAGGCGTGTTGGGATGCTTCCAAAAGCGTTCTGATTGGACGCTGGGGAGCGTTCCCGCGCAGACTCCGTCAGTACCGACGTATCCATATGTGAAGACTCATTCCTGCTTGTTCCTGGAGATAGAGGAGATATGATAGAGATGTTTAATACTTCTGTAGCATCAATGCAGAGGAGGAGGGCCTCTTTCAATTTAAAGCAAGCTCTGCTATGCAGGGACATAGTATGAGGGTGAAAGGGGATAGACTCAGGAGTAATATGTGGAAATATTTCTTTACAGAAAAAGAGTGGTAGATGCGTGGAATAGTCTCCCAGTGGAGGTAGCAGAGACAAGGACAGTATCTGAATTCAAGAAAGCATGGGACATGCACAGAACATCTCTAAAGGAAAAAAAGGGAGTATAGTAGTTGATACGGAAGGGCAGACTAGATAGGCCATATGGTCTTGTTCTGCCATCATGTTTCTATGAATTTATGCAGAAAATACACCGTCTTCTGTTAAAGACTCAGGGGTAATATTTAAACTTGATGGTTAGCATTCCTTTTAAATGCTGGCTGCGGTATTCAAAGTGACATCTGAATATTCAGTGCCGGCTGCTATCCAGATACCAGCACCAAACATCAAAGTATGCTGCTAGTATCCATTAACAGCGATATTCAGATCGTTATCTGCATAATGTGATGAGGAGAGCCCTGCTGAACCGATGGAAATAGGAAAAGATAGTGAATATACCTTTAAGGAAATAGACATTCCTGAAATTCACAGATTCCAGACTGCAGTCAAAGAAAGAAAGCACGGAGTTGAGAGAGCCAGTTTGCCACACCCAAACTCTGCTGACGTAAGTGCAAACTTAGGCAGTAATGGCAAACACCTGTGCAGAGACAGAGAAAGGCTAGCTAAGAAGCAGCCTTATAAACCCTGCTCAGAAGGGGAGAAAGGGGTTCAGGATCAGGTTGCCGTTCAATCTGTTTGTGTTCCAGTTCCAGTCCAGAATCGTGGGCAAGTTCAGAGAGTTCAGCGTGTTTCAGCTATTCCAGGAGTTCAGAGAGAGGAACTCAGAGGAGGAAACATCAGGGGAAGGAGAAGTACGTGGAAGGAGCCTGAGAGCCAAGAAACCACGTGTGCTTTGCTTAGAGAAAGAAAGCAGGGAAGTCTTCTACCTCAGGTCTCAGACCGAAGGTTTCAAGCTGCTCAAAGGTGGGTGAATAAGGCTATTGCTAGAAGTAACCAGAACCCAACCTGGAGCAAGGAACCATGGCTGAACAGCGGAGAGGAACCAAGGCAACTGAACCAGGGAGAGATATCCCAAACTAGAGGTACAGACATTCCTTACCGGGGAAACCAGTGCTGGAGGGAGGTCCAGGGATTTCCCCACAGCATTCACCGAGGAGCAGATTGTGGGAGTTCAAAGCCAGACGTATATGCTTTAGAACAAGAGGATATGCAAGTGGACTGTGCGGAGCAAAACTCCGTATCAGGTGAATTGTCAATGGATTGTACATTATGCCAGACAGAAGCTATGAAAGTTGATAAGAAATGCGTGATAAAGAAAGGTCTTGAGAAGCAGTGTGAATGAACCTAGTTTTGTTTTGCTAAGAAATACCTACTAACTCAAGAGAGCATTGCCATCTTCTACATTTTTTGTTTAAAGGAGCAGAAGGTAAATGAGGTCATTTAACTTTGCTTAAACAGAGAAGCTGTATTTTGTTTTGCTGATTACCTTATGAAAACAACTGTACATGTTTTAAAAGCTTATGAAACTTCCTCAGTTCCAGCTTATGTATAATTTCTGAAGTATTGCTTGGAGAAGAATATCCTGACGCTGTGTGTTTGAACCTTAGTGCTTTTTGGGGAAAAATAAACTTTTGTCTTTGCCTTTAACCCTTGGCTTATACGACTATCCTTGAAAGAGGAAAAACTACAAGTCCCAGAATGCCTCACTGTGGACAAGCACAGTGTTTAATTCCTTTATTAGAGGACTAAAATTGGCAGCCCTATGCCTCTAGGCCAGCGATGGCGAACCTATGGCACGCGTGCCAGCTGTGGCACGCGAAGGCCTTGCAGCTGGCACGCGTGAAGGTCCGCAAAAAAAGAAAAAGCGGGCTCTGGCTGCTGCCGCGGACGCGGCAGCATGCAGTGTCCCGCGGGGCCCCCTCCGCCCGCTAAGCCCCTCTGCAAGGGCTTTCAGATTCGCGAGGGAGACAGCGTCTCCCTCGCGTCTCTGTTAAGCCCGCAGGGGTTAATGGGAAATTTCCCATCAGCCCCTTTAGACGCGAGGGACTGATGGGAAATTTCCCATTAGCCCCTGCGGGCTTAACAGAGACGCGAGGGAGACGCTGTCTCCCTCGCGAATCTGAAAGCCCTTGCAGAGGGGCTTAGCGGGCGGAGGGGGCCCCGCGGGACACTGCATGCTGCCGCGTTCGCGGCAGCAGCCAGAGCCCGCTTTTTCTTTTTTTAAATTTGCCGGGGGGGGGGGGTTTGGACTGCTAATGGGCTGGGGGGGGTTAGGACTGCTAATGGGCTCGGAGGAGGGGGGGTTAGGACTGATAATGGGCTAGGGGGTGTTAGGACTGCTAATGGGCTGTGGGCTGATGGGGGCTGTCTGGAAATGGGGTGATGGGGGGTTAGGACTGCTAATGGGCTGGGGGGGTTTGGACTGCTAATGGGCTGGGGGGGGGGGTTAGGACTGCTAATGGGCTAGGAGGGGGGGTTAGGACTGCTAATGGGCTGGGGGGGGGTTAGGACTGCTAATGGGATGTGGGCTGAGGGGGCCTGTCTGGAAAAGGGGTGATGGGGGGTTAGGACTGGTAATGGGCGATGGGGGGGGTTAGGACTGCTAATGGGCTAGAGGGGGGGTTAGGACTGCTAATGGGCTAGGGGGGGTTAGGACTGCTAATGGGCTAGGGGGGTTAGGACTGCTAATGGGCTGGGGGGGGGGGGTTAGGACTGCTAATGGGCTAGGAGGGGGGGTTAGGACTGCTAATGGGCTAGGGGGGGGTAAGGAATCATAATGGGCTGGGGGGGGTTAGGACAGCTAAAGTGCTAAGAGGGGTGGTAAGGACTGCTAATGGGCTAGGGGGGGTTAGGACTGCTAATGGGCTAGGGGGGGTTAGGACTGCTAAGGGGCGGTGGGCTGATGGGGGCTTACTGGAAATGGGGTGATGGGGGTGAGGACAGGTAAAGGGAGAGGGGGGGGGGTAGGACTGCTAATGGGCTAGAGAGGGGGGTTAGGACTGGTAATGGGCTAGGGGGGGGGTTAGGACTGCTAATGGGCTGATGGGGAGGGGTTAGGACTTGAGGTGGGCTGTTGGGTGGGGTTAGGACTGGAAATGGGCTGATGGGGGGTTAACACTGGAGGTGGTCTGATGGGGTTAGGACTGGTAATGGGCTATGGGGGGGTTTAGGACTGATAATGGGCTATGGGGGGGCTGGGACAAGAAATGGGCTGATGGGGAGGGGTTAGGACTTGAGGTGGGCTGATGGGGTTAGGACTGGTAATGGACTGTGGGCTGATGGGGGGGTTAGGACTGGCAATGGGCTATGTGGGGCTGACTGGAAGTGGGGGGTTAGGACTGGTAATGGGTTATAGGGGGGGGGCTTAAACTGAAAATGGGGTGATGGGGTGTTAGGACTGGAAGTGGGTTGATGAGGGGGGGATAGGACTGGTATTGGGTTGGGGGGCTGCTAGGACTGGAAATGGGCTGATGCAGGGACTAGAAGGGAATGGATGCTGGGTGAGGCTGGAACTAGAAGGGAGCTGGTGTTGGGGGAGGATTAGAATGGGATGGGGCTGGGAGAGTAAAATGGAGAGGGGAAAAATATTTTGTGTGGGAGGGATAAAAAATCTACAATTGGCCCGGTATTGGGAGAGTAAGTGGGGATTGAGGATGGAGGGGTAAATTTTGAGTAGATGAAATAGGAATGAGGAAAGAGCCAAAGGAGAAAGATTAGTATGTTAAAGCAGATGTAGAGAGAGAATGGAAAAAAAAAACAAGAAGACAGAAGAAAGGACAAATGGACAGCAGATGGAGAGTTAGCAGAAGACACGAAGAAACCAGAAGAAAGTGGCTGGAACAATTGCAACTGAAAAAAAATGCACAAAAGGTAGAAAAATATCTCTTTATTTTGAATTTATTAACTGGAATATGTCAGCTCTGTGAAATATGCATCATTAATTTTTGCGCTTTGTTTAGTACAAGAGGAAATTAATATATAGTTTTATTTCTACAGTGTTGTTGTATATTCCAAGTTTGGCTTTTGGGGTTCCCAGTTTAATTATTGTCTTCCTGTTTCTAAATTGTGATTCCTTGTTTGGTGATGGTCTGTTCTGCATGTGTAACTGAGCTGAGGTATTCTGTTTATATAATTCCTATTTGACATTGCCACTTGTTCTTTCCCCAGTAGGTCATGTATTGTTGTTCTCTGAGATGTATTGGTTTAATATTTGCAGTGTTGCCTTTTGATAGGTAGAGTATGGTGCTTTGTGAGTCCTGGTAGTGCTGTTAGGATACGGCGGGTTTGCTATGGGTTCTAAATGGGCAGCGTTTGTAGTAGTTCCTAATGTGCCTGGCGGTTGGTACTGGATTATAGTAATGTAGAAACCTTTTAGTCTTTCTTTATCCATATACTCATTAAGAGGCATGTTTACTAAAAGTTAGTGTATGGTAACATTATGCAAATATTTATGCAAATGAAGCACCTTATGCAAATGGGGCTTTAATTGACGTGCTGGCACTTTGAGGAAATTCTTTGGTTTTGTGCGGCAGTTTGGGCACTCGGGCTCAAAAAGGTTAGCCATCACTGCTCTAGGCCCTCGGCCGGGGCTGGGGTCACGACAATAACCATCCGCATTTAATTGAGCTGTTGTACTCCTTCAGAACTGTGTGTTCCTTGAGCATGAATCTGCATGGGGCCTTGCAGGTGCTTGAATTCTCAGATTTGTTTAATTTTGACTCCTCAGTGCAGCTTCCGTTGTTTTGCACTGGAACAGTAGAATAGCCTCCCAGAGGAGGTACAGACTGAAGCAAATTATATGCAGTTTAACAAGGGGGTTAAGACATGGTGTCTGGGGGTGTAAGCAGTCAGAGCACTGAGGAAGGGGATGGGAGGGATTATGACACTGAATTTTATATGTTTTTTATGATCTCTAAGTATTCTCTTAACATGTAAGCTGCTTTAGGGTCTTCATTGATCATAAGACACAGGTTCCACAATGCTTGACCCAGTACAAGCATTGTGGAACCTGTGTCTTTTGGGGAAACTGCTAGGTACGTATGACCTAGATTGGCCACTGTTGGAAACAGGATACTGGGCTTGATGGACCTTGGTCTGACCCAGTATGGCATATCTTATGTTCTTATGTAATAAACAGATAAACATACATAAATTGTAGTATTTTATAATCTATTCACATAATTGTATGTGCCACCCATGCACATAGTTTGGACAAGTTCCTGGAGAAAAGGTCCATAAACCATTATTAAAGTGGATCCGGGATATCTACTGCTTGCCCCAATACAAGCATTGTGGAACCTGTGTGTCTTTCTGGGAAACTGCTAGGTACTTGTGACCTGGATTGGCCACTGTTGGAAACAGGATACTGGGCTTGATGGGCCTTGTTCTGACCCAGTATGGCATATCTTTTGTTCTTATGCCCAGTGGCAAAGTACACACCATCAAGCAACACATGCACTTTTACGCTGGTCGGAATTCTGTAAGAGGTTGGGGCCTGACAAGGCTCTAGCACACATATCTAGCATCCTCCCACCTAAATGCATAAGCAAAAGTGAACTTGAGAACATTTTTGGGATGCAGTGTAGGTATATATATACTTAAATGTTCTATGTCTCTAAACTTGGCAATTATGCAAATACAAATTTTAGTGATATTTTACCTTACTCCCTTAAAGAATTAGTAAGCGGGATGCAGAAATCCAAAGGAATCGTATACGATAGGGGGAGAGAGGTTATTGTGCAGGGACCAGGAGAGGGACCTCAGAGTGATAGTGTCTGAGGATCTCAAGGTGGCAAAACAATACAAGGCAGTAGCCAAAGCCAAAAGGATGCTCAGCTGCATACAGAGAGGAATAACCAGCAGAAAGGAGGAGGTATTAATGTTCCTGTACAAGTCATTGGTGAGGTCTCACTTGGAGTATTGTGTTCAGTTTTGGAGACCTTATCTCACAAAGGATATAAAAAGACTTGAAACGGTTCAGAGGAAGGCAACCAAAATGATGTGAAGCCTGTGCCCAAAGATATATATGAAGAGACGTGAATACCTAAATATGTATACCCTAGAGGAGGGACAGGGGAGATATGATAGACCTTTAAACACTTAAAAGGTATTAATGAACAAACGAGAGGGCATAAGTGAAGCTGTAAGGAGGTAAACTTAAAAGCAACATCAGGAAAAACGTTTTCACTGAAAGGGTGGTGGATGCTTGGAATGCCCTCTTGTTGGAGTTAGTGGGGGCAAATACAGTGACGGAATTCAAAATGGCATGGGACAGACACAGTGGATCCTTTCATAGCAAGGGGATGAAATCAAAGCAAACTTAAATACTTCAATAAATAGAGGGGGGGGGGTGACCTGCACGGAGCAGTGGGTACAATCCTAAACAAAGGCACAGAGGGGTATAACTTGCACAGTGGTGGGTACAACCCTAAACAAAGGCATGGGGTGGAGGAGTGGCTTGCACAAAGCGGCAGTTACAATCACTCTAGCCACCTTATTGGGCAGACTAGATGGACCATATTGTTTTTTATCTGCTGTCATACACTATGTTACTATGTAACTATGTAAAGGTTCTGCTTTCTTTTGGCAGAAGAGTGCACTAATTTGGTATTTTAACATATGTTGTGGTCTTGTCTTGTTGTTCAAAGTTCTTAGTAAGGGTCACAGCCCACAATTGTGTTACTTTCTAGGGGATCTGTGACCTTAGTTTGTAGTGATCATTCTTGCCTCAGTGATTCCTGGGACTCTTCCTAACATATTAACAGGTACTAGGTACTTCTTGGCTAGATTCTGGAAATCAGTTTCCTCCTCAGTGAGAACGGTTGGAAAAGAATTGAGATACATCTTTGCTATGGAAAAGTTAACCTGAGGACTATGATAAACTACCAAGTTATTGAAGACCTCAACGTACATTCGTCTTTAAAGTGATTTGATCTGGAAACTTCATATTTGATGGACTTATCAGAATGATAATCCAATTCCATTTTAGAATGTCTGAACATAAGAGGGGAAGTTGGGGAAGAAGGGCAGGAGGGGGAAGTGTTATATGCTCAGGGTTTATGTATAAATTACGGTGTTATGGATTTCCATGCAAGTCTTTAAACAATATCTAAGGTCTAATCTCTGCCGAATGTTCTATTATGTTTTATTATTGATATACACCATAAAAATATTTGAATTAAAACCACCCCAATAAACTGGTAGTTATGTACTACAGTTTGTCAGAGACCAAGCAATCATGTTTTGAAAACATGGGGAGGGGGTATTTTTTAGTCTCCATGCAGAACTGCAGCCAATTTTTAAAAGGAACATTTCCAGGGAATTTTATTTAAAACATATGCTGCCTGCCAATGTTGCAGGGATGTTTAAACCTTGTCTGCTCTGCATGCATCTCAGTCAGCCTAATCCACTTCCAGTCCTCCTTTTCCTCACAGAGGACCTGTGGAAATGTTTAAAGAGGTTTTCTCCCTGGGTAAACATTTATTTATTCATGGAGAATACCTTTAAAAATTGTCTTAATAGACATTCTGTACTTCATGAGGTGCTAATCCATGGTAAAGAAAACTCAAAATCTTAAAGGACAATTTTCTGAAGGCATTTACTTAGAATAATTGCCCACCCTTTACCTGGCTAAAAGTACATGTGGGACCTGTCTTGGGGGATGCTGTGAGGACTGCTTGGGTAACCTGGAAAACATGCTGGGGAGGGTATCGGGAAAGGGGAAATATGGGTTCTGTGGTGAATTTTTATGTGTGATAATTGGTAGAGTGGGTGCTTGGGAGGTGGGATAATGTGTGAGACTGTGCTGAGGGTTCTTTCTGGGTATGTATGTATGGGGTACAGTGGGAAAGAGGTGTGGATTCTATGTGAAGGATGGGGGACTGAGGGATAGAAGCAACATACGGAAAGGGAAATGGTTATGTAGTGGCAAACGGTGGTCCTGGATGGGTGGGTCCTTCTCTGATTGAGGGTCTGTGTGATGGTTCTTTCATGGGATGGTGGGGAGGGAGGAGGAAGGGACTACTACTGCTAATCAGGTTATCATATAAAGAGCAGGGGATGCAGGGTTTGTCAGACTATTTCCCCGCAGTGCCCTCTGGGAAATGTAGTCTTTGTTTAGCTGTATGGATGCATCAGGCAAAAAGTTGTAGTTAGGCTCAAAGAGGTAAGGCAAATGACAGAAATTTATTTTAAACACAATGGTTCATTCATACCACATACAGGCTTATTTGTTCAGGACTCTTTGAAGTAGAGCATTGTCCAAAAACAAAGCCAAACACAAAATGGCTGTTAAAGGTTCTCTATAGTTCAGGATACACAGTCTTTAACAGCAAGGATATTGCATTCCCTTTTTAGCCTTGCTGGCTAAAGCACAAAAACAAAATCATATTTAAAGTCTGTGGTAGTTTAGCTTCTATTCAGCTTCAAACCTTTCTTGGTTACCTTCCAAGTAAACAGATATAATCCAGGGCAAAAGAACGCTTTGTTATAATAGCTACTTTAGCTTACCCCAGTGTCCTTATTCCAGCAGCAGGTGATTAACAAGCTTATCACAGTTCCAGGCTTGCTCCTTTAAAAAACTTTCCCTTTAAAAAACAAGAGGGAATCACGGCCACCCTGCTTGTGGACTATGGGTACCTTTTCCTGGAAGAGTTTCTTTCAAGACTGGCTTGCTTTCTCTACGTTTCCAGGTTTAAAGCTTGGCAAAAGGAACAGTCCATGAGAGCGTCCTCATCATTCAGCTTCACCTCGGGCTCTCCCAGCTGCATAGGTTCTGACTCCCCGTCCTGCTCACAGTGCTCAGCTAACAGCCTCCCGGGGAATCTTGGAGTCTCTCTTGTTCCAGGCTCCAAACTCTCCTGCAGACGTGCTATATGCCAATTAGCACCCTCTCCTCCTGGAAGCTCAGTTCCTCTGCTCTGCTCAGCACCAGTTAAGCTTCCCTTGCTCGTGTCTGTGCCTCTGCTCGTGTCAGCCTGGCTTCCTGCTTCTCTTCCCCCTCTCTCATACTCTGGCCTAGGTTTATACTTCCAGGGCTCTAGCTCCAACTCCTCCCTACCCAGGTGATGGCAATCAGCCTGACTTCGGGCACATGAGTGTTTGGAGCATTCACTGCCTAAGGGGCTCTGGACCCTGTAGCCTGTCCCCTTCATTCCATTAGGGGGAGCATGAAATGTGGGCCACATGGAAGTTTTCTGATTCCTGGAGGTGTTTGTGGCTTTCCTACCCTGATTTGGTAAAAGGGGGCCCCTTTACTAGGGTGAATTCCCTGTCTCTTTGTCCTCCCCCAGACTCCAGATAGGCCTCCTTGCCACAGGTTAGAATGCTCGAGTTGCAGGTAGGCACTCAATGTTTGACGCCTAAATACCCTGCAGAAGCGGAAGCTCCTTTTTCGGGATTTACAACTATATTGTTAGCAGGTGGCTCTCCAGCAAGAGATCCACCTCCTGCCAAAAGATGAAAGGCTTTTACCTACAAGGCGACGTTCCTTTTCAGGTGGGGAGGGGGGGGAAGCAAAAGGTATAGCGGGGTGGGTGCTACTGGTTTGGAGTGAACTCTATGGGGAAAAGGTTACTTTTGTGGGAAACAGCATGCTTTTTGGGAGATTATCCTCCAACTATTTACTCATCGAGTCCAAGGGTCCTAATTAGTGGAAGGGGACTTTAATATGTTTTAGATAGGGTCCTTGATAGATCTCAGGGTGGAGGGGGCAGGGGAGTGCCCCAGACTGGGGATGGCCGTATACTTAAAGAATGGATGGGTAAATTCAACCTTGTGGATCTGTGGAGGGTGGCCCACCCAACCAGTAGGGACTATACATATTATTCCAACATCCATGACAGTTAAAGTCATATAGATTATCTTATGAGGGATTTAGATTGGGTGCGGAGAGTAGAGACTGTGGTGACCAGAATCGAGGACCTGGACTGACAATGCCTTCTTGTGGGATGGTTTGCAGGGGGATACATAGAGGGGCGGCCGTACATTCTGAAGACTTAATAAAAGTTTGTGTGACCAGGCGGTAGCACAGAGCCTGGAAGAGACCACTGATGAGTACATGTTACACAATGATAATGAGTTAGTGGAGTCCGGCCTATTCTGGGATGGGCTCAAAGTAGTACTTAGGGGACACTTGATATAGTGGGTAGCCAGGAAGAAGAGGGTGCAACAGGCTAAAGTGGAACAGTTGAAGGTCGCCCGCTTAGAGAGCCTTCACCAACAGAAGGGGAGCAGGTGGGTACGGGAGCAGTTGGATAAAGTCAAGCCGGAATTGGCAGACTTAATCTGGAGATGGTTGAGTATCAGCTCCAACAGGCGAACCAGTACTACTACAAATTTAGTAATAAGATTGGAGCTTTGTTAGCTCAGAAACTTAAAAGAAGGAAAGACGCACTCATATCATAAAAATAAAGAGACATGGCGATAAGCTCTTCTTCAAGGCTGATGAGATCCGAGCTCAGTTCTGGGACTATTATACTAACCTCTATTGAGGGGAAAAGAGGGTGTCCCGAGAACAAAGGTGAAATTAGGACTTACCTGCTAAGTGGCTTTCCTTGAGTTCCCTCTAGTCCAGTCCTGACCTGTGCATGTGAATGCTGACGACATCACCCCTCACAGGCACTTCCACCTTAGCCACCCCAGTAAACTATTGACAAAAGACTCACATGAGCAATAACCAAAGAACAAAAACTATGTCATAACTTTGACAAATGCTAACTCCCCCTAAGGCAGATAACTGCTCCGTGGAGAACAAGAGCACCATCTGAATAGGTCAGGACACTCCAATACCATATTCCTACTACCGTGAGAAGTGGCCAACCACGCTTCCCCGACTCGAGTTTTACCTCTACTTAACTAAGAATGTGACAGAGAGACTGTTGCTCACAGTCCGGCCCACTGCACAAAAGCCGTTCTGTACAAGGCCTGTCCCGTCAACCTGGATCAACATGCAGATGACCTTCTTAATGCCTGGGATCACTAGTCACACATGCTACCAAATTCTGGGAGGGTCCGGGACTGGACTGGAGGGAACTTAAGGAAAGCCAATTAGCAGTTAAGTCCTATTTTACCTTCCTTATTGTCCCTCCAGTCCAGTCCCGACTTGTGGGATGTACCATAACAGTACTTACCTGGGAGGGACCTGCGAGCCTGGCCCGAATCATTGCTACCCCGAATCTCGCATCCCCTGCCGCCTGAACATCCAGATGGTAATGTCGCACAAAGTTATGCAACGATGACCAAGTCACCACTCTGCAGATGTCCCCCAGTGGGACCAGGCTAGCCTCTGCCCATGAGGCCGCTTGCGTCCTGGTTGACTAAGCCTGCAACCCCTTAGGCAAGGCTCTTCATCGCAACAGATACGCTGAGGCAATAGCCTTCACCCATGTGGAAACAGAAACCTTTGAGGGAGCTTCCCCTTTATGCAGTCCCCCAAAGAGTACAAACAAGCGATTGGACTTTCGAAACAGATCTGTGCGTTTGAGATAATGCTTGAGCACCAAGCGATCATCCAGAAGATGGAGTTGGGGGTCCTCCACCCAAGTGCTCGCCTGTGAAAACACCGGTAACAACAACACTGGCTGGTTAAGGTGGAAGGCTGAGATCACCTTAGGCAAAAAAGGAGGGCACTGGTCATAAAACCACTTTAGACATAATAAGAAAAGGCTTGCAGCACGACAGTGCCTGCAGCTCTGAAATTCAGCAAGCCGAACAGATGGCCACCAAAAAAAAGAAAAAAAGTCTTCAAGGCCAAATCCTTCAAGAAGCAACTTCTGATTGGTTCAAAGGGAGCATCTGCTGACAACACCAGATTGAGATCCAACGGGGCCACCACCGCTCTTATCGAGTGTCAGAGTTACTTCACTGTCCGAAAAGCACCATGTCCGGATGAGCAGCCAACGAGATCCCCTATACCTTCCCACAGTAGCAGGTGAGGACTGAAACCTGTACCCGTAGTTAACTAAGGCAAGCCCCTTCTCAAAACCAGTCTGCAGGAATGCCAGCACCTCTGGAATCGACACCATCAATGCCTGGCACTCCCTTTGTTCACACCAGTTCTCAAATAAGCCCCACACACGAATATACGAAAGACTGGTGGACCATTTCCTGGCTTTCAATAAAGGTACTAACTACTGGGGTCAAGTAGCAACACCTGCTTAATCAAGTCCACTCAAGAGCCAGGTTATAAGCAAGAACTGCTCCACCTGAGGCATCTGGACTAGGCTCTGTATCCGCAGATCGCCCCGGGCTGGAAGGCGCCACGGCTGATCCACTGCCAGCTGGACGAGGTCCGCATACCAAGGCCTCCTCTGCCAGTCGGGCACCACAAGAATCACCAGACCCTGCTGGGCCTCTATCCACTGTACTACTCGACCTATGAACGTGCACGGGGGAAATACGTACAGTAACCCTGCCTTGGGGCACTGCTGTACCAAGTCATCAAGGCCTTCCAACATACATCCTCTCCTTCGAATGTGGCCATCAGATCCATGATTGCTCGTCTGCTACAACATTGGGGCGAACCAAACACATCCGCGTTGAGAGACCACTCACCCGGATTGATGCGAACTCTGCTGCCACGTTCTTCTTTCTGGCCATGTGCGCTGCTGAGAGCGCCTGCAGGATGCTCTCTACCCAGTCCGATAGCGGAGTCACTTTGCTTTCCAGCTGGGCGCTGTTTGTGCCTCCCTGCCGATTTATGTAGGCTACCTATGTAGGCTACCATTGTGGCATTGTCAGAAAACACCCTGACTGGTCTTCCTTGCAGGAAACTGCAAAACGCCTGTGGTGCCAGAAATACAGCCCATCAACCAATTGGAGATGCAGGCGAAGTGCTTTCCTCGGGTGACCAATGTCCCTGTGCTATCCGTGCCTTGCAATGCACTCCCCATCCAGCCAGACTGGTATCTGCTTTTAACATCACCCAGCGTGAGGTCTCCAGGGGCATCTCTGCCAAGAGCTTGTCCCACCGGACCCACCACTGTAGGGCTATCTTGGTGGTCCTTGGGCAGGGGGTGGCAACAACAGAGGGCGACGCTGCGCCGACCACCTTCAGAGATGAGCCTGCTGCAGCAGTCTCATATGCACCCAGGCCCATGGCACGAGCTTGATGGACACTGCCATAGAACCTAGCAAATGCAGATAATTCCATGCCAATCGGAATCCACATGCTGAGACGCTACTGCACCTATCACTGGATAGTGCGAATCCTGTCCTCCGGTAGAAGCACATGGTTCCTGGCTGTTCTGAATTGGGCTCCCAAGTACACCAGATCTTGCAATGGCCGCAACTGGCTTTTGAAGAAACTGACGACCCATCCGAGGCTTTGCAGGAGGGCTATGGCCTTCCTTGTGGCTTTTTCGCTTTCTGCCTGGGATTTTGCCCTGACCAACCAACTGTCCAGGTAGGGATGTACAAGTACCTCCTACTCATATAACGCGGCTGTTACCACGACCATGACCTTTGTGAAAATTCAGGGTGCTGTGGCCAGGCCGAAGGGCAAGGCTTGAAACTGAAGATGCCCCATAGGCACCACGAACTTTAGGAACTTCTCATGTTCGACTCGAATGGGAATATGCAAGTAGGCCTCGGTCAGATCGAGCGATGTGAGGAACTTGCCCTCCCTGATGTCCACAATGACTGACCGCAGAGTTTCCATGTGAAAATGCAGCACCCCAAGACAACAATTTATCCCTTTGATATCCAAGATGGGCCGAAAAGCACCCTCTTTTTTTGGGTACCACGAAATAGATTGAGTACTGACTCAACCCACATTGATCGGGTGGGATGGCTACTATTGCCTGCAGAGCTTGTAGACAGCAGAGAATATCCTGAATTGCTTGCAACTTGTGAGGGGTCTTGAAGGGAGAATGAACAAAGGAGTCTTGGAGAGGGTGTGCAAACTCAAGGGCATAACCCTCCCAGATGATCTCTAACACCCACTGATCGGTGGTAATACGTATCCAGGCGGGGTAAAATTCACACAGACACTCCCCCATGGGCACCAACACCACTGGGACCCCCCTCATCTCATTGTTGCTAAAGGTGAAGAACCCTCTTACCAATCCTCGGAAGCTCCGAAAGGGCTGTCCTCAGGCTGGAAAATGGTTTCTTTGATAAGGCACAAAGCGTACTGAGCAGAATCTGCGAAAATCCTGTGACTGGTTGAGGACCAGACCTGTGGACCGAATCGGCTTTGCCTTCTCCTCGGGCAGCCAGCCTCCCTTAGTTTCACCTAGGTCCTTCATCAGCTTGTCCAAGGCCTCTCTGAACAGGAGCTTTCCTTTAAAAGGAAGCTTACTCAAACGTGACTTAAAGGATACATCTGCCGACCAATTGCGTAGCCATAAGTAGTGACTTGCCGCCATTACCGAGGCCATACTCTTGGATATGCCTCTAATCAGGTCATAAAAGGCATCCGCCAAATATGCTACTCCAGACTCCAACTTGGCCACCTCCGGAAACTGTGTTGAAGTATCTCCAGTCTCATCTAAGATTCCTTGCATCCACCACAGGCATGCACGTGCCACAAAAGGTGCCACACACAGATGCTTGCAATGATAATGCGTTGACACCAAACGCCTGCTTGAGCAAGGTTTCCAATCTCCAGCCCTGGACATCCCTGAGCGTGGTACTGCTCTCCACCGGGATTGTGGTCTTCTTCATAACTGCAGAAACTGCCACATCTACCTTGGGAGAGTGAAGCAGCTACTTCTCTGCCCCTTGTTGTTGTGTGCCACTGAACCAATGCCAACTCCTGGTGATCCAGTCCCTGGGTTTTCTTGGCACAGTGCAACCAGAAGTAGATTGCAAGGCCTTTCCTCCATGCAATAAGCCTACAGCACCTGGTATTCCAAGGTGGTCTCCCATTCAAGTACTATCCACAACTAGGCCCAACTCGTCTTAGCTTCTGAGATCAGATGAGAGTGGGCTTATTCAGGGCAGCATGATCATAATTACTTATTGGGTTAATACTAAATGGATTTCAGCTGACTCATCTCTTTAAATCTTACTGCTGACTATACTGCCTGCAGCACTCTTGTGAGGACTTGCCCACACGAGTGACATCAGATGGCTGAGGGGGAGTGAACAGCAAACATGCATGACAAAGTCTATAGCAGTGATTCTCAACCCAGTCCTCTGGGACCCTCAGGCCAGTCAGGTTTTCAGGATATCCACAATGAATATGCATGAGATAGATCTGCATACAATGGAAGCAGTGCATGCAGATCTACCTCATGCATATTCATTGTGGATATCCTGAAAACCTGACTGGCCTGGGGGTCCCAGAGGACTGGGTTGAGAACCACTGGCCTAGAGGAAGAGAGTGACTGCTGACTGTTACAACCTGCCAAAGAAGCATTCTGATCTGCTGGAGGAGATGGCCTTTGACCCAGAACTGCTCCAGGGACTGAGATCAAAGCAGTGTATACACTTCCTTCTTTCCCCTCCATCATCTGCAGCGCTCTTTAGAGACTTCACTCATCAATAATGTCAGCCAGTTGAAAAAGATAGCATGCATGCAGTGATGGCACGCCCCTTTGGGTGTCCAGGTGGGTGCATGGGTGAGCGTTTTGGATGTATTTGGTTGGAGGGTTTGGAGCTGTTAATTAGGGAGTGTATGGTTGCATAGAGTGTTTCAATGTTTACTGGTGGAGTGGGTGGCTGTAGTAAGAAGGGGGGGTTGGGGATTATAGAAAGGAGAATTGCACTGGGGTGAGAGGGTGCGATTGGTGGCCAAGGTGGCAAGGGCAGCCTACATAGTGGGGTGAGAGAAGTAATGGCAGGAGAGAGTGTTGACTGAGGTCCCAATGGAAGAAGGTAGGTGCCTAGAAGTGGTTATTTATATGGAGAGGAATTTATTTATTTAGTTTTAGGAATGGGATGGACAGACAGGATGGACTGGAGGGATACCAAGTCTGGAGAGTAAGAGGATAGGAGGGGGGAGGGGGCTGAAGACAGTGCCGTTATAGGAGGCAATCAGGAAGAGTGGCAGTGCATTTTAATTAATATTCTGTTTGAAATAAAAGAGTTGTTGTATGATTTAATATTGGAGAAGCACCTGAACATTTTGATGGTGACAGAATCATGGTCAGATGAGGCAGATCAGGTACAGCTTATGTAACTATGCTCTGCTGAGTTTGGGAGATTGTTTTGTGGCCTGGGAGGGAAAGAAGGGGAGGGGTTTTGATGGTTTATTGGGAGGATGTTGTGTTGCAGCAAGTGGCTGTGGGGGGGGGGATATGTTGGTTCACTGGGAAAAGGGGTCAGGGTTGATATAAATCAGGCTCCTGAGGGAACAATGGATTCCTCTGAGGAATTGTTAGAGTTCACTGCAGAACTTGTCTTCTAGTTTCCTTGTGTTGGGTGATTTTAATGTTCCATGGCAGGAAGAGAGTGACAGTAAGAGATGTTTATTATGTGGTTTGGCTTCTACACTGGGGTTGAAACAGCATATTGAAGTCTCCACGCATACTGCAGGTAATATTTTGGTCTTGATTTTTTATACAGATTCTGCATGGGTTTCATATTCGGTCAGAAGATGTTCCCTGGTTGGACTATAGAGTGGTTTATTTCAGTTTGCAGTGCATTGGAGAGTCAAATGTGGATGTAGGTAAGTAACAGCTGAAGTGGTTTTAGTGGACTTAGCACGTGGAAAACATGATAGGCTCCTTTCCATATGACCATTTGAAAGAAGGAAGGAAGTGTGACTGTTATTAGCTGCACACTGGAATGCCAATCTGGGACAAGCAGTACTTAGAAGAATTTGCTCCATGGAATGTTAAGAGTTAAAGTGGACTTCCCTGGTTTATAGAGGAGCTTGCATCTTTTAAAGGGGGAGACATATAGGGCACAGCAAGGATGATGCAAGAAACACTGGGTGCAATCTAGGTTAGCATATAAGCACTGTGTTAGTATATGTGGAGGGGTCAGAAGCAGCAAAAGAGTTTAGGCAGGGGTGAAAGAGGATAATGGAAACCATCCCCAAGAGTTATTTAGGACAGTGTGGCAGTTAACAGGATTGGAAGGGAGGAATTTGTCAGAAAGGTATCCACAGGAGGTGTGTGAGGGGTCTGCACAATTTTTTCAGGAAAAAGTAGAGATGTTACATCAAGGCAGGTCAAGATTGAGGGATAAGAATGGTGAGGAGTGAAAGCTGCAATTGGGGCAGGAAGATGACGGATAGAAGAGGTTTAGGGCTGCAGAGAATGAGGATGTGAAAAGAATTTTGAAGAGTAGGCAGAGTATATTTTGTCTGCGTGATCCCTGTCCGGGATAGTTGGTAAGAGGGAGGGGGGGGGGGCAGAGGATTTGTTGCTTTCACAGTTTGTGGAGGTTGTGAATGCATCATTAATGCAGGGCACCATACCTGACCTTCTTAATGAAACGTTCATACAGCCTCTGTTAAAACAACCAGGAAATGAGAAGGAATCTTTGGGTAATTCCTACCTTCCTGTTTTGGGAAAAATCATTAAGGTGGTGGTTACGGAATGATTCAAGGATTTTATGGACTCTGAAGAGGTACTGAAAATGTGTCAATTGGGCTTTAGCAAGGGTCATGAGATGGAAACAGTTTTGTTGGCAGTGATGGATGATTTGTGATGATGGATTCGTCAGGGACGTGAAGTGGCTTTGTTGTTGATGAACCTCTTCGCTGCCTTTTGACGCAGTGAATCCCAAGCTACTCTTGCACCAGCTATCTATTATGGGGATCGGGAGGAAAGCATGGCTAAGATCTGTATCTCTCATCAGGCTGTTTGCAGCAAGTGGTGATTGACTCGTCAGTCTGAGCCTTGGGAGTTGGAAGGGGGTGGGGGGGATGGGGTGGAACCTGCAATGGACAGTTTTATCCCAGCATTGTTCAACATTTATGTCAGGGAGCTAGGGCAGTTAGTAGGAAGGCAAGATTTACCTGCCACCTCTATGAAGGCTGCTAATTAAAACTCCTTCACCACTAACCCCACTGTAGGAAAGTCGACTTCATAGAAGTGGTAATGGAACAACCACATCTGTCTTTATAATGTATTGAAGCAGCCAGTGTTCAGTGCATTTCAGATAAGTATCTGATATTGTTAAGTTTCTGTTTCAATGATTTAAGCAATTGGAGCAGCAAAGCGTGAAAACTATTTTCTGCAGCGTGATGTTTTAATAACATACAGCCTGACAGTTAAACAGTGCACAGTTAATAATGCAGCGTGATTTTTCTTTAAACACAAATGGACAGTGCTAACAGAGTAAAGTGATAACCAACTAAAGTGAAGTACATCGAGGAGGAAGCTGTTTAAGTGCGATATGGACTAAAAACAAGAAAAAAAATAAAAAGATGTTTGAGAAAAGCAGCACAAATAATGGACTATGAAGTAGGTTTGGAACTCATAACTGGTATTAGCAGTAAGAGGTGTGGATATTTTCGGCACAAGTCACTCCTTTCTGATGGTCCCTAATAGTAATTTAGAATATTTTGTGTGTGAAGTTGGCTTCCCTACAATGGGGTTAGAGATGAAGGGGTTTTGATTTTTCCCTTCAAATCCTGGAACTGTTTTAGTGAAGTACCTTTGTGTAGACTGCATTCAGATATTATGTCCAATGAAGCAAAGAAGGTATGACGAACTGCATCCTCTGAATGCCTGTCTCCATGAGGTGGTAGGGTGGCTGTGTAACCATGAACTCCAGCTGAATGTTGTGAAGTCCAAAGCATTCTGGATGTCAAGGCAAGGAGAGGAACCACCTCTTCATATAGAACTGAATGGAGTAGCTGTTCAATGAGTCAACCAGGTTAAAGACCTGGGTATTTGGATTGATGTTGACCTATCTACAGAAGTCCAGAAATCAGCTTTGACAAAACCGCCGATCAGTACATTTGGTGCATCAGTATTCTCACAACTCGACTACTGCAACCTGGAATATTTGAGTTTGTCTCAGAAAGCCCTCCACTGGGTGCAGTTAATTCAGAATATGACAGCCCGTCGCATAATGAGAGAGGGAAGGCAAGACCATGTTACACCACTTCTCTATTTCTCAAGATGGCTACTTATATTGGGTATGGATTAAGCTGACGACGATGACATTTAAGACAATAAGGGAATTGGTCCCAAAATATCTTCAAGGGAGGTTACAGGATTGCTGGCCAGGGAGGGATTTGAGGTGCTGCTAGCCAGGGGTAAGGGAGGCTTGTTTGGGTAGTGTATGGCACCATGCTTTTCTAGTGGCTGCACCACTGGGCTAGAATGCCTTGCCGAGGCAATCTGGAAGTAACATAGTAATAAATGTGGGAGTTTTGTAGACAGTTGAAGATGTAGTATTTCAGTCTGGTTTATCAAGATTTTGAGCATTGAGGAAGTGGTGCTGAAGTTGGTGTGGGGTTCTCTGATAGGGTTTCGTTTGGAGGGTTCAACGGTGAGTGTCTAGGACAAGTTATTGTGCAGTTTACTGCTTTGTATTTAGTTTTCTCTGTGTGTCTAAATCATCCCAGGTCTCTGGATAGAGGCGATTCATAAATCTGATTTAATTAATTAATTAAACTTGATGAAGTTAATCAAATAGTGCTGAATATTGGCATTATTTGGTTAACTTTAGATCCAGCACTTAGAAGCCACTCCCAAAGATAACATTTTTACTGGATACGGTGTCTAATTAAAACTTTACTCTTACATGCCCCAATGTTTTATGCAGCTTACTCCAAAATTAATTGTTTGAATATTAATCCCAAAAGGACTGGACATTAAGGACCAGATATTCAGAAGTACTTATCTGGGATAGCAGCATCTGCTCCGTGGACAAGTACCGCTGGCTCGGTTTATCCGCTGATTTTCAGCAGTATTATCTGAAAAGTGTCACTGAAAATTATACTGACTGCTCTGACACTATGGCCGTCATTCTGTCCCACGAATAGCGAGGATGGACATCCCACTGTACTATTCGCCCCCCTGCTGGACCCGGCAAAAGCCTCCCTGTATAAATAACACATTTGTATGGGGAGGCTCAGACGGGAGTAGGAGGGGGCATTCCAGAGGCACAGCGAGGGTGGGGCATAGGAGGTCCGTGACCCCGGACGGACAGGTCTGATTCTGAGATCGGCCCTCTACGTCCAGGGCCATGAACTTAGGGGACTTATTCTACTGCAGAGGTGGAATAAGTCCCCCTGGCCGTCGGGGGATCCAGGAACAAAAGGTAGGGGAGTGCAGGAAGTTCCCCACAGCCAGACCCTGGCCATGAGAGGCTGGATCGAGGGTCCGGCTGCAGGGAATGAATTGAATCAGCGGCAGCTGGCATTAGCAGCTCTTAAATGGAGCTGCAGTGCCATGGCAACAGGACACCATGGCACTGCAGCTCCATTCAGGAGACTGACCGAGGTAGCAGGATAAGTGGCTGTGCGTGCAGGCTGATCGGAATCGGGTCCCGACCTGCACGTTCAGGCCCTAGAACCGATTCTGATCCCGAGGGCACGTCTAGCCCCTGCGGGTTCAGAATTGGGTTTACCTCTGGGCATCCCGATTCCAATCGGCCACATAGGCGTCTGGACGCCCACATTGGAATGTGCCTCCACCTGTATAATACCAGAGTGGAGCACAGGCAGAGCATGGGCAGTCCTGGCAATTATCCAGATACTGGCAATATTCAGCCCACTATCCGGTAACTATCTAGATAACTTAGAATAGCCTTTTTGCTGTTCTGAAACTATCTGGATAGTGAGCTGATCACCACCATCGTCGTTGTCCCGCAGGGCTGAATACTGACCAGCAATATTTTATTACTTTTTTTAAAAAAAGGTGTTTATTGATCTCAGAGATAAGCAGGGTATAAATGTGATAGCACATGGTACAGAGAGCTGTTTATAACTCAAACAGCATAAGTCCTACACTGTTGGAGGCACTTGACCTTTAGTCCTCCGACAGAGCGTGAATTGTGAATTCTTGACTATCTACCCTAGTATGTGTTATGGGAAGTCCATTACATGACTTGGAGAAGTGCAGAATTTGTCACACAGTTTGGGGGGGCATTCCGATCCGCAAATAGCAGGGTTGGACGTGCACAGGTTTTTTTTTATTTTTATTTATTTTATTTTTTTATTTACATTCTCTTATATACCGCGCTATTCTGCATCAGTGCGGTTTACATTGAACAAATTGAAATTACATTGAACAGGGCATTATAACTTGGAGATAACTATTTTACAGGGAACATGGGCTATGGAGGGTTAAGTGGCTTGCCCAAGACCACAAGGAGCACCTGTGGGACTAGAAACCCCAGCCCTTCCGGCCTGAAGTACCTTGCCACAACCACTAGGCCACTCCTCCACTCCAGTCCCCAAGCCCTATTCTGCCGCCAGCACTCCCCAGACGTACAGAGCGTTTATGCAGGGAGCACTGTATGTGGGCGGAGCAGGAGAGTAGCCAGCTGCCGGAACGTACATCTCCCCGATGCCACCAGACGCTGCACATTTGGCTTATTCCACCCAGATGATGGAATAAGTTCCGGGGGCCCCTTCATACGCACACCATACACGGCCACTCACAATGCCACCAGCCGCGCTGTGCACCTGCAGCCACGATCTGGGCCATAGGGGCCTCCGGTGCTGCCTGGACAGTGGTCTACAGGTGCCGATGTAGTGCACGGCATTCTCAGCCATCATGTAGACTGCTCGTTACCATGGTGCCAGGATGCCACTGCTCCCTCACACCAGCAGTGGCATTCTGGCGTGGAGAGGGGCAGCTTCCCCTATGCTGATCTTTACGGCATACGGGGAGTGCCCGGACATGCATCTCCCTCATGCTGCCATCGCGGGTACATCTGGGCCCTGCAGCAGTAGAAATGAGTATATCTCAGGCACGTCTTCAAGTTGCGAGGGCAGGGCAATGAGACATGTGGGAAGCCGAATCAGCCTATATATATATATATATATATATATATATATATATATATTCAAATATCTTAGTGAAACAAGTGAAACAGAAGGTTTGAGAAGCTGATGACCCTAAAGTCATTTTGGAAATAGCACTATAAATGAAGAGGCAGATGGAAATGGAAATCAAAATTGAGCTGGCATAAATTTACGTTAACCCCTAAACATACACACTAATTAATTTGGGGTGAATTGGGCATGGAGATTATAGGGTGTTTCCTTTAGAAAGCTAAAGCATGCGCTTCTGCTAAGACACGTGTTTATTTTAATCTTCCCAAACAGTGCTGTTTCACAATGGAGTATCCATGGAGACAGTGATTTTAATAAACTCCTTGAGTTTGTAGGTCTAGGAGCAGATCTGCACAATGCCATAGCAACAGAGGCGCCTATGGGTAACAAACAGCAGTAGCTGCTCTCCAAGGCTTTGCAATCTGTCATTTAAAAACACAAATTGGCTTCATGAATAAGCATCACCTCTTGCATCTATGCCATTCTCCACAGCCACCTGCGTCTCCTCACCCTTACTGCCCTGCAAACCAAGTAACATACAAAGCCATTTAACACAAGCTGGGGCTCCCTGACAAGTCTGAGGGCAGAACAAGGTACCATCTCACTCTGCTCCTTTTCCCATGTTATTAATGAATATGTTAAACAATAATGATTCCAGCACAGATCCCTGGAGCACTTCATTACCTACCTCTCTCTCTTTGGAAAACTGACCATTTAATCATATTCTCTGTTCCCATCTTTTAACTATTTCCAGTCCCCAAACAGCACACTCCCTCCTATCCCATTCCTCAGGAATCTCTCATTTGGGACTTTGTCAGAGCCTTCTGAAAATCCAGATATATTACGAATATCAAGCATCTCTCCTCTACCCACCTTTATTTATACTTTAAAAAAAATTCTACTACATGGTTTAACCTTAGTTATGTTGGCACTTCCCCATATGTCCAGCGATTTAGATTCCACATTTTGCCTGTTCTAATAACTTGCTTTTCTCAGAACAAGGCTTGCCTTTTGCACATTAGATATGCTTGTCAGATTCCGAATGTCTGTCATGTCCCCCTCTGCTGCTCGTTCTATAGGGCATACATATTTAGGTCACATTGCATAGTGCTTGCTGTACACCAGTGGTTCCCAAACTTGGGGTTAGGACTCCAAATGGGGTCATATCTTCAGAGGATGGGGTCACAGAAACATGGCCATTTCCCCTCCTCTCTGGGCTTTCACTGTGACTTATGCCAAGTACTGGCAATCACCAGTCAATGTGGCCTCTGAGTCAGTGAACATTCATAGGCCCTTGCCCTCACCTGAATAAGCTTCCTGTTAGGCTGGAAACCCATACTGTGCTGACTTATGCCGTTGCCACTACTGTTGCTGCTGCCTTCCTGCTTTAGATCAATGGTGGGAGAGGAAGGAGGAAGACCTGCTATTTTGATTTCATCATCTAGGGTCACATGAATTTTCAGTTGCTAAAATAGGGTCAGTATGGGATAAAAGTTTGGAAAGCACTGCTGTATACACAATGCTAGTTTGGTCTGCTTCTATTCAATTTCTACTTTTCTGGAGATATGGGGTGCGTACGAAATACCCCATTTATGATATTACCAATGTCTTATATAGAGGTGTTTTTTCCTGCTATTAGTACCTCTTATGCACCACAGTTCTTCCCACTATATACAGAGCATGTGCTGAAATCAGATATGTTAATAAATTATAGTCCTCCTGATCCTGGATCTCTTCCTTTCTAGGATATAAGCTTCTTCTCCCCTCACTTCACTTCCTTCTCTGCATGATCATTTTCTCTCTGCTTCCTGATTACCTCGCTTTCCTTTGGTATGCACTTTTATGCCTTGCTGTTTTTTCCCTTCCTTCCTCAGATCCTTTCTTCAAGCTCCCTCTCGGATCCCCTTTTTCTCTGTATCCCCCAGATATTTCGATCCCCCTTCTCTCGTCCCAACACCAATCACTAAACAACCTCTCCAGTGGTTCCGTCAGTGGCAAGATGTGATCCCGCCACTGACAGAACTGAGCAGGTGGTAGCATGGCACACATTTGCGTTGCTGGCTACCGCAGGACAGCAACTCCCTGGTGGCCCAACGGCCCAATCCCCCCAGTGGCTGGGATTCCCGCCAGTGCAGCACCCGCATCGGGATGCTACTTTTGATCAGGTTCAGCAAACGTGGCCCGTGGCAGGAACCGGTTCACATGAATCAGGCAGAACCAGCCGAATCCCACCGTTTATTTATTTTATTTATTTAGTTCTTCTTTACCGCCCCTTCCAGAGATCAGGGGCGGTTTACAATCAACAATCTGGACAACTTTTACATGGAACAGTACTTAAACTATTTACAGAGAACATATCTTATAAAATCTTACAAAACAAATTTTGGAGTACATGGAACAGTAGTTAAGCGTAGTTACTCACCTGTAACAGGTGTTCTTCAGGGACAGCAGGAATCAGTCCTTACATATGGGTGACATCGGTGCCGACGTAGCCCCCATGCGGAGCAAATCCCCAACTTTCGAAGAAAGCCTTTGGGACTGCATCGCGCATGTGCGATCCCCTTCCCGCCCAAGGGTGCCATCTTGCTCAGTCAAATGACATAGCTAAAAAGATGGCAAAAGAACAAAAATTAAATAATAGGACTGCAACTCCAGGGGAGGAGGGAGGGTTGTGAGGACTGATTCCTGCTGTCCCTGGAGAACACCTGTTACAGGTGAGTAACTACGCTTTCTCCAGGAACAAGCAGGAAGTCAGTCCTCACATATGGGACTCCCTAGCTACCGAGAACCCATAACTGAGAAATAGACTCCCTCTAGAAGAGCCGCAGCAGCCATGATAGGAGTTCAACCAATACACTCTGGTAGCCTGACACCAAAGAGTCGGAGGGTAGAAGTTGCCTAAACCTCGAACAGATTACGGAGTACAGCCTGGCCGAAAGCACTGTCCCATTGGGACTCCCTATCCAGGCAGTAATGGGCTGCAAACGTCTGGCTTGAAGACCAGGTTGCGGCCCGGCAGATGTCTGCCAGCGGAAGAGAGCAGAAGTGAGCCACTGATGCGGCCTTAGCCCTGACCCGGTTGACCGTAACTCGACCCTGCAACGGGAGATCAGCCGCCCTGTATGCCCAGGCGATGCAATCCGCCACCCAAGTGGACAACGTACACTTGGAGACTGGCATCTCCAGCTTACTGGGGTCATAAGAGACGAAGAGCTGAGGAGCCCTTCGATGCCCCCGCATACACTCCATGTAAAAGGCCAGTGCCCTCTTACAGTCCAGGGTATGCAGAACTGCTTCTGCCCGACTGGCATGGGGCCTGGGAAAGAAGGTTGGCAGTACCACCTCCTGGTTGAGGTGGAATGGAGAGACCACTTTCGGAAGGAACTTGGGGTGCGTGCGAAGCACCACCCTGTTCCTATAGAACCGTGTGTACGGTCTATTGGACACCAGAGCCTGCAGCTCACTCACTCGTCTAGCTGATGTGCGTGCCACCAAGAAAAGAGCCTTCCAAGAAAGGAAGCGGAGATGGCAGGTAGCCATTGGCTCAAAAGGTGGGCGAGTAAGCTGCTCTAAGACCACATTCAAATCCCATTCGGTCGCCGGGGGACGGACCGGGGGCTTCAGCAGAAGCAAACCTCTCAGAAACCTGGACACCAAGGGGTGTATAGAAAGAGGTTGTCCTTCCACTGGAAAGTGGTGTGCCAATAAGGCACTAAGGTGAACTCAGACAGAGTTTGACTTAAGGCCTAAACCCGAAAGGTGAAGAAGGTACTGCAACACCACTGACACCTGGCAGGAGAACGGGTTCTCTCTGTTGAGTGCACCACACCTCAAATCTATGCCACTTAAATGCATAGGTTTTCCTAGTCGATTGCCTCTTGGAGGCCAGCAACACATCCTCTATCTTTTTAGGGAGGAGAAGTAGTGCAAGGACTACCCTTTCAGCAGCCATGCCATCAGGTTGAGAGACCTGAGGTTGGGATGCAGAAGAGAGCCCCTCTTCTGTGACAGGAGGTTGGGCTGCAATCCCAGAGGAATTGGAGCCTCCGTCGCCAGCCGCAGGAGCAGCGGAAACCATGGCTGTCTCAGCCACCTGGGAGCTACCAGGATGATCAAGGCTTTGTCTTGAAGGATCTTGAATAAGGTCCGAGCTACCAGGGGTGTGGGAGGAAACGCATATAGGAGGCCCACAGACCATGATATTAGAAAAGCATCTGCAGCCACCCTGTGAGGGTGTGGCTATCTGGAGCAGAAGCGGGGCAACTGGTAATTTTGCGGGCTCGCAAACAAATCCATGGATGGTCGCCCCCAGCACAGGAAGAGCTGCTGGGCTATGTCGGGATTTAGTTGCCACTCGTGTGGCTGGAGAATTCTGCTTAGCTTGTCAGCTAAGAGGTTCTCCTGACTTGGCAAGTAAACCACTTTGAGGTACATACCCTGGCTGACTGCAAAGGAGCACAGGTCCAGGGTCTCTTGACAAAGGATGCGAGAGCCTGTACCCCCTTGCTTGATCACATAGAACATTGCCACTTGGTTGTCCGTCTGAATTAAGATAGGTTGATGAGCCAGGGAATGGCAGAAGGCCCGCAGAGCTAGACTGATCACTCAAAGCTCTAGGAGACTGATCTGTTGTGTGCTCTCCCACGGAGACCACACCCCCTGAGTGCAGACCTGTTGGCAATGGGAGCCCCATTCCAGCAGGAATGCATCTGTAGTCAGCACCCTCGAGTGTGTGGGAGGCTGGAAAGGCACACCCTCCAGAAGGTTGTGAGGCTGAAGCCACCACTTCAACGACTGCACCAGTCATTGGGAGACTCTGATGCTGTCTGAGCCTGCCTGTGGCTTGTGTCCACTGGTCCCTGAGGCACCACTGAGCTGTTCTCATGTGGAGTCGGGCATTGGGTGTCACATGCACTGTGGAGGCCATGTGACCAAGGAGGCGCAGAAAGTGTCTTGCTGAGATCCAGGATCTGCAAATCACCTGCTGTACTAGGGTCACAAGTCTTTGTGCCCTGTCTTCTGGCAGATAAGCCCTTGCCTGAAGTGTGCCTAACCTTGCCCCTATGAACTCCAGTCCCTGAGTGGGAACCAGACTGGACTTTGTGTAGTTGATCACAAAGCCCAGGTGCTGGAGCAACTGGATAGTGCAGGACGTGGCCTGTTGGGCTTCCGGAGCTGACTGGGCTCTGATGAGCCAGTCTAAGTAGGGGAAGACAAATACCCCTTGAGTTCTTAGGAAGGCCGCCACCACTGCAAGGCACTTTGTGAATACTCTGGGTGCCGAGGCTAGGCCAAATGGGAGTACCTTGTACTGAAAATGGTTTCCTCCCAATACAAATCTGAGATATTGTCTGTGGTCTGGATGAATCAAGATCTGCATATACGCATCTTTAAGATCTAAGAAGCACAGCCAGTCTCCCTGGTGGAGGTAAGGCAGCAATATTTCAAGGTAAAGCCATCTTGAACTTTTCCCTCACCAGGAACTTGTTTAGGTTTTGCAGGTCGAGGATGGGTCTTAGGCCTCCAGTTCTCTTTGGTATCAGAAAGTGCCTGGAGTAGAAGCCTTTGCCCTGCAGGTGGTGGGGCACTGGTTCTACCGCCTGATCCTCGAGAAGACCTGCTAACTCCTTCAAGAGGAGGTCCCTGTCAAGAGGGGTCTGAGAGGCTCCCCTGGAAAGTAAGAGGGAGGCACCTGGGTGAGATGTAGCCAATAGCCCGTTTGGACTATCTGCAGAACCCAGGTGTCTATTGTGATGGCTGGCCACCTGTGGGCATACAGGGTCAGCCTTCCTCCTGTGCATGGCCTTGCCTCCTTGGAGAGAGGGACTATGCTCTGGGAGTCAAAAACCCTCTCCAGGCTGGGACGGAGCCGGTGCCTGGGGGTGTTTTGCTTACGCGGGCCATGTCCTTGTCCCTTGGCCTGCTGCCCCTGTTGGGGAGCTGGGGAGGCCTGATATGTGGGGTAGTTTCAGTAAGCTGTACCTTTTCTCAGGAAAAAGGGCTTCTTACCCAAGCCCTTCTTAGAAGGGGAAGATGTCTTCTTCTCGAGTCTTGTCCAGGTCAGGTACTCTGACTCGATCTCAGCAGCCTTCTCTGTCATGGGCTTGCCAAAGAGGTTTTCACCCCTGCAAGGGACATCGACCAACTTGTCCTGCACCCATGGCTCCAGGTCAGACGACTGTAGCTATGCCTGGTGGCGTGCACCGATGCCGGCCGCAGCTACCCGGGCCAAAGCCTTGAAGCCGTCATAGGCTGCTCGAGTCAAATGTCGAGTACTCTCGGATCGCAGTGGACAAAACTTGGAAGCGCTGCAAAAGGTCCCTCGGAGCGATCAGCTGAGAACCCGGCAATCTCCTTTGTCAGGTCTCGCAGGTACATATCCATGTACAGCTGGTACGTCTGGATTCGGCATGACAGCATCGAACCCTGGTAGCACTTCTTGCCGAGGGCATCCATGGTGTGGGCCTCCCTGCCAGGAGGCACTGAGGAGTGCGTCTTCTAGCTCTTGAGCCGGTGCATGGCCGATTCCACAACCATGGAGTTGTGTGGCAGCTGTGCTTTTTGGAACCCAGGGCTCTTGCGAACTTGATAGATGGAATTGATTCGCCTGCTAAGGACCAGCATCGAGGTCGGTGTCTCCCACATGCGGAGCATCAGCCGTTCCAGAATAGGAGGCACGGGTACAGTAAGGGCTTCCTTAGGAGGAAAGTCATACTGGAGGATCTCGAGCTCCTCAGCTCGAGGCTCCTCCTCCTCGGCCTCCACCGGGAATGACAAAGCCTTTGCCATATCCCGGATGAAGTCCAAGAACCGGGTGTCCTCCGGGGGTGACCTTTTCCGAGGTTCAGATCCTGGGGAGTGGGATGGGACGTACTTGGTACGGTGGGTGTCCGGAGACTCCTCTTCCTCCGTCTCCCAGCTGGATCCCTCCGAGGAGGAATTGAGCAGCTCCGGCCGAGGGCTTCGGTCTCGACCGCCCTGATGCCGAGGGAATCTGTGTCGACAACCTCGGTCCCGAACGGGAGGTCAAGGGGGACCTCGGCCGAGGATTGACTCGAGTTCTTAGTGTCTCGAGGATCGGCTCGGCCTCTGGGGTCGACTTGGATGTCGAAGTCCCGATGGTCGGGGTGGACGGACGTGTGAGACCGCCCATCAGTGTCTGCTGCTGGTCCATGAAGGCAGACACACCGCGCTCCAAGGCCGCCAACCTGAGACCAAGCTCGGGAGGCTCCGCAGCCCCTGGTTCGGGGCCCAACGCCGGCTCTCCCGGAGGAGAGTCAACAATGAGGACAGTGCTTACCTGCCTCGGTGTCTCCAGTTCCTTTCGAGGGAGTTTGGCAGGCCTCTCTGACTCGAAAGGATCCAGGGCGGTGAGTCGGGCTCCGCGACCGAGCCTTCAGACGACACTGCCCTCACGGATTTTTTCTTCCTCCGGTGTTCCCACGAGGGAGACCCAATTTCAGAGGACACCCAATGCTGCTCGGGATCAGAGAGCTCCCGAGAGGTCGAGGCCTCTAATGAGGTCCAGGCCCAGGTGGGTGCGGACTCGTGAAAAATCCTATCATGTTGCTGCTGCCTGCTCCTCAAGGACTTGGAAGACATTTTCTTACACGGGCCACAGACCTTGGGGTCATGGTCGGGCCCGAGGCAGAAGTCGTGTGTGTCGGTGAGAGACATCAACCTCATGCACCGATCACACTTTTTAAACCCATTGGCAGCCATCGGGGGAAAAAGAGCCCCTGCGAGGTCAAAGGACCGGACTTCCAGCTAAAAAGAAAAAAAAAAAAAAAGAAGCGCGAACGCTAGTCTCCAAGGACAAAAATGAAAAATTGGACTGGACTCGATACCAGTGTACCGAGCCGAAGCGGGAAGGGGAACCGGCATCGACCCGGTTAGAAAAAAAGCAATTTTCTAACTTTTAACTACTTTTTTCCACGGGGAAACTAGGACGATGTCCGTTGGGCTCTGTGGAAAAAAGGAGACTGAGCAAGATGGCACCCTTGGGCAGGAAGGGGACCGCGCATGTGCAATGCAGTCCCAAAGGCTTTCTTCGAAAGCTGGGGATTTGCTCCGCATGGGGGCTCCGTCGGCGCTGATGTCACCCATATATGTGAGGACTAACTTCCTGCTTGTTCCTGGAGAAAACTATTTACAGAGAACATCTCTTACAAAACAAATTTTTGTAAGTCTGGTGGTGCTATGCAGATCCATCATTTACTATTTACACATATACAGAGTCTGTTGCATATTGGCTGTATTGAGGAGCCTTTGGCTTTGGAGTTGTGTGGTTTACTGCTGAGGGGAGCCCGAATGTGGGAGCTGTGGGGGGAGGGGATAGTGGGTTGTTCCATGTGTGTGTCGTGTGTCTGTTTGTGAGGGGGAGGGGGTTTCGGTTGAGTTTCCGAAATGTTGGGTGAACAGGAACGTTTTTTGTTCCTTTCTAAATTGTTGGAGGTCCTTTGTCATACGAATTGCTAGAGGCAATTCATTCCAGAGGCTGGGCACAGTGAAAGAGAAGGCTCTAGAGCTGGTATAGCTTTTTGTCTTGCAGATGGCCTTGGGTATGCTAAGCGAGTAGTGTGCATTTTGTCTGCGTGTCCTGGATTCTGGTGGTGTATGTATGAGGGTGGCTAGGTAGGAGGGGGAGATGTTGTTAAGCAGCTTAAATGTTGTCAGGAGTATCTTATACTTTGTCCGGCTATGTATTGGGAACCAGTGTAGATTATGTAGTATAGGGGTTATGTGTTCAGCTAGGCAAGCTTTGGAGACAACCCTGGCAGTTATGTTTTGGGTCCTTTGGAGTATGTTTATGTTTTTAAGTGATAATCCATGCAGTAGACTATTATAATAGACGAAGTGGGGGGGGTGAATAATGCGTGGACTACCGACTTAAAATCATGGGTATCTAGGAGGGGTCTTAGATGTTACAATATTTTTTAAACTAAAAACTGTGCTTTTGCTGTTTGTTTTATGTGGGGGAGCATGCTGAGGGTGTGATCCAAAATTATCCCCAGGTATTTTACCATTGAACCTCTCTTCACACTTGTGCAGCCCTCCATAGAACCAAATAAATGAACATGACACACAATAAATGTCAGAACACATTTTTTTTTATAAAGAAAAAATCAAAGTGATAATATGAAGATCCATTCTAATCTATGAAAATATGCCACACAATTATCATATAATCCTGACAAATCTTCTGCTGGAAACCAGGGCTCAGTGGCCTGTTTTTGAGGTTCTTCTTAGAGGTCTATGGTTCAATCCAAAGTTCCAGCCCAGTTCTGCCAACATATGGCTATACCAAATAGTATAATTTAACAACATATTTTTGATTTCAGCACATGCTCTGTATGTAGTAGGAAGAGGTACTAATAGCAGAAAAAAATGATAATGCCTCTATATACGTCACTGGTAAGATCATAAATGGAGTATTGTTTCCAAATTCTGGATGCCATATCTCCAGAAAAGAAGAAATAGTTTGGTCTGCCTCTATTCTAACTCAGTGTATGTAATAATGAGACATAAGGACCTAAACATGTATGTCCTACAGAAGGAACAGCAGAGGAGGACATGAGACACACATTCGGATACCTGACAAGAATACTAATATGCAAGAGACAAGTGTTTTTCTGAGAAGAGCAAATTACTAGAACAAAGAAAATATGGAATCTAATTGTTAAAAATAAAATCACTGAATATATGGGGAAGAGCAACATAGATAAGGCGTGCCTTTCCTTTGCTAAACCATGTACTAGAATTTTTTTAAGGTGTAAATTACAGGCTGTGGCCTACAGACCCAGATCCAAGATTACTGCCATTGATACCAGAGCTTGCAGGTAATCCCAGGCCAGATGCTATATGCAGACTCTGGACAACTGTCCCTAGTGAGGAACCTCTTCCCTAACTGGATGTCAAAGTGCGCACCTAAATACACCAGAGTCTGGAAGGGAATCAGCTTGCTCCTGGCTAAGTTGATGACTCATCCAAAGTCCTGCAGGAGACTGATGTCACCATATTGCTGTCTTGGTATGACTCTGCTCAGATTAACCAATCATCCAATAGGAATTCACTGGTATCCCTGTCTCTGAAGGGCTACTGCCAACATCACCATTACTTAAGGAAGGTCCTGGGTGCCGAAACCAGAATGACTGTAGGGCCTGAAACTGACATGGCCATCCCAGAACGATGATGAGCAGGTACTTCTGGTGCGCTACTGAATGGGAATATGCAAATATGTATAAGAAGCTACATCCACCAACCAATTTCTTAATCATAGGAGGTAACAAACCGTTATCACCATAGCCATATTCTTCTTCTATGCACGTATCAAATTATACAAGGTGTCAGCAAGCCAAAAAGGTGGGATAGCTGGTGGACGTTAGGATTGCCTGGTAATATGCCTGCCTGGTGCGAAGGTAGCAGACCTCACGTGCCACCTAGACAAGGTCTTAAACAGTGCTGGGGAGGAGTCTGCTGTCTTGGTACATGTCGGTACCAATGACATAGGAAAGTGTGGTAGGGAGATTCTAGAGGCTAAATTTAGGCTTTTAAGTAGTAAGTTGAAATCCAGAACGTCAAAGGGTAGCATTCTCCGAAATGCTTCCCGTTCCACGTACAGGAACCAAAAGGCAGGCAGAACTCCGGAGTCTCAATGCGTGGATGAGACGATGGTGCAAGGATGAGGGTTTTGGATTTGTTAGGAACTGGGGAACATTCTGGGGAAAGGCGGGGCTCTTCCGAAGGGATGGGCTCCACCTTAACCGGGATGGAACCCGGCTGCTGGCATCAACCTTTAAAAAGGAGATACGGCAGCTTTTAAACTAGATAATAGGGGAAAGCCAAGAGTCGCCCAAGAGCTCATGGTTCAGAACAATGTAGCCATGAAGGATACTAGCAAAAGACTGACATAAGGGCATATTAGCAGAGAGGTTCCAACAAAGACAAAAAGTAGTCCAAATGCCCTCGAGTACAGAGCATACAGAGCCTAAAGATTCCAAAATTACCCCTGATTACTAATAGCCAAATTAATATGAATAAAACACAAGCTCTAAAATGCTTGTATGCAAATGCTAGATGTCTAAAAAATAAGATGGGAGAGTTAGAAAATATAGCACTACATGAGAGGTTAGATATGATTGGTATCTCAGAGACATGGTGGAAGGAGGACAACCAGTGGGACACTGTGATACCTGGGTACAAACTATATCGTAATGATAGAGCTGATCAAATTGGTGGAGGGGTTGCGCTCTATGTTAGAGAGGGCATTGAGTAACAAAGGATTAAAGTTTTGCAGGAAACAAAATTCACTGTAGAATCTCTATGGATTGAAATTCCATGTAAAAAGGGGAAGGGGAAGGCGATGGCAGTGGGGATGTACTATCAACCGCCTGGCCAGCATGAACCAGGCGGTTGATAGTACAAAATGCTCAAAAAAAAATCAGGGAAGCTAACAAAGGTTACAGCACAGTAATAATAATGAGTGATTTAAATTACTCCAGTATTGACTGGGTCAGTGTCACGGCAGGACAAGCTAGGGAGATAAAGTTTCTAGATGAAATAAATGACTTCTTCTTGGAGCAGCTGGTTAATGAACAGATCAGAGGGGAAGCCATTTTGGACCTAGTCCTTAGTGGAACACAAGATCTGGTGCAAGAGATAAAGGTGTTGGGGCCACTTGGCAATAGTGATCATAGCATAATTGCATTTGATTTAATAAACGGAGGATGAAGGGTAAGGAAATCCACAGTACTACCTTTTAACTTTCAAATGGGAGACTATGATAAAATGAGGATAATAGTTAAGAAAAAAACTAAAAGGAGCAGTTGCAAAGGTGAAAGATTTACATCAAGATTTACATCAAGCTTGGGTGTTGTTTAAAAATACTATCTTGGAAGCCCAGATCAGCTGCAAGTGGAAGGAAGTCCAAAAAACTGCCAGCATGGTTTAAACGTGAGGTCAGAGAGGCTGTTGCCAAAAAACATCATTCAGGAAATGGAAAAAGAGCCAAATGACGAAAACTGGAAACACCACAAGCACTGGCAAGTTAGATGCAAGGCATTGATAAGGCAAACAAAGAGAATTTGAGAAGAAGCTTGCTGTGGATGCAAAAACGCATAAGACTTTTCCAAGTACATTCGTAGCAAAACACCTGTGAGAGAGTCAGTTGGACCATTAGATGATAGAGGGGTTAAAGGGGCACTAAGAGGGGACAAGGCCATAGCAGCGAGATTGAATGAATTCTTTGCTTCGGTCTTTATTGAGGAAAATGTAGGGATGTTACTCATGACTGAAATGGTATATAAAGGTGATGCTGCGGAAGAATTAAAAGAAATATTGATACACTGGGAAGATGTATTACAACTATTCGATAAACTGAAGAGTAGCAAATCACCTGGACCAGATGGTATACATCCAAGGGTGTTGAAAGAACTGAAATATGAGATTTCAGACCTACTGTTAGTAATCTGTGAACTATCATTAAAATCATCTGTAATATCTGAAGACTGGAGGATGGCCAATGTAACGCCAATTTTTACAAAGGGTTCCAGGGGTGATCTGTGAAACTATATACTGGTGAGCCTGACGTCAGTACCGGGAAAAACGGTAGAAACCATCATAAAGAACAAAATTACTGAACATGTAGATAGTCATGGCTTAATGGGAGACAGCCAACATAGCTTTAACCAAGGAAGGTCTTGTCTTACTAATCTGTTATGTTTTTTTGAAGGTGTGAATAAACAGGTAGACAAAGGTGAGTCGGTTGATATAGTGTATCTGGACTTTCAGAAAGCTTTTGACAAGGTCCCTCATGAGAGACTTTTGGCAAAACAAACAAGTCATGGGATAGGAGGCAATGTACTGGTTAAAAGATAGAAAGCAGAAGGTAGGGTTAAATAGCCAATTTTCCCAATGGAGAAAGATGAATGAATAGTGGAGTACCCCAGGGATCTGTGCGGGGTCTGCTGCTTTTTAACATATTCATAAATGACCTGGAAGTGGGGATAACGAGTGAGGTTATCAAATTCGCAGATGACACAAAACTATTCAGAGTTGTTAAAACCCATGAGGATTGTGAAAATTGCAAGAGGACCTTGATAAACTGGAAAACTGGGCATCCAAATGACAGATGAAATTTAATGTGGACAAGTGCAAAGTTATACACCTAGGAAAGAAAAATAGAAATTACACTTACCTGGTAATTGTTCCTTGAGGAACTCCAGTTCAGTCCTCCACCTCTGAGTAGTGTACCTCCTCCTGCAGCTTGGAAACTGGGCATGTCAAAACTGACATCACTGGATGTACCCTGCTGGTCTCTCCCATCAGCCCCAGTGAACTATTGACAAAGCAGAATCAAAGGAGCAACAAATAAGTAGCTATTATATTAATTTCAACTTTACACTGAACCTTAACTTTATAAAACTTAACACACCCTCCAATAAGGAGGAGACTGCTTCTCGCATGTTCCCTTTCCCCTCCTGAGCTGAGCCCGAGAAAAGAAAGACAAAGAGGGGACAGATAGAAAGAATCAGAGCGATCCCGGGACTGTCTGGTACTCCCCCCAAGCTGACAATCAACTCCTGAAAGAAAACTATCCCTGGGTGGGAATGAGGACTGAACTGGAGTTCAAGGAACAACAATTACCAGTAAGTGTAATTTCTATTTCCTTATCGTTCCTCCAGTTCATTCCTCCACCTCTGGGATGTAACAGAGCAGTAATCATTGGAAGGGACCTTTCCACCCGGATCGCAACACTGCCGCCCCGAAACAGGCATCGTTTGATGCCAGAATGTCCAGGCGATAGTGCTTACTGAAGGCACGAAGAGACAACCAAGTGGCCGCTCTGCAAGTTTCCAATGGCAGAACCAAACTGTGCTCCGCCCAGGATGTCGCTTGCGCTCTAGTAGAGTGAGCCCGTAAACCCACTGGAACCGGACGACCTTGCAAGATATATGCTGACTCAACTGTCTCTCAAATCCATCTGGAAATTAAAGCTTTCGCCGCTGGCTCCCCTTTACGGGGGCCTCCGAACAACACGAATAGACGTTCCGACTTGCGAAAGTTTCTGAAACCTTTAAATACTGCTGCAGCACTCTTTATGTCCAAGCGGCGTAAACTACGGTCTGAGACGTTCCCCTCCCCAGAACCTAATACTGGTAGGGAAACCGACTGATTTAGATGAAACAGAGAGACTACCTTTGGCAAAAACGACGGAACTGGACGCAACACCACCTTTTCTCTAGAAAATGACAAAAACGGCTCTCGACAGGACAAAGCCTGCAATTCCAAAACTCACCCCGCCGAACAGATGGCCACCAAAAATACTGTCTTTAAAGTTAAATCCTTAACAGACGCTTGGTGTAATGGTTCAAAAGGCTCCTTAGACAACGCCCTAAAACCAAGTTCAGATCCCACGGCGGTACCATTATTCTGCGAGAGGGCCGAAGCCTAGATATTGCTTTAAGAAAACACACCACATCTACATGAGAGCCTAAGGCTACTCCTTGAACTTTACCTCTATAGCAAGCCAGAGCTGCCAGCTGTACCCTTAAAGAACTGGCTGCAAGACCTTTATCAAAACCATCTTGTAGGAAACTTAACGCCATAGGAACGGATACCGTGAAAGCACGGACCTGTCGCCGAGAGCACCAGTCCTCAAATATACGCCAAATTCGAACATATGCTAGGGAAGTGGACCTCTTTCTGGCCCACAGTAAAGTCGTGATGATCGCCCCAGAATAACCATTTTTTCTTAACCTCATCCTTTCAATGGCCAAGCCGTAAGCAAGAACCGATCTACCTGAGGCATTCGCAGCGGACCCTGAATAAGCAGATTCTCCGTTATCAGTAATCTCCAAGGATCCCCTTCGAGGAGTCGGACTAGATCGGCATACCAGGGGCGTCTTGGCCAATCTGGGGCCACCAAAAGCACTCTTCCTCAATGAGCCTCGATGCGTTGAACTATTTGCCCTATGAGTGCCCACGGGGGAAAGACAGAGGAGACCTGACGGTGGCCAATGTTGTATCAGGGCATCAATCCCTTCCGTCATCCTCTTGTCTTCTGCTGTAAAAATGATACGTCTTTGTTGAACGGAAGATCGCCATGAGATCCATAATAGACGGCCCCCATCTGTGAACTATTTGGGCAAAGATTTCCGGTCGGAGCTCCCATTCCCCCGCATCTACCTGGACCCTGCTGAAAAAACCTGCCATCACATTGTCCTTTCCTGCAATGTGTGTCACCGAGATCGCTTGTAGCCGAGGTTCTACCCAGGCGAACAATGCCCCTGCTTCCTCTTCTATGGCCGCGCTTCCTGTTCTGCCTTGCCGATTGATGTAAGCCACCGTCGCAGAGTTGTCTGAAAGCACTCGTACCGCCCGGCCTTTCACAGCAACTTCGAATGTCTGTATGCCAGAAACACTGCTCGCAGCTTGAGGCGGTTGATTGACCATTGTACCTCCTGGTCGTTCCAAGTACCTTGCGTGAAGAGATCCCCGCAGTGTGCTCCCCACTACGCAAGACTCTCGTCTGTCAACAGAGGGAGCCACTGTGGTTGCTCCAGTGGCAAGCTCGCCTCCAAATTTCCTGGGCAGAGCCACCACTGAAGTGACCGCCGGACACGAAGCGGACAGGGGAGCCATTTGTTCGGAGAATCGTTCTGGTGTAACCAGCGTCGGAGCAACGCCCTCTGTAATGGTCGCATGTGAGCTCTGGCCCACGGGACTTCCTCCAGGGTCGCCGCCATTGTCCTTAACACGCGAAGATAGCTCCACGCAGATGGTGCCGGAGTTGCCATGAACTTTCGTACTAGCTGACGAAGAACTTGTGCCCGTCGATCCAGCAAAAACACAGCTCCTTTCCGTGTGTCGAAACGTACCCCCCAAGTACTACAGCATCTTGGACGGGACTAATCGACTCTTGGCCGGATTGACCACCCAGCCTAGACCCTGCAGGAACTTTACCACCTTGTCCGTAACCTGCACACTCTCGGCCTCGGACTTTGCCCTAATCAACCAATCGTCGAGATAAGAGTGATCTAAAATACCTTCTTTTCGCAACGCCGCCACCGCCACCGCCACCGCCACCACCACCATGACCTTGGTGAAGGTGTGCGAAGCCGTCGCCAAGCCGAAGGGCAATGCCTGAAATTGGTAATGTCCCCACGGAAGTGCGAACCTTAGGAACTTTTGATGCACTGCTCTGATTGGAATGTGTAAGTACGCTTCGGTGAGATCGAGAGAGGTCAAGAACTCCCCTTGGCATACCACCACTATTACTGAACGCAAGGTTTCCATCCTGAAATGAGGGATTCAAAGACAGTGATTTACCCCTTTTAGATCCAGGATAAGCCGGAGCGACCTGTCTTTCTTTGGCACCACAAAATAAATGGAATAACGACCTTCGCCGTATGCTGCTAACGGCCGATCCAACGTCTTTCGTACTGCAAGCGTTTTCAGTTGACCCTTGCAGGGTGAAAGTACAAAAGAATCCAGGATTGGACAGGCCAACTCTAGCGCATAACCTTCGCGTATTATCTCCAACACCCACTGGTTGGATGTTATGTGGACCCAGGCAGGAAGAAATTCCCGAAGTCGCCCTCCGATCTGTTGAAGTCCTATCCGGGTCCGCCTCGCTTCATTGTTGTTTTCGACTCTGGGCCGCCGAGGCAGCTGCGAAACCTCTTCCTGCTCCCCGAAACCCACGAAACCCCTGGGTTCTAAAAGCAAATCTTCCTCTTTGGAAGCCTCCTAATCGAGAAATACGAAATCTTCTGAAATCCCTAAACTGGCCCCGTGTGGCCGGCATGGGCTTGCCCTGCTTAGGCTCGTCTTCCGGAAGCCTTCCACCTTTAGACTCTCCCAAATCCTTCACCAATTTATCTAGATCTTCACCAAACAATAACTTACCTTTAAAAAGGCAGCTTACTCAGACGAGACTTGGAAGAGCCATCCGCCGCCCAATTTCTGAGCCACAGATAACGGCAAGCAGCTACCAAAGACGACATACTATTCGCCAACGCTCTTATTAAATTGTAGTGGACATCTGCTAAATATGCCGACCCAGATTCTAGCCATCTCACTTACAGTTGTTCCAATTGATTGGCTTGTTGTAAGTGATGGGACCACCTAAGATATGCTCTCGCCACCCAAGCTCTACAGATAGAAGCTTGCAATGAAAGGGCATTTGTCTCAAAACCCTGTTTCAACAAACCGTCTTACTTTCCTATCCTGCGCATCCTTCAAAGCCACGCTGCCTTCTACTGGAATAGTTGTCTTCTTTGTGACTGCTGACACCGCCCCATCTATCCGTGGGAAACGAAACCTTTCCTTGTCCTTGTCCGCTAAGGGATAGAGCCTGTTCATGGTCCTGACTCCCCTCAGCCCCGCTTTTGGTAGGTCCCATTCATCTTGAATCATCCGGTCAACTACCCGGTGAACGGGAACCACCACCTGAGATTCCCTCAACGCTTGAATGAGAGAGGGTCTTCCAAGACCTCTTCTTCCGCTAGTTGTACCGTGGCTAAATTGAGCGCCTGAAGGGATTGTGTAATGAGTGCCATACGCTCATCCTTTCAGAAAACCCGAATGATTCTCGCCTGATCCTCTGGCTCCGGAATTTCGCCTTCAAGTTCCTCCATTCCAGATTCAAGTTCTAACTCAGGCCCTTCCGTCTCAGGCCACTCGGTATCCGAGGGTGGATGATCTAGAGGCCGCGCTCTTTTGAGGGGGTCTTCCGCCCCGGAATGTATCACCGGCGAAGCCAGAGGCATGGGCTCCAATAGATTCCCCTGTTGCCGCATGCAATACGCCTGATGCATTATTTCTACAAACCCTGGAGAGAAATCTCCCAGAGGAGGTCCTGAGGCTGTCGAAGGCACTGCCCTAGATGGACCTGCGGGCATCTCTTAGCAAGGCAATGACTGTGCATCCACCCGCAACTCCCCTTCGGGCCTTGCCTCCTGAGCAACTTTATCTTCCATCTGCTGTTCCATACTGTTAGAAGTTGCAGCGTAGCCCCCGCAAACACCGGTGTCCGAAACTGTGCCCCTGCGCGTGCCACACACTAGACACTGGGGACGAGAAGGCATTAGCTACTAATAGTAACCAGCTCTGAAGTAGTATTGTTCCCTTACTTATTATATCCTCTTTTTTTTTTTTTTTAATCAATCTAAGGGAGAGGGAAAATCTAGCTTACTGCACAAACCCCTCCAATTACACATAATCTGCAACGAAAGTAACCCAACCTAAGGCTGCCTTTGCTGACTGCAATATGCTTTTCCTTTAGCCCTCTTGCAGGTTGTCCCGTTGAAAACCGCCACGTAGCTGCCGTGAATGGGAAAATGGCCGCGAATGCAGCCGGGCCCTGTTTGGCGCCAAAACCCCGATGCCGCTTATCACATTTTTTTTTTCAGCCACATGCTGCGTGGTCGCGGAGAAAACTCCTGCCCCGAAGAACATAGAGCCCAAAATAGGAGACTTTCTTACCGGCTCGATGCCTCCATTCAACCAAACGCGGCATCGCTCAACGCCGAAGAGAGCAATGCACGCGGCGGGAACTTGCCTCACGGTCTGAACTTCCTGCCCCGATGTCTCCTGGCGATCCGGAGGCAGAGGGCAGACGGGCTTTCGAGCTGCAGAGCTCTCCCCCGTACAGCCCAGGGGGAGAGAGCTGCTGATGGAACTGGCTCGGTTGAAGAAAGATGATAAGGAGACAGGCTGAGGATCGGCTAAAACCCTGCAATGTCCTTTCCTTTAAAAAAAAAAAAAAAAAAAAGAGACAGCTACCAAGAAAAGAAAATTAAGTTATGGGACCCAAATAAATTCTAAAACTAATCTAGTCTAACTACACTGCTCCTTATCTGTTCCTCAAATAAGCCCAGCACTTAGGCTCACTATGTTCTCCTGCTGCATGGAGACTGGACACACTGGGGCTGATGGGAGAGACCAGCAGGGTACATCCAGTGATGTCATAGTTCTGACATGCCCAGTCTCCAAGCTTCAGAAGGAGGTATACTACCCAGAGGTGGAGGACTGAACTTGAGGAATGATAAGGAAACCCAAACTATGGTTACACGATGCAAGGTTCCACATTAGGACCATCACCCAGGAAGAAGATTTAGGCATCATCATGGATAACATGTTAAAACCCTCTGTCTAGTGTGCAGCAGTAGAATGCTAGGTATCATAAGGAAAGGAATGGAGAATAAAACAAAGGATATTATAATGCCTCTGTATCGTTCCATGTTGCAACTGCACCTTGAATATTGTGTGCAATTCTGGTCACCGTATCTTAAAAAGGATATAGCATTATTAGAAAAGGTACAGAGAAGAGCCACCAAAATGGTAAAGGGGATGGAAGGACACCCCTATGAAGAGAGGCTAAAAAGGTTAGGGCTCTTCAACCTGGAAAAGAGACGACTGAGGGAAGATATGATAGAGGTCTATAAATTAATGAATGGAGTAGAACGGGTACACGTAGATTGAAATCAAAATATAGAAAGGCCATCAAAATATAGAAAGACTAGAGGGCATGCAATGAAGCTACAGGGTAATCTGTTTAAGACTAATAAGAGAAAATATTTTTTCACTCAACATGTACCGTATATACTCGAGTATAAGCCGAGTTTTTCAGCACATTTTTTGTGCTGAAAAACGGCCCCCTCGGCTTATACTCGAGTCAACGTCTGCAGATGTCTAGCAGGGGGCGCTGCTTCTAAAGCTAAGGTTTCCATAACCGCAGCTGCAGATATGGAAACCTTTGCAGTGATGTGCTGGGCAAGGCCGGCCCGTCCATTGAGCAAGAATGTTTTTTGCACAGGGCCCCGCGTTTCAGGGGGCCCCGCGCAAAAAACATTCATCCCAAGTTAAAAAAAAAAAACCAACCCAGCTGCTTCTGCCGCAGCAGCATCAAGAGTGCCGCGGCAGTATCAAGAGTGCCGCCGCCGCCGCGGGGCCCCCCGGCAGAGCCTCCCTGGATCGCCTCCCTGCATCGCAGCCTATCCCCGAACGCGGGCTTCTTCCAGAGCCGCGAGAGTTTCCTTTCTCGCGGCTCTGTTAATCCCGCCGGGGCTGATGGGATTAACAGAGCCACGAGAAAGGAAACTCTCGCGGCTCTGAAAGAAGCCCGCGTTCGGGGATAGGCTGCGATGCAGGGAGGCTCTGCCGGGGGGGCCCCACGGCGGCGGCGGCGGCGGCACTCTTGATACTGCCGCGGCACTCTTGATACTGCCGCGGCAGAAGCAGCTGGGTTGTTTTTTTTTTAATTTGGGTTGGTAGGGCGGAAGTGGGTTTAGGACTGGTAATGGGGGGGGGGAGGCCAAGACTGGAAGTGGGCTGATAGGGGAGGTTTAGGACTAATAATGGGCAAGGGGGGGGGGGTTGCAAAGACATGAAGTGGGCTGATGGGGGGGGTTAGGGCTGGTAATGGGCTATGGGGGGGGCTGACTGGAAATGGGCTGATGGGGGGGCTAGGACTGGTAATGGGCTATGGGGGGGCTGACTGGAAATGGGCTGATGGGGGGGTTAAGACTGGAAATGGGCTGATGGGGAGGTTTAGGGCTGGTAATGGGTTATGGGGGGCTAACAATGAAAGTGGGCTGAGGGGGAGGTTAACGACAGTTAATGTGTTATTGGGGGGGGGATAAAACTGGAAATGGGCTGATGGGGGTTAGGACTGGTAATTGGCTATGGGAGGGGTTAGGACTGGTAATGGGCTGATGGGGGATTAGGACTGGTAATGGGCTATGGGGGGCTAAGACTGGAAATAGGCTGATGGGGGGGCTAGGCCTGGAAATAGGGTGATGGGGGGGTTAGGACGTAATGGGCTGATGGGAGGGGTTAGGACTAGTAATGGGCTATGGGGGGGCTAGGACTGGAAATGGGCTGATGGGGGTTAGGACTGGTAATGGGCTGGGGGGGCTGCTAGGACTGGAAATGGGCTGAGTGGAAGGAGGGCTTGAACTGCAAATAGCTGATGGGGACGGGGGCTTGGAATGGAAATGGGTTGTGAGGGGGAGGGAGCTAGGACTGGAAATGGGCTGAGTAGGGGGGAGCTAGGACAGGAAATGGGCTGATGGAGGTGCTAGAATAGGACTGGAAATGGGCTATTGGGGGTGCTAAGATTGGAAATGGGCTGTGGTGGGGGTTTGGATTGAAATGGACTCATGAAGGGGCTAGAACTGGAAGTAGGCTCATGGGGGGCTTGGATTGGAAATGGGCTGAGTGGAGGGGAGCTAGGATTTGACATGGGCTGATGGGCTCATGGGGGGCTGGGATTGGAAATGAGCTGATGGAGGGACTCGGAATGGACTGGAAATAGATGGGGGAGCTAGGACTGGAAATAGGCTGATGGTGGGTCTAGGATAGGACTGGAAATGGGCTTATGGGGGGCTAGGACTGGAAATGGGCTGATGCGGGAACTAGAAGGGAGCGGATGCTGGGTGGGACTGGAACTAGAATGGAGCTGATGTTGGGGGAGGATTAGAATGGGATGGAGCTGGGAGAGTGAAATGGAGAGGGGAAAAATATTTTGTGTGGGAGGGAAGACAAATCTACAATTGGCCGGATATTGGGAGAGTAAGTGGGGATTGAGAATGGAGGGGTAAAATTTGAGTAGATGAAATAGGAATGAGGAAAGAGCAAAAGGAGAAAGATTAGTATGTTAAAGCAGATGTAGAGAGAGAATGGAAAAAAACTAGAAGAGAGAAGAAAAGACAAATGGACAGCAGACGATGGAGAGTTAGCGGAAGACACAAAGAAACCAGAAGAAAGTGACTGGAGCAATTGCAGCTGAAAAAAAATGCACAAAAGGTAGAAAAATCTCTCTTTATTTTGAATTAATTAATTAATTTATTTAACATTTCTTCTATACCGCGCAATTAAAATCAGCGCGGTGTGCATCGAACAAAAATACTGCAATGTACAGAAACAACATTGAGTTTACAAAGAACAGGGAATTGAACATGGGATCGAAACCGGGGAAACTAAATACATGTTAACTCGAAACTATGTACAATACTCTAATATAAATGGGTGTTGCATTGATTTTGTGAAGATGAAGATTAGTGATTGGTTGGGCTTGAGTGGGGACTACCTATTATATCTGTGGTATTGACGTTCAGGGGCGGCTGGGGTATGAGGGAAGCTTGCTGGTTGTGCTTCTATCACTGGAAGTTTCTGGGTAACATTTTGTGAACAGGTGGAGTTTTAAGGCTTTTCTGAATAGGAAGAGGCTTTTAATACCACGTATTTCATGGGGGAGTGCATTCCAGTTTAAAGGGGCGAATATGGAGAAGGCTCTGTTGGAGGTAGCCTTTGTGCATGTAGTTATTAGCTTGGGGACTACTAATGTGTTCAGTGCAGTAGACCTTCTGTTTCTATTTTCCAGGGTACCATGGACTAGCTTGCTGATTGGCGTAGGGGGGTAGTTATTTAGGGCTTTGAAGGTGAGGACCAATGACTTGTATTGGAGCCTGGCATGTAAAGGTAGCCAATGCAAATCCTTCATGATGGGCGTTATGTGGTCGGATCTTGACGATCCAGAGAGGACTCTTGCGGCTGCATTCAAAGCTAGGCGGAGCGGGTTTAAGGTTTGATACCAGATTGTTTTTGTTGACCCCATTTTCCACTTACAGAGCTATTTTACTCTTTTTCGTTTAAATAAATATTCATGTAATTTTATTGGTCTCTATCTTTATTTTTTACATTGACTAGTAGGTGCCTCATTTCCCACCCTCGGCTTATACTCGAGTCAATAGTTTTGCCCAGTTTTTTGTGGTAAAATTAGGTACCTCGGCTTATATTCGGGTCGGCTTATACTCGAGTATATACGGTAATCAAACTCTGGAATTTGCTTCTGGAGGATATAGTAAAAGTTGTTAGTGTAGCCGGGTTTAAAAAAGGTTTGGACAAGTTCCTGGAGGAAAGGTCCATAAACCATTATAATGGTTTAATAATTATTAAAGGGGTCCCACAATATCCACTGCTTGACCCAATATAAGCATTGAGGAATCTATGTCTTCTGGGGAAACTGCTAGGTACTTGTGACCTAGATTGGCCACTGTTGGAAACAGGATACTGGGCTTGATGGACCTTGGTCTAACCCAGTATGGCATAATTTATGTTCTTATGTTTAACATCAATGGCTGGCTATTATTGTACCAACAATGTGCAATTAATGGCTCAAACAGACACCAGTGCACTGGATCTTTATTTTTTTAATTCTTATTTATCTGCAATAACCCACTGGCTTATGGCAAATAAACTAAAAATTAACCTCTTAAAGCTAAAGCTATGTGGCTGACAGATTATTCTCGGCCTCCAACTCTTCAGCCATCATTGTTATATCATAACCTACCTTTGTCTAATTCATTAAAATAATTCTCAGCGTGCACTTTGATTCCGACTTAACTTTTGCTACACACATTTCATCAATATCACAAGACTGGTATTCAGCATTACATCAGAGTCGTGGTATTCATTCCTTCGCTGATCTTAATGACTTACATGCACTTATCTTTGTATTTGTCTTATCTTGTATTGATTACTATAGCATCATATATAATGGCCTTCCATTATCCTGCATTAAGCGACTGCAATCTGCTTCATAATAAACAAATGTTTTATCATGTCACTCTTATGATTCAGGAACACTGGCTTCCCATTTCATACTGAATAAAATATAAAGTAAAGCAGACTTACTGACATATTTTAAAAACTTGACCAAAACAACTCCAGACTACTTTTATAATCTTTTGGTTCCATATATTCCATTGAAAAAGTCATGTGATCCTCTCAAGACAATCTTTGGTAATCTCTTTGCATACCCATATGCAATATGAAATCACACGTCACTCAGCCTTTTTTTGTTTTACCCCCACACTTTGGAAAGCTCTATCTTGTTATCAAACAGCAGAAACATCCCTCACTAAATTTAGAAAAGATCTTACAAGCTTATTTCAAGTTAGCGTTTAAAGACATTCTCAGGGAGGAGTAGACAGTGACACTTCCCAGCCTTCCAATTTCTTAAATTACTTTCAGTCTTATCCTTTTAATTTAATTGTAATTACCTTTCTTATTTTATTAACTTGTAATTTAATTTATGTATTAATTTTTATTAATTACTTTATTTGTTCTTAGTTGATCGTACTCCAGCTTTGCTGTGCCTCAAAAGGCAGACACGCAAGTTTAAATAAATATCAACAAACAGAAAGCCCAGTGCAACAGTAGTGTAAACCTCGGGGGAAAAGCAAGCACAAGAATCCTGTCCCTCCACACCAGGGAAAAGGGATCCTCCTTTGCCACCCTCTACTGTACTGAACACCGGGAAGGGGCTTCTGCATGCCTCTTCCCCCTATGCTGCATCCAGTATGGTGGCTGCTCCCACAGAAATCAGGCCTTCTAGCAACTTGGGTGCACCTGCTGCTCCATCCGACCATTCCTCAACCTCACATGCTTCTATTCCCAAGGTCTGCTAGGGCCTCAATTATCTGGCCAACATCCTTTGTAAAAGTATTGGAAAGGCCGCCAGTGCTGAGGCTAAAGCAGCGGGAGCCAAGGGGTCAAATAGAGTCTGCTGCTCTTTGCCTGCGCTGCCATGCAACATGGCTCTCAAAAATGCAGTAGATCACCACTGTCTGCTCTGACTCTGCAGTGCCTTAGCAGCCACAGTCGCCAATGGGCTGCTTTTACTGCCCGCAGCTTTTCCCTTTTAGTTGAGCTGCTTTTTATTTTAAACTTTATTTCCCAGTACTGACCAACTGTCCCACTGGCCCCCCTCTCAAGGGTAGAGAATAGAACAGCCAGCAGAGGCTCATCATAGGCTAGTTACCTCAAAAGGAAAGCAGCAGGGAAGGTGGGGGAGAGATTCGTCTCAACTGGGTTCTGCATCCCTGGGCTCCCTGGACAGCCCCCCCCTCCCCGCCGAACCCAGCCCTCTTGCTTTTCAAGGACCCTTTCAAACAACTTCCCGCTTTTTTATTTTTTTCTAAATAAACTGAGCATAGAGACACCCCCCCCCCCCCCGACTAGCTCCTCCCAAAGTACCTTAAGACTAAATCCAGGCTTCACAGATCTCTCTCACCTAACATCTGCTGGAGACTGAGAAATACTGGCTGGCTATGAGCTGCACAGGACTCTATATAGAGTGATGTCACGAGCCAGTGGTTCTCAGTCACCATCTGCTAGTAGGTGAGCACATAGTCACACATCAGGATTGGTCTGGATGGATGAAGAGGAAGCATGCCCTTTTACATGACCCACTTGTAGGTAGGTGCGTTTGGGGGCATAGTATGGGTGGAGCACAGATAGGTCATGAAGTACATGGATAGTTTATACAATACAAATATACGTTTTTGCCTTCTTCCTGAACAGGTGTAAATGTACATGGGTGTATTTTAATTGCAATTCCACCATTTTTGTGTGGCTATAAAGACATAAGAAGTGACTAAGTTTACATGGTGGTGTAAATGTTTGCACCCAGTGTAAACGTTCACGCGTTATGCTGCATTTTATGAAATACATGTGTGCGTGCTCTGCCCAAGTTCAGCCCATGTGAATGCCACAGTGAAAGTACACGCCATTGGTATTACATGTGTACTTACAGAATAGCATCCACCTAAAAGCCCATTAATATGATTTCAGACATAAATGGCACACAACATTCTTATTCCCATGTCCTCCTTAGACTTCTAACCTAAGTGACCTGTTATAAAAAAGTACCCTCTCGATATTTAGGATGGAACAGAAGTTAAGAATAAAAGTCACAACCAGCAACAAGAAAGAAAGTTTCTGCTTATGTAGATTTTTTATTAATTAGTATTGAAAGGAGGTTTTAGTCCAACTTTTGTGACTGAGGGAGAGAGAGAGAGAAAGTAAAGAAATATTCACGGGCCTCCCAGCTTAATACCCAGCTACCAACAAGGTATAAAAAGAAGAGGAGATTTGGATGCCTAATTGGAATGCATTATGGAAAGAGAAATGAGCTAAAGAACCACCATGAAAGGTGTCTGCTCAGAGGAGAAAGCATAGTTACTCACCTGTAATAGGTGCTCTCCAGGGACAGCAGGAATCAGTCCTCACATATGGGTGATGCCGGCACCAATGCAACCCGCACAGAAGCATCTGCCCAACTTTCAAAGAAAACCTTTGGGAGATGCACCATGCATGGGTGGTCCCCTTCCCGCCCAAGGGTGCCATATTGCCTCAGTCTAATGACATAGTTAAGATGGGAAAAATAAAATATGGAAAAGAAGCAGCTCCAAGGGGAGGAGGGAAAGTTGTGAGGACTGATCCAGCTGTCTCCGGAACACCTGTTACAGGTGAGTAACAACACTTTCTCTGGGAACAAGCAGGAAATCAGTCCTCGCATATGTGACTCCCCAGCTACAGGCTACAAAGAACCTGTACAAAGTGCCACGGCAACCAGAGAAGGTGAACCATAAGCTGCAGCAGTTGAGTCCCAACTGAGAGACTCTCACAAGACCCAAGTGTCTGGTGGAAAACCAGCATTCCAGTAGCCTGAACACAGACAGGTCAGAGAGCAGGAACTGCCTACACCCTGAAGAAAAAAACGGAGCATGGCCTGGCCAAAGGCGCTGTCCCATCGGGACTCTCTCTCTACGCTGTAGTAAGCTGCGAAAGTAAGGACTGATGACCAGATGGTGGCCCAGAAGATTTCCATAACAGGTACGGAATGCAGATTTGCTACAGAGGAAGCCAAGGCTCTGACGCGATGCGCCGTGACCCGGTGGTCTAGCAAGATCCCAGCCTGCTCATATGTGAGGGCAATGCAGTCCGCCATCCAAGTGGACTGAGTTCACTTAGTTACTGGAAGCCCCAGTCGACGGGGGTCATAGGAGACAAAGAGCTGAGGCACTTTGCAGTGGCCCCAAATCCATTTCAGATAGGACAGGGCCCTTTAACAATCCAGAGTATGGAGAACAGTCTCCGCCTTGCCGGCGTGAGACCTCGAGAAGAAGGTGGGGAGCACCACCTGCTGAATGAGGTGGAGGAGGGGGGGGGGGATTACCTCTGACAGAAACTTGTGGTGTGTGCAGAGCACCACCCTGTTCTTGTAGAACTTCACGTAGGGCGGCTCTGCCATCAGAGCCTATAGCTCGCTGACCCTGCGAGCAGATGTGTCACAAGCAAGACAATCTTCCAGGAGATGTACTGCAGGTGGCGGGTAGCCAGGGGCTCAAATGGCGGCTTAGTGAGCTGTGAGAGCACCACATTGAGATCCCACACTGCCAATGGTGGGCGGACGGGGGGGTTTGGACAACTTAAGGCGGCCTTGCAGGAAATGAGAGATAAGGGGCTGAGCCGAAAGGGGCTTGCCCTCAACAGCATGGTGGTGCGCCACAATAGCACTCAGGTGCACTCTGACTGAGTTGGACTTCAGTCTGACCTGTGACAGGTGGAGTAGGTTCTGGAGCACCAGTTGCACCGAGAAGGAGAAAGGGTTCTCCTGTATCTCGGTGCACCACACAGAAAATTGGCGCCATCTGAAGGCATATGCCCTTCTCATGGAGGCCTTGTGGGAGGCCAGAAGGACCTCCTCCAGTCATGTGGGAGGTTGAAGGGAACTAGCGCTATTCTTTCAGCAGCCACGCCGTGAGCGACACGGACCCCAGGATGGGGTGCAGGAGAGAGTCCTCCTAATGGAAAGTAGTCCCGGGGCACAACCCAGGGGAATTGGGGGAACGGCCAACCGACAGAGAAGCAGCGGAAACCTGGGTTGCCTGGGCCAGTGGGGGGCTACCAGAATCAGTGATGCCCTGTTGCACTGGACCTTGAAGAGGGTCTTGGCGACCAGCGGTGTTGGCAGGAAAGCGTAAAAAAGAGGCCTTCCATCCATGGGATGAAGAATGCATCTGCCACCACCCAGGATAGGTGCGGCTGGCAGGAGCAGAAGGGAGGGAACTGCATGTTGTCCGGGCTGGCCAACAGGTCCACTAGGGGTGACGCCCCAGAGTCGGAAAAGCTGGGAGGCCACTCTGGGGTCTAGACGCCACTCGTGTGGCTGGAGGACTCTGCTCCGCCTGTCCTCCAGGGTATTGTCCATGCCCGGGAGGTAGACTGCCCGCAGGAGCATCCCACTGCTTGTCACATATGAGGAGAAGGCTACCGCCTCCTGGCAGAGGGAGTACAATCCTATGTCTCCTTGTTTGTTGACATAGAAGATTGTGACTTGGTTGTCCATCTGGACTAGCACTGACTGGTGCTACAACTGGTGGCAAAAAGCTAGGTGGGCCAGAGCTATTGTCCAGAGTTCCAGGAGATTTATCTGCAACTGGCACTCCGTCTGGGACTATGTGCCTTGGGTGCGGAGGTCCTCGAAATGTGCTCCCCATCCTCGCAGGGAGGCGTCTGTAGTGAGAACCCTCTGAGGGTAGGTGCTTGAAAGGACATCCTGGCCTGAACGTGCCGGGGGATCTGCCAACAGTGGAGGGAGTCCGCTAGTTGGCGGGTCATTTTTACCTGGTCTTAAAGCCTGCCTGTGGCTTGTGTCCACTGGGAGTGGAGGCACCACTGAGCCGCCCTATATGCAGGCAGGCGTATGGGGTTAGGTGGATTGTGGAAGCCATGTGGCCCAGCAGGCATAGGAGAAGGCGAGTGGGCATAACTGGCAGTGTTGCACTTCTGCGGTTAGCGCCCTGAAGCGCTCTGTCCTCTTCAGAGGGAGGAAGGTGTTGACCTGGAGGGTGTCCAGCTGAGCCCCTATGAACTCCAGGCACTGTGCTGGAGAGAGGTGGGACTTTGGGTAGTTGATGGGGAACCCCAGACACTGCAGGATGTGGATGGTGTGCTCAGTGGCGTGGTGCACCTCTGCAGCTGAGCCTCCCCTTATGAGCCAGTCGCCTAGGTAGGGGGAGACCAATGTGGGCTGTGACCACTGCTAGGCACTTGGTGAAGACTCTTGGCAATGATGCCAGTCCGAAGGATAGAACTCTGTATTGGTAGTGACCTCCTCCCTTTATGAACCAGAGGTATTGTGGGTGGGTGGGATGGATCAAGATGTGTCTATAAGCATCCTTCAGGTCTAACGAGATAAGGCAGCAGTATTCCAAGGGAGGACCACACCGCCTCCCTGTGATTTCAATGGCCCTGGGTCATTCGGTCTTGGCAATGGGCTCCCCATCCTGAGAGACTGGCATCCATTGTCAGAAGAATCCATGAGCAATTGTCCAATGGCATGCCTTTCCTCAGATGACTGGGCTGCTGCCACCACCGCAGGCTGGCCTTCACCATCATTGGGAGGGGGAGCCTGAGCTCAAAGGCCTCAGAACTCGGGGACCACCGAGTCAGCAATGACCATCTCTATTGCCACCGCCATCAATCCTAGGAGCCTGCTGCGAACACAACAGCGTCAGGCAATCCAACAACCTTTTAATCTCTGGCCTGAGACAACTTGCCTCAACCACTTCTCCCGCCTGACTAGAATTCTGAGCCTCTGGATTGTCTTCTGGCGGGGACAATCCCCTGTCCTCACAGCCAGAAGCAGAAGAAAGGCTGTCAGCATCTGAGAGATCATCATCCTCAGTACTAGGTAGCCAGTCACTAGATGCCCAGGATACCCCCTTGGAAGGACGCCCCCCCCAGTGTCAAAGGAACCCGCTTCCTAGAAGACAATGGAGCTGGAGGAAGGCTCCCGGAGGCAGGGAGCATTGCTGCAAGGGAGAAAGCAATGCAAAAAAAACCAACCAAACAAACAAAAATCAGCACAGAAGCATAATCCACTGAAGAGAAGAGCCACTAATTTCTTTTCTGTTTTCTTCTTTTGTTTTGTTTTAAAATAAACTTTGACAACTAAAGACAAAATAAAAGAACCTAAGGAATCTGAATAGAGGAACTGCTGCAGAGCCAACAAGCTGGGCCACCTAAAAGGGCTGAATTGCTCCTCATGAGCAGCTCTTTTTTTAAATAAGGACATCCTTCCTTTTTGCCTACCCTGTGCTTCCAAAACAGACTATAATCTGGTACAGTTATAGTCCAATCATAGAATAATGACAATACTGCATAATGATGCTCATTTACCTGCTAGTATGATCTGAACACTGAAGAATTCTCAAAAGGATCCCAACAACCTACGAAAAAGCTATCGTGGGACTTTGTGAACATCTATTTCTTTTCATTAGTAGTATAAATATATTTAAATAATTTCAAATGAATCTTAGGAGGGAATGATTGCAATAAAACTTTAAGGGGTATGTTTATTATTCGGCAGTAGCGGCTTCCATGCGCTATTGGAGCCGCGGCCCCATTTAAATCTTGTTAAATGAGTGCCATATCAGCTCTCATTGCAGCTAAAGATACTTTGTTTTCCTGGAATACTATACTCTGCATGAATGTGTTTTGGGTTATGTTAATGCATATGCACTACAAGCAGCTCAGCACAAATCCACAAATGTATAATCAATAGCACTGCTTTGAATACCAATGTTTTAAAATAGTTCATTACAGTTTGTAGAGAGGCTTCTATTAATATGCATATAAATCACCTCCAAACAATTACTGGGCACATCAGTGATATGAAGGCCTTGTACTGCTCATCAGGTGCCACTTTTATTTTTAATATATCTCTGGTAAAAATTCATCCTATAACCAACTAGAATTAAATGTATTAACACTACTTACACTGACACAGTTTTTCTTGAATTCTGACAATTGCATTCCTGCACCACTTCCAACAGCAGTTACATTTTTGTGTTTACAAAAACATGCAGTTCAATTTAGGGGAACATTTTAATGAGCACATTTCTGACAGAACACACAGGCTCTGAACAAACAGTTTGCACATGTTCAACATTTCTGTTGCTGTTTACTGGCATTGCTAGGATACAGATGGAAATTCAGTAAGCACAGATGGATCACACGTCTTCGTCACTTTTCCTCTTCTGGAAGGAAAGGACTGAGGAAACATTGTAGATTCATAAGCAAATTCACATACTGGTGACTCAATACCCCGAGTGACAAAATTTATGGAGGACTGATTAAATGCAGTCAATAAATCACTAAACTATAACTGCTAGAAATTAAAAGGATGTGATAATGGCTGGACAGCTCTACACATGCCTTGTTTATCATGCTCTTCTTTTCAGCATTCATGCCTTATTCATGTCCACAGCTGGACCGTCTACTAGGATGCAGATCTCTGAGGGCGGCATGGCACACGTGGTAAGCCATGTGCTTCGGCATGCATGGCCTGCCATTTCTGACCCACGTCTGACAGGAAGATATGTCAGAGGGAGGGTCAGAAGTGTCAGGCTATGTGTACTGCTGAGCCATCCCCCTTTCCCCCACCAACGAAATCGACAGCAGTGGGGGACGGTGGTGCGATGCGGGGGGGGAAGGGCACAGCTGGGGTGGCATAAACCTTTGGGCCAGCCCTGTTCATGTCGAATAGAGGACACTGAGGTAGACAGACTTCACAGTCTGTCTCAGTTTTATTTTTTTTTATCTGCAGGACTCTATGCAGAGAACAATAAACGTCCGCAGTGAATATTTTTAGCACTGATGAAGACCTGATTGTTTTCTGAAGTACTCCTCCAGGATATCCAGCCAAGAATCTAGTCTTCATAACAAAACCTAATGTAAATTCAAATTTTGATACTAGTACTTACAGCATGCGTCAGAATGAGACAATAGGAGTGTTCCATGGTCCGTTTTAACGCTGTTAATGTCTTTCCATGTTAATTTTACCAGGATTCTGCCACTATTATTCAATGACCATAGGCCCCAAAAGCAGGATAACACATGACAACTCCCTCAAGGGAACACCGTTAAAATATTCTTCAGATGTTAAGATCATATCATTAGCCCTTCCTTGAATAGCTTCCTCCTCCTCCTCCACTGTGGATACCTACTTTCCCCAAGGGCCTCCAATTACATAGGAAATCTCCCTTGCTCTGTGCTGAAAGGGAAGAGGACTAGCTGTAAATGAATGGCCTTTTTTTGCCTGTAGCAACACAATGATATCCATTTCTAATTCATCGCTGCCCAAATATCAAAAGCTTCTAACTGGCCTCTGAAGATTTACTAGGGCTGCGAGTTTGAAAATTTATGCTCAAAATTTCACTGAACTCCTAAATTTTAGATCTAAAAAGTGGGTGGCAACATGGACAGACTTAGAAAAGGGGGAAAATGCTATGAGTTTAGCACCGATTTTAGAACTCAGCACCTAAATTGGGCTCCTAAATCTAGGCAAATGAATGGCAGGCTAAAATTTAGAAACACGGGGTCAATATTCAGCTGCAGTGTTCAGCAGGAGTCAGTCCTCACATATGGGTGACGTTGGCACCGACGGAGCCCTCTCAGAAGCATCTCCCCAGCTTTCAAAGAAAGCCTTTGGGAGATGCCACCCAGCATGCACTGTCCCCATCCTGCCCAAGGGTGCCTTCTTGCCTCAGTCTCATGACATGGCTAAGACAGCAAAAATAAAACATCAAGGAAGCAACTCCATGGGGAGGAGGTAGAGTTGTGAGAACTGATTCCTGCTGTCCCCGGAGAACATCTGTTACAGGTGAATAACTATGCTTTCTCCGGGAACAAGCAGGAAGTCAGTCCTCACATATGGGACTCCCTAGCTACAGGCTACTGAAAGCCCATAGAAAAACACGGATGCCCAAAGGGGAGCCGTGAGTAGCAGCAATTGAGCCCAAGGATACAGACTCCAGAATGGCCCGTGTGTCCAGTGAGGAACCAGCACTCTGGTAGCCTGAACACAGAAGGGTCGGAGGGTAGGAGTTGCCTAAACCCCGAACAGATTACGGAGCACAACCTGGCCGAATGCACTGTCCTATAGGCCTCATTCTCCAGAAGTGATGAGCTGTGACGGTATTGACCCGGTGAAAAGCAGTATATAAGCACAGCAAAATAAATAAATAAATGGACCGAAGATCAGGCGATGGCTTGGCAGATGTCCATCATTGGGGCAGAGCGCAGGTTTGCCACAGAGGCTGCCATGACCCTGATGCTGTGCGCCGTGACCCAGCGCGCCAACAAGAGCCCAGCCTACTCATAGGTGAGGGCAATAGAGTCCGCTACTCAGGTGGACAGAGTCTGCTTGGTCACTGCCTCCCCCAGCCAACTGGGGTCATGGGAAATGAAAAACTTGAAGCTTTGCAGTAGCCCTGGGTACGTTGAAGGTAGAAGGACAGGCTCTCTTACAGTCCAGAGTATGGAGGAGGATGGTCTTCACCCTACTAGTGTGGGTCCATGAAAAGAAGGTTGGGTGCACCACCTCTTGATTGAGGTGAAATAGGGACACCACCTTCAGAAGGAATTTGGGGTGCATGCGGCGCACAACCCTGTTCTTGAGGAACCTGGTGTAGGGCAGATCCGCCTCGAGCAAATGTGTACGCCACCGGGAAGATGACTTTCCATGAGCGATACCTCAGGTGGCCAGGTAGGCAGGGGCTCAAATGGTGACCCAGTGAGCTGTGACAACACTACGTTGAGGTCCCACTTCACCACTGGTGGGCGGATGGGGGAGCTTGGACAACAGAAGACCCCGCAGGAAGCTGGTTACGAGACGCTGCATAGAGAGGGGTTTGCCCTCGATGGGCTGGTTGTGTACTACAAGAGCACCTAGGTGCACCCTGATGGAGTTAGGTTTGAGCCCGGCTTGCTACAGATGAAGCAAATACTGCAGCACCAGCTGCACCAAAAACAAGAAAGAATTCACTCATCGCTCCGCACACCATACCGAAAACCTGCGCCATTTGAAGGCATAGGCCCTCCTGATGGGGGTCTTACGGAAGGCCAAGAGGACTTCCTCCACCTCCCCCGGAAGGTTAAAAGGGGCCAAGGCTAACCTTTTATTAGCCATGCTGTCAGCGACAGGGACCCCAGGTTGGGGTGCAGGAGGGAGCTCTTCTCCTGAGACAGTAACCTCGGGGCTCTCCCCAGAGAGACCAGAACCTCTGCAGACAAGCAGAGAAGCAGCAGGAACGTTTGCCTGGGTCACCATGGGGCCACCAGGATCAGCTACGCCCTGTTGCGAAGAGCCTTGAAAAGGGTCTTGGCAATCAATGGCATGGGCGGGAAGGCATACAGAAGGCCCTCCGACCATGGGATGAGGAATGAATCCACAGCCACTCGGGATGGGTGGTGCTGTCAAGAGCAGAATCAAGGCAACTGGGAGTTGTCCAGGCTGGCAAAGAGGTCCATTAGTGGAGTCCCTCAGAGCCAGAAGAGCCGATTGGCCACTCTGGGGTCCAGACACCACTCATGCGGCTAAAGGACCCTGCTCAGTCTGTCCGCCAGGGCATTGTCCTGGCCCAGCTGGTACACCACCTGCAGGAGCATTCCTTTGTGGATCGCATAGGAGCAGAGAGCCACTGCTTCCTGGAAGAGGGTGTGGGGACCCTGTGCCCCCTTGTTTGTTGATGTAGAACATTGCAACCTGATTGTCCGTTTGGACCAGCACTGACTGGTGCTGCAGACGGTGGCAGAAGGCCTGGAGAGCCAGGAATATGGCCCGGAGTGCCAGGAGATTGATCTGTTGCTGGCTTTCCACCCTGGACCAACTGCCCTGAGTGCAGAGTTCCTCATAATGCACTCCTCAGCCCAGCAAAGAGGCGTCTGTAATGAAAACCTTCTAGGGGGTGGGGCTCTAAAAGGGCATTCCACTTGAAGATGCTGTGTGGCCTGCCACCAGCCGAGGCACTCCGCCAGCCGACAGGTCACTGACACGCTGTCTCACAGCTGGCCTGTGTCCACTGGGAGCGGAGGCACCATTGTGCCGCCCTCATATGAAGATGGGCATCCTAGGTAACATGGACCATGGAGGCCATGTGACCGAGTAGGCATAGCAGGAGGCGAGCAGACACTGAGGGTCGTGCTGTATGTCTGCGGTCAGTGCTTTGAGATGGTCAGTCCTGTCCAGAGGGAGGAAAGCTCTGTCCTGAACAGTGTTTAGCCTTACCCCAATGAACTCCAGACACTGTCGAGAGGAGGTAGGACTTGGGGTGATTTATCACAAAACCCAGATGTTGAAGGACGTGTATGGTGCATGCCATGGCCTGCTGTACTTTGGTGGCCATGTCCCCTTTTGTGAGTCAGTCGTCCAGGTAGGGAAAGACAAAGGCCCCTTGCAGATGGGGGTAAACTGCAACTACCGCCAGACATATGGTGAAGGCTCTTGAGGCAGGCCAGGCTGAAGGGCAGTACCCTGTACTAATAGTGGCCACCCCCACCATGAATCTGAGATACTGACTGTGGCTGGGATGGATGAGGCTGTGAGTTCTAGCTGTCTATTTATTTATTTATTTGTTGTCTTTATTGGTGTGCTACTTCACCTCCCTGTTCCCTTTAGTTTTGCACTTCAGCTTTCTCAGCTGTATAACTTACCCTGCCTCTCTCAATTAACTGGCCTTTGTGTGGTAGCCAGGTTAACTATTTCTTTAAATTAAATATCTCTCCCTGCTCTGTCCCAAGAACGTGCTGCGTTTTAAACTTTTTTTCCTGCTCTAGCCTACCTGAGGGACTAACCCCCTCCCCCTCTGCTGAGGGTACAGGACAGGGTACCTTGTAACAGCCCTCTTTTAATAGGTCTTATTTCCCTCCCTCCCTCCCCAACACCCACCCGCCCCTGGGGTAATTGTAGCTTTATAGGTATGTACACGTCTTAGAGGAAAGAGGCTGCTCTCAGGTGCAGCTCTTTATCCAAATCAGTCATACACTGAGGACCTGAGATTAATTAAGCTTCAGGTGAACAAGGTATATTAGAGGTATTAGATACACTTATTAGTATAAGCATCTACACCAACCTTTAGTAAGTACAGAATTTAAAGACCTAAACACAAACTTTAAACTAAGACAACAGTCCAGCAGCGAGATGGGGGCTTTCCAGTCTTTTGCATTGAGTGTCACATGTATGATTTTCTCCCAGTTGGTGAGAGGTCTTACGTATGCACTAAGTGCAAGAAGATCTTTGCTCTCAGGGAACAAGTCCGTTCTCTAGCGGCTAGAGTAGCAGACTTGGAAGACAAAGACAGACGTACATGGCAGAGACCTACAGGGATATAGTCCTAAAGTCCCACCTCCAGTCTGGCAGCATCCCTTTTGCCATGGAGGAGAGAGGTCACGTTACAGGAGAGCATCACCCTGGTATGACAGGACATGATCCTGTAACTAGGACCTGTCCTCCAGGTGATGTAAAACCCTCTCGCACTGAGGACGTTTCTCCAGGGCCATGTGCCCATGAAGGAAGAGTTAGGACAGCTGTTATAGTTGGTGATTCAATCATTAAGACATGTAGATAGCTGGGTGGCTGGTGGACGTGAGGATCGCCTGATAACATGCCTGCCTGGTGCGAAGGAAGCGGACCTCACGCACCGCCTAGATAAGATCTTAGATAGTGCTGGGGAGGAGTATGCTGTCTTGGTACATGTCGGTACCAATGACATAGGAAAATGTGGTAGGGAGGTTCTGGAGGCTAAATTTAAGCTTTTAGATAGGAAGTTGAAATCCAGAACTTCCAGGGTAGCATTCTCCGAAATGCTTCCCGTTCCACGTGCAGGACCCAAAAGGCAGGGAGAGCTCCAGAGTCTCAATGCGTGGATGAGACAATGGTGCAAGGATGAGGGTTTTGGACTTGTTAGGAACTGGAGAACATTCTGGGGAAAGGAGGGGCTCTTCCAAAGGGATGGGCTTCACTTTAACCAGGATGGAACCAGACTGCTGGCATTAACCTTTAAAAAGGAGATAGAGAAGCTTTTAAACTAAAAAATAGGGGAAAGCCGACAGTCACCCAAGAGCGCATGGTTCGGAAGAAAGTATCCTTGAAGGATACTACCAAAAGCAGTGAGGTTCCAAAAAAGAGTAAAGTAGACCAAATGCCCTTGAGTATGGTGCAGACAGAGCGTAAAGATTCCAAATTGCCCATGCCTACCTATAGCCAGATTAATATTAATAAAATACAGTCTATGCAAATGCTAGAAGTCTAAACAATAAGATGGAAGAGTTAGAATATATAGCACTAAATGAGAGGTTAGATATGATTGCAATCTCAGAGACATGGTGGAAGGAGGATAACCAGTGGGACACTGTGATACCTGGATACAAATTATATCGTAATGATAGAACTGATCAAATTGGTGGAGGGGTTGCGCTCTATGTTAGAGAGGGCATTGAGTCAGAAAGGATTAAAGTTTTGCAGGAAACAAAATTTGCTGTAGAATCTCTATGGATTCAAATTCCATGTATGAAGGGGAAGGTGATGGCAGTGGGGGTGTACTATCGACCGCCTGGCCAGAATGAACAAATGGATGATGAAATGCTCAAAGAAATCAAGGAAGCTAACAAAAGTCACAGCACAGTAATAATAATGGGTAATTTCAATTACCCCAGTATCGACTGGGTCATTGTCATGGCAGGACATGCTAGGGAGATAACGTTTCTCGATGAAATAAATGACTGCTTCTTGGAGCAGCTGGTTCATGAACCGACCAGAAGGGCAGCCATACTGAACCTAGTCCTTAGTGGAACACCAGATCTGGTGCAAGAAATAAGGGTGTTGGGACCACTTGGCAATAGTGATCATAGCATGATCGTGTTTGATTTAATTAGTGGAGGAGGGATAGTAAAGAAATCCACAATACTACCTTTTAACTTTCGAAAGGGAGACTATGATAAAATGAGGAATATAGTTAAGAAAAAACTAAAAGGAGCGGTTGCAAAGGTTAAAGACTTACATCAAGCTTGGGTGTTGTTTAAAAATACTATCCTGGAAGCCCAGACCAGCTGTATTCCACGCATTAAGAAAAATGGAAGGAAGTCCAAAAAACTGCCAGCATGGTTTAAAGGTGAGGTCAGAGAGGCTGTTGCTGCCAAAAAAGCATCATTCAGGAAATGGAAAAAAAGAGCCAAACGACGAAAACTGGAAACAGCACAAGCACTGGCAAGTTAAATGCAAAGCATTGATAAGGCAGGCAAAGTGAGAATTTGAGAAGGAACTTGCTACGGAAACAAACACACAAAATAAAGACTTTTTCAAGTACATTCGTAGCAAAAGGCCTGTGAGAGAGTCAACTGGACCATTAGATGATAGCTCTCAATTGCTGTCCTTCCTTAACTCACATGATGTTGGTGGTTCTGGGGGTCCTCCTGTTGAATCGCTGTGAATATGGTATTGCTGGTTAACTGCTTGTGTCCCTCTGTCCCCCCTACATTTTGTTCTCTCTATAGCGCCTACTTCCGGTGACACTGCCAAGAAAACCCAGGAGCTTCTGGGTCGCCAGGAGTCAGGACTGACTCGAAGGCACACATTGCATTTGCATAGCGCCTCTGCTTCTAGCCCTACAGCTAGATGGCCAGGTGAGGGGCCAGAGGATGGAGACAAAGGAACTCAAACTCAGTGTCTTCGTAGATGACTTACTGCTGTGCTTACACGACCAGAAACTTCGCTTCCAAAGGCACTGCAGCTAATAAATGCCTTTGGATGGTTTTCTGGGCTAAAAATAAATCAGTCCAAGTCGATGGCTCTAGATGTTGGAGGAAGAGTATGGAGAACTTGGTTGGGACCCTTTCCATTGGTCTGTGTGGGCTGCGAGCTCTATTAGATATTTAGGGATATACCTTCCAGAGAACCATGCAAAATTCACTTCAGCAAACCTACAGAGATCAATAAACCTCCCAGTCTCTGTGAGGTCACACTGCCCTTTTCAAAATGATGGAACTTCCCAAGTGGCTTTACATTCTACACCAGCTTTCCATATGGGTATCCTCAAAAGACTGGAAACTCCTAGACCAATGGATTAACCATTTTTTTTGTGGAGGGAGAGGTGCCCCCATGTCCCCCTACAAGCGCTGAAACACCGGACTGATGAAGCAGGTTTGGCACTCCCCTCACTCCATGCTTATAACTTAAGGTGTATGTTACGACATCTCTCGAATGTGGTGAGCGGAGGGGAGGACTGCTCCCCGAGCAAATATCTTGACTGGCTACTAGCCCCACGCCATTGCTTATATGCTCTCCATGCTAACTTTGCAAGGTTAGGAAACAACTGGAGTGGCAGTGTCTCTCTCTAAGGGCCCTCTGGGCAGCATGGCAAGTCCTATGTCGACGATACACCTGGGACTGGAGGTGCATACAGTTATTTCCCTTGATGGACAGCCCGGATTTCTTACCAGGACTATCCTTCACTGCACCAAAGAGGTGGGCCCAAAGAGAGATAATCTGCTTGGGTGACTTGTGTCAGAAAGAGGGAGAGAAGATCGACTCTTTCCAAAATCTCCAGAAGAGATATGATTTAGACAAACTGAACTTCTTCTGTTAAGTCCAGCATTATGCAGACACCTTGATCTGGCGAGCTCCTAATCTTCTTAAGACCCCAGGACACCTCAACAATTTGAGGCTTTACAAGCAGGGGAGGGACCATGGAATAGAGAAATTCAGGATCTGGTTCGACCTTCTCTCTATCAGGAGGTATGTGGAACAACTCTGCACGCTGGAAGGCAGATGGGATGAGGACGGCATCCCCCATGGTCTTGCAAATGGCATTCCATAAATATACCCATTTAGATATAGAGGTGCACCTACAGGAACTTCAGTATAATTTTCTCTGGAGGGCTTATACACACACGACGTATGGGCCTATAGAGCTGGTCTGCGGAGTGAGGATCAGTGTCGATGGTGCAAAACCCAAAGAGAAATGCTAGCACACTGTTTTTGGTACTGCAAGGATGTATAAATCCTATGGCAACAAGTGTGCATCAAGATGAGTGGGATCTTACAAAGTACATTACCCTTGGCTGCAGAGGTATGCATGTTCAGTTATTACCTATCTCCCTCCCTCTACCCCCCCCCCCCCCCGGAAGACAGCTCACTGCATCTAAGAGACAGTTTAGTGACGGAGGGTTCTTAATGGTGAAAAGTACTACTATGCCATTGGGTGGAGAGAGAGGCTCTGTAGATAGGCCAATGGGAAAATGCACTCTCTTGAGCTCATGCACATGGAGAGACTGACTGCTAAGCAACTGGGAGGCAAAGCCTGGGACAATTTTTTAACAATTTGGCTCCCCTATCTTGAAACGCTGCTCCCAACAGTAAAAGGAGCCTTGATAAATGTCTGAGAGATGGAAGGCGCATAGGAGCTAAAAGACTCAAGGAACCCTACAGGGATACCAGTAGCCTGAGTGTTAGTGAGATAGCTAACAAGATAGATGAGAGTTGGCGATGTGCGCTGTGGGGGGAGGGAGATGTAGGTAAGTGACAGGGGGTTGGGGGGTAAGGGAAGGGGAAGGTAGGGAAGGGTTACTAAGGGACTAGGGAATAGTTTAGGTTGTTTTTAAATTTTAAACATCTTTATTTGAGATAAAGCAGGATACAATGAAGTCCACATCAAGGAAACACTCGCCTGTGATAAACAAATTAAGGCAAAAGGATCCAAAAATAATTAGCCCAATATACATGAGGAGAAAAGAAAGTAAAAATCAACTCATACTGATTCTTTAGCGATCAGAAAGGCCTCAAGTTGACCGACATCTAGAAAAACATATTTAGTACCTTCTAACACCAAAATACATTTACATGGGTATTTCAAAAAGAAAGTGGCCCCAATGGCCAGAGTCCGCTCCTTTAAAGCCAAAAATGCTTTCCTCCGGACTTGAGTAGTCCTACTCACGTCCGGAAATATTTGAATAGGCTCCCCACAGAACATCTGATTTTTCTTTTTAAAGTATAAATTCAAGATCAAGTTTTTTATCCTATATAGAAAGAAAAGAAACTATCAGAGTAGCACGTTGAGGAATCAAATCTATGGACGATTCCAAATACTGAGAAACATCTAGGGACTCTGAACCCTTGGGGTCTCCTCCCTGATCTACCACTGGAGAAGACGTTTTGCGCATAGAACTCACAGGTATATAATAAATCGAGGAAAATTTTATAGCATCTACATCAATTAGCAAAATCTCCTTAAAATATTTATGCACCAAAATCAACGGAGAAAGATAATGGGTACAAGGAAAATTAAGAAAACGCAAATTCCTTGAGCGATTAGTGTTCTCAAGAGCTTCCAATTGATGGTGAATTATAGCACTCTCTCTAATAGAAGAAGAAGCAGCTGCCTCTAAAACATCAAAACGACTCTCCAATTTAGTTAAGGACTTCTTATTTTTTAACAATTCATCATGCTCAGAGAGCTTCTGCACCACCTCCCCAGAGAAAAGCTCAACTTGGGAAAAAGAAGTGCGGACGGAGCCTTCCATACGCACTAAAAGTTCCCAAATATCTTTTAAAGAGACTTCCGCAGGTGCAACCACCTGCGAGGGCCCAACAGAAAATATCACAAGGGAAGGCATTTTAACTCTGTTCTCCCAATGCCGTCAAAACAGAGTTCCTGATCGACTTTATCATGGAGATCTGTCCCGGGTACACTTTCCCGGTCCAAAGGTACCTCCAAAACAACTTTCTCCTCGGGTTGGGCAACCCCCAGCGTAATAGAGGAAGAATCAGACACAGTACTCACAGACGCCCCCGACTGATCTTTCTCCAAGGCTGGAAACTCCAGGAACCAAAAGATGACGATCCATTGGTCCCACAAGTTTTCCAACCTTAGCAGGGGTGGCAGGGAAGATCTTCTTGCGCCGTCGGCCCATGAGACCGTGTATAAAACTCCTCAAGGCTCCGAAGGGGCTCCAAAGGGGCGTGGCCTGCCCCTTTTGTCACGCCCCTTCGGGCACGCCCCCACGGGTACGCGCCCGCGGGTTGCGTTCCGCGGTAGGCCGACGCTGAAATAGCGGCCAAGAGTGGGCGGGATCACCAAACTCCTCCTCTGCACAGCACCGCACCGGGATCCAAGCAGGCAATAATCAGGCAAGTGTCTCACCAGGGAATAGCTGGGCCGACGCTGAAATATGAGTGCCTAAGCGGGCCAAGAATGTATGACAGCAAATTGCCCTTGGTGGCACGAGCATGTTACATTTTGTTAGACACTGGAAGGGTTGCTCTCTGTGACATGTCATATGCCCGCCAGCATCTGTAACTGACTGCAAATGACTAGCACAGCAAAGGTTGAAAGCCACATGGAAAAAGAAACAATACAATTCGGAAAGCTCTCTTTTCCAAAGAATGTGGAGAGAATCATCTAGAACCGAATTACAGAGATATGCACTGATGCTGGCTTGGCTGACAGATGGGCTTTGAGGGAAGGTGGGGTTTGTGCTGTATGTGTAAATATAGAAAAAGTCTTCAGTTTTGTTCCATTGGATGTATGTTCTGAAAACATCAATAAAGATTTGCAATTAAAACATATTTGTGATCTCTTAAAGAAATCCAGGCAACATGTGCCAATACTGAAAACAAACATTACTATATCTCCCAGTATCCATAGATCTTACAATGATTCTGTCTGAAATGTACTAGTAGTTAGAGATCAAGGTTTGATTTCCACTAGCACTCCTTGTGGTCTTGGGTAAGTCACTTAACCCTCCATTGCCTTGGAAGAAAGGCCTGGCAATCTACTTCGTCACACTGCCAAGAAAACCTTGGAGCTGCTGAGTTACCGGGAGTCACCATTAATTTGAAGGGTCAAATTACATTGCATTTTGAAATGTACTAATTGATTAAGAGTTACATTATAGTGCTGCAGAGGCTGAATCTTGAATAAAAATTATTCAAGGCCTATGTTAAAAAAACAAATGTAGTAATCAGGCCTTGTATATCTTGAGAAAACTGAATCAACTCCTTATATTCCAGTTTTTAATCCTGCTCCCTTTAAATCTTGTAATGCATTATTAGCTTTACTGCAATATGCACGTGCTTCACTAATCCTTAACAGATGCGATTAGTCACTCTCCTGATGTAGCCAATATTGGGAACTGGGTGAAGAAAGGTAAAATTGGAGAATGCTCCTGCTGCGATTTCAACTCAAATAAAGGATAAGAAGTTGAAAGTACTTACTCACATGCATCACAATACATTCTCATTTATTACAGCAAAAAAACGTTTATTTGGCCAAACCTCATAGGAACGGGGAAAAATAGAAATCATTCATTCATTTCATTCCTGCTGAAAATCACACCGTTATATAAGCAGAAGAAAGTTAATGAGTATTAGGAATTTAGAAAGACTCCTACAGTGGTGTGCAAAAGTCTGGAATCACTTGTGAGTTTTGCGTTTTTCGTACTTTAACATTTTTTAAAATTTTGCATTAGCCCAGCATATTCATCTTTCTACCACGTTAAAAGGGATACATTTGGCTATTAGAGTTGACTTTTTTTGCATTCCTTGCTTCCAATTTAAATACTTTACAGACACTGGGAGATAGCTACTGTGACTTTTGTGGATCCTGCGTCAAAACTGGATCGAGATTATCCAATATGCACACGTTATTTCTGACCAATCAGGAGGCTGGTTTCACTAACCAACTCACAATGCAGATATCTAGCCAACAGTGTAGCTATAAAAACGCGCATTTTTGAATTTCATACGCTTTCTGGATCGACCATGAAGATGACTCGGACCCTGACGTTGGAGGAGAGTGTTTGTGTGTCCTTTATAAGCGAGGAAGGATTTTCAAGCCGTCAGATAGCCAAGAAAGTTGGCTGCAGTCACAGCATTGTTAAGACTGTACAGAAGAAGAAAGAAACGGGTTCAGTGGTGGACAAGCCTTGTTCAGGTCGTCCACGTGCATCAACATCATGCCAGGACCGTGCACTACGATGCATTTCACTGACTAATCGCAAGTTGACCTCTCCTCAGTTATTTCGAGAGTGGTCAGACAAGAGTGAGGTCAGTGTCAGCTCATCAATAGTTCATCGCCACTGCCTGCAGTTTGGTCTCTGGGGCTGCAAAGCATGGAATAAGCCACTGATGACTGCCATACAAAGGCACAACCAGATCGTGTGGGCGAGAAAGCACTCAACCTGGTCGACTGAAATGTGCGAAAAGGTGCTATTCAGTGATGAAAGCACCTTCTGCCTGTTTGGTAACCAGGCCCACACCTATGTGAGGAGATTTCCTGGAGAGGAATTCAAGCCCGAGTGTCTCAACCTCACTGTGAAGCATCCTTTGAAGGTCATGGTCTGGGGCTGCCAAGTATATCACCATACTGCAAAAATGCATGGTGCCATCAGCACACCAGCTGTTTCCTGGCCAGTTCCTGTTCCAAGATGACGATGCACCCTGCCATCGCTCCAGACAGGTGATCAGCTGGAAGCAATGGAACAACATCAAGTCAATGGACTGGCCTGCCCAGTCTCCAGATCTGAATCCAATCGAGAACCTGTGGCACAAGGTGGCCTTGGAAATATCCAAGAGGCATCTGACATCAAAGTGTGAGCTGATTGAGTCACTGATTGCAGCTTGGAACCGCGTTGTCACCAACGATCACCTTGTCAGACTGGTTCATTCAATGCCGACAAGGTGCAGTCAAGTGATCAAGAACAAAGGGTGGCCCATCAAAACTGCCTTTTTCAAGGCCACATACATTAATTTGAAGGAAACCTGCGTGTGTCCATAATATTTTAAAGCATACTTACAATAATATATCATTGGCCAACGATATACATTAAGCGATTTTCACAGAAAATCTACCAACAGGACAACTATGGGGAACAAACTCAGAAAATAAGGGCCAAACCAATACTAAAAGTTGGCCCTAATAGCCAAATCTATCACTTATCATGAGATACACAGAAAAAGCCACTGGGAGGAAAAAGAAATTAAGATATAAGGTCACAAAGTTGAAAAAACGTCAAATTTACAAGTGATTCCAGACTTTTGCACACCACTGTATATATGCAGAAATCCAGAACACAAATGTGCAAATGGTCAAATTAGGCCTTACCTGCTAATTTTCTTTACTGGAGTCCCTCCAGTCCAGTCCAGTCCAGTAGCGTGGGGTATGCCCATCCATCAGCAGATGTAAACTGAGAACACCAAACTGAAATCTTCTTTAAATAGCCTGTGATCCCCTCCACAACCAGTATGAACCTCACAAAGCAGAACAACCGAGCCCCAAAAGAGAAACGCCCATTCTCCACTAACCCTGCAACCAATTTCACATCTCATTACATATGTTTCCTTTTTAAATGCTATAATCGTAACATGCCCCCCTCCCCCCAAGGACGAAAGGTCCATAACCAGGAAGAATAAACAGTGCAGCAACACAGTGAAACTCCCAAAGCCAACAGAAAACAACAGGAGTCCCAACCAAAACAGCTGGCCGGGCCTCGCCTGCTCCTGAAATAACCTCCTTTCAGAACAGACACAAGACCAGAGAAGGAGTGGTGGAGTAGCCTAATGGTTAAGAACACTGGCTTGGGAACCCAGAGACCAGGGTTCAATTCCCACTAGCACTCCTTGTGGCCTTGGGCAAGTCACTTAACCCTCCATTGCCTCAGAAAAATCCAAGTTATCAATGTACCAAGTTTAAGTTTCAATGTAAACTGCTTTGATTGAAATGATAAAGCAGTATACAAAAACCTGTTAAATAAAAATAAATAAAGACAGCAGCCAAGTCCTGGGTGGATTCTGGACTAGACTGAAAGGACTCTAGGAAAGAAAACTGGCAGCTAAGGCCTAATTTCACCTTCCTAAATCATCCCTCCAGTCCAGTCCAGATGTGTGGGATGTAACAAAAGCAGTACTACAACAGGGTGGGTACCAAGATGCCAGCCTGCAGTACTCAAGCCCTGAAATTTGAGTCTTGTTGGGCCTGCACATCCAGCCTGTAATGACATGCAAAAGGAGCAAAGCAACAACCACATTGCTGCCCTGCAAATATTCTGAGGCGGAACAAGACTGAACTCCACCCAAGAAGATGACTGAGCTCTAGTAGAGTATGCCCACAAATCCACAGGAATCAGCAAATATGCAACTTCAATGGCTCCCAGGATCCAGCAGGAAAATGGTCGCCTTAGAAGTTGCCTTGCCCTTCCTAGGCCCAAACAGCACAAAGAGGCACTTTGAATGCTAAAGACACTTCCATCACCTTCAAGTATCACTTAAGCAATCTGCGGACAACCAACAAATGCAGACTCCTGGACTCAGCTGACCCTGGTGAACCAGCAAAGGCTGGTAAGACCACAACCTGGTTCAAGCGAAACGCAGAAACCACCTTTGTGATAAAAAAGAAGGAACCAGACAAAGCACCACCTTCTCAGTTACCACCAAATAGGGCTCCCTACATGACAGAGTCTGCAACTCCAAAATGCAGCAGGCTGAGCAAATTGTCACCAAGAACACCACCTTCAGCATCAAATCCTTCATATAAGCCCCCAAAAGAGGCTCAAACGGAGGTGCTATGAGGGCAGAGAGAACCAAATTAAGATCCCACGATGGAACAGATGACAAGGTTGTTTCAAATGCTTAACTCCCTGAAGAAAGTGGACAATATCTCAATGAGAGGCAAGAGACTCACCCTGCACAGAGCCCTGGAAACAAGCCTGCACCTTCAAGGAATTTAAGGCCAAATCCTTATCAAGGCCAGCATGCAAAAGGGCCAGAATCTCCAGAAGGGAGGCCCCCAGATAGCACACTCCCCTCTCTCCACAAAAAGCTTCAAAGATGTGCCAAACATGCACATAGGCCAAGGACATGGAGTGCTTCCAAGCCTGTCATAAGGTATCAGGCACCTGAGGGGAATAATCCTATGCCTCAAATGGGCTCTCTCAAGAGACAGGCCATAAGCGAGAATACACATCTGGCATCCAGACAGGAACCTGTGTCAGAAGATCCTCCTCCAGGAGAAGGAAAGGCTCCGCTACCAGGAGACGCATCAGATTCGCATACAATGGCTTCATGGGCCAATCCAGGGCTTCAAACACCACATACGCTACATGGGACTGAGCTTGCTGCAGAACACAACCGATCAGCGGCCACAGAGGTAACACAGAGAAGCCCATCGCTAGGCCAAGGCTGAACAAGAGCATTGTGCCCCTCTGCCATGTGCTCTTTGCGCCTGCTGAAGAAATTGCTTGCCATGGCATTCGTTACCAATGCCATCAAGTCCATCACATTGAATAACATTCCACACCCCATTCTTCTTGGGGCACAGGGATAATGGCTTTGAGCTGCAGAAAAGAGTCAAACATCATCCAAACAGCATGCACCTTGGTGGATGCTCGACAAGGAGACACCACAAAGGTGTCCAAGAGAGGCTTAGCAAACTCAAGCATAATGTTCACAGAACATCTCCAGGATCCAAGTTCTGTCGTGATCTGAGCCCAAGCTGGATAAAACCAATGTAGGCGGTGGCATATCCGTTGCACCCCCACCAGGGTCCCCAAACCTTCATTGGGAGGACGTGGCAGCTCTGCGACCTCTCATGGCCCCACCTACCTCTACTGCCTCCATGAAAGGAAGACCTCTTCGGAAGAAACCAGGAGCTCTGTGGATTTACCCCTCAGGCTCGATGAAAACAACTGCGCCTCACTGCCCTGGCCCGACAGGAGGACTCCCGGCCAACACCTTTGGGCTTATCCTCTGGAAGCCAAGGTACTTTAGTGTCTACCAGATCCTTCACTAATTTCTCCAGATCCTCCCCAAAGGGAAGTTTACTCAACCATTTATTTATTTATTTTTATTTATTTAACATTTCTTATATACCGCCTTTCATGATAGCAAGGCGGTTTACATTGAACAAACTGAAATTACATTGAACAGGGCATTATAACCATGTCTTGGAGAACACATCAGCTGACCAATTCTACAGCCACAATAGACAACAAGCAGCCACCATGGTAGCCATCGACTTAGCAGATGCCTTAAGCAAACTGTAAAGGAGGTCTACCAAAAAGGCAGTCCCAGACTCCAAGTTGGCTGCCTTCTCACAAGTTGTAACCTCAGTCAGAGCCACCTCTGGAATCTTCTGTGACCATCTCAAACAGGCCTGAGCTACATAGGAGCTACAGATGGCACCCTGCAAGGCTAAGACAGAGACCTTGAAGGCCTGCTTAAGCAGCATCTCCGTCCGCCTATCCTGCGGGTCCCTTCAAGGCTGCACCTCCTTCCATTGGTATGGTAGTTTTACTGGTGATCGCTGTCACCAGCGTGCCCACACAAGGAAGGCACAAGCACTTTCTCTTCCAGTGGAATAGGGTAAAGCCTGATTATACTCCTACCACCCTGCAACAGGAACCTTCCTCGTCAATCATCGTCTTCACTGCTCGGTGGATGGAAAGACTGAGGTGGCTTACGAATGCCTTCAAGAAAAGGATCCTCATCTACTCTGAATGTTCCGGCTCTGGCTCCTCCGCAATCTGCAAAGCCGCCGGGGTTTGCACAAGGGTGGGGAGTTCATCTTGAAAAATGTGTACTGCTGATGAGTCCTCTCCAGCCAGGAGTTCCCCCTTTTCCAACTCCTCCTGGTCGGGATTGTCCAGAAGGTCCCAAGTACCCTCCAAGGGCCCCAAGGTTTTCAGGGATACCATAGAAGCACCATCCTCAAACTCGAGGGATCTCTCCCTATGTGGCCACTTGACTGCAGCTGAGACAGCTTGTCCCCATCGTCAAAGAGGACGAGGCCAGAAAGACACCCCCTCACAAAGTCACTGTTGCAAACAGAAAGCTTGATAAGAACATAAGACATGCCATACTGGGTCAGACCAAGGTCCATCAAGCCCAATATCCTGTTTCCAACAGTGGCCAATCTAGGTCATACGTACCTAGCAGTTTCCCAAAAGACACAGGTTCCGCAATGCTTGTACTGGGTCAAGCATTGATATCCTGGGTCCCTTCTTAATAATGGTTTATGGACCTTTCCTCCAGGAACTTGTCCAAACCTTTTTTAAACCCAGCTACACTAACAGCCTTTACTACATCCTCCGGTAACAAATTCTAGAGTTTGATTACACGTTGAGTGAAAAAATATTTTCTTTTATTAGTCCTAAATAGTTTACCCTGTAGCTTCATTGTATGTCCCCTAGTCTTTCTATATTCTGATAATGTAAACAATCGATCTACGTTTACCCGTTCCAATCCGTTCATTAATTTATAGACTTCTATCATATCTCCCCTCAGCCGTCTCTTTTCCAGGTTAAAGAGCCCTAACCTTTTTAGCCTTTCTTCATAGGAGTATCCTTCCATCCCCTTTACCATTTTGGTGGCTCTTCTCTGAACCTTTTCTAATAACGCTATATCCTTTTTAAGATATGGCGACCAGAATTGCACACAATATTCAAGGTGCGGTCTCACCATGGAACGGTATAGAGGCATTATAATATCTTTTGTTTTATTTTCCATTCCTTTTCCTTGATGTAGCAACAGGACAAACTCTGGAGAAAAGGGATACCTGCCCCCATTGGGTAAGGGTACATGGACTGCAAAACCAAAGACTCCACTCTCTCCAGAGCATTCAAGGAAGCAGTACTCAAAATGGCAGCCCTTCCCTCCAAAATCATGGGTGCGCTGGTCTCCCATATCATGCGATCGCAGTCTATAGACTCTCCCACAGCTGCCTCCAATGCTCTCAATCTGCCAGCCAAACATTTTGTGGCAGCGGCATGCTCCTTGATGCAGCCACGACAAAGGCTGACTTCAGAGAGCAAAGATCAGGGCCACGCTCTGACTCAGTCATATGTGCTGCGCCCGAGAACACCTCTGCTCCAATTCACCCCTTCTCTGGCACATGAGGATGGCTGATTCCAGGGCTCCGCTATGCTGCCGCTGCTTCTCCTCAATGCTGCCTTTTTTTTGTATTAAGTTTATCTCGCAAGCACAGCAAAGGCTCAAACTGCAGCCCCTCCCTGGTGTTGGAGAGGAGGAGAAGAGGGAGCAGCCATCTCCTGCCCACCCTGAGAGTCCCTGAGGAGTAGCTAGGGGAGAAGAGGGGAACGGTACCCGACTCCACTGGGTTCTACCCTCTCTTCCCCAAAAGAAACTGTGGCTCAGCATGAAGGTAAGATCCAGTCAACATAGGTTATGCTCATCCACCTTCTGGAGGCAGAGAAATGGTTGGAGTACAAGCTATTTAAAGGAGGTGGTTTCAGTGTGGTGGTGTTCTCAGTCTCCATCTGCTGGTGAATGGGCATAACCCTGGACTGGAGAGATGATTAGGAATTTGCTTTTATTAAGCTGATTGTTTAATGTGCAGGACACATCTGCTGGTCTGCAATAGATGCCTTCACTTAGCCCTGATGTCCTAAGTCATACTAACCTACTTGTTCCACTGGCTACTGTAAAACATAGTAGAAATTTTAACCGTTTCATATGTCAACTTTCCTAAATGCTTTTTGCACTCTTTGGCATTACCCACATGAGCCAGGATGTTAGCTTTTTCTATTTAACAGAGAAATTCTGACAAAGACTTGAAGCATATACTGTACTATCTATAGCTGGTGGACTAAAATTCTTGAGCACTACAGCCTGGGGCACCTTTTTATCAATAAGATGCAAGTGTTTTGGACCTGTCCTTAGTGGAATATTAAAATACTCCTTGGAATGTTTTACTCTTTTGGAGTCATATTTCACAACAGACTATTGTGGCAACTGCAGTGCATTGAATCCTATGGATACTTGTACCTATATTTGAAGTTATTTTTCCTCATGATAGAGGCACAACATATTGGATTCTGTCACACTCTGGTGTGAGACTCTTTGCACATTCTCTGCTCTGCTACTGCCATATCATCTGGTGCATCAATATACTGAAAGAGATCAAAAATGTCTGCTCTCTGTTCTTTTTCCTCAAAGTATGAATTTACAGCCATCTTCCAAATAGAACTTGAATATATGAGATCCTTTGGGGTGAGGTACTTCTAAGCTAAAGTTGGAGACGGGTATGAAAGAAAACCTGTGGACACTTTCCTGACTGCCATTCTGGTGAATGGAATTCTGAGTGCTTGGAAACTGTTGACGTGAGAGTAAAGAACAGACTATACTCATGAAATAATGCCTTGGCAGATGTAGAGGGATTGAACTCATGTGTTGATCTGATGAGATTTATTGTGACCAGCTGTTCCATATGGCAAGGAGGAGCTCCTGAAGGGTCTCATGCTAAGGGAATTATCTTACTCAAATGAATGACAAACTGACTGACAAGGGCATTTCTCATAGGATCTGATGGGTACTGCTCCACCACACTGGCTCTTCTAATTCTGGCAACCAAGAAAGCTTTGGGATATTAAAAAAAATTGTCAGAATATCTTGTGTTTATGAGAATTTTGTGGATTATACAATAAATACAAATATTAAAACAAAAGGAAATGTCCAAGTATTGTTACAGTCACAAAAATACAAAGAATCAAAAGTTAACAATGCCAAAGCAGCAGCCCACATCATGGGGAGAAAATAAGTACCAATTCAAGAAACAAGAAAAACTAGAAGAAACATCTTCCATAAATAAGAGACTATTCCTAAATGACTACTAAAATCACACAACCTTTTTATCCCCCCAAAACGTCTCCAACTGGAGAGGGTCAAAGAAGGAATACCCTGCAAGTTTACCAAGAACTTGCAGGGGAATCTCAAAAAAAAGATGCCATCCACCTCCAACACTTTGGGCTTCAAAACTAGAAACTGCTGTGTGTTCCGTGAAACATCTGGGAACATAGTGAGCTTCTGTCCACAAAATAAAGCATTCCTAAACTTAAAAGAAAAAGTTTCAAAATTTTGACCTTCTCACCTTCAGAACAAATAGTAACCAGCAAGGTAGACAGCACAGTTACTTACCTGTAACAGGTGATCTCTGGGAACAGCAGGAATTAGTCCTCACATATGGCTTTTGGGGCCTCCCACTGCACATGCGCGCTGCCTTCCCGCCTTCCTGACCAGCTCTCCTCAGTACGAGTTTATAGCTGAGACAATAGAGAGAGGAAAGGAAGATAGATAGAAGATACAACTCCTAGGGGAGGAGGGTGGGTTGTGAGGACTAATTCCTGCTGTTCCCAGAGATCACCTGTTACAGGTAAGTAACTGTGCTATCTCCAGGAACAAGCAGGAATAAGTCCTCACATATGGGGGACTCCCTAGCTAAGATGCCTGGGAGATCCCCCTCCAAGGGTAAACCATCTTCGTATGGATCTCAGGCATCCATCCAGGGAAGGTGGGCAGGAGTTGTTTAAGTATGGAACAGGTGTTTGAGGACAGCCTGACCAAACAAGGCATCCCGGCGGGAGTCCTTGTCCAAGCAGTAATGGGCTGTGAAGGTATGAACCGAGGCCCAAGTGGCTGCTCGACAAATCTGATCTATGGACACAGAGTGAAGATGAGCCATAGAAGTGGCCATGGCTCGCACATTGTGAGCTGTGACATGGCCTTCCAGAGAAATGTTTTTACTCTGGTAAGCAAAAGAAATACACTGAGCAATCCAATTGGAAAGTGTACGTTTGGTGACTGGAAGTCCCAAATGAGAAGGATCAAAAGCCACGAAGAGTTGGGAAGACTTTTGATGTGGCTGAGTCCTGTTGAGGTAGAAGGCGAGAGCTCTTTTACAGTCAAGAGTATGAAGGTTCCTCTCTGCACTGGATGCATGAGGAGCCGGGAAAAAAACAGGTAGATATACCTCCTGATTAAGATGAAAAGGCGAGACCACTTTAGGCATAAAGTGGGGATTCGTCCTAAGGACCACCTTATCATGATGAAATCTGGTATAAGGTGGATTAGCCACCAAAGCCTGCAGTTCACTGATGCGGCGAGCCGAAGTGACTGCAATAAGGAAAAGAACCTTCCAGGAAAGAAATTTTAGGGAGGTAGATACCAACGGTTCAAAAGGTGGCTTCATAAGTTGACCCAGAACTAAATTCAAGTCCCATGCTACCGGAGGAGGTCGGATGGGAGGCTTAGTGAGGGTCAGGCCTCTCATGAACCTTGCAATAAGAGGATGAGAGGAGACAGGTTGTCCATTTATAGGTTTTAAGGATGCTGCAATAGCACTTAAATGGACTCGCACTGAATTCGTCTTGAGGCCTGCATTGGAAAGATGCAGGAGATAGTCCAGTAGAGAATTCAAAGGAAGTGCTAGAGGGTCAAGACCCTGTTGCGCACACCAAATGGAAAAACGTTTCCATTTGAAAGCATAGGAACGCCTCGTGGAGGGTTTCCTAGAGGCATGAAGGATATCTTTCACTGGTTGAGAAAGATTGAAGTCATGAAGGCTCAGGCCTTCAGTAACCAAGCTCTGAGGTGTAGGGACTTGGGGTTTGGGTGCCACAAGGTCCCCTCCTCCTGAGACAGAAGGTCTGGCGCAGCTCCCACGTCCAGGGAAGGTCCCTGGGAGAGATGCAGAAGTAGAGGGAACCACACTTGGCGTGGCCAGCGTGGAGCTATGAGGATCATGGATCCGTGATCCCTCTGTAGTTTGAACAGAGTCTTGGGAATCAAGGGAATGGGTGGAAAAGCATACAGGAATTCCTGACCCCAATGTAGGAGAAAGGCATCGTTGGCCTGAGCTCCCTGACACGGAGTCCTGGAACAGAACCGGGGAAGTTTGGCATTCCACGGACTTGCAAAGAGGTCCATGTCCAGGGTCCCCCATTCCTGAAAGATTCTGCATATCTGGTCCATATGTAGGGACCATTCGTGTGGGAGCAGAACTCGACTGAGTCTGTCTGCCCGAGAGTTTTGAACTCCTGGAAGATATACTGCCAGAAGATGAATTTGATGCTCTCTGGCGAAGGCCCATAATCTGAGAGCTTCGTTGCAAAGCGACAGAGAGCCCATCCCTCCTTGTTTGTTGACATAGAACATGGCTACCTGATTGTCTGTCTGGACTAGGACAGTCAGGTTGACAAGGAGGGTGTGGAAGACTGAGGGCAAGGAAGATTGCTCGCAGTTCCAGAAGGTTGATGTGAAGGGTGGTCTCCTGAGGAGACCAGGTGCCCTGAGTGGAGAGGTGTTGGAGATGAGCTCCCCACCCTGTTTGGGAGGCATCTGTTGTGAGGGTTGCTTGGGGCAACGAAGGTTGGAAGGGAATCCCCAACAACAGATTTTTGGAGGATGTCCACCACTGGAGAGACCAAAACAGTCGTTTTGAGGTGAGTATTTGGTCTGAGAGCAGTCCTGATGCTTGAGACCACTGGGTGGCCAAGGTCCATTGAGCTGCTCTCATATGAAGACGAGCGTAGGGCACCACGTGTACCGTGGAGGCCATGTGGCCCAGAAGTTGCAGCATTTCTCTGGCTGACAAGTGACTTCTGGACTGAGCCTGGGAGGCCAAGCTTATTAGCCTTTGGCCTCGGACCAGAGGGAGGTAGGCCCTTGCAGTGGTGGAGTCCAATTGGGCCCCTATGAATTCCAGAGACTGAGTAGGGATGAGTTGGGATTTGGGAATGTTTACCACAAGTCCCAGATATTGAAGAATACGCCTTGTGCGGTCCAGAGAAATCTGGGCTTCTGACTGAGATGGAGCTCGGATGAGCCAGTCGTCCAGATATGGGAAGACAAAGATTCCCATGCCTCTGAGAAATGCGGCTACAACTGCCATGCATTTTGTGAAGACTCTTGGAGCAGAGGCCAGACCGAAGGGTAGTACTCTGTACTGGAAATGTTTTCCCTGGAACAGAAATCTTAGATATTTTCTGTGGGATGGATGGATGAGTATATGAGTGTACGCATCCTTGAGATCTAGAGAACAAAGCCAATCCTGACTCTGAAGGTATGGAAGGAGAAGGCCCAGAGAGAGCATTTTGAATTTCTCCTTGAATAGAAACCTGTTCAATTCTCTCAGATCTAGGATAGGTCTGAAGCCCCCTGTCTTCTTTGTTATGAGAAAGTAAGGGGAGTAGAAACCTAACCCCTGTTGTGGAGGAGGAACCTCCTCTATTGCCCCTTGGGCAAGGAGAGAAGAGACTTCCTGACCCAACAGGGTCAGAAGAGATGGGGGAGAACTGAATTGCCTCACCATGGTATGGGGAGGAAGGCTGGAGAAATGAAGTTTGTAGCCCTCCCTGATAATAGAGAGGGTCCATTGCTCTGATGTGATTTGTTCCCATCTGGGAGCAAAATGAGCTAGCCTTCCAGGAATGGTGAGGGGCTCTGGTTGTTCTAGAGCCAGAAACGGCAAGTTCTCTAGAGGCAAGTCAAAACCCCTGAGGGGGTTGAGCCTGCTGGGGTGTAGCAGACACTGCAGGCTTTGACTTTACCTGCTTAGATTGTTGACGCTTAGCCGCAAAGCGAGGCTGAGCAGATTGCTAGCCAGTATTTGTGGGAAATCTTGCCTTCTTATAGTAAGGCCCTTTAAAAGACTTCTTTTTGGCAGGGGTAGAAGTAGACTTGGAAAGTCTATCTAGAGTGGCATTTTCTGCATCCATTTGAGCAGCTTTAATTTGCCAGTCTTCCCCAAATAAGTTCTCATCGGTACAGGGCAGATTCCTGAGGCCATCTACAACCCAGGGTTCTAGGTCAGAAGCCTGGAGCCAAGCGAGACGTCAGGCTGCAATAGCAATTCCCGAAGCTCTGCCTGCAACCTCAAAGGAATCAAAGGCTGCCCTGTTGGAGAACTTGGAGACCTCTGAAAGTTGTGTCACCATAGAAAAGAAGTCCGCCCTTTGATCATCAGGGATAAAGGGGGCAAAATTCTGTATCTTTAGGGCAAGTTGTCCAAGAAACATGCCCATTTAAAGGCTATAAGAATTGATCCTAGCTATAAGCATACTAGCCTGGAACATCTTTCTTCCAAAAGAGTCCAGGGTCTTACATTCTCGCCCTGGAGGGGTAGAAGAATGCCTTTTAGGACTCTTTATTTTCTTCATGGCAGACTTCACCACAATAGAGTGGTGAGGCAGCTGAGTTTTCTGGAACCCAGGAGAAGGAGGGACCCGATACATGGTGTCCAACCTACGGAAATGGGGAGACAGTGTTAAAGGAGTCTCCCACAAATCCATCAAGTGTTCTTGAAGGATTTCATGGATAGGCAGAGTGACTGCCTCTTTAGGAGCTTTAGAGTATCCTAAAATATCCAATTTTTTTGATCTGGGTTCTTTTTCAGAAGATGTAGCAATAGAAAGTGCTTTAGCTACATCAACAATGAAATCCTGAAAGGATAAATCCTCTGGAGGAGACATCCTCCTCTTTGGAGAAGAGGGCTCCTCAGGAAGAGTAAGCTCAGCAGAATCATCAGAGGAATTGAATTCATCAGAAGAATCTGAGTATTCCTTCTGTGCTTCCAATGTACGATACGCATACCGATCGGTATCGACATCGGGCGTATCGGGCATGGGATCGGTACCGGGCGAAAGCCTGAATCCGGCATGCGGAACCGATCGACGCTTGGAAGTCGATGGTCTCGGTTCCGGTGTGGATACCGGAACCGGTACTGATGGAATCGGTACCGAGGGCGTCGCAGCCTTAATGAATGCCAGAACGGCCTGCTGCATGGTCTGGACAGTATTGCCCATAGACGCCACTACTGCTTGGATGTCGGTACCGGTATGGGCCGGTACCCCAGAGCAGTCCAACAGGTGATCGGTCGAGGCCGTGCCATCGATGTCAACCTGTGACCCCATGATTGCTTTGGAGGCCGGAACCTCCCGCCGAGGTTTTTTGGCCTGGGCAGAATCCTCGAACTCAAAATTGAGAGCCTCTCGATCTTTAGAAAGAGATTTGCTTTTAGAGGATTTGCCCACAGAAGTTTTGGTTACCTGAGATCCATCCGGAGAGGAAGACCTGGATGACTGTGATGCTTCTGAAGGAAACAGCACATGGAGCTTGTTGGCCCGGTTCTGCAAACCACGTTTAGACATCTGGGTGCAGGATGGGCAGTCCGGTATGGAGTGGTCAGGTCCCAAACATTTGAGACACCATTCATGGGTGTCTGTGACAGAAATGACAGCACTGCACTTGGTACATTTTTTAAAACCAGGGACTGGAAACACCCCCTGACCAAAAAGCAGATAGCCTAGATCCTCTAATTGAATTCCTAAGCTCATCTACAGATCATAATCCCATAATCATGCTAGGCGATTTCAATCTCCCATCACTTCCAGCATCAGAAGCCAACTTGTTCCTAGAATCCATATCAGACATGGACTATCATCAAATAATTAATACAGCAACACATATAAAAGGAGGCATCCTTGACCTTATTCTCCTCCCAAGCACTCTCTACAAATTATTCAACACAGACTCCATAGAATATACACAAATACCCTGGTCTGATCATTACATTATCAAAACATACTTCACATTCTACACCAACAACACTAAAAATAACACTCAAAGTGATCCTACTACAAAATTCAAAAAATTTAATGAAACTGAATTCTTGGATGCAACAATACCCCACCTCTCACCATCCCCAATGAATCTAGACGAAGCTGTAATAACCTGGCATGAATCAATCAACAATGCAGCCAAACTTGATCAACGATTCAAAAAGCCCTCTAATTTAAAAATAAACAGAACTCCATGGTTCAACAACACGCTAAAACAAATGAAAAAAGAACTACGAAAACTAGAACATAAATGGCGCAAAACCAAATCAACCATCAACAAGGAAATATATAACAACCATCTCACAAAATACAAAGATACTTTAGATAATACAAAAAAATCTTATTTTGCGGCAATCTTATCAAAATCTTATAATAGACCACGTGAACTTTTCTCAATTGTGAGAAACCTTACTAATAATCCTCAAACATCCAACACTGAAATCACTGAAATTTCGGTACAAAACTTAGCCATCCACTATCAAAACAAATCTATGCAACCTATAATGACTCTAAACAACATAAATACAGTTCATCACTGCTCAGAAGAATGGTCAAAATTTCATCCCATATCAAAAACGCACTAAAGAATATCATTACTAACCTCAACACCACAACCTCCTTTCTTGATCCATGCCCAGTAACATGGATAAAAAGTACACTCCCAATACTTCTATCATACATCCTCCCTATAGTAAATCTATCATTGCTTCAAGGATACCTCCCCTCTACGCTCAAACACGCACAAATCCGGCCAATTCTCAAAAATAACACGCTTGATAAAACATCACCAAAATCATACAGACCCATTTCAAGTATCCCTTTTTTGGCTAAAATAATAGAAAAAGTGGTACAAATTCAGACACAAGAATACCTTGATTCATCCTACCCGCTTGATGACCACCAATATGGATTTAGACCTCAACATGGAGTTGAAACACTTTTAACAGTCTTAACTGACACTCTACTCAAAGGGATTAATAATCATAAACAAGCATTTATACTCTTATTTATTGATATTTCGGCAGCATTTGATAGTGTTCACCACACTATAATGCTTAATAACCTAAATCAAATAGGAATAAAAGACACTGTACATAAATGGTTTACCTCTTACCTAAATAATAGAACACAAAATGTAAGAATTGGTAACCAAACATCAACCGTATATAAACAAGAAGTTGGCCTCCCACAAGGCTCCGCACTATCAGCCCTCCTGTTTAATATTTACATAAAACCTATCTGTGATATCTTTAAAAAATTCGGAGTATACTATCATCTATATGCAGATGATATTATGCTGTACATCCCATTTACAATCCCTAACTTACCAATAAAACTACTATCTGATTGCTTCAATGAAATTACAACATGGCTAAAAGCTCAAAACCTTCACATTAACCATGCAAAAACAGAAGTTCTAATTGTAACAAAAAATCAATCATATATCCCCCCAACCCACATAACATTGCAAAACTACGACATTAAAATAAAAAACGAAATAAGATACCTAGGTGTTATCCTAGATTCTCATTTGACGATGAACACTCACATCAGAAACACCATAAAGAAAATATACTTTAAACTTAAAATCCTTAAACAATTACGACCGTTAGTACACCAACTAGACTTCATTAATATAATACAGGCTACAATAACACCGCACTTTGATTTTGCCAACCTAATTCTCTTAGGTATAACAAAACAAAACATAAAAAGAATCCAATTAGCACAAAACGCAGCAGCTAGAATTATCACGAAAGCGCACTCAATTCAGCACATAACACCAATACTAGCTTCCCTACACTGGTTGCCAATTCAAAGTAGGATAATATATAAAACCACAATAACTACATATAAAGCTTTAAATAACATGGCCCCAATCCCATTAAGCAAACTAATTAGTATGGAATCTCAAAAAACCACACACAGAAAAGGATACTCAAATAAACTAAATACTCCTATTGATTTCATAAAAGCAAATAAATTAACTAACAACAGAGCTTTTTCCCATGCTGCCCCAACTATTTGGAATTCCCTTCCGGAGGACCTACGAACTATAACCGAAATGATGGAACTCCGTAAAAAACTAAAAACCTACTTATTCTCCATGCACTACGGCAACATAGATAACCCCTTGATATACTCAGATAAAGGTTAAAAATCATGACTGAGTAATACTATTTCCACCAACTTAACAGACAATACACTATTATAAAAACACCATGATTCAATTCTAAAGTACCCACAACATATATTTGTATACAGTTTATTGTATATAATTTACCAGCCAATTTTGTTATTATGCATAAGTTCATGCTGTTTACATTTACTTTTATTGTTACAAAATGTTCAATGTAAAACTAAGCTTTTGCTTTGTGGATTGTTGTTTTATTGTAAACCGCAACTGAACTCTGGAAGTTGCGGGTTATAAATGTATGCTAAATAAAATAAAATAAATAAATGAGGAGAATTTGTGTAGGCCTTAAGGCCTAACAACAGTTACCAAGCTGTGCTGAAGAAAATAAAAAAGTCTTTTTTTTTTTTTTTTATAAAGAAAGAAAGAGAGACCGGCGGTACCGGTTTCGGTATGGGGAGGGCAGGTACGCGGTCTAAAGAAAACAAACAAATTTCACAATTTCTTCAGCGGTGACAGGAACACGACCTGCTGGCTCCGCGGAAAAAGACAAACTGAGGAGAGCTGGTCAGGAAGGCGGGAAGGCAGCGCGCATGTGCAGTGGGAGGCCCCAAAAGCCATATGTGAGGACTTATTCCTGCTTGTTCCTGGAGATCTCTTAGATATAATATCTTGAGTCCTCTAAGAATTTAATCAAATTTTGACTTTCATTAGGAACTAATATATCCATTTCCCTCTCCCCACGCTTAGAAGCACAAAGGCTAGTAGGTAACTAATGACACGACTGGACAAGAACCTTAATCTGGAGCATTAATACGTCAGAGAAATATTTCTCTAGAAGAATTTCCAGAGAGAGCGAGATAGAGAGCAAGCGAGATGGGTCACAGGGAAATTTAGGAAAAACGTAAATTACAAGCTCAGGAGAAATTCTCCAGGGTTCTAACTTACAATGAATTGTTAATGAAATCTTTAATTGAAGAAGTAATGGTCATCTAAACGTTCAGTAGATGATCCTCCAAACATTGATTAGTGTTGGTAATACTCAGCAACTCATTTTCCATCTCCTGTAACTTATTTACAGTCTCTTGTGAAAAGAGACAAAGATACTTTGTCTGACAATTTTAAAACTATCCCAACAATTGCTTACCACAAGACTTTCAATGTAATGTCTTGGTCCTGCAAGATGCCAGGCTGGGCCTTGTCTTGTTAAGGTAAATAAACCGGCTTTGGCATGGGGCCTAAGAGATGAGTAGAGGTCTCTTAGCCAGCCTCAGTTAGGTCCAACAGAATCGTAGAAGAGAGAAGCAGACTGGGGGGGGGGGGGGGGGGAAGGCTAAGGCCAAATCTCCGGAGCTCTGTGAGAACTCCTCAGGAGAGACTGAGGGGCCCACCCAAAACATCACACATTTGCTGAACGGCCCCACAACCCTTCCTGCCTGCTGACTCGGACGAACAGCCTTAGGCTAGGTCTTATTCTTCCGTTTCCCCATCTCAGACAGAAATGCAAGAAAGTAAGGAACAATATTATCTTCTACAAAGTCAACACTCAGACCGCCACCAATGTTGAAAATGCTCCATCGGTGCTTTGAAGGGGCTCCAAAGGAGCATGTTCTGCCTCTCTGGCTATGGCCCTTTGGTGTACGCTCCGAGTCCTCAGTGGGGTTTAAAGGGTCCTTGTGGTAGATGACATCTGAAGAGGGCATCCATCATGATGCCTGCGCTTCTACTCCTGAACTATATACACAGTCACGTTCTTCTGGAGGGTCCCGAAACAGCTCCTGCACACCTTGCCTCACTCAGCCTTATGATCTCCTACTAGGAAAGCATTCTCACCGACTTTTAAGGCGTCCTTGCGGTAGATGTCAGAAGGGGACATCCACTGTAGTGCCTGCACTTCCACTCCTGAATTGTATACGCAGTCCCGTTGTTCCGGAGGGCCCTGAAACAGCTCCTGCACACTTTGCCTCACTCAGCCTTATGTTCTCCCTGTTCTGACAAATTCTTCAAAGCATTCTCTTATTTCACCCTGGAGAGAGTTAAAGGAAGGAGGTCATCTGGAAAATAAACTTGCAACTTCAGAGCTGACTGTCTTCTGCACGGATTCCTGCGGCATATATTTCTGCATCAAGCTTTTCAGTGCTGAGAAAGATTTAATGTCTATGTGCAGTTGTTACGCCATATCCTTCTGGTCTGAATGCTGCTGCACCAAACTTACTTTGTGCAGTTGCTGCATAAAATCCTTCTTTGTCTAGCGGGTTTGTCATACTGAGGCTGTCTTCTGCACAGAATTTTTCAGCACAGATTTCTTCTGCGCCATACATAGATGAAATTTGTGTGCTAGCCACTTATGCTCTATAGCAGCTGCGTTCTGCACCATGATCCAAGGCATTCTGGGATCTAGCATTCACTTTTTTTGAGGAATGTTCATCCTTTGAGGGATGTGGCTTGTACAACTTTCCAGTTTTATTTGAGGAGCTACTACCTGTGATCAAGTAGCATCTGTCTCCTCCTCTCTGCAAGGCCTGTGAAGAGAAAAAACAGCTATTCTCATGTTCTGCACCAACTCAAATAATGGAGGAGAGAAGATCTTTTATAGCACAGCCTCTGATGTTTCTTGCTTTCAGGGATATCTTGGTGCAGTAGGCATAAGGAGAGTGGTAAGATTTCTGATGGGAGTCTATGATAGGCGTCTTCAATCCAGATGCTATAAACTGGAAGAAAAATGATTGCTACCAAAGGAGTTGGACCATTCCTATTCCTGCCAACAAAGCCAGTCATTGTGGTAAAGGAGAAAAAAACCCACAAGAACAGCTTTATTACTAGAAGTGCCAGTACTAGACTATATTCAAACAATGTACCGTATTTCCCAGAATATTAGACATGGGTTTTTTTTTACTTCGGGAAGTGATGCTGCGACCTATACAATGGAGCAACCTATCTAATAAATTTAGATGGTGGGCCACGCACCTCGAACCACATATAAATACTCGCACCTGCGCAGTGGATGGTCTCTCTCTCTGAGCCCTCGGCTTTACGCCGAACGCTTGCAGACCCTCTGATCAGCACTTAAGACTATACTCGCAAATAGCATACCAAATAGCATACCGGACGACTTTCAGTTACCACACAAATCTTCTTTTTAACTACACAGAAAACAGTGGCACAGAACTCATACACCATGGAATTCAAATTGAAAGTTATTCATTATGCAGAAGAACATGGTAACAGAGCCGCCGAGCAAAATTTTGGGATAACTGAGAAATTAGTTAGAGACTGCAGGAAGACGCAGGGAAAACTAATATTCATGAAACGCAGCAAGAAGGCAAACAGCAACCGCAAAGCATGGCGGCCTGAATTAGAAGCACGTCTGCTTCAGTTCGTCATAGAGCAGAGGGCCCACAGCCATGGACTGCCCACTGTGTAGGACTGCCCACTATGTAGGTGTGATTCAAGGCAGTTCACATCACCAGGGAAATGATTAATCGAGGGATTCAAGGCTGGTCATTCGTGGTGCTACCAATTTATGATAAGAAATAAATTAAGCATCAGACAAAGAATAACCATGTGTCAATAGCTCCCCACCGATTTCTTGGATAAAGTACAGAATTTCAGGGAATTCATAAACAAAGAAATCAACACATACACAGTGACACTGGACTTCATAATCAACACAGACAAAGCTCCCTTTACACATCGCATTAGGGAGAATGGTCAGTCAAAAGGGGGTTAGAACAATAAATATTAGAACCACTGAACACGAAAAGACACACTTTACAGTGCTGCTGGCCTGCTGTAGAAATGGAAAGAAGCTGCCACTTATGGATTTATTCAAAAGCAAGACAATGCCACATGAAATTCGCCCAACCAACGCTGTTGTTGATGTGAATGAGAAAGGATGTATGGATGAGAACATGATGTTGAAATGGCTGCAGTGCTGCTTTAGTAAGTGGCCGGATTGATTTTTTTGAGAGAAAGTGCAACTTGTCATGGATATCATGAAAGCCCATTTCACTGAAGACAAAGAATAAAATAAAATCCTTGAACACTGTCCCAGTTATTACATCTGGTGGTATGACAAAAAAGCTTCAACCGCTTGACATTTCTGTCAACAGAAGATTCAAAGCTGTGTTGCGTCACCTATGGGAAACGGAGAACAGAATTTCATGGCTACCAGCTATATGTGCCACACCTTTTTTGCAGAAGTCTCTGGGAGGGTTGCAACAGCATGGTAGGGGTGTGTGAGTGATAAATTCATAATAAATTCAGGTTATGTGAAGAGTGAGATACTAAAGAGCCCCAATAATTGTGAAGATGAAGACAAAGACGACAATAATGGACACGAACTAGCACCTGAAATTGCAGAACTATTTCACAGTGATACCGAAGATGAGGACTTTCCCAAAAATGATACAGAACAAATCGGATGTTGTTATGCACTTTATTCAAGGGTGTTATTGTAAAGTCAAGTGAAACAGAATCAGGTTTTAAAAAACAGCAGCAGTGTTGTCTTGCACTTTATTTTTAGTACCTGCAACTTATATAGCAGGGAGACATACTATGATTTTACCAGTAAAATCCCCAATTTTGGCCTATGCGACTTATACAAAGGAGCGAATTATAATCTGGAAAATACAATACAAATAGTAAGGGTATTCTTAAATATGAATAAAGGCACCGAATTTCTAAACTTCCAAAAAAAAAAAAAAGCTCAATAATCTTTAGTGTGTGGTTATACAACCTAACCACAGGCTTAGAATGTCATCATCGCTCTCACAAAAACTTTTTAATCACTAATTTTATATATATAAAAACATGTAAAAATGGAATCCAAAGCTTTTTTGTATATTAAAGTCAAGAAAAGTCCTATCAGATACTTATCTTAAGGATTTCTCCGGGAACAGCAGGAATCAGTCCTCACATATGAGTGACGTCAGCATCAACGAAGCCTGCATGGAATCACTCCCCAGCTTTCAAAGAAAGCCTTTGGGAGTTAGGCCGTGCATGTGCTGTCACCTTCCCACCCCAAAGGTACCATCTTATTCTCAATATGATGACATAGCTTAATCAAGCATAAAGAGAAAACTCCTCCACGAGGAGGAGGGAGGGTTGTGAGTAATAATTCCTGCTGTCCCCAGAGAACACCTGTTACAGGTGAGTAACTATGCTTTCTCCAGGAAAAAGCAGAAGTCAGTCCTCACATATGGGACTCCCAAACTACAGGCTACTGAAAAAACCTATAGGAGCCAAGGGCAACCTAAGAAGCGAACTGTGAAGGGCAGCAAGGAGCACTGAATGGCTTGACGTCCACTGATGCAACCCCATCAGCGACGATGGAATCACCTCTCCGGTAGCCTGGACACAAAGGGCTGGAGGGAAGGAGTTGCATTATTCCCCAAAGAGTTGAAGTAATACTGCCTGGCCAAAAGCGCTATTGCGCGGAGCTCTCCTCCAAGCAGTAATGCGCTGCAAAGGTATGGACTGAAGACCAGGTGGTGGCCTGGCAGATGTCCTGCAGGGGGACAGAGCGCAGGTGAGCCACAGAGGCAGCCATGGCACACACATTATGCAAGGAAACATGACACTTCAGAGAGTCCAGCCTGCTCATATGCGAAAGGGATGTAGTCTGCCACCTGGGTAGACAGGGAACGCTTAGAGACCGCAAACCGAGCCTGTTGATGTCATAGGAGACTAACAGTTGTGACAAGTGGCAGTGCACCTGTGTCCTCTTGGGGTAAAAGGCCAATGCCCTTTTGTAATCCAAGGTGTGTAGCGAGGCCTCCACTCGATATGTGTGAGGCTTAGGGAAGAAGTTGGAAAGGACCACCTCCTGGTTCATGTGAAAAGCATACACCATCTTGGCAGGAATTTGGGGCGGTTCCAGAGAAAGACCCTGTTTTTTGTGGAACCTGCTGTTGGGGGCATGGGCCACCAGCACCTGCAGCTCACTAATTCTCCTGGCCGAAGTGAACGCTATCAGGAACACTACTTTCCATGACAAGAACTTGAGATAGCACGTAGCCAGAAGCTCAAAAGGGGGAGCCATCAGCTTCCCGAGGACAACGTTCAGGTCCCACGCCATCCACAGTGGGCGGATGGGGGCCATGAGAGGAGAGGCCACCTCATAAAACAGCCCACAAGGGAGTGCACAGAGACAGGCTGACCACTGATGAGGTAGTGATGTGCCACCAGGGCTCTGAGGTGCATCCTCACAGAATTGGATTTTAGACCATCCCAGAAGAGGTGCAGTAGGGTTGAGATTCCTGTCTCCGCACTAGACCAAGAATCTACGCCATTTGAAGGCATATGCGCGCCATGTTGAGTTCTTGCACGATGCCATTCGTTTTTTGCATAATATGTAATTTAGGTTGGATTTATTTTTTTGTTAATTCACTTTGTCATTATATTGCTAACAAATTCATAATCAGCTTTAATCCTATTCAGGTTGAAGAGAAATATAAATACCATTTTAAATTAAATTAAAACCGGACAACTAGAAGCTGCATGAAAATTGGGTTCCCAACTTCAGGGTATTGATAAGTGAGGTGAACCATGACCGAGTTCTTGTTTCAAGTCAAACTCAAATGCAGAAAGTACTATTCAAGCAGAGCTGGTGTAAAATCTGATTAGAGCCCTGTCACAAAGCAGTAGTTTTTATGGACACTGTTTTGATAAAGATACACATTTAAGTTTATAAAACATTTTCTACTAAAAAAAAATTGATGCCTTTGAATTATGGTGCTGGCAACGAATACATAGGGGCTTGTTTACAAAGCCGCGGTAGTGGTTCGCGATCGCGATCGCAGCCGCGGCCCCATTGAAATCAATGGGGCCGCGGCTCCGATTACGATCGCAAACCGCTACCGCGGCTTTGTAAACAAGCCCCTATGTATATCATGGACTGCCTAAAGAACATACCAGTCAGTACTAGAGGAGACCAAACCTAACCATTCCTTAGCAGCTCAGATGACAAGACTTTGATGTTCATACTTTGGACACATCATGCGAAGAGAGAGATTGTTAGAGAAAGACATGACCTTCTATCTTGCCAAGCAGTAATGCAGAAGAGGAAGGCCAGCAATGAGATGGATCGATACAATAACAGCAGCTATGGGTGCCACTCTGTCAGCAATAAGCCATGTGATTGAAGACGGAACAGAGCTTAAGGCAACTATCCAGAGGGTCGCCATGAGTCCACACCGATTCAATGGCACTCAACATATATAAAAAAAACAACCAATGATGAATATCAAATCAACGTAGATATTTTCACGTAGTGAAGACATTTGAGCTTCTTTTGGGACAGTAGAAGTCTCTGAAGTGTTTGTTTACATTTGTTAAAATAATTTTTCTTGCACTGTTTTGTTGGTATTCTATTTATTGCATTGCAAGAATTGAGTTTTCTAAGCAATTTTGATAATTTACCTAAAGCAAAGCAGCTCCTATTTATTCATATACAATCTATTTTAATGTTGCTAAAACTAAGTTTGAAGAAAAATATAAAACTAGCTTTAATTAGCTCTTTTATTCACTCTGCCAGACCAGCCTTGCTGTCTGGACTATACAATGATTTGGCCCAGTCACCACTATGACTATCATAGAACAGTTAACAATGAGGAAAATTATGGAGGGGAAGTTGCATGAGAAGTTCGTATGTGACCATGAAGACAACACTGTAGGGCAGAGATTCCCAACTCCAGTCCTGGAGGGCCAAACACCATTCAGGTTTTCAGGCTGTCCCTAATGAATATGCATGAGATACATTTGAATACAATGGGGGCAGTGCATGCAAATGCATCTCATGCATATTTATTAGGGACAGCATGAAAACCTGAATGGTGTTTGGCCCTCCAGGACTGGAGTTGGGAACCTCTGCTGTAGGGTGATTTAAAAGACTTATATCCATTTCATACAGTTGGCATAATAAATGATTTGAATAAAGGGCTGTCTGTACGTAAGTAGAAGATGTTTCACCTTACGTCCTAAGTACTTGAGCTATCCATACACAGAAACATCAGATGACTCACCTAGTCAGATTATATTCAGATTGTAGTAATTGTGCATGCATAGGTCTGAATGAGGGTGCTTTAATGACTTCTACGAAAGGATGAGTTAAGACAGAAATGCCAATAGTCTGTATAAATCCTTTGTGGATGCCATAGGAGCATCCACATAACTGTCCCATATATGAAGAGATTAAGAAAATTCCAATCCACTTGTCTACCATGGTCACTTCCTCAATGGGAGACGAGTTTAGTTTAGTTTATTTGAATTGTTGAGTCCGTCGATGTGCTTGTTGTCCTATCCAAATGGACAGTCTTTACACATTCCCCTAGGCCCTCCCTTCTGACTAGATCAGTGGTTCCTAAACTGGGGTCACATCATCGGTAGATGACGATCACAAAAACAGGACCACTCCTCCTCTCTCTGAATTTTCACTGTGACCTATGCTTAGTAACTGCAGTTAGCATGGGGCCTGTAAGCCAATTAACTTTCACAGGCCCTGTCATCTTGTGGGTTAGGGTAGACTTTCTGTTAGACTGGAAACCCTATCAGAGTACTGGGGGCTGTGAACACAACCGACTTCTGCTGTTGCTTCCCTATAACGGATGAATAGATGGAGGAAGTGAGTGAGGAGGGGAGGACTGAAACCTGCTATTTCAGTTTCATTATTATCTGAGGGGCACATGAATTTTCAGCTGATAAAATGGGGTCAAACTGCATAAATGTTTGAGAAGCACTGGGCTAAATTAGTCTGTATTGTATAATACGAGTGTATGCAATCTTAGGAGATCTAGTACAGAGTAAACATTCAGACTTGCTGAAAGTTACAGCGTGTAGTTTGTAAAGGGATTGCTTGTCTGTAACAGCCAGTTCTACTGATAAGGAACCAAGGACACTGCAAAACATGCAATGTGCAAAAGCCCTTCTTTTGTTCTTTTTACTGATTGCAACATATGTGAAACTTTTCCAACTCCTGTATAACATTCTTTTACTCAATATATTTAGCTGTTGTGATCCACATTGACTGGGATTTCCTAGAAAGGTAGCATACTTTTCTACATGGAATTTGTTACCTCCTTACAAAGAATTAGATGTCTAACAGATTTCTATTTTACTTTTACATTTCCCTATTTCCTATGGAGTAGGGGTAGGCGAATGGCTTAGAATATATTTTAATGAGGCAGTGTAGCAGAGGCAAGTGACGTGTCTGGCAAGTATTTTTGACTTCTTGCCCTTTTGTTCTGAGGAGAACATGCTCATTCTGTTTCCTCCATCCAAATCCTAATGTTGATCATGTCATGAAAGCAACTGCCTACCAACAAAGGGAAAATAAGAGCTATAGATTATAAGGAAGTTGATAATGTGATTATTTAATTGCTTAAGTTAATATCATCATTATTTGTACAGTATTACTACGTGGAACTAGTTAATAAGGTGTGCTAATTTTCCATTAACATGCATTATTAGGAATTGGGTTCCATTAAATGAAATGGAACCTGCGCTAAAATAGTATGCGTTAACAGTGAATTAACACACATTACTATTAACACACCTTAGTAACTAGCCTCCTAAGTGTATGCAACCCTTTACTGACATATACATGGTGAAATTAGGCCTTATCTACTAATTTGCTTTCCTTGAGTCCCTCCAGACCAATCCAGATGAGCAGGTTGAAACTGAGCATGTCAAACTTTGTGATGATATCACCATACAAATACTACCTGTACCTCCCACCAAAGGCAATATCTTACTAACAAAGCAGATAAAGACCTAAGCTCACTAACTACTAACCACAAAGTCAAACAGAATATCACAAAAAAGGCTTCAAAATTACTCTAGCTGTACAAAAATCGGGACATGTATACGTCCACCCTAACATATTAGTTTTCCTTTTTTTTTTTGTATTTGGGTCACCCACGCGACTTGACACATTGAGAACACATCAACAGTAAATATGAGACTTCCCGAGAAAACCCAAGTCTGTTCCTTCTATCTACCTGGCCCTAAAAACAACAGATGACCTCTGTGAGGACCGGGCTCACCACATGATAACGAAGATCTGGGAGGGCTCTGGACTGAACTGGACGAACTCAAAGAAAGCAAAATTAGCAGGTAAGGCCTAAATTTCACCTTCCTTATCATCCCTCCAGTCCAGTCCAGTCCAGATGAGCGGGATGTACCAGAGCAATACTAAATACGGGTGGGATCTGCGATCCCAGCCTGCAACACCAAGGCCCTGAAACTAGCATCCTGTGCCACTTGCACATCCAGACTGTAATGATGCACAAAAGTATGCAAGGACAACCAAGTCGCCACCTGAAAAATGTCCATAGGAAGCACTAAGGAACAATCGGCTCAAGATGCCGCCTGCCTCTAGTGGAGTGTGTTCGCAATCCCTGAGGCAATTGTCTTCGTCTCAACAGATAAAGTGTAGTTACTCACCTGTAACAGGTGTTCTCCGGGGACAGCAGGAATCAGTCCTCACATATGGGTGACATCAGCGATGACGGAGCCTGCGCTGAGAAAATCCCCAGCTTTCAAAGAAAGCCTTTTGGGTACAGGCTCTACCTGTGAGCTCTAAGAGCAGAAGAGTCTGGTGAAGGAGAGATCACACCAGCTCTCCTGGGAAGAACCTGGGTGGTACCCTCTGTAGGTGTAGAAGGTATCCCTCCCTTACCACCTGCAGTACCCACTGGTCTGAGGTGATCTCGGCCCACCTGTGGACGAAGAGTACCAGGTGGCCCCATGTGGGCTGGTGAAGGTCTCCTGGGTGAGGGGAGGCCCTGCCCTGGGAGTCAAAAGCTCTCCTCTGGTTGGGCGGGAGCTGGTGCCTGGGGCTTCTGTGCCTTTGATTTCTGTGCTCCCTGGCCTTGTCTTTTAGGATGAGAACCCTGCTGCTGGCCTGAGAAGGGCTGGTAGTGGTGACTCTGATGAAAGGGACTCTTTTCTCAGGAACAGGGGTCTTTTCCCCGATGGTTTCTTATAGGGAAAGGATGAGGCTTTTTTGGACAGCCTCTGTTGAGTCACCACGTCAGTTTCTAACTCAGCCGCCTTGTCAGCCATAGATGTCAAGCAGCTTGTCTTGGACCCATTGCTCGAGGTCGGACGACAGCAGCCAGGCTTGGCGCCAGGCACCGATGCCGGCCACTGCTACTCGAGCCGCTGACTCAAAGCAGTCATAGGCCGCCCGGGAAAGGAACTTAGAGCAGTCCTTGATCCCGGAGGTCAGAGTTGGAACCATTGGAGGGGTTCCCTGGCGAGCCCCACTGAAAACCCAGACAACTCCTGGGCTAGGGCCTTCAGGGTACATGCCTATGTACAGTTCATAGGCTTGAATCTGGCAACCCAGCATGGAGCCCTGGTAACACTTAGGCCCCAAGGGCATCGAGGGCTCTAGTGTCCCTTCCCAGGGGACAGAGGAGTGGGTCTTCTGGCTCTTAAGTTTCTGCATGGTCGACTCATCAACCATGGAGTTATGTGGGAGTTGGGGCTGGTGGAACCTGCGGCCCTTCTGGATGCAGTACATTGCATCGAGGCACCAGTTTACCACTGGCACAGATGCCAGCATCTTCCACATTCTGAATAGCAGCCACTTGAGGATCAGCTACACAGGCATGGGAGAGTTTCCCTGGGTGGAGACTCGTACTGGAGAATTTCCAGTTCCTTGGTGTGCGGATCTTCCTCCGCCTTGGTTTGCACCAAGAGGGCTCTGGCCATATTCTTGACAAAGTAGTGGAAGGCCACATCCTTCGAAGGAGAATGGCACTGGGGAAGACAGGTCCAAGGGAATCTCTCAGTGCTGTTTGGTTTCCGGGAACATCTCAACGTTGGTCTCTCACTCTGAGTCAAGGGGCGACGACAAGTCTGAGGCCAACGCAAGGTGGCCGGTGGCCTCCAGAGGACCTAGGGTCCAAGTCAGGGAAACTGGACAGGGAGGATCAGATGCCAGAGGAATGGGACTGAGACCTCGACCTACACAGAGGGCTTACCTGAGGCCGGTGGTGCTAGGATTTCAGCTCAACGACCGGGGACTCCCCCACAGTTGGAGGCCCGGGTTGTTGGGGCAGATGATGCGGATGAACCAGCCACCATTGTCTGCTGCAGGGCCAGGATAGCAGTGATGTTCTGCTCCAAGGCCACCATTCTGGTTTCCAAGCCAGAAGGCGGCGCAGGCACTGTTGAAAGTGCATCCTCGACATGGACTATGGTCTCAAGGAACCTTGCACGGTCTCCGCCAGCCGAGGAATCCTTGTTGAGGACCTTGGTATGATGCTTTCTCCGGTGCAACCTCGGCAGACTTTTAGGATTTTTTTCTTCTCTCACTGTGGGCGTGAAAGCTTCAGAAACCTAATACTGTAACACACTCCAGATAAACCGGCAGCAAGAGGCAATCTGAACTAAACGTTAAATAAAAGTAAAATAAACTCCTTCTTAAAGCATCCTTTACGTCTAAGGAGCATAGCCAGTCTCCCTGGTGGAGGTAAGGCAGTAGGGTTCCAAGAGAAAGCATCTTGAACTTTTCCCTCACCAGGAACTTGTTCAGATTTCGCAAGTCTAGGATGGGGCGACGGCCTCTTTTTCTTTTTGGTATGAGGAAATACCTGGAGTAGAAGCCTTGCCCCTGCAGGTGGTGGGGCACTGGTTCCACCGCCTGATCCTTTAGCAGACCTGTCAACTCCTGCAGGAGGAGGATCCTGTGAAGAAGGGGCCTGAGAGGCTCTCCTGGGAAAAAGGAGGTGGGCACCTGGTTGAAATGAAGTAAACAGCCCTGCTGGACTATTTTCAAAACCCAGGCATCGGTAGTAATGGCTGGCCACTTGTGGGCGTGCAGGTCCAAACCACTGGTGGGAGAGGAGCTATGCAGTGGAAGTCAAAAAACCCCTCCCGGCTGGGTAGGAGCCGAAGCTGGAGGCTTGGGGGTCTTCAGCTTACGTGGGCCATGCCCCTGTCCCCTGGCCTGCTGCCCATTGGGGAGCTGGGGTGGCCTGGTAAGTGGGGTAGTTTCTGTAAGCCGTACCCTTCCTCGGGAAAGAGGGCTTTTTCCCCGAGGCCTTCTTCCTGTGAGAAGGTGCAGATGTCTTCTTCGACAACCTTGTCCGGGTCAAGTACTCGGACTCGATTTCTGCAGCTTTTTCGGTCATGGGTTTGCCGAAGAGGTTGTCTCCTTGGCACGGGACACTGACCAACTTGTCCTGAACCCATGGCTCCAGGTCCGACGACATGAGCCAGGCCTGACGGCGTGCACCGATGCTGGCCGCGGCTACTCGGGCCGAAGCCTCGAAACCATCGTAAGCTGCCTGAGACATGAACTTTGAGCACTCCCGGATCCCCGTGGACAAGGCCTTGAAGTACTGCAAGGGTTCCTCGGAGATACCAGCTGAGAACCCGGCAATCTCCTTTGCCAGGTCCCGCAAGTACATGCCCATGTACAGCTGGTAGGTCTGGACATGGCGTGACAGCATCGAGCCCAGGAAGTACTTTCTGCTGAGGGCATCCTCGGTGCCTCCTGGCCAGAATGCCCGGAACCTGGAGTGCGTCTTTTGGCTTTTCAGCCGTTGCATGGCCGATTCCACAACCATGGAGTTGTGCAGCAGCTGCGCTTTTTGGAACCCAGGACTCTTGCGGATTCGATAAATGGAATTGACCCGCTTGCTGAGCACCGGCATTGAGGCCAGGGACTCCCACATGCGGAGCATCAGCCGTTCCAACATCAGAGGCACCGGTACAGTAAGGGCCTCTTTCGGGGGAGAGTCATACTGGAGGGAATCGAGCTCCTCAGTGTCCGCAGGGAATGCCAAAGCCTTGGCCAGGTCCCTTCCGAAGTCCGAGAACCGAGTGTCCTCCGGGGGGACCTATTCCCCAAATCCAGAGAGCCCGATGGGATACATCGGGTTCGGTAGGTGTCTGGGGAGTCTTCCTCCTCTGTCTCCCATGCCGAGTCCTCCAGCCTCGAGGACTTCAAGCCCAACCGCCCCGACCCTGAGGGCACCAGCATCGACAACCTCGGTCCTGAAGGGAGGTCGAGGGGGACCTTGGCCGAGGATCGATTCGACACCTGATCAACTCGAGGATTGGCTCGGCCTCCGGCGTCGACTTAGATGTCCCGGTGGTCGGGGCGGATGGACCAGCGAGACCGGCCATCAGCGCCCGCTGCTGCTCCATGAAGGCAGCCATGCTGCTCTCCAGGGCCACCAACCTCAGACCGAGCTCAGAAGACTCCGCAGCTCCTGGTTCGGGTCCCGACGGTGTCAGGCCCGACGCCGGCTCTCCTGGAGGAGAGTCCACGAGGACAACAGACATTACCTTGTCCGACGACTCCGGCTCCTTGCAAGGTTGTTTAGCCGGCAGCTCCGACTCCGAGGCCGCGGCCTGGAACCTGAGGGCCTAAGCTGATCAGAGGCATCCAGCGACGACGCCCTCGCAAGTCTTTTCTTTGTCCGGTGTTCCCTGGAGGGAGACCCCCGCTCAGAAGACCCACGACAGTGCCCGGGTTCCGAGTCCCGAGATGTCGAGGCTTCCAACGAGGTCCGGGCGGGCGGATGTGGACTCAGGAAAAATCCTGTCACGCTGATGCTGCCTGCTCCTCAAAGATTTCGAAGACATCTTACCACACGGCCCACAGACCACTGAGTCATGGTCAGGGCCGAGGCATTGGAGGCAGCAGTCATGTGTGTCGGTGAGAGATATCAACCTCTTACACAGATCACACTTTTTAAACCCACTGGCAGCCATCGTGGGAAAAAGGGCCCCTGCGAGGTCAAACGACCGGGCTGCCAGTGAAAAATAAAGAGCGCGCGAACGCTAGTCAAGAAGGACAAAAACGAAAAATAAGACCGGACTCGATACCGGTGTACCGAGCCGAAGGCGGGAAGGGGAACCTGTGTCGAACCGGGAAGCTGAAAGAAATAATTCAACTTTTCTACTTTTTCCACGGTGAAAACGGGACCATGTCCGTTGGGCTCCGCGGAAAAAAGACTGAGCAAGATGGCACCCTTGGGCGGGAACGGGACCGCGCATGCAATCCCAAAGGCTTTCTTTGAAAGCTGGGGAATTGCTCTGCATGAGGGCTCCGTTGGCGCCGTCACCTATATGTGAGGACTGACTTCCTGCTTGTTCCTGGAGAATTAGCAGTTCCTGCTCCTTGGAGCTTACAGTGTAGTTAAGACAGACAGGACACACAACAAGAAATAAATCAGTCTGAATTACAGCAGTAAAGTTCCTTCCATTCAGATAGAGATCACCTAACCTAACTGGACAAAGTGGCAAGAAAGGGGTGGGAGGAATTTTAGGCCCGCATCTCTGAGCAGAAGTCAATACACTGTATTGATTGTTCATAGTTTCAAGTTCCCTTCCTGCTTCCATAAAGAAAGCAAATGACTTGGAAAACTTTTTCAGCACAGTTATTTTGCTTGCAGGGCTCAAATTTGGATGAATCAAGTCTTTAGTCTTTGAATATCATAGTATTTCATTGTTTCATGCAAAAGCAAAATTCATCACTGCCCAAGGCTAATCTGTGACCTATGTGTCATGCTCTAAATACTGTGTTAGGGCATTATTCCTTTGCCAGCCTATCTTTGCTGTAGAAATGCTTTATGCTAAACATCCCAAGGATATATAGTCACTCATTCTTTTATTGATAATTCTATTTGTCTAGATCTGTATCAGAAGAAATCCAAAGTAGTACGTTCTCTTAATATTTTTATTCATATTTAGTCCACACATTACCCACGAGTTATCCACTGTACCTGAATGTATCTCCTTATCCCCGGAGGGCTTACAATCTAAGTTTGTACCTGAGGCAATGGAAGGTTACATGACATGCCCAAGGCCACAAGGGTGCAAGTAATTTTATAATTGGCTTGAGTGTGCAGAAGGTGAAATTAGACTTACTTGCTAATTGTAGTTCCTGGAGTGGACACAGTCTAGTCCCGAAACCTCTGGGTTCCCCATCTCATACAGCAGCCTGGAGACTGAGAAAACTCCTCTTTTTGTGACATCACTGGTATATCCATCCTGGATCCGCCTCCTGTCACCAGTTACCTATTGACAAAGCAGACTCACCGGAGCCACAAGAACAAATTAACCAAAAATATAACTTATCTAAAACTTTAACCCCATCGGCCAACCGAACAAGTATCTTTAAAAACTGATCAGACCACTCTTGCATCCAAAGAGAGAAAAAGAAAGATAGTTCAAGATAGAAAAGACAAAGCGGAAAGTGAGGCATGCATAGGAGCTGCAACCACTCCTTGAAGAGACCACCAATGGCGGCCAATCCCTTACTGATCTTACCTGTGATCTGCCTCTGAACGCTTCAGGCTCTGAAGTCACTGGAAGACCTAGGGAGGGATACGGGACTAGACTGTGTCCACTCCAGGAACTACAATTAGCAGGTAAGTCTTATTTCACCTTCCTGATCGTGTCCCCAGTCTAGTCCCGAAACCTCTGGGTCAGTACCAGAGCAGTAAAAGGAACATTAAAGACGGGAGGGACCCTGAAGCGCAGCCTGAAGTACAGCCGTTCCGAAACAGGTGTCCTCCTCTCACAGCACATCCAACCGATAGTGCTTGACAAAGGTATACAAAGACGACCAGGTCGCCGCCTTACAGATTTCTTCCGGCGCAACCGATCGTCTCTCCGCCCAAGAGGCGGCCTGTGCCCTGGTGGAATGCGCCCTCAGTCCATCCGGCACTAACTTACCTTTCAATATATACGCCACAGCAATGGCTTCCCTGATCCACCTAGCAATGGACGCCTTCGATGCTGCTTCCCCCTTTCTCCGCCCGGCGAACAGCAAAAAAAGCCTGTCAGACCGCCGAAAAGACTCCATCTTCTTGAGGTACTGCCGCAACGCTCTGCCAACGTCCAACCAATGCAACTTCTTAGCACACTCCTTCTGAACAGCCCGAGGAAACACCGGCAAAGAAACGTCCTGACTGACATGAAAACGGAGAGACAACCTTCGGGAGAAAGGCGGGCACCGTCCTCAACACTACCTTAGACACAAAAAATGAGAGGTAGGGCTCCCTACAGGACAACGCTTGTAGCTCGGAGACTCTACGAGCTGAACAGATCGCTACCAGAAACATCACCTTCAACGTAAGGTCCTTCAGGGTCGCTCGCAACAGGGGTTCAAAGGGCTCTTGCTCCAGAGCGTCTAACACGAGCGGGAGATGCCACCTGGGAAATATCTCCCTACACGGAGGTCGCAGAAGGGACACCACCTTTAAAAAATGCTTGACGTCCCTCTGAGACCCAATCACTTGACCGCCTACTCTGCCCCTGTAACACGCTACCGCAGCCACATGAACTCGTAGAGATGCTGCAGCCAACCCCTTGGTGAAACCATCCTGCAAAAAATCCAATATCTGGGGGATGGAGGCCTTCAAAGCCGTGCAACTCCTGTCCGCGCACCACGCCTCAAAGATCCGCCACACCCGAACATAAGCCAATGACGTAGACGTCTTGCGGGCCTTCAACAGAGTAGAAATCACTGCTCCCGAGTACCCCCGGGACCGTAGGCGTGCCCTCTCAAGAGCCAGGCCGTAAGCGAGAACTGATCCACATGAGGCATGAAGAGGGGCCCCTGAGACAACAGATCGGACCGGGAGCCTCCACGGTTTCGCCACCAACAGCCGCACCAAGTCCCCGTACCAAGGCCGACGCGGCCAATTTGGGGCGATGAGAATGACCTGCCCGCTGAATCTTTCTATCCGCTGGAGCACCCTGCCGATCAGAACCCACGGAGGAAACACATACAGTAGCTGTCCCACGGGCCAGTCCTGAATGAGGGCATCTAATCCCTCCGACATTCTTTCTCTTTGTCTGCTGAAAACCCGACTCGCCTTCGCAGAGTCGAAGGTCGCCATGAGGTCCATGACCGGCGCTCAACACCTGCGGACGAGCATCTGGAACACCTCGGGATTCAAGACCCATTCTCCCAGGTCCACCCGTACCCGGCTGAGGAAATCGGCCTGCACATTGTCCACCCCGGCCATGTGTGCTGCCGACAAATCCAGGAGATTTGCTTCCGCCCAGGCGCATAAGACTCTGACCTCCTCCTCCAGAGCTGCACTGGAGGCTCCGCCCTGCTTGTTGACGTAGGCCACCGCGGTCGCGTTGTCGGAAAATACGCGGACTGCCTTTCCCCCGAGGACCGAGTGGAACGCCTGCAACACGAGAGACACCGCTCGCAACTCTAACCTGTTGATCGACCACAACTGTTCCTGAGCATCCCAGCGCCCTTGGGTAAACTGGCCCTGACAGTGAGCTCCCCAACCGCTGAGACAGGCATCCGTCATCAGGGCCACCCAGGAGGGAGACTCCAGCGACTTCCCCTTCTGCAGCGAATCTGGAGCCAGCCACCAGCGCAGGGCTAGGCGGACGTCCTCTGAGTAGGGCAACCTCCTGGAAAGCGGATCCTGCTGGTGCGACCAACGGCGAAGCAGCGCAGCCTGCAAGAGACGCATGTGCGCCCTTGCCCACTGCACCGTCTCTAATGTCGCTGCCATGGTCCCTAGTAACTGCAGGTAAATGCCACGCCGAAGGCGCTCTGCACGCCAGAAAGCTGCGAACGAGGCGTCGCAGACCCCTCGCCCGCAGATCCATCAGGAAAATCCTTCCCACACGCGTCTCGAAGCGTGCTCCTAGGTATTCCAGATCCTGCGAAGGCACCAACTGACTCTTGGACACATTGACGATCCATCCTAGGCCCTCCAGAAAGGACACCACCCGGGCTGTAGCCGTCACGCTTTCCGCATGGGATTTCGCCCTGATCAACCAATCGTCTAGATAGGGGTGGACGAGGATCCCTTTTTTTCGCAAGGCCGCTGCCACCACCACCACCACCATGACCTTCGTGAAAACTCGGAGCGGTCGCCAGTCCGAAGGGCAATGCTCGGAACTGAAAATGACCGAAGGGAACAGCGAAGCGGAGGAATTTGTGATGATCGGGACAAATGGGGATGTGTAGGTACGCCTCCCATAGATCCAAGGAAGTGAGAAACTCCCCTTTCGGCACCGCGACAGCCACCGAGCGCAGGGTTTCCATGTGAAAATGAGTCACCCGAAGACAGTGATTCACCCCCTTATCGAGGATCGGACAGAACCCTCCGTCCTTCTTGGGCACGATGAAGTAGATGGAGTATTGACCGCTGCCGCACTGATCCGGAGGAACCGGCACAATCGCCCCGAGGTCTAACAGCTTTTGTACCGTCCCCCGCAGGGCTTTGCGTTTGGAGAGCGACCGTCCGGGGGACTGCACGAAGGAGTCTCGCACCGGTCTTTGGAACTCCAGCGCGTAGCCCTCCCGAATGACTTCGAGAACCCATTGATCTGAAGTGATTTGGGCCCAGGCAGAATAAAACTCCTGCAAGCGCCCCCCTACGGGAACTAAGGGCGCCTGGGCCCCCCTCATCTCATTGCGCCTTCTTGGAGGAGAAAGAGGACGCAGAGGAAGGCTCCGAAGCCCCTTCCTGCTCCTCGAAACCCACGGAAACCTTGCCCCCTACCAGGAAAACAACCGCGTGGAAAGGAATTGAATCTCTGGGAGCGGAAGCGATGAAATTCCCGCTGCTGCCCCTTGCCTGGCGGGTTCGGACGCCCTGGCTTAGGCTTGTCCTCTGGCAACCTGCCTCCCTTAGATTCACCGAGGTCCTTGACCAGCTTCTCCAAGTCCTCTCCAAAGAGCAGACGTCCTTTAAAGGGGAGCTTGCTCAAGCGAGCCTTGGAGGAGGCATCTGCCGCCCAATTGCGGAGCCACAAGTAACGCCGAGCTGCAACCGCCGAAGCCATACTTTTAGATAATCCGCGCATCAGATCATATTGAATATCCGCCAATAGGCCGCCCCTGATTCCAACCGGGCCGCCTCCTGCGCCCCATCATGACCTGGCCCCGCACACATCCGCTGGGACCAACGTAGGCAGGCCCTGGCCACCCAGGCTCCACAGATAGCCGCCTGGAGGGATAGGGCATTAACGTCAAACACTTGCCGTAAAAGCACATCCAACTTCTTGTCCTGAGCGTCCTTGAGGGCCACGCTGCCCTCTACCGGGATAGTAGTCTTTTTAGTGACCGCCGAGACGGCAGCGTCCACCTTGAGGGGCTTAAACACCTCCTTGTCTTTGTCGGACAATGGATATAAGCGACCCATAACACGTGCACTCCGTAGCGGGGCTTCAGGGGTGTTCCACTCCTCCTGTATCATTTCGTGGAACACCCTATGGACCGGAAAGACTTTCCGACTTCGTCGGAATACCTGCAGCAAAGGATCCTCCAGAGCGTCCTCCTCCACCGCTCCAGGGACCGGCATATTCAGCACCTTGAGCGACTCCGCGATGAGAGCCGGCAACTCTTCCCTCCGAAACACTCGCACTACTCTGGCTTGGTCCTCGTCCTCGGGGATCTCGCCTTCTTCTAGCTCCTCTTCCCCCAAACTGAGGACTTCGTCATCGGAAAGTGGAGCTTCGGAGGCCAAGGAAGGGTCCCCGAAGTCCCCCTCCCCCCGAGCTCTCTTGACTCCGCGGGAGGGGACCTCCCCCTGACTCTGGGAAGCGGGCCGCTTGATAGGGCCTCCGCCTGTTGAACCTCCTAGCTGCGGGGTACTGCCTAGCATGGATTGCTGCAGCAACAGGAGAAAATCTGGCGAGAAGATGGAGGCCATCTGAGGAGGCCAAGTCACCGGGGAAGGGTGAATATCCGTGGCCGAGGAGGGCCCTGCAACCGGCTCCTCCTGCGCCCCACCAGACGCCGGCAAAACCGAGGGCTCGGAGGCTGACAGAGAAGTTCCCTCACTCTCCATCTCTGTACCAGCAGCGTCCCTCAGGCAGGCCTTACAGACTCCTGCGTCTGTGACCTTCTTGGCCCCACACACAATACACAGGGGCTTGGAGGGCATAATGATTTTGCTGCCTTCCAACAAAGGACGTTTTAAAGGTAGTGCCCTGTTGAGCTATGCTGTTATATAATATCGTATGCCTTGTATTTTTTTTTTTTTTTAAACGCAGCAAACCAAAACAAGGCTTAGAAAAAGTAAAATAGGACAGCGCTCTGCCGGCAGAACTGCACTGGAGGAGAGCTGAGTGCCCCGAAGGACACGCTGACTGCTGCCTCAGAGCCCAAAGGCCTGACGGAACGCGGCATCCGCGTGCAGGCCGAGAGCCCCTTTCGCGCCAAAATCGTGCTCCTCTTTAGGGGCGCTGCCACATGCACTCACCTCCGACGGCGTAATCTAAGAATCCCCGCGCCTGTGAAGCAGGTCCCAGCAGGTCAAGGAGCCCGACGCCGTCCTCCCCAACGCCGCAGGACCGGAGGAAACTGCCCGGACTGCAACAGGGGAACAGTCTTCGGCCCAGCGCGAATGTTGCAAGCCGACCAGACGCGCTGGCAGGCAAGCCCTCTGCACGGCGCCGGCACAACTCGGGTACACTATGTCTCCTTCTGCCCCCCGGCTCCCTTCGAGAGTCCTGACAGAAGGGAAGGAAGCGGGAAGAAATAAACGGGCAAGAGCAAGGTCTGAAACTCTTAAAGATACAGACCCCCCACCCTGACAGTACAACTTCCCATATGCTTTTCCAGTAGGTTTTTTTTTTTTTTTTCCAAATTGGGCATGTCAAAACTGACATCACTGGATGGTCTCTCCCATCAGCCCCAGTGAACTATTGACAAAGCAGACTCAAAAGGAGCAACAAACAAGTAGCTATCATATGAATTTTAGTTGTATACTCAACAAGAACTTAGAACTTATCACTTGCAACTAAACTTATAAACTAACCCCCCCTCCAGAAAGAAAGGGGACTGCTTCCTGCTCTTTCCCATTCCCCTCTTGAACCGAGCCACAGAAGGAAGAGAAAAAGAGGACAGATAGACAGAATCAGCGCAATCCCGAGACTATAAGGGATTTTACCCACTCAGTTACTGGTACTCCCCCCCCCCCCGAACTGAAAATCCACACCTGACGCAACCATCCCCGGGCGGGAATGAGGACTAAACTGGAGTTCAAGGGACAACAATTACCAGGTAAGTGTAATTTCCATTTCCTTATCGTTCCTCCAGTTCAGTCCTCCACTTCTGGGATGTAACAGAGCAGTAATCATTGGGCGGGACCTTTCTACCTGGAACGCAACACCGCTGACCTGAAACAAGCATCGTTAGATGCCAGAACATCCAAGCGGTAATGCTTACTGAAGGTATGAAGTGACGGCCAGGTGGTCGTTCTGCAAATTTCCACTGGTGGAACCAAACTGTGCTCCGCCCAGGATGTCGCTTGAGCTCTAGTTGAATGAGCCCGCAGATCCACTTGTACTGGGCGGCATTGCAAAATATATGCTGACGCAATTGCTTCTCGGATCCATCTGGAATTTGAAGCTTCTGCTGCCGCTTCCCCTTTGAGGGCCTCCGAACACCACGAATAGGCGCTCTGACTTGCGGAAGGTTTCCGAACTTTTAAATACTGCCGCAGCACTCTCTTTATATCCAAACGGCGCAAACTACGGTCTGAGGCACTCTCCTCAGCAGAATCCAGCACTGGAAGAAAAAACGGTCGATTCAGGTGAAACGGAGAAACTACCTTTGGCAAAAAGGACGGAACTGGATGTATCCCCACCCTTTCCTTGGAAAATGATAAAAACAGTTCCCTACAGGACAGCGCCTGTAATTCCGAGATTCGCCTCGCCAAGCCAATGGCCACCAAGAAGACTGTTTTCAAAGTTAAATCCTTAACCGATGTCTGATGTAAGCTCTCAAAGGGCTCGAGCTAGTGCCCCTAAGACCAAGTTGAGATCCCATGGTGGCACCAATATTCTACGAGAGGCCTAAGTCTAGACACCGCTTTAAGAAAGCGCAGTACATTGACGAGAGAACCCAGGGCCACTCCCTGGACTTTACCTCTATAGCAAGAAAGGGCTGCTAACTGGACCCTTAAGGAACTGGCTGCCAGACCCTTATCAACCCGTCTTGAAGGAAACTCAACCCCATAGGAACGGAGACCGTAGCCACGCAAACCTGACGTTGTGAACACCAGTCTTCAAAAATACGCCATATGCGCACGTATGCGAGGGATGTGGACTTCTTTCTTGCTCTTAGTAAGGTCACAATGACCGCTCCAGAATATCCTTTTCTCCTTAACCTCGCCCTTTTAATGGCCAAGCTGTAAGTGAGAACCGATCCACCTGAGACAATCAAAGCGAGCCCTGAAGCAACAGATTCTCCGACACCGGAGATCCTTGGAAATTGCCGTCGAGTAGCCGAACTAGGTCGGCATCCCACGGGCGTCTTGGCCAGTCCGGAGCCAGCAATAGCACTCTTCCTTGATGAGCCTCGATGTGCTGAATCACTCGCCCTATGAGTGCCCACGGGGGAAACACCTAGAGAAGACCTGACGGCCAATGTTGAATCAGGGCGTCAATCCCTTTGACATCCTTTCGACGTCTGCTGAAGAAGCGACTCGTTTTTGCTGACTGGAAGGTCGCCATGAGATCCATAATTGGCGGCCCCCATCTGCGGGCAATCTGAGCAAACACCTCCGGATGTAACCCCCATTCCCCGGCATCCACCCGGACCCTGCTGAGAAAGTCTGCCTTCACATTGTCCTTTCCTGCAATGTGCGCTGCCGAGATCACTTGTAGTCGAGGCTCCACCCAAGCGAACCAAGCTCCTGCTTCCTCCTTCATGGTGGCACTTCCTGTGCCCCCGTCGATTGAGGTAAGCCACTGCCGCTAAGTTGTCTGACAACACGTGCACTGCTCGATCTCTCACCGCGGTTTTGAATGCTTGACGTGCTAGTACCAGCGCTCACAGTTCCAGACCGATGATCGACCACTGGGTCTCCTGCTCATTTCTAGTTCTTTGTGAAGAGATCCCCGCAATGGGCTCCACAGCCTGCGAGACTCCCATCCGTCAACACCGGGATCCACTGCAGTTGCTCCGGTGTCATTCCTGCCGCAAGATTCCCTGGGCGAAGCCACCACTGAAGGGACTACCTGACCCACAAGGGACAGGGAAGATGCTTGTTCAGAGAAACGTTCTGGTGCGAATAACACCCGAGTAAGGACCTCTGTAAGGGCCGCATGTGAGCTCTGGCCCCTGGTACTACCTTCAGGGTCACCGCCATTGTTCTTAACACGCGAAGGCAACTCCAAGCCGACGGAGCCTGTGTCGATACAAACTCGCGTACTAGATGCCTAAGAGCCTGTCAGAAATACTGCTCCCAACAAGTGTCGAACCGTACTTCTAAGTACTATAGGCCCTGTGATGGAACTAGACGGCTTTTGGCCACATTGACCACCCAGCCGAGACTGAAGAAACTTCAGTACTCTGCTTGTAATCTGAACACTCTCAGCCCTGGATTTTGCCCGACCCAACCAATTGTTGAGTTACGGGTGAACTAAGATTCCTTCTTTTCACAGCGCCGGCACCACCCCCCCTCCCCCCCATGACCTAGGAGAAGGTGCGCTGAGCTGCTGCCAAACCGAAGGGAAATGCTTGAAACTGAAAATGCCCCCCATGGAAATGCGAACCTTAGAAACTTCTGATGAACTGATCTGATAGGGAAGTGCAAATACGCCTCTGTAAGATCAAGGGATGTTTAGACAGCGATTCACTCCCTTGAGATCCAGAATAGGACGGAGCGACCCGTACTCCTTTGGTACTACCAAATAAATAGAGTAATGACTGCCATCGAACAAGACCTGCGGCACTACCGCTCCTAGCTGTAAGAGATGATCCAATGCGAATGTTCTCTGCTGCCCTTTGCAAGAACGAACGAGTCTGGCACCGGACAAGCAAATTCGAGAGCATAACCATCTCGTATTACCTCCAATACCCATTGGTCGGACGATATCGGGACCCAGATCGGAAGAAATTCCCGACACCGACCCTATCGGTTGAGTTCCTATCCGGGTCCGCCTCGTTTTATTGTAGTCTTCTGAGGACCACGGTAGCAGGACTACTAAAACCTCTGCCCACTCCTCGAACTCCCTGACAACTTTGGCCACGTGTGGTAAATCATCCTCTTTGTATTCCTCAACTCTTTGACCAACTGGTGCAAATCCTCTGCACACCACAACCTCCCCATAAACCGAAGCCTACTGAGTCGCGATTCAGAGGTAGCATCTGCCGCCCAAATTTTTAACCAAAGATAACGGCGAGTGGCAACTAACGAAGCCCTACTATTCACCGGAGCCCTGATCAACGTCTCGCTAACCAAACCCCGCAACAAGAGACTTACGGCGCCCAAGCAATAACTACAATAACTTGCTTCAACAACACATCCAGCTTTCTATCCTGCACATCCTTCAGGGTCGCACTGCCCTCTACCAGAATAGCTGTCCTCCTTGTGACCGCTGCATCTACCCGCAGAGTCCGAAACATCTCTCTCTCTAAGTCGGCCAGGAGGTAAGGCCGGTTCCTAGACCTTATCCCCCTAAACCTAGCCTCTGGCAAATCACATTCATTCTGTATCCACAGGATCTCGAGTTCATCGGCGCAAGGCTGCACACTCCTCAGGCACGAGCGTTCCTACCGCTCGACAGGGCTCAACGGCTCATGGACCTAGCCGACCGTTTTCGCAGCCAGCCCCTGGTCTCCGCCAGGCGCTTCCTGAGACTACTCGGCCATATGGCTTCCACCGTCCATGTGACCCCCAATGCCCTCCTGAATATGCGGCCTGCTCAATGGTGTCTCCGCAAGCAGTGGCAACAAGCCACAGGCGGCCTAGCAGACCTAGTGCGCGTCTCCGAGCCGCTGATCTCGTCTCTCCGGTGGTGGCTTCATCGGCCGAACCTGGTACTCGGCATGCCTTTTCAGTCACCTCAGCCGGCCCAGGTGCTGACGACGGATGCATCCCTCCTGGGCTGGGGAGCACATTGCCAAGGGGCACGTACTCAGGGCCTCTGGACCACGTGGGAGTCTGCTCAGCAGATCAACTTCCTGGAGCTCAGAGCGATCCGCCTGGCTCTCAAGGCCTTCTCCCACCTGACCTCTCACCAGTCCGTCCTTGTCCAGACGGACAATCAAGTTGCCATGTTCTACGTGAACAAGCAGGGGGCACGGGCTCCTTCCTTCTCTGTCGGGAAGCACAGAAGCTCTGCTCTTGGGCCGTCAGTCACGGCGTTCTTCTCAAGGCAGTTTATCTCCCAGGCCAAGAAAATTGCCTGGCGGACAAACTCAGCAGGATCCTCCAGCCGCACGAGTGGCGCCTGGATCCCTTGGTAGTTCAGAAGCTCTTTCTAAAGTGGGGCCTCCCCACGATGGATCTCTTTGCCAGCCCTCTCAACCGGCAACTTCCTCGCTTCTGCTCTCGTCAGCCACATCCCCTTCGAGTTGCGGCATACGCTTTTCTACTCTCATGGTCGGAGAGCCTTCTGTACGCTTTCCCTCCCATCCCGCTTGTCTCTCGAACTCTTTTCAAGGTTCTCCGAGACAAAGCCTTCATGATCCTGGTGGCCCCTCGCTGGCCCCGACAGCCGTGGTTTCCACTCCTGCTGCAATTAGCGGTGGAGGATCCATTCCCTCTGGGGTTACAACCGGATCTCCTCACTCAGGATCAGGGGTCTCTGCTACACCCCAACCTCAGATCTCTCAATCTAATGGCCTGGCTGCTGAGAGGGTAGTCCTTGCTCCCCTTCTTCTGCCGGCAGAGGTGGAAGAGGTCGTCCTAGCTTCTCGGCGACCTTCTACCCGCAAATGCTACGCCCTTAAATGGCGTCGCTTTTCCGTTTGGTGTACCCAACAGTCTCAGGATTCCTTCTCCTGCCCGGTGTCGGTGATTCTGCAGTACTTGCTATACCTCTCTAATCTGGGACTTAAGTCCAACTCCGTCAAAGTTCACCTCAGTGCTCTTTCAGCACATCATATGCCGGTGGACGGCAGACCTCTTTCCAGCGACCCTCTTGTAGCGAGGTTTCTCCGAGGTCTCCTTCTGCTTAAGCCACCTCTGCGCCCGCCAGCGCCTGACTGGGATCTGAATGTGGTTTTACAGCGGATCACCTGTCCGCCTTTTGAACCTATGGCTACCTGTTCTCTCTGTTTTCTTTCTTGGAAAACATTGTTCTTGATAGCCCTCACTTCCGCTAGACGCGTAAGTGAATTGCAGGCCCTCGTGTCTGATCCCCCTTACACTCGGTTCTACAAAAATAGGGTAGTCCTACGGACTCACCCAAAATTTCTTCCAAAAGTGGTCTCCCCTTTTCACATCAATCAGGAGGTGGTACTTCCGACCTTCTTTCCCAGACCACACTCCAGCCGAGCTGAAACGGTCCTCCATACCCTGGACTGTAGAAGGGCATTGAACTTCTACCTTGACCGTACGCGGGAGCACCGTAAAGCTGCTCAGCTTTTTGTGTCTTTTGACCCCAATAAATTGGGGCTCCCGGTCTCCAAGCGTACTCTGTCCATCTGGGTTGCGGACTGTATCACTTGGGCTTATGGGGCAGCCGGACTCTCCTTGGAAGGTCGAGTCACGGCTCATTGCGTTCGGGCAAAGGCTACGTCAGTGGCTTACCTCCGCTCTGTTCCGCTGGCAGACATCTGCCGGGCCGCTACTTGGTCTTCGAGCCAGACTTTTGCGGTCCATTACTGTCTCGAGAGGGAGTCCCGCAGGGACAGTGCTTTCGGACAGGCAGTCCTCCGTAATCTCTTTGAGGTCTGAGCAACTCCTACCCTCCATCCCGGATGTGGGCTACCGGTGGGTAATAATTCAGCGAAGATTCCTTCCTTCTGTGCTGCTGAGCTAGAGGGAGCTCATTTTTGTGCTTAGGGTCTCCGGTAGCCTTAAGCTTGGGAGTCCCATATGTGAGGACTGACTTCCTGCTTGGTCCTGGAGAAAGCGTAGTTACTCACCTGTAACAGGTGTTCTCCAGGAGCAGCAGGAATCAGTCCTCACAACCCTCCCTCCTCCCCTTGGAGTTGCAATCATCTGCTTTAGTTTTTTTGCAAATTTTTATGCTGTCTTTTTTAGCTATGTCATCTGACTGGTGAGGGGAGCAAAGTGGACTTTGCGAAGTTTATAACAAAGCCCAAGTACTGCTTTAGTTTTTTTGCAAATTTTTATGCTGTCTTTTTTAGCTATGTCATCTGACTGGTGAGGGGAGCAAAGTGGACTTTGCGAAGTTTATAACAAAGCCCAAGTACTGCAGAAGAGTCACCGTGCGGCGTGTGGCGTTGGTGACCTCCGGAGCGGACGCTGCTCTGATGAGCCAGTCGTCGAGGTACAGAAAGACATAGAGGCCGTGAAGCCGGAGATGGGCCGCCACCACCGCGAGACATTTTGTGAAGACCCGCGGTGCGGAGGACAGGCCAAAGGGCAGTACTCTGTACTGGTAATGATTTCCTGCCACCACAAACCTTAGGTATTGGCGGTGGCTTGGGTGGATGAGGATGTGCGTGTAGGCATCCTTTAGATCCAAGGAGCATAGCCAATCTCCCTGCTGGAGGTAGGGCAGAAGGATTCCAAGGGTAAGCATCTTGAACTTTTCCCGCACGAGGAATCTGTTGAGGTTGCGCAGGTCCAGGATGGGTCTGAGGCCTCCTGTCCTTTTTGGTACTAGAAAATACCTGGAATAAAAGCCTTGACCTCTCAGGTGGTGGGGCACCGGTTCCACCGCCTGTTCCTGTAGAAGACCTGCTAACTCCCGAAGGAGTAATTCCCTGTGCAGAGGGAGTCGTGGAGGTTCTCCCGGAAAATAGGAGGGAGGGACCTGTTGGAAGTGGAGAAGATAGCCTTCTCTCACGACTTGAAGCACCCAGGCATCTGAGGTGATGCTGGACCACCTGTGGGCGAAGTGAACCAGCCGGCCTCCGGTGCTGGGAGGAACCAGCGGAGGGGGAGAGGCTATGCTTAAGGAGTCAAAAACCCCCACCCTGCTGAGCAGGGGCTGGTGGTGCAGGCTTGGGGGCTTGCTGCCTACGGGACCCGTTACCCCGTCCCTTGGCCTGCTGGCCCTGTTGGGGAGCTGCAGGGGCCTGATATTGGGGGTATTGTTTGTAGGCAGCCGCCTTTCTCGGGTAAAAGGACTTCTTTCCCGAGCCCTTCTTTTTCTGGGAAGGGGCGGAGGTCTTCCTAGAAAGCCTAGTCCTGGTGAGAGTCTCCGTCTCGATCTGTGCAGCCTTTTCAGCCATGGGCTTGCCAAAGAGGTTCTCGCCTCGGCAGGGGACATCGACCAACTTGTCCTGCACCCAGGGCTCAAGGTCAGACGACTGAAGCCAAGCCTGTCGGCGGGCACCGATGCCGGCTGCGGCCACTCGAGCCGATGCTTCAAAGCCATCATAGGCTGCTCGGGATATGAATTTTGAGCATTCCCGAATGCCAGAGGACAAGGCCAGGAACCTCCGCAAGGGTTCCTCGGACAAACCAGCGGAGAATCCGGCTAGCTCTTTAGCCAGGTCTCGGAGATACATGCCCATGTATAGCTGGTAGGTCTGGACACGACACGCAAGCATAGAGCCCTGGAAACACTTCTTACCAAGGCCATTCAGGTTACGGGCCTCCCTGCCAGGAGGCACCGAGGAGTGCATCTTCTGGCTCTTAAGACGATGCATGGCCGATTCCACTACCATGGAATGGTGTGGTAGCTGTGCTTTTTGGAAGCCAGGGCTCTTGCGGACTCGATAGATAGAATCGACCCGCTTGCTCAGGACCGGCGAGGAGGCCGGACTCTCCCACATGCGGAAGAGTAGTCGTTCCAGCATGGAGGAACCGGTACAGTAAAGTGTTCCCTGGCGGGAGAGTCATACTGGAGGGTGTCGAGCTCTTCGGCTCGAGGCTCCTCCTCGGGATCCGCAGGGAAGGCCAAAGCCTTGGCCATATCCCTGACGAAGTCCGAGAACCGGGCATCCTCCGGGGGGGACTGCTTCCGAGGTTCGGACTCAGGTGAGTCCGAGGGGACACACCGAGTCCGAAAAGAATCAGGCGACTCTTCCTCTTCAGACTCCCAGACCGACTCCGACGAGGACTCGGTGGGGTCGGCCCGGGCAGGGCGCGGCGCCTGCCGCCCCGACGCCGAGGGAGTCGGCGTCGGCGACCTCGGTCCCGAACGGGAGGCCGAGGGTGACCTCGACCGAGGATCGACTCGAGTTCGCATGGACTCGAGGATCGGCTCGGTCTCCGGGGTCGACTTAGACGTCGACGTCCCGGCGGTCGGGGCAGCGGCGCCAGCGAGGCCGGCGAGCAGTGCCCGCTGCTGGTCCATGAAGGCAGACAGTCTGCTCTCCAAGGCCGTCAACCTGAGTCCGAGCTCAGGTGACCCAGCAGTCCCCGACTCGGGCCCCGACAGCGTCGGGCCCGACGTCGGCGGTCTCGGAGGCGAGTCCAGGAGGACCACAGGACTTACCCGAGCAGGCAGCTCCGACTCCAGGCGAGGTCGCTTCGAGAGGTGCTCCTTCTCCAAGGACCCGGGACGGCTATCGGGGCTATGCGACCTGGCCCTCGCGGAGCCAGGAGCGTCCACCGACGCCGCCCTCGCGGGTTTCACCTTCCGACGATGGTCCCCGGAGGGAGAACCCCTATCGGAGGAACTCCGGCGACGGTCCGAGCTGGAACCTCTGGACGCGGAGGCCTCCGACGAGGTCCGGGTACGGCTGGGGTCAGCGAAGATCCTATCCCGCTGATGCCGCCCACTTCTTCAACGCTTTGGAGGACATTTTGCCGCAGGGCCCACAGATCATTTCTTCATGATCCGGGCCCAGGCAGCGGAGGCAATTGTCGTGTGTGTCAGTTAGTGACATATTTCGGTCACACTGACCACACCGCTTGAAACCACTGGCAGCCATCGGGGGAAAAAGGGCCCCGGCGAGGTCAAAGGACCGGGCTGCCAGGGAAAAACCGAAAACGAAACTGACTAAGTCAGAAAAACCGAAAAAGAAGAAGAGGACTCGTGACCGGCGTCGCGAGTCCGGGCGGGAAAAAGACCGGCGTCGAACCGAAGGAAAAAAGAGTAAATTATGAGTAAATATCAACTTTTTCGCGGGGACACGACGGGTACGTCTGTAGGGCTCCGCGGAAAAAAGAAGACTGGCTAAGATGGCACCCTTGGGCGGGAAGGCGACCGCGCATGCGTGCTGCAATTCCCAAAGGCTTTCTTTGAAAGCTGGGGAAAATTGCTCCGCGAGGGCTCCGTCGGCGCCGACGTCACCCATATGTGAGGACTGACTTCCTGCTTGGTCCTGGAGAACTCATCTCTTCAGGGCTGCTTTTGGATCCCGATCTGCTTAGTCTCCTATGCGTTTCCTTACTATTCCCCTAGGTATATCCTTGTCTTCGCATGTTGTATCGTCTGTCTTGACCAGACTGTAAGCTTTGATGAGCACGGACCGTCTTTTACATGTGTCTATGTAGCGCTGCATACGCATTATGGCACCATAGAAATGATAAGTAGTAGTAGTAGCAGCATTATTAAAGATTAGATTTTGTAAAACTGCTCTTAAAATTACTGGTGCTGTATAAATGTTTCATCAGCGTCAGCGTTGGTATCTGAGAAGGAAGAATAAAGTACCACCCATTTCTATTCCTAATGGTGGGAATGGTAGTAAAGAAGTAAGAGCTTAAAATAAGAAAACCTCTTCTCTGGAATGAAGGACAAATAAAAGAAAAAAAAAAGGATCATAACTGTTTTTATAGGGGGCCATGAGTAATGTCAATTTTGCTTCTTTAATCTGAATAAACTGAACAGGGCATGTCAACAGGTCACAACACTTCTACATTTAATGACACATGGCTTCCAAAGAAGAGGGAGATTTACCCAAGATTTCCCAGTCACAGATTACTTACAGAATTGAGGTTCTGTCACAGGATTGGAATGGAGATCAAAAATGTAATGAAATGTGTACTGTTGAGTCAATGTTAACTCATAGCGACCTAGCAGCCCCTGGGATTTCATGGCAAGGTGTGAATGGAAGATTGTTAAGCTTTCCTTCTGAGGCAGTGGTGGGTAAAATAACTTGCCCAACACTAAAAGGCATGCCAATGGAAACTGAACCCTGGCATCTTGGTCACCAGGCCATTCCTCCACGCCTGTTGAGCAGACCAGTGTATGTTTATTTCCCCTGTTAAAATTTACCACTGACGACTTCCGGTGACGTCGCGGAGCGAATGGCTGCAGCTTAGCCTAGCTTCGTACTAATACCATGGAATCAGCGACTGTAAGCTAGAGCCCGGCAAACAAAGAAGACCGGGAACAAAACCCCGTAGAGGATATGTCGGTCTGGAAAAATTGGCAGCGTATGTGAGCAGGGAGGTGAGCGTGCGGAAGAGTTCGGATGAGGCCAAGGAGAGCAGGGGCATGGAGAGTGCTGAGGAGGAGAATGAAGGGAGATGGCAGCAGTTTGAAGGTGCGGAATTAAAAGTGTGGCTGCAGGATTTTAAACGGGAAATAAAGGAGGATTTCTCAGCAATGCGGAATGACATAAAAATAGTAATTACACTTACCTGGTAATTGTAGTTCCTTGAGTGACGACAGCTTAGTCCTTCACCTCTGGGTAGTGCACCTCCTCCTGCAGCTTGGAGACTGGACCAATCAAAACTTGTCCTTACTGGAAGTAGCTTGCTGGAACTCCTCCTCAGCCCCAGTGATCTATTGACAATGCAGACTCAACAGAGCAACAAATAAGTAGCTAATAACTTAACCTTAACCTAACCTGTCAACTACATATTACCTCCTCCAAAACTGGAGAAAGGCGAAGTGTCCTTCAAGAAAGGCTCCTCCCTCCTACCGAGCCACAGCAGGCCAGCGAGAGAAGAAACCTCCCCAACCAAAAAAACGTGCGAGAACCGACTGACACCATGACTCCACTCACCTGTAATATCGCCCTTCAGGACCGAACGCGTGCCGCGCTAAGCAATACCCCCACGGGCGGGAATGAGGACTAAGCTGTCGTCACTCAAGGAACTACAATTACCAGGTAAGTGTAATTACTATTTCCTTGTCGTTCCTCCAGCTTAGTCCTCCACCTCTGGGATGTAGCAGAGCAGTATTAATGGAAGGGACCTTGCCAGCCGGCACGCAAAACCGCTGACCCAAAACAAGCATCCCTCACCGCCAGCACATCCAGCCGATAATGCTTACTAAAGGTATGCAACGACGACCACGTTGCCACTTTGCAAATTTCCACCGGTGGAACCAGACTGTGCTCTGCCCAGGATGCCGCCTGCGCTCTAGTAGAATGCGTCCTTAGTCCTACCGGCGCTGGGCGCCCCTGCAACATGTAAGCCGAGACAATTGCCTCTTTAATCCATCTGGAAATCGACGCCCTCGACGCCGGTTCACCTCTTCTGGAACCCCCAAATAGTACAAACAAGCGTTCCAACTTGCGGAAAGGCTCGGTCACAGACAGATAGTGACGCAAAACTCTCTTAACGTCTAAGCAACTAAGTCCCCAGTCCGAAGATTGTTCCTCTGTCCCCCGCAAGACCGGCAGCGAGACCGGCTGACTCAAATGAAACGGGGAAACTACCTTGGGCAAAAATGATGGCACCGGCTTAAGGACCACTTTCTGAGAAGAAAAGCATAGAAAGGTCTCCCTGCACGACAGCGCCTGGAGTTCCGAAATACGCCTAGCCGAACAGATAGCCACCAGAAACACCGCCTTGAGGGTGATATCCTTCAACGAAGCTTGAGACAAAGGTTCAAACGGAGCCCTAACCAGCGCCCGTAACACTTAAGTTGAGATCCCACGGCGGAATGGAAACCCGTCACGCAGGACGGAGCTGGGAAACGGCCTTAAGAAACCGAACGACATCTAGGCGCGTCCCTAACGTTACTCCTTGCACCTTACCTCTGTAACAGGCTAGCGCCGCCAGCTGAACCCTCAACGAACTCACGGCCAACCCCTTATCGAAACCATCCTGCAAGAAGTCCAACACCACTGGCACAGACGCTGTGGCCGCGCGAATCTGGTGCCGAGAGCACCAATCCTTGAAAATCCGCCAGACGCGCACATAAGCGAGAGAGGTTGAGCATTTGCGAGCTTGAAGCAAGGTCGCGACCACCGACCTGGAATATCCCTTCTTCCTCAGCCGCGCCCTTTCAATGGCCAAGCCGCAAGTGAGAATCTCTCCACCCGGGGCATCAGAAACGGACCCTGAATGAGCAGATCCTGAGCCAGCGGAAGCCGCCACGGAGCGCCATCTAACAGCCTGACGAGATTGGCATACCAAGGGCGCCTGGGCCAATCTGGCACTATCAACAGCACTCTCCCCCTGTGCGCCTCGATGTGCTGAATCACCCGTCCGATGAGCGCCCACGGCGGAAACACATAGAGAAGACCTACCAATGGCCAGGGGCGCAGAAGAGCGTCGATCCCCTCCGACATTGGCTCTCTTCGTCTGCTGAAGAACCGATTCATCTTTGCCGATTGAAAAGTGGCCATCAGATCCATGACTGGAGTTTCCCATCGAAGAACCAGCTGCTGGAACACTGAGGGATGGAGTTCCCATTCCCCCGCGTCCACTTGAACTCTGCTGAGGAAATCCGCTGTCACATTGTCTTTTCCGGCGATGTGCGCCGCCAATATTGCCTGCAACCGCGGCTCTAGCCAAGAGAAGAGCAGTTGGGCTTCCTCCTCTAAGGCTGCGCTCCCTGTGCCGCCCTGTCGATTTATGTAAGCCACAGTTGCCGCGTTGTCGGAGAGGACACGCACCGCGCGATAAGTTACCTGAACTTCGAAACTTTGAAGAGCCAGAAACACTGCCCTCAGCTCCAAACGGTTGATCGACCAACCTCTCTCCAGCAGGGACCAAACACCCTGAGCAAAGTTCGTTCCGCAATGCGCCCCCCAGCCCGCTAGGCTCGCATCCGTCAGGAGTGGGATCCACGAGGGCTGCTCCAACGGCATCCCCGCTTGCAAGCACTCTGTCCGCAACCACCACTGCAGATCCCTCCTGACATGCCGTGGACAAGGGAGACGCTTGCTCAGAGCATTGGACTGATTGGACCAGCGGCGAAGCAGAGCCCGTTGGAGTGACCTCATATGAAACCTTGCCCAAGGAACTACCTCCAACGTCGCCGCCATCGTTCCCAGCACTTGGAGATATTTCCACGCCAAGGGGGCTGCGACATTCCGGAAAGCTCGCACCAGCTTGCGAAGGGCCAGGGCTCTCTGCTCCGTCAGACCGGCCTCTCGACCTCTAAGGCGTATCCGTCGCGAATGATCTGCAAGACCCACTGATCGGACGTTATGTGGGTCCAGGCAGAGAGAAACCCCGGAGTCGCCCCCCCTACCGGTTGAATCTCTGCCCGGACCCACCGCCCTTCACTGCGACTTCCGAGCCGTTGCAGGAGCCGCCCCTGCAAATCCTCTACTTGCACCTCGGAACCCTCGAAACCCCTGGTTCCTAGACGCAAAATCTCCCCCTTTGGGAACCTGCAAAACGGGGTGATCGAAATCTCTGAAAATCCCTAAATTGCCCCCGAAAGGACACTGAAGGCTTCCTGCGCTTGGGTTTATCTTCCGGCAATCTGCCACCTTTAGAGTCTCCCAAATCCTTCACCAACTTATCCAAATCCTACCCGAACAAAAGCTTTCCCTTAAATGGAAGCTTGCCGAGACGAGACTTGGAAGATCCATCCACCGCCCAATTCTTTAGCCAAAGGGACCTCCGTGCCACTACTAAGGAAGCCATACTATTGGATAAGGACCTGATAAGGTCATAGTGCACATCAGCCAAATACGCTGTCCCAGATTCTAAATGCTGGAACTCACGCACCTCCTCGACTTCCAGGGATTCAGACTGTCTGAGGTGTTGGACCCAGCGAAGACAGGCTCTGGTCACCCAGGCCCCACAGATGGAGGCCTGCAAGGCCACCGCATCCGCCTCGAAGGACTGTTTCACGAGACCATCCATCTTCCTATCGGACACGTCCTTCAAAGCCGCACTGCCTTCCACCGGTATTGTCTTTTTGGTGACCGCCGAGACTGCCGCATCAACCTTCGGAGACCGGAATTTTTCCTTGTCCTTGTCTGCCAGGGGATAGAGCTTATGCATAATCCTCGTTCCCTTAAGTCCAGAGTCGGGGCAATCTCACTCGCTCTATATCATCTGATAACCTTCTGAATAGGAAAAACCACCTGCGTCTGCCGAACCGAATAATGGGATCCGCGCCATCCTCTTCAAGAACCGGCTGTTCCACCGACAGCCACAGAGTCTGAAGAGCCTCAGTAATCAGTAATCAGGGCCGGTAACTCTTCCTTCCGAAACACTCGAATGATCCTGGCCTGATCTTCAGGCTCGAGAATCTCACCTTCCTCTAACTCATCCATTTCAGCGTCGAGATCACAGTCATCCTCCTCTCCCTCTTGCCAATCCGCCTCCGAGAGCAAAGGATCAACCTGCCTTGGCCTCTTGGCCGCCTTCGACGCTCCGCGCTCGCGCTCCATAATCCCGGTGCACGTGGCAGAGGAAGTGGAAGGCTGGGACCCGGGTCCCAGCCCCTGCCGTCTGCGACAAAATGCCTGATGCATCAACAAAACAAAGTCTGGGGGAAAATCCCGCCAGGTCTCCCCAAGATCCGTCGCAGGGCCAGAACCCGCAGTCGGAGCAGAAGCTGAACAGCCTGCTACCGCCGTGTCCCCTTCTGCCCCCGAGGGACCTCCTTGGGCAGTGGGTACCAGGGAGCCTAACAGCTGCTGTTCCATATCCCCCGAAACAGAAGCACAGCCCTGGCAAACTCCTGCTTCAGAACTAAGGCCCTTTCGAGAGCCACAGATAATACATTGGGAGCTGGAAGACATGGCCCCCCCCCAAAAGGCCCTAAAACTCCTGAGCTCTGTGTCCGAGAGGCTACAGACCAGAACCAATGGCCTGCAACAGAGAACCCCGTGCAGCCCTAAAACTGTAACCCTGAGGAAACTGCACCCTTTAAGTAAGGAAGCTCTCTTCAGTTCCTGTTCTGTGTATCATCTGTATTCCTTTCTTTTTGCTTTTTTTTTTTTTTTTGTTAGGTTTGCTTAGGTATGCACTGCTACCGATAGGCTAGGGCCGCCCCCAAGGGACCAGCAGCCCCTGAAACCCTCTCGGCCGCTGAAGAATCCGGCGAAGAAACAAAAGAAAACAAAAGGAAACAAAGGAAAAATAAACAAAATTAAGGAAACTAAAGAAATAAGTACCTGAACTGAAAAATCCAGATCGCTGCCCGCTACGCCGTTCCGGAGCCTGATGCAGAGGCCGCGTGCTCTAGCGATGCCCACAGCACCACGATTACAAAATGGCCGCGGTCTTCACCAAGCCTTTTTTGGCGCGCAAACTGAAGCGCCCGAAAGGCCTGCAGCGAGCCAAATCTCTGTTGCCAAACAGACCCCTAGGTGCCGCTCACCTCAATGAGCCCCAGCCCCGCGGAGCAGAATAGGACAGCCCCCGATTTAAAGACAGTGAAACCGTTCCGGCAGAGCCGTCTGAGCGAATACGGAACCCTGCTGCCGCTCCTCCGAACAGGGCTGCTAAGCTCACCCGACAATCAGGACCGCGACATGCTGTCCAAGGAGCTCTACCCCGAACATCCTGGGGCAGAGATCCTTTAATAAGCAAGGAAGCTGAACCGGGCTGCGGCTGGGCAGGAGAAAAAGACCTCCAGGACTCACCCTGCTCCAGAACTAAACTAATAAACCCCGCTTCCTTTCTTTTTTTTTTTTTTTTTCTTTTAAGGGGACAGCCCCTGTAAATATTAGAGACCCCAAACCAAAGCCAATTAGAGAAATATCTAACTATGCCGCTCCTTATCTGTTACTCCAGTGAGCCCAGCACCTAGGCTCACTACGTCCTCCTGCTGCATGAAGACTGGACATACTGGGGCTGAGGAGGAGTTCCAGCAAGCTATTTCCAGTAAGGACAAGTTTTGATTGGTCCAGTCTCCAAGCTGCAGGAGGAGGTGCACTACCCAGAGGTGGAGGACTAAGCTGGAGGAACGAAAAGGAAGAGACTTTAAACTCGATCCAACAAGATGTGTGCAGCCTGGGACAGCAGATTGAAGAGGTGGAAGAGCACGTGGAGACACAGGTCGGAGAGCTGCAGGAAATGGCGGCGGAACAGGGTAAACTAAAGGTGGTGCAGGAGTAACTGCAAGAGAAAATAGAAGAGATGGAGGACAGAGCACGACGGAATAACTTAAGAATCAGAGGGATACCAGAAGTGGATAGATATAAAGACTGTGCACAAGTGGTACAAGATTTGTGTCTGCATATTTTGAGACTGGAGGGGGGAGGAGGAGAACAAATAGACGGGATCGGAGTGGAACGAGCACATCGGAGCCTGGGCCCTCGGCGTGAGAAGCAGATGAGAGACATAGTGTGCATGAGTAGTTTTCCAATAAAAGAAAAAGTTCTAGCGGTGGCAAGAAAATATGGTCGGATCGCGTGGAAGAACTGTGAAGTTGAGTTATATAATGACTTATCCAGAGGAACGTTGGAGAGAAGGAGAGGAATGAGACAAGTGACAACATTGAGGGGGAAAAGTATGCACTACAGATGATGTTCCCATTCGGATTGTTGATCACTGTGAATGGGGCATCTAGGAAGGTGAAAAACGGCAGATGCAGTGTGGGTGGTGCTGCAGGAATTGGGATGTGAACATCTACCAAAGACAAAGGAGAGGGAAGGGGAGCTGGCCTGTAAAGAGTCCAGAAGTAAGGTGCAGTCCCTCTCCCAGTGGCAGAGAGTGACTGAAAAGGGGAAGAGATTAAAGAGGCTCTCGCAAGAACAAAAGAAAATGCTGCTGGAGGAAGACACTTGAGTACCTCAGGCACTGGATGGAAAGGTGGAAGGAGAGGTACAAGCTAGGACCGTATGGTTGAATGGACACTGGACTTATAGAGCTGACTGGGGAAGACCGAATTGGGGGAGGGGGGTATGTGGACTGGAGGGAGGAGGGAAAGGGGGATGGGAGGAGGGAAAGGGGGATTGGAAGGGGGGTAAAATGTGGGCTGGAGGGAGGAGGGAAGGGGGTAAAATGTGGGCTGGAGGGAGGAGGGAAAGGGGGATGGGGGTTGGAAGGGGGGTAAAATTTGGGAAGGGGTTATAATGAAGGAAGTGGTGGTAAAAGGGGGGGAAGCTTGCAGGTGGGGGATAGTCTTAATAGACACAAAAGGGGGGTGGTAGAGGGTGAAGGGGGATGGTGCAATGGGGGTGTTATGAATTAGAGAGACTGGCACGGGATGGGGTATGGGATAGGATATGACTCACACGGAAGGAGTAGAGGGGGATGGTAGGGGAGGGGGATTGGGGGCAGGTGGAGGGGTGGGAAGCGCAGGAACAACTCGAGGGGGGAGGAAGAAGGAGATTATAAAGGTAAGGTAAGGGAAGAGTATGGATTAGGGGAAAAGGACAGATATGCATATATGTACAAGTGGGTCACCTCCTGCGAGATATGATGGGGAGAGGAGGGATAGACGGGGAGCTGTCATTAGTTGAGGCTCTTTGGTATGGTGAAAGGAGTACGAGGGGGATGATTTTGTGGTTATATAAAGGGATGAGAGGGGAGGAGCGAAATAAATTTAAATATATGAGAGAGTGGGAGGAGGACTTGGGGGAGACAATGACACCCAAAGATTGGAAAACGGTGTGGGCCCAGGTGAAAAAAGCTCTATTGTCCAGTAGTATTAGAGAAAATTGTTATAAGATTATGTTTAGATGGTACTATACACCAGAGAGGTTACATAGGATATTTCCTGGGGTAACGGCATACTGCTGGAGGGAGTGTACGGAGGTGGGTACATTTTGGCACATTTGGTGGGGGTGTGCAAAGGCACAAGAATTTTGGGGTAGGATACAAAAGTGGATTGAACGACAGCTGGGGGAGGAGGTGGAATTGCAACCGGGTATATATTTACTGTCGTGGTGGGGAGAAGGAAGACAGAAGGGGGGGGGCGGATGATAATGGCCTGCTTTAGCGTGGCGCGCTGTGAGCTGGCAGCTGCTTGGAAGCAGAAAGAAGCTCCGTCCATGGAGAACTTTGAAAGAAGATTGAGGTATATAGTACTTATGGAAAAGTTAACAGCTACACGGCAGCAGAGAATAGATAAATTTGAAGTGAATGGGGGAGAGTTGTGGTGGAGGATAAAGATGGGGGGAATAGGGGATGGGTAGTAGAGTGGGGAGGGGGGATATAACAAGAAAATGTTGTGGGGTTATTAGTGTAGGAGGTTTATTATTACTGTATGATGTTTATGATTACTGTTGGAGGCTGTTTGATTCAATAAAGGTGAAATTAGACTTACCTGCTAATTGTTGTTCCTGGAGTGTAGACAGTCTAGTCCCGGACCTCTGGGTTCCCTATCTCATTCAGCAGTTTGGAGACTGAGAAAACTCCTCCCTTTTATGATGTCACCGATATATCTCCCCTGAATCCGCCTCCCAAGTTCAGTAACCTATTGACAAAGCAGACTCAGAGATACAATTAAGCCTTTAACATCATGAATAAACACTGAACTGCACGCACTAAGGCTAACGTGACTTTAACTTAAGCAGGCCACTCCCTCTCTCACCCTCGAGGGAACAACCCATATGCAGACCTAAAGAAGCAGAAAAAAACCCCGATTATCCCCGCTTTCCCTGACTTCTTTTAACTTTGTTTTTTTTTTTTGCTTGGAGCAAACGGATACTCAATTGCGCTCTGCAGCCATGCCAGACCGTGGCAAGCAACGACATGCTCTTACCTGTAAATGTGCTCCAGCGCAAAGGCAACTAGCTCGCGAAAAATACACTGGGTGGGACACGGGACTAGACTGTCTACACTCCAGGAACAACAATTAGCAGGTAAGTCTAATTTCACCTTCCTGATCGTGATAGCCAGTCTAGTCCCAGACCTCTGGGTCAGTACCAGAGCAGTGAAAAGCACTTCAAGCATGGGAGGGACCCGGAAGACCAGCCTGCAGAACTGCAGACCCAAAACCGGTCTCTTCCGCCCTCTGCACCTCCAGGCGATAATGTTTAACAAAGGAATGCAAGGAAGACCAAGTAGCAGCCTTGCAAATCTCCGCTGGAGGAACCAAACGGACCTCTGCCCAAGAAGAAGCCTGCGCCCTAGTGGAATGTGCCCGAAGACCGTCGGGCACAGCTCTCCCTTTCAGCAGGTAAGCCGACGCAATGGCCTCCTTTATCCATCGAGCAATAGACCCCTTGGATGCCGATTCACCCTTTCTCGGCCCCGCGAAAAGCATGAAGAGTCTGTCCAACTTGCGAAAACATGCCGTCCACCGCAAATATTTTTTCAGCGCCCTGCGGACATCCAACAGATGTAACTTTCTCGGCCCCGACGCCTGAGAGTCCTGAGAAAAGACCGGTAATGAAATCTCCTGATTCATGTGAAACGGCGAAACCACCTTAGGAAGAAATCCCGGTACCGTCCGTAATACCACTTTCGACGCAAAAAACGAAAGATAGGGCTCTCTACAAGAGAGGGCCTGCAATTCTGAGACTCTTCTCGACGAACAAATGGCCACCAAAAACACCACCTTGAGCATAAGATCCTTAAGCGACGCCCGAGACAACAGCTCGAAGGGCGCACGCTCCAATGCATCAAGAACAAACGGCAAATGCCACTTAGGAACGATCGGGCTAGCAGGAGGTCGCGCTAAGGATACCGCCCGGAGAAAACGCTTAATGTCACACTGACCCCCCAGCGCTTGACCCTTTACCTTGCCTCTGTAACAGGACAATGCCGCCACCTGCACGCGGAGTGACGCTGCCGCAAGCCCTTTATCAAAGCCGGCCTGCAGAAAATCCAAAATCTGAGAAATGGAGGACCTGAGCGCCTCACACCAGTTTTCCGCGCACCAGGCTTCAAAAACCCTCCAAACACGCACATAAGCTAGCGAGGTAGATCGCTTCCTGGCCCTCAAGAGCATAGCTACGACTGCCTCCGAATAGCCCCTGGACTTCAACCGTGCCCTTTCAAGAGCCATGCCGTAAGAGAGAACCGATCCACATGAGGCATGAAGAGAGGCCCTTGCGACAGCAGATCTGGGCGAGCGGGAAGCCGCCAGGGCCTGGCCACCACCAGGCGCATCAGATCCCTGTACCAGGGCCTGCGAGGCCAGTCTGGGGCTATCAGAATCACCTGACCTCCGAAGCTTTCGACTCGCTGCAGAACTCTTCCGATCAGGACCCACGGGGGAAATACATACAGTAGATGCCCCACCGGCCACTCCTGAACGAGAGCGTCTAAACCTTCCGACATCCTTTCTCTTCTCCTGCTGAAAAAACGGCTGGCCTTTGCCGAAGCGAAGGTCGCCATGAGATCCATGACCGGCATGCCCCACCATCTCGAAGACCTCGGGATGGAGAACCCATTCCCCCGGGTCCACCCGAACTCGACTGAGGAAATCGGCCTGCACATTGTCCACTCCCGCTATATGTGCCACCGAGAGATCCAGAAGGTTCGCCTCCGCCCAAGCGCACAGGGCTTCAGCCTCTATCTCCAGCGCAGCGCTGCAGGTTCCGCCTTGCTTGTTGACATACGCCACCGCCGCGGCGTTGTCGGAGAACACTCGAACCGCCCCGCCTGCGACTAATGGCTGACAACGCTGCAGAGCTAGAAACACTGCTCTCAATTCCAGTCTGTTGATCGACCACGTCCTCTCCTGGTCGTCCCAGCTCCCCTGAGCATAGATGCACTGACAATGCGCTCCCCAGCCCAGAAGACTGGCGTCCGTCATTAGAGGCACCCAATGCGGCGCGTCCAACGTCTTTCCCCTCTCCAATGACCCCGGACGCAACCACCACCGCAGGGACTGCCGAACCTCCGCCAGACAGCGCAACTTTCGAGACAACGGGTCCCGCTGATGCGACCAGCGCCGAAGTAATGTCCTCTGCAATGGCCGCATGTGGGCCCTGGCCCACGGGACTGTTTCTATGGAGGCTGCCATTGTGCCCAACACCTGAAGGTAATGCCACGCCGAGGGTGCTTTGCGCCGAAGGAACTGGACTATTAACCCCCGAAGGGTCCGCACTCTTCCATCAGCGACAAGGCGTCCCCCAAGGGTCCTCCCTCTCATCTCTATTATTTAATATTTACATGCAACCTATTTTCAACATTATCGAATCATTCAAGGTCGACTGTCTAATTTATGCTGATGACATCCTCCTATTTATGCCATTCTCCACAGAAAAAATGGACCTTTCGCCACTGATTGAATGCTTCAATACAGTCTCCGAATGGCTCCTATCACAAAACCTCAGGATCCAACACAAAAAGTCTGAGGTGCTATTTATCACCAGAGACCAGAAATTCTGCCCCCCACCTCATATAAAAGTTAAAGAAGCTGAGCTCCAAACCAAATCAGCAATTCGGTACTTAGGGGTCACCCTCGACCAACGACTAGATATGAAAACCCATATATCCAACATAGTCAGAGCCGTATACTTCAAAATCCGGTCACTCAGACACCTGCAATCCCTTCTAAGCACTGAAGACTTCCGGACAATATACCAAGCACTTATCTTGCCACACTTTGACTTTGCCAACGCTATTCTCCAAGGTCTCCCTCAATCATCTCTAAATCCGTTGCAACTTGCCATGAATGCCGCAGCCAGAATCTTAGTAGGAGCAGCAAGATGCGACCATATAACGCCTATCCTAATACAACTTCATTGGCTCCCCGTTCAAGGAAGGCTTACTTTCAAATCTTTGTTACTCACCTTCAAATCTATCCATGGCATCACCTCCCCCTCATTAACCAACATCATCCAGCCAGCTCCTCCCAACAGAACAAGGAGAACCCCATCTACAAATGTGCTAGTAATTCCAAAGGCTTCAACAAAGTACACAACCGCAACATCTAACAGGGCATTCAGTATCTATGCCCCAAAATGTTGGAACGCATTACCACCAGGCATCCGTGCGATTACTGACCTATCACAATACAGAAAGGCTCTCAAATCCCATTTATTTACTCAATACTACCAGATTAACCCTACCCCTACATAATTGCCTCTCCCTCACCCCCTCAAGTTAATATATCAACTCTATTGTACACATGTTCACACTGAATTCCCAATACTCGATCTCATTGTACATATGTAAGTAGTTTAGTTTGCATTCCCCGTTTATCCAAGTTATTACTCCTGTTCTATGTAAAGCATAAGCATGTTATCCAAGTTATTACTCCTGTTCTATGTAAAGCATAAGCATGTTATCCAAGTTGTTTTCTCCTGTTCTATGTGAAGCCAAACAGTTTGTTATGGTCATTTTGTTGTATGTAAACCGCGCTGACAATAGTGCGGTATATAAGAAATTGTAATAAATAAAATAAAATAAATAAATAAATAAAAACCCTGCCGACCCCCGTGTTGAAACGAGCCCCCAGATATTCCAGACTCTGCGAGGGAACCAGCTGGCTCTTTGCCTGATTGACTACCCAACCTAGCTCCTCGAGAAACGACACCACACGTGCTGTAGCTGTCTCGCTCTCGGATCGTGACTTTGCTCGGATTAGCCAATCGTCCAAGTAAGGATGTACCAGAATGCCCTCCTTCCGGAGAGCTGCCGCCACCACCACCATCACCTTTGTGAAAGTGCGTGGCGCCGTCGCTAAGCCGAACGGTAGCGCTCGGAACTGAAAATGCCCAAAGGGAACTGCGAATCTGAGAAATCTGCAATGCTCCGGTCTGATGGGGATATGGAGGTAGGCCTCGGACAGATCTAGAAAAGTAAGAAACTCCCCTCTTCTCACCACCACTATGACCGACCGCAGCGTCTCCATGTGGAAGTGCGACACCCGAAGGCAACGGTTTACTCTCTTGAGATCCAGAATAGGTCGGACTCCTCCATCTCTTTTGGGCACCACAAAATAAAAAGAGTATCGACCAGACTCGCGTTGGCCTGGCAGAACGGGCACTATCGCCCTGAGATCTAGTAGCCTTTGGACAGTCTCCCGCAATGCCTCGCACTTGGCGACGGACTTGCCGGGGGACTGCACGAAGGCCTCACGCACCGGTCTCAAAACCTCCAGTGCGTAGCCCTCCCTGATAACCTCCAAAACCCACTGATCTGATGTTACTCGGACCCAGGCAGCATAAAACTCCTGCAACCTCCCTCCTATCGGCAGCAAGGGTGCCCGGGTCCCCCTTATCTCATTGTTGCTTTTTGTTAGCGAAGGCCGAGGAAGAGGAAGGGCCGAAACCCCGTCCCGCTCCTCGAAACCCCCGGAAACCTTGACTTCTGTTGGGGAAATGATCCCTCTGGTTCGCACCAAACCTCTGGAACCGCGAGCGCCGAAAATCGCGCTGTTGCCCCTTAGTAGGCGTAAACGACCGGCTCGCCTTGGGTTTGTCCTCGGGTAGCTTACCCCCTTTAGTTTCCCCTAAGTCCTTGACCAGCTTCTCCAAATCTTCCCCAAACAACAATTGGCCTTTAAAGGGCAGCTTACTCAGTCGCGCTTTGGAAGAACTATCTGCCGCCCAGTTGCGCAGCCACAAGTAACGCCGTGCTGCCACTGCAGACGCCATGCTTTTGGACAGACCCCGCATCAGATCATAATGAATGTCAGCTAAATACGCCGCGCCAGATTCCAACTTAGCCCCTTCGCTAGCATCCGAACCATCCTGATTCGCTTGCACCCGCTGAGACCAGCGCAGGCAGGCTCTAGCAACCCAAGCTCCGCAAATAGCCGCCTGGAGTGACAGGGCATTCACATCAAACACCTGACGTAACAAAACATCCAACTTTCTGTCCTGAGTGTCCTTAAGAGCCGCACTACCTTCTACTGGTATGGTGGTTTTCTTGGTGACCGCCGACACGGCCGCATCCACCTTGGGTGACTTAAACACCTCCTTGTCCTGATCCAACAGAGGATACAGCCGACCCATCACCCTGGCCCCCCTAAGGGGAGCCTCGGGCACGTTCCACTCTTCCTGAATCATCTTCCAAAACACCCTATATGTACCGGGAAAGCCCTTTGATTCTTTCGGAAGACCTGCAACAAGGGATCCTCTAGAGACTCCTCTTCCGCCGTCCCGGGCGCCGGCATATTGAGGGCCTTTAAAGACTCCACTATCAGAGCTGGAAGCTCATCCTTCCGGAAGACCCGCACCACTCTAGCCTGATCTTCCTTCTCGGAAAGCTCCCCTTCCTCCAGCTCCTCTTCCACCTCTAAACCGTGGTCTTCGTCGTCGGACACAGGTCCGTCCGAGGCTACCGAAGCCTCCCCAGATACACCCTCTAGACGAGACCTCTTAGCCCCCCGGAGAAGATCCTCGGCCTGTGCAGTCGGAGCGGGTCTCTTAAGTCCGCCGGAGACCTCCGCCCCTGCCCACTGATGAGCAGCACCAAACACCGTACGCTGAAGCAGCGTGACAAAATCCTGTGAAAAAATAGCCGCCAACTCTTTCGGAAAAGGAACCGGAGGGACAGGCACGTCTGGCGCCGAAGAGGGCCCAGCCACTGGTTCCACCTGAGGCCCCTCCAGCAGTAGTGCTACCGATTTCCCCCTCTCGGCCTCTGACACTTCTCCTCCTGCATCTCTGGACTGCTCCATCACTGTGGCCTCCCTGACACAGGACTTACACACTCCTGAAGCAGAGGCCCTCTTTAAGCCACAGACAAGGCAGAGAGGCCTAGAGGACATGGTAAACCAGGCCAAGCCAAGTCACTCGCAGCCCAGAAAGCTGGCTGAACTGAAAAGCCCTCACCAAGAGCCCTAGCAGCCCAAAAAAGGAACGTTGCCCCTTTCTCTATATTAATAATATATATATTTTTTTTTTTACTAAGGGAAAGAGCAGGGGGAGCCCCTCTGCCCAAAACGCTGTTCAGAAATGCAAAACGAAGCTCCGGAGAGCCCCTGCGAGGAAAAACTGAGCGGTGCAGACAGCCGCGTTTACATGCGGTTCCGCCACGCGGTTAGGCCCGGCGCCGGCGACTTCGCGCCAAAACTGCACGGTATACAGAAAAACCTCTGAAAGAATGCTGGCTTACCTCTTGCCCAGCCGAAACAAGCACTCTGCACCTCGTGCTCCAGAGTGTCTTGTCGGCGGTTCCGGAGACCGTGTCACTGAGCAAACAGCTGCTTCACCCGTGCAAAGAATCAGCTCCCACGGGACGAGCCAGCCAGCGCTCTAACAGGCAGTCCTCTGTGTGGCGCTGGCTGGGCTCCTCTCCGGCTCTCACTCCCCACTAGCAGCAGCCAAGGCCCCGAAGTCGGAAGGCTGCCGATCCAGATTCCCCCACAGCCCTAGGCACTGTCCCTGAACAGAAGAACAGCCGCTGTGGAAGAGGGGGGGGGGGGAGGGAGTGAGGAAGAAGCCTGCAGATAACTTAAAGGCACAGCACCCCAAGTTAACCTGCTTTGGCACCAGGACCCCAAAGGGTGAAATTTACTCCCAGAATCTAACTATCCCGAACTTAATTGAGTCTCAAGTGAGCCCGGACCCCCGGGCTCCAGTCTATCCAGCTGCTTGGAGACTGAGGTAACTGGACTTGGGAGGCGGATTCAGGGGAGATATATCGGTGACATCATAAAAGGGAGGAGTTTTCTCAGTCTCCAAGCTGCTGAATGAGATAGGGAACCCAGAGGTCCGGGACTAGACTGGCTATCACGATCAGGAACATTTAAATATTAAATTAAAAAAAAAAAACCTTTACCACTGATAACAGCATCTGGACATGCAATATACAATTTTACGCAGAATGTATATACCACCACTACCTCTTTAAGCGAGGAACCTAGCCAATATTCATAGTTATGGGAGAGACTACGATCTGCCTGTGAACATAGGGCATATGTTCTCTAGCTGTCCCAACTCGTAAACGTCCCAACTCGTAAACGTATGTGCTAAAATTTCTAAGATGTTGGTAACTGCATGAACACCTAACCCATTGCTTTGCCTTTTGGGCACAGAATCAGAGACTTAAAATGTACTGCAAGGAAGGAGATTTGCTCTCACAGCCTATAATTTGCAGGACGTAAAAGCATCCTGCCACAGTGAAAAGTAGCAAGCTTTCCAACTCAAGATCAGAGGCATAATGGACTGTTACCATTAAGAACTTAAACTAGGCTAAAACCTCATAAAATAAAGATACCTGGAATGGATGGGATTTTGGATTTAGTTCAGGTACAGTAGGTATTTTCTGGGATATATCAATAATGCTTATTCGTGTTATTCGTTCAGTGTATATGCTTTACAATGTGTTTCTACTTGTTTTTGCCTTTTCGGGAATCCGTGATATAGGAGGCTTGGGCTGTCTCCTCCTTGACCCTTGCATGAAATGGCTCAGGTCAGATCTGTCAGGGTTTTAGGATTTAGAGTTTAGTTCAACTATCACTGGATGTTCAAATTATTATGAGACATTCACCTATCCCTATGGCCTCTGATATCTGACCTTTTTACTGATGTGCTGATTGTTTATAATGTCTCCCTGGTTGGTTGAATATTTGCATACACTGAAAATTCCAAACCATATATTTAAAAAAAAAAAAAACCCAAAAACCACACAACTAGTAAGACCCTCAATCAGCATGGTAAAAGATAACGATCTTCTGTTGTCTGCCATACCTAATAGCTTTACATGCAGGGTTACAATGCTGAAGGTGTACAGAATGAATTCACAAGGATTGGCAGCTAAACAGCAACTGATTCAGTAGGGTGAGACTGGGCTTTTGCTACCATCTGCATAGCCTTGCTGATTTACTGTTGCTATAAACACATAAATGATTTTCCAAACTGACATTCTACCAGCCCCCAACTATGCTCCTTTAAACAATGCATTACATTGAGGAATAATGAATCAGGGGCACCTACCTGGCTTTACTAGGCATGCTTTCAGTTCCTTCTTATGTCGGGCAGATGGTGCACTGCCATCACCACCAGTTCCAGGGTTTGTTTTCTTCCTGGTATAATCTTCCTCACAAAAACTTATTGGACTGTTTCCAGCATCAGAGGGAGTCTTAACTGGGGAAACTGACTGACTGCTTGGACAGCCAGTATCATCTAAAATAAAGACAAGGAAAAGAAAATCTGAACCTCATAAGAAAATTCAGGTAGTTTAGTCTACATACCAGTAACCTTACTGCAAAATTGCCTTACATACAAATATAAAAGCAATGAAACTACAATATTTATTGCAGATAAGGAAGTTAAAATGGCAAAAACAGATGAACTTACCAAATAGGTTGATGGTAAACTTATTACATGGATACATCAGTGAATTATGAAACTCATTTAGAACCCAAATTAAACAGAGCCATAGAAAATGTTGGCAAATAAAGAGCACATAGGCAGAGTGGATAGGCTATCTACACCAATTACTAAGCTCTACAATCCCAGTTGTAGTCTGAAGGTCATACTTTGTGCTATTTAAAGGTAGCTCTCTGAGAATGTTCTTCCAAGGCTGGGATGGAATGGTCACTCTTGACCAAGAACTCTGTTTTGGTTTGTCTAAATCCACCAAAGGAGCATCCCCCATTTGCCTCTGTGTGTGTGCTAGAGAAGGCATCTGAATATGAAGATAAACTTTTCCAAAGAAGTTGAAATCTAAGGAAAAAAATGTGCAACTGAATAAAGACCGCTGAACAAAAGCAAAACCAAAATCATTGTAAATATAGTCCCATTAAAACAAGAGATGGCAAGTGTCAATGGCTTTACACTTTGAGTCAAAGCGGTGTACATTCAGGTACTGTATATATATATATATATATTTCCCTTGTCCCCAAAGGGCTGACAATCTATGTTTTTGTACCTGAGGCAACCGAGGGTTAAGTGGCTTGCCCAAACATGTAAATGGGGATTTAATTGGTGTATTCACAGTGGAAAAAAATAAAAAAAGCTGGATTCCATTCAATGACCCAAAACACGATTTTCCAGTGCCAGGCATTTCTCCCAGCCTCAGCAACCACATCAGCCCCCCCCCCTTTCTCTGAGCCCCAGCAACCACATCACTTCACTCCCCTTCTCCCAGCCTCAGCAACCACATCAGTCCTCCCGTCTCCGAGCCCTAGCAACCACATCAGCCCCTCCCATCAGCTCACCCCTTCTCCCAGCCTCAGCAGCAACTCCAGTTCACCCCTTCTCCTAGCCACTGCAACACTCACTTTCTCCTAATCCCTTTACCTGCTCCCTTTCTCCTAGGCCTGCATCAACCTCACCACCACCTGCTCCAGTGATGGGGGCTTGTGCTTTCGTTTCCACTGCTCTCTGCTGCTTGGCTTGTTCTGCAGCTGGTACCATGCAAGAAGGTAAGTATTTTGGATTTGTTGTTCTTAGGTGCTATTGCATCAATGTTGATTCATGGCGACCCAGTGGATTGTTGTCCTAAACTGTGTTCCATCTTCAGTCAGGCAGATACAATAATGCCACTCTATCAATCCATTACATTACTGGTCTTTCCCTTTTGTGTCGACACTCAACGTTGCCAAGCATAATGTTTTTCTCTAATGATCTTTCTCTTTCCATGATGTGTCCAAAGTATGAATGTCGAAGTCTTGTCATTTCAGCCTTAAGGAAAGCTTAGGCTCGATCTCCTCTGGTACTGACTGATTTGTTTTTTTTGTTAAGTCCATGGTAAACGCAGTATTCTTTGCTAGCACTATAATTCAATAATACCGATTTTCTTCTGGTCTTCTGGCTTCTTTGCTGTCCACCTTTTACATTCATTTGACATTACTGAAAACAGCATGGCTTGGATAAGTTGAATCTTTGTACACAGAGATACATCTCTGTACTGGAAAGTCTTGTCTAGGTCCTTTATAGCCATTCTGCCAAGAGTAGTCAGATTTCTTGACTGCTTGTCATTCTATTGACTATGGATCCAAGCAAGTTGAAGTTGTCTACTTTTGGATTCAGCTCACAGCTATTAAGGAGTAGCTCAAGGCAAGTTACTAAATTAAATGTGATCATGCTATGATCGCTATTGCCAAGTAGCCCCAATAACCTTATCTCTTGCACCTGATCCTATGTTCTACTAAGGACTAGGTCCAAAATAGCTTCCCTTTTTGTCAGTTTATGAACCAGCTGCTCCATGAAGTAGTCATTTATTTCATCTAGAAACTCTCTCTCTTCCATGTCTTGCTGTGACAGTGACCCAGTTGATACCAGGATAACTGAAATCACCCACCACCCTTTCCACTTTCTCCATGCATTCTCCTCCCCAGACATACATACCCTCACAAACACAGGCCTCTCCACTGAATTTCAGAGGGTTCCATATAATAGTTTTACATATTGTAGAAGTCAATCACTCAAAATATTCCTCAGGTCTCTTATTCCCAACAAACTTCTGTTTGGGACCATACTATTTAATAGCAAATGTCCCTTCAAAGAAATATATTTCAAACAATTTTCTTTTATTCGTTGTTTCAACATTAGCAGGGTTTCTTTTGAGTAGTTTCCCAGCGTGTGTCTATATGTGCATACATGAACACCGAGTGACTCACTCCTTTTCAACTTTATCTGTCATTTAATGTGGCTATTTGCTGATACTTTACTCGGCAGTATTCTGTGTTTACATGTTTTCTGGAATCTGTTCCCTGAGTTTTAATTGCTATGAGGAGTTCTATAAAATAGATTTTACTCAAGAGTATTGTGAGTTTCTGTGGGCTTCCCGTTTAGTTTTAGTTTCTCTCCATGATTTCACTTTTGTTCATTTTTTACAGATTTGATCCTATGAGCTATTGCTCTTCCAACTGAATCTATACAGTGTGCTATTGTGAGTACCAGAGTATTGCTAGGCACTTTTCAGCTCCTCCTCCTCTTCTCTTTGAATTTTCATGTTTAATGTATGTTCACGTGTTGTTCAAATGTTAGTGTAATTTATGATTATGATATGTAATAGTGGAATAGTCTCCCAGTGGAGGTGGTAGAGATGAGGACAGTAACTGAATTCAAAAAAGCATGGGACAAACACAGAGGATCTCTAAAGGTAAAAAAAGGGGACTGTTGTAGTTGTTGATATGGAAGGACAGACTAGATAGGCCATGTGGTCTTTTTCTGTCATCATATTTCTATGTATTCCATCTGGTTTTGTTTACATGTTTTTAATATTTCTATTATATATTTTTAACTAGTTATTTATATATTTTTAATAAGTCATTTATTTATGCAGTTTTTCACTTTTGTTTGTTTTTATTGTATTGATATTGCTTTTTATTTATTATGTTGTTTTCCAAGGAAGTGTACCCCCCTGAGGAAGACTACGGCCGAAATGCGTCGGGGAACTTCATTTAATAAGGCACCTGTGACCTCCATATACCACTCGCTTGTTGTGTCCTCTGACAGTCACTGGACATAAAAAGAAAAATAGAATAAGCAGAATAACTGGATGGAAAACAAAAAGTAGGCAAAACAACAAAAGTATTAAAAATCTTATTTGCTAGAGCCTAAGCTTCTTAATGCTGGGTGCATCTCCACAGTTTCCCTGAAGGTCCAGGCATCCCTCCATCTAAGGTGCTTAAAAGATATTTGAAAGAGGTTTCCCTCAGTCCTAATGGCCATGAAACTCCAGGAGTGGAGGGCCAGTCTCTGAAGGTGTGGCCTAATCTGGGGAACTACTCCCCTGTAGATTCCAGTGACTTGACAGTCTTGTCATGGAGGGACAAAGTTACTCACACCACCACCAGACTGCCAACAGTGCAGTTGAAGTAATGCTGAATAGCAGGGTGGTCATGCTTTGCCTGAGCTCAACAATGAAGGAAGCTTTTAGTTTTTATTTAGACAGTTTTGTATACCGCCTTATCCTTCAATCAAAGTGGTCACAACACAATTGGGGGATACATTTAACATGAGGGGATATGAGACACATACACTAATACTTACAGGGAACATGAGCAATGGAGGGTTAAGTGGCTTGCCCAAGACCACAAGGAGCACCTATGGGACTAGAAACCCCAGTCCTTATGGCCCAAGGTTGCTGTCCTCTAGTAGGATTTGAACCCCTGACCTTCTGGCCTGAGGTAACTTGCCCCAACCACTAGGCCACTCCTCCCTATGAAGATAGAGGCGGAAGCCCAGACTTGTAAGAGGGAACCGGGCTGCCACCCCAAGCTCTACTCGGGACCTGGACCAGCTGTATGGAGAGACCTTTTGTCAAGCTATTACCATGCTGGACAGAACTGTAATAGGTTAGAGGGCATAGATAAGTCACTTAGATGTTTAAGGAGTAATCTACTGACTGGAAACCACTACAGTCTTAGGTACTGTCCACTCTGAAAATAACTACCACGATTATGATAATATAACAACTTAGCACAAAATAAAACTGCTGGAAAACAGAACAAGATGTTTACAACTTTAGAATGGCCAGCTAACCCGAAGAGCGATTGATCATTCAATCCAAGCAATTTAAAAAGATATCTGAAAGAGGTTCTGAACATACATGGGAAATATTTACCAGCATTCAGGAGAGCATATAAAAAGAGAGTGGGGGTAGAGTGGTGGTTCTTCCTCTTCCCGTCTGTGGAGACATCTGACTGCTGTTCCGAGGCTTGATTGTGCAATTTGGAACCGGGATGACTCTGGAGTCAGCGCTTGGTGTTGCGACCACATCCCCAGTGCTGACATCAGTAGCAGCAGCCCAGAGGTTCAAAAAGGCAAAGGCTGCCGCATTTGCAGTCGTGTGTCCAAAAGGGCCCACCCCTTTGATGCCCCTTCAGTGCCACTTTGTGGCTAGTTAAGGCCTCTTTACTGGCTCTATTATTCCCTGTAGAGCATGTCAGACGGCTGCCTGGGTGAGAATCTTCACACTCTTGGCAAGTGCATATTTCTATATGATTTGCAAGGTATTGTGGGCAATATAGTTCATTCACACCAGACACAGCTGCTGACAATAATTTAGTTGTGCTCTTGGGTAAAGCCAATAAGATATTTATTTATGGGGTTATTTCTCCCAACACAGATATGCTTGGTAGCACATAAATTAGGTAACTTGCTTTCAGTGTTAACTTGGAAAAACAAAGTCAAAATCAGGAAAACAACAAATGAAAAGCCACAAAGCAAGAAACAAACTGTTCTTTTCAGGTTAACTTCTGATTACTTCCCACATAGATACAGAAGTGATTCTCTCCTAGCTCACAAGCAATTAGGTAAGGCTTAATTGCTAACAGTCACCCAGCTGAAACCCCTTAGCTGGCTTGCTTTGTACTGTGTGGGCAAATCCTGCTTCAGGAGCTTTTCTGAGTAGATTAAAGAACAAATTTTTATTTCTTTGTGATGGTTGCTGTACTTTATAACAGAAAGTTACCAACGGAGTTTAGATAGAGAGCAGTCCATATAAACAGGATCCTCATCTGCTATTATTCCCCCTTGTTCAACAAACATGGGTTCAATATCATGGATTGGCACAGATGAATCTCTCAATGGAGCATTTTCAGGAGAATACTTGTTTCCCAGCTGTCTTTCAAGGTTATAGCTAGGGCATAGATCAGTGTTCATACCTGAGCTTCCATTGCTGCTAGAGTTCCTCTCTATATAGCCTGGCCAGTATGTAGTCCAGTTCTTATGTCCAGCCTTCCAATCCAGATCCCTGGACACTAGATCTCTCTTCACATACCTTCTGGCATAGGTCTTAGAGTCCCTTCCATGTACAGCCGTCTCCCTCACAGGTAGCCTCTGGTGATTCCTAGCTCTGCAGCAGCATTCCTCTGGCTTTCCCCAGTCCAATGGTGTATGCTGGCCCTTGGAATACCTCCCAGTATACGTACTGCTTTGGACTCTTCTAGACCTCTCAAAGGCTTTTCTCCTCTTTCTTCCAGAGGGCTTCTTTCCCTCTCTGTCCGTCCGGTTTGGCTTCTGCTTCTGATAATCCTTCAGATGAAACTGAGGATAATTCTCTGGATATCCAAGGTGATCATGAAGATGGTCATCTGTAGAATAAACTCTACTCTTATTCTGCTTAGATGAGTGCTCCTCCCTAACACAGCGCAGCTGTGCTGAATCAGGCCCTGCCCTTCGAGATGAGTGCTTAGGGATTACCTCATAGCCCTCCTGATTGAACACACGTTTCCCCACTTCAGCTCCTCTAATGGCTGTTGGAAACCTAGTGCATTCTGGGACTGGTAGTCTTTTATGGGAAAATTCTGTTTTCTTATTTCTACCAGAACTGACAGGTTGCTTGTTCAGAGTCACTTCACCTTTTCTATAGCTCCTTCCTGAGCTATGATAAGCTTCCTTATCACAAGCAGCAAAGGACAAAAGTAAGGGCTCTAAATTGGCTGTGATTATCTACTCCAAAAGGTAACATCTGGTCCAATGGAGAGGCATTTACATCAGAAACCAGCTGAGTGTTACATCTAGGTCTGGCCCTCTGCTTTCTCCCTCCTTTCTGGAGTTTTTGAGCTCATCTGCCACAGCTCCACCAAGTCCACCAGCAGAGTGCCTGGATCTAGAAGGTGGGAGTTTCCGACCTTTAAGTCGTCCCCAGGGGAATTGGAATTTACTCCCGAGGATAATCCAATGCAGGATGGGGTGAATGATAGTTTATTTCTCCATTCCCTTTACAGCATCATAAAGTTCTGCTGACAACAGACTTGCAAGTTGTTAAGCATGAGGATATTACCTTGTTGGATATTTTAAAAGTGGTTACACAAACTAATACCATGTTGTCAGGCTTTATTAATTCTGGAACCTCAAGAATCCATTTTGAAGTTCCAGGATCAGGATTCTAAGCTTACATCTCTTTAGCTAAAATTAGAGAAATGTTCAGCAAATGTTAATGGCTTGCAAACTATATAATGTGTCCTCTATTAAGGACAGCTTGAACTTGCATAAACAGATGAGAGCACTGGAGAACCTTTACCATAGTAAAGATCTACATGTCTGAATTTCCAGAGTTGCCAAGTTATTCAGTTCCACGAGTGAGATTTTAAGTCAGTCCTGGATTTCTGGCAATCTTATTCTGATGCATTATGAATCCTGCAGCGTTGATTACAATGGATAAACTCCAGGACTACAAATACCATACTGCACTGCAATGCAAATTTAAAACCAGAAATGGCATAACATCTCATTCCAGGAAATGGGTAACTTGGCAACTCTGTACATGCCATCCTGTCCTTTGGTTTCTACTGAAGGGGGGGGATGTTCAGATAAGGTTAAAATTAGACTTATCCGCTAATTGTAGTTCCTGGAGGAACTCCAGTTTAGTCCCGGAACTCTGGGTTGTGATCCTCTTCCAGCAGCTTGGAGACTGATCCACGTCATTCTTTGATGACACTGGTATAAGGACACAGGCACCGCCTCCTCACTCCAGTAACCTATTGACAAAGCAGACTCACCAGAGCAACAATTAAGTATAGATACACTTATGAACTGCGAAGCGAATGCCTCAATAAAGAACTATAAAACTATAAAAATGAACAGAACTGTGAAGGTTCTCGCCCCTTCTTTAGGAAACACCTGAGCTCCCCAAATGCTTTCTGAATCTCTCATTCCCCATCTAAACCTGAAGCAACACAGTTTCTTCTCTTTCTTACCTGTGATCTTGTTTGCTTCAGGCCGCAGCATCCACTTAAAGATCGGGATGGGATCCGGGACTAGACTGGAGTTCCTCCAGGAACTACAATTAGCAGGTAAGTCTAATTTAACCTTCCTGATCGTCCCTCCAGTCTAGTCCCGGAATTCTGGGGATGTAACAGAACAGTAAAAGAACTCACCGGGCGGGACCTGTCATACAAGCCTGAAGCACCGCTGATCCAAAACAGGTATCCCTACTTGCCTGAATATCCAGACGATAATGCTTGACAAACGAATTTAATGACGACCACGTCGCTGCCTTACAAATTTCCACAGGAGGAACAAACTTGTACTCAGCCCAAGACACGGCCTGCGCTCTCGTAGAATGCGCTCTTAAACCTTCCGGAACTCGCTTACCCTTTAACAGTGTCAGACGGCTGCCTGGGTGAGAATCTTCACAGTCTTGGCAAATGCATATATCTATATGATTTGCAAGGGACTGTGGGCAATGCAGTTCATTCACACCAAACACAGCTGCTGACAATAATTTAGTTGTGCTCAAGTGTAAAGCCAAAGATATTTATTTATGGGGTTATTTCTCCCAACACAGATATGCTTGGTAGCACATAAATCAGGTTACTTGCTTCCAGTGTTTAACTTGGAAAAACAAAATCAAAATCAGGAAAACATTCAAACTTGTCAGGCAGTAGCTAATGTTTTCTTAGCATATATCAAACAAACCAAAAGCTACAAAGAGAAAAAAAAAACTGTTCTTTTCAGGTTAACTTCTTATATCTTCCCACATAGATTCAGAAGTGATTCTCTCCTAGCTCACAAGCAATTAGGTAAGGCTCAATTGCTAGCAGTTATCCAGCTGAAACCCCTTAGCTGGCTTGCTTTCTACTGTGTGGGTCAAATCCTGCTTCAGGAGCTTTTCTGAGTAGATTAAAGAACAAGTTTGTATTTCTTTGTGATGGTTGCTGTACTTTGTAACAGAAAGTTACCAAAGGAGTTTGGACAGAGAGCAGTCCATATAAACACATTCTTCATCTGCAATCATTTCCCCTTCTTCAACAAGCATGGGTTCAATATCATGGATTGGCACAGATGAATCTCTCAATGGAGCACTTTCAGGAGAATACTTATTTCCCTGCTGTCTTTCAAGGTTATAGCTAGGGCATAGATCAGTGTTCATACCTGAGCTTCCATTGCTGTTAGAGTTCCTCTCTATATAGCCTGGCCAGTATGTAGTCCAGTTCTTATGTCCAGCCTTCCAATCCAGATCCCTGGACAGTGGATCTCTCTTCACATACCTTCTGGCACGGGTCTTAGGGTCCCTTCCACGTGTAGCCGTCTCTCTCACAGGTACCGTCTGGAGATTCCTAGCTCTGCAGCACCATTCCTCTGGCTTTCCCCAGTCCAATGGTGTATGCTGGCCCTTGGAATGCCTCCCAGTATACGTACTGCTCTGGACTCTTCTAGACCTCTCAAAGGCTTTTCTCCTCTTTCTTCCAAAGGGTTTCTTTCCCTCTCTGTCCGTCCGGTTTGGCTTCTGCTTCTGATGATCCTTCAGATGAAACTGATGAAGCTCAAGCTGATTCTCAGGATAATGAGGATGATTCTCTGTAGAATAAACTTTACCTTTATTCTGCTTAGATGAGTGCTCCTCCCTAACACAGCGCAGCTGTGCTGAATCAGGCCCTGCCCTTTGAGATGAGTGCTTAGGGATTACCTCATAGCCCTCCTGATTGAACACACGTTTCCCCACTTCAGCTCCTCTAATGGCTGTTGGAAACCTGGTGCATTCTGGGACTGGTAGTCTTATGGGAAAATTCTGTTTTCTTATTTCTACCAGAACTGACAGGTTGCTTGTTCAGAGACACTTCACCTTTTCTATAGCTCCTTCCTGAGCTATGATAAGCTTCCTTATCACAACAGGTACGCCGACACTACTGCCGCCTTTATCCATCTGGCAATGGAAGCTTTTGAAGCAGCTTTGCCTTTGCGAGGACCACCGAACACCACAAACAGTCTATCCGATCTTCTGAAGTCCGCCGTCCTTCGAAGGTATCTCTTCAGAACTCTCCGGATGTCCAACCGATGCAACTGCTGCGCCGAGTCCCGTGACCCCGCCCTGAACACTGGTAGGGACACCACCTGATTTATGTGAAAAGGCGACAGCACCTTCAGCAAAAAGGACGGCACCGGCCTCAAGACTACCTTTGTCTCAAAAAAGGACAAAAACGGTTCCTTACATGATAGAGCCTGCAACTCCAAAATTCTTCTCGCCGATGCAATTGCAACCAAGAATACCACTTTCAGCATAAGATCCTTCAACGTTGCCGTAGCCAAAGGCTCAAACAGCCGCCCTCCTAACGCTTCCAACACCACCTGCAAATCCCAGGCAGGAGCTAGGTGCCTGCCCGGTGGCCTCAAGAGACCAATCGCCCTTAAAAATCTCTTAACATCCAGATGCATGCCTAGCGATTGGCCCCTGATCTTACCCCTATAACAGGAAACTGCTGCCACCTGCACCTTCAGAGTAGAGGCCGCTAAGCCCTTCTGAAACCCATCCTGCAAGAACGCTAATCTGAGGCACCGAGGCCCGTAATGCCTCCCAATACCTGTCCACACCCCAAGCCTCAAAAATACGCCACACTCGAACATATGCCAGGGAAGTAGACCTTCTGCGCGCCCCAAGCAAGGTAGCGACTACCGCCTCCGAGTATCCCTTAGCTCTTAACCTTGCCCTTTCAAGAGCCATGCCATAAGCGAGAACCGAGCTACCTGAGGCATGCACAACGGTCCTTGCATCAAGAGATCCTGTCTGACCGGTAGCCGCCACGGCTTCTCAAACTACCAGCCTCTGGAGATCCGCATACCATGGCCTTCTCAGCCAGTCCGGCGCGATTAGTATCACTAAACCTTTGTGACCTTCGATGCGTCGCACTACGCGTGCTATTAGCAGCCAGGGCAGAAACATGTACAATAGCCGCCCCACCAGCCAATGATGGATGAGAGCATCCAGCCCTTCTGACATCCTCTCTCTTCTTCTGCTGAAAAAACGACTGACTTTCGCTGACCTGTCGCCATGAGATCCATCACCAGTGCTCCAGTGCTGCACTATAATCTCGTACACCTCCGGATAAAGCGTCCACTCACCGGAGTCTACCTTTACTCGACTCAAGAAATAGGCCGCGACATTGTCCACCCCTGCGACATGCGCCACCGACAGTCCGAGAAGATTTTGCTCCACCAATTGGAACAACTGCTCCGCTTTGTCTTCCAGGGCAGCACTGCTCGTGCCTCCTTGCTTGTTGATGTAGGCCACCGCCGTCACGTTGTCCGATAACACCCTGATCGCTGAGCCCCTTAGCCATGGCCGAAACTTCATTAGTGCCAATACCACCGCACGCAGTTCCAACCTGTTGATTGCCCAGGTTCTCTCCTGCTCCGTCCACTGACCCTGTGCGAACCTGCCCTGAAAATGCGCCCCCCAACCGAGGAGGCTGGCATCCCTAGTCAGCGGTAACCACGTCAGAGTCTCTAAAGGCATACCCCTTGCTAGGGACTCCGGAACCAGCCACCAGCGGAACGCTTCCCGAGACTCCTCCGGACAGACAAGACGCCGAGACAGCGGATCGTTTTGGTGAGACCATCTTCTGAGCAACACCCTCTGCAACGGCCTCATATGCGCCCTCGCCCAGGGCACCAACTCTATCGTCGCCGCCATCGTTCCCAAGAGCTGCAAGTAATGCCACGCTGTCGGATACGATCTGCCGAGAAACTCTCGAACCAAGTTTCGTAAGGCCACAGCGCAATGCGGAGGCAGAAAAACGTTGCCCACTGTCGTATCGAACCGTGCCCCCAGGTATTCCAGAGTCTGAGAAGGAACTAGACTGCTCTTGGCCATATTTACCACCCAACCTAACCTTTGTAGGCAGCTGACGACCTTGGCTGTAGCTTCCTCGCTTTCCTTTCTCGATTTTGCCCGAATCAACCAGTCGTCGAGATAAGGATGCACCAGAACACCTTTCTTCCGTAAATCCGCCACCACAACCACCATGACCTTGGTAAAGGTCCGTGGCGCCATTGCCAGCCCAAAAGGTAACGCACGAAACTGGAAATGACCCATCGGCACCACGAACCGAAGGAACTGCTGATGTCCCGTTCGAATGGGAATGTGTAAATACGCCTCGGACAAAATCGAGGGATGTTAAGAAACTCATCCTTCCTGACTGCCATGATAACTGATCTCAGCGTCTCCATACGAAAGTGCGACACCCTGAGACAGCGGTTTACCTTTTTTAAATCCAAAATTGGTTGATACGTTCCTTCTTTCTTTGGAACTACAAAATAAATCGAGTATCGACCTAAACCACATTGTTTGAGGTACCGGTACTACCGCTTTGAGATCCAGTAATCTGACCAATTTCTGACGGACCGCATCGTGTTTGCGACGTGCCTTGCAAGGGGACTGTACGAACAAGTCGGTTACCAGTCTCAGAAACTCTAATGCACAGCCTTCCCGAATCACTTCTAACACTCATTGATCGGACGTAATTTCGACCCAGGCAGTGTAAAACTCCTGCAGATGGCCTCCCACTGCTACGTCCACCTGGGCCTGCCTGACTTCATTGCGGCTTTTTGGTTGCCGAAGAGGCAGCCGCAAAACCTCTGCTCGCCCCCCGGAAACCCGGAAATCCCTGGCTCCTATAGGGAAAACATCCTCTTTGACCCTGGGGAAACCTGGATGACCGAAAACGATGATAATCCCTTTGCGACATCCTAGCCCCTGACGGAAACCTTCCCCTCTTGGACTCACCCAGATCCTTCGCTATCTTATCCAAATCTTCACCAAACAGGAGCTTCCCCTTAAAAGGAAGCTTACTCAGTCTGGCCTTAGAAGATGCATCCGCTGCCCAATTTCGCAGCCAAAAGGTATCTCCTTTCTGCAACCGCAGACGCCATACTGTTCGACAGCCCTCTAATGAGGTCATAATGGATATCGGCAAGATATGCTGCCCTGGACTCCAAACGTGCCGCCTCACCCCCCCCCCCCCCCGAGTCCTCAGTACGGTCCCCCTGGACTCACTGAGCCCAGCGCAGACATGCTCTTGCCACCCAAGCCCCACAAATCGAAGCTTGAATGGAAAGGGCATTAACCTCAAAGACCTGTCGTAACAAAGCCTCTAGCTTTCTGTCCTGACCATCCTTGAGGGCCGCACTCCCCTCCACCGGAATGGTCGCCTTCTTAGTTACCGCCAACACAGCCACATCCACTCTCGGAGACTTAAAAATCTCCTTGTTTTGCTCAACCAGGGGGTAAAGCCGAGACATGACCCTAGAGCCCCTGAGAGTCGCCTCGGGCATGTCCCACTCACCTTGAATCATTTCTTTTATTACTCTATGCATAGGGAAGGCTTTTTGTGTCTTCCTAAAGGCCTGTAAGAGCAGATCCTCTAAGCTCTGCCACCTCCCCTGGCCCTGACACCGGAACATTAAGCGCCTTAAGTGTCTCCGAAATGAGAGTGGGCAGCTCCTCTCTCTGGAAAATCCGCACTACTCTGGGCTGGTCCTCTTGTTCCGCAATTTCTCCTTCTTCCAATTCCTCATCTAGCTCCAGTTCCTCGTCTTCCTCAGACTGTCCCTGCCTTTCCACTCGCGCTTTCTTCGGCAACGATGCCGAGGCAGCTACCGACAGTGGCGTTCCCGGCCTCTTCTGTCCCAAGCCCCCACTCATGGGACCCGAAGACGTGAAGGGCCCCTCACCATGAGACCCCCCGAATGCCCTCTGAATCAAAGCCACAAAGTCTGGGGAGAAAACTGATGTCAAATCCCCTGGCCATGACGCCTGAGAAACCGGCCCATCCGGCCTGGTGGACGGTCCCGGAACTGGCTCTACGAGATCCCCCACCTGCACCAGCACACCCTCGGGAGCCTTCCGCTCCTCTATCATCTCTAATTGCTTTTGATCTACCAGAGCTGCCTGGCTACAGCTGGCAGAGATCCCGGCCTCCGAGACTGCAGACCTCTTCACACCGCATAGTAAACATAACACCTTTGCCGGCATCCTGAGCCTCTCGCATCCCTGTCTGACGCTCCGAAGGACTCTTTCGAGGAAAACATCCTGTAAAGGAGGACTCTCCCCCCTGTCCTCCTAAACCGGACCGGTTCCCTTTGTTTTATTAAAAAAAAAAAAAAAGAAGAAGAACACAAAGACAGCAGGAAAGCCCCCGACTTTAACTTGCCAAGCAGAATCCAAAAACGAAGCTCAGAGCCGGAACTACGCTTGATTCTTTCCCCACACGCAGAAACCGCTTTTCCTGCCGAAAAGCCATGCGGCACGGGCCGGCTGAGTCTCCTGCACTTAACACCCGCAGGGACTGCGCAACACCAATCTCCCCTTACCTTTCTCGCACACCAGCTGTCAAGAGCACCGGCCTGCTGACTGCTGCCTGCACTCGGGACTCTCTTCACCCGATGCAGAGAAGCCAGGCGAAAACGAAGGTAACGCGGCTGACTAAGCCCGGTCCCTCATAGTAACCGGCAATCGGCTCCTTCCTGCCCAGTCCCCTCACAGCGCCAAAACAGGCAACTCCTCTGTGTAACGCCAGTGGAGGGCTCCTTCCCAAAATTTGCAGTCCGACCCCGCAGCCCTGCACCTGGGTCTCCGGTTATCTCCTGAACCCCTTCTCAGACGAGAGAGAAAGGCAGAGGGAGCGAGGTCCTCAGCAGTTACAATTTAAAGGGATATCCCCCTAAAAATTTGAAAACCTCCCCCCATAGCAAATCTGCAGCCCTCAAAGAATTTAAAATAAAATAACTGTCCAGAAATGTTCTTAATTGCTCCTCTAGTGAGCTGGAACTCCGGCTCACGCCCTCCAGCTGCTTGGAGACTGATTTAAACTGGAGTGAGGAGGCGGTGCCTGTGTCCTTATACCAGTGTCATCAAAGAATGACGTGGATCAGTCTCCAAGCTTCTGGAAGAGGATCACAACCCAGAGTTCCGGGACTAGACTGGAGGGACGATCAGGAATGGCTGATTCTCCTTAAAGGATTCAAGAAACTGTGTTAAGTCTAATTAAGGATTATATTTTGTCGAGAGCCACCTTAGTTGTGTCTCTCTCCTTAAGGTGGATAAACACAGAATTCTTAATTCTTACTTTCCTAAGAAATGTTCATGGTTTTGTGGCCAGAAGATTGTCATCGTTCCTGATATTGCAAGAGCTACGCAACTGAGGAGATTCCTTTCTCTAAAACCTCAGGAAAAAGTATTTCCTGACGTTGCTTAAGATTTCCCGGCTAATGTCTGTATCAGTGAGTTGGGTATAATTTCTGTGGATCCCATTCAGAGAAGTTGGCTCCGATACTTCCTGATTTTTGTTCTGCTTAGATTCTCAGTTGGTATAGTAACAAAGGATTTATTTGCTTTTTTTCCCCGCAGATAAGGGGTAGGCCCTCTCTCTCCATGACGTGGGCTAAGAAGCTTTGTGTATTTTTCTTCAGTTTTGGTTCCTGTATTTTCTTCTTACTTATGTAATTTGGAAAAATTGAAATTTAAAAAAGGGAGAGAGAGTGGAAGGGTCAGCATTGATATCTGGAGAAAGTTAAGTAATAATGGATAGTCGACAATGGACAGTGTTCCTCAAGGCTTCCTGGCACATTCTGGCACCTTTTAAGCCTTTGCTTATAGGAGTATCCTTCTATGCCCTTTGTTTTTCTTTTCTAAAAATCGCTCTTCTCTTTACCTTTTACATTCTGCTCTATCTTTTTTAAAATGCAGCGACCAGAACTGCATGCAATACTCAAGATTCAGTCACTCCATGGAATGATACAGAGGCATTATGATATCCTTTGTTTTATTCTCATTCCTTTCCTTATAAAATTCCTAGCAGTCTATTAGCTTTTTTGGCTGCCACTGCGCACTGAGCAGAAGATTTCACATGTTATTTATGACAACGCCTAGATCCCTTTTCCTGTGTGACAACACCTAAAGGTGAAACTTTGCATCGTGTAGCTATAGTTGCAAGGTTTCACCTTAGGAGTCACCATCCAGGAAAGGGGTCTAGGTGTCATCATGGATATAACAAACATAGTAAAGTCCACCTAATCTGTCCAGTAAGGTGGCTAGGGCAGGTGTACCTGCTGCTCTGTGCAGGTCACCCACTCTATTTGTTGAAGCATAAGAGATAAAGTTAAGTTTATTTTGATTATCTTCTTGTTATAAAAAAGGGATCCACTGTGTCTGTCCCATTCCATTTTGAATTTTGTCTCTGTATTTGCCCCCACCACCTCATCAGGGGGGTATTCCAAGCATCCACCAACCTTTCAGTGAAAAAGTATTTCCTGAGGTTGCTTTTAAGTTTATGACCTTGCAGCTTCATTTTATGCCCTCTAGTTTTACAGCTTCCCCTTTCTGAAAAAGATTTGCTTGTTCATTAATACCCTTTAAGTATCTAGCTGTCATCAACACCTCCATGCTCCTGGTGGAAATTCGAAGATTATACAAGGATGTCCACAATGTAAGCTAACCCAATTTCTAGGTGTGGTGATTCATTGTAGGAAGGTTCTGCATCCTCTGAATCTCCCCCAATCCATTTCTCCAACCAATGCAAAGAGGCTGTAGACATGTAAGCACTACATACTGCTGCCTGCAAGCCAAGAGAGGCTACTTCAGAAATTTGCTTCAAAGCAGACTCTAAAAATGATCCTGCTGATCTATGAACGTTAGTCCTCCTTCAATGGGAATAGCTGCCTTTTTGGCCACCATTGTAACAAAAGGATTCACTTTAGGAAGTTTAAACTTCTCATTTTCTTCTGTAACTGGGGGATAAAACTTCCCCATAGCTCTCACCACAAGAAGCCCAAATGCAGGGATACTCCACTCTTCTGCAATTATGTCCTGAAGGTCTTGGGAGTGGGAACATCTTATTGGGCTTCTGAATACCTTTGAAGATAGGATATACAGAGACTGTTGATTCTTGGGGAGATGATCAAAGCCTCTGGAAATCATGGGTGCAAGCTCTTCCTTATGAAATAGTTGAGCCACTGTGGGATCATCACCCTCTCCAACGGGGAGTTCTCCTTCTAAATGGTCCACCACCGAAAACCTCCGGTCCTGAATATTAGGCACAGAAATCTGAACATAAGATATGCCATACTGGGTCAGACCAAGGTCCATCAAGCCCAGTATCCTGTTTCCAACAGTGGCCTATCTCATGTGTGATGCACTACTAGGTCATAAGTACCTAGCAGTATCTCCAAAAAAGACAGAGGTTCCTCAATGCTTGTATTGGGTCAAGCAGCGATATCCTGGGTCCCTTTTAATAATGGTTTTGGACCTTTCCTCCAGGAACTTGTCCAAACCCAGCTACACTAACAGCTTTTACTACATTCTCCGGTAACAAATTCCAGAGTTTGATTACACGTTGAGTGAAAAAATATTTTCTCTTATTAGTCTTAAATAGGTTACCCTGTAGCTTCATTGTATGTCCCCTAGTCTTTTTCTATTCTGATGACGTAAACAATCGATCTGCGTTTACCCGTTCCCTCCATTCATTAATTTATAGACCTCTATCATATCTCCCCTCAGCCGTCTCTTTTCCAGGTTAAAGAGTCCTAACCTTTTTAGCCTCTCTTCATAAGAGTATCCTTCCATCCCCTTTACCATTTTGGTGGCTCTTCTCTGTACCTTTTCTAATAACTCTATATCTTTTTTTAAGATACGGCGACCAGAATTGCACACAATATTCAAGGTGCAGTCCCACCATGGAACGATACAGAGGCATTATAATATCCGTTGTTTTATTCTCCATTTCTTTCCTTATGATAACCTAGCATTCTATTTGCTCTCTTGGCCGCCACTGCACACTGGGCGGAGGGTTTTAACATGTTATCCACGATGACACCTAAAATCTTTTTCCTGGGTGGTGGTTCCCAATGTGGAACCTTGCATCGTGTAACCATAGTTTGGGTTGTTCTTTTCTAGGTGCATAACTTTGCACTTGTCCACATTAAATTTTCATCTGCCATTTGGATGCCCAGTCTTCCAATTTATGAAGATCCTCTTGCAATTTTCCACAGTCCTCTTGGGTTTTAAACAACTTTAAATAGTTTTGTGTCATCTGCAAATTTGATAACCTCATTTGTTATTCCCTTTTCCAGGTCATTTATGAATGTGTCAAAAATCAGCAGACCCAGCACAGATCCCTGGGGTATTCTATTATTCACCTTTTTCCATTGGGAAAATTGGCCAGTTAGCCCTACCCTCTGCTTTCTATCTTTTAACCAGTTCCTGATCCACAATAGTACACTGCCTCTTATCCCATGACTTTTTACTTTGGCCAAAAGTCTCTGATGAGGGACAGGGTTCCCCCGAGCAGGACTCCCAATCCCTGCTGCCTGCCAAACGTGGTCGCTTAGACACCAAGGGACCAGCTTGTACCGTAAGGGGCTCAGGGGACACCTGTTCAGCCACAGCTCGAGCCTTCATCAAAAATGCTGTATGCATGAGCAAACCAAACTCTGGTGAGAAACCCTCCACAATTCTAGTATCACCAGTCAACAAGGAAGGCTGGCCCTGGGTACTTTCCACCATCTCGGGGAGCTCAAGAGGATGCCTAGCTTCTCCACGCCACATGGCCAAAGTAACTACCTCTCACACATTTCTCCCCAGACCCTCCAGGCTGAAGGGAAAGTTTTCACTAAAGACTACGTTAAAGTTGCTCACTCCACTTTCCCCTTGCTGCCCAATGCCATAGTAGGGGAAGGAACCAGATTCACTGCACCTCCGTGGCAAGAAGCGTCCTGGTTTGATGGCTCCCATATCATGGGCAGCACTTCATCCACTTCACCAGTGCTTCCATCCCCAGAAATGCTGCAACCAAAAAGAGTGCCTGACAAACCCTGAACCATCAGCACAGCCCCTGTGAAGGTTCTCTCCAACACAGGTAGGCTGCAGCACCAATCTTCCTCAATACTTTCAGGCCAGTAGCTTAGTAGGAGCTCCCTGCAGAGCTTACTGCAAGCAACTAGCAGAGCTTTCAATGCAAACACAGACTTCTCCGACTCCAGACACCTCAGGCAAAAAAAAAAAAAAAGAGTGAACTTGTTCCCTTTTTTTGAAAGGCTTTATTAACTATTCACCAGAGGTTCATTCAGATGATGGGAATGAAGGGAGGGAGCAAAGGGACAAGAAAGAAAACATGGGGAGAAGAGAGAATAAAAGAAACCAAAATGTAAAAGTCCTGTGCTCACCTACTAGGTGGAGAACCTGGACTCCTCTAGATATAATCCGCAAACAGACTCTGGATACCCAAATGTAGATGCCTTCTGACTATTTACTGTAGTTCAACTGATTCAGAAGCCATCCACCAAATTAATCTTGCTGCACAGACTGCAGTCATTATCTGCTGGAGACATAGAACACTAGGAAACATGTGGCTGCATGATGCCTATTACAGGCCAGAGTTCACAGCTCTGTGTCTCCATCTACTGGCAAATGTACAATCTGTGCATTCTTGACTGGTCTGGTGGACAAAAAGTATCCAAGTTATGCTGTAAAGACCAAAAACACCTATGTGGAGGAGTAGCCTAGTGGTTAGAGCATTGGCTTGGGAACCAAGAGACCAGCATTTGATTCCCACTAGCACTCATTGTGGCCTTGGGCAAGCCACTTAACCCTCCATTGCCTCAGAACAATCAAGTTATCAATGTCCCTGTTTAATGCATGTTACCAAGTTTAACTTACAAATGTAGACTGCTTTGACTAAAATGATAAAGCAGAATTTAAAAACCTAATAAATAAATTCATCTCTTCTGAGATCTCACTTTCCTACCCCCATTCTTTCATGGGACAGACAGCAACAGGATAAAATCAAAATAAGCATAACTATCTCTTATATCTGAACAAATAGAGATGACCTACATGGAGCAGTGGGTACGCCCCTAAACAAAGGCATGGGGAGGGGTGACCTGCATGGAGATGCAAGTGCACCTACTCTTGCCGCCTTGCTGGGCAGACTAGATGGACCATACTGGTCTTTATCTGCCATCATATACTATGTTACTATGACAGAAATGCCAAGTTCTCGGTTTTCTTTATATTGATTCACTTGCTAATTTTATGTTGTATCTTCTCTCCTTTCTGTAGGAATCTCTGTTATTTGGGTGCTTAAAACAGAACTGCTGATAGAAATCAGAAGTGAGGGGGGATCCAAGATGGCACTTTGAAGTGACGTGGCTGAGGACGCTCTGGGTTTACCGCGGTGTGTTGGCATTTGTGGGACTTCTCTGCCTGTCCTGCGATGGGAAAGAGGAAAGGGGAGGGGAAGCTTGCACCTGAAAGCACTGCTCCTGTATCCTTTCGCCAAGCCACCCTGGACGGCTTCGGGCTGTCATGAGCTCCGGTGGTGATGGTTCCTCAGGGTCTGTCTGACAGGCAGCATGTGGACAGGAATGAAGGGGTGTCGTTAAGCCCCACTGTGCAAACGCCACCTCCCAATCCTGGAAGTATTGGGCTTAGCAGTGTTTTGGAGTCCTCCCAGACCTATGTGGCTGATGGAGTGTTTTCTTGCCAGGAGGTTCACCACCAGCAGTATCGCCTTCCCTCTTAGAGAGGGCAATGGGGGTAACTTCGGAAGCTTCTTGAAGGACTGTTGCTGGCATTCTGCAGGAGCTGGGTGAGACTGCTTCCAGGAGAAGCTTGTATGAGATTGTGAGACAGAAGGCGGTAACAATGACGTCGTTGTGGGACGTCATCCAGGGACTTTCCTCTTCACTGAAAACTTTTTCAGATAAATTTGTGGAAGATTTGACTGTTGTCGCACAGACTGCAGTGGAGTACTTTCAAGCAATTGAGACCATTATTGGAAGAACTGATGCCCTTGATATAAAAATAAATGCTGTTCAAGTTGTAGGGAATGCCTTGGTAAAAGGACAGCAATGCTATCTTTCGCCTGATGGAGCATTTAGAAAATCAACTGCACCGGAATAACCTCAGGCTGATAAACTTTCCCAGATATCTCCTTATACTACCTATGTGATTAAAAAACATCTGGTCGGGGTGCTTGAGATGGACTCTGGGAATTTGCCACCTATTGTTAGGGCTCAATACCTCCCCTCCCCGGTAAGCAATGTGGGGGACAGGGGGGATTCATTGAGGGTTGACCTCACTGAGTTCTTAAGAGTCCTCTCTGGAAGTGTCACCCAGAGAACCAACATGATTTTAACTTTTGCCTTTGAGTATGATCGCAATTCTGTGTTGAAGTTGTATTTTCGTTTTATGGATACGCTTTTTTTTTTGGCTCCAAGATTAGGGTATTTCCTGATTTTCCTAGGATTACACAGAGGCAGCACCAAGAATTTTTAGAGCTGCATCACAGAGCTTTGGCCTTGGGGTTAGTGTTTGTTACATTTTCCGTGCATATGTTTAATTCAATATGAGGGTAAGAATCATGTTCTCCTGGAACCGAAGCAACTTGCTAATTATATTGTGGCAAAGGAAGAGAGTAGGACATCGGTGGTAGTTCCAGTTGCACCACTGTGATACAGTGAAAGGGCTCACTGCAGGAAGTGCACTTATTTTGTTTCATTGATATTTGGATCCTTCTGTTTACCTGATTTTGGTGGGCTCCTGTTTTTTTAGGATTATGTATGGATAAGTTTTGTTGTGGCTTGGATATAATTGTCTAATTTTTCCTTTGTTTTCCTCCTCTCACTTTATTGTGAAGTGAGTGTAAAATATGTAAAGAATAAATTTAAAAAAAAATAAAAACAGAACTGCTAGGTTACCCAGTTCCTAGAGGGAGATTTTTTAAAATCAGTTCTGGTTCTGAATTTAAATCCTAAAGCTGTGCGGTAGTTGTAGTCCCAGCTTCTACCTATTGAAAATCGGTACTACAGGTCACACAATGCATAAGGATAGGCATATAATCCAGGACCGGCCTAAAATCTCCCTCCTGCAGGTAAATAACTTGGCAGCTCTGTTAAAGGGTAAACAGATGAGTTTTGTTTCCTCCATTTAAGGTTTTCTTCATTGAATGATTTGGAACATTTCATTTCTGTATGCTGCACTCTGGTTTCATGTACATATGTTTTGTGATGGTTATTTGTTAAAATTGCATCAATATACAATTGTAAAAAAAAAAAAAATTATATTAAAACATAGTACATTTTGTCATTAAAATTTCATAACTACTCGTTTAAGCACATCCTTTTTGTCCTGATATTTAAACTGCCAATTTAATTTGGATTACATTGCTAAAAGCTGCCACTTGTTTTCACTAAATTTGAGGCCTGCTCTAAAAGGAAAAATGTACATTACAAAGCATAGAGGTGGATTGGGACTGCACTATTATTTACAGCTTGCCTAGATGACTGTAGAGCCAGATGTTGGAGCTAGGAGAAATATTTTCCACAGTCTGACATCTGATCCTTATGGCAGCTATCCAGAGCAAATGACAGAGAAAGGTATACTGCTTTAGTATCAACTGATAAACAGAAACTGCTTTGCTGCTAGGATCTTGAACTTTGTTTTACATACTATAATGTTTTGCAGGCATTAGTGCTGCCCCTTTTTGATTATAGTAATTTTATTTACCAAGGTCTACCCGTCTGTACAACTAAGGGGCTTCAGATGGCACAAAATACAGTGGTTCAGTTGGTGACCACACGGCCTAGGTCTACTCATGTAACAGCACTCTTGAAACAACTCCACTGGCTCCCTACTATGACTAGGGCAAAATTTTTAAATGTTAGTCGTTGCTTTTAAGACTATGGGGTATGTTTACTAAACCGGGCTAACGGTTAACCCGGGCTATCTGCCACTAGGTCCCATATTATTCAATGGGACCTAGTTGCAGATAGCCCGGGTTAACCGTTAGCCTGGTTTAGTAAACAGACCCCTATGTGTGGGCTTATGGCCACTAGTGTCCAACTGATGCTGCAGGGGTGTACTGCTGTCCGCCCAGTGCTCACTTGTAAATACTATACCTATGTTATTCCTTCATCAAGTACAGAACCCAGTTTACCTGTACTAAACTTTTTCCTTATATGCCCCAGGGTTGTGGAATTCCTTACCTGATGAGCTATGGGCTAGTAGGGATCTGCCTGGATTTAGAAAGGTGAATAGAAGTGAATTGCAATATTTGTGACATTCTTTTATATTGTCTGTTAGCTGTATTGTTTTTCAATTGTTGATGTTGCTTATAACCTGCTTAGACCTTTTTGTAATATAAATTTGTGACAAATAAAATTTTAAAAAGTGTGCCTTGCTATGGGGTATTTTCAAATCGCTCAAAGGTTTTTAAGAGAAAACTCCTTAAAATAGAGGACTTTGATAGATTTCAGCACACTTTCTGCCAATGTGAAACTTATGACTAGATATGCAATACACATTCCACAGAAAAATTTGCTAAGGGATCCCAACATATTCATGCATCTGACTGAAGCCAAGAGCTGATGAAAGAGTAGGCTAGAATTAAAGAACATAAGAACTAAGAAATGCCAAAAGGTCCAAGCCCAGTATCCTGGTTTTCAACAGTAGCCAATCCAGGTCACAAGTACCTATCAGGTTCCCAAAAGGTAGACAATATTAATGGGCTGCAGACTTGGGGAAACTGTGGTTCAAATCTTGCTGACACTCCTTGTGACTTTTGCAAGGCATTTAATTCTCCATTGCCTCAGTCAAACTTAGGGGTATGTTTACTATTCGGCGGTAATGGCTTCTGTGCGATAACGGAGCCGCAGTCCCACTGATTTCAATGAGGCCACAGCTCCGATATCGCACGGATGCCGCTACCTCCAAATAGTAAACATACCCTAGATTGCAAGCCCTCTGAGGACGGGGATGTACCTACAGTATCTGCATGTAACTTGCCTTGAACTACCACTGAAAAGGTGTGAGCTAAATAAAAATATATTTAAAAAAACAACGATGCTGTTATATAGAAAAGAAAAACCATTTGAGTTTGCAGAATATGTGACATTCTCTTGGTCCCCCACTCACTTACCAAGCAACAGGCAACAGCTACAATACTGCTATTCAGGGCTGTACAAGCAGTACAGTCACACAGGCAGGGGCAACCCAAGTGTTCTTGCTGCCTTAGGCAGATCCGATGTGCCACCCACACCCAACTGGGTGCTGTCGCCACACCACTTCTGACATCCAGTCTATCACTTTGGGTTGATGGGTGCCGCGGTAGGCCTTAAGGCGCATGCACACACTCATTGGCTGCCGCTCCTGCCCCCTCCAAGGCAACTTCCCATCAGAAGGTGCAGAAGTGGGAGGCCATAAGTGCGCACATACACTTTAAAGCCTAGTATGGTTCTGCAGCAGCATCAGCAGCTGAGTTGCCACTTAGAAAATAGAAATTACACTTACCTGGTAATTGTAGTTCCTTGAGTGACGACAGTTTAGTCCGCTACTGCTGGGTAGTGCACCTCCTCCTGCAGCTTGGAGTCTGGCTCTGGACCAATCAAATCTTCATCCCACTGGATGTAGCGAGCTGGAAATCCCCATCAGCCCCAGTGAACTATTGACAAAGCAGACTCAAGAGCAACAAATAAGTAGCTAACGTTTTTTTTTTAACAATCAGAACCTGGAACAGAACATAACCTGCCCTTTAACGGGAACAGGGATTAAGACCTGCCCCAGAAGCGCTCTTCCCCCTTGCCAAGTCTGGAAAGAGATAGAAACTGCCAAATCCCCAAAGGGAACAGAAAGTAAAACTCACCTGTCACTTCGCCCCATGACCATGACTACGTGCCGAGCTAGCCACAAACCTGAGGGCGGGAATGAGGACTAAACTGTCGTCACTCAAGGAACTACAATTACCAGGTAAGTGTAATTTCTATTTCCTTATCGTTCCTCCAGTTTAGTCCTCTACCGCTGGGATGTAACAGAGCAGTACTAACGGGAGGGACCCTGCCAGCCGGCACGCAAGACCGATGACCCGAAACGGGCATCCCCCGCCGCCAACACATCCAGCCAGTAGTGTCTACTGAAAGTATGTAGCGACGACCAGGTGGCCGCCTTGCAAATCTCCACCGGCGGAACCAGACTGTACTCAGCCCAGGACACCGCTTGCTCCCTAGTAGAATGAGCCCTGAGACCCATAGGAGCCGGACGCCCCTGCAATACGTACGCTGAAACAATAGCCTCCTTAATCCACCTGTAAATGGATGCCTTGGCCACCGCTTCACCCTTCCTAGGCCCGCCAAACACAAACAGACGATCTGATTTGCGAAAAGCCGCAGAAACCGCAAAATGACGACGCAAGGCCCTCTTTACGTCCGACTCAGACCGCGATCCGACTGGATGCCCCGCGTCTGCTTGCAGAACTGGCAGAGACACTGTTTGATTCACATGAAAGGGAGAGGATACCTTAGGTAAAAAGGAGGGAACCGGTCTCAGAACCACCTTTTCCCTGGAAAAACAAAAGAAATGGCTCTCTGCACGAAAGAGCCTGCAACTCCGAAATGCGCCTAGCCGAACAGATAGCTACTAAGAAGACCACCTTAAGAGTCAAGTCTTTGACAGAAATCCGAGACAAAGGCTCAAACGGTGCTCTTCCTAAACGCCCGCAAAACTAAGTTGAGATCCCAGGACGGAACTGAGATCCGACGAGCTGGGTGCAGTCTGGACACTGCTTTAAGGAAACGGACGACATCGCCATGAGCACCTAGAGCCACGCCCTGGATCTTACCTCTATAGCAGGCCAAAGCCGCCAACTGCACCCTCAAGGAACTAGCGGCCAGCCCCTTGTCAAAACCATCCTGCAAAAAACTCAATACCACTGATACGGAGGCCCTAGAAGCCCGAACCTGACGCCTGGAACACCAGTCCTCAAAGATCCGCCAGATGCATACATAGGCAAGCGAGGATGACCGCTTTCGCACTTGAAGCAAAGTTGCCACGACCGATCTAGAGTAGCCCTTCTTCTTTAGCCTTGCCCTTTCAATAGCCAAGTCGTAAGCGAGAATCGATCCACTTGCGGCATTAGAAGAGGCCCCTGAACCAGGCGTTCTGGCGACAAAGGGAGACGCCACGGGGGACCGTCCAGTAACCTTATCAAAATCGGCATACCACGGATGCCGGGGCCAATCTGGCGCCACTAGAAGCACCCTCCCCCGATGGGCTTCGATACGTTGAATCACCCGACCGATAAGGGCCCACGGAGGAAATACGTAGAGCAGCCCCGTTGTCGGCCACGGCTGCATCAGGGCGTCGATCCCTTCCGACATGGGTTCTCTCCGCCTGCTGAAGAACCGAGCCGCTTTCGCAGACTGGCACATCGCCATCAAGTCCATGACTAGCATGCCCCATCGCAGAGTCAATTGGGTGAAGATGTCGGGATGCAACTCCCACTCTCCGGCATCCACCTGAATTCTGCTGAGAAAGTCCGCCGTCACATTTTCTTTGCCGGCGATGTGAGCCGCTGATATCGCCTGCAACCGCGGCTCCACCCAGGCAAACAGCCCTTCGGCCTCTTCCTCCATGACTGCGCTTCCTGTGCCGCCTTGCCAATTTATGTACGCCACCGTGGCCGCATTGTCCGACAACACTCGTACCGCTTGATGCTTCACCAGCTTTTGGAAGCTATGCAGAGCCAAGAACACCGCTCTGAGTTCCAGACGGTTGATCGACCACCTGCTCTCCTCCGTCGTCCACCTCCCTTGTGTGAACTGACCTGCACTATGCGCCCCCCAGCCTGTTAGACTTGAATCCGTGAAAAGGGGAATCCACACCGGCTGCTCCAACGGCATTCCTGCCTGCAAGACTGCGGGACGAAGCCACCACCACAGCGCCTGACGGACGCGCCAAGGACAAGGGAGTCGTTTGTTCAGCGAGTCGGACTGATTTGACCAACGATGGAGCAAGGAGCGCTGTAGAGGCCGTATGTGAAACCTGGCCCACGGCACGACCTCCAGCGTCGCTGCCATCGTCCCCAATACCTGGAGGTACTTCCATGCTGTTGGCGCCACGAGTCTCTGGAAGGCCTGCACTAGATGTCGGAGGGTTAGGGCCCGGCGTTCCGTTAGAAAAACAGAACCTCTCCAAGTATCGAACTGAACCCCCAAATACTCGAGAACCTGAGTCGGCGATAAATGACTGGCGTGGGTTGACCACCCAGCCTAAATGCTGAAGAAAATCCACCACCTGTTGCGTGGCTTTCTCGCTCTCGGCCTGGGATTTTGCTCTTATCAACCAATCGTCGAGGTAAGGATGAACTAAGACTCCTTGCTTTCGCAGCACCACCGCCACCACTACCATTATTTTGGTGAAAACCCGAGGGGCCGTTGCTATACCAAAGGGCAGCGCCTGGAACTGAAAATGTCCCCAAGGCAGGGCGAACCGAAGAAACCTCTGATGAGACTCCCTGATGGGAACATGGAGATAAGCCTCTGAAAGATCGAGAGATGTGAGATACTCCCCCTGACAAAGCGCCACCATGACGGACCGCAGGGTTTCCATGCAAAAATGCGGAACTCTGAGACAGCGATTCACCCCTTTGAGGTCCAGGATAGGCCGAAGAGAACCGTCCTTTGGCACCACGAAATAAATGGAGTAACGCCCCATTCTGTATTCCGCGGGCGGTACCGGGACGATGGCTGCTAGCTGCAACAGGCGGTCCAACGTTTGACGAACTTGCAAGGCCTTTGTCAGACCTCTGCAGGGATAACTTACGAACGAATCCAGCACCGGCCTTGCCAGATCCAACGCATACCCATTGCGAATGATCTCCAAGACCCACTGGTCCCATGTTATGCGGGTCCAGGCAGAAAGAAACCCCCTCAGCCGACCTCCAAATCGGTTGTCCTTCTGCCGTTCCGGAACCCTCTGCCATTCATTGTGGTTTCCGGACGGCTCCCGCAGATGCCGCCGCAAAACCTCTACTTGCCCCCCGGAAGCCCCGGAACCCCTGAGCCCGGGACAGAAACCTTCCTCTTTGAGAACCCGCGAAACGGGGGGAGCGAAATCTTCGAAAATCCCAAAACTGTCCCCGAAAGGCTGCGGAAAATTTTCCCTGCTTGGGCTTGTCCTCCGGAAGCCGACCCCCTTTGGACTCCCCTAAATCTTTGACTAACTTATCAAGATCCTCTCCGAACAATAACTTGCCTTTGAATGGAAGCTTACCAAGCTGAGACTTGGAGGAACAGTCGGCCGCCCAGTTTTTTAGCCAAAGGGCCCTCCGCGCCGCTACCAGAGAAGACATACTATTCGACAGGGCCCTAATCAGGTCGTAGTGCACATCTGCTAAATATGCCGCTCCGGATTCCAGACGCTGGAGCTCTCGCACGTCGTCCTGCTCCATCACCGCCGACTGTCTCAGGCGCTGGACCCACCGTAGACAGGCCCTAGCCACCCAAGCCCCACCGATGGATGCCTGCAGAGAAGCTGCATCCACTTCAAAGGACTGTTTCAACAGACCATCCATCTTTCTATCCTGAGACTCCTTCAAGGCCGCACTGCCTTCCACCAGAATCGTTCGTGACCGCCGACACCGTCGCATCAACTTTCGGGGCACGAAACCTTTCCTTATCACAGTCTGATAAGGGATAGAGTCTACTCATGGTCCTTATACCTTTCAAACCTGCTTCAGGATGATCCCATTCGTTTTGAATCATCTGATCTATCACCTTATGGATGGGAAACAGACGCACCGCCTGAATAATAGGATCCGCCGAATCCTCTTCGGGCACGGGCTGCTCCGGCGAAAGCCTAAGCGTCTGCAGGACCTCTGAAATGAGGGCCGACAACTCTTCTCTCCGAAACACTCGAATGATCCGCGCCTGTTCCTCAGGTTCAAAATCCTCCAACTCGACATCCACGTCACAACCGTGCTCTTCCTCCTCCTGGAAATCCAACTCGGAAGAAGAGCCTTCCGCTGGCCGCGGCCTCTTGAGTGGCTTGACAAGTCCACTCTCTCGTTCTGCTAGTGCAGCCTGAGCACTGGGAGAAGGAAGCGACCCAGAGCTTGGTAAAAGTCCCTGCCTCTTGCGACAGAAGGCCTGATGCATGAGCAACACAAAGTCTGGAGAAAAATCTTCCATCAACGTAGGAACCCCAGCTACCGAAGAGACGCCCAGCAGCCCAGGCGCCCCCTCCAATTCCGGAGCGGCTGGACCAGCCGTCCACGCTTCACCCTCCGGCTCCTTCAATGTGTCCGGAAGGACTGGAGCTGTCGCCCCTTACATTTGCTGCTCAACAGTAAGGAATACGGAAGCACAGGAGTGGCAAATACCTGTCTCCGTAGCCGTGCCCCTACGGGTGCCACAAATCATGCACTGAGGCCTCGCTGACATGGACTAAAGAGCCTGCAAGTCTCATTGCAACTGAAGGCAAGGTAGTATGCTAGTGAGGATTGGTGGAATCCCTCTATATCCTGCTTTTTCCCAAGAATGTTCCTCAGGCAGCCCTTTTCACTGAGCCCACTGGGGGCTTGAACGCAGCACCTGTGGAGCAGCAGGCAATGAACCAACCAGCATGCCACTGCTCTGCTTTTTCCTTTTTTTTTTTTTATACTTTATTTAATTTACTTAGTTATGCTCTGTCACTAAAGCCGCTAAAGAGTCCCGACCCCCCAGGCCCTAGGGACCCACTCAACAGCAAAGAGACCCAAAGAAAGAAAATAAGAAAATAAGAAAGCTTAAACTAAGCGGGAAGACGCCAGAAAATGGCACTGCCGGCTTACCAGGGAAACCGCTGAGAAAACCGCGTGTGTAAAATGGCCACGGTTTCTCTCAGCGATTTTGGCGCGCTTTGCACAATGGGCCCCGAAGCACCGCAGGGCTCAGAAACTGCGTGCCGCCGACCTCCCCATTGTTCCCGGCTTTTACCTGCTGAAAAAGGATGAAGCTGCATCGATCAGAGCCTCGATCGCCGAAGGACACAGGATCGCCGCAGAGCCTCGGACATGTGCTCGGCAACGGTTCCAGAGCCGGCGCCTGCAGGCTTTCACCCAGCGCTCTGCCCGTGGACCGCACTAGGGGCTCTACCCCGTTCAGTCAAGGGGTAAGAGATCCTATTTAGTAAAAGCCGTTAGGGGGGGGAACAGAGAGACTAGGCAAGGTAGAATCGCTTAAGAGCAGAAACACCTTCCCTGTCCCCTATTATTTATTTATTATTTTATATTTTTATTTTTTTTTAAGTCACAGCACCCAAATATCAAATCCTCCAATCCAAATCAAATTAAATGAAATCAAAATTCAGCTAAATGGCCTGCTCCTTATTAGTTCCTCCAGTGAGCTCAGCACCTAGGCTCACAAGGTCCTCCTGCTGCTTGGAGACTGGACACACTGGGGCTGATGGGGATTTCCAGTTCGCTACATCCAGCGGGATGAAGATTTGATTGGTCCAGTCTCCAAGCTGCAGGAGGTGGTGCACTACCCAGCGGCAGAGGACTAAACTGGAGGAACGATAAGGAAAGGAGATTACTGTGCTGCTCACAAAGGTCTGCCACTCTAGGTGACTACCTAGTTTGCCTAATGGATAGACCTGCCCTGCACACAGGGCACAAATATGGAAGGGGCACTGACATCATCATTGAGGCTTCCAGGAAGCCCTATAAGAGCGTGTTCCTGTGTGTGGCTGGGTGGGGGCACCAATTTGGCGCATTTCTAGCATGCTATGGCCCTGCAGCTATTGCTGGCCTTGCCTTACTGAAATGGAAACACTTTTCTGTAGCTGGCCCATTCACATGGCTAGACTACATGGGATCTTTTGACTTCCAAGACATGAACATGGATCCCTGCCAGTACCAAACCAGGATCTCTCGCTGCTTTATTGCACAGATGTCGATTCTAAATACAGGGGCACTCCTTCGGTACATACATTTTATTTAGAAACGTAAGGAAGTCACCAATAATAAAAGAGCAAAAATTTGCAATCAGATATATTGTACGTTATATAAACAAGTCTGGCAATATTGTGCACAATAAGGTTTTCTTTGTGTACAAACTCACGAATGTTACAAGGTTTACCTCCAAATTCACTGAAAATTAAACACTGCTAGAATTAACTAAGTTTGTTATTGTGTGCCACCGAGTCAATTCTGTCTCTTGGTGACCCTATGGATAGTTGTGACTATCCCCTGGGTTTTCTTAGCAAGAAGCAACAATTGTAGATTGCCAGACCTTTCTTTCATGCAGTAAGCCTACAGCACCTGGTATTCTAAGGTGGTCTCTCATCCAAGTAGTAATCAGGCCTGACCCTGCTTAGCTTCTAAGATCAGACAAGCAGGGCCTGCCTAACCACTAGACAAACTAGATAGTCACTTAGGGCAGCAGCAGCTTTTGAGACGCAGCAAAGAGCAAGGCATTCAAAGCTTAACAGATTGACAGCCAGTGGGGCATGAGGCTTAAAGTCTGCCTAGGGCACCAACACCTTGAACCGACTCTGGGGCCAGTCCTGCAGACAAGATCAGGCTCACTCTGGGTGTGTGCACATAGTTAATCAATTGTGCTACCAGGTGTATGCAGCTCTACAGACGTTATAGTTCTTCATACATCCAAAGTTTGTAATTATGAAGTATCTTATTCTAAGAACAACTGACTAGAATTATCACTTGTTTAGTCATAATGCTGCCAATAATATCAATGATGGATGTATTTACTATTTTTAGTTACTACAGTAGTATCCTTGCTCTTTTTATCTATCAGTCTCATTTTCAAGCACTCTAGACCAGAATGCCAGCAAGAATCCAGTAATCAATTCTTACACAACAGGAGGGTCTAAGAGAGACACCTTCTGGTGTCATGAAGCTGTTTCTTCAATCATGACTGTATCTTCCCTGCCTCAGCTCTCCATTTTAACAGGTTTATGTCATCTGGGACACCTTTGGACCAGAGCTCTCTCCAAAGTATTTTAGGAAGGACATGCTAACAACACTGGAACTATAACACACCAATACCCTGATTCACTAAGGCTTCTCTCCCATTCTGGGCTTATGAGAAAATACTTAGGACCTGATTCACTAAGTTACTTCACAGTCAATCCTTCTTCTGGTAGAAACATCAAAGCACATCTTGCACATGCTCAGTTGAATCTCTATGGTAACCAGTGCTAGAAAAGAATGAATGTCTCAATTTTTTAAGAGCTTGGTAAACTGATCAGAGTAGTGCATGGCAGCCCCCAAAAGACAACTACTTAATAAGGTTTATAGATATGTGTGCAAATACTCATAGTAATAACAGAACTTATAGAACATGGTTTCAAAACCAAACATTAAACTGCTACACAATACGCAGATAAACCTACATGCAGACAATAAATGATGTTCTGAAGAAACATGTAGCCAAAGACGTACAGATATTAGTTAATCTGCAGACTTCAGTCAGTGTAAGTATTTCAAGTGGCCAAAGACGAATCATTTTCACGGTAAAATAACACATTTTCTCACGTGTATGACTTTCTAATCGCAGTAGTTGTTTACCATCAACAAAAAACTGTAAACTTATTATACTAAATGGTGAAATATGTTGGGCTTATTTCTACCAGTTCCAAAGAAAATGCCGAGTTCCCCTGCGGCAGTGCCTTTTACCAGAGTACTGAGATCAAACGCAACCAAGCTAACAGGCCAGTTTTTAATATAATTCATATGACAATGCAAAAAAAAAAAAAGTTCACACACTTCATTTTCCTTCTGGCTTGTAATTCACTCTTAAGGAGATGAACTGCTCAGCATGCATCTAAATTCACAGGGGTTGTTTGCTGCGCTGACAACTTTATGCGGTTGACACAAATAAAGAAATATCTGCAGAACAAAAGTCTGGTTGGGAGGAGGTGCAAACATAAAATTCAGCTCTTGAAAACTACAGTAGGAAGCTTCGCTGGTACCCACCTGAACAGAAGCTGTTGCTGCTGATGGTCCTGGCAGTGCGGCCCGAGCTCAGGTTGAAACCTTTACTTTCCTCTTCGGAAAAGGGAGACTCGGAAGCAGGGGAGACTTTCTGCTTGGGGAGGTAAGGCCGGAGCACCAAACGCGGAATGCGGCTGCGGGCGATGTCCTTCTGATCGTCCCAGTGCATAGTGGAGGGAATAAATAACACGCGTCAACCAGCCGCAGCCGGGCAGAGACTCCGAGTACGGGCTCAGCTCAGCACAGCACTCCCCTCCCCTCCCCACTCCACTCCTCTCCTCTCCTCTATCCGCAGGATCCAGGCCGTCCCCCGGGACTGGCGCGCTGACAACCGAAAGTCGACATTAGTGAGTCCTCTGCACACTGCAGCCCGCACCTCTCCGTCCCCGTTACCTTAAGCAGGACAGAGCAAGTCAGCTCGGGACCCCCAATCTGCTACGCATTATCTCCACCCTCCGAAACCCAACCCCCTGAGCACTATCCCCATCCTTTCTCAAAAAACAGCCCACTGCGCACTATCCCCATCCTCTCCCCAAATCCAACCCACTACGCGTTATCTCCTCCCTCTCCCAAAACCCAACCCACTAGCACTATCCTTCCTCATCCTCTCCCAAACCCAAAACCCAGTCTATTAGGCACTATCCCCACCCTCTCCCAAAACCCAACCCACTAGTATTATCCCCATCCTAAGCACTATCCCCACCCTCTCCCAAAACCCAACCCATTGTGCACTATTTCAACTCTCTGAAACCCAACCTCTAAGAACACCCTAAAACAGTCCCCCGAACACTAGTCCCACCTTCTCTCAAAATCCAACCCACTGCGTACTATTTCTCCTCTTTGAAATCTAGCCCTCTGAGTACTATCTCCGCCCTCTCTCAAACTCCCCAATCCCCTTCTTCCACAAACCCAACCCTCTCAGCACAATCCCCACCCTCCCCCTCAAACCTAACCCAATGGGAGTATCCCAACCCCCTCCGTACTGTCTGCATCCTTCCTCAAGCACCGTTACCTTGTAAATTATCTCCTTCTGCCTCTTCCAACCAATCCCTTAAATGAATTACTTTGCCAACACTTGAAACTGTCATGCCAATAAAGTTATCTGAATTTAAATCTATCCCTTTCAGGCCCCAACGTGATTCAACTCGTTGCACACTTTTCCTATCCTCCTCTCACCCAATCTCTGCGAAACTCAAGCTTCTGCACACTAACCCAACACCAAACCGCCATTCTCTTTACAAATCCCGTCTTCAACGGCTCCCCATAAAACATCTCAGCACCCCCTCCCCTTCAAGCACATATAGCCAAAATAACCCCAAACACCCGCCACTCCCCACCCAAGGGCAGGGAAAGTCACAGCCCGGTCTGACAATCTGCTCCCCCACCCCCCAACAAGGCAGGTGGCCAGCTTGTATAGTCCGGTCTAAAACCGAGCACCCCATCCTCTAGATCGCCACAGGGCCTAAGAGGAGCCCCCACCCCCTGGCCGACCGCGTTGCTCCAATCTTACCTTGGGGTCCTGCAGGGGTCCCATCCCGACTGAGGCTACTAATCGCACTGCCTTAGGCTCCGAGCTGTCAGAGAAAGTCAGAGAGTGAGAAAACACTGCGCACATAGAAAAGAAAACGACAGATATCAAGAAACAGAGACGAAATACTCGCCCCCACAGCACTGGAAGGAAAGGGACGCTTTCTTCCCTCCCTACTGTTCTCATCCCGGAGATCTCGCCTTCTTTTTTTTTTATCTCGCTGCGGATCTGCTCTCTCTTACCCGGCTCTGGCAGCAACCGCAGCCTCTCTCGCTACTATGATTATTATTATTATTATTATTATTATTATTATGCACCCACCTGCCTTATTCCGCGGCTTACTTGAGACGTACACAGCTCTCGTGCAAGTCGCGCACCCCTCCCCAAGACGTTTACATAGCATCATGCATGTGGCAGCAGCATGCCGTTGGAGCTCCTCCCTAATTTGCTTAGTTCCTCTGCAAAAAAATAACATTGTGGCACTAAAGGCTATGCTATAATGTGTCAAATGTGGCGATGCACCTGGCTTTCGGCATCGCTTTAGTTGTACAGTCAACCCATATAATAATACGTTCGCAGATGATTGGGGATGAGGGAAAGGGGAATTTGGACTAGTGCACTCAAGAGCTCATTTACTTTTTTTTCATATAGGCATATCATTTGTGAAATGTCGGTGATTTCATTTGGGTAATAAATTGCAGTAATTGCAGTGGGCTCCGTCCGTGAGTTCTGCGCACTCCCAGCCTAATGAAGGAGAGAGGGCGGCGCCCCTGAGTCCTGACACATCCCGGAGCTGCAGAGCGGTAGCAGTGTTACCATGGCAACCGAGGGGACCAGGATGCGTCACACGGATCTAGGCCTTACCTCTTATCTCTAAGCATGAGTGCTCGAGGGGAATGCTAGTGTAGCAGAGGTTCGCAGAGCATTCTATTATTTATGTGATTTGTGAACAGAGTCGAGGAGTATCGGTTACATCTGCTTCTTTCTACAAACTATAGGGGGATTTCTGCACTCAGAAATAAAAACACAGAGCTAACGTTGTAAACAAGTGACCCCGATTTCTTGCTTCAACTGCAAAGCAGATTTTGGAGCAAGGGTTAGAAAATTCTGTGTCTTCTTTTTAAATAAAGTCCTGCAGCATATTTGAATACTTTTATATATGAAAATGTAATGTGCACTAAAAGTCAAATGTATTAGAACACCTAGCTTTGAATTAAACTATTGTGCTGGGGCTTTTTTGGGGGGAGGGGGATACGCACTGAGTACCAACACCTTTTCCATTGCCTGCTAAAACTGGCTCATGGTCCTCACCTATTAATGAAAGAGCCCTGCATATAAGAACCCACACATTTTTTGATAGGAAAAAGGCATAGATTGTGCTAAATACAATATTTTTTGATCCTTTGTTGGATACCACCTCAGCCGCTTAGCCCGAACAGACTAAACCCTGCTTGGCTGGCCTCATGGCACACATGAAAATGCAGCAAAATCATACCTACATCTTCATCAGAGTTGGCAACTCATAATTTTGTTCTCTGATAATGCAATGCAACCTGTACTTTCAAGTCAGTGCTGACTCCTGGCAACCCAGCAACTCCTAAATTGTCATGGCAATGTGATCAGAAGTAGATTACCAGGCCTCAAATAACTTGGCCAAGGCCAAGATTACCAGGAATTAAGTAACTTGGCCAAGGCCACAAGGAGTGCTAGTGGGAATCAATCCTGGTCTCTGGTTATCAAGCCAGTGCTCTTTTTTTTTTAGATTTTATATTTATGCATTTTACAAAAATAAGTGCAGGAAACCATAACTTGTGGAAAAGCATGGGAACTGGGTGACATATACTCAGTGATAACAATATCAGGGAATCAAAAGAAATTAAAGAAATTGTTCCAGACCCAAACCCTAGCCCACAAAACAATCAAGCCAATGCTCTAACCAATAGGCTGCCAGAAATTTATTTACTGGCACATTTAGAGGTTCTCAGACTACTACTACTACTACTGAGCATTTATATAGTGCTACAAGTCGTACACAGCGCCGCACAGACATGTAAGAGACAGTCCCTGCTCATCAGAGCTTACAATCTAGTCAAGACAAACACAGAAGGTGTAGGCAGGAATAAAGCAAAGGGAAAGAAAATGGAGATCAGGTGAGTTGCAGTCCAAAGACTGCTGGCTACATAGTAACATGGTAGATGATGACAAAAAATGACCAAGTAACTCATCCATTCGTGTCCAACTGCTTAAGATACCTAAGGTGTACAGTATCTCAGCTGCCAGCCATAGAGTATGACTAAGATACAGTATAACTCCAGACATTCCAAGTCACACACATTTGGTGTGTGACACATGCATTCAGCCCACTCATATGTTCACATGCCTTTGCTCCATTCTCTTGCATATCTTCTGACAGTCCCAAAATGTTTCTCTGGTTCTCAACTTTGCCTCTGTTCAACTTCTTCACCAAACCACCATTCCGTTCCCTCTTTTTCCCACTCCCAACCAATGTCCACCTTCCCCATAGCAGCGGCAATAAAACACAAAAGAAGACTGGAGTATCCTAGTGGTTAGAGCAACCAAGAGATCTGTGTTTAATTCCCACTGGCGTTCCTTGTGACCAGAGGCAAGTCACTTAACCCTCCATTGCCTCAGGTATAAACTTAGATTGTAAGCCCTCTGGAGACAGGGAAATACCTACATACCTGAAGGTAACTCGCCTTGAACTACCATTGGAAAGGCATGAACTAGATACTAATAAATAAGATCACAGATCCCGATATTCAAAGGCATTTACTTACAGAGCTGTAAACCGTGTAAATGCCCCTAAGTGTTATATTTAGAGGCACTAACACAGTGCTGCTGAATATCCCTGAGAAATGCCTCTATACGCCCTGATACTAACTGCTTAGTGATGGGGTGTGTTGGGGACATTCCAGAGATGGTACCAGGGGATAACCGTGCAGTGTGTGACAAGGCAGAGGTTGCAGAACCTAAAAATAGGGGTTTAAAACACTTTTTGTCCTCAGAAGCTGTCAGTAAACCAGGTCAGGAAAGGGTTAAGGATTCAGCCCTGAAAGCTGTTCTGCACAGGAAAGCAGAAAGAGAGCCACACCCTAGCTTCAGGCAAACCCAGGGAGCTGACGTGGGAGGAAAAGGGGCGGAGTCACACCTGATAGGGCAGCCCTGTTCACATAACCAGGAAGCAACTGTTAGTCAGATAGAGCGAGAGGGGGAAGGAGAGAGAGAACACTATGTGGAGTTCCATGAGCAGCAAGGAGAAAGAGAGCAGTTCCAGGAAGGTCCAGGAGAGTCAGATCCAGGGAGAGATCTGGGGACCAGGAGAAGCAAAGCCAAGAGCAACCGATACCCGGTTGGCCCAAGGTGCTTGGGGAGTTGCTGGCCAGACTGCAGAGAGACAGCCAGGTCTCAGGACTGCCGTCTGAAAAAGCTTCCAGGAAGGAACTACCGTGAGCTGCACAGCAAACAAAAACAGGTCAGAGACTATTTTAAACCTCAGGGGAAAAGGTCAGATACCTTGCCTGGGAGGGATAGGAGTAGTTCTCTGGAATCTTCTCTCAAAGCCAGAATTATAAAGGAGAGATTGGGAAGAGAGAAAGTCCCATTCAAAAGACTGCAAAAGTTTTCATACTACAGAGAACGTGACAGGAGCTCTAGCTCTGAGTATAGCCCAGGTGCCTTTCAGCAAGTTACTAATTGCAGGCAGCACAGACACGGGCAAGAGTTAGACTCTGAAGAGCACGCTGTGTTAAAAGAACTAGTGAAGCAGTATCAAGGGAAATGTTTGCCTCTCAACCAGAAAGCATATACTTGGCAGACCAGAAGGAAGGTGAGCCCTTTTTATGATATTTTAAAAGGTGCTGGTGATTTGGAATCCTTGCAAGTGCCTAGATATTTTAGAGATAACAAACGGAAGCAGCTTAAAGCACTAATTAAGCAGTGGCAGTCTGTAGACTCCCTTAACCCAGGTCTTAAGGACATATCAGACCCAGAGCTGGAGGACATGCAAACTGAGGCACCATTAAGTGATAGCAGTGGATCAGCTATGGACTGTGGGGTTTGTTATAAGGACTGAAAGCCATATAAGTGTATCCTGTAAAAGGAGTGAAAGCTGTACAAAGATATCCTATAGAAGTGCTGAGAAAGCCTATCTGCTATAATCTGAGTTTCCACGGAGAAAGGCAGCGTTCTGCCTGTGAGAAACTCAAGCCTAATTAATTCAGCTGTGAAGAGAAGTACAAGGCTGTGAAAGTTTTCCTGTGTTTAAAGCATATATAGGAAAGCAATGCCAGTGGAGAGAAACAGCTGTTGTATTTGAAGCTGAAGGAAGTTTGGAAGCTGAATGTTTTGCTTTGAGTTTGTACCTGAGAAGCATCAGGGGATTCTTGGACTTTTATTTGACACAATTGCGTAGCACCATCTTTTGTCTGTGTTTGGGGAAGTAGTTCACCAAACTCCTGTGCAGCAATAAAGTTATTGTTAACCCACGGAGGCCTTTGCTGTATTTACTTGGACCACAACTACAACAGACACCAGGCTGCAGCACTTAGAAGGTTTATAAATATGTATTCCCCTATGCATCACATGCCAACCCCTCCTAGGCAACCACCTATATATACCAGAGGGTGCTGAAGTGTGACAAGTGGCAATATTCAGCCACTGCCCAGTTATCCCTCAGTGGCAAAAGTTAGATACGACAAAAACTGTCCTAACTTTCATCATCGGAGCTAACTGGGCAGCATCTGAGTATCACCAGCGCACAGTTAGCTTCTGCGCCATGTGTGGCTGTGTGGCGAGCCCGGATATTCAATACTGGTGGCTGGATATGGTCCTGGATTGAATATCTGGGGATAGAGTTTGGCAGCGATGGCTATGCACCTTAGAGGTGCATAGCCATCACAAATTAATATCGGGCTCATAGCTTTCAAATTCATAGATTTAAGCATTGCTGATAGCTTTGCCAGTCTCACCTCTTGGAAATTTATGTCAGAAGGGGCAGACCATGAGCTGTATGCATTTATTTATTTTATTTACAGAATATGTATTTCGCTTATTTGAACATTCTCAGCGGATTACAATTTCAAATCAGAAATATTAGAACAATTCACAAACAGTATAACACACATCAAAAATAAGAAATTGAAACAAACCCCATAACTATCACAGTAGGAAAAAATATCCCTATTACGCATAAGCCCGATTAAAAAGAAACCCCTTCAATTGCTTCCTAAAATCTAACTGATCAGTCATGAAATGTAAAGTTGTAGGCAAATGATTCCACAAGATACCAGACAGCCAAGGAAAAAAAGTCTTACTGATAACTTTAACACCCCCCCCCCCCCCTGGAAACCAATCATAGCACAAATTAGTAATACAGCCTGAACCTAGGAGCATAAACTATGCACAGCCTCCCTAAACTGAAAAGAAAAATGCACGGGCAGGAATAAATCCAATCATAAAACTCTAAAACTAAACATTAACACTTTAAACTTGACACACCAAACCACTGGAAGCCAGTGAAGATATGACAAAAAAGGAGTAATATGTTGGTTTACAGGCACATTTAACAGTAAATGAGCAGTGGCATTTTGGGTAAGCTGTAATGGCCTCAACGAAGAGTCGGGCAAGTCATAAAATAATGAATTACAATAATCCATAGGTTTTAAAACCGAACTCTGCAAAACTTTATTTATTTTATTTATTTACATTTCTTATATACCGCGCTATTAAAATCAGTGCGGTTCACAATGAACAGAAACATACTACAATGTGTAAGTCACATTGAGTTTACAGAGAACAGGGTTTGAACTTGGGAGAACCGGGGAAAACTAATTACAGGTCATATTGAAATAACAACAGTGTATTTACAGTTGGATACAACAGAGTATTTACAGTTGGGCAGAGGTTGGTGGTACAGGAGAGGTGTACCAGAAGGTGTAAGCTGACTATCCGTTCTCTTTTCGAGTCAGGGTGGTGGAGCTACTAGGGAGGGGAGGCAGGGGGTCCATCGTGATTTTTCCTGTTTTAGTTCCTGGATAGTATTTTAAAAACAGGTAGTGTTTGAGCGCTTTTCTGAATGGGGTAAGGCTCGTGAGGGCTCTAATTTCGGACGGGAGGGCATTCCAGGCTATGGATGCATAAATCGAAAAGGCTCTATTGGCTGTTGCCTTCGTGCATTTTGTCAATATTTTAGGGATCTCTACTGCGTTCAACATTGCAGATCTGCGGTTTCTGTTGTCAGGAAATTTGTGGATCAACTTACTAATGGGTGTGGAGGGCTGGTTCTTCAGAGCTTTGAATGTAAGGACTAGGGCCTTGTAGTGGATTCGGGCCGGTAATGGTAGCCAGTGGAGTTTCATCATCACTGTTCTAAAATTGCAAGGGTACAAAAAAGACTTCAACTTATGTAAGAAATAAAGTTTCAAAAAGACCTTCCTACACAAATCTTGAATGAAAGAGCAGAAACAATTGAAACACCCAAGTAGCGAACAGGAACCACCGAAATGATACACTTGTCAATAAGCACTTGAGAAGGGAAGGAGTCTGAAGGAGATTGGGAAAAAATCATAAACTCAGTTTTCTTAATATTAAGTGCTAGGGTAAAAGATTCCAAGAACCGTTTGACATCCAACACCACATGTACCAACGTTTGTACCCCAACAGAAATGCACCCCTCCCCTGGGAAGAAATAACATAAAATCATTAGCATACAATCTAAACTGAATGTCATCCATTCTCAAAAAATTGCACAAAGGCAATAAGTAAATATTAAACAAGACAGCTGAAAAAGGGGATCCCTAAGGAAAGTCACACAAGGTCCGAAACCAATAAGACCCAACATTAGTACACCACACACTTTGCTTCCTATCAGATAAGATTGAAACCATTTATTATCTCTGCACTTAAACCAATTTCCTTCAATAAAAGCAGCAGCCAATGGCGTACGTTACAATGAGGGATCCCAAGCAAAATTTTGCTGAGGGCCCCCACCTGTCATGGCGGTGGTGCACCCTCCCCCTGTGTGGGATCCACCCTTTGTGTGGCTGCCTCCCCATGCGGCGGCAGCGGTGGAAAACCTATTTCATTGTGTTTGCAGTGCTACCTCTGCTCTTATAAGTTTGCTGCGGGCCTGGCAGCTGTTCCCCACTGGGCGAAAGTCTCGCGGTGTGGTTGTTATCGCAAGACATCAGCCCAGTGAGGAACAGCCACCGGGCCTGCCGCAGACTTACAAGATGGAATAGCATGGCAAACATGATAAAGTAAGTTTGCCTTGCTGCTACTGCTGTGTGGGTCCCCTTTCTGCCCGAGCTCCCCCACATTACTTGGGTGGAATATACGCCATTGGCAACAGTAAACCAGAAGATAGAGAGTCAAAGGCAGCTGCAATCTCTAAAAACACAACTAAAATGATCCTACCATGGCCAAGTTCAACTAACCATTGATCGCAGGTTAAGAACAATAAAGTCTCTGTACCTCTTCCAACACGAAAATCAAACTGGAAATTGTCCAAAACCTGGAATCTATCCAGAAAATCTACTAGTTATTGTAATACAACATACTCAATCAGTTTGATAAAAATGGCAAATTTAAAATAGGGTGATAATTTGCAACATCCTTCATAAGACAATCCCTTCTTTTCAGTATAGGACTAATAATGGACGTCTTTAACACCAAAGGTAAAGACTTAGATTACAATTATGAATTAACCAAATCAACCAAGATTGGCCATAGGAGGCTTACTTACAAAAGGTAATGGCAGGAACAGGATCTAAATGACAAGCTGAGCAATTCATATGCTGCAATACCTTCTCTAACTGAGGAATATCAATTATTATAAAATCTTCCCATACCTACCTACCATCCCAGATGTTTATCAGTAAACAAAACTGAGGCTAATGGCAGTATAGGTCTCATTGGGTTCACAAGAGAGCAAAAATACTTGCAAACGAAAACCATGCAGAGGAGAGCAAGATGTAAGAGCAAAACTATTTATTGATAAAAAATCCCCGACATGGCCGCGCTTCAGCAAATTGCCTTCATCAGGGGGCAAGCCTCTAAAAGATATGATTTATGAATTTTAATGTATTATGATTTCTTATCTTTTAGAGGCTTGCCCCCTGACAAAGGCAATTTGCCGAAATGTGACTCTGTCAGGGCCTTTTTACCTAACTCATACAGACCTATTTCAAGTTTACCTTTCCTCACAAAAATATTAGAGAAAGTGGTACAGCTTCAACTACAAGACTACATCAGCCTAAATGCTCCACTTGATCCATATCACATGGCTTCCGCCCCAAACACGGAGTGGAAACATTGCTAATATCACTCATTTGACAACTCATCAAGGGAATAGAGAAACCTAGAAAGGCCTTCACCCTCATATTTCTTGATATCGCCACAGAATTTGACACATTATGTCATGAGATTCTCTTGCAGAGACTACGCTGTATTGGCATCATTGACACCGCACTCAGTGGGATCCGATCATATTTGACAGATTGCCAACAAATTGCGCAGGCTGAAGACAAAAGCTCGGACTCTTGCCTGCAAACGCAAGCTGTACCCCAGGGCTCATCTCTATCAGCCTTATTATTTAACATTTACATCCAGCCAATCTGCGATCTCATCCAGTCACACGATGTATTATTCCCCCTGTATGCAGATGACATAATGTTTTTATGGACCCTTCTAAACCACATCTCCGGACTTCACTCCTATAGTACAATGCTTCAATTCAATTGCCCACTGGCTCTCCCAACAGGGTCTTTCCATTAACTACAATAAAACTGAGGTGCTATTCATATTCAAAGATCAATCCTTCTCCCCACCAAAATCAATTAAGGTCAAACATGCTGAGCTCACAGTCAAATCAGAGGCACACTACCTCAGTGTAGCTATCAATTAACATCTTACACTGTGGTCCCAAATTAACAGCATGACAAAGAATACCTACAGCAAAATAAGGACACTCCAATGACTCCATCTACTTCTTGAGCCCCATGACTACAGGACTGTATTCCAAGTGATGATACTTCCCCACATGGACCTTTGCAATGCAATCCTCCAAGGCTTGCCAAAATCCCAGCTGCTCCCCTTACAGCTTGCTCAGCACACTGTGGCTAGGGTCCTCACTGGGACATCAAGGAGCTCCCATATCACCCCCATCTTGAAAATGTTCCACTGGCTATCTCTACTAGACAGAATTAAATATAAAAACATCGTGACAACATTTTAAATCTTTCATGAGCAATTCTCTGATTACCTGCAAATTATAATAAGGAAACTCCCTAGCAATTGTCAGAGAAGAAGCACTGCAGAGCACCTCCTCACATCTCCCCCAGACTTCGTTAAATTCAACCAATCAGCACGTGTACGAGCATTCTCCTTATATACTCCAGCAATATGGAACTCCTTACCCATAAAAATTAGAACTACCACAAACATTAATGACTTCAGGAAACTATTAAAATGCACCTGTTCCGAATGCACTTTGAGGGTGTCACATAATTAGTGCACTAGAAGATACTGATCCCTTTACCCCACCCCCTTCCTTCACGCTCTTAAGTTACTGTTATGTTCCTTATTAATGGATAATTATAATGTTAACTTTTAGTTCTACAAGTTGCAGAGTTAACTGGTTCCATGTCTAACGTTTGTTACTGTTTATTGTAAATGAGTTCTGATAAATCTGTTCCCTGTAAAACTGTTGAGTTCATTGTAAACCACCTTGATAAACTTGAAATGCGGTATATAAATAATGTCAAATAAATAAATAAAATAAATATCATCCACAGACCCAGAAACCTTAGGCTGCACCAAACAGTGCATTTTGGCAAATAATTTGCGTGGCCTGTTTATAGCCAAATGTACCAATTTTGCATAAAAAGAGACTCTAGAGGCAACTATTAACTGACATCGATAAACTATTCTATCAAAAACCTCGATTTATGCCAATGGCATTCCATTTGACGAAGCTCTCCTTTTATCATTCTTAATATCATGAACCTGTAGGTTCTAATTCTTTTATGTATTACTGCCACTGCCACAGATCCTAGCAAGTGGCAGTGGAGATGGGCAGTGGCAGGAGGGTGGGGAATAGTGGCATTGCGTTGCTGGGGAAGAGGAGAGGCTGAATGGGGGATGGTGTACATGGGAGAGGGTAAAAGAGGGGATATTCTGGCTCAGGTTGGGGGATAGGAAGAATAGGGATACCAAGGAGGTGATGCTGGATATAAGGATGGATGATGAACAGAGGGGAATAGGATAATTGGGGAAATGTTGGACATAGGTGAATAGGGACAAAGAGGAGGTATCAGATGCTGAATATGAGCAGGGGGAATAAGGTGACAGGGTTGATTTGGTTGATGTGGCTGGAGGAGTAGGGACACAGAAGGGAGATGCTGAACATAGGAAGTTCAATACTAAAAGGTCACTCACTACTTGCCCATAATTAACTTCACAGCCATGTTTGAATCATAGACAATTACCAAAAATTTATTTTTTGTCGGATCATCTGTCGTGAGGATGTTTAAACCATACTCAGTTGACAGACCCTCCTTTTATTCAAAGTATTTTAAAAAGGTCCGTATGACCCAAATCACGCTCGAGGCTATAACCAGCCCATAGGACCAGCCCCTGCGCATAAGAAGTGCTTTTAGCAACAAACAAGGATCTTCACGTTCAGAAATAATCTGTAACCACGGAATGTTCAGAGCATAAAGGTGATAGCACTTAGCTGAGGGAATGCTGAAGATTGCCACGTCCCGGTGATATCAGCAGAGGTCCCACCATACAGAGCCTTCATCAAACTTCTTCTGCACTATAGGAACCGGACCGGCCAAATCACATCCTCCAGCAACAGGCCCCCTATGGCCCTCCACTATCCAACCTTCAGAAACATTCCTGTAGATGTTGGGTATTTCTGCGACACCAATCCGTTGTGTTTCAAGCCCGCTGTTAAAATGGCTCTTTATCAAGCTAACCCTACCCAACTTCCTGTTCCGTTCAAACATCAATGACGTCATCACTACGTGGTAGTGACATCTAAGAGCATATGATGACCTCCATAACACCAAACCAGAAGCATTACTGCAAAGTCCACCATTCGATCTCCGTGTTTAATCCCGAAGGGGCTACTGTATGTAGATTAAAAATCCAATGCTGCTCTCTTCGATGTAATAACGCCCGACGGTCCCCTCCCCACTGAAGTGGAGGAACCATATCCAAAATTGTCCAACGAAGCTGTTCAAAAGTGTGAGAATGAAACGGACAATGTTGTACTATGGGGGCAGACTGTGTAGCTGTATTCAAACGTGATCGATGTTCTTGCAGTCTTCTCTGAATCATCCGAGTTGTCATGCCCACATAAAATAACTGGCAAGGACACATAATTAAATAGACAACATAAGCAGAGGTGCAGTCTGTAACATAACGCCGAGTATAACTCCTCTGTGTACGAGGATCACACCACTCAGTTCCCTCAAGCGTAGCAGAACACATATCACAAGCCCCGCAAGCATAATGGCCCCCTGAAGTAGACTCTTCAACCGGGAGACTGATAGCATGGACAACCCGATCAGCAATATTATTCCCCCGACGATAGGCTAGCCGCAAAGGTATCTGAAAACAGGAATGTTCAGACAAAATATGCCAATGAGTCTGGAGAATCTGAGAGACCCGTGGCGTACAAGGCATATAGGGGAGCACCCCCACAAACGGCTGAGCTGCCATCGTCTCCTGGGGACGGTCTCCATCCCACCATTCCGGATGGTTGTTTAATGCCCGCTTATAGGCTTGATCAATCAAAATTTTAGGGTATCCGCGAGCTTGTAACCGACCCCGCAAGTCCTTGGAATGAAATTTATATTCCAATCTAGTGGAACATAACCGCCGAATACGGAGAAATTGGCCAATAGGGAGAGCCCATCGGAGAGAACGAGGGTGAAAACTCGTGTACTGTAGCAGGGTGTTGCGTTGGACAGATTTTCGGTAAAGGGTTGATTGAAGTCCATTCTCTCCCTTATAGAGAAGCACATCTAAAAAATCAATTTGTGAGAGATGATATTTGGCCTCAAATTTAATATGGGCATGTAAAGAATTCAGCCAGAGCAAAAATTGTTGTAAGCTCTCTAAAGAGCCCCTCCAGATGCAAAATACATCATCCAAGAAACGTTTCCACACCAAAACTTGATGGAACTGATCCGCTGGATACAAATAAGTGTCCTCAAAATGTGACATGTAGAGAGCCGCCACAGAAGGGGCCACTGTCGCCCCCATTGCTATACCAAAACGTTGATGATAAAACATGTGATCATACACAAAATAATTTTCTACCAAAACCCAAGATAACAATTGTAACACAAAACCTGTAGGCAGACAAGAGGGCAACGATAACGGTAAAGATGCCAAAATAGAACGGGCTTCCCTCTGGTCTATGTTCATGTACAGTGCTACCACATCAAGAGTAACTAAATAATGATGAGGCAAAACAGGAACATCACGAATCATAGACAAAAAATGATAAGAGTCCCGAATATAATATTTAATACCCTCCGTCAAAGGTTGAAAAAAACGATCACAAAAAATGGATAGTGGCTCTAAGATGGAATCCCTACATGAAACTATTGGGCGGCCCGGGGGGTTCTCAAGGGATTTATGTATTTTGGAGACCATATATAGGACTGGAATCTTAGGAAACCTGGGATTTAAAAAGGCGTACTCCTTCTTTGTGATCCAAGCTCGCTGCAATGCCATGGTAGTATAATCCTTAATATGAAGCTGCAATTGAGGGCCCGGATCTCCAGGTAACACTATATAATACTTCAAATTCCCCAAATGGGCAAGGACTGTGGCGTGATATTGAGTGATGTTCTGCACCACCACTGCCCCTCCCTTATCTGCCCGCCGGACCACCAAACCAGGATCTGAACTTAGCTCTCGTAAGGCTCTATGAAGAGGAGTAGACAAATTTGAAAACGGGCGGAGAGGAAATTCCGCCAGCCTCTCCAAATCTCGTAACACCAAGCATTGATAAGTTACTAAAGAAGCATCTGTGCTCACTGGAGGAGTCCATGTGGAAGCTGGATAACAAATGGAGTCATCAACAGGTGTCAATGGCCTATCCTGAAAAAATAGTGTGGTATTCAACTTGCGAAAAAACTTCTGCACAGCTAATCGCATCTTAAAGGCATCATCATATGGAGACGGTACAAACGACAGACCCAACTCCAATACTCGTAACTGATCCGCTGTTAAGGAGGTGCCGGACAAGTTGATGACTGCTGTCTTGTCTCCAGCACAGGAGAAGATGGGTGCCAACAGAATGTCGATGGTTGGACACAAGTCACCAGGGCCTGCAAAATCACCAATCCAACTTCTCCAGCCCTTGAATTGAAGAACCATTATGCAGCCCTGGAGTGGAGGAGGTGAAAGCATCCCTGGAAAGGGAAGAACCAGAGTTCAAGTACCCCAAAGTTGCAGAATCAGTGACCAGAAGGAAACGAAGGGTAGTGGTGGTTGGAGACTCTCTTCTGAGGGGTACTGAGGCGTCCATCTGCCGACCAGACTTGATGTCCAGAGAGGTATGCTGTTTGCCTGGTGCCAAAATCCAAGATGTTACGGAGGGTTTGCCGAGACTCATCAAGCCCACTGACTATTACCCAATGTTGCTAATCCATGTTGGAACAAATGATACTGCCAGGTATACCTCGGAACGTATCAAAAGTGACTTCATGGCTCTGGGACAGAGGGTGAGGCAGTTAGGTGCACAGGTGGTGTTCTCTTCAATCCTCCCTGTTGAGGGTAAAGGCCAAGGCAGAGAGGCTCGCATCCTGGAGATGAATGCATGGCTGCGTGGATGGTGTCATCGAGAGCGTTTTGGTTTCCTAGACCATGGGATGCTGTTCCAAGGGTTGCAGAGCAGAGATGGCATCCATCTGTCCAAGAAAGGTCAACGCATCTTCGGTAGTAGACTGGCTAATCTACTGAAGAGGGCTTTAAACTAGATTCGTTGGGGATGGGTGAAGAAAGCCCCCAGGTAAGTGAAAGCCCCCAGGTAGGTGATACATTAAATACCTTTATGGAAATGGGTAACAGGGGTAACATATGGAAAGCAGTGTGTATTAATGCCCGTAGCATGGGAAATAAGATCCCTGAAGTTGAAGCTTTGGTGGGAGTGGCTGACTTGGATTTAGTGGCAGTTACAGAAACATGGTTCACAGAAAACCATGACTGGGATGTAACTATACCTGGCTATACTTTATTCATAAAGGACTGGGTAGGAAGAAGGGGAAGAGGAGTGGCACTATATGTAAAAACTACTATTAAAGCTTTGGAATTACAGAGCTTAAAAGGGAGAGAGGAGGCATTGTGGGTTAAACTAGAAAGAGGGAAAGAGAAATCTATTTGCATTGGTGTGATATACAGACCTCCCTCACAAGAGGAAGAGGTGGACAGAGAGTTAATTGAAGACATACGCAGCATTGCTAGGAAAGGGGAAGTGCTACTGATAGGAGATTTCAATATGCCAGATGTTGATTGGCACATTCCTGCTGCAGTATCATCTAGAAGTAAGGAGATCCTGGATTCTCTACAGGGAGAACTATTCAGGCAATTGGTAACAGACCCCACACGTGAAGGGGCCATACTGGACTTGGTGCTTACCAATGGTGAAAGTGTTTCTGATGTTGTAGTGGGAGATCATTTTGCATCCAGTGATCACCAGATGGTGTGGTTCAGTATTAGGACTAGGGCTGTTAGAATCCATTCCAAGGTGAGGATATTAGACTTTAGGAAGACTAACTTTGCGAAGATGGGCCAATACCTCAGGGAGTCGTTAGTGGGATGGGAACAGCTGGGGGATGTAGAAAAACAGTGGGCAAAACTGAAAGGGGGTATTTTAAGGGCAACCAACCTTTTTGTTAAAATGGTAAATAAAGGCAAAAGGAACAGGAGACCACTATGTTTTTCGAAGGAAGTAGCTGAAAAAGTGAAGAAAAAGAGGGAGGCCTTCATGAAATACAAGAGATCACAGAGAGAGGAAGACAGGCATCTGTATTTGGAAAAACTTAGAGAAGCTAGCAAAGTAGTCAAGAAGGCAAAGATTCAAAAGGAGGAGGAAATAGCCAATGCAATAAAATGGGGGGATAAGACATTTTTCAGATATATTAGTGAGAAGAGGAAGGGCAAAAGTGGTATTGTCAGACTCAAGGGTGCAGAGGGGGAATATGTAGAAGCTGATAAGGATAAAGCGGAATTGCTTAACAAATATTTTTGTTCTGTGTTCACAGATGAAGAACCAGGAGCAGGACCTCAAAAAACACCCACAAATAAGAACAGAAGCGAGGGACATCTTGAACAATTTTCAGAAGACTGTGTTCGTGAGAAACTAGCTCAACTTAAAGTAGACAAAGCGATGGGACCGGATGGGATACACCCTAGAATACTGAGGGAACTTGGGGACGTTCTAGCAACTCCACTGACTGACCTTTTCAATGCCTCGTTGGAGTCGGGAGTGGTGCCAAAGGACTGGAGAGAGGCTCATTTGGTGCCTTTACACAAAAGCAGAAGTAAGGATGTGGTTGAAAACTACAGGCCGGTTAGTTTAACTTCGGTGGTGAGTAAATTATTGGAAACGCTGCTGAAAGAGAAAATAGTGAGGTTTTTGGAGTCCAGCGGATTACAGGATCCGAGGCAGCATGGATTCACCAGAGGCAGGTCTTGTCAGATAAATCTGATTGATTTCTTTGACTGGGTGACCAGGGAGTTGGACCGAGGGAGAGCTCTAGATGTGGTGTATTTAGATTTCAGTAAAGCCTTTGACACTGTTCCTCACAGGCGACTTATAAACAAACTGAGCACCCTAGGGATGGACCCTAAAGTTACTGCTTGGGTTAGAAATTGGTTGGGTGGGAGGCGACAAAGAGTACAAGTAAATGGAGCTCACTCTGAGAGAAGGATGTTACCAGTGGTGTGCCCCAGGGATCTGTCCTTGGTCTGATTCTTTTTAACATCTTTGTTAGTGATATAGCGGAAGGGCTGTCGGGTAAGGTTTGCCTCTTTGCAGATGATACCAAAATCTGCAATAGAGTAGACACCCAGGAAGGTGTAGATAACATGAGGAGGGATCTAGCTAAGCTTGAAGAATGGTCTAGAATTTGGCAGCTGGGATTTAATGTTAAAAAATGTAAGGTCATGCATTTGGGCTGCAGCAATCCAAGGGAGCAATACAGTATAGGAGGTGAAATACTTTTGTCCACTAAAGAAGAGCGGGACCTAGGCGTGGTTGTGTATGATGATCTTAAAGTAGCTAAACAGGTAGAAAAGGCGATGGCAAAAGCTAGAAGGATGCTTGGGTGCATACGGAGAGGAATGGCTAGCAGAAAAAAGGAGGTGATAATGCCTCTGTATAAGTCTTTGGTGCGACCTCATTTGGAGTATGGTGTGCAATTCTGGAGACCGCACCTTCAAAAGGATGTGAACAGGATGGAGTCGGTGCACAGGGTTGCTACTAAAATGATTAATGGGCTTCATTATAAAGCATATGACAGACTTAAGGATCTTAATATGTACACCTTAGAGGAAAGGCGGGATAGAGGTGATATGATTGAGATGTTTAAATACCTCCGTGGCATAAATGTTCAGGGAGAGAGCCTCTTTCAATTGAAAGCAAGTTCTGCTACGAGGGGACATGGGATGAGGGTGAAGGGAGATAGATTCAGGAGTGATATGCGGAAATATTTCTTTACAGAAAGAGTAGTGGATCCATGGAATAGTCTCCCAGTGGAGGTGGTAGAGATGAGGACAGTAACTGAATTAAAAAAAGCATGGGACCAACACAGAGGATCTCTAAAGGTAAAAAGTGGACTGTTCTAGTTGTTATGGAAGGACAGACTAGATAGGCCATGTGGTCTTTTTCTGTCATCATGTTTCTATGTTTCTTATTGGTGCTGTTGTGGAATGGTGGAAATTTCCATCCAGAACAACGTTTGTAGGGTTTTGTCTTACTTCGCTATGCACCTGGTACTGGAAAAGGTTTATGTTGTTTTTGCTGTCAGACATTTTTTGTATGGTGAGTTCTACAGGGAAATGTCCTAATTCTATTCTGGAGGGTAAGTTAAAATAAAACCATAGAAAGCTAAATATCATTTTGTGGTGCTCCTTTCATTTCCAAATTTATGCTGCAAATGCGCCATGAGAAAAATCTTACTCACTGGCCTTCAATCTTACTCACTGGAATTGTAAATCTCACTCTTTGAGATGGGTTACTATCGGCACCTTAGTAATCCTTATTCATGGCAAGTGTTATCATCTTCTGCCTTTGTACTCCAGCATCTTGGAGAAATTAACATCAAGACCACTGTTTAATTTATGCCTAACACTCTTGCCTTCCTAGAATTATTATTATGTTTTTTTAGTGCCCTCAAATCAGTGCTGACGCCTGGCAACCCAGCTGCCTCTGGGTTTTCTTGGCGGTGTATCACTGCAAGTAGAGTGCCAGGCCTTTGGAGACAATAGAGGGTACAGTGACTTGCCCAAGGTCATAAGGAGTGCCACTGGGAAACAAACCCTTGATTTTCTGGATACTAGGCAGTTGCTCTAACCACTAGACTATTCTTCCACTTCCCTGGAGTTATTGGTCTTTGTAATAATCTAAATAACTACCAATACTAGCATTGTCCAAACATCTATCCTCTTAGTCTGTGTGGCCTTTCATTATGGTACTCCTGCACCAAGCCATTGATTTGACAAAAGAAATGTGTAGCTTACCAGGTAGACTTTATTATGTGGTTGCTTGAGTTTCTGCTAGGATTCCTAGTAAGGTTACTAGATGTTCCTGATTTTGAAATAGTGTCCCCAACTCCATGGATTATAACCATCCCTTGTCCCCAATTTCAGTGGGACAGAAGCAAAGGACTTCGCTTCTCCTGCATACCCCTCTGATGCAGTCTTCTCGGTCTTGGCAAGAGAATATGTAAAATTAACTTCTTTTTCTAAAAAAAGAGGGGGAAGTTTAGAAATGTATAAAATATTTACAGTATCTATATGCATAAAATAACATTTAATTTTATATGTGAGTATGCGCATATATAACTTGAAGGGCTGCTATTGTCTTTTTTAAACTTTTGAAATTACTAATGCTACCTGGATTTCAAAATATATGGGGAAAAGAAGTAAGGAGGGAGGACCCTTGCCCCACCCAGTCCAGATCAGTCCTGCCCAAGTGCCCCAGATTTGCTCTCCAAAAATCTGATAACCTTACTTGTTATTGTACTTGTAGATAGACGGACACAGGTGCTAGTTAATTCTATCATCACAATCACCATCCACTACACTTTTCATGAAAAATATTCCCAGAAATTGTTCTTTAATCTGATCCTTTTGAGTCTCATATCATGACCTCTTTTATTGCTCTTAAATAGTCAGAGAGAGCATTCCATAAAACTGGAATAAAAACTCTTGTTCTAGAATGTCCTTTCATTTCCTTATTCTATATTATTAATACTTTCCAGGTATCTGAGTGTCTCTGAGATCCCTCCTGTTTTTCTAGTCCTCTAGGCAGGCAGCAATTCTCAACCCAGTCCTCAGGGCACATTCTGCTAACCAGGTTTTCAGGACAGCCACAATTGATATACATGAGACAGATTTACATGTACTGCCTAGTCTGCATGCAAATCTATTTCACTGCTCATAGAGCAATATAGAGGTGTTTGCTGTTTTATTCTCTATTCCTTTCCTAATAATGTCTAACATTCTATTTGCTGTTTTGGCTGTATTCAGGAAGGCTGTTCCAGGCATATTGTATATAAAGATAAAATGTGCAGAGCCAAGATTTGGCAGGGGATAAGGGCAAAACTAAGGGGTATGTTTATTAAACTGTCTTAATGTTACCGGCGTTAGTTGAAGTCTTACTGTGACGAATGCCATATAAGGTAGTGGGCATTCCGGTCTTAAGGTAGCATTTCGGGTTATCGCACGATAGAGGGAGCTGTGGCACGTTAACGCGCGTTAGCCTTAATTAGGCACGCTGACCTGCAATCACAGCAACAGAGGTGTAGCACACTGGTTAATACATTGACTGCTGATACAGTGGTCATGAGTTTGTTCCCTCGGTGGGCTCAGTTAAAAGACTGTCTGAGACAATCCCTTTTCCTGCTTGTAACAGTCAGACACATCCCAACAATTTGCACTGCCAGACAAAAAAGCCTCACCCCAGTGCCGCAACCTAATGCACCTTTTACGGCGCACCATAAGGCACATCATAAAGCACCACGTCATCCAAGGCCAGGTCATAATGCACCCCAGAGGGCGGCAGGAAAGGTTGGCACCCTCCAAGGCAGCATATAAGGCGCCCCATAAGCTGGCCAAACGTAAGGTGCCGCGAAAGATGCCCCGGGATGCTAAGGTGACACAGGAGATGGTGCCCAGGGGCACAAAGGTGCCCCAAGGTCACAAGCATGAAATGTATGGCTCAAACACAGATGTAACCATAACACTGCACAGAGCACCAAGGAAAGGCAATGAACAAGTGATGGAAGGAAGTAGATGACGGAGCTCATGGACCAGCCAAATCTGCGTGCAGCCCATGTGGCAGCAGGTAAAGTGGACAAACATATCGGGGGCAGCTGTACCGATGTACAGGGTGATGGTAATGTACAGTGCAACAATGACAGTGTGTGGCAGAGGATGGGGATACGTGTCCACCAGAGGAGGTAGAGGTGGCAGGATAAATGCAATGACAGGAGAACAAATGTACCAATTTTGCATAAAAAGAGACTCTAGTCTAGAAGCAACTATTAACTGACATCGATTGCTTAATTGATCTGTGTTAGTTATAGTGGTGACTGGGCCAAATCATTAAATAGTCCAGGCGGCAAGCTTACAAACCCACCTCTTCGAGGCTGGATTTGGATCCTGATTCCCTTAGTCTCCTGCTTAACAGCTATCTGTATCTTGCCTGTCTCCTCTTCTGTTTACCACCCATGTGTGCTGTAACCATTTCTCCTTCATTCTGCCGTAGTTCTCTGTTTGTTGTATTTGTCTGTTTTGAATAGATTGTGAGTTCTATTGAGCAGGGATTATCTTTTGTATATGTATACAGCACTGTGCATGCCTTGTAGTATTACAGTTGTGGTCAACATTATTGGCACCCTTGTATTTTAGGTATGTTGTGTACAATATCTTGAGAAATAATTGGAAATATTCCAATTGTATGTCATCGTAATATTTGAATAGTATGTTTCAACAACAAAGTAATAGTATGTACAACAACAAAAAAGATGCCTGTGCAACTTAGACGTAGTAATTTCTGAAGAAAAAAACAAAATCTTTGCCTTTTGTTTCCCTTTTCCCTCCCCTCTTTATGGACTACCAGGGCAAGAACCACCGGCCCTCTCTCCTGGCACCTCAAGCATCACATCACTCCGCTTATCCTCCAACGATTTCCCTCGGCAGACTCTCTCCTTCCATCAGACTTACCTAACTTTTCCATGGATGCGCAGGTCGACGCCTGTACTTCCACCCTCTCCTCCGCTCTCGACAATTTGGCACCCCTCTCTCCTGTTCCTTCATGGTCCTCCTCTCACCACCCTTGGTATCACCCCGGAATCCCGGATTGTACCTGCAGCGTACTTATCTGCACCGTACTGAATGCATTTGGCGCAAACACCCTTCTCCTGATTCTCTTGCATCATTTTGCCGCTGTCATCACCAATATAGGTCCATGATTACCGCTGCCAAACAGTCGTATTGCTCAAATCGTATCTCCTGCTCCTCCAACTCCTCCAGATGTCTCCACCAAATCTTGCATCTTCTCTCCACACCCTCCACCTCCCCTGCCTCGTCAACCCTTCCTGCTGATGCCGCAAGCCCAACTCGTCTTTCCTCCTTTGTAGATAAAATCCAGTCCATTCGCTCCTCCTTCCCATCCTGCCCTCCCCCTCTCCCCCCTCCCTCCCTCCTACCTTTCTCCTACATCCTCTTCCCTCTTGACTCATACCTTTCCACACACCTGGCATTCATTCCAGCCCGTCACATCCTGTGAACTCATTAAAGTCATCACTTCGTCCCACAAGACCACATGCCCACTTGACTCCCTCCCCTCCTCTTGGCTTCTTGACCCTTCACTCACACTCCTTCCCTATATCTTACGTATGGTCAACACTAGTCTCTCCTCTGGTCTCTTTCCCACCACCTGGAAGCATGTCCGCCCCCTTATGAAGAAGCCCAATCTTGACCCTGCTGTCCTAGCAAACTGGTGACCAGTATCCAACCTCCCTTTCCTTTCTAAAGTTCTTGAAAAGCTCATCTTCACACAATTGTCTGCATATCTCGACTCGACTCTTTCACTTCACCCTTTAGATCTGGTCACAGCACTGAAACCACCCTTCTGGCACTGCTAAGCGAGATCTATCAACCCCACGACCGTGGTGACCTCTCTGTTGATGTCTCTTTGGATCTTTCTTCTGCCTTCAATATTGTCGACCACCGCACTCTTCTCACTCGCTTGTCTGACCTTGGGTCTATGGGACAATTCTTCAGTGGTTCTGCTCTTTCTTAGCACTCCGCACCTTCGTGGTTCAGTCAGGCTCCACTGTTTCCCCTTCACTTCCCCTTCACTGTGGTGTTCCCCAAGGCTCTGTTCTTGCTCCTCTTCTTTTCAATGTCTTCCTTGCACCACTCACTTAGATCATCCAACAAACTGGGATTTCTGCTTACTACTATGCTGATGACATCCTACTTTTGTATCACACTAGTCCCCTGACCCCCGATCTCACTGCCCTATTTCCACTTGGCTGGCCAGTAATTTCCTTCACGTAAATCCCTCCAAGTCCGCTGCTCTCTGGTTCTCTTTCGGTGCTCCCTCCCCTCCCCTGTCTCCTACCCTCTCCTCCTCTCCCATCCCCCTTGTCGCCACCCTCCGCTACCTTGGCATCACCCTGGACCCGTTGCTTTCCTTCCATCACCACATCTCTATGCTCACCCGTAGTTCCTTTTTTCATCTCCACAGAATCCGTGCTGTTCGGTCTTTTCTTCCTTCCTCCTCTCTCACTACTCTTGTCTTATCTCTTGTGGTATCCCATTTAGACTATTGAAATTCCGCTCTCGCAGGCCTTCCACAGTATCAGTTACGATGTCATCAGCTTGTTCAGAACACTGCCGCTCACCTTATCACTCACTCACCCTCTTTCTCTCTTATCACCCCTCTCCTCCTTGACCTTCACTGGCTTCCCATCAAGGTCCGATTCATCTATAAGCTGCTCATCATTACCCACAGAGTCCTTCACACTGGCACACCCCAGTACCTTGCCAATCTCATCCATCTCCAGCCAGCCCTACGTCTTCTCCGTTCCGCACATGGCAACTGTCTCTTTCTCCCGGCTCCGACCCAGGCCCACCTTGAACTCACTCGCCAATCTGCTTTCTTCTTCCTCAGTCTGGCCCTTTGGAACTCACTTCTGCACTCACTCCACACAGAGCTCTCTTTTCCTTGATTCAAAGCCCTTCTTAAGACACATCTCTTCTGCCAGGCCTTTGACCTCCGCTCCGCCCCAGAGCATCTTAACTCACCCTTAGCTACAGGCCACGATTGTCATAGCACCCAAAACAGCTCCTTCCCCCCCCCGTCCCCCCACCCCCTCTCCCACTGAAACCTGATATTTGATGTCTTTTGTTGGTCTCTCTTACTTTCTTTTCCCCCTGTCTGTATTTTCTCTTTCCTGTAGTTAATGGCGTTCTTTTCTCTCTTTGCTTTTCTAGCAGCCTGCATTTTATTGTACACTGCTCTGACGCTTATGCACGAGCGGTATATCAAACCTTGCAAATAAAGATAAAGATAAAATATGGCCTGGAAAGGATTAATGGCACCCTTCACTAATATTTGGTTGCATAACCTTTGGCTGTGATGACAGCCTCCAAATGTTTCTTATAGCCATCTATAAGTTTTGTACATCAGTCTGCTGGTAGTTTCTCCCACTCTTCAACTGCTATTTGTTCCAGCCCATGAATGTTTCCAGGATTCCTTTTACCAAAGGCAGATTTCAGCTCTTTCCAAAGGTTCTTGATTGGATTGAGATCAGGACGCACTGCAGGCCAGTTTAAAACAGTCCATTTGTTCCTTTTTAACCATTCTTTTTTACTTTTGGATGTATGTTTTGGTTATTGTCTTGCTGGAGGATCCATGACCTTCAACCCAGACCTAGTTTTCTGACTCTAAGTAGCACATTTTGCTCCAGAACACCTTGGTAGTCCTCTGATTTCATGATTCCTTTAATATGTTCCAGGTCTCTGGTTCCTGGGGCAGCAAAACAACCCCCACAACATTATGGACCTCCACCATATTTAACTGTATGAAGGCTTCATTTCTTCGCTTGTAACATCTAACAGGGCCTTCAGATTCTATGCCCCTAAGTTCTGGAACGCTCTACCCCCAGAGATTCGTGCTATCAATGATCTATCCCTTTTCAGGAAGGCACTCAAATCCCACCTCTTCCCCCAATATTACTTGACCAACTAACCAATCTTAATCACTACCCAAACTAAGAACAAATCCTGTAATGTATACTTGTAAATACTCTTGTAAATAGTTGCAGTAATGACGTTCCATGTTTTATTCCAAGTTCTCTGACCTTGTTCTCTGTAAAACCTAACAGTTTATTGTTATGGTATGTTGTTGTATTGTGAACCGCGCTGATTCTGAATAGAGCGGTATATAAGAGCCTGTAATAAATAAATAAATAAAATAAATAAATGTATTGCTGGTCTATATTGCCAAAGAGGTCAAGTTTGGTTTCATCTGTCCACAAAACACTTTCCCAGAAAGATTGTGATTTCTCAAGGTGGTTTTGGGCAAAGATCAGGTGTGCCTTTTTATGTCTGTCTTTGAGCAGTGGGGTCTTCCTTACCCTTTGCCACAAAGTCCTTCTTTGTTTAGTGTGTGACGTATGGTGCAGGTTGATACCATCACTCCAGATTGCTCCAGGTCAGACTTAAGCACTTTGGATGTATTACGTGTTGTTTTTTCCAACAGTTTGCACTAACATTTGAAGACTTCTTGGATGAATTTTCCTCTTCCCACCATGTCCTGGAAGGTTCTTGACAGTTCCATGAGCAGAAAACGTCTTAATAATATTGTGAATTGTAGACACAAGAATCCGAAGGTCTTTGGAGATGGCTCTATACATCCTTCTGAACCGTGTGCTCTTGGTCGACTGTCAGCTTTCCCCAATTATCTAGTTTAAAAGCTGTTCTATCACCTTTTTAAGGGTAAATACCAGCAGGCTGGTTCCATCCCATTTAAGGTGAAGCTCATCCTTTCGGAAAAGCCCCTTCTTTCCCTAGAGAGGCTTTTCCGAAAGGACAATTCCCCCTGTTGCTGACTAAAAAAGTCAGTTCAGCTCTTTCTGGCAGTTTAAAAAGTTTGCTCATTGTAATACACTTTGGGGTTTGCTGTTAGTAGTCTGTATACTCCTGTTTGTAATTCTCAAAGCTTGTAACAAGCATCCACGCCAGGAGATTATCTCACATCCAGTGATCACCAGATGGTATGTTCAGTATTAGGAGAAAGGCTGATAAAATCCATTCAAAAACGAGGGTCTTAGTATGTAGGCAAACTAATTTTGCTAACATGGGCCAATACTTCAAGGAGTCATCAGTGGGATGGGAACAGCTGGGGGATGTAGAAAAACAGTGAACAAAACTGAAAGGGGATATTTGAAGAGCAACAAAACCTTTTGTTAGCAAGGTAAATAAATGAAAAAAGAAAAGGAAGCCACTATGGTTCTCAAAAGAAGTAGCTGAAAAGGTGAAGAAAGAGGGAGGCCTTCATAAAATACAAGAGATCACAGAGAGAGGAAGACAGGCATCTATATTAGCAAAGTAGTCAGGAAAGGAAAGGCACAAAAAGCAAAAGAAATAGCCAATGCAATAAAATGGGGGGATAAAATATTTTCCAGATATGTTAGTGAGAGGAGGAAGGGCAAAAGCGGTATTGTTAGACTCAAGGGTGCAGGGGAGGAATATGCAGAAACTGATGAGGAAAAAGCAGAATTGCTTAACAAATATTTCTGTTCTGTGTTCACAGATGAAGGGCCAAGAGCAGATTTATCCCATCTGGATCCATGGCTTTGTATACTTTTAGTTTAGCTAGTTCCTCACAAACACAGTCTTCTGAAAATCGTTCGAGATCCTCATCACTTCTGTCCCTATTTGTGGGTGTTAGAAAACATGGGGATCTCGAACGATTTTCAGAAGACTATGTTCGTGAAGGACTAGCTAAACTAAAAGTAGACAAAGCCATGGGTCCAGATGAGATACATCCAAGAATACTGAAGGAACTTGGGAACATTCTAATGGCTCCACAGTCTGACCTTTTCAATGCCTCTTTAGAGTCGGCAGTGGTGCCAGGGGACTGGAGAAAGGCACATGTGGTCCCTTGACACAAAAGTGAATGTAAGGATGATATTGAGAACTACAGGCCAATTAGTCTAATCTCTGTGATTAGTAAATTATTGGAAAGGCCACTAAAGGAGTGAATAGTGAGGTTCTGGTGTCCAATGGATTGCAGGATCCGAGGCAGCATGGATTCATCAAAAGTAGTTCTTGTCAGACAAATCTGATAGATTTCTTTGACTGGGTGACCAGTGAGTTGGACCAAGGGAGAGCCCTAGTTGTGATGTATTTAGATTTCAGTAAAGTCTTTACACCATTCCTCACAGGTGACTTACAAACAAACTGAGCACCCTAAGGATGGACTCCAAAGTGACTGATTGCATAGAAATTGTTTGAGTGAAGGTGACAAAGGGTACAAGTAAATGGAGCTCACTGAGGAGAAGGAGGTTACTAGTGGTGTGCCGCAGGGATCTGTCCTTGGTCTGATTCTGTTTAACATCGTTGTTAGTGATTTTGTGGAAGGACTGCCTGGTAAGGTTTGCTTGTTTGTGGGTAATACCAAAATCTGCAATAGAGTAGACACCCAGGAAGGAGTCAATAACATGAGGAGGGATCTAGCTAAGCTTGAAGAATGGTCTAAAATTTAGCAGCTGAAATTTAATGCTAAAAAATGCAAGGTCATGCATTTGGGCTGCAAAAATCCAAAGTAGCTTTACAATGTAAGGGATGAGGTACTTCTGTCCACAAAAGAAGAGTGGGACCTGGACGTAATTGTGTCTGACAATCTTAAAATAGCTAAACAGGTAGAAAAGGCGACTGCAAAAGCCAGAAGAATGCTTGGGTGTATAGGGAGAGGGTTGGCCAGCAGAAAAAACAAGGTGACAATGCTTCTGTATAAGTCTCTGGTGTGACCTCATTTGGAGTATTGTGTACAATTCCGTAGACCACACCTTCAAAAGGATATAAGCAGATTGGAGTCTGTGCAGAGGGTGGCTACTAAAATGGTTACTGGTCTTTGTTATGAAGCATACCTCATATGAAGACAGACTTAAAGATCTTAATATGTATACTTTGGAGGAAATGAGGGATAGGGGCAAAACGTTAGAGACATTTTAAATACCTCCGTGGCATAAACGCACAGGAGGGTCTCTTTCAATTGAAGACAAACTCTGCTATGAGGAGACATAGGATGAGAGTGAAAGGGGATAGATTCAGGAGAAATATGCAAACATATTTTTTTATGGAAAGAATGGTAGATGCGTGGAAGTCTCCCGGTGGAGGTGATGGACATGGGGACAGTATCTGAATTAAAAATAGCAGAGGATCTCTAAAGATAAAAAGAGGACTATTGTAGTTGATATGGAAGGGCAGACTAGATAGGCCATGTGGTCCTTTTCTGCCATCATGTTTCTATGTTTCTATGATTTGTGTCCATAAAGGCAGAAACCTCTGAAAGGGGATCCGTCTTTATCAGTCAATTTGAAATATACACAATGACTGGTGCCTCTATTTTAGTGAGGTCCTCACAGTAGGAATCAAATATTTGTATTCACTTTTAGTGCCCTCTCAGACCACACAGGGAAAAATAATGTTTGTCCTGTAATAAATAGTTTATACTTTAGTACCATATATTAGCTTGTTGTTTTTGCTAAAGGTCTGTTGCATTTTTGAAGAAGTAATTTATCATTCTATCTGCCAAGGAATGGATCTATCATTCTGGAAGAGATGATAAGAAGTTCAAGGACAGCAATATTTATTTATTTAGCAGTTTTTCAATACCGCTGTATCTCCAAGTCTAAGCGGTTTACATGATAACTGAAATGGCCAACAGGGCTTTACATGGAACCTTCTAGTAATTATAACATTAAAGAATGTTAATTATAACATTAAAGAACATTGTAACATTGAACTATAACACATTTTGTAGTTACATGAGTAAGTGAATTGGGTGTGGAGGGAGGGATTGACGTTTGCTTAGAGCGTGAGAGGTCCATTAAGTCTGATCGGTTAAGTTGGGTCAGTAAAGTGCCCAAGGAAGAGGTGGGTTTTCAGTTTTCTTCTGAAGTTTGGCAGGTCATTCGTAGCACATAGATCATCCGACAGTGCATTCCAGAGGGTTGGGGCAAACAGGGAGAAGGCTCTCTTGGATGCTGTGTGGTTAGTCTTGGTAATTGTTGAAGGGGTGTGTAAAATATGTGGGTTCTCCTGAGATTGTAGGTAGATTGAGAGTTCATGGTTGATCTTGAAGATTGTGAGTAGGGCTTTGTATTTTACACGCTCCTCTATGGGTAGCCAAAATAGGCATTTAAGCATCAGGGTGATGTGTTCAGCTCTGGAAGTATTGCACAGGATCCTTGCAGCAGTGTTTTGGGCTAGTTGTAATGGACGTAGGGTGCACTTAGGCAGGTCTTGGAAGATGAGGTTACAGTAGTCTAGGTGGGTGCTTGAAACACTGAGCGGAAGTTGTGGGGGTTGAGCAGAGGCTTGAGGCATTGTACTGTTTTGAGTTTGTGATAGATGGATTTCATGATGTTCTTGATAGTGAACTTCTTGTTTGACTTGCAGCTGAGTTCTGGCAATGGTTATAATGGGAGGTGGTGTAAAGTTGGTGTTTTTTCGTGATGTGCAGCACCTCTGTCTTCTTGTAGTTTATTGTCATGTTATTTTCGGAGAACTGATTTGTGAAGGCTTTGATACATTTCTCAATGTGTGAGATTATGGGGTTGTTTGAGAATTGTGTGTATATCATTATGTTATGTGCCTGTATGATTGTGCATAATGGTTGGAGGAAGATGTTGAAGTGTAAGGATGATAGGGTGGATCCTTGAGGGACTCCTTGATCCAATGTGAATGTTGATAATTTTTCAGTGCCCATTCTGACTTGGCTGTGACGTTCAATGAGGTAGGATTTGAACCACTTTAGGGTGGTTCCTGTCAATCCTATATGTTGTAGTCATTGTAGGATTCTGTTATGTGGGACGGAGTCAAAAATTGCCTTGATATTGAGAAAAATGAATATAAATCCTTTTTGAGGTTTGCCTGTTCCTCTTATTGGTTGTCAGTGAGGGCAGTTGACAGAATTTCCACCCCGTGCTGGGGTCAAAATCCATTTTGTTGTGGGTCAAGTGGGAAATGCGTGTCAACATGATCTTGGAGTTGATTTTGTATGACTTTTTCTATTTTGACCAGGAATGGTAGGCTGATGATGGGCCTGTAAGAGCTTGGAAAGTTTTTGTCAAGGCTTGCCTGTTTCATTAGTGGGTGGATGAAAGCTAGCTTCAGTTTTGCTGGCCTGTATCCTTTGAGGAGTGATAGGGTGATCATCTTGAATATTGTGGGGATCAAGTCCACTCTTGCTATTTTAATTCAGCTCACCAGGCAAGGGTCCATTGGGGATGTGGTGGTATTCTGTTTTGTTTGTGGTTATGGATTGTAGATGTGAGGTTTGTGTTGGTATCAGTATTCTGAGAGTGGGATTGGCTTTGGAAGTCATCTGCCCTTAACATATGCCAGAAGGTTATCTTGTACATAGTTACCCCGTTGAAACCTATATATAATCCCCTGTTTATTCTAAGTCCAGTGTATGCTCGCCTGCACTGCATGGATATGTTAACTGTAAACCGCACTGATTTTCAAAGAGCACGGTATAGAAGAGATATTAAATAAATAAATAAATAAAATAAATCTGCCATAAGCTGTGGTGTCAGGTCTGTCTTTTCTTCTTATTGTGTGGATTTTTTTTATCATTGTCTTAATTGAAAATAGTTCTCTGGACCTGTTATGGGAGCATTGTAGGATCTTGGAGAAGTATTTTTTTTTCGCATTGTATGTTGCCTCTTGATATTCATGGAATTTGACCATGTATGTGTCCCTGCTGTTTGTTGATTTACAACGTGGAAATACTCAAGAGCATACCACTAGTGTAGCTAATTCTAAGTTCAGTAGTGTAATAAGCTTCAACATATATTTTGACATTTTATTTTAGAAAAAAAGTCAGTTTTGCTTTTAGAAATATTGCAATATTCACATTAATATAGTTTACATTTTAGAAGAAAATATTAAGAGCTATATATTTCATGGTCATCTCTCTCCATCATTTCACAGCTATGCGATACATTTCAACAGGTTTTCTAATGTGACGTTTAAAAACGTACACTTTCAAAACTCACATAGTGAAATAGTTAAAAAATTATCAAAATAAATGTACATTTCTGCATCAGAGACAGGGGATTATGTTGATCTTTTGCCATACTTGAACTCCTAGGCTGGGAGAAGAGGCTGACTGCAGGTCTAGGATCATACACCTCTGGTTCAGGACCTTCAATAGAAATCCTCATTAGATGATCCAAGTTTTTTCAGCCTGTCTCTTTCTAAAGTTAGATTGTATTCCTCCTAGAGACAAGAATCCCTTTCTCAGTACACAGGCTGAAACAGGAAATGACTGAAGGATATGATAAAGATTTGGAAATTCCTATAATTGACATTCCCTATAATTAATAGGGACATACTACCACAGTTCCTGCTTTGAAAGATGAGTGAGACTTTTTAGCCTAAAATCTTCAAATAAATTTCATTTTCTTGCCAACTGGGATACATCCACATTATTCACTTTTAACAACTTTTCAAATGGTTAATAAATATTGCAAGTTCTTTAAGACCATATTCTTCTAAAATCTGTTTATTTGTTCAACATGGAGTCTATTCTGTCCCATGAATAGCGGGGATGAATGTCCTTTTGGGACGTCCATCCCTGCTATTCGCCCCCCTTGCCATCCCCAACTAAGCCACCCCATTCAAACAAGGAGTTTGTACGGGGAGGCTTAGACAGGGCGGGAAGGGGCAGTGTGGAGGCGGAGTTAGGGCAGGCAGTGGGTGGTCTGTGGCTCTAGACGTACAGGACCGATTCTGAAGTCAGCCCTGTACATCTGGGGCCGGCAGACTGGATAGGGGACTTATTCCACCTCAGAGGTAGAATAAGTTCCCCTAGACGTTGAGGGACAGGAGGCCTGGCCGGGATCAAAATGGTGAGGTTTGCAGGAGATTCCCTGCAGCCCAACCCTGGCCATGGGAGGCCAGATCAAGGGTCGGGCTGCAGAGAAAGGGGAACGTGATCTGTGGCCATTGATTGCGGTTTCTGAATAGAGCCACGGTGCCATGGCAACCAGATGCCATGGCACCGTGGCTTCTTTCAGGAGCCTGACTAAGTTAGCCGGGTAGGGGCCTGTATGTGCAGGCCAATGGGAATCAGATCCTGGCCTGCACGTTGTGATAAGGAAGCTTATCATAGTCCAGGAAGAAATAATACAAGAGGTGAATTGGCTCTGAATGAGCAACCTGTGCTGGCTGGTAAAAGCACTAAAACAGAGTGTTTACCTAAAAGACTACCAGACCCAGAATGCACTGGTTTACAGAAAGCCTCTAGGAGAGCTGAAGTAGGGAAACATGTGCCTAATCAGGGAAGCAATGATGTAATCTCTAATCACACATCTCCTAGGGCAGGGCTTAATTCAGAACACCTGGAGTGTGCTAGGGTGGAGCAGCCATCTAGGCACTTTAAAGCTAGAAGAAATTCATCAGACAGACAGCAAGGAGAGCAATGGTGGCAAGGACAGCAACGGGAGCTGGAGAGGGAGAGACTGATCATGAACAGAAGGAAGAACAGCAAGACGTCCAGAAGGTCTAAGAAAGGAGCCCAAGGCAGTACGTATATTGGGAGAGATTCCTGGGGCAAGCATTCTTCATTGGACTGGAAGAAGCCAGAGGCTTTGAGATATACAGCCAGGAACTCTCGGACAGCATCTGTAAAGGAGACAGCTGCATATACAGAAAGAAGGAGCTCTAATACCTATTTAAGGAGGTATGGGAAAAGAGACCTGAAGTCCAGAGATTCTGACTGGAGAGCTGGGCACAGAAGCTTTGCTACCTACTGGCCAAAATACCCAAAGAGGAAACCTAATGACAACGTGATCTCAGGTATGAACTCTGATATGTTCCCTAGCTTTGCACAAGGAAGACAGCAGGGAAACAGTTTCTATCCTGGTAGAGATCAGTTAGAGAAATCCTCTGAGCCAGTGTATGAAAGTGATCCTATGATATTTCAAGAGCAAGGGGAAATATCAGATGAGGAAGTTGAATGCATGGATTGTTCTCTTTCTAAGCTGCTGTTCTAAAGTAATCCTCAGATAAGGATCAAACACCAAAAGGAACTGTACTGATTTTTAGCTTCCCAGAAAAGTTTCTTTGAGAGAAAGCTTTGTGGAAAGTTGGAGCCACGTGGAGAGTGGACCAGCAATGGTTTGCAGCTGGTTAAGCACCTGTGATTAGAGCAAGGCACAAGTGCACGTGGGACTTTGGAAAAAAACTTCTTCTCTGTGTGAAAGGAAGAAAGCTGTTTTTTTTGATAAAGAGAATTTTCCTTTTGGGTTTATTTTTCATTCCAGCACTGCTAAGAAAGTTTATTAGCAGGGGCTAGAAGAAAGACCTTTTCTGTTCCATCAAGGTCTTTACTAAGTTGTTGCATAAGTAATTCAGTTGCTTTATTTGTTTTGTTTCCTGAATAAAACTCCTGAAGAAATTATCCTGTTGATGTTACCAAGCATATCTGTGCGAGGGAATAACACCCCATAAATAAAATCTATTTTCTGTTTTACACTCGAGCAACTGCAATTCTTTATTCTTGTTAAACGGCTAGTTTTGTGTGAATGAACTACAAGACCCACAATCCTTTGCAAGTCAAGTAAATTCATGTCCTTGCCAAGATTGTGGAACTTTCACAACAAGCATCTCCGTTTATAACGTACAGGCCAAGACATGATTTTTATTCCACGGGGGCTAGATGTGCCCTGCGGGATCAGAATTGCGTCTACCTCTGTGCGTCCAGTTCCGACCGGACACATAGAGGCCGGGACACACAGTATGGAATGTGCCTCCATATGTTTATGTCCAACAGCTTCAAATACTGAAATACATCTTCCTTATGGAAGTCGCCAAATCTATTTTTCACACAGCTTGCAATATTATCATTGTAAGTGAGAATGTTTCTCCTGAAGCTCTTGAGCATGGTACTATCACCATTAAGTTTAAACCCACTGAAAATTGCCAATATTGGATATTTGTCTACCTCTAATTGTACGTCATTGAGTGCTCCATATAAACTTCTATTCTTTATCCTTCCAGAATACTATAAAACCTCTCCAGCATTGATGTGGCATACGGCAGGTCAACAATATCTTTTTGGAGAGACAAGGACAATCTGGACAGTGGATCAAATTTTTCTATAAGCAAAAGATGCAAGACAGACTTTAAGCTTTTCAGAGTTCTCAAATAACACAGAAGTTTTGTTTTTAAAACAGGGTTTTTCAGTTTCTCTCCTGACATGCTATCAATGTGTGACACAATAACTGAGAAGAGTTGAAAGAGCTTTATTTACTCTATTTTTCTGCTGTGCCCATTGAATTCCATTTGTTGTTTTTGACTTGGTTATATTTTCCTCCAGATTTCTGCTATGGAGTTTAACTCTCAAAGTTGTTTTGGAGCATTTTGATACAAATAAAGTGATTCAAGCTTCTCGATAATATCATCAAAACAAGTATGCTTAAATGTTTCCTTACTTGCTAACTCCAGATGGTGACTGAGGCAGTGTACTGAAATTTAGAAATGGCATATCCTGCTTCAATCTGAAGTAAATGTAATCACCCAAAATCAAAAACAGGTCTGCAACTAAAAAGCTGTTTGATTATTTTCATCTAATTTCCATGTATTTTGGTGTGCTGAAAACAAATAAAATATTGAAAAAACTCCTAGACATCATGATTTGCTACAACATGCAAAATTGTCTTCAAATTTATCAAATTTTTTTCAAATTACTATTAATTAATTCACATAAGTGCATTTAAGATATAAAATGCCAAAAAAACCTTTAAGGGGTTGTCTGGGTTATGTAAAAAAATATAGCACTGTAAATCTGATGGTCAGCAATATATACATAAGCTAAGCAAGTTTTAAGTCCGTGCTTCTAATGGTAGAAGGGGTTAATCTTTCCTGAAGAATCCAGTGGGAGGGAGACACAGGGCAGATAGCAGCAGCTCCGGTCAGTGCAGGGGGGCGTGGCCAGCACTGTGATGTCTCGTGTACAGACACAGAGCTGCTCTCTCCTGCATGCCACACTTGTGCACGAATCATCATCAGGTTCTTGGTTCTAGGCTGTTCACACTTTTTCATCGCAATTCGTGTTAGCTCGTCATTCTTCAACTGTTATGTTATGGCTCTGCGAAAGTGTATTAAGTCGCCAGACAGTTTCTGTTTCATCTGTGGTGAATATACAGTGTTGAAGTAACAGCAGAATATTACAGACTTTGTGAAAAAAGTATACTTTGCATACTTTGGACTAAAAATTGGAGATCAAGATAAAGTGTGGGCGCCTCATAAAGTGTGCAAACGGTGTGTTGAGGACCTCCGGAACTGGTTCAAGGGTAAGAAAAAATCTTTCCGTTATGGGATTCCTATGGTATGGCGAGAGCAAAAGAACCATAGTGACGACTGTTACTTTTGTTCATGCGATGTGAAAGGGTTTAATTCCAAATGGAAGCATTCCATTTCATACCCCAATCTTTATTCGGCAATTCGTCCCATCCCCCATGGCACAGATATACCAGTACCCAAGCCCCCTGCTACCTTGGAAGAGATGCCTAGCTCCGATGAAGGTGAAGTCATACCTGAACCAGATTACGAATCAAGTTCTGACTTTGAAGATGATACAAGACCAAAATTGTTTTCTCAGGAGGAGATGAATGATTTGGTAAGAGACTTGAATCTTCCCAAAGATGCCGCTGAGTTACTCGGATCAAGGCTGAAAAGCAGGAATTTATTGTTGCCAGGAGTGTCATCTTCATGGTTCAGACATCGTGAAAAGGAGTTTGTTCCTTACTTCACCCAGGAAGACAAGTTGGTTTATTGCATTGATGTCGAAGGTCTGATGGGTCAATTTAAAATCCAATATGAGTCAGAGCAATGGCGTCTTTTTATAGATTCTTCAAAAAGAAGTCTCAAAGCAGTTTAACTCCACAATGGCTTTTACGCTTCCATACCTGTAGGTCATTCCGTACACTTGAAGGAAACCTACGAGAACTTGGAATTGGTTCTTCGTAAACTTAAATATGAAGACCATGGTTGGCAAGTGTGTGGGGACTTGAAGGTCTTGTGCATGCTGCTCGGGCAACAAGCTGGGTATACCAAATATCCTTGTTTTCTGTGTCTATGGGACAGTCGAGACCGACAAAATCACTGGACCAAGAAGAGTTGGCAGCCGAGGGTGCTAACAGTCGGTGAAAAAAATGTCCTCTGAGAAACTTTGGTACCTTCCCATAAAGTTCTTCTACCACCTCGCCACATAAAATTGGGATTAATGAAGCAATTCGTAAAATCACTTCCAAGAGATGGAGAATGCTTCAAATACTTGGTCACCAAGTTTCCAGGCCTGTCGGAGGCCAAATTGAAGGAAGGTGTGTTCGTCGGACCAGACATTAGAAGGCTTATAGTTGATCAAGAGTTTGTCAATACCATGATGGATCCTCAAAAAGAAGGGGTGGATTGCATTTAAAGAAGTCGTACAGAAATTTTAGGCAATAACAAAGATCCTCACTACAAAAAGATCGTCGGACGAATGCTGAAAGCATTTCAAGCTTTAGGTTGCCTGATGAGTTTGAAAGTGCATTTCCTCCAGTCCCATCTTGACTACTTTCCTGAAAATTTGGGAGCTGTGAGTGAGGAACAAGGTGAACGATTCCACCAAGACATTAAAGAGATGGAAAGGAGATACCAGGGAAAATGGAGCATTACAATGATGGCAGACTACTGTTGGATGCTTCAGAGAGACATTCCAGATGCTACTCACAAGCGTAAATGCACCAAGAGGAGCCTCACAAGGAAGAAGAATCGAGTTTAGTGTGTGTAGGTGAGCTCATTTCAGTTCAAAAAAGGATTTTCATGAAAATATTGTAATAAAACTTTAATTTTATAAGTCAATTTCCATTTATTTTGAGGTATTGCCTTATTTAAAATAGTTACCTAAATTGTCAGGAAACGTCATGTCCTATGACAAAATGGAGGTCATTTTCGGATTCAGCGCACCAAAAAACATAAAGATTATGTGGAATAACGAAAACAGCTCTCGAAAAAAATTTTTTTGCAGACCTGTGATCAAAATATATTGATCCCACAGCTCAAAAATCCACTCAAAACTCAACTGAATCATTTTCATAATCCACCAGTGGAAATCAAAAAATACTAATTTTTTTATTTATAGATGAAACTCAGCATATAGGGTAGAGATATATTAAAGAGCAGTTGAGTTTTTGAGTGGATTTTTTGAGGTGTGGGATCGGTATATTTTGATTATTGATTTTGGATCTCACTTGGGTGATTATATTTACTTCAGATTGAAGCAGGATTTGCCATTTTTAAATTTCAGTACACGTCCTTGCTATGAAGCAGGTGTAATTGTGTGTGTGTTTTATAAAATACACTGTAGACCTGATATAATCTTAACGTTGGGAGTTCAAGATATTTGAGCATGTTGTAAGTGAATCCATGTTATATTGGATCTACAGTGGGATCGAACCCTTAACCGTATTATATGTGATCTTGTGTTATATTGACCCACGTTATAACAGATCTAGAATGTATTTGCAAAAATGTCAGTCTCGTTGCTCTCATTCTCTGCTCTTGGGAACTCAAATATGTATATAATCATATAAAAGTAGGCATTAAGAAGGTAATTTTATGAGGGAGCTGTGTAAACATATGTGCCATTTGTGTGCATAAGATAATATGTTCAATGACTTATGGGTGACAGTGAGCACTTACATGCATATTTTAGGTGGTCGCTATTATGTACGTATACGCATAAAACCGATTGCATGTACCTTTAGCAGGGGCAGAGTTTGGGTGGAACATAAATGAACATGCCTAAGTTATAAAATAGTATAACTTATGCATGCTTCTGCAAATTCTAGATGTGGGCAGTTACAACTGCCATAGGGCAGGCAGAAGGGCTTGCACCTAGTCTGCATGCATTTTACGCCCCTATTTCATAAAGTAAAGTACACATGTATTTCACTTTATAAAATAAGCCTCAAATACATGCATATTAAAGTGTGTAAACTCCTCAGGGGTTTATATTCCTCAGTCCCACTCGAATAACGAGCACCTCAACAATAATAGTAGTAAACTAGGCAAGCCCTCGCAACAGGCGTCCCCTACAATGTAAACACCAAACATTATCCTTTCTCAGTACACCTCATATGTATATAGTGTACCCTTTTTCCAAGTTGCATTTCCTGTTTAATGTAATGACCAGACATATTTAAGTTGTCGGATGTTTCTGTTCCATGTGAACCGCGCTGATTGCAAATAGTGCGGTATATAAGAAATATAAATAAATAAATAAAATAAATAAATAAATAATATTATCCTCTCTGTGTCTGAGTGCCTACTTCATAGGTTTTCAACCCTGTCCTCGGGGAACCCCAGGCCAGTCGGGTTTTCAGGATTCCCACAATGAATATGCATGTGATAGATTTGCATGGGCTGCCTACATGGTATGCAAATCTATCTTATGCATATTCATTGTGGGAATCTGGAAAGCCCGACTGGCCTGGAGGTCCCCGAGGACAGGATTGAAAACCTATGCCCTATTTCATATATCACTGAGCAATTTTATAGGAGTCTATTTGAGTGCATAAAATGCTGTTCTACGTGCTCCTCCCCCATTCACCTGGCTGCTCTTAGCTAGTGTCTCAACCCATTAACACACCCAGCTGAGCCTGAGCACTAATACACCACACTAAGGTCATTTCAATGGAGTGGAGGAGTATGGAGTGGAGGAGTATGGAGTGGTTGCCAGGAGACCAGGGTTCATGTCCCACTAAAATATGTTGGGCAAGTCACTTTACTCTCTATTGTTGTGGAAAAATGGCCTGGAAATCTACTTCTGGTCATGCCTTCCCAAGAAAACCCAGGGGCTATTGGGTTGTCAAGGTCAGCATTGACTCAACAGCACACATTACATTATATTAAGGCCCTTTGACACCACCATCCCCACTTCCATGAGCTCTCTCCTCCTGCTAGTGCACCCAAAGGATGTCAGAGTGGAGGCCAGAAAATGTGTGGATGGGGGAGGTAAGGGCAGGTTTGCTCTTTTCCCAAAGTGCTATATCAAATAAGAAATTATATGGTAAAAAAATGGATTGTGGGTCTGATATTCGAAGGGCAGTTACATGGTATATACCACTGTAAACCGTGTAACTGCCACTGAGAGGGATATTCAACAGCACTAACTCAGAGAAGCGATAGATGGCCGAAGAGTCCTAACCTCTTTAGCTTTCCTCATAGGAGCGTTCTTCCATCCCCATCATTTTGCTGACCTTATCTGTACCTTTTCTAATGCTGCTATATCTTTTTTGAGATCAGAGACCAGAATTGCATACAGTACTCCAGGTGCGTTCACACCAAGGAGCAATATAGAGGCATTATGATATTCTTTGTTTTATTCTCTGTTCCTTTCCTAATGATTCTTAACATTCTGTTTGCTTTTTTGTCACCACCACACACTGTACAGAAGATTTTAATGCATTGTCTAAGATCACATCCAGATCCTTTTCTTGGGTGGTGACTTCTAATGTGGAACCTAGCATTGTGTATCTATAGTTTGAGTTATTGTTCCCTAAATAAATCAATTTGCACTTGTCTTCATTAAATTTCGTATGGGAGCCTAGTAGTAGCAGGCTAGGCGTGAACATGTGAACTGTGAAAACACATATCTTGAATTGGGATTGGCCTGGTGGTTAGAGCAGTGGGCCGTGAAGCAGGGAAGCTATTACAAGCGTTATATCTCACTGTTTTCCTACTTTATTTATATTTTCCAACAAAATACAAACAAAAGAGAAAACGAAATTACAGAAAATTAAAATACACAATTCTTCTCTGTAACATGAGATAATCAAAGGCTGATCACAGCCCACCCCACCCTGTCCCTCCCATTATCATGCGATCATCAGGGGCCATATGAAAGAAACATAAAACATCTGCAATTCTTCTAGGCCTGCAAGGGCTATAGAAGGGCAAGTACTCCACTATAGAGAGCACAGTCACAAGTGTGCCACCATGCGCATCAACAAAGATCAGTTATATGTTTCCAGTTAGAAATAACGGAAATAGGGCCACTCCCAGCATGGAGCTAATTCAAACTGACAGTCCCTTTGTAAGGACGAGATACCAATTGCTGACTGAAAAACGACCGCAAATCAGGGGAGAGTGGTCCTGAATCCCAGTACCACCCCAATACGGTTCTATATTGAAACCCAATAAAATTGAATGTTAGGACATTCCTACACCACATATCTCAAAGTACTGACATCTCCTTGATGAGACTAACACTTATTTTCAGCTGCATATTGAACGTATGCCTATGGCCCCCTCTACCCATCGTGAACCTTGCTTTGGCAAAAGCCATAGTATTAGGCCAGAGAATCAAGGAAACTCAACCCCCCTTCCTCTTATTAAAACCCAAGCTTCCAAAGAGCAAATCTAGGCGGTTATTTCTCCATGAAAGCTGAACTAAAGTTCTATCAATTTGACGATATACTTTACTTGTAAGGAAGACTGGTAGTATTTCTATTATATAATTCACTTTAGGAGTGATAGACATATTTATATCTTTAAGACGACCCCACCAAGAAACAGACCGACGACCACGTTACTGTATATAATTAGAACTCTTTAAGTCAATAGGGTAAATGAGATTACAGCATGAACATAGCTGTGAGTCGCATGGATAGTAGACTCACTAATTCTAGAACAAAGTCCCTTGGAAGCTAGGAAAAATCAACATGTAAAATTTAAAAACCATGGGGGATACAACTTTCCATACTAAGATGGCCATCCCCTTATTCTTATGATGGGCAGCTGAAAACCCTTAAAGAGTAGGGCTTATATATCTAATTTCAACAACTCCATTACATTCAAGTGTGTCCTGCAGCAATAAGATGACATCACTTTCTTTCCTACCATTCAGAAGAAAACATTCCTCTTAGTAGAAATTATTAATGCCCTTAACATTCAGTTACACGATCTTAAAGGAAAGTGTACTGACAATGTAGCTCCAAATAAACAGTCATATGTTGCAGAAACAGATCAATGTGTAGCATTTAGTTTTACATTGTAGAACAACTTCTTAAGCGCCTTTAAAGTGTGGCTGCATTTATAGCCCAAAGAAAGGAAGAGAGGCCCTGTCATATGATCAGACGCAATAAAACACCTAATTCTAGAAGAACATTTCCTCAAAACCACCTAAACCCAGGGGGGCTATATAACACACAAAACATAACGGGTGAGCCCACTAGGACAAGACAGACATGGAGGGCTCAATGACCCAGCACTTCCACATTTCTGTAACACTCAGAATAACGCATCTTGCCCACCTCCCTTATTAAAAGTAAAGATAATGTCCTTCAAAAGAGACAGAATGAAATGTCCCAGTATATAGCAGTGTTATATGCTTAAATGTCTCTTCTGCATGGATAAGTCGCCTTCACATGACTTCAGACCAGTTAAACGCCCATGATAGCAAGCGCCATAAAACTGTAGCAAGTAGAAGATGCAATATAACCTTCACTGCATCACCGCTGACTCCTTATCCTTCAGAAATGTGCATAGATCTCCGGGATCATCAAAAGTCTTGGTCTTTCATGCGGGCAGGATATAGCAGTCCAAAACGGGCCTTCAGTTGAACCAAGCATGGACGCAACACCAAAAGACTCCTTCTCCAATCCACCGTCGCCTTCGCAAAGTCCGGGAAGAACAGGAGTTTATGTCCCTGATATTCCAAGAATGAAAGTGCTCTGACTGCTCTCATTATTTGCAATACTTGCTGAAAATGAAAACTTTCAAGATGATTGGACGTGGATGCTTGCCCGTGACCACGGACTGAGTAGGCACTCTGTGGGCGTGCTCGATCTCGAAAGGCATAGTGAAATGCAACTTTAACACACCTGGAATCATGGCCTGCAGAAAGGATATCATGTCATGACCCTCTGCTCCCTCAGGAACTCCTAGTATTCTTGTTCCGCCAAGGGTGATTATTACCATCTTCCACCTCTCTTTGCAGTGAACGTATTAACTTGGCCTGCTTCTCAACGGCCTCGAGCCTCTCCCCACGTGACACCACCACATTCTCTACCTTCTCCAAACGAGCCATATTTGACTCCAAAGAAGATCTCAAAGCATTGATATCTTCCTGCATTGCACATAGCGATTCTCCATTAGCTTTGACCAATTCTTTGACTGCCCGAATCTCGGCCAAGATCTCCTGCGAGGTCTCAGGACGATCTCAGATGACTGCCATCTTGTGAGGTGAGAGAGGTTCCATCTTGGTTCTCTTTGCACTAGCATTTTGAGATACTTGGAAATCCAGCCACATCTGTTTGGAGCCCAACATATCCGGGATCGAATGGTATCCACGTAGGTAGGAACTATTTGATTAAATATTGCAGAAATCAGGATTCTTGTCTATTGCCCTCCGGAGCATCGCTTTTACACGTCCATCTTGACCAAATACCAGGCAACGCCGCAGGCCCACTGTTTTCCTAGATACTTGTTGTCAGTATTGACCTTCTGATGTAAGACAACATGGTTCCTGTGCTGCAGCTGGGTTTAGTGTGTCTTTCTTTCTAACTCTGAAACATAGTGTCTTTTCCTTTCTATGATGGAGAGTTTCCAGAATGTGGTGGGCTGAAGAACTGGAAGTCCATACAAGGCATGCAGTGATATTGATAAGCCTAAAACAGCATGTGCTCTTTCTTGTCACAAAAGCACAAAAACATTATAGCATCATTGCAGCTGGAGAGCATGATGGTTATTGGTGACTTAAGTGGCACTGGGATAATTTCATAACAGAGTTTGAGGCCTACTCTCTGGCAACAGGCTTACATGAGAAACCAGCTAAAGTGCAGGCAGCTGTACTGAGAAGGGTTATGGATACTGAGTGCTGCGGTTTTTATAACCACAATTTGAGCCTCATAGAGGAGCAGAGGAAGAATACCAAAGTTATCCTGGATGCATTGGAACTCTCTTTCAAAACCACAAAAAGTGTATGTAAGAAAGATACATGTTTGGCTGCTGCAAACAAGGGGAGGGTGAATCATATTTGAGAGAGAAAGCAGTGATATGTGAGCCTGACCTATTGAAAGCTGAACTTAATCGGGATAAAATAGTTCTTGGTATTGCAACTGAGTTCCCACGTCGCTGTCTTAAGAGATCATGACTTAACTTTGAATACAGCCATTGAAACATGTCATATTGCAGAACTCACAGGTGTGCAACTGAAAACTATAGAACAGGACCAGCAGACTGACAGCATTAATGCAACAGACAAGCATCAGCGAGGTGTCAATAGCTACTGCAACAAGCGACAGCAGAGTAATCCACCTGCAATCAAATCTGCAGCATGTAAGTAGTGTGGCAATGCACATTAGCAATTGAAAGAACACTATCCAGCATATGGGAAAGCATATCAGCTTTGTGGTGGCCCAAATCATTTTGCAAGTGTGTGCCTGTCAAGCAGGAAGCAGAACACAGCAAGTAAGCTGCATAAGTTGCAAGAGATATCAGAGTCAAATGATGCAGACTTGCTTAATACTGATACAATTTTCTGAAAAGAGTACCCTAGTGCTATGCGAACAAAAATGTTTTGTGAATCTTAAATTGAATAATATAGTACAACCTTGTTAGCTGAACATCATGGCAACATCTAATGTCATATGTCTGAAAGACACAATGAGGTTGGCACCGAGGACACCCCTGCAGCCGAACAGGACCAGATTGAAACTACATTCAGGGGAGCTCACTCCATCCTTGAAATTTTTTCACACACAATGTAGCATGGGGCAAACCATAAGCTTGAATTTGAGATAGTTAAAGCAAACCAGAAACCATTGCTATTTTGCTCAACATGTGAGCACCTTGGACTGATCCAGTTCATCACTCCTGCAGAGCTGAACCACATAGAATATCAGTGCACCAGATTGTTGTTGAAATAACATTTGGCCAGTGCCTATGATGACATCTTTCATGGCCCAATGGAATCTGCTCTAGGAGAAGTTCATTTTGATTCCAGTATTTCACCAGTACAATGTGCTGCACACAAGGTACAAATTGCCATAAAGTAAGAGGTGAAAGCCCAGCTAGAAAAGCATAAAGTTGATGGCCAAAATGCACCTGTGGCAAAACCAACTGATTGGATCAGCAATATAGTTATAGTAACAAAGCCCAAGAAGCTGAGAATTTCTATTGATATAAAGTTTCTAAACCTTGCACTGAAGACATCTCACTATATCATGCCAACACTTGAAAGTATATTATACAAACTACCCAAAGCTGATTTGTTCATACTTGTTGCATGTGGCGCATTCCTGTAATGTAAGTTAAATGAGAAACACAGTCTCAGGACCACATTCTGTAGTCCCTGAGGCTGGAAAAGATAGTTGAAAGTACCATTTGGAGTTTCTGTAGTGCCCAGCAGAAGCAGCATGAACTTTCAGCTAGGTTAAGCGGCATTGGGTCAATAGCAGATGACATCCTCATTGTTGGCTGTAGTGACTCTGATGAGGAGATACAGAATGACCATGAAAACAAACTCTTAGCCCTAATGGATTGTTGAAGGCAGGTGAAGCTATGGCTCAGTGTGAAGAAATTATAAAGTAAGGTGAAGGAGGTCTGCTTCTATGGACATATCAGGTCCAATATTGAATTGAGCAGACTATTGACCCTTAACCCCGTATATTCAATGCCACATATGCCCTGGAGCCACGAAGCTAACTGGGTAGCAGCGATATCGCACCGCTATTCAATTAGCTTCCACGGGTAAAACCAGGCCAGCTTTACCCGGGCCTAGTTTTACCCATCAATCGCTAACCGGGTAGCGGTGCAATATCGCCACTACCCAGTTAGCAACAGTCTACACCTCTGCTCCACCCTGGAACGCCCCCAACACATCTTGATGCTAACCGCATAGCATCGGGGCGTGTAGTGGGGTTAGAAGGGGATATTCAGTAGCACTAACCATGTAAGTTCCATTGACTATCCTGATTTGAGGCATTTACATGGTTTACTGGGCTATAAGCTGTGTAAATGCCTTTCGAATATCGGTCCATCCTGTCTTCACAGGGCCTGAAAACAGGCCAGGATAAGATTAAAGCCATATAGCATATGTCACTATCCGCACATGTAAAATCTGTGCAGCACTGCATTGGGTTTGTAACTTAACTTAGCAAAATTCATGCCATGTATGTCTGAGATTTGTGAGCTCTTGAGAAGACTTCTGGATGAGGATGCAGTTTGGCATTGGCTTCCAAGGCAGATCACACAGTACAGGAAATACTGTGAAGTGCTTGGTTGCAGATGTCCCTGTGTTGAGCTACTATGTTGTTACCAATCCCGTTAAGATAGAGAGTGAGACTAGCAAAAATGGGCTTGGTTGCTGCGTAATGCAAGTGGTTCAACAATGTAATGCATGCCTTCGAGTCAATGCTGACTCCTGGCAACTTAGCGCCTCTGGGTTCTCTTGGCAAGGTGTGACTGGAGGTAGATTGCCAGGCCGTTCTTCCAAAGTAATGGAGGGTTAAGTGAGTTGCTCAAGGCCAAAAGGAGTGCTAGTGGGAGATGAACCCTGGTCTCTTGGTTAACAAGCCAGTGCTCTAAACATTAGGCTACTCCTCCACTCCAGAAGTGGGTCAGCGAGTGGCTTTTCATCCAGAGTGCTGACCCCAGCTGAGCAAAATTATGGACAAATCGAAAAGGAGTATCTCAGCATTGTGTTTGCCTGTCATAACTTTCATCGTCTCTATGGTCGAGACATAATTACTGTAGTCCTAAAAAGTTTCTTCCAAATAGTTAAAAGGGACCATCAGACTGTGAACTTTCCATAGCACAAACTTGCTTTTTTTAGTGCTTTATAAACTCACTATATTCAATCATCAGTCCCATAATCCATAAAGTATTTTCTTCTATGCCTATAAATGACCATTTTCTTGCTACCTGCAGTGCCTGAACAACAGAGTAATTGCTGGTAGCAGTTTCATGTTTGAGAGAATGCAGACAGTACTGCAATGCACTCCTGACCCAGAATCTATTGAAACCCAATGTTGGGTAAGGCATTGATAGAATCACAAGATAAGACAAGTACTGTGTTTGTGTCTTGGTTTCTAAAGTTGTTTTGGCTGCTGCTGTATATATACTGAAAAAATGTCTGCCTTTAAAACTGCAAGCATTTTTTTTCTTCATATTTAATGGATGGTATTGAACCACAACACAAAACGGGTACTGTGTTTATGCTTTGAATTTCAAATTGGTTTGGTGCATATGCACTGAAGAAATGCTTAGTCTTTCTGCTGACCTAACTTTAGCCGTTTTCTTTGCTATTCAGTTAGCGATTGAATATCACCAGTAACCAGATAACAATGCCACTATCCAGTGAGCCCAGATACCGAGTGGCGGAAACGGGATATTTTCACTGCTGAATATACAGTTTTAAATAAAACGGCGGCAGCTAGGTGCCTTTCACTGGCCTATCCACTGCTGTTGAATATAACTTTCCCCCCTTACACAATTCTTTTGAGTTGCTGTTGGTATGAGATTGAATTACTGAGTATAAAAACATTGCTGCTGGATGGTATTGCACTACTGAGTTTAATAAAGTAATGGAATCTTGTGTGTTAAAGGTATGAAGAAAATGCCAAAAATCTTTTGTGCTTTATAAGTGCTGGAGTAAATTTATGGATTATGGGGCTGATGATTGAACGCAGTGAGTGTATAAAGCATTAATAACATAGAGGCACATTCCGATCCAGACGTCCAACCCCTTGCCCGGGTGCCCAGAATCAGGACGTGCACTGGCTGCACCTGATTCTGATCCCACAGGGGTTAGATGTGCCCGCGGAATCAGAATCTGGAAAAGGGCCAGGACATCCAGGCTGTACCCTGATTCTGGATGCTCGGCATGCACAACGGACTCCCTGGATAGCCCAGTCAGGCTCCTGAATGGAGCCGCAGTGCCATGGTGTCCTTTTGCCATGGCACTGAGGCTCCATTCAGGAGCCGCGATTCCCGGCTGCCAACTAAAGTCCCCTTTCCCCGCAGCTCGACCCCTGATCTGGCCTTCCATGACTAGGGTCGGGCTATGAAGAACCTGCTGCACCTCCTCACCTGCTTTGCTGGTCCTGGCTCAGATGTCCCCTGACGTTTTGGGGGACTTATTTCATCTCAGAGGTGGAATAAATCCCCCGTCCATTTTGCAGACCCCTTATGTACAGGCGGGTGTGGTCAGTTGCCACCCACCACCCGTCCTCTCTCCTCCCCTGGCCCCCCCCCCCTTGCCCATGAACAGAGCTCCCCGCACAGATTGGGTGAACATGCAGGGAGCTCTGTTTCTCCTGGCACTGCCCAGATGAACAGTGGGTCTGGACGTCCAGAATAGACCTCATACTGTATAAGTGCTATAGAAAACTCTTAGCTTTTAACTATGCGAAAGAGAGTTTTTAACACATCATCAGCATACAAGAATCCTGAAAACCCCCATTTCTGAAATAATAACCCCAATGGATATAGAAATAAGTTAAATAAAAGGGGGCCAAACAAGATCCTTGTGGCATTTCAAGTTTGGGCTTGACAGCCCAATAGAAAATAAAATAAAAATAAAAAAAAAATAAAATAAAAATAAAATAAAATAAAATAAAGTTTTGGCTTAACAGCCCAATAGAAAATAGGATGAGACGGAGAAAAAACCTTAACACACTAGCAGTCCCAGATCTAATAAAGAAAACAAAACACTCAACTAGTAACAGTGCCTTTTCGTTTGTTGCTCCAATATTGTGGAACAACCTTCCAGACCAATTAAGAGAAACTAAAGATCTACTAACGTTCAGAAAAGATCTAAAAACCCATCTATTCAGCCAACACTACAACAATGAAGAAACATTTGTAGTTTCCCAACCACCATAATCATTTTATTCACCTTTTCCAAATCTATAACTACAACATAAACAACGTCATCCTCAAACGATAATTAACTTAATAATGTTTCTTCCCACCTATAAATAAAAATAAAAATCAAAGCAACCCTTGATACCTGTTATACAGTTTAAATGTATTATACAGTTTAATTGTATTATAGTTCAATAATTGTTCCTGTTATATTGTAATACATTTATGTTACACAATTATAATGTAATATAGTTTAATAGTTTAATAATATTTCTGTTATATTGTAATTCACTAATCTGTTCCATACAATTCATGTTATAATGTAATATAGTTTATAATGTTCTATGTATCTGTTTTGACTTTTTGTTGTAATGTAAACCGCTGCTGATCCTTAGAAGCAGCGGTATATAAAAGCTGTTCAAATAAATAAATAAATAAATAAATGTCATGAAAAAATACCATTCACATCCACCCAATATTCCTGCTCATACAGGGCCGCCCCAACCATTAGGTAAACTAGGTGGTCACCTAGGGCGCTATTTCTGGGGGTAGTAAAGAGCAGGTCTTCAAAGCTAAACAATAGATTCTGACAGCTGGGAGGAAGGGGGCATAAGACTTAAGGTTCACCCAGGGCACCAATGCCTTGAACCAACTCTAGAGCTGGGGGTCTCTGCTGCCATGAATAAAGGATTCCAGCCATTGAAAGGCTTTAGCAGAATGATTAAATCCAACAAAATCAACATTGCCAGTTGCCCCCTTCCGAAATACTTAAGTAAATCAGCCTGTACTGCCAACAGCACAGTTTCTGTATTCTGCTGAAGACAGAAACCAGCTTGAGCTGGGTCCAATCCTTCCTGCTCTTCTACCTACTCACTTAATTGCAACAATATTGTTCGCTCTGAAAACTTCCTCAACAATTGAATGTTAGAACTGAGTCTACAATTACTATAGACAACTAGTTCCAAATTTGTTTTCTTCAGAACAGATATAATAACTCCCAGTTATAATCTGTCAGGGTAGCTACCCTCCTGAAATGATTGTCTAATTATATCTACCACTGGTTCAAAAACCTCTTCAGGAAGTACTTTCAGATGCTGACTGTGACATGGGTCTAAACTACAGCAAGAAGCTCTAATTCCATCCATGATGTTTTATAATTTTTTTCAACTATAAAATGAGATAGCTGAGCTTGATGGAATTCCTCCCTCCCTCCCTTATGAATGACCCTAGTAAGTTAATAATATCTAGACCATTTCGTAAAGACTATGTACTTTTTCTTGAAAAACATCTGCTAATTTTTTAGGCTCTGACAACACCTTTTTTCTCCTTTCTTCCCTTTCTGAACTAACCAATCTACTACACTAAATAGCTCCTTTGTGTTATTAACTGCCTGTTCCAGAGTTCTCATACAAAAGGCCTTCTTTACCTTTATTGTAGTTCAGTGATATTGATTCACCGTCTTTCTCGATCTTTGTTTTATTTTCAGCACTAGGAAGTTTCACCCAAGCTCTCACTGCTCTCTTTACTATTTGTTTTCTGTTTCCTTAGCTCATCAGTGAACCAAGATAATTCGTCTCCTTTCTGTCCCTTATGATCCCTTGTTGGCACGACTCTGTCTAACGCACTAACCACACACTCATACCATTCATCAGTTTTATCATTTGCAGTCTTTCCTCTAGAGGAAAGGAGAACTTTTTCTTTCATTATCTGACCTACTTTGACAACATCAATAAAGCCCCGTGAACTTTACAAAACTCCTTAACTTCCTTTCTTCCCTGCACAGTAAAAGAAAAACTAATACAAACATGGTCTGACATCATCTGTTTGAAAAACCTATTATGTAACTCCTTAAATCCAAATATCCAATCTAACATATGTCCAGCTGTATGTGTAGAACCTTCTACCATTTACACTAAATCAACATCATTTAAAGATCTAAACAGCAATTATATCTTTGTGCAATCAAAATCTTCTCCATGTACATTAAAATCACCTGACACAATAAAATATGAAAACTGAACCACCGTGTCACTAATAAAATCAACAATTATTTCCTGGAGGGACATATAAGATTAATAAACCCAATTTAAAACCCATCCATATTTGCTTAAAAAAAGATTCAACTCCCGCTAGGATAGAAGTAGACTTGCTGCCAAATCCTTCTAGAATGAACGGCCGCTTGAACACCACTTCGTTGTTTTACCCTCCAAGATTGTGCAAAGAATAAGAAGGAGGGCAAATAAAGGGAAATAACCATATATTCTGAATTTACCAACCATGTTTCTGTAATCAACAATATAATCTAACAATTCATCTGATAGCATATCATAAATTGATTTATTCTCATAGAATGTGCATTTATCAATGAACTCTTAATTTTAACTACTTGACTCTGACCTCTCTCTATAGACAAGGATATTTTTTAATAAAACCATAACTCGACAATCAGTTCAGTTTTTTTCTCTATTATACCCAAATGTATATCTATCTTCACCTATTATATACTGAATAAACTGTTGACCCATATTATATAATTTCTACAACATACAAGATACAAATAGGTATATCCCCAATCCTTCTAATGGTTCTTGAGTGGCTCCCCAAGGGGGTCACTAAGGAACACGAGCCTTTGGTTTGCACTTTCTGTGAGCCGCAGTTGGCGTCTATCTTCATAGAAATACTCTGAGAGGGTAATATCATTAACTGACGCTGCCACACTGTATGCTGGGAGATGAAGTCCGACAACACTACACCTCATGGGTTCCAGGATGATAGCAAGCATTCATCACACAGCCCAATGGTAGCAGAAGGGCCATGCACTGTGTTTGGCGTTCACTGCAGATGGTAATTAAGCAGCTTTCCATGATGTCATAGATGAAAACTTGTTTGACATCATGAAGAAATTTGAGCTACATAGTCATTTTTAAGTGACGCTGTGTTCAATGCATAATGAAGCAGGAACTGCAATTGGTATAAATTTTACAGTAGGGTCACCTTACGAACATTTTGGGAGGCAGTTTATTAAGTCAGAGTGGAGGAGGAGCTTAGTGGTTAGAGCAGCAGTCTGGTAACCAAGACACCAGCTTTCAGTTCCCATTGGCACTCCCTGTGGTCTTGGGCAAGTCACTTAACCTTCCATTGCCCTGGAAGAAAGGCCTGGCAGTTTACTTACGGTCATATCTTGCCAAGAAAACCCAGGAGCTGCTGGGTTGCCAGAAGTCAGCATTGACTTGACAGCACATATTGCATTTCATTATTAGTTAAGATATGATATGATATACAAGCAAGAGATTTGCCTGAGCTGAATATCTGGGACTCAGTCTGCATGAAACCATTATTGGGAGATTGTACGATTATTGGAGTTTAGGTACCTGTGTGTACAAGGTCACACCATGTGAACTTGTAAATAGCCAAAGAAATCTCTCTCGTCTAATTGATGGGAGTCTTGTAAGCCTTCAGATGGAAGCATCTCCCCTTGCTGGCACAACTAACCTTCATGCACCAACCCCCTTTGCTCCCACCTGTCCCACACAGACAGATAGTTGTATATTTTATGTCAAATCTGCTGCAATGATGATGTTTGGCGTTCACTGGCGTTCACGCATGGTCTGAGGCATTGAACAGTGGACTATGTGGACTGGATGGACTGACCCAAAACATTGGGACGGCTATGTGAATGGACTATCGATTTATTTATTTAACCAGTTTTGTATACCACCTTATCCTTCAATCAAAGTGGTTGACAAGACAACAAAGGACTTACATGTTGAGGGCATGGGAAGATCAAATACAATACATTACAATATAAATACAGTACAAACAGTAAATTATAATATTATCTCATAGTGAAACTGGATATACAAGTTGATCAATTTAAGTTATTTGACCAAATAATTCTATGAATAAATAAGTCTTTAAAGATATGCAAACGTCTTTGATGTCTTCCTGAGCTCTTAATTCTTCAGGAATAGAATTCCATACCTCTGGTGCCATGAAGGAAAATGCTCTTTTAGAGGTCATCTGTTTTGATCTATTGAAGTTTAAAGGTGTACTAAGCTTATTGGAGTTATGAGATCGTCTAGGTCTTAGGCTCTTGTCTTTGGATATTATATGCTGTAGAATATCTGCTGAAGATTGGTGAAAGATTTTGAAAGTAATCATTATGTTTTTGTATTTTGCTCTTGCAATAATTGGAAGGAAATGTAACTGTTTAAGGACAGGAATTATGTGATCAAATTGTGCAGAGCCAGTAATTATACGTGCAGTAATGTTTGAACTAATTGGAGAGGATGGATAGCGTTTTTAGGAAGACCTTGATACAAAATGTTTCCAAAATCAAGAAGGGGTGTTATGACAGCTTGACATACTGTGCAAAAATGATTTGTATTTAATATTGATTTTAGTCTTATAATCTTTAAGCGACGGTATGCTTTAGCTGCAATTTTGTTTATATGAGATTTTAAGTTTAAATATTTATCTAAGGTTATACCTAAATATCTTACTTCATCTTTAATTTTTATTTTTTTATTTAATAGGTTAATTTCACTTGGTAGTTTTAAGGACTGACAATTCGATATGAACAATGCTTCCGTTTTGTCAGAATTTATTTTTAAATTGTTTTATTGAGCCAATTATTCATATCATTCAAACAGCTATTAATTTTTGTTGTATCAAAGGTATTTTGATCAATTGAAGTATAAATCATAATGTCATCAGCGTATAAATGATAATCCATTCCATGATGTTTAATAATTTGACATATAGGTTGAATATAGATATTAAAGAGGATAGATGATAAAGCAGAACCTTGGGGAATACTTTGTACAATTGTGAATTGTGAGGATTTTTTGTCCCCATTTTTTACTAGTTGTGAATGATTGGTTAAGTAAGAAGCGAACCATTTTATTGTATTGTTGGATAAACCAATATTTCGTAGACGTTGCAGCATTATTGAGTGAGACACAGTATCAAATGCTGCTGAGACATCGATGAAGATTAATAGAAATAATTTGTTTTTCTCAAGACCTGTTATTAGATTATTAAAGAGAGAAATCAGTAGCGTTTCCACATTGTGATTTGGTTTAAAGCCATGCTGATGTATATCCAGTGGGGCATGTAAGTCAATGTAATCTTGCAGTTGTTTTTGTAGTACTTTTTCTATAATTTTTGATAATTTATGTGTTTGCAAGCACACAGGATGAGGCTCAATTGTGTTCCAACTGAAAACTGCAGTGTTTTTGTGATCCTGGTATTGTATCGTATTTGAATCTTTTTATATATGAAGGAATTGACTGCAGTAATATGATCAGAGCCACTCAACAGGCCACTATATAGCTTATAATGGCTATATAGAGCAGGACAGCTTGCGCGTTTTTAAGGACATTGGGTGTGCATGCAAAAACTGATTTAAATAAAAGGTAAGAGGCAGAGGAAGAAAAGAGGGTATGATTTGGTTGAAATAATGCCATACAAATTCCATGCTGCTGCCTCTTCTCCTTTTCATATATATTTATATATATTGAGTAATTACATTGGGGCTGACATTCAGCAGGTCCGCTAACCGTGTTAATCCCTTTGAATATCCCCTCCGTAGTATACACAGATAAGATTTCTTGAAAAATGTGTTTTGAAAAAATTGTTTTTGATAAAACAGGGAACCTTTTGTTTGGTATTAGAAAGGGGGACTGTTACTTCTGGAGAGAAATCTGCAACTGTGAGTATATACTTCTGGTAATTTTCTAAAAGGAATTCTTTGTATTAAAGCTACTTAATCTGTGAACCCACTGTTTTTTTTTTTTTTCAAAATCTGTTTATTAATGACATAAAGTACAGCAATAAGCAAAACAACCATACAATAGCCAGTCATATACAGTCATCATATAGCATGGCACCTCCCGGGTAGGGCTGCTTCTTATCCACCACCCTGGGAGTAACCCAACAACAAGTTGAACGATGCACATTATCGTACCAAATGCACCCAGATACCCCCCCCAACCCCCCCCCACCCCGAAGTCACCGCAGCGTCCCAAGCGAAGGAGCACCCCCCCCCACCACCAACACTATACAACCTTGAGCACCTCACTACGGATTCTAGGTCCCAGTGTTTGTATGTAAGGCATCCAGACTAGCAAAAAGGTAGCCCATCGCCGAGGATGTCGCCGCGCACTCCTCTGTTCCAGAAGCATGAACTGATGCAGGCTGTTACGCCATTCCCAGAACGTGGGGCCGGTGGTTTCCCTCCACCGGTGTAGAATAGGACCCTTACCCACCAGATAGGCCTTCCGCACCAATAAACCTTCCCATCTGCCCTTAGGGTGGAGTGGTCCCGTCTGATCCAGAATCACTGACAACCTCGACCAACAAATCTGCTGCTGTAACAAACCGCCCAGGTACTTTCCAATTCGCAACCAATACCGGCGAATGACGGGGCACCCCCACCACATATGGCCCAAATCCGCCAAAGCACAGCTACATTTGGGACACCCCCCATAGGTTGTGATACAGCTCCTCAGCGCTCTCCGCGGCGAGAAGTGGGCTCGTATAATGCATTTGAACTGAATCTCACGCCACCGGGCCCCCTCCACCAGGTACGCAATCCGACCCAGCGCGCCCTGAACAGAGCCCTCAGGGATCTCCCGGTCCAACTCTCTTGCCCATGAACGTTCCACCGCCGCATAATCCGAGGGTGGGTCGAGTAGATCCAACTTCCTCTTAAACAGAGCAACAGTTGGGGGCGATTCCAACCCCAGGGCAAAAAATTCAAGAATCCGCGCCGAGTGCTCTATGTGTAATTCTCGCCCTGACAGCGCTCCCACGTAATGGGCCAATTGCATATATGCAAAAATGGAATTCCCATGGCGCAGACCATATTCCCCACAAAGGACATCCAAAGCCTTACATCTCCCCTCTGAGTCCACCACATGACCCAAACGCCTAATCCCCGACTGCTCCCAAGTCTGAAAGGGCACCGAGTCTGAGCCCGGAGTGAAGCAGGCATTTCCCCGCAGTGGCAGCCAGCTAGAGACCGCCGGGTCGCTCCCCCAATATCTATTTAGCTGTTGCCACGTGCGCCGGGTCGCCTGCATCAGAACACTGCTCGTCAGACGAGCCGGCAGAACCCCCCTCTTTAAATGCAATACCGCATCGAGGGAGTGTGGCGCCACAAAGGCATCCTCTAGGGCTCGGGGAGTATAAACCTCAGTGTCCCCCAGCCAATCAGCGATGTGTCGGGCTTGGCAAGCCAAGGCATATTTCCAAATATCCGGAACCCCCACCCCTCCGGACTTCCACCCTCCTCTCATCCGGGCCAGTGGTATACGTGCTCTCGCACCCTTCCAAAGAAACCCCCGAATTTCCCTGTCAAGACGCCGCACATCCCGTCTCAGTAGCCAGACCGGGAGAGTTTGCAGCCAGTAAAGCACCCTAGGGAGAACCACCATCCCCAAGGTGGCTACCCGCCCCAGGAGGGATAAGGGAAGTGGTGCCCAAGCCTGTAACTGTCCTCTGACCTTGGAAAAAATGCGCTCGAAGTTCGCTCTGTACAGCTGAGAAGGTACTCGGGTTAGTAAAATGCCAAGGTAGACAAAAGACTCTGCGGCCCATCGAAGCGGAAAAATCCCAGGCCAGCTGTCTTTCAAACTCCCACCCACGTCCAGTGCTTCCGATTTATCCAAGTTAAGCCTGAGGCCTGCAAATCTACCGTAGAGGGAAAACTCCTCCAACAGCCGGGGCAATGATTGTCGGGGCTTCGTAAGGTGAACTAGCAGGTCATCTGCAAAAGCCGCCACTTTAAACCCGTATGGTCCAATACGTACCCCGGTGATAGTGGGAGACTCCTCTATTCGCCGTATCAGCGGATCCAAGGTCAGCACAAAGAGCAGGGGGGAAAGGGGGCATCCCTGACGCGTGCCCCTCTCCAGGCTAAAGTTCTCCGATAACACCCCATTACACAAGATGCCAGCCGTAGGATTCGCATACAATAACTCCACCATCTTACAAAAGGAGTCACCGAGCCCGTAGCATGGCAGAAGGCCCTTCAAGTAGTCCCCAGTGTACCTGGTCGAACGCCTTTTTCTGCGTCAAAACTGACTAACAACGACGGCAAATTTCGCTCATGCACCCACTCAAGAGATGTCACGATTTTTCGCAGATTTCGCACGGCATATCTCCCCCTAACAAAGCCAACTTGGGAGTCATGCACCAGGTCCCCCAATACCGAAGCCAGTCGATCCGCCAAAACTTTAGCCAGTACTTTAAGGTCAAAGTTCAACAGGGAGATCGGCCTGTAAGATGACGCCTGAGTGGGATCTTTCCCAGGCTTTGGTATTAGTGTAATATAGGCGTGATTAAGGCCTCATTCAAATCTGCCCTGTGCTATTCTATGGTGATACGCAGCCACTAGTGTTGGGGGCACAAGATCCCCCAATATTTTATAATACTCTGCCCCGAAGCCGTCGGGGCCCGGTGTCTTACAGCATGCAGCTGTCTGTATGACTCTACGGACTTCCTCCACTGTTATCGGGGCGTCCAGGTACTCCCGCTGTTCTGCCCCCACTTTCGGTAGGCGAAGTTCTCTTAAGTAGTTCTGCATAGCGGTAGGAGACCCCTCTCGCCGCGCATAGAGCTGCTGGAAAAAAGACCTAAACGAGTGGGCTATGGCCCTTTTATCCCTCTGCAAAACCCCCTGCTCATCCCGAAGTGCTGCGATCAGTCGGGACGCCCGGCTGCCTCGCAGGCAGCGTGCCAGAAGCTTCCCCGGTTTGTCCCCATAACGGTAGAGTTGGTAACGATAGTACATATGAGACTTCTTCGCCCTCTGGTGCAACAACTCATTGAGCGACGTTTGCAGCTCCCAAAGTCTACGCTTATGAGCTCCACTGGGATCCCCCGCACATCTTCTTCGGGCACGGACTACTTGTTTTTCTAACTGAACGATCTGTGCCGCCAGCAATTTACGCTTCCGCGTAGCGTATTCAATAATATTTCCCCGCAGCACAACCTTGGCCGTCTCCCATAGTAATTCCGGTTCTGCCTTATGCTGCTCATTATAAGTCATGAAATCCTGCCAACACTGCCCGAGGTGGGTTCGGAAATTAGCGTCATAGTACAGGTCCATGGGAAACCGCCAGATACGCGCGGATGAGGCCAAGCCCCCCCATCGGAATTCCACCCAGACCGGGGCATGATCAGATACCGCCGAAGGGGCTATTTGCGCCTCCGCTACTCTTTCAAACAAGCCCTCCGATACCAAAATATAATCAATGCGCGCGCTGGAGCCGTGGGCCCGCGACTGATGAGTAAAATCTTTGTCAAGTGGATGCAGCAAGCGCCAGGGGTCCACCGTCCCCAGCCGGCGACACAACTCCCGCAGCACTTTAGTAGTCGGGGCGCGCGCTCTCACGTTTCCAGCTCCGCACGTATCCAGTTCCATATCCAACACCCCATTCAGATCCCCAGACAAAATCAGAGGAACATCCGGCAACTGCTCCACTCGAGAGGCCAGTCGGGCGTAGAACGCCCGATCCACTACATTGGGCCCATACACATTACCCAGCACAATGGGTCGGCCTTCCAAATAGCCATATAACAAGATATATCTGCCCTCTGGGTCTGAGTACTGCTGCTCCATCTCAAAACGAACCTGCGTACTGAACAGAATGACCACTCCACCCTTTTTCCCCATCGCCGGGGCACCCCAACTCCGCCCCACCCACATTTTTTGTAGTTTGGCATGCTCGTCGGCCGTCTGGTGGGTCTCCTGTAGCATAGCGACATCGCATTTCAGTCTGGCTAAAGCCTGCAACACTTTATATCTCTTGATGGGATTCCCTATACCACACACATTCCAGGAGACTACCTTCAGGGTGGGTCATATTCAAACAGGTGATATTTCTCCAGTATACTATTGAAATAGGGCAGGACCCCCCCAGCCTGAAGTCCCCCCCGCGGTGAGGAGGTGCTCCCTCCACCCAGTGGTATGATCAACCCAAGCAGCCATGGCAACTTCTGACCCCCACCTCCCTCAGCACCTACCCTCCCCCCAACCCCTCCCCCCTCCTCCCGCTCCCCCCCCCCTTCGAAGGACCCCCCCGCAGAGAGTTCCCCACGCTCCAAAGGATTTGCCATACGTACCAAAACCATTCTGTCCCCCATGGAGTCACAACAGATCCCTTCACAGCTCTACCGGGCCGTTCACTACGCCCGTCACCATCATAGCCTCTCTGCTGGGCCGCGGCCACCCTCCCCCCCCACCCCCCCCTCCCTGTCTAACCCTACTCCCCCCCCTCGTGGTACCCCAAACCCTATGTCCTCCTCCCCCTCCTCCCTAGGGAGCCTATTAAGGTCCCGCTAAGTGCCCTCCACCGCCACCCCCTACCCCAGCCCCGTAACTGACCCCTAGGCCCTCGTCAGACCTTACTCTCCTAAGGGCTAGCCAAGCCCCACAGTCCTGCTATTTGCAACGTCTCCCTCATACTATCAAACCCCCCCTCATGCAGCATCATTCAACCCTAGTGCAACCACTCGTCAAACTCCCCAACTCCCACCCAAGCAACTGCACAAAGAGAAAGATAAAATATAAAAAGTAAAAATAAAAGCAAAAACAAAAAGGAGAGGGGGAGGGGGGAGAAAAGCGGGGGGGCACCCCATTATCGGGATGCTCCCCCGGCTGACATCGCCGATGAATGCCGTGCCCCGTGGGCCCCGGCCGAGGCCGCGGCCACGGGGAATCTCCAGTCTCCCTGCAGTGGAGAGCCCACTACCCCTCCTACCCAGGGAGCAGCTGACCAAGCTCCCCGGAGAAAGCAAAAACAGAAAACAGTAACACTGCACGATAACAAATGTAACCAAAGGAACAGCAAACTAGCAAAGAAGGGAGATGCCAAGTCCCGATCAAGCTTTCATTCTCCGGCCGCGCTCCACACACCCGGGGAGCAGGCAGTTCGCTTCAAGTGTCAAAGTAGGATACGCTACCAACCCACAGTGTAAAAAAAAATATTACAGGTAACATCTCCAAGTCTTCAGGTCGTTGAGGGAGGTAGGCGGTTTACCCGCTCCCGCGTAGCTATCTGCTCCACATACGTTTGCGCGGCCGCAGCAGACTCGAAAGCACGGTGGACACCCTCATGTGTCACATGCAGGCGGGCAGGATACTGAACCGTGAAGCGGATCTTCGCCTTTATAAGTTGCTCGCAGAGCGGCGCATATTCCCTGCGTCTCCGGCTCAGAACAACGGAGTAATCCTGCGCGATCCGCAGCTTGGCATTGTTGTGTACTATCTCTCCAATCTGCCGGGCCGCCCGCAGTAGCCGCTCTTTCTCTGGGAAGCGCAGGAACTTCACCAGCACGATCCGGGGCCGTCCATCTCGGGCCTGAACTCGGCCTACCCGGTGAGCCCGCTCAATCTGCATCGGCTCTGCCTGGCCTGAGTCCTTCAACAGCAACGCCATCAGGGATTCCAGGTAAAGGTGAAGATCTTTGTCTGCCACCGACTCCGGAACCCCCATTATCCGAAGGTTCTTTCTTCTGGATCGGTTTTCTATGTCGTCAAGTTTTGCGCTCTGCGATTCTACTTGGGACTTCAGGTCGGCCACCTCTCGGGACAGCGTCTCCACCCTATCTTCTGTCTGGCCCAGTCGGTCTTCCGCCTCCCTCAATCGGCTCCCCAAGGCGTCAACGGAGCTCTGTAGCCCATCCATTTTATCATGGAGGGCTGAGAATTGGGAGGACAGGGCTGCTGCTACAGCTGCTGACACCTCATCGAGGTATGCCGGGGTTTTCGGAGAGCTCGGCGCCCCAGCCGGCTCCGCCATCTTGCCGGTCCCCACCATGCGCTCCCTGTCTCTGCGGGTGGTCTTTACCGCCGTCGCCATGCCCCTCACTTCCACTCGGAGGTTGGCTACGAAGGCAGGGAAAGCTCCGGTACAATCCTCGCTAGGGCAGGACTCGGACGCGCTGCTTTTTGCGGTTTAAATCGCCGGTTTGGGCTAGGGGGTTGCGGAGCGCACCTAGGATGCGACCACTACTCTGCCCGCATCACGTGACCTCTCTCTGTGAACCCACTGTTTTTTGTTGGATCAGTTAGGGCCTAGTAGCAGCAATTAAAGTTTGAATTTAAAACACAGAGTAGAGCTTTCTGGTTACATTTCATACCCAGCAGAGAGCTTGTAGTTTAAATTTCATAAGAAGTTAGAGCCTAGCAGCAGCTAAGAGCTATAATTTAAATCAAATCAGAATTTAGCTTACCTCAGCAGCACAAGACAGGGTAGTGTGTAGCAGCCCTCTTTTAATAAGTGTTATTTCCCTCCCTCACTCCCCACACCCTCCCTCCCTCCCCTGGGATAATCATAGCTTTATAGGTACTTACACATCTTAAAATACAGGAGGTGCTTTCAGGTGAAGCTCATTACCCAAATCAGTCATACACTAAGGACCTGAGATTAATTAAGCTTCAGGTGAACAAGGTATATTAAACGTATTAGGTACAGTTTTATTGGTATAAATACCCATAGCAACCCCTAGTAAGTAAGAGCTTAAAGATCTAGACACAAACTTAAAGCTAAGATGCAGACAGCAGTCCAGCAGCGGGATGGGGGCTTTCCAGTCTTTTGCATTGAGTGTCACATATATGATTATCTCCCAGTTGGTGAGTGGTCTTACGTGTGCACTAGGTGCAAGGAGCTCTTTGCTCTCAGGGAACAAGTCCGTTCTCTAGAGGCTAAAGTAGCAGACTTGGAAAACATAAGACAGACAGAGAGGTACATAGACGAGACCTACAGGGATATAGTCCTGAAGTCCCACCTCCAGTCTGGCAGCACCCCTGTTGCCATGGAGGAGAGAGGTCACGTGACAAGAGAGCATCACCCTGGTGTGGCAGGAAGTGATCCTGTAACTAGGACCTGTCCTCCAGGTGATGTAAAACCCTCTCGCACCGAGGAAGATTCTCCAGGGCCATGTGCCCATGAGGGAAGGGTTAGGACAGCCGTTATAGTTGGTAATTCGATCATTAGGCATGTAGATAGCTGGGTGGCTGGTGGACGTGAGGATCGCCTGGTAACATGCCTGCCTGGTGCGAAGGTAGCGGACCTCACACGCCACCTAGATAAGGTCTTAGATAGTGCTGGGGAGGAGTCTGCTGTCTTGGTACATGTCGGTACCAATGACATAGGAAAATGTGGTAGGGAGGTTCTGGAGGCAAAATTTAGGCTTTTAGGTAGGAAGTTGAAATCCAGAACTTCCATGGTAGCATTCTCCGAAATGCTTCCTGTTCCACGCGCAGGACTCAAAAGGCAGGCAGAGCTCCGGAGTCTCAATGCGTGGATGAGACAATGGTGCAGAGATGAGGGTTTTGGATTTGTTAGGAACTGGGGAACATTCTGGGGAAAGGAGGGGCTCTTCCGAAGGGATGGGCTTCACCTTAACTGGGATGGAACCAGGCTGCTGGCATTAACCTTTAAAAAGGAGATAGAGCAGCTTTTAAACTAGATATTAGGGGAAAGCCGACAGTCGCCCAAGAGCGGATGGTTCGGAAGAATGTATCCTTGAAGGATACTACCAAAAGCAGAGAGGTTCCACAAAAGAGTAAAGTAGCCCAAATGCCCTCAAGTATGGAGCAGAGAGAGCTTAGAGATCCCAATTTACCCATGTCTAACAATAGCCAAATTAACATGAATAAAATACATTCTCTAAAATGCTTGTATGCAAATGCTAGAAGTCTAAAGAATAAGATGGGAGAGTTAGAATATATAGCACTAAATGAAAGGTTAGATATGATTGGAATATCAGAGACATGGTGGAAGGAGGACAACCAGTGGGACACTGTGATACCTGGGTACAAACTATATCGTAATGATAGATATGATCAAATTGGTGGAGGGGTTGCGCTCTATGTTAGAGAGGGCATTGACTCAGAAAGGATTAAAGTTTTGCAGGAAACAAAATCTGCTGTAGAATCTATATGGATTGAAATTCCATATAAAAGGGGGAAGGCAATGGCAGTGGGGGTGTACTATCAAGCACCTGGCCAGAATGACCAAATGGATGATGAAATGCTCAAAGAAATCAAGGAAGCTAACAAAAGTTACAGCGCAGTTATAATAATGGGTGATTTCAATTACCCCGGTATCGACTGGGTCAGTGTCACGTCAGGACATGCTAGGGAGATAAAGTTCCTAGATGAAATAAATGACTGCTTCTTGGAGCAGCTGGTTCATGAACCAACCAGAGGGGAAGCCATATTAAACCTAGTTCTTAGTGGAACACCAGATCTAGTGCAAGAGATAAGGGTGTTGGGGCCACTTGGCAATAGTGATCATAGCATGATCGCCTTTGATTTAATTAGTGGAGGAGGGAGAGTAAGGAAATCCACAGTACTACCTTTTAACTTTTGAAAGGGAGACTATGATAAAATGAGGAAAACAGTTAAGAAAAAACTAAAAGGAGCAGTTGCAAAGGTTAAAGACGTACATCAGGCTTGGCTGTTGTTGAAAAATACTATCTTGGAAGCCCAGACCAGCTGTATTCCACGCTTTAAGAAAAGTGGAAGGAAGTCCAAAAAACTGCCAGCATGGTTTAAAGGTGAGGTCAGAGAGGCTGTTGTTGCCAAAAAAGCATCTTTCAGGAAATGGAAAAAAGAGCCAAACGACAAAACCTGGAAACTGCACAAGCACTGGAAGTCAAATGCAAGGCATTGATAAGGCAGGCAAAGGGAGAATTTGAGAAGAAGCTTGCTGCGGAAGCAAAAACGCAAAGTAAAGACCTTTTCAAGTACATTCGTAGCAAAAAACCTATGAGAGAGTCAGTTGGTCCATTAGATGATAAAGGGGTTAAAGGAACACTAAGAGGCGACAAGGCAATAGCGGAGAGACTGAATGAATTCTTTGCTTCAGTCTTTACTGAGGAAGATGTAGGGATGTTACCCATGACTGAAGTGGTATTAAAAGGTGCGGAAGAATTGAAGGAAATATCGATACATCGGGAAGATGTATTACAACTATTAGATAAGCTGAAGAGTAGCAAATCACCTGGGCCGGATGGTATACATCCAAGGGTGTTGAAAGAACTGAAATACGAGATTGCAGACCTGCTATTAGTAATCTGTGAACTATCATTAAAATCATCTCTAATACCTGAAGATTGGAGGATCGCCAATGTAACACCAATTTTTGAAAAGGGTTCCAGGGGTGATCCGGGAAACTACAGACCGGTGAGCCTGACATCAGTACCGGGAAAAATGGTAGAAACCATCATAAAGAATAAAATTACTCAGCATGTAGATAGTCATGACCTAATGGGAGACAGCCAACATGGCTTTAGACAAGGAAGATCTTGTCTTACTAATCTGTTAAGTTTTTTTGAAGGAGTGAATAATCAGGTGGACAAAGGTGAGTCGGTTGATATTGTGTATCTGGACTTTCAGAAAGCCTTTGATAAGGTCCCTCATGAGAGACCTTTGGCAAAACTAAAGAGTCATGGGATAGGAGGCAGTGTACTATTGTGGATCAGGAACTGGTTAAAAGATAGAAAGCAGAGGGTAGGGCTAAATGGCCAATTTTCCCAATGGAGAAAGGTGAATAGTGGTGTACCCCAGGGATCTGTGCTGGGTCCGCTGCTTTTTGACATATTCATAAATGACCTGGAAAGTGGAATAACGAGTGAGGTTATCAAATTTGCAGATGACACAAAACTATTTAAAGTTGTTAAAACCCAAGAGGATTGTGGAAAATTGCAAGAGGATCTTGATAAATTGGAAGACTGGGCATCAAAATGGCAGATGAAATTTAATGTGGACAAGTGCAAGGTTATGCACCTAGGGAAGAACAACCCAAACTATGGTTACACGATGCAAGGTTCCACATTAGGAACCACCACCCAGGAAAAAGATTTAGGCGTCATTGTGGATACCATGTTAAAACCCTCGGCCCAGTGTGCAGCGGCGGCCAAGAGAGCAAATAGAATGCTAGGTATGATAAGGAAAGGAATGGAAAATAAAACAAAAGATATTATAATGCCTCTATATCGTTCCATGGTGAGACCGCACCTTGAATATTGTGTGCAATTCTGGTCGCTGTATCTTAAAAAGGATATAGCGATTTTAGAAAAGGTTCAGAGAAGAGCCACCAAAATGGTAAAGGGGATGGAAGGATACTCCTATGAAGAAAGGCTAAAAAGGTTAGGGCTCTTTAACCTGGAAAAGAGACGGCTGAGGGGAGATATGATAGAAGTCTATAAATTAATGAACGGAGTGGAACGGGTAAACGTAGATCGACTGTTTACCTTATCAGAATATAGAAAGACTAGGGGACATGCAATGAAGCTACAGGGTAAACTATTTAAGACTAATAAAAGAAAATATTTTTTCACTCAACGTGTAATCAAACTCTGGAATTTGTTACCGGAGGATGTAGTAAAGGCTGTTAGTGTAGCTGGGTTTAAAAAAGGTTTGGACAACTTCCTGGAGGAAAGGTTCATAAACCATTATTAAGAAGGGACCCAGGATATCAATGCTTGAACCAATACAAGTATTGTGGAACCTGTGTCCCTTGGGGAAACTTCTAGGTACATATGACCTAGATTGGCCACTCTTGGAAACAGAATACTGGGCTTGATGGACCTTGGTCTGACCCAGTATGGCATATCTTATGTTCTTATTTATTTATTTTATTTATTTATTTTAATTTCTTTTATACCGCACTCTTCGACATCAGCGCGGTTTACAGAGAACAAAACAAAAACCAGAACAACAGGCTGTTCGGAGTTACATATAACAGGATTATCAACTTGGAAAACAAGGGAGAACTATTTACATGGAAAATGTAATCTATTAACTAGATCACATGCTCGAACTATGTACATGAATTAGCACGATTGTTGGGAGCAAGGGAAAAAAAAAAAAAAAAACCGAAGTTGGATATGTAGTGGGACTAGATGTTATCTTCATATGGGGTAGTATCTGGTGAATAGGGTGAATTTAAGGGCCTTTCTGAACTGGGTTAAGTCGGTTATGGTACGGATGTCGGCAGGGAGCGAGTTCCAGCATTTTGGTGCGCAACACAAGAAGGTTCTGTTAGCTGTTGATAGATTATATGTTGTAATGGCCTTTGGTGTTGATAAGGAGTTTAATGTTGCCTGTCTTCTGTTTCTGTTTCGTGGTACAGTTTGGATGAGCTCAGAAAGGGAGTTGGAAGATAGTCCCTTTATGGCCTTGAATGTTAGAATCAGGATTTTGAACATCAGCCTTCCGTGTATGGGGAGCCAGTGGAGCTGTTTGAGGATTGGTGTAATATGTTCACTCTTGGACGCTCCTTGAAGAACCCTTGCGGCAGTGTTCATAGCGAGCTGTAATGGGCTCAAGGTGGATTGTGGGAGTCCTTGAAGAATTGAGTTGGCGAAATCAAAATGTGGTAGGATTAGGGCTTGGTAAATGGTTCTGAAGTCTTCTGGGTCAAGTAGGGAGCGTAGGTGCTTGAGCGTGCGTATCTTGAAGTAGACAGCTTTTACGATATTATTTATGTGTGGTTTCATGTTGAGCCGGTGGTCCAGTGTGACTCCAAGGTATTTTATTGCTTCCTTAGTGCATAGTTCAGCTCCTTTGACTTTTAAATGTGAAGGTGGGGTGAAGTTGGTGTCTCTGGTGATAAAGAGAACCTCGGTTTTCTTGTGTTGAATGCGGAGGTTCTGTGACAGGAGCCATTCTGAGACTGCATCGAAGCAGTTTGTTATAGGTAGTAAATCCATTTGCTTTGTGGAAAACGGCATGTAGAGTAGGATATCGTCTGCGTATACCATACATTTCACATTGAATGACCTGATGATATTGCAGATCGGCTGCATATAGATGTTGAACATGAGGGATGAGAGAGAGGACCCTTGCGGAACCCCTTGTTTTTGATGATGGAAGAGTTCGGATTCTCCTGTTGCAGTTTTTACATATTGCATTCTGGTATCAAGGTATGATCTGCACCATTCAAGTGCTGAGTTATGGACGCCTTTTTCTTTCAGTCGAACGAGGAGAATCTCATGGTTTACCGAATCAAACGCTGCTGCTATATCCAGGAAGATTAGCACAACGCCTTGCTGTAAGTTGTCTATAGTGGTGAGAACATCATTGAATAGGGTGGTGAGCAGTGTCTCAACCCCGTGGAATTCTCTGAAGCCGTGTTGAGAATGGTCAAGGGGGGCTGCGGAATCTATATGGTCTTGGATTTGCCGTTGTGCCTCTTTCTCAAAAATCTTTGCTAGAAGGGGGATGCTGGCTATAGGCCTGTAGGAGTCGGGCCGTTTAGGGTCTAGTTTCACGTTCTTTAGCAGAGGTCTAATGGATGTGAACTTTAATGCAGATGGGAAGGATCCAGATGTAAAGGAGAGGTTAATGATTCTTGCAATGAAGGGGCTAAATGCACTTCGAAGATCCTTTATCCAAAAGGCTGGGCAAGGGTCGGTTTGTGCAGTTGTGGTGTTGAGTGAGGCGATTGTGTCTTCAATGTGTTTAGCAGAGGGTGTGGTAAGTACAGACAGGGATGTTAGACAGGTTGTTGCTTGTACAGTGGTTTTTGAGAGCTCATCTGTTTGAAGAAGTTTTGATTGTAGGTAATCAGCAAATTCCTGTGGGTGGATATCTTCATTTTGTTCAGAGGATGGTTCCTTTGACAGTGATTTGACAAGATTGAAGAGGTCGCGAGGTTTGTTCAAAGATCTTTTGAGCAAATCGGTGTGGTATTGCTTCTTTAAGGTTGTGATTGCTTCACGGTGAGATGCAAGGTGGAGATTGTAGGCTGCATGATCGTCGATGGAAAGTGAGCGGCGCCAGCGTTTTTCGAGTCTTATGTTCTTATAACATAGTTATGTCAATGAGTGTACTTATATGTGCATATACCGTGGGACAATTTTACAGAAAACCTTTTCTGCATGTAGGAAAAGCTTTACACATGGAAAAGCTTTGTAAACTTACCCTTCTTCTACATGCACATAAGTTTTTCCCCCAGTCATGTTAAGCACCTATATGAAAATGGAGCAATTTTCAAACAGGGAATCTACTCACCCAAATCTCTGGTTAGGTACAGTTGTGGCCAACATTGACACCCTTGCAGTTCAACCTCTTAATATCCAATATCTCCTAAAACGTGGCCAGTGAAATGGGTTTGGACTATATATGCACACATAATTGACACATAAAAGAATCAAATAAAGCAAGACTAATTAATAAAGGAAATAGTAGAAAAACTGGGACATTGGCAGGACATGATTATGATCAGTTCGAACAGAAGAACCACATTCCCATTCCAGTAAAATTAGATAGAAACATAGAAACATGATGACAGAAAAAGACCACATGGCCTATCTAGTCTGTCCTTCCATAACAACTACAACAGTCCACTTTTTACCTTTAGAGATCCTCTGTGTTGGTCCCATGCTTTTTTGAATTCAGTTACTGTCCTCATCTCTACCACCTCCACTGGGAGACTATTCCATGGATCCACTATTCTTTCTGTAAAGAAATATTTCCGCATATCACTCCTGAATCTATCTCCCTTCACCCTCATCCCATGTCCCCTCGTAGCAGAACTTGCTTTCAATTAAAAGAGGCTCTCTCCCTGAACATTTATGCCACGGAGGTATTTAAATATCTCAATCATATCACCTCTATCCCGCCTTTCCTCTAAGATGTACATATTAAGATCCTTAAGTCTGTCCTCATATGCTTTATAATGAAGCCCATTAATCATTTTAGCAGCAACCCTCTGCACCGACTCCATCCTGTTCACATCCTTTTGAAGGTGCGGTCTCCAGAATTGCACACCATACTCCAAATGAGGTCGCACCAAAGACTTATACAGAGGTATTATTACCTCCTTTTTTCTGCTGGCCATTCCTCTCCGTATGCACCCAAGCATCCTTCTAGCTTTTGCCGTCGCCTTTTCTACCTGTTTAGCTACTTTAAGATCATCAGACACAACCACGCCTAGGTCCCGCTCTTCTTTAGTGGACAAAAGTACTTCACCTCCTATACTGTATTGCTCCCTTGGATTGCTGCAGCCCAAATGCATGACCTTACATTTTTTAACATTAAATCCCAGCTGCCAAATTCTAGACCATTCTTCAAGCTTAGCTAGATCCCTCCTCATGTTATCTACACCTTCCTGGGTGTCTACTCTATTGCAGATTTTGGTATCATCCGCAAAGAGGCAAACCTTACCCGACAGCCCTTCCGCTATATCACTAACAAAGATGTTAAAAAGAATCGGACCAAGGACAGATCCCTGGGGCACACCACTGGTAACATCCTTCTCCTCAGAGTGAGCTCCAGTGACTTGTACTCTTTGTCGCCTCCCACCCAACCAATTTCTAACCCAAGCAGTAACTTTAGGGTCCATCCCTAGGGTGCTCAGTTTGTTTATAAGTTGCCTGTGAGGAACAGTGTCAAAGGCTTTACTGAAATCTAAATACACCACATCTAGAGCTCTCCCTCGTTCCAACTCCCTGGTCACCCAGTCAAAGAAATCAATCAGATTTGTCTGACAAGACCTGCCTCTGGTGAATCCATGCTGCCTCGGATCCTGTAATCTGCTGGACTCCAGAAACCTCACTATTTTCTCTTTCAGCAGCGTTTCCAATAATTTACTCACCACCGAAGTTAAACTAACCGGCCTGTAGTTTTCAACCACATCCTTACTTCCGCTTTTGTGTAAAGGCACCACATGAGCCTCTCTCCAGTCCTTTGGCACCACTCCCAACTCCAACGAGGCATTGAAAAGGTCAGTCAGTGGAGTTGCTAGAACGTCCCCAAGTTCCCTCAGTATTCTAGGGTGTATCCCATCTGGTCCCATCGCTTTGTCTACTTTAAGTTGAGCTAGTTTCTCATGAACACAGTCTTCTGAAAATTGTTCAAGATGTCCCTCGCTTCTGTTCTTATTTGTGGGTGTTTTCTGAGGTCCTGCTCCTGGTTCTTCATCTGTGAACACAGAACAAAAATATTTGTTAAGCAATTCCGCTTTATCCTTATCAGCTTCTACATATTCCCCCTCTGCACCCTTGAGTCTGACAATACCACTTTTGCCCTTCCTCTTCTCACTAATATATCTGAAAAATGTCTTATCCCCCCATTTTATTGCATTGGCTATTTCCTCCTCCTTCTGAATCTTTGCCTTCTTGACTACTTTGCTAGCTTCTCTAAGTTTTTCCAAATACAGATGCCTGTCTTCCTCTGTCTGTGATCTCTTGTATTTCATGAAGGCCTCCCTCTTTTTCTTCACTTTTTCAGCTACTTCCTTTGAAAACCATAGTGGTCTCCTGTTCCTTTTGCCTTTATTTACCATTTTAACAAAAAGGTTGGTTGCCCTTAAAATACCCCCTTTCAGTTTTGCCCACTGTTTTTCTACATCCCCCAGCTGTTCCCATCCCACTAACGACTCCCTGAGGTATTGGCCCATCTTCGCAAAGTTAGTCTTCCTAAAGTCTAAGATCCTCACCTTGGAATGGATTCTAACAGCCCTAGTCCTAATACTGAACCACACCATCTGGTGATCACTGGATGCAAAATGATCTCCCACTACAACATCAGAAACACTTTCACCATTGGTAAGCACCAAGTCCAGTATGGCCCCTTCACGTGTGGGGTCTGTTACCAATTGCCTGAATAGTTCTCTCTGTAGAGAATCCAGGATCTCCTTACTTCTAGATGATACTGCAGCAGGAATGTGCCAATCAACATCTGGCATATTGAAATCTCCTATCAGTAGCACTTCCCCTTTCCTAGCAATGCTGCGTATGTCTTCAATTAATTCTCTGTCCACCTCTTCCTCTTGTGAGGGAGGTCTGTATATCACACCAATGCAAATAGATTTCTCTTTCCCTCTTTCTAGTTTAACCCACAATGCCTCCTCTCTCCCTTTTAAGCTCTGTAATTCCAAAGCTTTAATAGTAGTTTTTACATATAGTGCCACTCCTCCTCCCCTTCTTCCTACCCTGTCCTTTATGAATAAATTATAGCCAGATATAGTTACATCCCAGTCATGGTTTTCTGTGAACCATGTTTTTTAACTGCCACTAAATCCAAGTCAGCCACTCCCACCAAAGCTTCAACTTCAGGGATCTTATTTCCCATGCTACGGGCATTAATACACACTGCTTTCCATATGTTACCCCTGTTACCCATTTCCATAAAGGTATTTAATGTATCATCCACCTAGATGCACCTGTCCGTACTTACATGACTTGAATCAACCAATGAACGATGGCTCTAATGTTTAAAATGGCCATATAAGAATATAAGATATGCCATATTGGGTCAGACCAAGGTCCATCAAGCCCAGTATTCTGTTTCCACAGTGGCTAATCTAGTTCACAAGTACCTAGCAGTTTCCCTAGAAGACACAGGTTCCACAATGCTTGTATTGGGACAAGCAGGGGATTTCCAGGGTCCCCTTTAATAATAGTTTATGGACTTTTTCTCCAGGAAGTTGTCAAAATCTTTTTTAAACCCAGCTACACTAACAGCTTTTGCTACATCCTCCGGTAACAAATTTCAGAGTTTAAGCGTTGAGTGAAAAAATATTTTTGCTTATTAGTCTTATATGGGTTACACAATAGCTTCATTGCATGTCCCCTAGTCATTCCACATTTTGATGGCGTAAACAATTGATCTACATTTATGCGTTCCACTCCATTCATTAATTTATAGACCTCTATTTTATCTCCCTTCAGCCGTCTCTTTTCCAGGTTGAAGAGCCCTAACCTTTTTAGCCTTTTCTCATACGGGTATCCTTCCATCCCCTTTACCATTTTGGTGGCTCTTCTCTGTACCTTTTCTAATTCCGCTTTATCCTTTTAAAGATACGGCAACCAGAATTGTACACAATATTCGAGATGCGGTCGCAACATGCAACGATACAGCAGCATTATAATATCCTTTTATTCTCCAAGCCTTTCCTTATGATTCCTAGCATTCTATTTGCTTTCTTGGACAGCACTGCACACTGGGCAGAGGGTTTCAATGTGTTATCTATAATGACGCCTAAATCTTTTTCCTGGGTGGTGGTTCCTAATGTGGAACCTTGCATTGTGTAACCATAGTTTGCATTGTTCTTTCCTAGGTGCATAACTTTGCACTTGTCCACATTAAATTTCATCTGCCATTTGAGTGTCCAGTCTTGCAATTTATTAAGGTCCTCTTGCAATTTTTCACAATCCCCTTTGGTTTTAACAACTTTGAATAATTTTGTGTCATCTGCAAATTTGATTCCCTCACTCGTTATTCCCATTTCCAGGTCTTTTATGAATATGTTAAAAAGCAGCAGACGCAGCACAGATCCCTGGGGTACTCCACTATTCACCTTTCTCCATTGGGAAAATTGGTCACATTCACTTCCTGTTACATTTTCACAATGATGAAGACAAGAGAGCTACCTGAAACAGTCAGAAAAGCCATTAGCACAGAACATCAAACTTCAAAGGGGTTCAAGGGCATCTCCAAAGACATTGGGATTCCTGTTTCTATGGTTTGCAATGTTATTAAGTTTTCTGCTCATGGAACAGGGCATGGTGGGAAGAGGAAAATTAATCCAAGAACTTTTCGAAGGTTAGTACGAACTGTTGGAAAAACACCATGTACAACATCCAAAGAGCTGAAGCAATCTGGCGAGGTGGTTTCAATGCACACCATACGCTGTGTACTAAACAAAGAAAGACTTCATGGGCAAAGGCCAAGGAGGCCCCTACTGCTCAATGACAGACATAAAAAGGCACTCCTGATCTTTGTCCAAACCCACCTTGAGAAACTTCAATCCTTCTGATAAAATGCTCTGTGGACAGATGAAACAAAACTTGAGCTATTTGGCAATGCAGACCCACAATACATTTACAGGCGAAGAAATGAAGCTTATAAGGAAAAAATTACCCTTCCTACTGTTAAGTATGGTGGAGGTTCCATAATGTTGTGGGGCTGTTTGTTGCCTCAGGAACAGGAGGCCTGGAACGTATTAAAGGAATCATGAAGTCAGAGAACTACCAAGGTATTTTGGAGCAAAATGTTCTATATGGAGGCACATTTCAAATAGGACATCTAAGTGCTGTCAGGTAAGGTTTGTCTGTTTGAGGATGACGCCAAAATCTGCAACAGAGTAGCACCCAGGAAGGAGTAGATAACATGAGGAGTGTCTAGTTAAGTTGAAGAATGGTCTAGAATTTGGCAGGTGAGATGTAATGTTAAAAAATGCAGGGTCATGCATCTGAGCTGCAAAAATCCAAGGGTGCGGTACTGTAGAGGGTGAAGTACTTCTGTCCAGAAATGAAGAGCAGAACCTGGGCATGATTGTGTCTGATAATCTTGAAGTAAACAGGTAGAAAAGGCAATGGCGAAAGCCAGAATGATGCTTGGGTGCATAGGGAAAGATCTGACCCAGTATGGCATATCTTATGTTCTTATACCGGAGGATGTAGTAAAGGCTGTTAGTGTAGCTGGGTATAAAAAAGGTTTGGACAAGTTCCTGGAGGAAAGGTCCATAAACCATTATTAAGAAGGGACCCAGGATATCAATGCGTGACCCAATACAAGCATTGTGGAACCTGTGTCTTTTGGGGAAACTGCTAGGTACGTATGACCCATATTGGCCACTGTTGGAAACAGGATACTGGGCTTGATGGACCTTGGTCTGACCCAGTATGGCATATCTTATGTTCTTATGAATGGCCAGCAGCAATAAGGAGGTGATAGTGCCCCTGTATAAGTCTTTGGTGTGACCTCATTTGGAGTATTGTGTGCAATTCTGGAGACCGCACCTTCAAAAGATTATAACATGTTGGAGTTTGTGCAGAGGGTGGCTACTAAAATGTTTAGTGGTCTTTGGAGTGGCCTAGTGGTTGGGCAAGGTACTTCAGGCCAGAAGGTCAGGGGTTCAAATCCCACTAGAGGACAGCAACCTTGGGCCGGAAGGACTGGGGTTTCTAGTCCCACAGGTGCTCCTTGTGGTCTTGGGCAAACCACTTAACCCTCCATAGCCCATGTTCCCTGTAAAATAGTTATCTCCAAGTTATAATGCCCTGTTCAATGTAATTTCAGTTTGTTCAATGTAAACCACACTGATGCAGAATAGCACGGTATATAAGAGAATGTAAATAAATAAAATAAAGCATATGAGGACAAACTTAAAGATCTTAATATATACAGGGTGGCCCAATAAAAGTGAGAACATCTTGTAAATTAAAAGCTTAAATAGTTTACTTATTTACCTTTTTTAGCTATATAACGTCTTTATTTCAACAATTTCCGGTCGCCATCTTTTTTTTTATTTGTCAGTCGTTTACATCTATCTTTTTGAATTTTTAAATAACTTATATGCTACGAGATGTTCTCACTTTTTTTGGGCCACCCTGTATACTTTAGAGGAAAGGCGGGATAGAGGAGATATGATAGAGATGTTTAAATACCTCTGTGGCATAAATGCATAGGAGGAGAGCCTCTTTTGATTGAAAACAAGCTCTGCTTTGAGGGGACATAGGATGAGGGTGAAAGGGGATAGACTCAGGAGTAATATGAGGAAATATTTCTTTACGGAAAGAGTGGTGGAATAGTCTCCCAGTAGAAGTGGTAGAGATGAGGACAATATCTGAATTCAAAAAAGCATGGGACAAACACAGAGGATCTCTCTCAAGGCAAAAAGGGGACTGTTGTAGTTGATATGGAAGGACAGACTAGATAGGCCGTGTGGTCTTTTTCTGCTATCATGTTTCTATATTTCTATGTGTATCAAATGTCTATGCAGACGTTCCCAGGAGAGCATTTCAGAACGAAGGTGTCTAATAGCATAATGGTTAGAGTAGTGGCATAAGAGATGGGTGGCCAGGATTCAGATCCTAATGTGGGCCTTTGTAATCTAAAGCTAGTCCCTTATTTCTCCATCTTTTCTACATTGGTTTCATTTTAAAACAACCAGACAAACACTTTCCAGATGCCTATTTGTTTCTGGAGGAGGAATAAACATGCATATGCCTGCAGAAGGCTCAGCTCCTTCTGGGATTGAACAGGGATATGTAAATCCATTGCCCTTCCCTAGGCATACCTCCACCTCACCCTCGTACCTACTTGAATGTCCCCGCACTGGAGACGTTTACGAACTGCATTTGTGGAACGGTCATGGAGACATGTCTATGATTTCAACATCCATGTGCATGTCTGCAAACGTCCAAACCACGACTAAACCTTTTAGACTGACCCGCCTAGTGTCAGAAAGCTAGATCTGGGTCAATGGTCATGGGTCCTCTAGGAGGAGGCTGTCATCACTGCCAAGGGTTGCGTAACCAAATATTAGTGAATGGTGCCATTAATCCTGTCCAGATCATATTTTTTTTCTCAGAAATTACTACATCTACATTGCACAGACATCGTTTTTTTTTGTTGTATACCTTTGAACATACTATTACAATATTATGATGACATACAATTGGAATATTTCCAATTATTTCTCAAGATATTATACGCAATATATCTAAAATACAAGTGTGCCAATAATGCTTACCACAATGGTAGTTCTATTTGTTTTGATGACTGCCCTTCTAAGATCAATGGAATTTTTCATTAAAACTTAGGGTTCAATGTAATCAACATTTTTATCATAGACAGAAAATGTGAAAACGCCCTTCAGTATATCAGCTCCAATGTGTTTGTGTAATGTGATCCAGCCTCCTTGAAAGATAACGCACTGCATCTAAATCAGTCTTACACCAGAAATAAACAACCAGCGTCGTACCTAGCCCTGTGCAAGTGGTGCAGCCACACAGGGCGAAAAAAAATAGGGGCACATTGGGGGATGCTGGCCTCGGTTCTCCCCCATGCTGCTTGCCCTTGTCCCGATGCTGCTTTTAGGGTTCCCTTGGTGGCAGTGGGGCCTCCAATTGACAAAGAAACCCACCCGGGGCTCTCCAATTCTGCGCTTGTATGCTGGCCTGATCCCCTTTGTCTGATGTATGCTTGCCCCAGAGGAGGGAGGGACCAGACCAGCCATTTAAACATGGGTCTTTCCAATTCTGCCTTTGAATGGCTGGTCTGGTTGCTCCTTCCTCTGATGTGAGCATACATCAGAGAAGGGGGATCAGGCCTGCAAGCAAGTGAGAAGTCGGAGATCCGGTTTTTTTTTTTTTAAAAATTGGAGATCCTGTTGCTGCAGCCACGGAAATCCTAAAAGCAGTGACGGCGGGGCAAGGGCAGGCAGGATGGTGAGTCGGCTGGAGACAGGGTGGTAAGATGTGAGATGATGGGCATGAGGCAAAGGACAAATGGGGGGAGACATGCCATATGTACAAGTCGCACAGGGCACATTTATGGCTTGGTACAGCCCTGAAAACAACTGTTACTAATTTACATTCCAAGGCTTAATTTTAATTTTTTTAAAACTTATTTAGCAACTTTTGGTTATGAGCACAATGTGAATAGTATTTCAACCCATTTTGAGTTAAAAATGATTAGCTCTTCAGAAGCCTGTATCCTTTTGCTCTGATGGTTGCAATCAGTGACAAAAATATAGAAAAGGGTGACATCTAGTGGTGATAAAGGGGTGAAACATGCGCTTGCTTAGTCGTGCCACTGAAGACAAGTGCATTAACATGGTTAGAAGTTCTGCTAACTGTGTTAATCCCTCTGAATATCCACCCCCTCCCATAGTATGTAAAGATAAGAAAATTTCTTGAAAAATGTGTATTGAAAAAAATTGGTTTTGGTAAAACATGAACCTTTTGTTCGGTATCTAACCGTATTTCATAAAGGTAACATAGGCACTTATGTTGCACCGCTGCTTTGGAATCAGCTGCCTCACGACATACGACTAATAAGTGACTTAAAAGAATTTAGAAAAAACCTCAAAACACACCTCTTTCAGTCCCATTATAGGCTGACCTAACCAGTAACCTCTGCTCCAAGATGGTCCCAACACTTTGACAAGGACATCTCCAATTGATCTGTCATCTTGTATATATGTATATACGTAGCACACCCCCACCCACGCATCCTAATGTATATGTATATAGGTAAGCAAACCCGCACACAATTAATCAAATGTAAATCAAATGACCCTGCATTGTGTTGTTTCAAATCAAATCTTTAACCAATCAAAATGTAAATCATACAAATTACTGTACTGTACAGTGCAACCTGATCTGTAAAGTTAACCGCTGCTGATCGTAGGAAGTAGCGGTATACAAGTGTCTACTAAATAACTAAATAAATAAATACTGTATATGCCTTTATAAAATAGACTACCAGAGCGGGTCTCAAGTGTTTGCAAATGCAGGACTATGGAGAAAAGCTGCTTTTGCTGGGAAAGATTCTGAAATTGTAAGTATTTACCTGCTCGTAATTTCTCAGACTCTTGGATTAAAGGGAATTCTGTTTTTGAACTGATAAAATCGCTGTCTATTTTAAAGTTCTGTGTTTTTTTAAGCCATACAGGGCCCTCTTTTAGCAAGTCAGCTTTTACTTAAAACAAACTCTAAGACCCAGTCAGGTCTCTGTGTTAGCAAGCTAGCTTCTATTACATGTTTCTTTCGGCCCACCCTGACTCAGGGGCAGCCCAAAGGGGGTTGCGGGTCCATGTGCGGAGACTCATTGCAGGGTCTCATTTGCATAAGGTACATAATTTGCATAAATATTTGCATAATGTTAACATGCACTAACATTTGGTAAACATGCCTCTTAATGAGTGTATGGATAAAGAAAGGCTACCAAATTTCTACATTACTATATTCCAGTGCCAACAGCCAGGCATATTAGGAAGTATTACAAACACTGCCCATTTAGAACCCATAGCAAACCTGCCGTATCATAACAGCACTACCAGGACTCACAAAACACCAAACCCTACCTATCAAAAGGCAACACTGCAAATATTAAATCAATACATCACAGAGAATACCAATACATCTCCTACTGGGGAAAGAGAACAAGTGGCACTGTCAAATAGATAATACACAAACAGAATTCCTCAGCTCAGTTACACATGCAGAACATAGACCATCACCAAACAAAGAACAAGGGATCACAATTTAGAAATAGGAAGACAATAATTAAACTGGGAACCCCAAAAGCCAAACTTGGAATGTACAACAACACTGGAGAAATAAAACTATAAATTAATTTTCTCTTGTACTAAACAAAACGCAAAGACGTTAGCGATACACACTTCCCAGAGCTGACATATTCCAGTTAATAAATTCAAAATTAACCGAGGTATCCGGAAGCCCGACCCAATGCATCCAAATCACTCTCACCTAAGGCAGCTATACGCACCCCCACCCATCTTACTCTGCATCAGCCACCTCCCCCAACCCAAACTGGTAACCCGAATAAACATACAAACAACAGGTCATGGTAACAAATTGCTTGGTCGCAGCTTTATTAATGACAATGAAAATCCGGCCCAATATGGGCCAACTCAATCTTAGCAAATGCACGCAAGTCCCCCCCCTACCCCCCTCTTATCCGGATGATGCCCCCCACCAGCCATTTATAGCAAAGTGGTGCATCATCCTCCCCCCCCTTCCCCTTACCGCCCGCCTCGCCATGTTATTAGCAAAGGCCGGCTCCAGTTGCCTTCCACCGGGCAGAGACCCCAACCGGGACGTCTCTCCCAACCTAAGGAGCAGAACCGCTCCCGTTCAAAGCGGCATCAGCCTCAAATGCCCCACCGGGTCGGTGAGCGCCAGCTCGCTACCCCGCCACCGGCACAAGGTGAACCACTAACCTTGTGCTGCCCCCCCCCCCCAAGCTGCGACCAGCACCAACCCTCTAGAGCCTCTTGCCAGTCGTTCAACAACAGATCCTGACCTACCGGGGCAAGGTGAACACCATCCAAACGATACAAGCCCGCACACTTGACATCCGCCCAAGGATGCAACACCTGAAGCCCCCCCGTCTGCTGAACCCAACGCCCGATCTGCCTGTTGATCTTGATAAGGCCTCGCGACCAACAACGCTGGGACCAGCACGCAGGGCGAGGAATGATGTCCGACCATATAATGGCCACACCCGGGAAAAAGTCCTGCAACCAAGCGATATCCCGCTGCACTGTCCTGATGAGCTGCCGGCACGACCAGCTGGCCAAGTCGTTGCCACCCAAATGTATCAGCAGACCAGCCGGCCACTGCCCAGGCACCGTCTTCGCCTGTACGCAGGCCAGCAGCTGCCACCATCGCATACCGCGTTGACCCATCCAGCACAGGTGCACGCCTGCCTCGTCCACACCAAGATGAATGCCCAACGGCCGCACCGCCACCCGACGCTCCGCCCAGTAGACAAAGGAGTGCCCGATGATCCACCAGTCCCTAGGGCACGCGCCATCTGAAAGAAGAAACCGCACTGCCACCAGCAGGCAACTCTGCAACAGGAAGGAAAACTGTTAGCACCCCCCCTTCCCACCCCCCTCTCTCCAGAAAGGAACCCCCCCACTCCAGAACCTCCTCACAACCCGATGTTACACCCGGGGCCTATGGGCGAACATAGCCCTCGTAAGCCCCCGAGCGCCACCTGCCGATGCGCTGAATGACCTGTGCCTCGAGACCCGCAGTGGCCGCACTCGTAGCCGCCCCAATCCGGAAGGAATGGGAAGCATAGCTCCTGTCATCAAGACCCAGGCACCGCAAGACCAAGCGCAGCCCCGCCATAAACTGGAACTGCGAGACCGGCTTGCCGTCCTCATGAATGAAAAAATACCCCCGCACCGCCAGCCGTAACCGCAGGTAGTCCCGCAAGGCATGGACCGGGCAGGATATCAAGGGGAAGATAGCATGCAAGACCACCCAACCCCCTTTCCCCGCCTGGTCTGTCTTGGAGCGCGGTATGTGAATACGCACCTGAGCCTCCTCCACCGATACATGCTCAAGGGCAAGCCCACCGAAAGCACCCCACCTCGCAGACCTGGGAACGAGCTCGCACACCCGGAACACCCCAAAAAAAGCAGTTGCAAAAAGCGCATGAAAAAGAATGGACTCAAAACACGAGGCCGCGACGCGCGGCAACGCCTCGCAAATAAGCAGTAAGAGATCATGGGAAACTGGGAGCCGCCAATCCCGCACCCGGTGGTGCACCCGGGCCCAGCCCACCAAAAGGCGCTTAACCAAGAAGGACACCCTGGGGTTGCCCCAACCAGCCGCCTTGCAAAAGAAGGAAAACCCGGCCAGCGCAGCCACAACTGCAGACCGCACCCAGCCCTCCCTCTTGGCCCATATCACAAATTGTCCCACCAGCCCGTCCGTAACAGACCCACTGGACCAACCTCTAGCACACAAAAATGAACTCACCTGGGAGTATCCCCGCCGATACAGCGCCCAAGTGCCGCGCGCCACCGACGCCGCCAGTAATGCCATTAGATCAGGGTCCCAACACTCCAAAGATGCTCCGGAAACTGCGAGGCCGACTCCTCCGCCTCTGGTGCCAAGCGCCGAAACGGCACCCACTGAAAACGGGACAAAGCATCAGCTATAGCATTTTGGGCATCCGGCACATGTCGCGCCCGCACAGTCACGTTCAATCGCAAGCAAGCCAAAACAAAAACTCTCATCAAGGAAGCCACTCTCGAACACCGATGTGCATGCCGGTTGAGAACCTCGACCACCGCCGCATTGTCGCACCAGAACACCACCCGCCGGTTGCGCAGACGCTCGGGCCAGACCCAAAAAGACACAACTATCGGAAAAATCTCCAAAAAAGCAATGTTACGGGTCAAGCCCGACTGCACCCAGTCCGCAGGCCAAGGCTCGGCACACCAAGCCCCTTGGCAATAAGCCCCAAAACCAGAACTGCCCGCAGCATCCGTGAACAAATGCAGCTCTAGGTTCGAAACCTCCGGCAACTGCAACACCGAGCACCCATTGAAAGAGACAAGGAAAGCATCCCACACCCGCAGATCCTCGCGCATTCCAGCCGACACCCGGATCTTATGATGCGGGAGCCGCACACACGCCATGGCTAGTGATAACCGCCGCGCGAAAGGACGCCCCATGGGCAGCACCCTGCAAGCAAAGTTAAGGTGACCAACCAACGACTGCATGACCCGCAGGGTGGTCTTGTGCGAAGAGCCAACAGACGCCACCAACTCCCTAAGCCAATCAACCTTCGGGGCAGGCAATTGCACAACCATATGCTCGGTATCAATCTCAATCCCCAGGAAAGTGAGGCGGGTAACCGGCCCGATGGTTTTGTCATTCACAATAGGAATACCAAAATCGCCAGCCAAGCGCAGAAAGGTCCCCAGCAACATGGCACACGTTCGGGCCTGACCCGGACCAACAAATAGAAAATCATCCAGATAATGGACTATGTTACCAGAGCCTGACTGCCTCTCCAGCACCCAGTGCAAAAAGGTACTAAATGCTTCGAAGTATGTACAAGATATAGCACAACCCATGGGTATGCACTTGTCGAAATAAAACCGGGAATCGAAACAGAAACCCAGCAATGGGAAAGCAGAAGGGTGCACAGGCAGGAGTCGGAATGCAGACTCAATGTCGACCTTAGCCAGCAAAGCACCCGCTCCAGACTGGCGCACCAGAAGCACCGCCGCATCGAAGGATGCGTAGCATACCGAACACCAATCCCGCGGTATGCAATCATTCACCGAACCTCCAGGTGGACAAGAAAGGTTATGAATCAGCCTAAACTTGCCCGGCTCTTTTTTTAGGCACCACGCCCAACGGGGAAACGGTGAATGAAGGAAATGGAGGCTCGCAGAAGGGCCCCGCTGCACAACCCAATGCGCATTCCTCCGCAATCTTCTGCCGCACCACCCCGAAATGCGCCTTGACAGAGCTAGCGTTATGCGACCCACCCGTCACCAGCGAGCCCTGACATGGGATCTTAAAACCCTCGGAAAAACCCTCCAAAAGCAACTTAGCTACCCCCCCACGACGAAAATGCCCGTAAAGTGCCAACCACGGACGCATAACGTCAACCCGGACAGGCGTATGCGCCAGGATGCCGCAAGCCCCCTCACTTACCCCCCACTGGGGCACCCGCCACACCCTTTCGACTGCATTTGGTGGCCGCGTGCCCACACCCACACAACAAGCAGACATGCTTGAATTTTCAGTCAGGGAAGGGGCATGATGCCTTGTTGAAACGCCAACAAATGTCACTCCCCACTGCACCCCCTCTTGGCTGGGGCTGGGTAGGAGCGGAGGCCCGAAAGGGCCGCAACCCACCAGAAGAAGTGGATGGCCCCACCTTACCCCCTCCGCCTCCCGCGCCACCACCCCGACTCCTCGAGGACATCTGCGTCAGCCATAAATTGACGTCCTTCGTCCCCCATGAAAGCTGCCCATTCTCTTCCATCAAGTCCCGGAACTCCTCATCGTAATTCAACCAAGCCCACCCGTCGTGAGCTTGCGACGCGGCTAAGATCGCGTCCGCATAGGCCAGCAAAGCTCCGTATTGATCCGGGAAATAATGGCCCCACACACTAGCCAAATGCAAGAAGGCACGAGTCCAGTTCAGGGTGTTGCGGGAAGCCTTCCGCACCCTGCCCGCTTTTTCGTCCTCCTTGAGCTTCTTCCTGCTTTCTCCGGAGCGTTTCCTGCCGTCAAGCAGGCGGAAAATATCAATATACTTACGCCACTTGATCCGATGGCGGAGCTTATGCGGCACACACTCCCACAATTCGGAACATCGTACCACCGCAGACCCCCCGACCTCCCCTTTTCCTCCCCCCGCAATTACTGAGCCACCCGAGGAAGGGGAAGAGGACGTCGAAGAAGAAGATGAAGAAGCCCGCCGACAACGACGCCCCCGTCGGCGCTTGGATTTCGACCCGAGAGCTGCATCGCGCCCGATGCTAAGGGCGGGCACCTCACCCGCACCCCCCACATACTCACCAGCTGCAGAGGTAGGAGCCGCCGTAACACCCACAGGCTGGACCACTGCCGCCGATTCATTCCGCTCCTCAGAAGAACATCCCAGACCCGGACCACGAACCAGAACTGTGTCAGTCATGTCTGTCTGTGGCGTCGAGTTCTGGAGGACCTGGGGGGAAAGAGAAGAAGACAGGCCAGCAGCAACAGGCCCCAGAGTGCTGGGTGCCACAGCCGGTCCCCCACCCCAACCCCAGGCTGAGGAACCAAGCCCGCCAGCCTCCCAAGCAGCCACACCCCTACCCTCGAAGCTGCCGACCCCACTCCGCCCGGCGCCAAACCAATCACCCCACCTACCACCCCAAGGGCCCATACCCCCCCATGGACCCACTCCGCACGCCCACGGGCCTACAGACCCACCATACCCCGGATGTGGGAAGCGCCCCGACATCACAGAAGGGGAAGGGGATGCACCCGCAGACCTGCCAGCCGAAGAAACCACTGCTGGGCCTTCAACCCATGCTGCTGCCAACCCAGGACTCCCAGCTGCAGAAGGGCCCCCCGGCACCAAGCACCCCGGAGAGACCAGGCCCATCCCCACAGACCACTGCATCAGGCAATGGCCCCGGTACCAACAACCCTGAACCCTCGGATGAAAGCCCTCCCACCCGGGGCTGGAGGGCCTCACCCGAACCGCCCCGGCCCCTCGCCCTCAAGGACTTGCCCCTACCACGCCCCCGACTAGCCCCACGCTGCCTTACGGCCGCTACCGGGCCCACATTGGGGGAGGGACGACCAGGCCCCACTGAACCATGACCTCTGGCCACCGCCGCCGCAGCTGGCCTCTTCCCCAATCCCCGAGACACACGCCGACGAGCCATAAGTCCCAATTAACTATATACTTAATTGGGTGCTTTATTGAGGTTTTTTTTTTTTTTTTTTGAATCTAGGAGATGAAAATCTGCCCAAAGCTGCCTCTCCCACCTCGGGTAGCACGGTGGAGTGAGCCTAAATAGAGACCCCAGGTGACCCAGAAGCTCCCGGGATTCCTCAGTTACCCGACCAAGAATGAACTTTACGTTAGTTATATATATATATATATATATATATATATATATATATATATATTTTATTTTAGGTGACGAATTAAATATGTAGGCTCAGCAACCCACAACGCCCGCGAAGCAGGAAGAAATCCCGCAAAACGGGAGCCCGTTAGCACGTGCAGCAGGCCGCAGCCACACGCACCGCTGACGTGCCCTGCCCCGTCCCCTGTTTTTTTTTATGATATATAGCCGCCGCCGCGGCGAACACCCCCCCAAATCGACAACCGATAACCCAAACCGCCGCCGCGCACGAAAAGCAAGGCCCCCCTTCAAAGAACAACAAAACGCACCTTTCTTCGGCAAGAGCAAGCAGGAAGCGGGAGAACGCCTGACGCTGCTCTCCCTCGCACCCTGCTGCCCTGCCCACCAACGACCCGGCCAGCCAATTGCAGCGCTGCGCTACAGCGCCACGGGCTGCTGAGCCCAGCCAGCACCTCCTACTCTGCTCTGCTCATTGCACCCCCCCCCCCCACCGACAGCGCATCTCAAAGTGCGGCATGGGTTCGGGCCCCGGGAACCCGGTTACTATGCTGGCCTTGGGACCCGGCCCAGCGGCACTGCTGGATAAAAAAGTATTTTTCTATCTTTTGTTGTTTATGCATTTTATTTTTCAGTTGCAATTGCTCCAGTCACTTTCTTCTGGTTTCTTTGTGTCTTCTGCTAACTCTCCATTGTCTGCTGTCCATTTGTCCTTTCTTCTCTATTTTAGGTTTTTTCCATTCTCTCTCTTCATCTGCTTTAACATACTGGTTTTCCCCCTTTTGCTCTTTCCTCCATTTCCTTCTTATTCCTTTATCATCCACTCAAATTTTACCCCTCCATCCTGAATCCCTATTTACTCTCCTGGCCAATCGTAGATTTTTCTTCTCTCCCATACAAAATATCTTTTCCCCTCTCCATCCTCACTCCCCCAGCCCCATTCCATTCTAGTCCTCCCCCAACATCATCTCCCTTCTAGTTCCAGCCCCACCCAGCATCTACCCCCTTCTAGTCCCATTCTCTCATCCCCCTGCATCAGCCCATTTCTAGTCCTAGACTCCCCATCAGCCCATTTCCAGTCCTAGCTCCCCCATCAGCTATTTCCAGTCCTATCCTAGCCCACCATCAGCAATTTGCAATCCTAGCCACCCATCAGCCTTTTCTAGTCCTATCCTAGCCCCCCCATCAGGCCATTTCCAATCCTGCCTTCCCATTAGCCATTTCCAGTCCTATTCTAGCCCATCAGCTCATTTCCAGTCCAAGCCCCCCCCCCACCATCAGCCCATTTCCAATCCTATGGCCTCATTAGCCATTTCCAGTCCTAGCTCCCCCATCAACTATTTCAAGCCCTATCCTAGCCCCTCCATCAGCCCATTTCCAGTCCTAGCTCCCTCATCAGCCATTTCCAGTCCTATCCTAGCCCCCCATCAGCCCATTTCCAGTTCAAGCCCCCATCACTCAGTCCATTTCTATTCCAAGCTCCCCCCGCTCATCCCATTTCCAGCCCTAGCCCCCTCATCAGCTATTTCCAGTTCAAGCCCTCCCTGAAGAGTCCTGTGGTTGTTCGACTGGCTTTAGAGGGAGCAGGAGTGACCCCAGCTCACTTCTGACAGCCACCGAAGTGAATAGCACCATTTTTCTTCACTTCGGCAGCTGTGTTGTAGCATAGGCCGCTGGCACTTAATGCTGGGAAACAGGAAATTCCCTTTGATCTCCGGGGTGCCAGCGGCCTATACTACAACACAGTTGCCGATGTGAAGAAAAATGGCGCTCTTCACTTTGGTAGCTGTCAGAGGTGAGCCGAGGCCTCTCCAGTTCCCTCTAAAGCTGATCCTGCTGGTGTCAAATAGCATATGTGAGATGCTGTTGGTGCGGGGCCTCCTGAAGCGTGGGACCATGTGCGAACAACATTCTCGCACAATGGACGGGCTGGCCCTGCCCTGACTCCCACACACCCCAGGCATAATCTTAGGTTTTATAGGCTCTTGCAGCTCTTACAGACAGAGATACAGAGGTAGTCAAATTCACTTTCAGGTGTAGCTGGTTATCCTCATCAGGTATAGCGTTAAGTAAGCAAACAACTTAAATATCTTAACAAAACCTTAAAACTAAGATGCAGACAGCAATCCAGCAGCAAGATGAGGGCTATCCAGTCTTTTGCACTGAGTGTACCTGTACGGTTTTCCCCTCACATGTACAGTTCTTTATCAGTTGGTGAGGGGTTTTATGTGTGCACTAGGTGCAAGGAGCTCTTTGCTCCCAGGGAACGAGTCCGATCTCTGGAAGCTACAGTAGCAGACTTGGAAGACCTAAGGAAGACTGAGAGGTATATCGATAGGACCTACAGGGATATAATGCTGAAGTCCCACTTCTAGTCTGGCAGCCTCTCTGTTGTCGAGGAGAGGAGAGGTCATGTGAAAGGAGAGCATCACTCTGGTGTGGCAGGAAGTGATCCTGTAGCTAGGACCAGTCCCACAGGTGATATAAAACCCTCTCGCACCTAGGAGGTTTCTCCAAGAACATGTGCCCATGAGGGAAGGGTTAGGATGGCCTTTATAGTTGGTGATTCAATCATTAGGCATGTAGATAGCCGAGTGGCTGGTGGATGTGAGGATTGCCTGGTAAAATGCCTGCTTGATATGAAGGTAGCTGACCTCAGGAACCACCTAGACAAGGTTTTATATAGTGCTGGGGAGGACCCTGCTATCTTGGTACATGCTGGTACCAATGACATAGGAAAGAGTGGGAGGAAGGTTTTGGGGGCTTTTTTAGGATTTTCTGTAAGAAGTTAAAATCCAGAACTTCCAGGGTAGCATTCTCTGAAATGCTTCCCATTCCATGCACAGAATCTAAAAGGCAGGCAGAGCTCCGCAGTCTCAATGTGTGGATGAGACAGTGGTGCAAAGAAGAGGGTCTTGGATTTGTTAGGAATTGGGAAACATTTTGTGGAAGCAAGGGGCTTTTCTGAAATGATGGGCTCTGCCTAAACAATGATGGAAAGAGGCTTGTGAAAAATTGCAAGAGGAACTTTATAGATTGGAAGACTGGATATTCAAATGGCAGATGAAATTTAATGTGGAGAAGCGCAAAGTTATGCACCTAGGAAAGAACAACCCAAACTATGGTTGCACAATGCAATGTTCCACATTAGGAACCACCACCCTGGAAAAGGATTTAGGCGTCATCGTGGATAATTTATTTATTTATTTATATTATTTCTATACCGCGCTCTTTAAAATCAGCGCGGTATGCAGTCAACAACAAGTTGTACAGAGCAGCAGAACAATGCGGTGTACATTACAGATAACAGGATTTTATAACTTGGGTTTAACAGGCGTAACTATATACAACTCAATACATTTGCGCTCTTCATCAGCAAGTATGCCACAGATGTTACTATGGAATACACGGTACTCTCTGACTAATTACATATTGCGTAATCTGCATGTTTGTGCAGTCATTATCAGGCTGTGGGTATGTATCATGGCCTGGGTATAATGGTGGTGTCATTGAGGTGGGTGGGGGGTAGGCTTGGTTGTGTTGCTTCGCTGGTTAGGGAGGAATATTGGAGGAATAGATGGTGCTTCAATGTCTTTCGAAATTGGGCGAGGTCAGTTATTGCCCGGATGGGGGTTGGGAGAGCGTTCCAGAGGGTAGGTGCGTAATATACAAATGCTCTATTCCTTGCTGACTGGGAACACTTTGTTATTGCACCGGGGATTACAAGGGTGTTTTCAGCGAATGACCTTCTGGTCCTGTTTGCGGGTGTGGGGAGGATAAGGTCTGTTAGGGTACTGGAGGATAGGTTGTTGATGGCCTTGAAAGTCATTAGTAAGACTTTGAAGGTGAGTCTGCAGTGGATTGGTAACCAGTGGAGGTGTTTTAGGATAGGGGTTATGTGGTCCCTTCTGGAGGCTCCATGCAGGACTCAGGCGGCTGCATTTATTGCCAGTTGCAGGGGGTTCACGGGGAGTCTCTGTAGAATAGCATTGGCATAATCGAAGTGCGGGGTTACCAATGCTTGGTAAATTGTCCGAAAATCATCTGGTTCCAGTAAGGGTCGCAGGTGGCGGGCAGTTCGTATCTTATGATAAATTGATCTGACTGTATTGCTTATGTGTGCCTTCATGTCGAGATGCTGGTCAAGGGTGATCCCCAAGTATCGGATGGTGGGCTTGCTCAAGAGCTCTGCGTCTCTTACTCTTATTGATGTTGGTGGGGTGAAGGAGTGATTCTTAGTGATGAAGAGGACATCAGTTTTCTTGAAATTAATTTTGAGGCTCTGTGTGTGGAGCCAATCTGTGACAGCTTCGAAGCACTTTATCAGGGTCGAGAAGTCGGGTTGGTTTATTGAGAATGGAGAGAAGAGTAGCACATCGTTGGCGTACACGAATCAGGAGACCTTGAAGGAATGGATGATTGAGCAGATGGGTTGCATGTATAGGTTGAAAAGGAGGGCTGAGAGTGATGATCCTTGGGGGACCCCTTGTGTTTGTTCAAAGGGCTTGGAGGTCTGTGAGCCGGTTCTTACCTGATGCCATCTGTCTGTCAGGTATGATTTGCACCAGCTCAAGGCTGAGTCCTGCATTCCCTTCTCTTGTAACCATGACAGAAGAGTCTCGTGGTTAACCAAGTCAAAAGCGGCGACAATGTCCATGAAGATTAAAGCATAGCTTTTACTGCTGTTATCAGTCCCTGTGATTAGGGTGCTGAGTAGTGTGGTGAGGAGGGTCTCAACCCCATAGGATTCTCTAAATCCATGTTGACATGGGTCGAGTGGGGCAGTAGTATCAATGTGGTGCTGGATTTGTTGTTGTTCGTCCTTCTCTATTATCTTGGCCAGTAGGGGAATGCTGGAGATTGGACGGTAGGATTCTGCTTTTTTGGGGTTGATCTTGTTTTTTATTAGGAGGGGTCGTATGGAGGTCTGTTTTAGGGCCGATGGGAACACCCCAGTTGTGAAGGATTGGCCCATGATCTTGGCTAGGAATGGGTTTAATTCATTGCGCAGTGATTTTATCCAGAATGCTGGACAGGGGTCATTGGGGGCTGTGGTGGTATTTATCGATGTAATGATCTCTTCTATTCTCCGCATGGATGGAGGTGTGAATGCTGTCAATGGTGTTGGGTGTTGCTGCTTTGGTTCTTGAGCTTGGGTTATGTTGGTGTTGGATTGGTTGGACTTTGCTTGTAGCTGGTTAGCAAAGTCCAATATAATACGTTGAAACCCTGCCCAATATAATACGTTGAAACCCTCTACCCAGTGTTCAGGGGTGGCTAATAAAGCAAATAGAATGCTTGGAATCATAAGGAATGAAATGGAAAATAAAACTAAGGATATTATAATGCCTCTGTATCGTTCCTTGAAATCACCATATCATAGAAGGGGTATGGTAGGATTAGGAAAGGTACAGAGAAGAGCCACCAAAATGATAAAGGGAATGGAAGGATATTCCTAAGAGGAAAGGTTTAAAAGGTTAGGGATTTTCAACTTAGAAAAGAGATGGTTGAGGGGAGATATGATAGCGGTCTATAAATTAATGAATGGAGTGGAACGGGTTATGTAGAATGACTAGGGGAAACGCAATGGAGCTGCTCTGATGAGCAGGGACTGTCTCTTACATGTCTGTCCAGCGCTGCGTATGACTTGTAGCGCTATACAAATGCTCAGTAGTAGTAGTACAATGTAACCCACTTAAGAGTAATAAGAGAAAATATTTTTTCACTCAACGCATAGTCAAACTCTGGAATTCGTTACCAGAGGATGTAGTAAAAGCTGTTAATGTAGCTTGGTTTAAAAAAGGTTTGAACAAGTTCCTGGGGGAAAGGTCCATAAACCTAAAGAGGACCTGGAAAATCCACTGCTTACCCTAGGACAAGCATTGTGGAACCTGTGTACCTTTTTGGGAACCTACCAAGTACTTGTGACCTGGATTGGCCACTGTTAAAAACAGGATACTGGTCTTGTTGAACCTTGGTCTGACCCAATATGGCATTTCTTATGTTCATATGTAAAGTATGATACTATATTTATTGTGGGGTAGATATGTTTATGCTCAATAAACACCTTGTGCTTCTCTTAAGTAAATGGTGCTATTGTAGTTGTGCTAAGGGTATGATCACTTTGAGGGTAGCTTTATAAGACCTATCTAGGTTAACGTGTATTTTTCACGCTTCAATTTTACCTATTTACAAAGTCATGACATGTGTATTTAATTTATAAAATAGGGGTGTCAGTAGTGGGAAATATGTGTTGTATCTAGGCGCGATCACTTATACCAGCCCTATAGCTGTCAACAGTGGACACACTTTTGTTTCCTGCATATACAAGTAGTTTGTGACACACACCTTAAAATTCTGAATCTAGAGGCTAAACATTGAGGGTTATTCTTTTATTCCTATATCCTCTGTCACTCTGCCTTCTTGCAGCGATTTAAGGAAGACATGCACTACTGCAGACAGCTTCTGAAAGAGGCATGCGTGCTTTTACTCACACTCAAATACCAGTGACATGTTACTGCAAAGTCAGCATTTCTTGTAAAGGTCAGACCTGTTAAGCTGTTTCAGATTTATTGATGCCCACACCATACTCTTAAAGGGTTTACAGGGGAATATCGGATGCTGAATCTATCTTATTCAATTTAAAATTCCTAGAAGGTTTTGCTGCTGAAAATTTTTATAAATGACTTTGTCAGTGTTTTATTTTTTGCTGTTGTAAAGGCAATTCTGTCTGAGCATGGTTCTTCAACCCTTAACATTGGCATTCACAGCCCGCACCACTGAAAAACCCCAGGGCAGTGGCAAACTGTGTCCAAAGCTGTTCTTAACTCTTTGCAACTCGTAACTTGCAGTAACTCCATTAACAGGACCTTGACTTCCCAGATTAACTTTGGACATGACTAGATGGTTGCATCACAGGATCACATTCCTCTTTTCCTTCCTTAGCCTGTAGTGATGCCAGGCTAAGTTTAACGTCAAGAATCATTGGCGTCTTTGACAACCTACTTGCAAACCCCAGTGGTGCCCATGTAAGGTCTTTGATTCACTGCCCTTCACCTACTTATGCCACTCTGGGAGCTGATAGGCATTGAGCAAAGTCATTTTTTTCTCTAAATTTCACCAATGGTTGGAACTGCTCCCTACCTACATGATAGCCTTGTCACTCCCTTCCAGTAAATCCTGTATGATGTCCTGGCAGTACCTTAATTTGGGAAAATATGTAGTAGCGCAGAATAAAGGTTCAAAAGTGATTTTTCAGATCCATGGGGGGTATAATTGTGAATTCCAAGTGCATATGTATATTATTGATGGGAAGTTAGAGGTGTGAAACATTTTTTTAATGAGAAAAGGGTTTAGATGGTTTAGGAAATGTTAAAAGCTTGTGTTTGGGACAAGAGAAAAGTTGGAGCATAAATAGAGAGGGGGATCATTTTCAAAGGTGTTTAGGTGATTTTAACATTATTTTAATTTATTATAAAATATGATTTTCCTGTGTAGTTTAATGGGGTTACCATGGCAATGCCATGATAACAATTCAAACTGGCCAACTTCCTTCACAGCCTAGGGATGGAATCCCAAGCATCGGGGTAAGCGGAGATTTGACGCCCCATTGGTTCTCCCCTGGAGACACCATAGAAACCCCTTGGTTACATTCTGGAATGAGGAGATATTTCCTAGGATACCTGAGCTTCTGTCAGGTAGTGTCCACCAGGGAAGCGAAGCCACCAGACCTGTTTTTAAGTGGCTGGGAGGCCAGGCCTCTTTAAAGTCTAAGTTAATGGTCTGAGGGTAAACACTAGAGTTGTTTATGAATGAAAGTGTTGTATAAGTGGAGAGAATGTGTAATTAAAGTGATCTGCATACTTTTGCCACTATGTTTGTGAATGAAAGTGGTTTGAATGGACTTTAATGGATTCCAGAGCACTCCCTGGTGTTGTAATTGCTAAAACATAATTCCAATTAAAGAGACTTCAAGTGGGATGAACCTGGAAAATCCATACACGCAGCAAGTCCGAGGTTAATAAGGATCAGGTTCTAGCAAGACCTGTGTGAGCCTGGATCATTAAGGGAGATGCTAAGTCACTGTACAGAGACATTGCCATGAGTGATCTCTGCTGAATAAAGCTTTGATGTGAGAGAGAATGAAATGTTGGCTGAAGGAGTGTATGTATAGAGTGTATGAGAATAAAACAGCAAAACAAGGTCTCTAAAGTAAGGGAATCTACAATTCTTTGTGTTTTGTCCCTTAGATATGAAGAGTTTAAGAGAACAAACCTGTTACCCAGGTTTATAGAGGCACTACTATTGAAAGGAAAGTATATCATATTTAAGAAATAAAGAGACAAGTCCCACCATAGGCCAGTCAGGGTTCTCTCTCTTTTCAGTTGGTTAAAGAAAGGTTCACAAGGTCCTCAGCAATTTCTCACAATCTGCATGCGATTTAACAACTTCAAATAATTTTGTGTCACAAATTAGAATGCCAATGGGGCAGAGAGTGAATGCGACGAGCACATTGCAGTTAGCCCAAATGGACATATTGTGCGCTGTCAATGTTGCAAATGGTGCAATGGTGCAAGTGCATCCATAGTTATAGTGCCATGTGTTGGGTTCCTCATCCGCGCGTTAACTGCTGGGAATATGCTGGCCATATCATCGACAGTTACTGTGGAGGCTTTGCACGTAACAAATGGTAGTTTTTGTGCTAGGTTCATTAGGGATGGGTGAAGAAAGCCCTCAGATAAGTGAAAGCCCTCAGGTAAGTAAAACATCAAATACCTCTTTTGAAATGGGGAAAAAAGGGACAACATCTGGAAAGCAGTGTGCATAAATGCCCTTAGTATGGGAAATAAGATCCCAGATGTTGAGGCTTTAATGGAAGAGGCTGACTTGGATTTAGTGGGGGTTACGGAGACATGGTTCACAGACAACCATGACTGGGATGTAATTATACCAGGTTATACTTTATTCAGGAAGGACAGGGTATGAAGAAGCAAAGGAGGAGTGGCACTATATGTAAAAACTGATATCAAAGCTATACAATTGCAGGGCTTAAAACGAAGAGAGGAGACACTGTGGGTTAAACTAGAAAGAGCGAAAGGGAAATCCATTTGCATTGGTGTGATACATGGATCTCCTTCACAGGGTGAAGAAGTGGACGGAAATTTAATAGAAGACATATGCAGTATTGCCATGAAAGGAGAAGTGCTGGATGTTGATTGGCACATCCCTGCTGTGGTGTCATCTAGAAGTAAGGAGATCCGGGATTCTCTACAGGGAGAATTATTTCAGCAACTGGTAACAGAACCCAATGTGAAGGGGCCATACTGGACTTGGTACTTACCAATGGGGAAAGTTTTTCCGATGTTATAGTGGGATATCATCTTGCATCCAGGGATCACCAGATGGTACAGCTCAGTATTAGGACAAGGGCAGATAAGGTCCATTCAAAAGCGAAGATTTAGACTTTAGGAAAACTAAGGGGCTTGTTTACAAAGCTGCGGTAGCGGTTTCCAATCAATGGGGCCGTGGCTCTGATAACGATCGGAAACCGCTACCGCGGCTTTGTAAAAAAGCCCCTAAGTTTGCTAATTTGGGACAATACTTCAAGGAGTCATTAGTGGGATTGGATGTAGAAAAGCAATGGGCAAAACTGAAAGGGGATATTTTAAGGGCAACAAACCTTTTTGTTAGAAAGATACAAATGTAAAGTGTGCCTTCGAGTCAGTGCTGACTTCTGGCGACCCAGCAGTTCCTGAATTTTCATGGCAGTGTGACCGGAAGTAGATTGCCAGGGCTTTCTTCCGAGGCAATGGAAGGTTAAGTGACTTGCCCAAGACCAGTAACTACTAGGCTACTCCTCCACTCCTGTTAGAAAGGTAAATAGAAAGGGAGGTCACTATGATTCTTAAAAGAAATAGCTGAAAAGGTGAAGAAAAAGAGAGTGGCTTCATAAAATACAAAAGCTCACAGAGAGAGGAAGAAAAGCATCAATATTTGGAAAAACTAGAGAAGCTAGCAAAGTAGTCAGGAAAGCAAAGATGCAAAAAGAAGAAGAGATAGCCAGTGCAATAAAATGTGTGTGTGGGGGGGGAGACAATAATTTTTTTAACCTCTCTCTTGCCTGCGGCTTATAGGCAACAAAGCGGCGGCAAAAGCCGCTGCTTTTAGAAATACTGCTGCTGCTCCTGCCTACCTCCCCCTCCCGAGATGGAATTGGCGGCAGCTGGGGGGCGGCAGTGGGGGGTGGGGAGTGGCAGCTGGGGGGGGGGGTGGAGTGGCTGGGGTTTCTGTCTAGGGTGGCAGAAACCCTTGGGCTGGCCCTGGAAGGATGTTACCAGTGGTGTGCCCCAGGGATCTGTCCTTGGTCCGATTCTTTTTAACATCTTTGTTAGTGATATTGCGGAAGAGCTGTCAGGTAAGGTTTGCCTCCAGGTGGATGATACTAAAATCTGCAATAGAGTAGATACCCAGGAAGGAGTAGATAACATGAAGAGGGATCTAACTAATCTTGAAGAATGGTTGAGAATTTGACAGCGGAGATTTATGCTAAAAAATGCAGAGCCTTGTATTTGGGCTGCAAAAATCCAAGGGAGCAGTACAGTGTAGGGGGCAAAGTACTTCTGTCCACAAAAGAAGAGCGGGACCTGGGCGTGATTGTTTCTGATGATCTATGAGGGAGGAGTGGCCTAGTGGTTGGGGCAAGGTACCACAGGCCAGAAGGTTGGTGGTTCAAATCCCACTAGAGGACAGCAACCTTGGGCTGGAATGACTGGGGTTTCTAGTCCCACAGATGCTCCTTGTGGTCTTGGGCAAGCCACTTAACCCTCCATTACCCATGTTCCCTGTAAGTATTAGTGTATGTGTCTCATATCCCCTCATGTTAAATGTATCCCCCAACCGCTTTGACCTGGTGAAAAGCAGGATATAAATGCAGCTAAATAAATAAATCTTAAAGTGGCTAAACAGGTAGAAAAGGCAATGGTGAAAGCCAGAAGGATGCATAGGGAGAGGAATGGCCAGCAGAAAAAAGGAGGTGATAGTGCTTTTGGAGAGACCTCATTTGGTGTATTTTGTGCAATTCTGGAGGCTGCACCTTCAAAAGGATCTAAACAGGATGAAATCAGTCCAGAGGGAGGCTACTAAAATGGTCAGTGGTCTACGTTATAAACCATAATGGGACAGACTTAAAGATCTTAATATGTATGTTAGAGGAAAGGTGGGATAGGAGATATTATAGAATCAGGGCCATAAAATGCAAAAACCTAAAGCAATTAGGGGGCCATTTGGTAAAAGGGTCCCCTAATTTCATCAGGAGATTTTTGTGAAGAACTTTGTCAGCTGCTTTCTGAAGATCCACCATGGAAGTAATTTTATAACAGTTCGCATATATGTGAAGGCCATGTAGACACCTATTTTTAGCCTTTATATCTAATTTTTTTTATTATAAATTTTTGCCTCTATGGCATATTTCTTTTCAATATCCCTTTTTGGCTTCTTTATCAATGTTTTGCATTTAATTTGCCAGTGCTTATGTTTCCTATTTTCAATTTTTCATTCCATATTCCCATTTATTTATTTAAAAGATTTATATTCCATTCTATATGAGTGACAAAAAGAACATATATAAATAAATATATAAAATATCCTAAAGATGCTTTTTTTTAAAGTTATAATAGCTTCTTTTACCTCACCTTTTAACCATGCCATGTTCCATAAAGGTTCAGCTTGGTAGGCTAGGGAGGTAGTTCTGACACACCTTACACTTAGCAACCCAGTTATCAACGTCCTTATTCATAAGGGCCCAGAACAAAATGTCTCTTGCTTGGCGTTTTTGCTTTTCAGTCTTGGAATGCCCCTTGTGAAAGCAGGCTAGAACGAAGGACAATGACATGGAATCCGGATAACAGCACTCCATAAATACTGAGATCTCTGAAAGGTACATTTGTGAGCAAGACCTTGCATTACATCTGGGGCCATATGCATGGAATTATCAGTGCTTGTGGTGCTTGTAGCACCTGCAATGGCTGCCAGGATGGATGCATTAAATCACAATTCACTTGAATTTTCTGATCATCATCTTCATGTTCTCCATGTTTCATGTCTGTGAGAAACTGCTTGCGCTATGAATTGAAACCCATATTGATAGAAATGAAACTTTACACCAAAACAGCGATTAGTGCTTCTTTATCCAAGAATACAGTTTTTCTGTGGATGCTAGAGCCCTAGAGTCACATGCACCTGGAAACAGCATCCCTTCATGTAGCAACATTGCTCCAAGGCCATTTTTGGATGTAACTTTGGACAGTTTGCTTGTTTTGGCTGGATCATAGAATTGCAAGACAGGAGGAGTATTGAGAGTTGTCTTCATTGTCATATGCCTCTAATGCCTCTGGCCTGAGCGGTATATCAAATTTGAAATAAACATAAACATAAACATATCATGCTTTGCAGAATAATGCTCTTAGATTGTTAGTATGAGCTGTTAAGTTGTGAAAATCCTTTGCGGAACAATCTGTCTTTCTAGCATTCTGGTTTTGGCATGTAAACGATAACATTTTTCATGGTTAGTTCTGTTTTTGTACCATCCAGTATTAGTCTTTGGACTTTGATGTACCTTTGCTCTGCTTTATGTTTTTGGGTCTTGCTTTGTCTAGTACAAATCTTAACTGCTGCTTTAGTTCCTCTTCATACCAATTTATCATCCAGGTGTACCATAGTTCTTGGTAGACGTTCTATCAGATGCTGCATAATGTTAAGAAAAACTTTGGTTCCTGAGCACAATCAAAAAGGCAGTTGTCTGAAGCTCTAGCTTCCATAGGGTGTGCTAAAAATACATAAACATGTATTTCCTTTATCTAAGGGTATATTTGAGAAGCCAGAGAACTCTGCTAGTAGCTCCACTTGAGTGAGAATATAGTTGTGCTCTTGTTGAATATACTTGTTTAGTTCTTTGGGGTTCAAGCAGATTCTTAGATTTCTGTGTTCTTATGAACAATTACTATAGAGTGCACCCATTCACTTGATTCCTCTATAAAGTGAATAATCCCCTTTATTTCCAGTATTTCTAATTCAATTTTATTTTTATTACTATGTGATTTGTACATTCCTCATAGTATGGGTTATTGCTTGAGCTTTGGAACTCCTTGCTTGCCTTTCTTATGTATCCCTGATTTATTCTTCTATCAAGAATTGTAACTTTTTCCATGTGTCTGTCGGTTTATTGTCTTTCATACTAAAGTGTTGTCTTAATCTTTAATTTTGTTGAATGTATTTCACAGTCCCTCTTTTTGTAAACTTCGTAAGTGTCTATTACACATGCATTACACTCAGCGCTATAATCAAAATCTCCAATTCACGGGACTTGGTGTGATTATGTTGGAGATGCAGGGGGGCTGTCTGAGCGGCCCTGGGACTGCTGCCGCTGGGAGCCTTGCTTGGGACGCCTTGCCTTTCCCCGAGCAGCGGGCAGGCATCGTGGGGACAGCCTGCAGCCAGTGAGGACCCTGGTTTGCCTTAAAATCGGCTCCACCGTTTGCTCCTTGGGCTTGATGTGATCATGTTGGAGGTGCAGGGGGCCTGTCTGAGCGGCCCTGGGACCGCTGCCGCTGGGAGCCTTGCTTGGGACGCCTTGCCTTTCCCCGAGCAGCAGGCAGGCATCTTGGGGACAGCCTGTAGCCAGTGAGGTCCTTGATGTTGTATAAATTTGCCTGTGTTTTTTGAACGCGGAGCGTGTCCGTGGAGCGTTGTCTGAAGGGGCGTGTCCAAAGGGGCAAGACATGCCCCTTTGGCGCCCCTTTGGCATCACAGCGGCGAGCGTAATTTCTTTATTGGTTGCTTTTTACTTTGATTTTCTGTTTTTGTCTGCTAAATTGGGGAAAAGGAAGGCCAAATCTGGGTGAGGAGCAGGTGAGTCAGTAGATAAAGTTGTTTCTGTTGGCCCTCTCGATAAGCATCTGATCCCGCGGCCTGTGGCACAGTCCTCCCCTGAAGGGGCCTCCCTTAGTTCTGGAGGGAGGACTCCTCCCCCCTGTCCTGCTTTTCTACCGCCTTCTGTTTCTATTGGGGAGTCTTCTGGCCAGGTAAAGGTCAGTACTGATGTGTTGGTGACTTTTCCGAAGCCGGTTCAGTTGGCAGTCTCTGGTGGCTCTTCTGGACTCCCAGTTCTGCCACCTGATACGGAGGTGACTCTAAAGGATCTTTGGGGAGCTTTAAAATCTATTGATGATAAGTTATCCTCAACATTAAGTTCCTTATGTGAGTTTTCGTATGAAACGGTAGCTTCTTTGCAGCAATTAGATGAAAAGGTTTCCCTTGTGGATGCAGCTTGTGCTAGGCCAGAGTCCCAGGTCCTTCCGTTGCATTCTGCCAACGTAGTAGGGATTAAAGATTCTTTAATTTTGCATAACAAGGTAGAAGCTCTTGAAAATTCCCTTTGATCTTGTAACCTACGGTTTTTGAATTTTCCTTGTACTTCCCTTCTTGCTCCAAAAATCCTTCTAGGTAAATATTTGAAAGAAGTTTTGTTTATCAATGAATCTATTGAAGTTTCCCAGCTGTATTATATACCGCTTAGTAAAAAACAAGCCAATCCTGTAGAAGGGGGACTTGATGTTATTGAGCCCTCTATTTCCAATCTGACCGCCTTTTTAGAAGACTCTATAGAATTAATTAATTCTCGGTCCACGTTAGTTGTGACTCTGAAATCCTTAGAATGTAAACAGCGTATATTTAAAGCATTTTTCAAATTCAAGTCAACAGCTTTCTGTGGACATAAGGTGAATATTTTTCCGGATGTCTCGCGCAGCACCCAGCTCAGGCGGAGGCTTTTTTTAGCATTAAAGCCTCAAGTCCTTGGCTTGGGTGCTACGTTTTTCCTCCATTTCACTTGTAAGTGTATTATTATTTATGAAGGTGTTACGTACATTTTTTCAGATGTTGCTCATCTGGAAAAATTTATTGTGGATAGGCAGGGTTTAACAGAGGTGGTTGGGGTAATTATGTTTTACCTCCTACTATGTGGGCATTTATTGCCTTGTTTTCTGTTTTTGCTTTTTTCTGTTAACAACTAATTTTCACATCCAGGTCTCAGTAATGTGGACTTTATCAGGTCTTACTTTGGTGTTATTTTGTAGTATCCCTTACTTTGTTTGATTGTCCTGTATTTTTGGTTGGTTTTGTAGTTCTGATTAAAATCTATAAATAAAAAATCTCCAATTTACATATCACAATAAAGGACGGAGTCCGGTACCTAGGTGTCATTATAGACAAGCATCTTAACCTACAAGCTCACATTAACAAAATCTCCTAGTCTTCCTTTCACAAGCTTGCAATAATTAAGAGACTAAAACCTCTCATCAATCAAGAACACTTCCCCACAGTATGTCAGTCCATCCTAACGCCATTTTTGGACTACTGTAATGCTCTCCTACAAGGTCTGCTGAAACAAACTACCCGACCCCTGCAACTGGTCCAAAACACCGCTGCCCGAACCATCATGGGATCATCTCAGCGAGAACACATAACGTTCCTCCTGCACCAACTGCATTGGCTGCCAATTTCACTACGTGCCAAATACAAATCTGCCCTGACTATCTTCAAGATCAAAAACAACCTGACAGCCGGATGTCTCCAAGACCTCATCTGCACCAAACCTAAGAGACCTGTGAGAAACAGCAACATCAATATCATACCAACTCCCAATCTGTTCACAAAAAACAAACAAACTACTTCTAAGAGAGCTTTCTTGCTTGCCGCTCCCTCTATCTGGAACAATCTCCCAGAAAAAATGAGAATCACCACAGACATAAAGGAATTCCGAAAACAGCTCAAGACCCTTCTTTTCATGGAACACGTCAACGAAACCTGATTCCCCCACCCCACATATGAACACTTACACACACATCCCAGTTTCTCCCATCCCCTTTGTGAATACCAATGAAGTTAATCTGCAATCGGTTAAGTGTTGTTTTCGCATTGTAAGTTCTCTGTAAAATGAAGTTATATTGTAAACCGCCTTGATTCAATATAAGGCGGTATAGAAAAATTGTTAAATAAATAAAAATAAATAAAGAAATAAAGAAAATAATGAAAAAGAATTGGAAAATGTCAATGACACATTAACTAGAGCAGATATGTCACAGTCCAGCATAGTAAATACAAATACCTGGTGCTGTTTTCCGAAGATTATCTCCTACACTAGTCCCCTAAAAATTCTTTGCTGACAAGGTCTCATGTGTTCATGCAGTTTCCTATAGCAATACTTAGGATGCACTGCATACTAATTTGCTGAATTATATTTAGAAGTTACTATAATTAAAAATGCTGTTTCTACATGGGAACACCTGTTACAGAGACATATTAGAACCTGCACCTTAACAAAAAGTAGCATTGCTTTAAAACATAAATGGTCTTAATATCGACATACTAGAATTGCATTTCAGGAGGATGACTTCAAATGGATGATTGCATTAAGGAAGCCCCAACTGGAGGTGAGGATTCTAAAAAGTACCTAGGAAATGTGGACAACTACTGTATAAAAGAATGCATAAAAAGTAACCTGCTATGGTAGGTTAGCCAAGAGAACAGAGAAGAGACCAATGGGCTAGAGAGGTAGCAGAAATAGTACTATTGCTAATCTTATTACTACTTATCATTTCCAAAGTGCTAGCAGGCATATGCAGCACTGCACGGATACCAGAGGGAGACAATCAGCGGAGAGCTTAGAGAATGTATGTATTATAGAGATGTGGTCAAGATGTAAAAGCAACTTCAAAAAGGTGAGTTTTTTAGTCTGGATTTGAATATGGCCAGAGAGGGAGCACAATGCTCTGACGCAGGAAATCTCAGGCAAATGGCGCAGCATGGTTGAAAGAACAAAGTCAGGAGTTAGCAGTAGAGCAGAAGGGCATAGAAAAGAATGACTTGCTAGATGAATGGAGCTTGTGAGGAAAGGTGTAAAGAGAGAGAAGAAAAGATAAGTAATGAGGAACTTCAGAGTGAATGCATTTATAACTAGCAATAGAATCTTAACGTATATGCGGAAGCAGATGGAGAATCAATGTAATGAATGATGAGGAGAGGCGTTACATGGTCATAGAAGCGTTGAAGGAAGACAAGTCATGCAACTGCATTCTGAAATGCAGTGGAGAAAGATGGTTTCAAGGGAGACCTGCAGAAGTAGGTTGCAATAGTCTAAGCAGGAGCTGAGGAAAGAGAGGTTGAGCATTTTGGTAGCATACTCAGAAAGAAAAGAATAGATATAAGCAGTGGCGGATTTGATCCGAACTGGAACCGGTTCAAATTGATTTCGCCACTGACAGAACCCAGCGGGTGGCAGCAAGGCATGTGTTTGCATTGTCGGCGCCGCATGCTCAGGCCACTGGCAGCCACCGCAGGGCAGCTACTCCCTGGTGGCCCAGTAGCCCAATTCCCACACCTGCCAGTGGTTTGACCTGCGGCATTGGGGGCTTTCCCTGATGCCGCAGTCCTCCACTGGTAGGTGTGGGTTTCCCACCAGTGCAGCGCTGGCATCGGAATGCCATTTTCCGCCTGATTCGGCAAATGCAGCCCGTAGCAGGAACCGGTTCACGCGAACCAGGCTGAACCGGCCGAATCCCACCACTGGATAAAAGCCATTTGAAAAGGAAGAAATGAGACACTTTAACACTGTTTTGGATGTGTGTAGTGAAGGAGAGTGAGACATTATGAGAAATGGATTTAGTTCACACCTTTCTTAGAAGCTCAAGGTTAGTTACATTCAAATATAGTAGGTATTTTTCCTACCCTCGGGAAGGTTTGCCATCTAAGTTTGTCCTTGAGATGATGGAAGGTTAAGTGACTTGTCCAAGATTACAAGGGGCTGCAGTAGGATTCAAATGTGGCTTCCCTGGTTCTCCACCGACTGCTTTAACCATTAGGCTACTCCTCTACTCAAAGATGACCTTGAGGTTATGAGACAAGAGAACTGGGAGGAGGATGTGAGTGCCATTATCAGAGATGAAAAAAGAGGGAAGAAGGAAGTAGGTCTGGGGGAAACAATAAAGGGCTCAGTATTAAAACAGTATGGCAACTATATCAATTTAAGTGCTGGTGAGGGCACTGGAATTTATAGCTATAGCAGCACTGAATATATGTATTAACAGTGGCTTTGAATATACATGTAATTTCATCACCATATCGGCACTGTCCATTTAGTTTAGGCTTGCTGCTGAATAAGTCTAAACTAAATGGATAAGTTATGTGGATCACAACTGAATATTGTCACTATTTGGATAATTTTAACACTTACCCTTGCTCCGCTTGAAACCCGGCTCCATATTATATTGATTGTATCATGCCATTCAGTCAGATTTTCAGCCTAATACTATCCATATAATTTTTAAAAATACATGGATATTAAAGTTATATGTTCATCATCTGCTGGTGAGTGTATAACTTTGAATATTGGGCCAAAGGAGTTCTGTCCCACTCTTGATTCTACCTCTTTGATGAGATCCCAGTTGAAAGCTGTGGTGAGGAGGGCCGTTTTTAAAACCTAGAAATTCCCCAGAAATTGAAATCTTTCCTGAGTCCAGATAATGTTCATCTGGTGCTTCAAACCTTAGCTCAACTAAGTGCCCTAGATTACTGTAATTATACGCTACTGGAAAGGTGTGAGTTAAATCTACTAAATAAATAAATAGATGTGAGTCTGCTAAGTTCCATGTTGAGTGTTCTGCAGGTAGGTACAAGATGCTGTTGCCTGTGTTTTAACTGTGGGTCTCCACATGGGCCACATCTTGCCTTTGTTGTATTTCCTCTTGTCAGTTCAAATTCAAGATTCTGTCTCCCATCAATTGAATGCATCTGTCCTATGTTGAAAATCTATCACCCTTCTTGCTTGTTTCATTCCTCAGACCAAAGCTTATCAGATATCCCTTCAGTTCATTTATTATATCTTTCTAAGACTGGTGCACATGCCTTTTCTATTACGGGTCCCACTTTATGAAACTCATTGCCAACTGTACTGGGACATGAAACGGATCTACTTAGCTTTAGAAAATACCTCAACGCACTTTTGTTTAGGAACTAGGCATGCAAAATTAGGCTTAAATATTATAGCTTAATGTAGTTGGGTCAAGCTTCATGCTACTCATGTTTGCATGTTGTTATGCTCTTTTGCTTAATTTACTCCTAAAGCAGTTGAAATTGCAAGTTCTGAGGTCTGTTGATGTATAAGAAACTTGCTTGGGTTTAAAAGAGTTTTGGAGAAGTTCCTGGAGAAAACATCCATTACCAATTATTAAATTGGACTGGGGAAATCCACAGCTTACCTCTGGGATATGCAGTATGGAATCTGTCTACCTTTTGGGAACCTGGCAGATATTTGTGACTTGAACAGGCCGCTTTTGGAAACAGGATACTGGGCTTGATGGACCTTTGGTCATACGCAGTATGGCATATTTTATGTTCTTATGTTCTTAACCATGCATGGAATATAACGGCTGTTGAATTATTTTAAATAAATAAGGTGGGAGTGGGATATCCAGGCAGCAATGTCAGGATTGCTAGGCTGAGATTTGGATTCTTGGTGAAGAGAAGTAGATTTTGGAGTCCTCTATATAAAAATGGTACTGAAAGCTATGCCAGGAGATCAAAGCACTGAGGGAAAAAATGGAACTCTCTTTTCACTCTTGATGGCAAAGGAGTCCACATTCAGAGGCTGCAGCAAGTATATGCTTCTGCAGTGCCTCGAACAGGTACTTTGGGTTGAACCAGCCAATACTGGAGGCAATGGCTTTAAAGGATCACTCATACTTCTCACATCACTCACAATCCAGGTTTTTTATTCCATTCAGACATGTGTGTCCCGGGGCTGTCCTGATGTCTAGACATACGGATGGCCCAGGGATGCACCTGATTCTGCTCCTGCAGTGGCTAGACATCCCTGCGGCAGCAGAATTGCAGCACAGTGGCTGATGTCCTGGAGGTGCCCCAATTCAGGCACTCTGGACATCCAGCCACTTCCCTGGCTAACTCAGCCATGCCACTGCAGCACCAAGAAGGAGCCGCGATCACTGGCAGCCCCCCAAAACATTCTTTCCCCACAACTTGACCCCTGATTGGGCCTCCCATGGCCAGAGTCAGGCTGCGGAGAACCTCCTGCACCCCCTCACCTCCTCGGTCCGGCCCAGTTCCGCCATCTCCCGACATCCAGGGGGACTTATTCCATCTCCAAGGTGGACTAAGTTCCCCATTTAAACCTGCCAATCCCAGATGTACAGGGCCAACCTCATAATCGACGGTGTACATCCAGGGTCACTTCCCTTCCCACCACCTGCCCTCTCTCCTCCCCCAGCCCACCCCCTTCCGCCCACAAGCAGAGCTCCCCGCACAAGTCAGCTATACATGCAGAGAGCTCTGTGGCCGCTAGTCTGATCTGGATGTTTAGCGGATCTGGATATCTGGATCGGATGTGCAGAACCGCTAAACGAGGATCAGATCCACCCCTAAATGTTATATGGTTTATGATTTCTTGGCATTTGTTATAGCACCTGTCAAATTTCATAACAAAGCAGTAATCTAAGTTATGAGAAAAAAAGAAACACCACCCTTATAACAGGAAAAAGAGTCAGCATGGAAATATTTTCCAGGCACTGTCTACTGCCGTCCTCCAGTCATGACCAAAGGCCCATTTAAAAAGGTATGTTTTAAGGAGAGCCTTAAATCTTTACGGGAGGGTTCCACATTAACACATAGAATAGATAAATACCTTTGAAAAGCAAAACGAGAGATAATGATGAACAAAAACAAGTGACATGCTATACCGCCACTGAATATCCCACTGAGCGCAGTTTAGCTGGTTAACAGGTCTGCTAACTAACTCAAGGGCAGCGGAATGTCTCTTTGTTTGGGGGGAGCCCAAGCATCATCTCAACTCTCCTTAACTCCGCCCTAACTCTGCCATAACGCAGCCCCACCTCTGTCCAAACTCTGTTCTAACTCCACCCTTAGCCCCTCCCCACAAGCAGACAATCTGCTTCAATGCTGCGATCACGGCCTTCCCCTCCTGTTCTACCAGGGAGGATTCGATGCCTATGAACTAGCTAAACCATTTTGAATATGCCCCCCAGAAGTGTCAGCCCAGAAATGGCACCTGGACAGGCAGAGGGTCATCATCTATAAAGGAAAAGGTTAAACCTCTCAGTACCAGATACAATTCACATATTACAAAGGCTTCCTCTAGATTTAGATAAGGCAATAACATCAAACTACAACCAATCTTCCTAGAGTGCTGCAGACACTCCTAGGCAGAGAGATTTCCATGAAACCCTAGGAAATCACACCCACAGTGGCACCATCTGATGTGAGAATCACTAGCATTCCTATACATGGAAAAGGATAGAATTAGAGCATTCTCCAAACTGAGAGAACCACCAATATTCTGTGGCTAGGAGCAAGACATAGCATCCTGAGCATCATAGACTTTAGTGTCATTGACTTTAAGTCCTAGCCTGTAAATACTTCTAAGGCACCTTAAATAAAAGAAGGATCCAAAATATAAACTTTCACACTGTAAAACCTCTGAAATGGAGATAATGCTTCATTGTGTGCTATATAATTCCTTGACTAGAAAAGATACATATTTATACCTTACAAACATTACTAAAGACAATACAAATCAGATAATGAGTGCTGTTAAAACTGGTAGTCCAGTATCAAAAAACTCACTCTCTCATTTGTTTACCACTATTTTATTTTTATATAACAAACTATACAGCTGAAAACAGAAGAGAGAGACCTTCAGATGTTTGCTTAAGGACTGATAAAGCATCTCCACTTTTGAGATCACTACACTGGCTGCTCATTCAACCCAGAAGAGAATTTAAATGACTGTGTTTAGCTTTATTAATGCATCCATGGGGGTACGCCATCTTACCTGTCTGCTAGGAAAGTAGTAGTGAGACTCAGCCACTTGATCATACAGCTGCTTGTAAATAAATTGATTATTCCTTCTGTTTCTGAACTTGGAAAGCTTTTCATTCAGAAAAATGTGTTTCACAGTGATGCGATTATAGAAAGTTCCTTAAAGTTTTTTAAACATTGTTATTTGCCAAATTTTTGGCATAGATTTTATTTATTACAATGCTAAATAATTTTTGTTGTTTTACAGTTTTGATTATTTTAATATGCTGTTTGTTGATCTTTATTTTGATAGGATTTTGTAACTTTTAACTACTACCTGTTGTAATCCGCCTTCAGCTTCTGGTTAAGTGGAACTGAAATGCCCAACTAAACTAAACTAATCTCCTGTCAAGTTTCCAGATTGGAGGCCAGATCATAATTTAAAGTATAATCTTTGGCTCTGGGTTAGAAGCACTTGTTCTTCGTAGATTACCTGTGGAGGTGAAGAACTCCTTAAACTGTGTAAATGCTGCTTACAGGGATATTCATGGTTAGTGCCGCTGGATATCTCGTATTATCTCCGCTACACGCATCGATGTTAACCACTAAGCATCAGGGGTGTTGTGGGCATTCCAGAGCATTTCGGGGGTGGCACTAGTTACTAACCGGGCAAAGGCAATATTGCACTTCTGTCTGGTTAGAACCCAAGGGTAAAAGATAAGCACAGCAAAAGCATTACCCATGGGAGCTAACTGGACAGCGGCTCAATATCGTCACTGCCCACTTAGCTTCTGCGGGCTTGTGAGCTGTGCAGCAACCCCAGATATTCTATGCTAGGGCCACATATGACCTCGGCATTGAATATCTGGGGTTAAAGGTCGTCAGTGACAGCAATGTACGATAGAAGTGCATAGCCATCCCAGAAGAATATCGGGCCCTAGAAGTTTAAAGTATAGCTTTCCCAAATATTCCTGGCTAAAGTAGTATAAAAGCCATGCTGGTCCACTTTAATGGTAGCTAAATAAAAAGAGAAACAAAAAAGGAAAATAAGGTGATACCTTTTAATTGGACTAACTTAATATATTTTTGGACTAGCTTTCAAAGGTTAAGACCTCCTTCTTCAAGTCAGGACAGTATGAGCAGCAGATGACAATACCACATAATATATATGTGAATCGCCAAAGCAGTCCATTGACAATCTCAGAGACGAGGGTGTATGTGTGATGCTATTGGGGGGAGGGGGGGGAATGGGAGTGATGGATGGCTGATCGGAGGGAGACCAGGCTGTCAAAATTTATAGTTTATAATTTGATAGAAAGCCCATATCTTTTTCTTAAGTCACATCTGGTCTGATTGAAAGTGTCTTATCATCTTTATTTCAAAAGATTTATGTTCTTGAATTGATTTAAATTTTCTTCTCAGGAAAAGGATCATCAAATAAAAGAAGAGGGGAGAGAGATGCTATTGTACACTGTTGCTCCTGGCTCCCATGTTTCAGTGGGTAACCCAGAAGTTCTGTTATGAGAGCCTGATTTCCAATGCTTATCAGACACGGAATCACATGAGGATGGGGATGCAGATAGTAGCAGCCTGATGCATAGCAGAAACCCATATATGGAAAGATTGAGTTTAGTCTCAAATGGACCAATGGATTTTGCGAATGAACATACTAAAATAGTATATGATGGCAGATAAGACCAGCATGGTCCATCTAGTCTGCCCAGCAAGGCAGCAAGAGTAGATGCACCTGCTGCTCCATGCAGGTCACCTCTCTGCATGTCTTTGTTTAGGGGTGTATCCACTGCTCCAATCAGGTCCTGAAGTCCCACCTCTAGTCTGGCAGCATCCCTGTTGCCATGGTGGAGAGAGGTCAAGTGACAGGAGAGCTTCACCCTGATGTGGCAGGAAGTGATCCTGTAGTTAGGACTTGTCCTCCAGGTGATGTAAAACCCTCTTGCATCAAGGAAGTTTCTCCATGAGGGAAGTTCCCATGAGGGAAGGGTTAGGACAGCCGTTATAGTTGGTGATTCAATCATCAGGCATGTAGATAGCTGGATGGCTGGTGGATGTGAGGAACACCTGGTAAGATGCCTGCCTGGTGCGAAGGTAGTGGACCTCACGCATCACCTAGACAAGATCTTAGATAGTGCTGGGGAGGGGTCTGCTGTCTTGGTACATGTCAGTACCAATGGCATAGGAAAATGTGGTAGGAAGGTTCTGGAGGCTAAAGAAGTTGAAATCCAAAACTTCCAGAGTAGTGTTCTCCAAAATGCTTCCCGTTACACGCGCAGGACAATGGTGCAAGGATGATGGTTTTGGATTTGTTAGGAACTGGGGAACATTCTGGGGAAAGGAGGAGCTCTTCCGAAGGGATGGGCTTCACCTTAACCAGGATAGAGCCAGGCTGCTGGCATTAACCTTTAAAAAGGAGATACTGCAGCTTTTTAAGTAGATAATAAGGGAGAGTTGACAGTCGCCCAAGAGCGCATGTTCAGAACAATGTATCCTTTAAGGATACTACCAAAAGAATGAAGTTAGGGCATATCAGCAGAGAGGTTTCAATAAAGACAAAAGTAGCCCAAATGCCCTTGACAGAGCTTAAAAATTCCAAATTATCCCTGCCTACTGATAGCCAGATTAATATGAATAAAATACAGTCTCTAAAATGCTTGTATGCAAATGCTAGAAGTCTGAAAAATAAGATGGGAGAGTTAAAATATATAGCACTAAATGAGAAGTTAGATATGATTGGTATCTCAGAGACATAGTGGAAGGAGGACAACCAGTAGGACAGTGTGATACCTGGGTACAAAATATATCGTAATGATAGAACTGATCAAATTGGTGGAGGGATTGCGCTCTATGTTAGAGAGGACATTGAGCCAGAAAGGATTAAAGTTTTGCAGGAAGTAAAATTTTCTGTAGAATCTCTATGGATTGAAATTCCATGTAAAAAGGGGAAGGTGATGGCAGTGGGGGTGTACTAACGACCGTCTGGCCAGAAAGAACAAATGGATGATGAAATGCTCAAAGAAATCAGGGAAGATAACAAAAGTTACAGCACTGTAATAATAATGGGTGATTTCAATTACCCTGGTATTGACTGGGTCAGTGTCACAGAAGGACATGCTAGGGAGATAAAGTTTCTAGATGAAATAAATGACTACTTCTTGGAGCAGCTGGTTCATGAACCGACCAGAGGGGAAGCCATTTTGGATCTAGTCCTTAGTGGAACACCAGATCTAGTGCAAGAGATAAGGGTGTTGGGGCCACTTGGCAATAGTGATCATAGCATGATCGCGTTTGATTTAATTAATGGAGGAGGGATGGTAAGGAAATCCACAGTACTACCTTTTAACTTTCGAAAGGGAGACTATGATAAAATGAGGAAAATAGTTAAGAAAAAACTAAAAGGAGCAGTTGCAAAGGTTAAAGACTTACATCAAGCTTGGCTGTTGTTTAAAAATACTATCTTGGAAGCCCAGATCAGCTGTATTCCACGCTTTAAGAAAAGTGGAAGGAAGTCCAAAAACTGCCAGCATGGTTTAAAGGTGAGGTCAGAGAGGCTGTTGTTGCCAAAAAAGCATCTTTCAGGAAATGGAATAAAGAGCCAAATGACGAAAACTGGAAACAGCACAAACACTGGCAAGTTAAATGCAAGGCATTGATAAGCAAGTAAAGATAGAATTTGAGAAGAAGCTTGCTGTGGAAGCAAAAATGCATAATAAAGACTTTTTGAAGTACATTCTGTCACCAGGTGCCCCTAGTGGTAGGTTGGAGTAAGGGCATCTGGCGCATTTAATTAATTTTTAAGGAGTGATTGACCTAAAGGGCCTAGAGGATTCTGGTCCTTGTAATACAGAACTCCTTATGAAGAACGAGTCAAGCCAAAGTGTAGAGTAACAAGGCTTTATTTCCCCGGTCAACGCTAAGGTCCAGTAAGACACAAAGAAAGTAAATACAATCCTTCTCTTTAACAAAAAGGTTCCACCAACATTTCAAACAATCAACTGTTGTAGGTTTCACAGTTAAGTGTAAGTCTGGGCTAAGGCTTCTTTTAAATCAAAACAAATTAATATATCAGCAGAGAATGGTTACAAACTTCACCATCAGCAGAGTTCTTCTCTCACTATAAATCCTGCAGGGAATTCATGCTAGCTGCTGAACAAAGATTACATTCCATCGGCTCCTCCTGAGGAATGGGAATGCTGTTTTCATATTCAAAGTCCATTGACTCAGGGTCACTGCCCTCCTCAGATGAATGATAATTTTCACTCCCTGTTAACTCCTCACAGGGATTCTTTTGCTTCCCATAAAACTCTCTTACTAAGCTTTGGGGAAATGCTTTTAAAAGGTCAGTTTTACTTCTTCTCCCCTTATAAAGTTTAACTCTTTGAACAGGGTTTTCATCAGTAAAACTTTCTCTTAGAATTAAGGATTTTGCATACCTTGGCTTCTCTAAGCTGCCAGACCCAGAGCTCTCCTTGTAACGTGCTTTCTCAGGCAGACAAGCTGTTCTATGCAGTGCTCTGCTTTCAGGGCTATCAGGCAAACCCGGTATGGATTTCCACCCTTTGTGGTTCTTAGCAAAGGTATCTCTGTAGTAGGAACTTCCCCTCCTTGTTCCTTGCTGGTTTGATACAATGAACTTACTTGGGCTAGGAGAGTTGCTTTTATCCGGCAGACTGCTTCTTCTGTTTGCTTTGCTAATAAATAAAATAAATAAAATATGTTTGGCCTCTCTGGATTCTATCCCTTTGAGTGAAACTCCTTTGGATTCTGTCTCTTTGAGTTGGCTGCACGTGGAAGCTGTCCTGTTCCAGGTTCCTTTTCCCACAGCTATCCAAACTGCTGCTCCAGACTGTGCTCCGTCCTGAGCCTCTTGCTGAGCCTCTTGCAGTGATACTTGCTGTGCTTCTGGCTATGTTCCTGGTTAGGCTACTTTCGCCGCTCCTGTTGCTTCCATGGCTCTCCTTGCTGCTTTGCCGGCTCTTACTACTGCTCTCCTTGCTGCTGCCCCTTTCTTCTACCATCTGGTTTTCTTTATAAAGGGATTTTTGGTTTGAACATTTTGGGCTTGATCTCAGGTGAAACTGCTTGCTACTAATGCAATCAGTGTCAGAGCACGTTGCTTCTGGCTGTGTGGAACTGCTCATACGCCCTCTGGCTGTGCTGCGCTGGAACTGCGCTCTCTGCATCTTCTCAGTTCCATGTAAAACAGGGTTTTTTCTAAAACTATTTCCTTCATAGGTTCCACGTTAAGACAATTTGTAGCAAAAAACCTGTGAGAGTCAGTTGCAAAAATTAGATTATAGTGTGGTAAAAGGGGCAGTAAGAGGGGACAAGACCATAGTGGAGAGACTGAATGAACACTTTGCTTCGGTCTTTACTGAGGAAGATGTAGGAATGTTACCCATGACTGAAGTGATATTTAAAGGTGATACTGCGGAAGAATTGAAAGAAATATCGATACACTGGGAAGATGTATTACAACTATTTGATAAACTGAAAAGTAGCAAATCACCTGGACCGGATGGTATACATCCAAGGGTGTTGAAAGAACTGAAATATGAGATTGCAGATCTACTATTAGCAATCTGTGAACTATCATTAAAATCATCTGTAATACCTGAAGATTGGAGGATGGCCAATGTAATGCCAATTCTTAAAAAGGGTACCAGGGGTGATGGGAAAATACAGACCGGTGAGCCTGATGTCAGTACTGGGAAAAATGGTAGAAACCATCATAAAGAACAAAATTACTGAACATGTAGATAGTCATAACTTAATGGAAGACAGCTAACATGGCTTTAGACAAGGAAGATCTTGTCTTACTAATCAGTTATCTTTTTTTGAAGGTGTGATAAACAGGTAGACAAAAGTGAGTTGATTGATATAGTGTATCTGGACTTTCATAAAGCCTTTGACAGGTCCCTCATCAGAGACTTTTGGCAAAACTAAAAAGTCATGGGATAGGAGGCAGTGTACTATAGTGGATCAGGAACTGGTTAAAAGATAGAAAGCAGAGGGTAGGGCTAAATGGCCAATTTTCCCAATGGAGAAAGGTGAACAATGGAGTACCCCAGGGATCTGTGCTGTGTCCGCTACTTTTTAACATATTCATAAATGACCTGGAAAAGGGAATAACGAGTGAGGTTATCAAATTTGCAGATGACACAAAACTATTCAAAATTGTTAAAACCCATGAGGACTGTAGAAAATTGTAAGAGTATCTTAATAAATTGGAAGACTGGGCATCCAAATGGCAGATGAAATTTAATGTGGACAAGTGCAAAGTTATGCACCTAGGAAAGAACAACCCAAACTATGGTTACACGATGCAAGGTTCCACATTAGAAAGCACCACCCTGGAAAAAGATTTAGGCATCATCGTGGATAACATACTAAAGCCCTCCGCCCAGTGTGCAGCTGCGGCCAAGAGAGCAAATAGAATGCTAGGTATCATAAAGAAAGGAATGGAAAATAAAACAAAGGATATTATTATGCCTCTGTATCGTTCCATGGTACGATCGCACCTTGAATATTATGTGCAATTCTGGTCGCCGTATCTTAAAAAGGATATAGCATTATTAGAAAAGGTACAGGGAAGAGCCACCAAAATGGTAGAGGATGAAAGAATACCCCTATGAAGAGAGGTTAAAAAGGTTAGGGCTCTTCAACCTGGGAGATATGATAGAGGTCTATAAATTAATGAATGGAGTGGAACGGGTAAACGTAGGTCAATTGTTTATGTTATCAGAATATAGAAAGACTAGGGGACATGCAATGAAACTACAGGGTAAACTATTTAAGACAAATAAGAGAAAATATTTTTTCACTCAACGTGTAATCAAACTCTGGAATTTGTTACCGGAGGATGTAGTAAAGGCTGTTAGTGTAGCTGGGATTAAAAAACATTTGGACAAGTTCCTGGAGGAAAGGTCCATAAACCATTATTAAAAGGGACCCAGGAAATCACTGCTTAACCCAGTGGTTCTCAACCTTTTTGGTACCGTGACCCCTTTTACCATTGGTCAACTTGTGGTGACCCCCAATGATAAAATCAAATGCATCTCTCTTCCTTTACCGTTAACGCATTGTCGCTGTAATCATTTGTTGAATTATTAATATATTATAGGCCTTTGCAATATGTTTTTATTTATAAAATTTACTTATTTAAACCACAATGATTAATCACAATAGCAAGTAGCAATATTTGATTTCAAAATTATGATGATTTTGTAGTCAAATCACTAATATGAAATAAAATTATTTTTTCTACCTTTGTTTTCTGACCAATTTATTCTCTGATCATGCTGGTCCCGATCTGAGGCTTCTGCTTTCCTGTCTTCTTTTAGCTCTCGTTCTGTGGTCTATGGTCCATCTGCCATTTCTTATCTCTTCTTTCGTTTTCTTCACTTCTTTCCATCAGCCTATTTCCAGTCCCAGTAACCCTCCCCAGTATCAGCCCCTTTCCAGTCCTCACTCTCAGTACCTTCCAATGTTAACTTGCATTCCCATGACTGCCACTGGTGTCCATTCCCTTCCAGTCCCCCTCCTTCCCCACTGAGCAGTCCCTTCTAGTACAAATACCATGGCAGCCCCTCTCAGATCCACTCTCTTCTAGTTCCATTCTCCCATCCCCTCATATCAGCCCATTTGTAGCCTTAGCACCCAGTTTTCTTCCAGGGCCAGCAGCTCTATCCTCCCCTCCCCACAAACAGCCCATTCCCAGTCAAAGCCCCCCAATCAGCTCGCTTCCAGTGCTAGTCCCCCCTCAACCCCATTACCAGTGCTAGCCTCCCCTAATCAGCCCAATATAAGAAATGTTAAATAAATAAATAAAATAATACCAGTCCTACCCCCCATCAGCTCATTACCAGTCCTAGCCTCCCCTAATCAGCTCATTTCCAGCGCTAGTCCCTCCTCAACCCCATTACCAGTGCTAGGCTTCCTTAATCAGCCCATTACCAGTGCTAGTCCCTCCTCAACCCCATTACCAGTGCTAGGCTCCCCTAATCAGTTCATTTCCAGTGCTAGTCCCTCCTCAACCCCATTACCAGTGCTAGGCTCCCCTAATTAGCCCATTACCCAGTCCTACCCCTCCATCAGCCCATTTCCAGTCCTAACCTCCCCGATCAGCTCATTTCCAGTGCTAGCCCCCCATCAGTCCATTACAGTCCTACCCCCCTATCAGCACATTACCAGTCCCACCCCCCCTTGCAGTCCATTCCCAGACCTAGCCTTCCCTAATCAACCCATTATCAGTCCTAGCCCCCCCCCTGCCCATTATAATCCTAACCCGCACTGTCTCTCCCATCTGTCCAGCATTTATTACCCATCTGTACAGTATGTCCCCGTCTCTTCCCTTTCTCCATGTCAGCCCCCCTTCCTCCATCCATCCATGTCAGCCCCCCTCCCTCCAGTCAGCCCCCCACTCTGTCCATGTCAGCCCCCTCCCTCCCTCCATCCATGCATCAATGTCAGCCCTCCCCTCCCTCCTTCCCTCCATCCATGTCAGCCCCCCTCTCTCTATGTCAGCCCTCCCTCCCTCCCTCCATCCCTCCATGTCAGCCCCCCATCCATGTCAACCCCCCCTGTCCATGTCAGCCCTCCCTCCCTCCATGTAAGCCCCCCTCTGTCCATGTTAGCCCCCTCCCTCCATCCATCAATGTCAGCCCCCCTCCCTCCCTACCTCCATTCATGTCAGCCCCTGCCTCTCTCCATGTCAGCCCCCTGTCCATGTCAGACCCTCCCTCCCTCCATCCCTCCATGTCAGCCCCATTTCAGGTTCCCTGCCCCCTCCTCCCCTCTCCCTCTCTGCCTGCTGCTGCCCTGCTGTTCTTCTACAGCCATGGCTCCCTTTGGAGGTGGGACAATGCTGCACGGAGCCTGTCAAGAGACAGGAAGGCTCCGCAACGGTTTTACTGGCACAGTCGCAGTTCCCTAAGAGGCAGGGAACCGTGGCTGCAGGAGAAGGGAGACGGTGAGTTTGCCGCTGCCAAGAAGCAGACTCGGCAGCGGCAGCAACTTGGGTGTTTTTTTTTTTAACGGCGGAGTGAGGTGGGGCGAGGCGACCCCCGCTAAATCCTGTGGCGACCCCCGTGGGGGTCGCGACCCACAGGTTGAGAACCGCTGGCTTAACCCAATACAAGCATTGAAGAACCCGTGTCTTTTGTGGACTCTGCTAGGTACTTATGACCTAGATGGCTACTGTTGGAAACAGGATACTGGGCTTGATGGACCTTGGTCTGACCCAGTATGGCATATCTTATGTTCTTATGTCACCAATTTGATTCATATTCCTGCTGGCTGAAGAGCCTGGGAGGTATTTGACCATCTTCTTTCCTTTGGATTGTGTTCCTAAGTTGGTGTCTCAGATGATGGAATCTCCAAGTAGTAGTAGTTTCTTGTTTTGTGATTAGACTGGGCATTGACTCTCTCATTTAAGGGCACTTCAGTTTCCATGGATTGGGCACCCTCATTTTCCAAGTCAGAGAAGGCATTGTGCAGGGATAACTCTTGATGGAGAGGGTGTCTCCATGTTACAGTTCGTAACCTACCAGAGTCCACTGTGATCCATTTGTTCCTGAGCTGTTTGATTCTGTGTGGAAGCGGTAGTGGATTTTTTTCATTTTGCAGTGTGTTTAATTGCAGCTAATTCTTCCCTTAATAGAATCAATTCTTTATGCATAGCAGATAACTTGAGACATATAGGGCAAGCTCTTAGGCTCCACATGATTCTTCTTAGAATGAAGGCACCACAGCTACTGAATACACGACCTGCTGATTAAGATGGTTATAAAATAGTTCTAAAGCAGTTCTAGGATATGTAAGAAATCCATTTAAAACAAAATAAGTATGCTACTCTGTAGAAATACATTTTGTTTAAGCAGTTTGTTTTTTTCTGCACAATATTTTACGAGACCCTTATTAGATCAGTTCATCATTACAATCACAAGATGGCGCACATTAGCAATCTCAAGAACCAGCTCCATAGTTTTTACCCATACAGCTACTTTCTTTCTCGGGTGTAGACAGTCTAGAGTTTCTGGATTAAATGTTTATTTTTCTTTAAATTTCCAGAAAATATGTACACCAAAATATTACAGAGGAAAAGAAGTTTAATAAAATGTGCCAAAGAATCACACACGCATTTAGAAAACAGAATTTTTTGGAGGGAAAGATTATATACTGACTATGGCCAAACTGTGAAAAAAATGGCACATAAAAGTAAGAAAAATTGCACAAGTCATTCTGCTTAAACAAATTTGAAGTAGCACAAAAGTACTAAAGCTTAATCTGTAAAAACTCAAAGAACTCATAGCAGAAGCAGAATTAATGTTTTGATATAGAGCAAATAACAACATCTTTTTTTCCAGTTTCATCTGTTGAAAATATACAGTGAAATCTAGTTATACTGCATACATGCCAAGTGTCCTGGTTCTTGTGTGAGTCAGTCTCCTTCATTCTCCCATACACGTGGGAATGTCCTGCACAGTATAACAGATCTATGGCTTATTACCAGGGGCGGCCCAAGGGGGGTGCATAAATATTTGCATAATGTTACCATACACTAACTTTTAGTAAACATGCCTCTTAATGAGTGTATGGATAAAGAAAGACTAAAAGATTTCTATATTACTATAATCCAGTGCCAACCGCCAGGCACATTAGGAACTACTACAAATGCTGCCCACTTCGAACCCATAGCAAACCTGCCGTATTGTAACAGCACTACCAGGACTCACAAAGCACCATACTCTACCTATCAAAAGGCAACACTGCAAATATTAAACCAATATATTTCAGAGAATAACAATACATGACCTATTGGGGAAAGAAAACAAGTGCCAATGTCAAATAGGAATTACATAAACAGAATACCTCAGCTCAGTTACACATGCAGAACATAGACCATCACCAAACAAGGAATCACAATTTAGAAACAGGAAGACAATAATTAAACTGGGAACCACAAAAGCCAAACTTGGAATGTACAACAACACTGTAGAAATAAAACTATAAATTAATTTCCTCTTGTACTAAACAAAGCGCAGATGTTAATGATGCACATTTCCCAGAGATGACATATTCCAGTTAATAAATTCAAAATAAAGAGATATTTTTCTTCCTTTTGTGTATTTTTTTCAGTTGCAATTGCTCCAGCCACTTTCTTCTGGTTTCTTCGTGCCTTCTGCTAACTCTCCATCGTCTGCTGTCCAGTTGTCCTTTCTTCTCTCTTCTAGTTTTTTTTCCATTCTCTCTCTACATCTGCTTTAACATACTAATATTTATCCTTTTGCTCTTTCCTCATTCCTATTTCATCCACTCAAATTTTACCCCTCCACCCTCAATCCCCACTTACTCTCCCAATACTCGGCCAATAGTAGATTTTTCTTCCCTCCCACACAAAATATTTCCCCCCCTCTCTATTTCACTCTCCCAGACCCATCCCATTCTAATCCTCCCCCAACATCAGCTCCCTTCTAGTTCCAACCCCACCCAGCATTCGCTCCCTTCTAGTCCCCGAATCAGCCCATTTCCAGTCCTAGCTCCCCCATCCATTTCCAGTCCTATCCGAGTCCCTCCATTAGCTCATTTCCAATCCCAGCCCCCCATCAGCCCATTTCTAGTCCTTTCCTAGCCCCACCATAAGCCCTAGTCAAATCCTAGCTCCCCTCCACTCGGCCCATTTCCAATCCAAGCCCCCCATGTGCTACTTCCAGTTCTAGCCCCTCCATGAGTCCATTTCAATCCAAACCCCTGCCACAGCCCATTTCCAATCTTAGCATCCCCCAACAGCCCATTTCCAGTCCAATCCTAGCCCCTCCATCAGCCCATTTCCTGTCCTAGCTCCCCCCAAGTCAGCCCATTTCCAGTCCTAGCTCCATCCCTTCACAGCCCATTTCCATTCCAAGCCACCCTCCCCATCAGCTATTTGCAGTTCAAGCCCCCCTTCCACTCAGCCCATTTCCATTCCAAGCCCCCTCCCCATCAGCTATTTGCAGTTCAAGCCCCCCTTCCACTTAGCCCATTTCCATTCCAAGCCCCCATCCCTATCAGCTATTTGCAGTTCAAGCCCCCCTTCCACTCAGCCCATTTCCAGTCCTAACCCCCCATCACCCCATTTTCAATCTTAGCCCCTCCCATAGCCCATTAGAAGCCCTAATCCCCCATCAGCCCATTTCCAGTCTTAGCCCCCCCATAGCCCAATAGCAGTCCTAACCTCCCCATAAGCCCATAGCCATTAAACAGTCCTAACCCCCTCCCCATCAGTCCATAGCCATTACAGTCCTAACCCCCCTCCCCCCATCAGCCCATAGCCATTAACCAGTCCTAACCCCCCTCCCCCCCATCAGCCCATAGCCATTACAGTCCTAACCCCCTCCCCCCATCAGCCCATAGCCATTAACCAGTCCTAACCCCCCTCCCCCCCATCAGCCCATAGCCATTAACCAGTCCTAACCCCCTCCCCCCATCAACCCAGGTAAATTACAAAAAAAAAAAAGCCTGGCTGCTGCTGCTGCTGCTGCCGCTGTGGCAGCGGCAGAATTGTGTCCCGCGGGCCCCCCACCGCCGCCGCCACTGCCCGGCAGAGCCCTCCCTCCCTGCATCAGTCCCTCTCCACGCCGGCTTTCAGAGCCGCGAAGAGAGAGTTTCTCCCTCGTGGCTCTGTTAAACCCGCTGGCGCTGATGGGAACCAGGCATTTTCTGTTTCCCATCAGCGCCGGCAGGCTTAACAGAGCCGCAAGAGGGAAACTCTCCCTTCGCGGCTCTGAAAGGCAGCGCGGAGAGGGACTGATGCAGGGAGGGAGGGCTCTGCCAGGCAGGCGGAGGGGGGGGGGGGGCATGGGACACGATTCTGTTGCTGCTACGGCTGCAGTGGCAGCAGCAGCAGCCAGTTTTTTTTTTAAATTTACCGAGGCCTTTAAATGAAGAATGTTGTTTTTCGCGGGGCCCCCTGAAACGCAGGACCCTGTGCAAACAACATTCTTGCTCAATGGACGGGCCGGCCCTGCTTATTACTACTGTACATCTCCATGTTCCACACCCTGTAATTCTATGCATATGTACATCTATTATACATTGGTAAAAGTGTTTATTATGGGTGTTAAGATTGAAAGAATTAAATAATAATGTATTTAGGATACAAGCTTAAAGATTTTTGGGGCCTTTAGTATAGCAATGTTCTTGATATACTGTCCTTTGTAGGTCATCAAAACGGTAAGGGGGTTATTCTGCCCCCCGAATAGTGGCTTAGGCCACTTATTTGGTTATAATAAATTTATTGGGTGTTGAATCTGCCGCTTCCTGTTTTTGTTTCTGCTCGTTTGAGCGGCTAGCGCTGTTTCTTTGTGGACCCCTTCTTTCTGCCCATAGCCATCAAGTCCTTATCCCTTTACATGTTAAGCAGTTACCACATAAATTTGTGTATGCTGTCATGCTACCACAGTAACAGTTAACAAGATCATGCGCTTACAGCATGTACTAATTTGTGCTTTAACTGCTTAAAGTACATTACTAATAGGGCCCCTTGGTATTTATTAAGCATATTTCACTTAAGTGACAGCGCCTTAGTTGAAGGTCCAATCTGTGTGTAGTTGTCTATATGCAAAGGTTTGTTTGCCCTTGCACATATGTAGTCCCCTGACACACACACACATGCACACAGCCCACAACACCAGTGGTATAAGTTACAATGAGGGGCCACCAAGCAAAATTTTGTTGATGGCCCCCCACTGTTGCAGCGGTGGTGGTGGCACTAGTGCATCTCCCTATCGTTTGCCCTCCCATAGTGCCTCCCATTGTACCCCCATTGTGTACCGTCCCCCCATCATGCACTCCCCCCCCCATGCGGGCCCTGGTTCTTGGCGAGGAACAGTTGTTGGGCCATGGGAACTTACAAGAGTGGAGCAGCGTGGCTACTGTGTGGGCCCCCTTTCTGCCCAGGCCCCCCTGCATTGTGGGGGCTGCTTGGGCAGAATTGATGCCACTGCCCAACACATGCTCACACAACAAACACACATGCAGCCCCAGAAACACACATACATACATGCAGTCTCCTGACACATTACATGCAGCCCACACACAACATATGCACGCAGCCTCCAATACACACACTCAGCCCTGGACACACACACATTTACAAACACATGCAGCCCTTGCCACACACATAACATGCACACAGACGCAGTCCCCAACACACACACACACGCACACACACATGCAGCCCCTGACACATATGCACACCTGTGACACCTCACCGCCTAGCCCTGGGCATATTAGGTAGTTGGTAAGTGAGACACGGGTTTTTAAAGTCCTTGGTGGTGCTGTAGCCCTGTGTCCTAGTGTAGTTGTGGACCGAAGTGACGACAGCCAAGGTTGGGTTTCAAGTTAAAGAATACTTTTATTGTTGCACAAAGTATAGCACAAAGTATTGCATAAAGAACCGCACAGGATTTACTCCCCCAACACAGAAAGTAAAGTGGTAACTTTTTGTACCAAATGAAAGTCCAAGTATAAAGTCAGTTCTCCTGATTCTTCTCAGGGACAGGTAACAAACTTAAATGCTTTTAGGCTTCTTCCAGCTTTATCAATACAACAACATTTCCAGAACGCTAGCAATGCTTTCCAAGTATCAGCTCTCCATAAAGGAACTTCTAGCTGTTGTATTTTCTTTCTAATATTCCTATCTTGCTTTAACAGCTTTCAATAAAATGGCAATCTCCACACTCTCTTGGCCTCTTGATAACAGGCTTCTTGTGCAGGAACACTTCCTTACGTTGCCTTTCATACACAGCTGCAAGGTATGAAGCTTTGAGTCATTGCACCCAGCAGAACGCTGCTGTCTCTTGTGCAAACTCTAAGAATCTCGATTTGGGCTTCACAGCACTCAGTCATAGAACCTGGATAAATTCTAGATCTTTACTCTTTCATACACATTCCACATTCCATCTCAGAATCACTGTTACTGGATAAGGGAGCCCCTAACTCCATTGGTTCTTCCAGCCTCTCTGAAATCCCTTTGTCCTGGGGAACATATAAGCCTTCAGACTTTAATTCCTTAATTATAGTCTGAAGCTGTCTCCATTTACTCTCTCTCTGTCTTCTGGGCACTTGCAAGGCTTTGGGTTTATCAGCACCTCTTAACACCTCATGAAAGTGTTTTATTTCCTCCTTGCCTTGCCTAGGTAGTTGCCTCTGGTTGGGAGGGATATGTCTCTTCTGGTACTGCCTTATGAGATCCCTCAGCACAGCCTGGTCCTCAGGGTCTGTTCCTAGTTCTCTGCCCGGTAGCTGCCAATTAGTCTTTTGCTGATAGGCAGGTGTGCTATCTTCTGAGCTAGTGCTCTGGTCACGCTGTCTGTATAAGGGAAATGCTTGCAGTTTCTCAATAGGGACTTTCCTACAACCCAACTTCCCTCTGGTAATTCCAGATTTCCTTTCAAAACTTGGTTCAGGCGTGTTCCTCCTAGAAAGCACTCTATTACCACTCTCTCGAGACTGGCTTACTTCAGAGCTATCTACTTTACAAGGTTCAAAAGGTTTTGCTCTGACCTGGTTCTGGCAGCTTTTAACTCTGGGGAACTCCACTGACTCCAAGTCTATGTCCAAGGATCCTGAGTCTGGCTCGGCGTCTCTTCCAGGGTCCACTCTCCCCTCCTGATCTCTCCCTGGATCTGGATCAGCCAAGTCTCTCTCTTGGAGCTGAGCTCTCCCTGGGTCTCTTCCTGGACCACCCACAGGAACTCTCCTTTCCACTCCACCTCCGGTCCTTGTAACACCTTTCCTCCTCCTTTCTCCGGTTCTCTCCTTGGTTCCCCTTTCGCTTCTTTCACTAACTGCTGCTTCCTGGTTATGAGTGCAGGGAGGCCCAATCCGGTCTGACTCCGCCCACCTCCCTGATTGGCTAGGTCTCTGAGTTAGCCTAGAGCTAGGGTGTGGTTCTTTCCCTGCTCTTCTTTGCAGAGAAGGTTCATATGCTGAAATCTTAACCCCTTCCTGTCCTGTATCCCTAAACATATGAGGTGATAGAAGGTGTTTTAAACCCTTCTTCTTCTGTTTCTGAGCCTCTGCATTGTCACAACACCCTACCCCCTCAATTTCCTTTACAAATATACCCCAACACTGACAACCACCTCTACCCATTCCCCAATACACATACCTCCATCTCCCAAACACACACATGGACATATCCTCCCCACTCTCTGACATCTCAGTCTCACATCTCCATAGATAAACACCTAAACGCTCCCTGTAGAAATAGATGTGCACATCATACCACTGATTCGCAGATACATACGTACTGTAGCGCCCCTACGGGTTACGCGGTTGCCTATATGTAGTGAGCGTACCTCTTTATGTCCCTTATCACCTGAATTCCCAATGCTGAGGCTTCTCAATAATGTAGTTGTGTGGTAAGAACCAAAACAGCTGAGGGTTTCAAAGGTAACAGGAATTTTATTTTCTACTTAACCATTGAACTTCTTTGTCAGCAGTTCAGATATAACCAGAACAAAAAAATGGGATACTTCTCCATTCAAAAAGGAAAAACAAACTTTACAGCACAGTCCAGGCCTGAGCCGTTTCAAAACAGCTTCTTTTAAACGAAGCAATAAACCTTGCCTTCAGTCAAGATTACATTCTTAGGTCCCAGGCTCGGTATAGCACAAATCTGTATCACTCAGGGCTCTGCACAGCACCTTGGCTTTTTGGTTACAAGCTGCTAAACCTTTGTATCATTCCTTTTTAAAGACATTGGCATTCTTCACTTTCAAGTTATAAATATTGGCTTTTAACTTCCAGCATTCATAGCCTTCTTTGAGCCTGTCTGAGTAGCTCAACATTAGTGCTTTAATTAACCAAATTTCCAGCAGGTCATAAACTTTCCAAAACCTCTGGCTTTTTCACTACTTTTAAAAACCATGCAGCTTTTACTTCTTCTGACTCACACAGTAAGAGCAATCCATTTCAACATCAGAACATACACTTTCTGAGAGGCATTCTTCTACTTCCATACTTTCCTCATTTGGTTCAATTAGCACCTGGCTGGCCTCAGCATCTCTAACGGCAGGTTTCAACTGCTCCAACAATTTTAAAACCTGTTCCCATTGGGAATCCTCACTACGCTGAGTTGCAGGGGAAGGATATAGGAGATCTTTCTTTTTTAATAAACCTTTTAAAACTTGCAAGGGGCTCACCTTGTTCCCAGCAACCTGTCTTCTCTCAGGCTGTGCCACAGGTAGAACCTTCTCCACAGACTCTCTCACAGAGATTCCTGTTCCTTGCCTTCCACCAGCATTTTCCCCAGAATCAACTCTCCTGCGTTCCAAGCCAGCTGTACTCTTCCTACCAGCTAGGCTTCCTTCAGGGCTTGAATGCTGCATGCAATAAGGATCTCCTTTGAGGCTTCTGATAGAGCACTTCTCTCTTACACGTGTCCTCCTAATCTCCTTACTTCCTGTAGTTTCAAGAGATTCTCTGCTAGTGTCCAGCCTGCTAGGGAATGTCTCCTCCTCAGAGGATTTCCTTCCTGGACTCCGCCCACGGACACGATCTCCTCCTTTTGTTCCCCCATTTGTTCCTCCTTCTCTGGAAGACTCGCTCTGCTTATATGATTGGGGCTGCCCTATAGCCTCAGACTCCACCCCCAGGCTTCCCTCGTCACCTCCCCTGGTCACCATGGAGCTAGGGCGTGGCTCACTCTCTACATCTCTGTGCACAGAGTTTTTTTCTTTGGTTAGAGTTTTAACCCTTAAACTCCCTGAACCTTTCTTCTGCCCAGAGGTAAAAGGCTGTTTTTCCCCACTTTCTTTGGGCTCTATACCTGTTTCGCCACCACACATCCCCCCCTTAAGATATTCCGGGCTGGCACATTAATGTCTACACAGCACGGAATCCTAGAAAGGGCATCTGCGTTGGTATGTAATTTTCCGGCCCTATGTTCTACTTGGAATTCATATGCTTGTAAGGCCATATACCAACGCGTGAGGCGTGGATTGTGGTCCTTCATTTTATGCAGCCACTTTAAAGGTGCATGATCCGTGACTAAAAGAAATCTACGGCCTGTCAGATAAAACCTGAGTGCCTCTACCGCCCACCTGATGGCGAGACACTCTCTCTCCACAGTGGAATACTTCTGCTCGGGTGGCGCTAACTTGCGGCTCAAGAACATTACGGGATGCTCTACCCCCTCCCGCTTTTGCGATAATACTGCACCTAACCCGGTTTCTGATGCATCGGTCTGCACTATGAATGGCCTGTTGAAATCTACGCCCCTCAGGACCGGCGCACAGCATAGTTTTTCTTTTAACTGCACCACTGGTGACCACTTTACCTGGTTCGAGGCGTTTTTCTTCAGCATCTTCGTTAGGGCCGCACTTTCCGTAGCAAAGTGCGGGATAAATCGGCGATAGTACCCAATCAACCCCAGAAAGCTACGTAGCTACTTTTTCGTCGCGGGATTTGGGAACGCTTTTATACTCTTTACCTTATCTATTAAGGGTTTTACTACTCCTCGTCCCACTAAATGACCCAAGTACTTTACCTCTTTCCCGCCGAACATACATTTAGCCGGGTTGAGGGTGATACCTGCCTTCCGCATTGCCCTTAAAACTGTCTCGATGTGGGATAGATGTTGACCCCAACTACTACTATGGATGACCACGTCATCCATGTATGCCGTTGCATATTGGTGGTGAGGGCGCAAGACCATATCAATTAGTCTTTGGCATGTTGCTGCCGCCCCATGTAACCCAAAGGGCATTCGGCGGAATTGGAAGAGGCCTATGGGGGTGTTAAAGGCAGTTTTCGGGCAAGATTCCCGTGTGAGGGGAATCTGCCAGTACCCTTTAGTCATATCTAACGTGGTTAAGTATGTGGCCTGGCCTAACCGATCTAGGAGCTCCTCTATTCGAGGCATTGGGTATGTGTCAAAGCGAGAAATTGCATTGACCTTACGGAAGTCAATGCAAAATCGCATGCTCCCATCGGGTTTAGGGACGAGCACTATAGGGTTATTCCAGGGACTCACGGACTCTTCTATCACTCCCATTTTTAACATCTCCTGCACGTGACATATGACCTCTTGCTGCTTTGCCTCCGGTAGTCTATAAGGTCTTTGGTGTATTATTTCTCCCTGAGGGGTAACTACCTCGTGGGCAACAAGTTTGGTTTTGCCGGGTACAGGTGTTAAAACATCTGGGAACCTGTGTAATAGCTTTAACAAGGCCTGTTGTTGGGGCCATGAAAGTTCCTCCCCTACTCTTGGGACAGGCTTGGTCTTACACTCGGCTAGTTGTGGGCCCAGATCCACATCAGCTTTCTCCTCACAGGTTGCTGATAGACCTTTAATCTCAGCCCGGCCAGTGGACCCAAATCCTCCTGACCCCCGTACCGTAGTGCTCAGTTCCCTGACCTCCTCTACGGGTGGAAAGCCTACGCGTTCACAAATAAGCTGTGCTATTCTATCATCTGTATTCACCTTAAAATCCGTCCGCGCGAAGTTAAGCAATAGGACTTTGGCTGCCCCTCGGAAATCAGGGTCAATTACCCCCGCCCCCCACATCTATAGAGTTCTTCACCGCCAGGCCTGAGCGTGGAGCAATTCGCCCATAGCAGTCAGGTGGTATCTCTATCTGAATGCCTGTCTCTACCAGTGCTCTGCCTTGTCGAGGAATGATAATATCCTCCGCGCTATGCAGATCAAAACCTGCTGCCTGTTCAGACGCACGTTTTGGGACCCTGGCATTTGGGGTGGTACGACAAAATTTTAGAATAAATTTTGGCTTACTGTCGGTGTCCTGTTTCTGAGGTGTTTTCCTATCCTGATTTTTCTGCGGAACCCCAAACAAAGGAGCGGGCAATGCCCTTGTCCTAGCACTGACCCTACGAGAGAGTACTAACGGCTTACCCTTATTTTTATCCCCTAGGGACAGCTCTTCAGCTTCTTCTGCTTGGACTATGCTGGACGTTAAACCTGCCTCTGTTTCTAAACCCTTAACTAGACCTCGCTTAAACTGAGGCCAATCTCTCCCTAAAACGAGCGCATGTGGAAGCTTAGGGACTACTGCCACAGAAATGTTTCTTTTTAACCCTAGGCCTTTCACTCTCACTGTATGCAGGGGTTAAGATGACGCTGTGCCATGCACGCATCTTATTTTTATACTGCCTTCAGAGTGTTTTGAGGTTAGTCCCCCTAAGGCTTGTATTTCCCTCCAAACCTTTTGTGAAACCATTGACTGGTCTGCACTGGAGTCTAATAGGGCTTCTACCGGGATGTTCTCAACCTCCACAGCTAATAAGAACCCCTCCCCAGTCTCCTTGGATTGGGTGGTCACTAGTGCTGTTCTGGCCCGACAATCCCTTTTCAGGTGTCCTCTATCCCCACAAGCAAAACATTTCCTCTGATCATAACCAGTTTTCCACATAGGTTTCACCTGTGTGACCTCTCCCAACATTGTCCTGCCTTTCTTTTCTGAAACGCCTGCATCTGCCTGGTTCAAAGCACCCACCTTCATTTGGCTGACCACCCTGGCTTCTAGGAAGCGCTCTGCCAATGCAGTTGCATCTTTGGTGCTTCGGCAGTCTTGGAGAATCAGGAAAGACTGCAGTTCTTTCGGAACAGCTTCAACAAACTGCTCAAGTACAATGCTGTCTAATATAGAATCAACACTTTTTCCCTCCGGTGTTAACCACTTATAAACCAGAGTTTTAATGTGCTGGCATAAGGCCCGCGGTGTCTCACCCTGCTTTAGCTTACACTCGCGTAAAAGACGACGGTAGACCATTGGGGTCAAGCCCATACGATCTCTCACTGCCTTTTTGAGTTCCTCATAACTGGAGGCTAGATCAGTAGGCATGGCTCTATAAGCCACTAATGCTTCCTCTGTAAGGGAGGCAGCTATGCGAATGGCCCACTGATCTTCCGGCCATCCACTTAGGAGGGCAACTCGCTCGAATACTTCTAGGTAATCATCAATATCATCCTCTTTGGTCAATTGGCCAAAGGAAAAGATACCTTTACCCAGAGCTCCCAGTCCTTGTAAGGCTCCCAAAGAACCTGATACAGTCCTTAAAGCTTCTGCTGTCTGCTTTTGCTCTCCGATCCAGGCACCCATCATCTCCAGGAACGGTTGTTGTTGGGCCTTCAGCATGGCGGCTGTTCGTTCCTGCGTCTGGGCAGCCATCTCCTGCTGTTGCTGGAACCGATCCGCCATCCAGCTCAGTAGCTCTCCTCGCTCCATCTCTGGTTGCTGAAATGACAGAAAGAGAAAGCAAACACCAAGTGTGGCTCTTACAAAAGCAGCCCACTTTCTTCCAACTTTATCAAGTACTGCAGTACCCCTCCCTTGCAGCGGTATCCAGACTAACCCCTTCTATGTACGGGTTACCTGCTGCAAGTGTTGAGTCAAGCTTATCAGCACAGCCGGCACCAGCTGGAACCTCAGCTCCGGTCCGTCCCTCTGCTGCTACTCCGGTCCAGGTTTTTCCTGCAGGTACTTGGTCTTCAGAGGACTTCTGTGGAGGCTTCCTCTGTACAGCTGTAAATATCCCTTTTATGCTTGGAATATAGGACAGTAGATCATCCAACAACTACGCCAACTGTAGCGCCCCTATGGGTTAGGTGGTTGCCTATATGTAGTGAGCGTACCTCTTTATGTCCCTTATCACCTGAATTCCCAATGCTGAGGCTTCTCAATAATGTAGTTGTGTGGTAAGAACCAAAACAGCCGAGGGTTTCAAAGGTAACAGGAATTTTATTTTCTACTTAACCATTGAACTTCTTTGTCAGCAGTTCAGATATAACCAGAACAAAAAAATGGGATACTTCTCCATTCAAAAAGGAAAAACAAACTTTACGGCACAGTCCAGGCCTGAGCCGTTTCAAAACAGCTTCTTTTAAATGAAGCAATAAACCTTGCCTTCAGTCAAGATTACATTCTTAGGTCCCAGGCTCGGTATAGCACAAATCTGTATCACTCAGGGCTCTGCACAGCACCTTGACTTCTTGGTTACAAGCTGCTAAACCTTTGTATCATTCCTTTTTAAAGACATTGGCATTCTTCACTTTCAAGTTACAAATATTGGCTTTTAACTTCCAGCATTCATAGCCTTCTTTGAGCCTGTCTGAGTAACTCAACATTAGTGCTTTAATTAACCAAATTTCCAGCAGGTCATAAACTTTCCAAAGCTTCTGGCTTTTTCACTACTTTTAAAAACCATACAGCTTTTACTTCTTCTGACTCACACAATAAGAGCAATCCATTTCAACATCAGAACATACACTTTCTGAGAGGCATTCTTCTACTTCCATACTTTCCTCATTTGGTTCAATTAGAACCTGGCTGGCCTCAGCGTCTCTAACGGCAGGTTTCAACTGCTCCAGCAATTTCAAAACCTGTTCCCATTGGGAATCCTCACTACGCTGAGTTGCAGGGGAAGGATATAGGAGATCTTTCTTTTTTAATAAACCTTTTAAAACTTGCAAGGGGCTCACCTTGTTCCCAGCAACCTGTCTTCTCTCAGGCTGTGCCACAGGTAGAACCTTCTCCACAGACTCTCTCACAGAGATTCCTGTTCCTTGCCTTCCACCAGCATTTCCCCCAGAATCAACTCTCCTGCGTTCCAAGCCAGCTGTACTCTTCCTACCAGCTAGGCTTCCTTCAGGGCTTGAGTTGTCTGAATGCTGCATGCAATAAGGATCTCCTTTGAGGCTTCTGATAGAGCACTTCTCTCTTACACGTGTCCTCCTAATCTCCTTATTTCCTGTAGTTTCAAGAGATTCTCTGCTAGTGTCCAGCCTGCTAGGGAACGTCTCCTCCTCAGAGGATTTCCTTCCTGGACTCCGCCCACGGACACGATCTCCTCCTTTCGTTCCCCCTTCGTTCCTCCTTCTCTGGAAGACTCTCTCTGCTTATATGATTGGGGCTGCCCTATAGCCTCAGACTCCACCCCCAGGCTTCCCTCGTCACCTCCCCTGGTCACCATGGAGCTAGGGCATGGCTCACTCTCTACATCTTTGTGCACAGAGTTTTTTTCTTTGGTTGGAGTTTTAACCCTTAAACTCCCTGAACCTTTCTTCTGCCCAGAGGTAAAAGGCTGTTTTTCCCCACTTTCTTTGGGCTCTATACCTGTCTCGCCCCCACAGTGCCTCATGTACACCATCAGTCTGTATGCCCTTGCAGCTACCCATGCCCTGCTGCCCTATTGAGTCACACTTTGCCATGACTGTTTCACCCAAATATCCCACACAGACATATACACTTTTCAGCTTGTCAACTTGTCGATATTTTGTTGTGCTTTGAAGTTTCGCAATTAAACATGAAGAAATCAAGTCAAAATTAAATAAAACAAAATAAATAAGGGGACCTATAAATGCCAACACACACGCACAATGGAAACACAGCGGCTCAGGCCCAGCAAATACTTGATTTCAGCTTGACACATAGATAGCTTGGTTTTTCTGAAAGAGAGAATCATTTTGGCAGTTGCATCGAAGAGGAAGTTTTATACCTGAATAATACTTCTCGTGAATATTTGAAGAAACTGCAAGATGAGCAATTTAAAGGTCCCGGAGTGACGCATTGCATTGTTCCCCTTGATAAACCCAGAAGGAGAAACGCCGGAGCGCTTAGAAGATTGAGGCGTCGGGGTCTCCCTGTGTGCAAATGCAAAGGGGCTACACTTAAACGCCATCCACAATTAAGATAAGTTGGAATGGCAGTTATTTATTCATTTTTAAGAAAAAGTAGAAAATTGAAAAAATAGAGCCACACTAGTCCATGGTCATTGATGTAAACGGACACTCGTTGGGATAAGTTTATTACCCATATATAAGTGTCAAAGCAAAAACCGTTTATCTGAGACCGGTGACTAGTTGTTATATAATTATTTGTTTGATTGAAACTGCTAGTGAGTGAATTAGTGCATTTTTTGACATAGATAGCTTGGACAAGAGAAAAGATGTGCCGTGCCAAGAGAAAGACGATGCCATGATACAATGAGTTGGCACTGTACCAATCTCCCCTTTCTTTCCAAACTCCTTGAAAAAATTGTTTTTGCACAACTTTCTCACCACCTTGATTCTACCAACTTCCTTCACCCTCATCAATCCGGTTTCCGTCAGGGTCACAACGTCGAAACTGTTCTCCTCGCCTTCAACAACGCACTGCATGTAGCTCACAACCGTAGTGACATCTCGGTGGCGGTAGCCCTTGATCTCTCTGCTGCCTTCGATTTAGTTGACCACTCTCTCCTTCTTCTTCGCCTTCGGGAAGCAGGCCTATGTAGCACAGTCTATCGCTGGTTCCACTCCTTTCTCTCCTCTCGGTCCTGTGCAGTTCTTTCTTCCTCTCCCTCCATCCCTTCCTCTGACCCATTTCCTCTTCCCTGTGGGGTTCCCCAAGGTTCCGTCCTGGCCCCCCTCCTCTTTAATCTTTTCCTAGCTCCCCTCGCTTTACTATACAACAATCTGGGATCTCCGCTTTCTACTACGCAGATGATATACTTCTTCTTTTTCACACTTCCCCTACCCACCCTGACCTTTCTACACTTAATTCTTGCCTTTCTACTGTTGCTGACTGGCTGACCCGGAATTGCCTCCACCTCAATCTGACCAAGACCACTGCGATCTGGTTTCCTCATGGTAGCCCACCCCCCCATTGGCCCCATCTTTCGCCGGTATTCCCATACCTTTGGTTTCTACCTTCCGCTACCTAGGCGTACTCTTTGACTCCGATCTTACCTTTCAACCACATGTCTCTCACGTTACCAAGACCTCCTTCTTTTTCCTTCGCCAAATCCGTGCGATTTGACCCTTTCTCTCTCCACCTGCTCTCGCTACTTTACTACTATCACTTGTTATGTCACGCGTCGATTTCTCTAACTCCATTCTCACCGGTCTCTCCAAAGCTCAACTGAACAGACTTCAGAGGATCCAAAACACTGCTGCCCATCTCAGCACTCACTCCTCCTCTCGAGATCACGTAACACCTCTTCTTCTCCACCTCCATTGGCTGCCTGTTTCCTTCCGCACCCAGTTTAAACTGCTCACCCTTGTTCACAGGACACGTCATACTAACACCCCACAATATTTGGCAGATCTTATCCACTTTCACACGCCCAGACATACCCCCCGTTCATTTCACCTTAACCGCCTTACACTCCCCCCCCTCCCTTGCCCACCTCCAGTCCACCCACTCCTCAGCTTTCTTTTTCGCAGGCCCTGCCCTCTGGAACTCCCTCCCCACTTCCCTTCATTTAGAACCCCATCATACCAACTTTAAATGTGACCTAAAGACCCACCTCTTTTCCTTGGCCTTTAATCTTCCCTCCCCTCTCGTGTGAGTCTCTCCTTCTACGTTTACTGTCCTATTTTCCTCTTTTCTCTCCTATTCTGTCAAGGATTGTAAATTCTTTTTCCATTTTCCTGGCCTTGTGCCTCTCTGTTTTTTTTATTTATTGTATGTAAACTGCTCCGATTACCACAGAAGGGCGGTCTATCAAGCGAAATAAACATAAACATAAACATAAACATACCTTTTTCAGTTGGCTATGTGAATTAACCACAGAGATGGTACAGATTATAGGATCTCATGGCATTCTGCTGATTGTCCCAGCAATCTGCAATTGACTCCAGCCTAGCCAACAAAGTTCCTGACCTGGAAGCCCAAATGGTGGAAATTTAATGGACATTGTGGCCATTAAAGAAACATGGTTTAATGAGTCGTATAAATGGGATAGATGGCTATAATTTATTTAGAAGAGATAGAGAAGGCAGAAAAGGAGGAGGAGTAGCCCTATATATCAAAAGCAATATTAAAACTGCTCAAATTCAGGGGACAAGGGGAAAAGAAGAAGTGCCGTGGATTGTATTCGAAAGAGGAGATGGCACTATCATCCCTACTGGTGTGGTCTACAGGTCTGCAACTAAAACCGAAGAAATGGATAGAGACTTCATTATTGATATTGCAAAGGTAGCCACGAAGGGGGAAGTGATCACATTGGATGACTTTAATCTACCCAATGTGGATTGGAGTATTCCTTCTGCAAATCTGGAAAGAAGTAAAAAAATTGTGAATGCCTTCCAAGATGGATTGCTAAGACAAATGGTGATGGAACTGACCAGGGAACGTTCAATGCTGGATTTAGTACTCATCACCGGAAATAGCATGTCGAATGTCTGGGCGGGTGCCCATATGAGCAGTAGTGATCATCACACGGTGTGGTTTGAAATAAAAATCAAGGCAGAATCCGATCACAGCAAGCTCAAAGTCCTAGACTTCAAAAACGCCGACCAGTAAAATGGCCAAGCGCCTGAAGGAGGAGTTGGCAGGGGTGGGAAAAGGTAAGGGAAGTGGAATTGTAGTGGGCTAAACTAAAGGAGGCAATAAAAGAGGCAACAGATATATATGTAAAAACAAGAGGAAAAGGAAAGCTATTAGGATCTCCAAAGAAACAGCTGCACAAATTAAGATAAAAACACAGCTTTCACAAAATTTAGAAGTCTAAATAGAGGAACACAGAAAAGAATGCAGGATCAAACTAAAAGAGACAAAAAGAGAAATAAGGATAGCGAAATCAAAGGCAGAAGAAAAGATGGCTAAAAATGTGAAGTGTGGTGACAAAACTTTTTTAATGTATATTCAGGATCAGAGGTGGAATCGCAAGACTCAAAAGTGCTGAGAACAGATTTTTAGAAAGTGACATTGAAAAATCAAAAATGCTAAACAAATACTTCTGTTCTATTTTTACTAAAGAAAATCCTAGAGGACCACCTGTGATTGACAAATATACAAATTGGAATGGAGTAGATACTACACCATTCACAGAAGATGATGTGTTTGAACAGCTTGCAAAACTGAAAGTGGACAAGGCCATGGGATTGGATGGGATATACCCCAGGATACTGAAGCAGCTCAGAGAGGTTCTTGCAGGGCCTTTTAAGGATGTTTTCAATAGATTCTTGGAGACAGGAGAAGTTTCAAAGGACTGGAGAAGGGCTTATGTAGTACTTCTTCACAAAAATGGCAATAGGGAAGACGTGACAAACTACAGGCGAACAAGCCTTACCTTGGTGGTGGGAAAAGTAATGGAAGTGCTCCTGAATGAGAGAATAGTGGACTTTCTCAAAACCAATAGGTTGCATGATCCAAGGCAACATAGCTTTACCAAAGGATGATCGTGCCAAACAAACCTGATTGAGTTCTTTGACTGGGTGACAAGAACTAGCTTAAGGGCATGCGGTGGATGTGTTCTACCTAAACTTCAGCAAAGCCTCAATAAACTGAACAGCCTGGGAATGGGCCCCAAGGTGGTGAACTGGATCAGAAATTGGTTGACCGACAGACGACAGAAGGTGATGATAAATGGAACTCACTCGAATGAAAGGAAGGTGATTAGCGGCACCTTCTTTTGCCATCTTGCTGGGCAGACGAGATGGACCATGCTGGTCTTTATCTGCCATCATATACTACTATGTTACTATGTATCAACTTCAGAGAAAGAAGATTGCCAGCAGCTTCTTAACTGCCAGAACTGTCTGTACTTCACAAGGTTACATTATTTTCTACTGCTTAACCTTTATGCATGTTTATTTAAGAACAAAAGAACATAAAATATGCCATACTGGGTGAAGAGCAAAAATCCATCAAGTCCAATATCCTGTTTCCAACAGTGGCCAACCCAAGTCACAAGTACCTGTTTTTTCCCCAAAAAGTACACAGGTTCCACAATGCTTGTCCAGGGGTAAGCAGTGGATTTCCTCAGTTCTCTTTAATAATGGGTTATGGACTTTTCCTCCAGCAACCTGTCCAAACCTATTTTAAACCCAGTTACACTAACAGCTTTTACTATATCTTCTGGCAATGAATTCCAGAGAGTGATTATGCATTGAGTGAAAACACACTTTCTCTAATTAGTCTTAAATATGCTACATTGTAGCTTCATTGCATGTCCCCTAGTCTTTCTACTTTTTTTAAGGAGCAAACTACTGATCTCCATTTACCCATTCTACTCCACTCATTATTTTATAGACCTCTATCATATCTCCCCTCAGTGTCTCTTTTCCAAGTTGAAGAGCCTAACTTTTCAGGACTTTTCTTGTAGAAGTAGTCTTCCATCTCTTTTATCATTTTGCTCAATCTTCTCTGTACCTTTTCTAATTTCGCTATATCCTTCTTCAGATATGGTGACCAAAACTGCGCACAATATTCAAGGTGCTGTTACACCATAGACTGATGCAGGGCATTACAATATCCTTGGTTTTATTCTCCATTTCTTTCCTTATGATTCCTAACTATTCCTTGCTTTCTTGGCTGCCGCTGTGCACTGGGCAAAGATATTTAATTTATTTATGCCTAGATTCTTTTCCTCGGTGGTGATTCCAAATGTTGAACCTTGCATCATGTAGTTTGAATTGTCCTTCCCTAAGTGCATAACTTCGCACTACTCCATCTTAAATTTCATCTGCTATTTGAACTCCCAGTCTCTCAATTTCTCAAGATCCTCTTGCAATTTTTCACATTCCTCTTGTGATTTAACAACTTTGAATAATTTAGTGTCATCTGCAAATCTGATCACTTCAGGTGTTCCCGATTTCAGCTGAGCCCCGAACCTGCCCTCATAGTACCTCTGCCCATGATCCTGGAGCCCGGTAATTATTTATTTATTAATTTTTAATGCATGGGTTACAAAATGCCTGACCCCTCATACACAATGTGACGCGTCAGAGGGGGTGGGCATTTGAGTTTTTCCAAGCGTGGAGTCTCAAAGACCTGCACCTTTTTTTTTAGTGTGTGTGCTTCAAATCTGAGGCCTGCTGCAGACATTGGAAAAGTGGCAGTGGCTGTGCGGGGGGAGAGAATGGTTAGAAGGGGGATGCCGGACACTAAGGGGCATTGGGGAGAATGGCTGGAAGGGAGATGCAGGATGCAAAGTGGGATGGGGGACAATGCCTGAAAAGGAGATGCAGGATACTGGCAGGGGGTGGAGGGCAGCTCCTGGGCATATAGTGGAGGGGTAGACAGCAGACATCGAGTCATGGACATAAGAGGATGGAAGGCATGTGGCGGATACAAGCTGAAGTAGAGCGATAAAGGGCAGATGTTAGACATGGGGTTCAGAATAGAGGCTGGACATGGGTGAGGGCATAAGGAGGGCAGAAAGTGGATATACAGTAGGGTAATGAAGTGGAGGGGTAGAGGGCAAAGCTGCACATTGGGTAGGGGGTCTTAGGGGGTTGGAGGGCAGATTCTGGATGTGGGCTGGCAGCATGGGAGTGGAGAACTGATGGACATGGGATGGAAGGGTGGATGGCAGAAGCTGGACATAGGGTAGGGGTCATAGGGGTAAGAAAGGCAGATGTTAGACATGGGATGGAGTTATAGGGGATAGTGAGCAGAGGCTGGAAATGTTAGGGATGGAAGGCAGATGCTGGACACAAAATGGAATGGGTGGAAGGAAGATGTTGGACATGGGGAGACAGAGCAGATGCTAGATATTAGGGGGGGAGAGGTGGGGATATGGACATGGAGGGGATAGGATGAATAAGAGGGGAGAGGCACTAGATGGTGAGAGAGGGTGAGACACAAGACAGGGCAGGAGAGAAGGGAGAAATGCTGGACACAGAGAGGGTAGAAAAGAGAAAGAGAAAGGAGAGAGTTAAAGAGTGGGAATAAATGGCTGGGGGAGGATAGAGAGATGGGGTGGGAGAGTGCTTCATTAAAGGTTGGACAGTAGTAGGAAGATGCAGTTAAAAGATGAAGATTGAGAACTGAATGGTAAGAAAGAGAAATGAAATTTGAGTTGATAGAGAAAAATGGAAGAAAGCCGAAAGGAAAAGTTCGGTGTCATAGATGGAAGGAAATGAAGAAGACAAGATGGAAGAGAAGTGGCAAATGGACCAGAATGGAAGGAAATGAAGAAGGCAAGATGGAAGAGAAGTGGCAAATGGACCAGAGTTCCTAAAGGGTGAGTTAAGAGAAGACAAGGAAAGCAGAAACTCAGACTTGGATCAATATGATTAGAGAACAAAATGACCAAACAGCAAAAGGTAGAAAATTTAAATTTATTTTCAGTTTAGTGATTGGAATATGTCTGTTTTTGGACTTCACAGACCTGATATTGTGGTGGCGAGGCCACGGGAGAGCAGGAGGAAAGGGGGAAAATCCAGGCATTTTCCTCTAGGAAAGGAATTAGCTCCAGGAGTTCTGCAGGAGGTACGGAAGAAATCCTTTGAGAGGGAAAGCTTATCAGGGAGACGAACCAAGCTATGAAAATGGCAGAGAGTTGTCCCCAAGAGAGGAGATGGAAACAGAGCCTTCGGCAGTAAAGTCTGAGGAGAGCTTATTTCCACAAAGTAAGGTGAGCACCTTAAAAGCCTCTCATAGCTTCCTGAGAGATAAGAAACCTCCTAATTCCTCCAAGAGCCCTCAGCAGAGAGAGGAAGCCATATTACAGAAAGTTTTAAAGGTTTTAGAAAAGTTAAAGCCTGATAATTCTGAGACAAGGTTAAATCATTTACCAACAGATTCTGAAGGGGAAAGCATGGACCTAGAAGAATCTATGCTAGAGGATTTGTCCTCAGATATGGAAATGGATTGCTCTTTAGTTTATGCCCAAAACTGACAAGCTATAAGGTTTAGAAAGCAGGAAACCTAGAAGCTTAGCTTTCAGTGGGGCAGTGCTGAGAAGAATATGCAAATGAGGTGCTGAGCTCCAAGGCTTGACTCAGAGTTTTTCAAAAGACTGTTTTGCAAGTGAAGGCCAGAGTTTTGTAATTCAGCCTCTAAGGAAAGCCTGTGGGTGAGAGAAAAATAGTTGCAGTAAAAGTGCCATTGGTCTGCATAACTTGAAGAGTGTAAAGTTTGTAACCAAGCTGGAAGCTGTTGTTTGGCATGAAGAGTACTGGCTATTTCCACCTGAAGATATACTGTTGCCTGGCATTGTAAATATGTATTATACAAAAGAAATTCACTCGAAAAAATTGTCATATAACCATAATCTCTTTAAAAACCCCTTGCCACTGGTCTCAGATAAGCGGGTAAGTTATGACACTTGTTTATGGGTAATTTTGATCGCCCACTCTGGTGTCCGTTTACATCAATGACCTTTTTTGCAAGTGGTTTTCTCATACATATTGCTTTTATCTTATTATTTTTTTAAGTACGTTTCTCTTCAGCTTCATTTAAAACAATAGCAAATGCCACTCTACTTATCTTAAGCGTTGCAGAATGGCAGCGGTTGATATTCCTTGTTGATACAAACAGAGGAAAAACCCCAACGCCTCAGTCTATTAAGCGCTTCAGAGCGTTTCTCCAATTGGGTTTCTCAAGGGGAACTTGAACTTGTTTTGTATCAAAAACCATGCGGTATCCACTTTTTCAATGTACAGGAGCTATTTGGTATGATAGTAAAAACAGCAAGGACATGGTTAAAAATTAGAAATGTATAATGCCATTTTCAGAAATATATTTCACTTCTCATATAGATTACCTTATAACGTTTCTCCGGAATTTTACTCTTACCGGTCACCAACTCATTTCATCAGTGATCTTGTAGGATAGTGAATGCCAACGCATGCGCTCTGTTTTAAGAGTTAAATACCTTATGAAAACCTCCTCTGATTGGAGCAGCCTATATACATGCTTGCCAATCTACACAGATATTCAATCCCTCAGGTTGCACCGTCTGAAGTTGATGAATCCACCATTGTTCTCGATATAGAAGCCTTTGCTCTTGTGATTTTCCTTGTAACCCATGCGTGACTGACTCTATGCACCAGCAACGTAACATTTCAAACTCATGTGCAAAATCTAAACAATGCTGAACGATCGGCGCTGTCAGTTGTTTATTGCGTAATCTGCTGCGATGTTCCTGCATGCGTATTTTTAAAGTCCGAATTGTTTTCCCAATATACAATAAAAAACAAGGACATTGAACAGCATATACCACTGACTTGGACTCACAATTTGTCTCTTGCTTTAAAAAATATCGCTTCCCTTTATGCACAAAGTTGGAAAGTTCCAATGTAACATCACAAATGTTGCAATGACCACACTTGATATGATTTCCCTGGATTTTATCAGTAGAACCCCAATCTAAAGGTCGTAATACTGTGGGTGACAAATATTCTTTAAGATTTTTGTTTCGTTTCCAAACACAGCGTATTGATGTTTCCTGCAATTATGGCACCACTGTGAGAACCGGTTTATGTTTTTTAATAATTTTCTGAATTTTTGTACTCAGAGGTGAAAAAGCCGTTATTAGGTTCACATTATGTTCTTCTAGTTGTCTTCCAGATCTTTCTTCAGATGACAGCAACAAGTCTCTATTGTTATAAAGGGCTCTACGATGAGCTTGGTGGATGACCTTTTTAGGATATCCTCTATCCAGAAAACTAGTTTTTAGATATTTAGATGAACTCTTATATTCCTGTATTGTAGAACAATTTCTACGATATCTCAGAAACTGTGATATAGGGAGGACATCCTTTAAGCGCTGTGGATGAGCGCTAGAATAATGTAAAAAGGTATTCTTATGAGTGGCCTTTCGAAACACCGTAGTTTTCCAGCCGTCCGGTTGCCTGATAATTAGCACATCTAAATAGGTAATTCGCATTGTATTACTTTCACAGGTGAACTTTAAATTATTATCACAAGCATTCAGCCATTCGACGAAATTACTTAAATCAAAGGTAGACCCTTGCCATAACATAAAGATGTCGTCGATATAGCGATGCCATGATTTAATATGAGCTTTAAACGGAGACTGTGATAAATGTTGTTTTTCAAAGATATGCATGTAAAAATTTGCTACAGAGGGGGCACAGGTAGCACCCATAGCCACCCCTGCAATTTGATGGTAAATTTGTTTGTCAAAAACAAAAAAGTTTTCAAACAAAGTAAGGGCTGCGATTTTATACAAAAATGTAATTTGTTCTACTGTCAGGTCTCCTCTGTCTTGAAGGACTTCTTGTATAATCGAATAGGCTGACTGTTGTGGGATACTTGTATACAAAGATTGAACATCTAATGTGACTAGAAGAATTTCTGTTTGCGTCGCCCAAGATGTTAAATTTTTTAATATGTTTAAAAAATGAGTAGTATCTCTTACAAAAGATGGTATTGTTTTCAATAGTGGTCGTAAAAATGAATCTAAGTATATTGAAAGGGGTTCTAACAGAGAGCCCCTGGTGGACACTATAGGCCTACCAGGGGGGTGTGCCATATTTTTATGCAACTTTGGTACCATGTAAAATTTAGCAAGTTGGGGATATTTCACCACAAGAAACCTGGATTCCTTTATTGAAATAATTTTACTTTGCATCGCGTCCTTTACTAAGGTATTAATTTGATCCTGTAGACGGGACGTCGGATCTTCTGTCAACAGTTCATATGTGCATGAATCCTGCAATTGAGTAAGCGCTTCTTCCAGATAATATTGGCGGTCAAGTACAACAAGGGCTCCTCCTTTGTCCGCTCGTTTTATCACCAGATTTGTTCTGGTTTGCAATTTTTTCAAGGTCTTCATTTGTTCCATTGTAAGATTCGTTCTACTTTTTGATAAGATAAGTAGAGTGGCATTTGCTATTGTTTTAAATGAAGCTGAAGAGAAACTTACTTAAAACAATAATAAGATAAAAGCAATATGTATGAGAAAACCACTTGCAAAAAAGGTCATTGATGTAAACGGACACCAGATTGGGCGATCAAAATTACCCATAAACAAGTGTCATAACTTACCCGTTTATCTGAGACCAGTGGCAAGGGGTTTTTAAAGAGATTATGGTTATATGACAATTTTTTCGAGTGAATTTCTTTTGTATAATACATGTCTGTAGTTCACTCTGACGAAGCCTCAAGATATTAGTTGTCTAGTGGCATTGTAAATAAGCTAACTTCAGAAGCAATTTATTCTGTTGATTTTGTTTCACTGGAGAAAGTATCCACCATTTCTATGTTTTGGTATTTTTTGAACTGCAAAGTTCATTTGGCTGAAGAATAAATAAAAATCCTGTGTGCCTTGGAAAAACCTCTCGGCTGAATTCATTCAACCTCACAACTACATGCATAGGTGATTAAACAAGGGACATTAAAAAAATAAGTTCCGTCCCCCACCACTAGGCTACCGCCTGGCCAGTAGGGGGCGCGACATTGGCGTAGTTCTTGGATTTTGTCTTCAAGCCCATATCCTGACATAAGGAGTGTGTGGAGTGATACCAGAAGGAACTACAGGGACCTGGACCAGACCACCAGCAGAAGGAAGGACCGGACCGGAGGATCCAGAGGGTGCCTACTTTGATGAGCCTGAGTCAACCCTACTAGCAGGTAACCCGTAGATAAAGAGGGTTGATATGGATTGCCTGCCAGGGTGGGGTACAGCGGTTCCTAAGCAGAGTACTAGGGAACAGGGTGCGTGTGAGAGAGCCGCACTTGGTGGGGTTTTTTTTGTTTCTTTTCCAGCATCGTTGCAGAGATGGAGCAAGCGCAACTGCTAAGCTGGATGGCCGAACGGTTCCAGGAGCAGCAAGAAGTGGCCGCTCAAGCCCAGGAACGCACAGTCGCCATGATGAGGGACCAGCAGCAGCCGCTCCTCAAGATGATGAGTGACTGGTTAGGGGAGCAAAAGAACACTTCTGATGCTTTGAGGAATATGACAGGTTCCTTAGGAGCCTCACAAGGACTGGGGTTACCCGGGAAGGGAATATTTTAATTTGGTCCTCTAACCCAGGAGGACGATATAGACGACTATATGGAAGTCTTTGAAAGAGTGGCCCACCTAAGTGGATGACCCCAAGATCAATGGGCAGTCCGCATAGCTGCCTCACTCACTGGTGAAGCACTAGCTGCTTATCGCGTCATGCCCAGCGATCTGGCCTCCTCTTATGAAGAGGTAAAAAAGGCAATAAGGGATAGAATGGGTCTTATTCCAATGGTCTATAGACGCCATTTAAGGGCGTGTAAGCTAAAACTGGGAGAGACACCACGGGCCTTATGCCAACGTATAAAAGGTTTAGTATGGAAGTGGTTAGAACCACAGGGTAAAAGTCTTGATTCTCTCCTAGATTGTATAATTTTGGAGCAATTCGTGGAAGCTGTTCCTATTGAGTTAAAGTCTTTCCTGATTCTCCAGGACTGCAAGAACACCAAAGAAGCAACCTCGCTGGTGGAGCGCTTCCTGGAAGCCAGGTTGGTCAGCCAAGCGCAGGTGGGTGTTGCAAAAAGTCCTGAAAGTAGAGTTTCAGAAAAGAAAGGAAACACAATGCTGGGGGAAATCATGGGAGTTAAGCCTAAGAGAAAACCTGTATTTGCTCAAGGTAAATGTTTTACTTGTGGGGAAGTGGGACACTTCAGTAGGAATTGTCAGGCCAGGACAGCGCTTGTTTCCACCCGTTGCAAGGAAAATGGGGAAGGATTATTGCTGGCTGTGGAGGTAGAGGGCATTCCAACAGAAGCCCTGTTGGACTCGGGCGCTGATCAGTCAATGATTTCAAGCAAACTATGGACTGATATCCAAGCCCACAGTGATCAGGCCCCAAGACCAACTGAGCAGAGTATTAGGATTAGATGTGTGCACGGTGCCGCATCGTCATACCCCCTAAGTAAGGTGAAGGTGAAGGGCTTAGGTTTAAAAGCGAGAGACTGTAGTCGCTGTAGTCCCTAGGCTCCCTCATGCCTTAGTTTTAGGGAAGGACTGGCCTCAGTTCAGGCGAGGCCTAGTGGAAGGACTACAAACCAGGACAGGTCTAGTATCTACCAGGGCCCGCTCCAAAGCTGAGATAGAGGCTCAGGACCCAGTAGACGAACCCCTCCTTGACTTGCCTTCGCATGAGGAGTTGATAACACTCCCTACAAAAACACATAGGGAGAGGAAGGCTGATAAGAAGAAGGCTAAGCAGATGAGAAAACAGAATAAAGCAGAACTAGCAGCAGGGCAAGAATTACCAAGGGCTCCTGCAGACCTAGTGGGCAAGTTTCCTTCTTTCCCGGAGGAACAAAGGGATGACCCTGCACTATCACGGGCCTTTAAATATGCCAGTACAGAGAGGGAAACCCTACCCCGATTTTTTCTGGAGGAGGGGCTGTTATATCGAGAAAGCCTAGACCCTCAGTTAGGACTCACACGGAAACAATTAGTGATACCTACCACTTTTAAAAATTTGGTTTTGAGGTTGGCCCACGACCACCCTACAGGCGGTCATAAAGGCGTTCACGGTACGTTGGACCAGATTTTATCGCAAAAACAAGACGGGGTAGAACATCCCATAATGTTTTTAAGCAGGAAACTAGCGCAACCCGAACAGAAATATTCCATTGTGGAACGGGAATGTCTGGCTATACATTGGGCAATTGAGGCCCTCAGATTTTATCCGGTAGGCCATACATTTCTCCTGGTCACAGATCATGCCCCTTTAAAATGGCTTAATAGAATGAAGGACCACAATCCGAGGCTCACGCGTTGGTATATGGCCCTGCAGGCCTACGATTTCTGAATAGAGCATAGGGCCGGTAGGCTGCATACCAATGCTGATGCGCTATCGAGAATTCCGTGCTGTGCCGACAGTTGTATGCCAGCCCGGAATATCTTAAGGGGGGGGGGATCTGTGGTGGCGAGGCCACGGGAGAGCAGGAGGAAAGGGGGAAAAACAGGCATTTTCCTCTAGGAAAGTAATTAGCTCCAGGAGTTTAAGGGTTAAAACTCCAGAGTTAGAAAAAATCTCCCTGCAGAAAGTTGGTGTTAGAAAGACACGCCCTAGCTCCATGGCAACCAGCACTGCTCACGAGGAACAGCTGGGAGTGGAGATAGAAAACGAAAGGGAAATACACAGATATAAGGAGGAGGAAGTTAGAGGAAGGGAGGAGCCTAAGCAGCACAAGGAGCATAAGCAGCACGAGGAGCATAAGCAGCAGAGGAAGCAGCAGCACAAGGAGCACGGAGGGGAGAAGGAACACGGAACAAGGCCTGTACATAGAGTAAGGCATGAGCCCAAGGAGTCCTGCAGGAGGTAAGGAAGAAATCCTTTGAGAGGGAAAGCTTATCAGGGAGATGAACCAAGCTATGAAACTGGCAGAGAGTTGTCTCCAGGAGAGGAGATGGAAGCAGAGCCTTCGGCAGTAAAGTCTGAGGAGAGCTTATTTCCACAAAGTAAGGTGAGTACCTTAAAAGCCTCTCATAGCTTCCTGAGAGATAAGAAACCTCCTAATTCCTCCAAGAGCCCTCAGCAGAGAGAGGAAGCCATATTACAGAAAGTTTTAAAGGTTTTAGAAAAGTTAAAGCCTGATACTTCTGAGACAAGGTTAAACCATTTACCAACAGATTCTGAAGGGGAAAGCATGGACCTAGAAGAATCTATGCTAGAGGATTTGCCCTCAGATATGGAAATGGATTGCTCTTTAGTTTATGCCCAAAACTGACAAGCTATAAGGTTTAGAAAGTAGGAAACCTAGAAGCTTAGCTTTCAGTGGGGCAGTGCTGAGAAGAATATGCAAATGAGGTGCTGAGCTCCGAGGCTTGACTCAGAGTTTTTCAAAAGACTGTTTTGCAAGTGAAGGCCAGAGTTTTGTAATTCAACCTGTAAGGAAAGCCTGTGGGTGAGAGAAAAATAGTTGCAGTAAAAGTGCCATTGGTCTGCATAACTTGAAGAGTGTAAAGTTTGTAACCAAGCTGGAAACTGTTGTTTGGCATGAAGAGTACTGGCTATTTCCACCTGAAGATATACTGTTGCCTGGCATTGTAAATACTCAGGTTATTAGGTCATGTTATAGAGGGTGAACATATAAATGTAAAATAAGTAGACAATCCCTCAAAGTCAAAAACTCCGGCTATGATCTATTTCCACGTTAGTAACTAATGATTTTTTAAATTATTTTAAGAACAGGTCTCAGACTTTAACTAGGCACTCTCCTGCAGACTATGTCCATGGATGTGTGCCGTTTTTGCATCAATGACCTGCTATCTCCCTTGATATTATTATAATCTTGGACAGGCAAGCTGACATTCCATGTTAAAAGTAAACAGATTAATTTTCCTTATCTTGTGAGTCCCCGACGACTTCTTTCGGCTGCCGTTTCGCGTTTCACAAGCTGATTAGTTTCTTCAGGGGGTTAAGCTTGAAATCTCTGTTGAATCTCAGCATATCCTCCTTGAAATTGTTGTATGTGTCCCAAAACTGGCACTGTCAATGTAAACAGTTACTATAAAGCAAGATTTCATGCCGTGTGCAAAAAGAACTAATCTAGGAGAAAACATCCACAAAAATAACGTTCTAAAAATCAGAAAATAACCTTATTATTAACTCACCGATGATATTTTTAAGTCCAGATGCCTGGCGTATTAACTTGGAGCCTGTCGGCTTCTTCAAAAAACGCCGCGCATGCGGGCTTGTTAAAAGGGGAGGTTCTTATCTAATGAATGAGTTTGAAACTATGAATGACGCAAAGGTCATCTAGCCAATGGGATGCCCAGAATAACCCTATGCAGTGAGGAAGAACCTTTTTATCTGTGATAAAACTAAACTCATATTTGGTGGATCGTATGAACGAGTCACAGGCATGCGGCCCAATCAATCCCAGCATTCATGCCTTGTGGATAAACTGTTTGTAGAGTATGAATCCAGCGTTATTCACGAATAATTAGTGTTTGTTCTCTGGTTTTACTATTTTGTCCAACTTGTACCATATCAAGACAAAAACATTTAAGTTGTTCAAAAGCATGTTGTTTTGAGAGACAATGTGCTACCATGGGTGCTTCCAACACTTTACATTTAAGTCTGCTACGGTGTTCATTGATACGGATCCGAAACGGTCTTTCTGTCTTGCCTATGTATAATAAGTCGCATGGGCATCTGATGCAATAAACAACATAACTGGACGTACATGTTGTTGATTGTTTTAGAGTATAGTTTGTGCCCTTATATTGAAATTCTGTTAAAGTCTCTGAAAGTTCACAGATGTTACATGTTCCACATATATTATGTCCCTGTAATTCTGTTTGAAAAGAGTCCATTGTCGATCTCAATACTGTTGGACTGAGTCTCTCTTTCAGGTTCTTGTGACGTGTCCAGACGCATCTGATCTGTTTCTGTGTTAAGCCTGGGAGAATGCTGATCACATTCATATGTTTCTTAAGGGTATGTTTAATATGTGTACTATAAGGAGAAAACTTAGTAATGAAATTAACTGTATGATCATCTAGTGGCGTCTTGTTCTTAGTTTGAAGAAGTAATGCTCGGTTATTATATAAAGCTCTTTTGTATGCTGTCTTAAGAATATGGTTTGGATACCCTCTGAGTTTAAAGTCCATCATCAATCTCTTGGATTGTGTCTTAAAAGTTTGTACATCTGAACAATTCCTTCGGTAACGCAGGAACTGCGAAAAGGGTAAGCTGTCCTTTAATTGTCGTGGGTGGCCACTACTGTAGTGGAGAAACGTATTGCAATCTGTTGGTTTCTTAAAGATTGAAGTAATCCAACCTGTAGTACTTTTCTCTACCAGAACATCTAAAAAAACTATTTTGTTATTGTGAAAAGTATGTGTAAACTGAATATGTGCATCCTGCATATTCAACCAATTTGTAAATTCTTCTAACTGACAGACGGAACCTTTCCATAACATGAACACGTCGTCTATGTAGCGACGCCACATGACGATGTGTTCACCATAGGGAGATATGGACATCCATTTGTGCTCATAAGTACCCATAAAAAGGTTAGCCATGGAAGGAGCACAGGTGGCCCCCATGGCCACCCCTGATATTTGTTGAAAAATTTGATGTTCAAATTCAAAATAATTGTGAAACATCGTTAAATCTATCAATCGTTCCAAAAACTGTAAATGAGTAAGGGTTAAATCTCCTCTGCCTCGTAAGGCTGACAAAATTGTATCTTGGGCTGCCATTTGAGGGATACTCGTATAGAGAGCTGTTACATCTAAAGTAACTAACAATATTTCAGAATGAGATGCCCATTGTGTATGATCAGACAGTATTTGTAAAAAATGAGACGTGTCCTTCAGATATGCCGGAATATTGAGTAATAGTGGACGCAAAAATGAATCAATATAGGTCGAAAGGGGTTCTAAAATAGAGCCCCTGGTAGAAACTATAGGTCTACCTGGCGGATTGACTAAGTTCTTATGAATTTTGGGCACTAAATATAGTTTTGCTGTAGTTGGGTTCAGCGGGTTCATGTAAATACATGTACTTCCATTCTTTCTTGTTTATCAATTTGTCTTGTAGTGCTTGTGTAGTAATGCTTCTTATTAATTTTTGCAACTCAACCGTAGGATCACCAGACAACCTTTTATAAGTATTTTCCTCAGACAACTGTGAATTCACTTCTGAAAGATATTGTTCTCTATTCTGTAGAGCAATGGCTCCTCCTTTATCAGCTCGGCGGACTACTATGTCTGTCCGAGTTTGTAAATCTTTAAGGGCTTGTGATTGAGGTTTTGTTAAAAATCTGATGGTCCTCCTCAAGGTGGTCGTTTGTTGATGAACATCAATTAATACTAAATCTTTAAACAAATTTAATGCGGGAGGCAATGGTCCTGGGGGGGGACCATGTAGATTTTATTGGCAACGGTATTCGTCTGGATTCTTCTATAGTAGAAGGTTCCTCTCTCTGTGTCTGAGATGCAAAATATACTTTCAGATTAAGCTTCCTTATGAGACTCTCTAAATCGATTCTAAACTGAAACTCATCAAATGTTACTTCAGGGACAAATGAAAAGCCCTTATTTAATAGTTCTGTCTGGTCTTGCGTCAATTGTAAATGTGATAAATTGACTATTATAGAAGATGGTTGAAGTGGATTGCTACTAGGTGATCCTAAGCTATTCAGACTCAGTTTTTGCGAGTTTCTACTTTTGCTTTTGATTTGTTTCTCGCCATGTTTTCTTTTTTACTCTTCCGTTCTGATCGTCGGAAAAAACCTCACGAGAACGTTTACTAGAGTCAGTGGTATTGCCACTGGAATCATCTGAAGAGGTTTCAAAATCTACCTGTTTTTTCAATATAAGGGCACAAACTATACTCTAAAACAATCAACAACATGTACGTCCAGTTATGTTGTTTATTGCATCAGATGCCCATGCGACTTATTATACATAGGCAAGACAGAAAGACCGTTTCGGATCCGTATCAATGAACACCGTAGCAGACTTAAATGTAAAGTGTTGGAAGCACCCATGGTAGCACATTGTCTCTCAAAACAACATGCTTTTGAACAACTTAAATGTTTTTGTCTTGATATGGTGCAAGTTGGACAAAATAGTAAAACCAGAGAACAAACACTAATTATTCGTGAACAACGCTGGATTCATACTCTACAGTTTATCCACAAGGCATGAATGCTGGGATTGATTGGGCCGCATGCCTGTGACTCGTTCATACGATCCACCAAATATGAGTTTAGTTTTAACATCATAGATAAAAAGGTTCTTCCTCACTGCATAGGGTTATTCTGGGCATCCCATTGGCTAGATGACCTTTGCGTCATTCATAGTTTCAAACTCATTCATTAGATAAGAACCTCCCTTTTTAACAAGCCCGCATGCACGGCGTTTTTTGAAGAAGCCGACAAGCTCCAAGTTAATACGTCAGGCATCTGGACTTAAAAATATCATCGGTGAGTTAATAATAAGGTTCTTTTCTGATTTTTAGAACGTTATTTTTGTGGATGTTTTCTCCTAGATTAGTTCTTTTTGCACACGGCATGAAATCTTGCTTTATAGTAACTGTTTACATTGACAGTGCCAGTTTTGGGACACATACAACAATTTCAAGGAGGATATGCTGAGATTCAACAGAGATTTCAAGCTTAACCCCCTGAAGAAACTAATCAGCTTGTGAAACGCGAAACGGCAGCCGAAAGAAGTCGTCGGGGACTCACAAGATAAGGAAAATTAATCTGTTTACTTTTAACATGGAATGTCATCTTGCCTGTCCAAGATTATAATAATATCAAGGGAGAAAGCAGGTCATTGATGCAAAAACGGCACACATCCATGGACATTGTCTGCAGGAGAGTGCCTAGTTAAAGTCTGAGACCTGTTCTTAAAATAATTTAAAAAATCATTAGTTACTAACGTGGAAATAGATCATAGCCGGAGTTTTTGACTTTGAGGGATTGTCTACTTATTTGGCATTGTAAATAAGCTAACTTCAGAAGCAATTTATTCTGTTGATTTTGTTTCACTGGAGAAAGTATCCACCATTTTTATGTTTTGGTATTTTTTGAACTGCAAAGTTCATTTGGCTGAAGAATAAATAAAAATCCTGTGTGCCTTGGAAAAACCTCTCGGCTGAATTCATTCAACCTCACAACTACATGCATAGGTGATTAAACAAGGGGCATTAAAAAATAAGTTCTGTCCCCAACACTAGGCTACCGCCTGGCCAGTAGGGGGCACGACAATATTCAACCAGCAACAGTCAGCATTTTATAAGTGCCTGACCGTGTGATGGGGTTTATATCCCATCACAGCCAGAGTCCCAAAGGACCTGGATAGCCTGAAGGAGTCAGAGGAAGGTCCCAGGTATAGAGCCCCAGGTCCTATCATAAAGCTCCCATTAGAAAAGCAGAGCAAGAAAACCAAGGTCAGTGTGAAGCCCCAGGGTAGAACCTGAGCTCCTGTCCCCACAAAATTCAGGGAGACCCAGGCCTCTTGCCCTGGGCATCCTGGCATTATGAGGAAGGATTGGCAAGAACTCAAGTGCCTAACCTCAGAGACCAGAGAGGATATGGAGATTGAACTCTCAGGAATGGAGAATGAGTACCTACTGAGGAAATGGAATTGGGCATAGACTTACTAGATGAGATGCCCATGTAAATAGAAATCCAACCAGCTGATGGCCCGCCACTGAGGTGGATGTAGTGGAAGAGAGTTACATGGGAGGTGATGGGTTGTCCAGGCCTCTGGGCACCTGAAACATATCATGGTTGGGCTAAGTAGAATTAGGGTTTTCTTTTGATTGACTTCTATTTTGGTTTTGAATGGAAGGAGCAAATGTGGATCTAATTTGTATACTGTGTAATTAATTTGCATACCGTTTGAATTTTTGCTCTGAAGGACCCTTGTGAGAGCTAATACTGGCCAGAGGGTGGTGGGGGGAGGGGGGGGACAACTGCCCAACATAGTATGAACAGACCCTCAGGAGTACTGGGAAACATACCGAGCACGAATATTGGGACTTTGATCGGTTCACCCTAAGAGAAAGAGGAACTGTGGATATAGACCTCCCACCCAGGGAGATCTCTAAGGTGTAGTACTTGGTTGTTGTTTGGACCTGGCTGTGGTTGGAGAAATGTAGAAGAGGCTTGGAAGGCCCACTGATAACCTGGACCTGGTGTGGAGTGACTGATGGTGTTAGGAATGGGATCTCGACAACACTGGTACTGGAGCCACTAACCTGTTGGAGGAAAAGGGTGCAGAACCTGAGAAGATGCCTGTTTCTGTGAGGCCCAATGGACTAACAAAGCTGAGCCCTATCTGTGCATAAGGTATAAGTATCTGGGTGCAGGGGAGCGGGAAGAGGAGTAGTCCAGTTAAAGCAGGGTGGGTAAACTCCTCTTGAGGAGCTACACTTGGGTTGCTTTGTGTGTGTTTTTCTAGAATCATGGTGTTGGAATAGTTGATCCAGTGGCTTGCCAAACAGAATAGAGCCCAGCAGGAAGTATCAGATTGGTGGATTGCCCATGTTCTGGAGCAGCAGGCACAGTTAAACCAACTACTCTGGCAGTTGTTGCAGGCACAGAGTCACGAGCTACGGAAACTCGCAGTTGGACTGGCCAGACCTGGAATGACTGGGAAGCCTGAGGTGGACCCAAATGAGGGGGTTGTCTCAGTGGGAGGAACGGAGAGGCCCGAGGCCTTGCCTGACAAAAATGGGACCCAGGGTGATCCCGAAACCTATCTATTGACATTTGAGAGGGTTGCTACCACTGCAGGATGGCTCTTGGAACAGCGGGCCTAACCCTGGAGACCAGAGAAGACATGGAATTTGAACTCCTGGGAATGGAGAATGAGCACTCCTCTGAAGAAATGGAATTGGGCACAGACTTACCAGATGAGACGCCCATGTAAATGGAAATCCAACCGACTTATGGCTTTCCATTGGCGTGGATGTAGCAGAAGAGAGATACGCCTGAGACATATCCTGGTTGGGCTAGGGTGAATTAGGTTTTTCTGTTGATTGACTTCTATTTTGGATTTGAATGGATGGAGTAAATGAGGACCTAATTTGCATACTGTTTACCTAATTGGCATACTGTTTGAATTTTTGCTCTGAAGGACCTTTGTGAGGCTAATACTGGCTAGGGAGGGGGAGGGGGTGGGGCAACTGCCCAACCTAGGATGAGCAGACCCCCAGGAGTACTGGGAAACATATTGAGCACGAATATTGGGATTAAGCTCTTCTTGAAGTACCACACCTCTGGGGGCCTTTGATGAGAGGTCTATATCAAGAAGAGCTAAGTACCACACCTCAGGGGCCTTTGGTGAGAGGTCTATATCCGCAGTCCCTCTTTCTCTTAGGGTGAAACAATCAAAGTCCCAATATTCATGCTCGGTATGTTTCCCAGTACTCCTGGGGGTCTGCACCCCTATGGTGTGGTACTTAGCTCTTCTTGAAGCTGGCTGTGGTTGGAGTACAGGAGAGACTTGGAAGGACCACTGGATGACCTACAACATGGACCAGGTGAGTGGTCAGTATGAGACCCAATCCGACCAGGCAAGGAGTGACAGAGTGCTATCATCAAAAGTAAAACCAGGTCTTCAGTGCCCGAATTTGTATATCCTCTGGCACTGAATATCTGGTTTCAGCCCTGATTGGCACTGCTATCCAGACAGCTGAAACTGCGGGATATTGAGATGATCTGACTTTATAAGGGCACTTATCTGTTTAGTAGAGTGAAATCACTGCTAACCAGCTAAGTGCTGGGGCTATCCTCATCCCAGCACTCTGGACCTCCCTTCGGACAGTGCCACAGTGTTTAGAGGGGATAGTTAGCAGCACTGGCTGGTTAGTGCTGCTGAATATCCATCTCAGTGAGATTTATCCAGTTAGCAGGTCCTGCTAATAACCAGATAAACCCCTTTGAATGCTGGGCTGTACGTACATACTGTATTTTATTTTTATATGCTGTACAGGAGCATCTGCAGCTCTTTCTGTTTCTTTGGTGTATTGCAAGCAGAGTCTGGGTTTTTGAGATTTCAATTTAAATTTTTGTCTGCATAATTTTATTTTTAGTTTGTGTTAATTTATTTTATGCTTAGTGAGGATCTATCTATATTCTCAGTGTGTGACAAGGCCAGATATTCTGTTAGCATGGAATTTCTATGTAAAGATTGATAGTAATCTGGTTCATTTGGTTTTCTGACTAAGTGTATGGATATTCTAGGGCTCACTGCAATAAAAAAAAATTAAGGGGGATATTTACTAAGCTGGTTTAACTATTATCTTGGCAGATAACACATGCTATCTTGGTTTGTTAACAGATAACACAGGGAAATTACAGATAACTCAGCGGTTTTCTGCACTATTTGGGTGTGTGCGCAATGCGCGGTTACTGCGGGCATCAACAGCGTGCGGTAACCGTCAAAGTTGCAAACAACATGGGTGCTCATAACGCTTCCTCAGTAGATGGTGTTATGTGCATCCATGGTGCTGCCGTGGAACGCTCGCTGCAATTTTGGTGCATTTTCTGTTTGGGAAATGCTGTGCACGCTCCCAATAGATAACACACAGCTTTTGCAGCTAAAGCCATGCTATCAGCACGTTTTTGCCACGTTATCTGCAAAAGCCTAATGCGCCTTAGTAAACAGATTCCCTTAGAGTGCTGCTTTTTTCCCAGGTAGGCTCTTTGTGTGAGTTTTGGAAGTTGATACTGTTAGGGTATTGTAGATTTTCTCTATAGGTCCTGAGTAGTTTTTTAAGGTTTTATATTGCCTTACAATATGTCGATGACTGGTGAAAATTTATATTGCTGATACTGAAATGACACCAGCATCAGAAATTATTTTGTGTATGTTGACAGTGTTCTCTCCAGGACCTTTTGAATGGGCGCACCACCCATCTGATTTTACTGACCATCCGGCTAACATAATCATGGCAAAACAATGGGAAGGAATGGGAAAAGGAAAGACGACTAATTATTTTTATTTATTTATTTATTTTTAATTTCTTTATTTATATTTTCCAAACAAAATATGAACAGAAGAACAAAACAGAAAAAGAAAAATAACCTGATTACTACAAAATTAAAATACATAACTCGTCTTTGTGACACAAGATATTTAAAGACAAAACACAGCCCACCCCACCCTGTCCCTCCCACTATCTTACGATCATCAGTGACCAAGTAAGAGAAAAGAGAAACACAGAACTTCTGCAAACCTACAAGGCCATCAAGGGCTATAAAAGAGCTAGAATTCCACAACAGAGAAAGATAGGCATAAATGCGCCATCATGAGTATCTATCAAACTCAGTAGCATGTTTTCAATTAGGAACAACGGGAAAGGGCCACTCCCCAACATGGAGTCAATTCAAACTGACAGTCCTTTATAAGGCTGAGAGTGCCAATTTGCTGATTGAAAAATGACCCCAGATCAGAGGGGAGTACCCCAAAGTCTCAGCAGCACCCAATACATTTTTTATGTTTAATCCCAATCTTTTAGGTAGCTGATATTAATGCCCTTAATGTTTAGCTACCCAATTCCAAAGAAGAACATGCTAAATATATCTTCAAAGAAGCGTATGGACGTTTGTTTAAGTGTTGATGGGAATGATCCAGATGAGAAAGCGAGCTTCATGATGTGAGCTAGAACGGGGCTGAGTTCTGAACGCATCATCCTGATCCAGTAAGCTGGACATGGATCGTTTGGCTCTGTGGTGGTGTTGATTGATGCAATAAGGTCCGAGATGTATTTCTCTGCTGGAGGGATGAACTCTGTTAGCGGAGGCTGTGTCTGAGGGAAGTGGCTGGGAGTGGGACTCAAGACAGCATTTGTTTTGAGGATTTTGGATTGGAGGTAACTGGCATAGAGTTGAGGTTGAAATGATGCTGTCTGAGGGGAAGATATTGCCTTGGTTAGGGATTTAGCAATGCTAAAAAGGTCATGTGGTTTGTTAATTGAGTGGCAGAGAAGCTCAGTATGGTGTTTTCTCCTCTTTTCCGATATTAGCTCGCAGTGATGCTTTAGGAGGTTGTTGTAAGTCGTTTGGTCCGTACCTTCAAGGTACCAGATAGTGTAGCTGGTAACTAACAGCTGGTAACTAACTAGTGTAGTGTTACCAGCTGTTAGTGTAGCTGGGTTTAAAAAAGGTTTGGACAAGTTCCTGGAGGAAAGGTCCATAAACCATTATTAAGAAGGGACCCAGGATATCAATGCTTGACCCAATACAAGCATTGTGGAACCTGTGTCTTTTGGGGAAACTGCTAGGTACATATGACCTAGATTGGCCACTGTTGGAAACAGGATACTGGGCTTGATGGACCTTGGTCTGACCCAATATGGCATATCTTTTGTTCTTATGTTCTTAAAATCAGGAAAGATTACTCCTCCTTTCCTACTAGGAAGCTTCAATTTGGCCAGTGCTATGTGTGGTTTCTTATCTTTACAAAACAAACAAACAAACAAACAAACAAACAAACAAACAAACAGATAAGGACTTATCTAATCGAGTGTAAAGCTTCTTTTTACAAAATCCAGGTCTATCACACAAAGATAAGCATAGTTGCAAGATTTTTTTTTAACTTGGAAAGAATATTATCACAATTAAGTTTAATTGTTTCCATGGGTGAATTGCAAAAATGCATGCCCAAATATTTAATGCCAAAGGGAGACCATTTATTTGGAAAGGTCTGAAGGCCACTTCGCACCACAAGGTCATTCAATGGAAGTAGCTCACTTTTTTCCCAGTTAATTTTAAACCCGGAAAAAATGGACAAGCTGTCAACCAGGTTGAAAAGATTCCTTATAGTAACAGCAAGGTTTGAGAGAAACAAAATAGCATTAGCATAGGCAGCTAGTTTCGAGGAGGTCCCATCAGAATTATTGCCTCTGATGTCTACAGAACCTTTAATTTTTAGAAGAAGAGACTCTAGCACGAGGTTAAAGAGCAGCAGTGATAAAGGACAACCTTGTCTCATTCCCCGCCCCAATGGAATAGGCTCAGAGGCCATTGATCACAATCGTGGATCATAGTGAGGAATAAAGAATCTTAATCCACTGAATAAAGGCTGAACCACATCCGAACCAGCCTAGAATATGATATAGAAACATCCATTCAATGCGGTCACATGCCTTCCGCATCTAAAGATAGTACCAAAGCTGGTTTATTCTAAAGTTGCAATAATATAATCTAATTGTGGAAAGATCAGGCATTATCCCCAATGTACCTTCCTTTAATAAACCCTATTTGCTCCTTACCAAAGAGAAAATCTATAACCTGGCTAAGCCGTATGGCTATAGTCTTAGCAAGAAACTTGTAGTCTACATTTAGTAACGATATGGGTCTATAACTGCCCATATAATAGGATCATGGCCCGGTTTAGCGAAGAGTACTATAGTAGCCTCTGAGATGTTATAGCATATATGTATTATTTTTTTATTTATTTACATTCTCTTATATACCGCGCTATTCTGCATCAGTGTGGTTTACATTGAATAAACTGAAATTACATTGAACAGGGCATTATAACTTGGAGATAACTATTTTACAGGGAACATGGGCTATGGAGGGTTAAGTGGCTTGCCCAAGACCACAAGGAGCACCTGTGGGACTAGAAACCCTTCTAGAAACCCTAGAAGTCCCATATGTAGCTGTGTTTGTAGACTCTGATATAGTTGTTGAGGTTTTGGTGCCAAGGTTGGAGCAAACTATCTGTAGAATTCAACTGTTAAGCCATTGGAACCGGGAACTTTGTTATTAGATAAAAGTTTAATTGCTGAAACAATTTCATCAACTTGCACTGGAGCACCCAGACGATGCCTGTCCTATTCAGAAAGCACGGGATGTCCTTGATGAGACAAAAATGCTTCTCTCGGATCCATATTGTCAGTGCTTTCCGAAGAAAAAAGCTTCTCATAGAAGGAAGCAAACGCCTTGGAAATATACTCAGGGGCTTGTTTACAAAGCCGCGGTAGTGGTTCGCGTTCGCGATCGCAGCCGCGGCCCCATTGAAATCAATGGGGCCGCGGCTCCGATTACGATCGCAAACCGCTACCGCGGCTTTGTAAACAAGCCCCTCAGTGTTCGTGCAGATAGGGGACTCTTCAGGTGGAATTGACACAATGTGATTCTTGGTTTTACGAACCTTTAATAGATTTGAAAGTAGTTTTCCAGATTTATCGTAACCAGCATAGGAACCTGTTCTCTGTACAAAGATTTCTTTCTCAGCCTGACACGTTAAGATTTTATTATAATTACAGCATAGCTTCGTAAGGCATTGAAGAATAGCAGTTTAAATAGTTCTAATATGAATCTCTTCTAGTTGAGCTATATCTTTTTGTAATTTTGTAATACTTTCCACCTGATGCTTACAAAGCCAAGATGATGCTCTAATTTCCTTGCCATGCAAAGTGGCCTTAAATGCCTCCCAAACAGTACTGTAGTGAATGCTATCTGTTTCATTCCTTTGAAAGAAATCAGTAATAAATAAACTGAGTTTGTCAATGAAGGAGGCCTCTAGTAACAAGCTATTTTGGAATCGCCAGTGCTGGACCTGTGCTTGCTGATTCTGAGCTAAAAAATTCATAACTACAGCAGCATGGCCAGAGATATGGAAAGAATTAATAGAGCAGTCCTTTAAAACAGGAAGAAGTGATTTAGATATTAAAAAGAAATCAATGCACGTATATGACTGATGGCAGAAGGAGAAAAAGGTAAGCTCCTGTGAGGAAGGGTGTTGACACCAAACATCTACTAAACACAGAGTATCCAATATATCGTACAATGCCACATTAGTGCCATGATATGGATTCTTGCTAAGGAAATTCCTGTCCATCAGCTTATTTAATATAGGGGTATGTTTACTAAACTGCGCTAATGTGCACGGCGCACATTATAGGTGCGCGCCGCACTAAAGTGCACACTCATGTGCGCGGCGCGCTACTGTGTGATAAAGGCGTTGAAAGGCTCCCGGAGGGCGGAGGAAGGCTCCCCAGGGGCGGAGAGAAGGGGTCAATGGGTGGAGAGTGGGAGGGGAGAGGCTCCCCGTGCACGAGCGGGGCTGAAATTCAAGGAAAAAATACCGCGAGTGAAAACTTTGCGGTAGAGCCGATTTAAAGGGAAGAGAAACCATTTCTGTCAGCAATGTACAGCAAAACCAGCGAAACCTACAAAACAGTGATAAGTGTGATACATGTGCACGGAACAAAAGTGCAAATAAACATTGAAAATGACCCCAACAAAATAAAATAAAATTATAATCAAGCTGGGCAATAGTGATAGTAATGGGAAACATCAAAAAACACTCCCAAGAAAGCCCCAAAAAATAAATATGAATTTTAGAAGGGTCTACGCTCCGTCCCCATACAAGGTGAATGATCCCACAGTGAAATAGCACTGATCAGGGTTTCCCTCTCCATTGGACAGGTTACCTATGGCATGCACATGTTCCACAACAGCAGGGCGGGCAGGTCGGAATGGGCAACTGGACAGATGCTGGGAAAGGGGATACAGAGGGCTGCAGGCGGCTGCAGGCGGCACATGCTGTGGTGCAGGTGGGGCACAGTGAGGACTAGTCAGATGCCTAGATGGCACCTAGGAATGCTGAAACTGAACAGCAGCCAGACAGCAACTGATGAGGGCCCAACATGGGCATGAAAGTGTTTATCACAGTGTCACAGGGGATAGTACCCAGCAGGTACCCCCAAGGGCACAGAACATTGGCAGGCGGTGATTGGGGGACGTGCGGACAAATTTGCAGGCACCCCTATCCCAGAACCCGCACCATAGGCAGCCGCCTGTCCGCACACAGGATGGCCTGAGACTGCGTACCACCAGCACCACCAGCAGAAGGGCATGTCAGCAGGGTGGCACAGGGGTACTGGAGGTGGAGGGGGCAGTGGCAGCTGCCCAGAGCAGACCATGGCCTAGCCCTGTGTAGGTGGGTGCAATGCACTGCAAAAGACAGGCCCTGCTGGACAAACAGTCATGGTATCATCAGGGAATGCACTGTCTCTGTGGCAACACGGTGGTGCAGTGCACGCAACTAGCGTATTTGGAGATAGAAGGTCACAGGTTCAAGCCCCAGCTAGGGCTCCTGCCAATCCAGTCCCCATATTTTACCCACAACTAACTAGTGATAGTAAAGACAAACCTTTATTGCAGAGAACATAAGCATGGCTCAAACACCTCTATTTTACCCTACAGAGCACAGACACCAGAAACATGCACATTACCTAGAGCAGATTCCCCCAAATGCAGTCCTGGGGGGCCACAAATCCATCAGGGTTTATGCTGTCTCCAATCTAAGGATGGAGCGGTACTGGTGGTGGAGGTGGCAGCAGCTGGTGGCCACAGCAGACCATGGCCAAGCCCTGTCCAGGTGGGTGCCGTGCACTGCAACAAACAGGCCCTGTCAGATGTACAGTCATGGACTCCCCAGGGAATGCAGCATATCTGTGGCAACATGGTGGTGCAGTGCACACAGACAGTGTGTGTAAGAACAGAAGGTCACAGGTTCAAAGCCCAGCTGGAGCTACTGCCAATCCAGTCCACATATTTTTCCCACAACTAAACCGTGATAGTAAGGACAAACCTTTATTGCAGAGAACATACGCATTGTTAATACGCCTATATTTTACCCCACCGAGCACAGACACCATAAACAGGCGCATTACCTAGAGCAGAGTCTCCCAAATGCAGTCCTGGAGGGCCAAACACCATTCAGGTTCCATGCTGCCTCTAATAAAGATGCCTGTGCTGCATATCTATGCACCACCCCCATGGTATGCAGATGTATCTTATGCATATTCATGAGGGACAGCATGAAAACCCGAACAGTGTTTGGCACACCAGGACTGGAGTTGGGAACCTCTGCCGTAAAGCAGCAGCCAACAGGGGCAGACACACCCACACCCACAGGCCCCATTAGCCAATGCCTCCTGGAGAGGCAGGACACTGGGCCCTGCGTGCATCTCCCAATACTAGCACTTGCATACCTTAGCAATGCCACCCTACACCTGGGTATACGGTACACAGCTATCAAACGTTTGCTATGATTACTGGCAGATAGCAATTCCTACGTTAAGCACAGTTTGCTCATTGAGCTCCATCATAACAATCTTTCTGATATCTGTGGTGTGTGCTTCAGGTCTGGTCTCTGACAGTGTTTACCACCCTGGGGAGTGACCCCCAACAGTATTGCGTACCATATCCATGCCTGTACTGTGCCCAGGACTGGTGTGGTGGCCAGGGCTGCTAAACACCTCTATAGTAGCACAATGCTGGCATAGGTGTGGGGGTGTGTGTCTGTCTATCCAGTGTGTGGTGGCTGCAAACACCCTTCACAGCCCACACTGCCAGCACTGTTGCCAGTATTGGCCTGCCAATGTGCATAATGAGGAGCAAGGTACCATGGGTATAGCCCGGACAGGGTGGCCTGGCCAGGATGCATCTGCACAGGGCATAGGGCACTGGCTGGGACATTTTAGTGCCCGGCCACCACCTACACAGACAGGGTGGCCTCAGCATGTCCTGCTGGGAGATCCCTCTCACCCTGACTGTGCAGTGACCACAGCATGCTAGGCACCCCCATAGTGCTATATAGTATTTCTTTCATGTGATATTTATGGGTTTCCTTTTGGGGCCCAGTCACTAACTTATCTGCTTGTTGTGTATGCTGACATCCCAGTTCTGGGTGCACGCATTTCCACCAGGAACATGCACTATGGACTAGCTAGCAGACTGTTTGCAGCTGGTATGTGTCTTGATGGAGTGCCTTGCAGGGTGAAGCGGCTGAAGGCTTGCTGCAGGAGAATATCAGATAGTGGTGGGGTGCAGCTTAGCATATCCAGGCCTAATGTCTGTCTGCTATTGCGTTATGGATGTGTACAGAGCTGCATTGACTGCCCTGTAGGGTGTCTGTTCCCCAGCAGGACTGGGGTTGATGGTCCCCTCTACTGCCACCATTGCAGGGAGGTAGAATGCGGATCTGTTGATGGGAGACCCTGTTTACCACCCTCAGCCCTGGAGGAGGAGGGCGGTGGTACATAATCCTTCTAGGGGTCCATAGGGGCTACACCTGACTGAGACAGATATATCCAAGGTGTTTCTGCAGAAACTACCTATCTCACACATTAGCACTGCTGGGGACCTGCAGCATGGCCTATTTCTGTCATGGAAGGTGCTGTGGACCTGGTGCTGGGCGCCCCACCGCACACTCAGGGTGAGCACAGTACCCGCACAATGTGACAGTGTGTAGCTACTCTGTGCCAGTAACACACATGGTCAGTTCCCCCTACCAGGCCGAGGTGCTGTGGGGGTGCAGCTGATTTGCATGTGCAGTGCATAATGGGTATGGATGGGCTAACCCTATCCTGGTGACCACAGCAGACTGTCTGTGTGGTGACGTGCAGTCCCTCTGCAGCCAGCCAGGGGCTTGCTAGCAACTATAGAGCTGTAGCCCACTGGTTACTTCACTGCTTGTGGAGCCAGAGGTCATGGGTTCAAACCCCCCCGTGGGGTTATTTAATAGGGCTGCCCAAAGCATTATCTCTTTTTAATGTACATTATTGCTGTCAGCAAAAACACTCTCTGCGTACTGTACCCATAAGGTGCCTCAGAGGGCGCTTTATAGGGCGCCCTATAGGGCACCTTATGGTTACTGTCCATATAAGGTGCACTATACGTTATCCTGTGGAGCGACTTATAGGGTGCCCTATAGGGGACATTTTAGGATGCCATGGCGGACAGTGCACTTTATAATGTGCCCTATGGAGTGCCTTATAGGGTGCCTTATGCGGCACCTTCAGTTACGGCATGTGAGGGCGTGTTTGCTGGCAGCAATTAATAAAATACAAATGAAGTGCTGCAGGAAACAATACATACATTGCAAAGCTGATGCCTCAGCCAGCCTTACGTATTAGGCACACTGGGGATCAAACTCATGACCCCAGCAGTCAGTGCCTTAACCATTGTGCTACACTGCTGTTCCTCCTTGCATGTCAGCGCACCTACTTCAGATTTCCATGCGTTTAAATGCACAGTGCTGCCATCAATCACAGTGCTATGACCTTGCTGTGCCTCATAGGGCACCCTATATGGCGCCCTATAGGCCACCCTTTCAGCAACATTGTAGGGTGCCGTGGCGGACAATGCACTTTAAAATGTGCCCTCTGGGGTACCCTATGAGGCGCCTTATGCAGCACCTTATGTTACAATACTTTGAGGGTGTGTTTGCTGGCAGCACTAATTAAAATAAAAATAAAATGCCTCCTAAAGCAATATTACCTATAACAGGTAATGCCTCAGCCAGCCTTCTTCATTAGGCACAGTGGGGGATTGAACCCATGACTCCTGCATCATTGGTCAGTGTCTTAACCATTGTGCTACACTGCTGCTCCTCTTTGTATGTCAGCGCACCTACTTATGATTTTCATTCCTTAAACTGCACAGTGCTGCCATCACAAACAGCGCTGTGACCTTGCGGTACCTCATATTGCACCCTATAAAGCGCCCTATAAGCAACATTCTAGGGTGCCTTGGCGGACAGTGCACTCTAAAATGTGCCCTCTGGGGTACCTTATGGGGCGCCTTATGTTACAGTGCTTTCAGAGTGCGTTTGCTAGTAGCAGTAATTAAAATAAAATTGATATGCCTCAGACTGCAATATTACCTTTAACAGGTAATGCCTCAGCCATTCTTCTTCATTGGGCACAGTGGGGGATTGAACCCATGATCCCTGCACCATCGGTCAGTGTCTTCACCATTGTACTGTGGCTCTGTTCCTGTGCTTGCACATCAGCGCGCCACTTATGCTTCCCACGCAAGTTTCTCATGCGCTAATGTGCGCAGCGCACATGAGCGCACAGCGCACATTAGCGCATGATTAATCCCGGTTTGCTTTTTCAGACTGAAACGCCCACTCCTTATATGGCATCCCTCACACTAACGTGGCGCGCACCTAACGGGGTTTTAGTAAACATACCCCATAGTGCTAAAGTCTCCACCAAGTATTATCTCCCCCATCCCAAAGGACAAAAGAGTATGTCAGATCCCTTCAAAAAATATTGTAGATTCAGAAGAAGGTGCATAAATATTCATTAATGTGTATATATGTCCTGTTCTATGTAAAATATATGTGTATATGTCCTGTTCTATGTAAAATAGTTCTAAACCTGTTCTATGTAAATTAGTTTCTAAACCTGTTCTATGTAAAATAATAGCATTCTATTATTAAACTTTGTTTACTTGTAAACCGCCACTGATCGCTGGAAGTGGCGGTATAGAAGAGATGTATAAATAAATAAAATAAATAAAATAAAATATATGTCCTGCAAGTGTAATAGTAACAGAAACTCAATGGCCGGCAAATTCCTCCAAAAAAGAATGGAAACCCCATTCTGCTTATTAACTCCAGGAGAAAAAATGTGATGCTCTACTCATTCAGACCAAAGCTTGATAGACAACTCATAACTCATGAGTTTCCTGGAGAAATATAATGTCAGCATTCAAAGATCTAAGATAACACATAATCTTTTTACTCTTAATTGGGTGATTCATACCATTGATATTCAAAGAAATAAATTTAAAACTCATTAGTAAGTGAGAAGGTGATGGGACAAAATAATAATTATATTAATGACAAGTAAAAAGAAAACACGGTCTCTGCTCAAGAGACTAAAAATAAAAATAAAGGGTTTGAGAAAGAAAAAATTAAGAGGGGAAAATCCAAAACAATAATTTTCTAACCCATCCGCAACACTCAAAAACCTGCAATTGTTAGCCAGAGCCACATTGCAAAGCAACAGCTCCCTAACTAACCCACTGTGGGATAATTTCAGAAAATAAAGCCCTTCTTTCCCTAAATATAACAATAGAGCATTCGCTCAGAAATACTTAAATACAAATGCTTACCAGAACCATGAGATCTTATAAACTGCTCACATACTATATAACTAAATGGGAAATAAGTATAAGCCCAGTAAACAAAATTGACAAGATTGGAAAAATATGCAGGCCAATCAGATTACATCTAACATGTAAACAGTTTTTAAAGTGTATGTACCGCAATGCCAATATTGAGTATAATAACCTACAGAGACTCCATTTTTCTTGGGAATCAGTTGGCTGTATATTATAGTAAAGAATAGCCAAAGCTACTGTAGATTGATTTTGTACATGCAAAAAAGATCAAAAATATTAAATGTGAAAATATGATGTAGGATTCTCATCTCAGCAGTCCGATGAATAGTGCAATGTTATAAAACAGCCGAGGGTATCCAAATGCCCAAATTAGCACCCGAGGCACCAACCAGAGCTCTTTGTATTATGGCAAAATCAAATGTCGCATGACCCAAAAGCAAGCCTGGGGAGGCCGGCTCAACCCACTGCCACGCCAGGGACCAGGACATTACAGACTGCCCAACTCACTAACGTCAACTGTGAGCATAGATGCAGACAGGCCCCAATCATGCATAAAGACAAATTAAAAATGAGAGACTGATATCAGCGATGAAACAGCGGACCATCCAAAGGTATTATTCCTGCTACATTTTCACAGCAGCCCAAGAGCATATCCAGCAGGAAGTAGAGAAAGCATGTGATTCTCCGAGTCACTAAGTAATAGCAGGCCCAGGATGCATCTGTATGCCGCCTGCATTGATTGCCTTCTGGCACAGCAGGCCCAGACACAGGCTGCCCCTGTCCCATCCCTGTGCTGGGCGGTGATGCCTCCCAGACAATGGCCCCAACTTCTGCTCATGCCAGTGGTGGGTCTGCTGCTGCTGGTGCCTCTTCCATCACATGTACTCCTACATCAGCATCTGTGCCTTCCACCAGCAGGGTTAGCACACACGCCAGCATGAGGGCTGCCTCAGCAGTAGACTCAGCCACCGTTGCACCCTCCAATATTTTGGGACATGTTCCTCAGGGCACGGGTCCTTTGTTGACCTTTCCACCCTTCCATGAGGGTCTGGTGGAGGAGAGTGAGGACAGTGACAGTTCAGGAACTGATGGCACACTGCCATCCACACCTGTCAGTGCTATCGCGCCAGCAGTTGGGCATGTACCTTCTGGGAGGGAGAGGGCCAGGAGGAGGGGCAGGAGTCAGGGGGGCCAAAGTAGCTGTCGCATGGGGGGTCTGGTTGTGTGCTTGGAGAGAGCTGGTGTTGTCATTCTGTTGGTGCAGGTGGGGGTGTCGAGATTGCTGCAGGTAATATACGGTGGGATATGTGGGGGGAAATGGGATGTGGGGGTGAGGGTACACTTGTGGATCTGCGAATGCACATGGGTTTGACTGTGGGGTGTGTGGGTGTGGGCAGAGATGGACATTTGTTGTTGCATGCCTTGGGGGGGGGGGTGGTGCTGTACCTCTGCTTATACCACTATTAAATGTGTTTGTGTCAGTCCTACTTATCTCCCTGTCTCCTTATGCCTCATTCTGCAATACTGCTCACTTTTGCACATCCTTTGGGTTGCTACTGGTTTATTTATTTTATTTATTTGAACATACTTTTATACTGCCCCTTCCCAAGATCAGGGGCCGTTTACATTACAACAAAACTGAACTTGTACATAGAACAGTATAAATGCATGAAACCCCAAGTAATTACATAGAGTAGTACTGGGGAAATACAACAATTAACTATTTACAACAAACTATGTACAGTTGGATTTAATTACAAAGATGGCGTTCTTATTAGTGAATCCATCCATTGAGGTCAACAACTAGTACAATTAGTACAATGGCAACAATTGGTTACCATTGGCTTGGCAGCTGCTCCCATCTAGATGTGTTTTACTGGCTACAATCCTGGCAGTTTGTCCTATTCTGGTAGCAGTGGCTCTATGTGCCGAACTAGTTTTTTTTTCAAAGTCCTGCCCTTATATCATGTTTTGCAGATACAGTATAATGTGGATGTCTGTGGGGCACACAATGGATGTACACGGGCACAACTTGAATACACTTTATACTTCTCCAGGGCATACCATACCCCTGTTCTGCCCCTAACATGCACATTTTGAGATCTCCATCTTAATGGCGTGTATGTACACAGGGAGCACCTTTCGGAATACGGCTGTGGACATCTTTGGCAGATATCCATCTCTTGTGCACGTCCACATGGCTTATTTGTGTTTCAGAATGACCCCCATAGCATATATGTATATCTAGACAAGTGCTCCATCTCTGGATGGATTTGAATTTTAGTCGGTGGTGGCTTTCTGAATATCACCACTAACTGTTGGTAGCTCTCTGGATAATTTCTGGGGAGATCCTGGTGTTCAGTTGGCATGACCAAAGTTTACAACTAACACATTAGGTCTTTTTCACAGAGTGTCTGTAGCACAAAATGTATTATAAACTCTGTACAACAACTATGAAAGTAATTTTAGTCTACCGTTAGACTGACTATGCTTGTAATCAAAAAAATCTTTTTGAAATACTCATCGGGAAGCTGCGTGGTCTCAGTATTATCGGGCTAACATCGTCTAGCTGGCTCATCGCCCAAACAGAAACATCAATGACCACCCTAATGCAGCCCACTCCCAGATGGCATTCTCAAATAATATTCATATAGCAATGTTGAAAAATGAAAAAATGCTTAGCTTGAATGTCTTTCCCATCAGGGGAGATTGCTAAGCTCTGCAACATAAAAACAGTTCTTTTAGACTATACTTTCGCAACATGAAAACTGGAACAGCACTTAAAACTGTGAAATAGTATCAATACCTCTACACACGCTGGCATTCGATTCACATAAGTTGCTGAACTGCTAACCTCTATATGCAGTGCTTTGAATATCGGTGGATTCGACATTCTCCCTACCAAGGTTCTTTGAAAGTTTGGAAGCGATACATCGACGACATTTTTGTTATATGGCAAGGCACCAGGTCCTCTTTACAAAATTTTTTTGATTGGTTGAATTCCTGCGAACCTAATCTTAAATTCACCTTGACCTGTCATGAGACTCAAGTTACGGTTTTGGATGTCTTGGTACAAAGAACTCGAATGGGGTGGTACACTTCTGTATACCGTAAAAACACTGATAAAAACACCGTCTTGCATTATTCAAGTGCTCATCCAGTGCAGTTACGTAATGGATTGCCTTTTTCGCAGTTTATCCGGTATCGAAGAAACTGCAGTACTATGCATGAATTTAAACATCAATCAGCACTATTACGACATAATTTTTATCAGCGGGGATATCCCAGGAAGATCATTAGGGATGCCTATACTAGGGCACGTTTTGTTAATAGGGACATGTTGCTCCATCCCCAGGGTCAATCGTTACGGGGGACAGATTGTGTGAATTTGATAACTGTTTATTCTCCCTACAGTATAAGGTTACAGCGTAGTTTGAATCGCCATAAGAACATCTTATCTACTATACCAAGTTTACAACAGTACCATACACGGTGTGTGTGGCAACGTCAAAAGAACCTCAAAGACATTCTTAGCCCGGCAGTTTTGCGATCTCCTTCTGTTTTGGGAGGGTCTGAATTTAGTGGCCATAAGCGCTGTGGAGAATGTATGATTTGTTCTATCACTCAAGAATGCACCAGTTTTTCCCATAGGGGACGCACTTACCAGCTACGTGTTAACACCTACGTGTTAAAATAAATAAAATAAATAAATAAATAAAACACCTCTTGTGGATCTTCAGACGTAGTATACTGTATAAGATGTCCTTGTTCTTTGTTATATGTTGGAAAAACCAATCGCCGTTTAGGATTCGTATGAGTGAACATAAAAGTAAACTAAAATGTCAGCGAGTAGAGGCTCCTATTGTCGAGCATTGCCTGTCCCTACATCACGTTTTTGAGGACTTGCGCTGTTTCTGCTTAACTCAAGTATTACGACCACAACAGGGTCGAACCAAGGAACAGACTTTATTATATGCAGAGCAGCGATGGATTTACACACTTCAGACGTTATTCCCACAGGTCTCAATGCTCGGATAGAGTGGGAGGTCTGTGTGTGACGTCAGTTCGTTCACTAGTTCTAACATTCAGTGATAGCTCTCCTTATTTAAGGTACGCATGCGCGGCGTTTTTTTACAACCGCTTAGCAGTTCAGCAACTTATGTGAATCGAATGCCAGCGTGTGTAGAGGTATTGATACTATTTCACAGTTTTAAGTGCTGTTCAAGTTTTCATGTTGCGAAAGTATAGTCTAAAAGAACTGTTTTTATGTTGTAGAGCTTAGCAATCTCCCCTGATGGGAAAGACATTCAAGCTAAACGGATGACCAAAGTTTATGCAGATTTTGGCAATATTCAGCTCCATAATGGTGGCCATCTGATGATGTATATCCAGTTATAGTTAGGACTGCTATTTGTGTGGTTTTGCCACCATAGCTTTGAATATCCGGGCATAGCAAATCACAATTCATATTGCAACTCCCTATCAGTTATGCCACCTCTATAGCCAACATTACCAATCTTGTGGTGGTATGCTATAGAAGCTGCAGAAAAGGAGACATAGGAGAAAGTTCCAGGCACAGCTACAGGGCCAGCCCAGAAGATGGAGTTATAGAGTCCCAAGGATATTTAGAGCCAGAGTGAGTTTCCTCATCTGAAAGAAGGTACTCCAAAGATACCAGTTTAACAAAGCTGCTATGGCTGAGCACTTGGTGAGAAATGACCTGGAGGCACTAGCTCAAAGGAGACATGCCTTGCCAATGCATGTTACAGTGATCCCAGAATTGGCACAACAGGAATCACCCATTCTGCATAGATGCCTTCTTGCAAGCAATGGCCCGACGGTGCAGGATTTTTTCACCATTCCAAGCACCAGAGAGCAGAGAAAGCAGACTATGAGACTGCACTCTTGTGATCCTAAGACTAAGGAAGAGTGAGCCTTCAGAAACTGCATGAATATGAAGGTGGTGTGCAATGGCAGGCATATAATCACAAATGTCTGTGCCAGATACCCAGCCTCTTGCCATAATTCCTTTCTGCTTATCTAGTCCAGATTGGGACAAGAATGTACCAATGGACAATGGACAACTAGGAGATGCCTGGCTGCCAGGTAAGGCAATGTGTTGAAAGGGAATATACTCCCCCACCTACTTTTGCCACTCTAAATTCATACTGCAGTAATATTTGCTAGCACTAACACTTGTCACTCTGAAAGAAATGCACCTTGTGCCTGTAACCTCTCTACCCCTCTCCAACTTACTGTGGTAGGTAGGAGGCTATAGGTGAAGGAGGCAAAAGCCACTTGAAAGTACACACTCACAAATGCATAAATTGAATGCCATGCATCTAAAGGACAGCGTGTGTGAAATGGCTCTGGCACTGTTAACATCTTGTAGAATATGTTGTTCAATACCCAATAAGGCCCATAGACTCTAATAATATGTTTTTATTACTGTCCATACCCATAGGGGACAGAGGCTCTCCCTTGAGAACCTGGCTGCTAATGCCTGTCAAACAACAACGCAGCACTGGAGGAAGGATACAATGGGCACACCATCACACAAAATCCGTGATAAAATATCTTTGCCATCCTGAAATGCCGTTTCAGGGACCTAGATAGGAGTGGAGGTGAACTCCAGTATAGCCCACAGAAAGTGTTCACTATCTTTACCACCTGTTGCATACTTTACAACACTGTAACTCAGCAAGGACTTGCTCTTCCATAAGAGGAGATTGATGAGGATCCTGATATAAGCATTGCCTCTGCACCAGATGCAGTATCTGACCCCAGCCAGTTATCCACTGCAGCCGCTCAGGCTGTATATTATAGATTCATTCAATAAGAATTTTAAGGTCCAAGGTGAGAATTTATTTACAAGTGAAAGGATAATGCAGAGGTGGAGGGTTCATGAAAGTGGACAAGTGGTCAACATGATTTCTTCCCCCTCTCCCCCTGGTATCTTTTGTGCCCCACCCATGTGATTCTTCTTTATGGTTCATTTCTTGAAGTGGTTCTCCCCTTGTGCTCTTCCTTCCCCTCCCATGATAGTACAAGCATGGACTCAATTGCCACAGCAATAGGTACCAAGTAAGTTGCAATTAGTTGCAGGGAGGCAGCAAGGCTGGCCTGGTGTTTTTTCTGCTGACCCATGTAGGTCTTCATTTCCCCAGTGTTCATCATCAGATGGTGAGTGAGGGAGAGCTTCTCCCTCTGGTCCCTCATCAAGTCCTCAGCCTCCTGCTCTCCCTCCTCCTCCAGGGCCTCATTGATACTGACAGCTCAGCATCCTCAGGCTACCCCCCTCTGCCAGACCCCTCTCGTCTTGCCAGCTACTTCTCTGAGAAGATTGCTGTGCACCGTTCTGTTTCCCCCTCTCCATCCCCCCGCAACAGAAGTTTCATCTTACCTCCCCACCCTTGGCTTGGTGTCTTCACCACCATCCTCCCCCTCCCTACCCGCCCCTATCTTCCCTCATCTTCGGTCTTCCTTCCAGCCCGTCACTGCCACCATCCTACTCAAGGTTATCAATTCATCCCTTAAGACTACATGCCCCTCTGATTCTATCCCTTCCCCTTGGATCACAGAACCTTCCCTTTCCCTCCTTCCTTTTGTACGCTCCATCTTTAATTCCAGTCTCACTTCGGGTATCTTTCCCTCTCTATGGAAGCATGCCCTTGTCTGTCCCATTCTTAAAAAGCCTTCACCTGTCCAAGACACTCTGGCTAACTGACGTCCAATTTCTAATCTTCCCTTCTTTTCCAAGGTCCTTGAGAAACTAGTCTTCTCTCCACTCTCTTCACACTTGGATTCCACTCACTTCTTGCATCCACACCAATCTGGTTTCCGCACTGACCATAGCACAGACACTAGCTTTCTTTCCCTGCTCAGCGAAACACACACTGCTCATGACCAAGGCAACATCTCTCTTGCAATTTCCTTAGATCTCTCCGCAGCCTTTGATTTGGTATATCACCCTCTTCTACTTTCTCGTCTCTCTGACTGTGGACTTCAGGACACAACCATTCACTGGTTTCAGTCTTTCCTATCCTCACATTCCTTCTCAGTGCTTTGCGATTCTGCCTTGTCCCCCTCCCCCCATCCCACTAACCTGTGACGTCCCCCAGGGCTCAGTTCTGGCCCTCCTCCTCTTCAGTATTTTCTTAGCCCCTCTTGTACTACTAACCCAGCAACTTGGTTTCTCTGCCTACTTTTATGCAGACGATATCCTCCTTCTCTTTCACACAAATGCTCGCTCCCCACATATAACTCCCTTAAATGATTGTTTATCCTCTCTCTCTGACTGGCTTCATTCCAATCGTCTCTCTCTCAATCCCTCCAGATGTTTAACAATATGGCTCACCTTTAATATCCCATGACCCATAATAGCCCCTTCTCTGTCCAGTTCCCTAGTCACCCTTGTTCACTCCCTCCACTATCTTGGGGTCATTCTAGGTTCCTCTCTGTCATTTCACAGCCACCTTTCCTCTCTTGTCCCACAGTCTTTCTTCTTCCTCCGTTGGATCCGTGCTCTTCGTTCTTCTCTCGACCAGCACTCCCTTACTACCCTCCTTCTATCACTAGTAATTTCTAGAATAGATTATTGCAACAGTGCTCTTGCCGTTCTTCCCAACTACCAACTTTGTCGTTTGCAACTTCTCCAAAATACAGCAGCCTAGATTATCACTTACACCTTGCACCATGAACACATCACCCCCACCCTGATCCGACTTCACTGGCTTCCCATAAAATTTTGCATAAATTAAAAAATTCTCATATCCGCCTACCAGGCAATCCACACAGGCATACCATAATATTTGGCTGATCCTCTTCATTTTTATTCACATCACCGTCTCCTCAGATCCCTCCACACTCACCACTTGGCCCTCCCCTCAGTTTCCCATGTGCATTTGAAACAAACGTGTCATTCCGCTTTCTTTTTCCTTGCTCCTGTCTTATGGAATGCCCTACCTGCCTCACTACGTGCAGAGACCTCCTTTCTACAGTTCAAATCTCAGCTCAAAACACACCTGTTTCAGTTGTCTTATGACCTTCCCTCCCCTTCCCCTGAGCAGTCTCCCCCTTAGCTCATTCCCTTAGTCTAAGTTCTTCTTCTCTCCTCCCCATCTGCCCATTGCTCTCTTCTTCATTCACTTTCTTTTCTGTCCTGTCCTATATAAGATTGGTGTACTTTTCCTTTTCCTTATTTTTAATTTAGCTTTTTGTAAACCACTCTGATGTCTTGCTGCCTAGGGCGGTATATCGAATGACGATAAAGATAAAGATAAAGATAGGGAATGGTTATGGTGGTGGTTCCAGGGGACAGATCCCAGCAGGACTTCAGGGCCATGATCCATGGTCAGAGGTGCCTCCTGCTGCATCACTGATGGCTCCATTTGCAATAACTGTGTTGGTACATTGTCTTGCTGCAGCACTTTTGATAGATGTGCTGGTGGCTGTCCCTCTGCTATTGTACTTTCTCATGACCCCTCAGGCGTTGTAGAGTCCTGGGTGGATATGTCTGGGTGTACTTCATCTGCAGATAAGTCACATGAAAGACAGCTATAAGGCACATCATAGAGCTCTAATTCCAAATAGCAAAGATGGCAGGTTTTTTGTCCACATTGTGCATCCTTTTTGTGTAGTCTTGTACCAGCATTGGGAACCTTACACCTGTCTACCATTAGGAACCATTGCATGTCAGGCTGTAAATTATAGTAGGAAGACACAGAAAATGCTTCATGCTGATGTCATACTTTTCCCCAAGATAGCATGTTAGAAGGAACCCCTGTGGGTCCCCCTGATCTTGCCAAACCTGTTGTTATTCACCATGGCATTATGTGCAGGGCAAACACAGAACAGCATTTTCACTAATGTACAATGGCAGACCTACCTAATAACATATAGGGGGTTATTCTGTGCTACGAAAAGTGGGGATGGACGGCCCGACAGGACATACATTTATTTATTTAAAAGGATTTGCATCCCGCTTGATCCTTGAATCAAAGCGGTGTTCACTGCAAACCAATCAAGTGGGATGGTGCGGGGGTGTGGGCATGCAGTGATTGTAGGAGTAGTGTGCGTGAGTGAGTGGAAGGGTACATCTTGATTAGGGGTGTACTATTCTACAGGGTGAGCTATTTACAGTGGACTATATACAATTGGGGGGGGGCTGATGTGGGTGGGGGAAGATATGCTGATCGGATGGAGGTCACGTGCAGTCACCGTAGTGCTCTTTGTAGAGCGTAGTTTTGAGAGCTTTTTGGAAGTCCTTGATATCGATCATTGCTCTTAAGCTGTTGGGGAGGGAGTTCCAGATGGCAGGTGCTACTAGTGATATAGCAGCCATCCCCGCTATTCGTGCCGGCTCCTGCCACCGACTAACTTACCCACCGGTTGTGTGGGGAAGTTAGACAGGGGCGAGGAATGGTGTCTTACTTCAACAAAGGCTAACACCTTGTAATGAAGATGTGCAGTTTATTTACAAACAAAGTAAGAAGACATTCAGAAAGACAAGTAATTCTCTTAGTTACACATGAGTAGTTAGAAAAGATAACTAGAATGCACACTTAATTACAGTACTGAAAGAGTTATGAGAGAATGCAGCTATGTACAAAGAATATACTTCACCAAACTTGTCATAACCCCTTTACACATCAGCTGGGAGCGCTCAGCGAGAGGAACTGATGACAGTCTAGGATACTTCATGCTTGGCCAAGCAGATCTACGCTCTGTCTGTTATGGATTTTCTCTGTACTTATATAGGCACAAATGTGTTGCAGCCAGCTCTCACCCATGAGCTTCTCCCCACCCCATCCACCTTTTTTGCTTTGGTTTCTGGGTGGGCTTCTGACCACCTGTTAGAAGCTCAAACTTACACAATCAGACATGGTCAGATATCTGAGAATGCTCAAAGGACACATCCTCCATGGCCTACATTCCAAGGCTAGATGAAGTGTTCTTTTGTTATCATTAATGGGTCTCTGTCAAGGGAGACACCCCCCATGGTTTTAGAAGCATCTCAAAGCTTTTACATTATAATTGATGAATTCTTATCCTGTCTACATTGGCTAGGCAAATGTTTCTATATTGGCCAAGAGAATTGTTCAAAGGCCAAGGGAAGAATTCTGTCTCCCTCTCTGGCCTCTTAACACTCCCCAGGCTAGATGTGTAAAGATCTCTCATCTCTGGAGCAAGTTGGCTCAGATAAAGTACAATATCCTTTGCTGATCCAAAAATCCATATAAATCTTTAATTAGTAATACAAATGGGCAACCCGGGGCGGGGGGGGGGGGGGTGCTGTGGGTGAGCAGTGGGTGGTTGTTGGCTCTGGACGTACAGGGCTGATTCTAATATCGGCCCTGTACATCCAGGGCCAGCGACATGTGCGGGGAAGTTATTCCACCTCCGAGATGGAATAACTTCCCTGTAAGTGTCTTAATTTTAATGCTGAGGCGCAGATGGGGCGGGGGGTGGCCAGGGGACATTCCTCGCAGCCTGACCCCAGTCTTAGGAGGCCAGATTGGGAGTTGGGCTGCAGGGAATAAACCCCTTTTTCAGGCAGCTGGCATTGCGGATCTTCAATGGAGTCGCGATGCCATGGCACCGCGGCTCTATTGAGGAGCCTTGACAGAGTTAGCTGGGGCAGTCCTGCACATGCAGGCCAGACTGAATCGCAGTCCTGGCCTGCACATGCAGGACTGTTCATGATTCTGATCCCATGGGGCTAGACGTGCCCCGCGGGATCAGAATCACGACCCCCTCTGTGCGTCTGGTTCAGAGGAAAACCCTCGCCTATCTTTAAGGCAGTGGAGTTAACTGGGCAGCCTACAATATTGCTGCCGCCTGGTTAGCATTGTATATCAGGTTTAGAGATCGGCGGGGATGGCTATGCGCTGACAAGGCGCATAGCCCTTCCAAAATCAGGCCCAATGTGTATAGATGAATCATGGTTTACTGACTCTGATAATGCCCTAATTAACCGACTGAGTACACCAAAGTACATCTTATACAATACTCCAAGAATAAACAGAAGGGGTAGTGATGCCTTATAATATGAACAAACAACTTAAAGTTTCATAATGTTGCAAAGGAATTCCCAGATGATCTAGATATGCTTACCATCCCCAATAAGAACCTAACAATATGCCTCACATACAGATCACCCATTGCTAACACTGATGAACTATCAGCCCTACTCAAAACAACATGTGAACATATGACACAGAACAAGTGGTTCATCCAGTAGGGGATCTAAATCTCACATCAGCATCCTCTAAGCCAGCGGTTCTCAACCTTTGGGTCACGACCCCCATGGGGGTCGCCACAGGATTTAGCGGGGGTCGCCTCGTCTCCGCCAAGTTAAAAAAAATTTAAAACGTGCACAAGTTGCTGCCGCTGCCGAGTCTGCTTCTCGGCAGCGGCAAACTCACCCCCTTCCTTCTAATGCAGCCGTGGCTCCCTGCCTCTTAGGGAACCGCGGCTGTGCCTGTAAAATCATTGCGGAGCCTTCCTGTCTCTCGATGGGCTCCATGCAGTATTGTCCCGCCTCCAAAGGAAGTGGTAAAGAACTTCCTTTGGAGACGGGACAATGCTGCACGGAGCCTGTCGAGAGACAGGAAGGCTCCGCAATGATTTTACAGGCACACCCGCGGTTCCCTAAGAGGCAGGGAGCCGCGGCTGCATTAGAAGGGAGGCAGACATGGGGAGAGGGGATGAGCGGGCAGGGAACCTGCAACACAGCTGACATGGACAGAGGGGGGCTGACATCGATGAGGGGGCTGACATGGACATGGACGGGGGAGAGGGGGGCTGACATGGACAGAGGGGGGCTGACCTGGAGGGAGGAGGGGCTGACATGGAGGGAAGGAGCTGATATGGATGGATGGAGGGAGGGAGGGGGCTGACATGGACTGTGGGTGGGAGGGAGGAAGGGGGCTGATATGGATGGATGGAGGGAGGGGGGCTGACATGGAGGGAGGGAGGGATGGGGGCTGACATGGATGGATGGCGGGAGGGGGGCTGATATGGATGGATGGAGGGAGGGGAGCTGACATGGACAGAGGGAGGGAGGGAGGGGGCTGTTATGGATGGATGGAGGGTGGCTGACATGGAGGGAGGGATGGAGGGATGGGGATGACATGGAGGGATGGAGGGAGGGGGCTGATATGGATGGATGGAGGGAGGAGGGCTGACATGGAGGGAGGGAGGGGGCTGACATGGATGAAGGGAGGGAGGGGGCTGACATGGAGAGATGGAGGGAGGGGGCTGATATGGATGGATGGAGGGAGGGAGGGGGCTGACATGGACAGAGGGAGGAAGGGAGGAGGCTGATATGGATGGAGGGAGGGAGGGAGGGGGCTGATATGGATGGATGGAGGGAGGGGGGCTGACGTGGACAGAAGGGGGCTGACATGGAGGGAGGGAGGCTGGCATGGACAAAGGGGAGAGACAGGGGGACATACTGGACAGACGGGATAAATGCTGGACAGAGGCGAGAGACAGTGCGGGTTAGAATTATAATGGGCTGATGGGGGAGCTAGCACTGGTAATGGACAGATGGGGGGGGGGGCTAGCACTGGTAATGGGTTGATTAGGGAAGGCTAGGACTGGGAATGGACTGATCAGGGGGGGGGTTTGGGACTGGTAATGGGCTGTAGGGGGTAGAACTGGTAATGGACTGATGGGGGGCTAGCATTGGACATGAGCTGATCAGGGGATAGGACTGGTAATGGGCTGATGGGGGGGGGGTAGGACTGGTAATGGGCTGATTAGAGGAGCCTAGCACAGGTAATGGGGGTGAGGGGGGGGGGACTATCACTGGAAATCAGCTGATTAGGGGAGGCTTGGACTGGTAATGGGCTGATGGGGTGGGGTAGGACTGGTAATGGACTGATGGGAGGCTAGCAATGGAAATGAGCTGATCGGGGGGGGGGGGGCTCTGACTGGAATTGAGCTGATTAGTGGAGGCTAGGACTGGTAATGAGCTGATGGGGGGTAGGACTGGTATTGGGCTGATTAGGGGAGGCTAGAACTGGTAATGGGGTTGAGGGGGGATTAGCACTAGAAGTGAGCTGCTTGGGGGGCTTTGACTGGGAATGAGCTGATTGTGGGGAGGGGAGGATAGAGCTGTTGGCCCTGGAAGAAAACTGGGGGCTAAGGTTACAAATGGGTTGATACAAGGGGATGAGAGAATGGAACTGGAAGGGAGTGGATCTGAGAGGGGCTGCCATGGTATTTGTACTAGAAGGGACTGGTCAGTGGGGAAGGAGGGGGACTGGAAGGGAATGGACACCAGTGGCAGTCATGGGAATGCAAGTTGACATTGGAAGGTACTGGGAGTGAGGACTGGAAAGGGGCTGATACTGGGGAGGGTTACTGGAACTGGAAATAGGCTGATGGAAAAAAGTGAAGAAAACGAAAGAAAAGATAAGAAATGGCAGATGGACCATAGACCACAGAAAGAGAGCTAAGAGAAGACAGGAAAGCAGAAGCATCAGATCAGGACCAGCATGATCAGAGAATAAATTGGTCAGACAACAAAGGTAGAAAAAATAATTTTATTTCATATTAGTGATTTGACTACAAAATCATAATAATTTTGAAATCAAATATTGTTACTTGTTATTGTGATTAATTATTGTGGTTTAAATAAGTCAATTTTATAAATAAAAACATATTGCAAAGGCCTATAATATATTAATAATTCAACAAATGATTACAGCGACAATGCGTTAACGGTAAAGGAAGAGAGATGCATTTGATTTTATCATTGGGGGTCACCACAAGTTGACCAATGGTAAAAGGGGTCACGGTACAAAAAAGGTTGAGAACCACTCCTCTAAGCACACCAACTTCTTCCTTGATGCTATGGAAGCTCTGCAATATAGACAAATAGTGACCTAACTCATTTCACTCCTTACAAAGTATTACAACAAACAGGGGCGGCTCAAGGCAATCTGCTGCCTGAGGCAAAGAATGAGATGCCCCCCCCCCCACCTTAGAGGGAGCGGGGCTTTTTCAGAAATCCAATCAGAGACTGAACCAAACCAAAAAGCTGATTAGAGTATATGGAGGAAATGCAAGATAGTTGCACACAGGGCCGTATCGAGCTGCAATCGCGCCCTGTGCAACTTATTTATTTATTTATTTTATTTATTTAGCTACATTTATATCCCGCTTTTCACCAGGTCAAAGCAGTTTAACAAAAAAGGGGTGGACGCCCTCTGTTATTTTCACGGCAGGGCCGGCAGCAGGGAAAGAGCAGGCAGCACTGGACAGAGGTATGGGGAGGAGGAGGGGGGCATGCGCCCGATCTGAAAGGCGCCGGCACTTTCAGCAGATCTGTCCCTCCCTGCTCTGACATTGCGTCGGAGGACAGAGGGACCAGACCTGCTTAAATGCTGCGAAAAGGCTTGGGGGCACATTTTGGCTGCCTGCTATTGTCCTGCCAGCGGTGGCAGGGCAACAGCAGACAGCCGAAATGTGCCCCCCAAGCCTTTGCACCCTGTGCGGCTGCACTGCTTGCACAGGGCTAGGTACGGTCCTGTTTGCACACCAAGGAACTAGAAGACAGCAAGAACCAACAGCACAGTTTATAAAACTAAATAATAACTCATTTTTATTTGGTTATAAACTGCGTTATGGTTCTCGCTTTTTCTTTTTCAACATATATTTTGCATCCACAGTAGGTGCAGAGCAGAACCAGGACATCCACCCACAGAACTCAATATTTTAAAAAAAAATCTGATTCTGATCATCTCACTAACAACAACAACCACTATTCTCCAGTACCAGGCATATTGTGAACTAATAAAAAACCCTGCAACAAAGAGCAAACCTACCATATCATACCATATCAGCACAAACTTCCAAAACTCACATAAGGAGCCCATCCAAAAAAAGCGTCACTGTAAATACTACATTGGGCCCTGGAACATCCATACACCTATTTGAAAAGCTGAACAAGTCAAATTACTGCAGTATAGTATAGATCTTTATATACAAACTCCATGTTAACCGAACACCTGACCTCAGTCTCACACGCACAACATCGACCCTCACCAAGTACAGAATAAGTAACCACAATCTAAATTAAAAATAAAAATATGTAGACAAAATTTAAACTGAAACCCCAAGAAGCCAGAGTCCACATGCAGTGCAACATCAGATAAATAAGAGATGCAGTTCCCTAATACTGTGTAAAATATAAAAATAGCACAAAAATTCAATCACTACAATTAAATAAAATTATTTTTTCTGCCTTCGTTGTCTGACCATTTTATTCTCTGATCTTGCCGTTCCCGATCTGAGGCATCTGCTTTCCTGTCTTCTCTTAGCTCTCTTTCTGTGGACTATGGTCCATGGTCCATCTGCCATTTCTTATCTCTTCTTTAGTTTTCTTCACTTCCTTCCCTCAGCCCATTTCCAGTTCCAGTAACCCTCCCCAGTATCAGCTCCCTTTCCAGTCCTCCCCTCCCAGTACCTTCCAATGTCAACCGCCTTGCATCCCCATGACTGCCACTGGTGTTCATTCCCTTCCAGTCCCCCTCCTTCCCCCTGTCCAGCACCTTCCAATCCAAATACCATCCCAGGTATCAGCTCAGGTCCACTCTCAGTGTCACACACCAGTCAGCTCCCTTCCAGCCGCCCTACCCTCTGTCCATCTCCCTTCCAGTTCCATTCACATGTCAGCTCCCTTCCAGCCTCCTCCCCATTACCCAGCCACCTACCACTCCCATCCCCAAGTGTTAAGGTACAGAGAAGAGCCACCAAAATGGTAAAGGGGATGGAAGGATACTCCTATGAAGAAAGGCTAAAAAGGTTAGGGCTCTTTAACCTAGAAAAGAGATGGCTGAGGGGAGATATGATAGAAGTCTATAAATTAATGAACTGAGTGGAACGGGTAAACGTAGATCGATTGTTTACCTTATCAGAATATAGAAAGACTAGGGGACATGCAATGAAGCTACAGGGTAAACTATTTAAGACTAATAAAAGAAAATATTTTTTCACTCAACGTGTAATCAAACTCTGGAATTTGTTACCGGAGGATGTAGTAAAGGCTGTTAGTGTAGCTGGGTTTAAAAAAGGTTTGGACAAGTTCCTGGAGGAAAGGTCCATAAACCATTATTAAGAAGTGACCGAAGATATCAATGCTTGACCCAGTACAAGCATTGTGGAACTTGTGTCTCTTGGGGAAACTGCTAGGTACATATGACCTAGATTGGCCACTGTTGGAAACAGAATACTGGGCTTGATGGACCTTGGTCTGACCCAGTATGGCATATCTTATGTTCTTATGTTCTTATGTTAGCTCCCTTCCGGTCCCCCTTAAGTACATCCCAGGTGTCAACTCCTTTCCAGCCTCCTCCTTTCCCTGGCAGACCCTCTCAGTATCCGCTCCCTTCCAGTCCTATTCTACCATCCCCCCGCATCAGCCCATTTATACCCTAGCCCTTAGTTTTCTTCCAAGACCAGCAGCACTCTTCTCCCCTCCCCTATTAGCCCATTTCCTGCCCCAGCCCATTTCTAGTCCTATCCCCTTTATCAACCCACTCCAGTCCTAGCCCCCTAATCAGCCCATTACCAGTCCTAACTTATTTCCTGTGCTAGTCCCCCATCTGGCATTACCAGGCATAACCCTCCAATAAGTCCATTTTCAGTCCTAGCACCCCAATCAGCCCATTTCCTGTCCTAGTCCCCACATAGCCCATTACCAGTCCTAACCCCCCCATCAGCCCATTTCCAGTTCTAACCCCCCGATAGCCCATTACCAGTCCTAGCCTCCCCCAATCAGCCAATTTCCTGTCCTAGTCCCCCCATAGAGGATAGTGGAAGACAAATTTATTTACTCACAAACCTAGGCAACCCGACACAGGCCGTGTTTCGTAACCTTCGTCAGGGGTTGTAAGGCAAAATTACTATAAACATAGAAACATAATATATTAAAAGTGAAGGAACAAACAAATTCATCTAACAATTACATAAAAGACATAATAAAAACATAATAAAAATAATAATAATAATAATAAATAAAACAAATCATATAATGATATATAATATAATAATAAATACATAGTGTAATAGTGTTGGAACGCTATAGATCTAAAATATTGTAATAAAATACTAAAAATTAATAAAATCAAATTAAAATACTGGGTACATATAAACACATCAAATGAGTGTGACAAGCAAAAACACACCCATAAAATTAAAGATTGGACCTCTATATATACTAATAAATAGTATAATAATAACATTGTTAACATATAAATATACATTAAAAAATAAAGATAATATTAATAATAAATATTAAATAATAATAATCACAGTAAAATTGTATAATAATAATTGTCTTAAAACTATACTATCAAGAAATATTTAATTATGTATATATCACCACAAGGAAATGATTAAAAAGAGAGAGAGAGAGCGCAGCAGGAGCGAACAAATCCTAGTTAATTTGATACAAATATCCAATTGAGGAGGAAGGTATTTCTAAAAACAATTACAAATCATCAGCAGATTCAAAATTTATATCATAAAATAATCATAGTCGATTGAGTTAAAAAATAAAAATAAAAATAAAATAAAATTAAATAAAAATAAAAATAAAAATAATTATAACTATAAATATAAAAATAAAATGAAAATATTAATGAAGACCATTAAAATATATTCAAAATGATCTAGAATTATTATAAAAAACTTAGGGGCATGTTTACTAAACGGGGCACTTTTGCGGGGCGCACCTGAGCGCCCTAAAATGATGCAGTTAAGTGCTCTTAAGCACCCCGTACGCGTGCGCGGCACATTAACGGGTCCCGCACGCGTGCGCCGCAAACACGCACGTTTGCGGGGCGCTCATGTGCGATAGAGGTGTGGAAAGGCGAAATGAGGGCGGAGGAAGGCCCCCGAGGGGCGGAGAGATGGGGTCAATGGGTGGAATGTGGGAGGGGAGAGACTCCCCGCACAGGAGCGTGCCCGAATTTACAAGAAAAAATACCGCCAGTGAAACACACGCGTTAGAGGTGATTTAAAGGGAAGAGAAACCATTTCCGTCAGCAATGTACAGCAACATCGTGGAAACCCAAAAAACGTGAGCAGTGTGAAACATGTGCACAGAACAAACTCGCAAATTTAACATGAAAATAACCACAACCAAGTATGCGAAAATCTTAAGTCTGCTGGGCAACACTGCTATTAATGGGCAACAATAATAAACACTCCCAGGAAAGCTCCAAAGAATTGAAATGAATATTGGAAGGGTCCATGGTCCGTGGACACATTCAAAAGCACTGCAATGTAATGGAACTGTCCTGGGAGTGCATATCAGGTCATCCAGTGATATCACTGATGCACTGTTCGGTTTATTTCTGTGACTGCACCTATTTGGAGGGCATATTTGTGTGTGTCCTGCACCTCTGTCCCCATACAAAGAAAACGTGCCCACAGTAAACCTATGCAGAGCAGGGTGTCAGGCTTGTGCAGCCAGGTTTCCTATCTCCAGATACTGCACAGTCTCTGTGGGCACAGTGTGGTGCAGCGGACACAGCCAGTGACTGTATGACGAGAGGTTCACAGGTTCAAATCACAGCTGAGGTTCCTGGCAAACCAGTACCCATATTTTTAACCACCACTAAACAGTGAGAGTTCACACACTGCTGTACTGCAGAGAACATAAGCATGGGCTCAACACCTACATTTTACCCCACACCGCACACAAACCAGAGCAATGGCCATTATGTACAGGCGAGTCCCTCAAATCCCGTCCTGGAGTGCCACAACGCAATCAGGTTATATGGGTTTGCCAGATAAGGACTGCAAGCCACAGCAGACAGTGCCGTAGGCGTGTGTAGCCTGGCACCGTACACAACAACAGACAGGCACTGTCAGATGTAAAGTCATGGACTTCCCTCGGAATGCAGAATTATGTTTAGAAACAGTGGTGCAGTGTACACAGACAGTGTGTGCAACAACAGAAGGTCACAGGTTCAAATCCTGTCTGTGGCTCCTTGCAACTAGTGGACATAAGTGTACCCTGAAAAACCAGGCATTAAAGACTGATACTTTTCTGCTGAGAACCCAAGATATTTTGGCATATGTTTATGTTATCATCAACAGTACCCACCACATAAACATGTGCATCACCTACAGCAGACTCAAACAAAAGCAGTCCTGGAGTGCCCCACATCATTAAAGGGTAATGCAGACTCCAATATAAGGCCATGTGAACATGTTGACGGCAGGGGAACTGGTGACACCTGTCCACATCACACCATGGCCTATCTGTTTTTAGGTGGGTGCTGTGTAGTGCAACAGACAGGGTTAGTCTGACAAACAGACATGGATGTACCTGGAAATGCACTGTCTCTGTGTCAAGAAGGTGGTGCAAAGCACACAGGCACTGCCTGCAGGAGGTGAAGGTCACAAGTTCAAATCACGTGTGTCAGGTCTGCCGAACCAATCCCCGCAATTGTCACATCCCCTAATTTTTCTCAAAAAACAAACCACCTGTAGTGGGAAAAGTGCAAACAGGGACAGTACATGTATATTGTCTCTCAAGGTGGACATATAAGAGAGAAATGTGCATCACATAGATCAGATTTCCTCAAATGCAGTCCTGTAGGGACACAATTTATTCACATGTTATGATGTTGTAAATAAAGATGTCTCTGTTCATCTGCATGTGCCGGTCCATGGTATGCAGATATACCTCATGCATATATCTGAGGCACATTTGTGAAAATGTAGCAGTGTCTGTTACAACAGGACTGGAGTTGGGGACCTGTGCCAGAGATTACCGATCAACAGGAGGCGAAATGACCAGACACACAGGCTTCAGGACCCAAAGCCAATTGGACAGTCATGATAGTGTGCGTTGCGTCCATCGCATAAAACTAGTATGTGCGCACTGTAGCACTGTCACCATAAACCTTGAAATACACCACACATATAGCAACATGTTGATCTGATCAGTGGCAGATATCAATGTCTACGTACACCACAATATGGTTATTGAGTGGTATCACACCAATATGTCTGATGTATGTGGAGTGTGTCTCAGGTCTGTTGTTTGACGATGTTCCCCACCATGGGGTGTGACAGTAGCACTATTTCATAGCCTAGCCATGCATGCACTGTGTCCACGACTGCTGATTTGGCATAGACTGGAAAAACTATCTATAGTAGCACAGTGATGGCATAGCTGTGGGATTGTGTGGCTGTACATCCAGTGTGTGATGTATGCAACACCTTACTCAGCGCACAATGTTTGTACTGTGTGCAGTGTTAGCTTGCCATTGTGCATAATGAGGTGCTAGGTATTGTGGTCATACCCCCGACAGGCTGGTCTCGGCAGGATGCATGAGGACAGAACGTAGGGCAATGTAAGTGAAATTGCAGTGTGTGGTCATCAGTAGCATGGACAAGGTAGCCCAAGCATGTCCTCCTGGAAGGTCAGTCTCACCCTGACTGAGTAGTTACCATAGCATGGCTAGGTCAGCTGTAGTGGCAACAACATCTTTTGCAAGTGATAACTATGGGTTGCCTTTTGGAGCCCAATCACGAACGTAACTGCTCGGTGAGTGTGCAGACGTCCCAGTTTGGGTTGCACACATTGTCACCAGTAGTATGCAGTATGGATTAGCTATCAGACTGCTTGCACCTAGTATGTGTAAGGGTGCCACACTTTGAAGGGTGCAGCAGCTGCAGCTTATCTGTGTTTGCTGCTGGACAATGTCAGATAGTGGTGGTGGGCTGCTGAGCATGTCCAGGCATGCCATCTGTCTGCTGTCACCTTATTGATGTTCACATAAATGCATGCCCCATGCTGTAAGTTGTATTTTCCTCTGCTGGACAGAGGTTATCACTTCCCACCAGCAGCACCATTGCAGTGATGAGTCTGAATGTTACGTTTGGGTGTTGTCACATAATCCGTCTGTCTAACACACTTCTCCCCCTCCCATAACTAATGTGGCGATGACAATGGCCACCACACAGGATATGACTGATGTGGTTGCAGCAAATTGCTTAAAGGGCTACACATCACAGGGAAATAACAGATGCACAGAAGTGTATGTGCATGTGCATCAACAAGTGCTACTCATCAGACACTGTGACTGATGTGGACTCACACCATAGGCTATCTTAGCTGAGCCAGGTGCTGTGGTCATGGTTCTGGGTCTCCCCTCTCACATTCAGGGTGAGCACAGGAGCCGCACAATGTGATGTCCAAGACTAACTCTGTGTCATTAACCTACACGCTCATTAATCATGTACATACGTAGGTGTTTCAGTGGCTGCATAAACCATAGTGCTTATATTTGTAGACTGCTTATTTACATGTGCAGTGCATCATGGGTATGTGTGATTGAAGTCTATCGTGGTAAAGAAAGCAAACAGGTCATGTGTTGGCCCATACTCAAACTGTAGCCAGCCAGGGGTGTGTTAGCAGCTATGGCAGTGGTTCTGAAGCAGTCCTCCGTGAAAGTCTAGCCATGACATGTGTTTATGTTAGTACAAATGAAGATGCATGAGATATATATGCATTACAGATGTCTTGCCAAACGGAGTGGAGTGTGGCCCTCCAGGGCTGGCCATCAACAACCCTGACAAACATCTCTGTCATTAACGTTTGTAAGTGGGCAAGGTGCTGATGTGCAAGACATCAAAATGTTCACATAAACTGTGTAACATGCTTCTCTGCCTCTCACCACCACCAACATCTTATAGATTATAGAACTGCATGGTGGGCATGAGAATTGAGGAAGTATGTCACAGTGAGTATATATGCTTTTCATGTCACTGACATCTGCACTTTGTACAGTCACACACCTAAATGACAGAGGTGTAAGACAGGGGTCTAAAAATACAGACCTGTAGGGCCACAAATCTGTGAGGTTGCCAGGGTAGCTCTGATGCCTATAGATCTCATGCATATTAATTAGGGCTATACTGATCAGCAGACTGGCATAGGGGTTCAAGGAGGAGTGTCTCTCATACACAGAGCTATGGAGATTTCGCCCCCTGTGACGTCACAACGTGTACAGACATAGGTAATGCCCCTGATTCTACAGTGGTCTAATCTAATATGGCTCTCTGAGGCCTCCTCCCTTTGTAATGTCATTTGGTGGTGCCACCAACAACACCCTCAATGCTGTAGCATGAAGGTCCCTCAAAAGTACCTTACAAGGTTCGTTTATTTGAACATTAGAAGGTGCTGTTGTGGACACTGCACCTCATATTGTCCTCTCTGAAGTGACTCATAGGGTACCTGATGTGCCACACTAGGTTATTGCAATGTCACAGTGTGTTTGTTCAAAAAACAAATCCAAAACGCAAAGGCCACACAAACCACTGTTGATAGTAGATAGTAATGTGCCAGCAAGTTATATAGATTAGGCTGATGGTGTTACGTCGTGTCTGTAACATAGGTAGGTATGACAGTGAATGTGTCGCACACCCCAGCCACTCACTCTGTATGTCAGCACATCCACCTAACATCTACATCCATGTCCATCGCATGGCAATCTCAATAAGCTCAATATGTGTGCTATGCAACCTAATGTGGATGTAGCATGTGCAGATGCAAACCCCCCCCCCCCATGCCATCACATACATAATGTATGGGTTGACATTGAGATGGAGTAGTGAATATCATCTATTGCGACACATATCCCCATATCACCAGGGTGCCTGATAGGCCAATCTGATGGTCCCTCAAAACACCTTGTTGAAGTAGCAGTTGTAGTGGCAGTCAGTGCAATGTGAAAGGCGTAGCACATCACATCAAACAAATGCCTAAGAACCAGTGTGCAAGTGATGATAAGTTCAAGTCCCAAATGTGTCAACACCATGAGGTCATGAAATAGTTATGTGTTTTATATAAGAGACACACAGCACTGTATATTGCAGTTGTTGTGCGCATGTGCGCAACTCGTTCCGCAAAACAATGTGCGGGGCGCAGTTGAACGTCATATGTGTATAAATTGCGCCAGTTGCGGGACGCTGTGGGACAAAATATTTATAAAACATGCAGCAGATGCGGAGCGCAATGAGACGTGTTACGTCGCCAAAGTGCGCCAATTTCTGGGGCGCAGTTGGACGTCATACGTCGCTAAACTGCGCCATTTGCGGGGCACAGTTGCACGTAAAACATTGGAAATGTGTGGCATTTGCGGGGCGCATGCGCGTCAATGACGCTGCGTGCAATCAGGTGATAATATCCCAAAATGGCGTCCAGAACAAGAAAGCCTGCATTCACTCCTCGGGAGCTCCGCATCCTGTCTCGCCTGATTGCCACAAGGCAGGAGAAGCTGTTCCCCGGGCAAAACAGGTACAGGGACAGCAGAAAGGTCCGCAGGGCCTGGGAACGGCTACAGAGACGATTCAATAGAGAAGCTGACTTCCCAAGGGAGGTAAGTGGATGGGGACAGGTCATTAGAAATAGACATATATATCTAGAGGCTGTGTGCATTGCAGATCCTCATGCTGTTGGGGTCAGGTATTGTGTGTCAGTAATGTGCTGCAGCTGAACATACATCCCATATTGTCTTTGTATAATATGTGACAGGTGTGACCTCTACCCAGGTGGTGATGGATATGGTCACACAGGTCATGATGCTAGCCCTATTACCTGGCATTTGCTGCTGTGGACGTGCCAACACATACTGTAAGAAAGCAAACCAATAGATCAGCTTAATTATAACCAAATCACATCATATGAATATGGTGAAATGTGTAGCTGCAGCAAATAACCTTTCCGTCCACAGAAAGGGTATGTGAAGCAAAGCATTAATGGTATGTCAATCACCCAGGTGATCTGGTTGTTTTTGCCAATGTTGTGCAATATGCCCCCCTATCCCCAGTGGTCCTGAGAGCTCACCACAGTGGTCTATCAGTCACCCTGGAGATACGGTTGTGTGTGCTCAAGCACTGTAATACATACACCCTATCACCAGGGGACTAGAGAGGCCATCACACTGGCTCACCTGTCATCATGGTGATATTGGTCTGTGTGCTGTCAAAGTACAAAACAATATCCCTATCCCCAGGGGTGCTGTAAGATCATCACAGTGGCCTGTCATGTATCCTGGCGATATGGTTTAGTGTGCTGAAACAGTTCATTACATCCTCCCTATTTCCAGGAGTCCTGAAAGGCCATCCCAGTGGCCTTTCATGTATCCTGGAGATATGGTTCTGTGTGCTGAAACAGTTTAAAACATCTCCCCTAGTTCCAGGAGTCCTGAAAGGCCATCCCAGTGGCCTTTCATGTATCCTGGAGCTATGGTTCTGTGTGCTGAAACAGTTCATTACATCTTCCCTATTTCCAGGAGTCCTGAAAGGCCATCCCAGTGGCCTTTCATGTATCCTGGAGCTATGGTTCTGTGTGCTGAAACAGTTCATTACATCTTCCCTATTTCCAGGAGTCCTGAAAGGCCATCCCAGTGGCCTTTCATGTATCCTGGAGATATGGTACTGTGTGCTGAAACAGTTTAAAACATCTCCCCTAGTTCCAGGAGTCCTGAAAGGCCATCCCAGTGGCCTTTCATGTATCCTGGAGCTATGGTTCTGTGTGCTGAAACAGTTCATTACATCCTCCCTATTTCCAGGAGTCCTGAAAGGCCATCCCAGTGGCCTTTCATGTATCCTGGAGCTATGGTTCTGTGTGCTGAAACAGTTTAAAACATCTCCCCTATTTCCAGGAGTCCTGAAAGGCCATCCCAGTGGCCTTTCATGTATCCTGGAGATATGGTTCTGTGTGCTGAAACAGTTCATTACATCCTCCCTATTTCCAGGAGTCCTGAAAGGCCATCCCAGTGGCCTTTCATGTATCCTGGAGATATGGTACTGTGTGCTGAAACAGTTTAAAACATCTCCCCTAGTTCCAGGAGTCCTGAAAGGCCATCCCAGTGGCCTTTCATGTATCCTGGAGCTATGGTTCTGTGTGCTGAAACAGTTCATTACATCTTCCCTATTTCCAGGAGTCCTGAAAGGCCATCCCAGTGGCCTTTCATGTATCCTGGAGATATGGTTCTGTGTGCTGAAACAGTTCATTACATCCTCCCTATTTCCAGGAGTCCTGAAAGGCCATCCCAGTGGCCTTTCATGTATCCTGGAGATATGGTACTGTGTGCTGAAACAGTTTAAAACATCTCCCCTAGTTCCAGGAGTCCTGAAAGGCCATCCCAGTGGCCTTTCATGTATCCTGGAGATATGGTTCTGTGTGCTGAAACAGTTTAAAACATCTCCCCTAGTTCCAGGAGTCCTGAAAGGCCATCCCAGTGGCCTTTCATGTATCCTGGAGCTATGGTTCTGTGTGCTGAAACAGTTCAAAACATCTTCCCTATTTCCAGGAGTCCTGAAAGGCCATCCCAGTGGCCTTTCATGTATCCTGGAGATATGGTACTGTGTGCTGAAACAGTTTAAAACATCTCCCCTAGTTCCAGGAGTCCTGAAAGGCCATCCCAGTGGCCTTTCATGTATCCTGGAGCTATGGTTCTGTGTGCTGAAACAGTTCATTACATCCTCCCTATTTCCAGGAGTCCTGAAAGGCCATCCCAGTGGCCTTTCATGTATCCTGGAGATATGGTACTGTGTGCTGAAACAGTTCAATACATCTCCCCTATTTCCAGGAGTCCTGAAAGGCCATCCCAGTGGCCTTTCATGTATCCTGGAGATATGGTTCTGTGTGCTGAAACAGTTCATTACATCCTCCCTATTTCCAGGAGTCCTGAAAGGCCATCCCAGTGGCCTTTCATGTATCCTGGAGATATGGTACTGTGTGCTGAAACAGTTTAAAACATCTCCCCTATTTCCAGGAGTCCTGAAAGGCCATCCCAGTGGCCTTTCATGTATCCTGGAGATATGGTACTGTGTGCTGAAACAGTTTAAAACATCTCCCCTAGTTCCAGGAGTCCTGAAAGGCCATCCCAGTGGCCTTTCATGTATCCTGGAGCTATGGTTCTGTGTGCTGAAACTGTTGTAAACATCTCCCCTAGTTCCAGGAGTCCTGAAAGGCCATCCCAGTGGCCTTTCATGTATCCTGGAGCTATGGTTCTGTGTGCTGAAACAGTTTAAAACATCTCCCCTATTTCCAGGAGTCCTGAAAGGCCATCCCAGTGGCCTTTCATGTATCCTGGAGCTATGGTTCTGTGTGCTGAAACAGTTCATTACATCCTCCCTATTTCCAGGAGTCCTGAAAGGCCATCCCAGTGGCCTTTCATGTATCCTGGAGATATGGTTCTGTGTGCTGAAACAGTTTAAAACATCTCCCCTATTTCCAGGAGTCCTGAAAGGCCATCCCAGTGGCCTTTCATGTATCCTGGAGCTATGGTTCTGTGTGCTGAAACAGTTTAAAACATCTCCCCTATTTCCAGGAGTCCTGAAAGGCCATCCCAGTGGCCTTTCATGTATCCTGGAGCTATGGTTCTGTGTGCTGAAACAGTTCATTACATCTTCCCTATTTCCAGGAGTCCTGAAAGGCCATCCCAGTGGCCTTTCATGTATCCTGGAGATATGGTACTGTGTGCTGAAACAGTTTAAAACATCTCCCCTAGTTCCAGGAGTCCTGAAAGGCCATCCCAGTGGCCTTTCATGTATCCTGGAGCTATGGTTCTGTGTGCTGAAACAGTTCATTACATCTTCCCTATTTCCAGGAGCCCTCAAAGGCCATCCCAGTGGCCTTTCACTCATCCTGGAGATATGGTTGTGTGTGCATAAAGAGTGTAATAGATCCTCCCTTTCCCCAGGAGTTAAGTGAGGCCATCACAGTCGGCTATCACGTACCCTGGTGATATGGTTGTGTGTGAATAAAGAGTTAAATAGATCCTCCCGTTCCCCAGGAGTTAAGTGAAGCCACCACACTTGGCAATCACGTACCCTGTTGATATGGTTGTGTGTGAATAAAGAGTTTAATAGAGCATCCCTTTCCCCAGGAGTTAAGTGAGGCCATCACAGTGGTCTATCACGCACCCTGGTGATATGGTTGTGTGTGCCTAACCAGTTCAATACATTCTCCCTATCTCCAGGAGTCCTATGACCTGTGTAAGGTCACTTGTCTATGATCCCACTGCAATGGGATATGCAGCTGATGATGTGTGGCACAACACACAACCCCCATGGGGCCGTACGCCACATTGAATTGGTGGGTATAGCAGTCACATGTTGTGGTAGTTTATGACAGGTAAGTTGCACCTCTCACATAGTCTGTGAGGTCACTATCTCATCACACATGTCTGTGATGTATCACGATGAAAAGCTATGTGCACATGTTGATGTGTGTATAGGTACAACATCTCCATGACCTAGGCAAAGATATTCCCAAAGGCTGTAACAGAGCCATATTCCCCTCACTTTATGCATAGTTAGGTTACCCATCCTCACACCTCCTACAAATCCATTACCTTGTAGCAGGTGAACAGAACAGATGTTGTAGGAAAGCTACAGTCACCTCTTGTGGTTGGACACCACAGACACAAGCAGCCACATGAGCACAGGTGGCAATTGCGTAGTGTGTTTGTTTGGTGTCTGTCCATGGTTTATCAAAATACACCTGCTGTCATCATACAGGTCATAGGTCATAGTGCCATTTCTACAAGATATAGGCCAGCCTACATGGGCATGGTAAGCTCAGATAAGGGCACCTGCAGTTGTTGTATGTTTGTTTAGGCTGCTCTACCAAACATACCCCATACATACTACACCCCAACCTGACTCTCACACAGGATGGCCAGCCAACATGGGTGGAGGTACAGACCCTCCACAGCACATGATCAGTGTTGTAACCCTTTCCTGCCCTCCTCATCCCACTGTTTCCCACATGTGTGACTTAGCCATGTTGTTAGCTGCTGATAGCATAGTTCATTGCCTGTAACAGGTGGTCGCCAGACACAGCAGGATGCACAAATTAACAAACATCCCTGTCCCCCTTGGGTTGTGTCGCATTCAACAACTGCTCCAATGTATCCCTTCACCCGCTCCTGGTGTGCAAAACATACACAACAAGAGATGCAAATATTGGACAGCAAGTAGCATCACGCAAGCACCATGGCATGGCTCCAGAGACTGACATATGTGACGATGACCAACATTGGTGAGTAGGCTCAGTTGGTAATGGTGTTGTCCACATGTGATAACACATTCCATGTGCCCATGATGATCCCCTGTGACAGGTGTTGAACTATGCTATACATGAAACACACATCAGTGTAGCTGAAGTGTCCAGACCCAGGACACACTGTTCTATGTTTCTGTTGCCCACCCACCAGACGTAAGTGCTCACTCATGCTCCCACCCATATTTTCTCACACACACAGGTCGAGGATCTGAGAAAGAAAGGGAGGGAGCTGCGCCTGCACCATGGCGCATACCTTGAGCGCGTGAGGAATGCTGAATCATCACATGGTGATGGTGCGTATTGATGACATGGCTGCCCACCATCAGAGGTCACAGTGGCCCATCAGTGTGCATGGTACCTGCATGGGTACATGTGATGTGTCACACACATCTACGTGTGCTGATGACTGTCATCTTCCACAGATCAGGATGACAGTGACGAAGACCCCCGTACCTCTGCCTATGCCCTCCGAAGGCCCACCTCCCGCGCTGCCGTGGAGGTGGTAGTCCTGGACACCAGTGGGGAGGAGGCAGAGGGTCCTGCGGAAGACACAGCGGAGGGGGTCATGGGGGATGCTGGGACGGAAGGTGTGGGTGCCAGGGTCACAAGGGGGGGTGAGGGCGCAGGTGATGTGGGTGGGGGGGAGGTGGTGGGGGGTGTTGGGGAGGAGTCAGGGGGGGAAGAGTGGCCGCAGGGTGTCTGGGAGAGTGACATAGAGGACAGTGCAGCACAGGGCACTGTTGGCTCCCGCCATCAAGGGCAGGTGGCTCCAACATCCAGGGCCCCACACACAGTGCATGCAGATGCCACCACACAAACACCAGGAACAATGTGTGTGTGGTGGCAGATGTGTTGTACATCTGTGTGAGGCTCTGGATGCACTGGAGCAGCGGGTGCACCGGTTGGTGCACCTGCAGGAATGGATGGCGGGAGCCATGGAGAGGGTGGTTGCTGACATTGAGCATCTGCCATGTCGGCAGCCACCCCCTGAAGGGCGTCACAGGCATCATTGATGGTGCCTGTGACGTCCACACATGTGCCCTGTGCTGCCCTGTCCGCCATCACGGGGCAGGCTGAGGGAGGGTGGGGTCATGTGGGGGTTCGGGGTTAGTGTGTGGGAGTGTGTTTATTGCGGGTGTGTGTGTGCGGGGGTGGGGAGGGTTTGTTTTGGTGGGTGGGTGATGGCATTTTCCCCCTACCCTAGATATGTATATAGTTTTATTTTTGTGTGTACATATTAAAGTATTTTTTCTGAACCCTGTAATGGTCACGTGTCTCACGTAGCATATGACTATAGATGCCAGCATGTCATATGTGTGCAGCCACATACATTCCTGACGGGTAAACATGCGTGTGATACCTCAATTGGCACCACATGCAGTGTGTCGGGAAACTCATGTGTGTAGGTGTGTGATAGCAGGGTGCTGCATTACATGTTACCATGTAGTGGCTGCCCCACAGACGTACTTGCCACAGGGATGTATATACATGACCCACATGTTCTCACATATATGAGCCGGCACAATATGCGGCACAGAAATGTCTGCCCCTGTCACATGCATCCCTATGGTGGGTTGGGGTGCATGTGACCACTAATATAGGTGAGGGCACAGGTCACACATATGGCACCAATGTGTCGTGTATGACGGGTTGCAGATGGTGATGTGTATGGAACATAAACAGGCCATTTATAACACAGTACCCCTGTGTCCACATCAAGGGTGGTGAAGCGTGGTTCTGTAGAGCCGCAGGGCAGTCAGGTGTTGGAAATATTCCTAATGAGTGTGGCAGAGATATATATGAATTGGAGATATCCTGTCAGCGTGACTGATTGTTCGGCCCTCCAGGGCTCGCTTTTGAGAGACCTGGATTACACCTCTGCCATTTTGGAGTGTGAGTGGGCAAGGCGCAGATGTCCCCGACATCAAACATGTTACCTTGAGTGGGTCATATTCCTCCTCACCTCTCCCCACCACCAACATATTGCCATTGCCACCACCCGTTACTGCTTGGGAGAAACAGGGAGCAATGTTACGCATTCCAAATAACCATCCGATGTCTGTGACATCTGCACCCAGCACAAACTAACTCGTACATGACAGAGGTGTAAGGCAGCGCTCTCAAAATCCAGTCTTGGAGGGACACAAACCAGTAAGGTGGTCATGATAATTGTAATGGTGAGATATATATCGCCAGCATATACATTCGGGATATGCTCAGAACCTGACTGGTCTGCGGCTCCACAGGATCACGGTTCCACACCCATGTCGTACATGGATGTCTGTGCACACTGTGCCGCTGCAGCTCAGAGGCTGTGGTGACACATTGTGATAGTGAAACATTACATATGTGTGGATCATGGTAATGGTATATGTGTGTGGCAAAGTAGCTTATGCAGTGGACATGGTTGCAGATCCTATGGTCCTCCCACCCCCCTCTCAGAGATACACATGGGACCAAATGGACACTCTTTGGAAAGAGACAATGTATCTATATTTGGACAGCTGTTTATTATCACAGCAATTCTCTCATATAAAACTATTGTTACAAACATGTGTGTAAGACATATCAAAGATCCCCCCAAGCCAATTACATAACACAAACACAACATACTAATCACATATGTCTACTTTCACATATAACCCAAACCAAGCCGCAATAACAGAAAATACTATGTACATAGTTGCTAAATATGAACAGTGCAACAAAGAGAAACCTTTGGTTTCGTGCTGTACATTTCTATATTATCATAGGTTACTGACGGCGTGGTCGACCACGCCTGCCACGTCGGGCCCCTCTCCCTGGCAAGGCTATATCCTCCTCCGGATACATTGGTGGTGCAGGTGCAGCTCGGATCAGAACATCACGTATGCCCTCAAGGGCCTCACACATGCGAGTTAGTGGCATGGCTACGACCCCCTCATGTAATGTCCGGAGCTCAGCACAAACATCCCTGGTGTTCTGCTCCACAGCACAGCGAATCCGCTCCAGAACACGTCGATTGGCTGTGAATGGGACACAGGGTGGTCAATGAACTACCTCTCCACGAAAACACCGTCATAAAGCAACATGTCATACACATACCACACTAATGCTAATGTGATAGTGCTGAGTCATATGGGAACATGGTTAGGGGTATAACACATATATCGCAGTGTACTACAACTAATAGAAACACAGAGAACACTATACAGGAAGAGGATGTGGGAGGACAACACAACAGTCATACAATAGCTTCTGCATACACACCCACATACTACTGACGTGGCAACAGAATTGGGCAAGGACAGTCATCTCATATCCATTATTCAGGTCAGGTGCAGCATGCAGCAGCCATAAACACCTCAGATGGCCAGAAGCATTGTTGTACCGAGGTGTGTTTGGGAATGTCTGCACAGGTCATGTATGGGTCCAGGGTTTTGCTATATGTGGCATAGAGATGCACATGAGCTGTTGGGGCATGTCATGACAGGAACTGTGTGTTCTGTGTGTATGGAATTTGCTATTCTCCATGAGATGTTTGTACTGGATGTAGCCTCATGGGATGCCATATATTTGTGTCAGACTGTGTGACGGCAAATCAGGTTTGGCCTGCCCTAATGATTGTTTTATGACATGACAATGTATGGTCTGATGGGTTACATTGTCAGTATAAGGGCTGGATGTGGGGATGTACACATTATCCGTATGTGCTGGTCCTTGGAATTGCCTGGTGCAAGGACTAAACTGATATGTATGCTTGGTGGTGTACAAAATGTACGTGAGCTGATGTCGGGGAATGACTAGAATGTGATGGTGCTGACAGACGTTAATCCCGTGAAGCATTTACGTGTTGTGTGGGAGTGGGTGATACCTTATGAACATAGCTGCTTATGTGAGTGTAGTTGAGGATAGACATTGGCATTCTGAATACGTCATTGATAGTGTGGGATGTCAGAGACCTACTACACGGAATAAATGGTTATGTTAAAGCAAATGTGACAATGTAGAGTGGATAACACAGTACAATAGAGCTGTCTGGACACATAAACATCAGACTATGGTGAGTGAGCAGAACTCTTGCACAGGCATTGTGAACGTGGATGCAGCAAATAGGACATGGAAAACAGTCATAACAACTAGACAACATATGTTTTCCACTTTCTCATTTGACATAGCATATGGATCCTTACAGGCTGAGCTTCAGTATGTTTATATTTTACCTTGCTGTAAGGGATAATGTATGTATCACTGTACAGATTGGCCAGATATCTCTATCTACCCACTGGCCAGTACCTATACAGTGTTGTGTCAAATTCCCTAGTTGCCTTTTGTGGCTCCAATAACACTTTTCGACTAGGTAATGTTTTTCTTTGGTTGCTTGCTCTATGATGATGTATCTGGTTATTTTGTTAAGGAGATGAGGTCTTCAGTTTATGTTATTTCTCATTGGGCTTGACAATTCCTATCATCCACCAGTATGTTATGTGAGGTCTTTGTGTAATGCTGTAATGTTTGCATTCGGAAAGGAGGGGTAGGGTGATGTGCCAATTCTGGTAATGTTGTGTGGATACGTGGTGTATGATATGGTCTCAACATGGCAAGCTTTTGTTGTAGTTAGTCATATGTGTTTAGGTTTGTTTTGCAGCACAGTAATTGTTTACGGTTTTGGTCCTTGTTTAACCATTTGTTGAGAAATAGACATGCGTCATACTCATTACTGTATGGCTGCATACAACACATATTGCAGGTATGACACTTATGATACTGGGGACCATCACACGGTATGGGGACATAGGCCCACAATTTAACTGCGACACACATGCTCACAGCCTATGCAATCTGTTGAGGGATTGTTGGCCTTACAGTAAGGGGACATGGTGTTTTCCTTTTCTGTCTGGATTACAGTCTATGTTATGTCTTTCTGCACAGAGGAAATTGAGGAATGTTCTCTCCAAACAAGCCATCAGGTTCATACTGTACGTTTGAGACCCCTCTGTAGATCCGTATCTATGGTTGACCTGACATATTTTCGCACCTCTCTCCATATGCTATGTAATTTGACACCTGCAGATGCAGACTGTGGGGAATGCGGTCTTTGTGCTGTTACATCACAGAGGAGGGTTGCATTGCTCTATATATGGTATGTTTGTTTCTTTAACTATCATTCAGATGTCATGCTGTGGTGTACCAGACATCTGGGTGTCTGCAATGAGGTAGACTGTTGCAAGGGCAAGTGTTGATCTTTCTCATGACAACAACATGGTGACCCTTATACAACATTCCATTTAGGCCTGCATCTGTGGGTGTCAACTGACCTTCGGTGATTCTGTTTTGCGTCATAGTAACAGCATATATTATACCCCACACCATTCTTTCACAAAACAATATCCCAACAACATGAGCCATACATGTGATATATGTGGTGGTTATGTTGCAACATTCACCACACATACACCAACTAGTGACTATTGGTGTTTATTTTGGAATTATGACTGTTGTATGTCACCCACCTTCAGCATCGCGACGTGCAGATACGCCATGGGACCTTAACTCCGCCATCATCACCTGAGGGTCAGGGCTCTCGGTGTATACTTGCGGCCTGGGTCCTTGGATGTTCTCCCTTGATGCTGCCCCTAGTGGTGATATACTGGGTACAGGTGGCTCTATGGGCTCATCAACAGCACTTGTGCTGCCCCCTGAGACAGCAGGTTCATCCTCCAACACACTCATTGGCACTGTGATGTCAACGTCACCCTCTTCCTCCGCCTCCTCCTCCTCCTCCTCCTCCTCCTCCTCTTCCTCTCCCATTTTACTGTAGTCACCTGCATATTGAACAATAACAAAGAAAACACATATGTTTCATCATAATCATATCTATATATTTATTTATTTATTATTTATTTATTTATACTTTTCTTCTATACCGCTTTTTCCCAAGATCAAAGGCGGTTTACAAATAACATAATGAACAGTTTACAATTAACATAATGAACATTGTTTTACATAGAACATAGTGTTTTCTTTAAATTATGTACAATTAACTTTTTTATGAACAATAACATTAACTTTTCATGAACAATAACATGGCGCATATAATTATACATATGCTGAACTATTTACATCAGTCAAATATTTACATTAGTCAATTATTAATCATGGTTTCGAAGGGTTGTTTTTCTTATGTGTGTTGAGGTTTGAGGCTTTTTGATCTGTGTTTAGGGAGGATTTTTATGTAGGTGTGGTGAGGAGGATGGAGGGGGTTCATTAAGGTTTATGAAGTGTTCTTTAAACAGATATGTTTTTAGTTCTTTCCGGAATGTCTGAAGATCCTTTATTTTGCGGAGGTTTAGTGGGAGTTTATTCCATATGGTGGGGGCTGCATATGAGAATGCTCTTGAGCTTGTGGTTTTTTTGTTTTTCGAATTGATTTTTTTATGTCTAGTGAGTGGGTTGCATTTTGTCTGCGGGTTCTATGTTCTTTTGGAGCATGTAGTAGAGTGGTTAGATGTGAAGGTGATATGTCGTTGATAAGTTTAAATGTGGTTAAGAGTATTTTGTATGATATTCTACTATTTATGGGAAGCCAGTGTAGTTCAGCGAGGATGGGAGTTATGTGGTCAGTGAGGCGGGCTTTTGCTGTTACTCGGGCACAGATGTTTTGAGCTCGTTGGAGTAAGTTAATATTTGTGAGAGGGAGGCCGATGAGTAGACTATTACAATAGTCAAAGTGGGGAGTGATGAGTGTGCTGATAACAGATCTGAAGTCATGTGTGTCTAGTATTGGTCGTAGGTGTTGAATGGTTTTGAGTTTATAGAATATGGTTTTCACGGTTTGTTTTATGTGAGGGATCATACTAAGTGTGTGGTCTATTATGATGCCTAGGTATTTTACTTCCTTTTTGATTGGGATTATTGTATCGTTAATTGTTATTGTTTCTGGGAGAGTAGTATCTAGTTTTCTTGTTACGAACATTGCTTCAGTTTTTTTTAGGTTGATGCTAAGGTTATTATTTTGTAGCCAGGTATTTGCTTCACTGATACAGTTTAGTAAGTTCTGGTAGTTGGGGTTATTTGTGTTTATTGGTTGAGTGAGCATGATGTCATCTGCGTATATATAGTGGTTGACTTTATGTTTTTTGAATATATTTGTGATGGGTTGGAGATATAGGTTGAAAAGGAGGGCTGATAGGGCCGAGCCCTGTGGGATACCTTGTCCTTGTATGAATGGCTCAGAGGTGTCTTGACCCAATTTAACGCGTATTGATCGGTTTGTGATGTATGATATAAACCATTGTAGAATTGTTCCTCCTATTCCTAGGCTTATGAGTCTGTTAATAAGTGTGTTGTGGTGGACATTGTCAAAGGCACCAGCTATATCAATGAATATGAGGATGTAACCTTGGTTGCATGTGTCAGTGCCCTTTATGAGGTCATCCATGAGTGTTATAAGTAGAGTTTCGACTCCATGTGAAGGGCGGAAGCCAATTGATGTGAGTCAAGTGGTGCATGTGTGTCAATAAAATCTTGCAGTTGAAGCTGTATGATTTTTTCTATCACTTTGGCAATGAACGGTATGCTGGCTATGGGCCTGTAGGAGTTTGGGTCTGTAGGATTGAGTTTATTATTTTTTATTATAGGGCGTAAGGATGTGAGTTTTAGGGCATCTGGCATGATGCCTTTAGATAGTGATTGGTTTACTATTTTGTATATGTATAGCTAATTCAGTTTTAGTGTTTTTTATCCATGACACCGGACAAGGATCTAGAGGGGAGGTAGTGGTGTTGATCAGTGATATGATATTGAGGAGGTGTTTTTGTTCAATATCTTGAAAGGTTATCCATTTATTTGTTGGTTTTAATTCAGTGGGTATGGTTATGATTGTGCTGGATGATTTGTTTTTTAATTTGTTAGCAAAATGAGTTGCAAGTGTTTGTGCGCTTATCGTTGATTGTTCAGGCTCTGGAGTTTGGGTTTTTGTTAGTGTCCTTATAATTGTAAATAGTTCTCTTGGTTTATTGAGTGCCATATTTATGACTTTTGTGTGGTATTCTTTTTTTGATCTGTTAATAGTGTCTTTGTATTTGTTAAGGAGACTTAAGTATTGCGCCTTATTATCGCTTGTTTTAGATTTCCTCCACCGTTTTTCTTGTTTTCTTAGTTGCTTTTTTATAGTGGAGAGTTCTCTATTAAACCATTTTTCTGATTTTCTTTTTGTGAATTGTTTTTGGGGACCTTGAGTGGGAGTTGCTGCTTCTTTTATTATTGAGTTCCATTGTTCCATTATGGTGTTGATTTCTGTTGTGTTATTTATAAGGTTAGGTAGTACGGTTTCTAGGAAGGTGTCTTTGTTGAAGTGTGTAAAGCGAGATTTATAAGGTGTTGTAGTAATCTCTGTGTTAGTGTGTGATAGTGAGATTAAATTGAAGGTTATTAAGTGGTGGTCTGACCATGGTACTTCTGTGATGAGAGGTGGGGATTGTAGTTGGTGTTTATTAAAGGGAGTGGGGATGAATACAAGGTCTAGAGCGTTACCTTTTGTATGTGTGGGTGTTTGTATGATTTGATTGTAACCCATTTCCTTCATTGAATCCATAAAGTTGATTGTGTGTTGTGGGTTGAGCGACGGAAGGTTCAGATCCCCTAATATAACAAGTGGTTTTCTCTGTGTAGCTGTACATGCGAGTTCTAGAATGGGGGTGAGATTTTTGTGGTCCGCTGAGGGGGGTCTATAGATGAGGGACAGTGCAAGGTTTTTGTTTTCTATATTTATGATATCCATACCGTCTATGTTGTTCACATTTTTTAGTGAGTATTTGAGCTCTTTTTTGGTGATGATAAGGGCCCCTCCTACCCTTTTTACTTCTCGGTGGCAGTTGAAAAGGTCATATTGATGTGTGTTGAGTTGGTTCAGGAGGATTGTGTCCGTGGGTGCGAGCCAAGTCTCTGTGATGAGAAGGATATCAGGTTTTTCATCAGTGATTATGTCATTAATTATTGGTATTTTATTTCGTATGGATCTTGCATTTATGAGGATGAATTTTCTGATGGTGTTTGTTTCATGGGATTTGTTTATAGGTTTGACTTGTACAAGATTTATTTGTATTAGTCTTGAGTGTCTGGGAATGTTGGGGCGGTGTGTCTGGTTAAATGTGTGTGAGTATGGTTGTGGTGTGGTTTTGTATGGGTTGTGAATAATGGGGATAGTGTTGTATGCTGTAGGATTTGGTTTGTGAGCATAGATGTTTTGAGTTAGATGAATGGTTAGTATGGTGATAATAAGGTATAATTGGTACTTTGTGTAATCCATGTTAATTATAGTGCAATAGCTAAGGTTACTGGCAACAGTATGTTAGACAGTGAGCAAAATTACAGTATTTCAGGTAGGTGAGTGAAATTACTGACAACAGTATATCAAGCAGTGTCTATATCTCAAACAGTAGCTGTAATTGGTGAATTCAACAGTCATTAAGGTTAAATCAATTACTGACAACAGTAGATCAGATATGTGTTATAAATAAGAACTTATTATATCAAGTATATCAAGCAGTGTCCATATCTCAAACAGTAGCTGTAATTGGTGAAATCAACAGTCATTAAGGTTAAATCAATTACTGACAACAGTAGATCAGATAGGAGTTATAAATAAGAACGACAGTTATTAGGGTTGAATGAAATTACTGACGACAGTAAATCAAATTTGTAGGAGGTGTAGAGGGGGGTGCTGGCTATAGTGGAATTCATGTAGTGGTTATGAGTTGCAAATACTGGCTACAGTAAAAATATGCAATAGTTATCAGTGTCATTCTTATAGAAAATACTTGCTGTGATTTGTTGGTTGTAGGATCGCTTGGTGGTATGTGAGCTCAACCTTAGGGGAGCTCGAGCGGCAATGGCGGGTGTGGGTTGTAGTTGGATAATTAAGTCCTTCACAGGTAGTCGTGGGTGGAGTATCTTCTTCTTCTTGTAGTGGGTGATGATCGTGTGCTTTTTGCCTGTCGTGCCCCGCCTAAGGGCCACGCCAAAGGGCCCTCTTGCGAGGCCCTCAGGCGCGGGCCCGCAAGGCGCGGGCGCGCTTGCCCGCGGCTGCTTTTTGCTGGTTGCTGGGTCCTCCCACGGCCCCATGCAATACCAGGTTTAGTCAAGCTCCTTGCTGCTTTACATTTTTTTGCCTCTGGCTGTTTCCAGTCATCTGTGGCTGCAGTGGGTGGCATGAGCCGCCCATCCTTCTCACGATGTCTCCACCAAGTACTGCGTGCCATGGTCAGCCGGGTGGGGAATTACATAGCCATTCCCCACACTAGGCAACAATGGGGGACCCTGAACCAGGCCTTTGAGACATTAGCAGGGATACCACACGTGATGGGAGCTATTGATTGCACACATGTTGCCCTGGTCCCGCCTAGAGACAGGGAGGTGGCGTTTCGCAACCGCAAACACTACCATTCCCTGAATGTTCAGGTTGTATGTGATGCTAATCTGCATATTCTGAATGTGGTCCCTAGGTTTCCAGGGTCCACCCATGACTCCTATATCCTGCATCACTCGGCAATCTTCACACAATTTGAGGGCGGACGTTATGGGGACTGTATTTTGCTGGGTGAGTATGTCATGTGTCGTAATGTATGTATGTGTTTGTAACTTTCTTTATGTCTACTCACATAGCTAGCAAACTCGTTTAAAACCATAAACTTAGATCAACATATGAGCAATGTTTGTTTGGGGACTGTTGTATGTTTAGATTATTACAGGGGTATAGACGTACACATACAGCAGCTACAAACAAACATAGACCATCAGACTCCTAGCATTATATGATCCTGACATTCACAGGGTGTGCAGGTGACAACACCCCTGTGCATGTGGCTAGGCTGTTGCACAATACCTCATAGTGTGTGGTAATATCAACTGCACACATTCTGAGGGGGGGGGGTTTGGCCCTCATATGCACGTATCATGATGGGTCATTGCCAAATAATGCTTGTATGTCATTTAACCTTGTGCTAATTGCTCATCCATACAGGTAACCCTTCTCATGTGTGTTGGGTTCACACACTCACTCTGGACTGTTGTTGCTACCCAGGAGCCAGTATATAATATGAGGGGGTGTTTGGGAATATCTGATGTATGCTTTTGCCCTTTCCAGCTAGCACCACTCGTGTGGATATGTATGGTCACGCATTTGGCCTATGTCACAGCAGGGGTGTAACGAAGTATATTTGGTGCTAGTACCTTGGCCTACTGTAGATGATCATGATTTAGCCACATATTGGCCAGTGATCCTCATGTAGTTTAACATATTGGAAAGGGGATGCCTAAAGCTGTGGGCTATGTGTGTGCATACAGAGTTGTATTGTTTTCAGCTACACATGACGGTAATGTACCGATGTGTATCTCTATGAGGTTAGGACATGAGTAGTACAGTGTGCAGGTTTGCAGACCCCACCTTCAGTGGGATGTTCCCAGTATAGACACAGTGCACAGGATTGGTATTTAAACAATTTCTGTTTAGCAATATACAGCATAAGGACACAGAGTATGAGATCTAGATATGTTGCCCGTACAGGACAGGATGCATCTAGGTGATATGGTTCACATTATCACCAGCCTCCATGGCATACATGTTCTGTTTTTTTCCCACCCTCTCATGCCAGCATATTTTACCTAGGTTACTGTTCAGACATACAATATGAACATGTGACACGTGAATCGTTACTATCGTCTCTCATTGGCAGGGCAGTACATTACAATACCCATGTCGCGCACACACACACACAATATGTTACAGTATAGATGGAACTGTTGGGGTATTTCCCATGAGTGTACTTACTTTCTAGGCTATGTGTTCCTTTTCTAACAGCATATGTGTTTTTTAAAGCTCATTAATTGTTCAGTTATATGTTGATGTCAGGATTTGTTTTGTGTAGGGTTACTACATCTTAACATATGTCAGTTCTGTTGAATATTGACACGCACATTTCTTTTTATTTCCAAGGTGATGCAGGATATGGGTGTCGCCCCTGGCTGCTGACCCCTGTACGTCAGCCACGGACACGTGCAGAGCGGAGGTACAATGAGGCCCATGCCTCCAGCCGCTCAGTCATCGAGCGTACCTTTGGCGTGTTGAAAAGTCGCTTCAGGTGTCTGGATAGGTCAGGCGGGGCCTTACAATATAAGCCAAGGACTGTTGCAGAGATAATCATAGCCTGTTGCATCCTGCACAACATTGCTCTCAGGCACAATATCCCTGCAGAGATTAATGAGGATCTGGAGCAAGATCCAATGTGCCCCCCTGTACGTGCCAGTGGTGACACACAGGATGGCACAGCAGTCAGACGGAGGTTGATTGGAGAGATCTTCTCATGTGCGTATTACCTACCCACACAGCTTTTTAATCCTATGTGTGTTATGCTTACAGCAGTTACAGTTTATGTCAGGATATGATTTGTATGCAACAACACATTAGTATTTTAGTGCTAATTCACAACTCACATATAGGCATGTGTGAGGCACAAACAATGTGGCCAGTACACAACAGCATTTGGTGCCAGATGATGTGGGTGGTTGCTCATACGGCTGTGTGTGATTTTTAAGGTTAAATTTACAGTTAGTGGCTGCCTGTGTTCGCACCTGTTGTTGTTGAGCACAAATGATGTTTTGTGATGATATGGGTGGAGAACAGTGTTAGCCATATGGTGAGATGTTCACAGTGTGAGACCAGTCCACGTTTGGGGACATTAGTCCAGTGGGTTGAATTTATATGTTTCACCTTTGGGGTGTACATTTGGTTCTTACACTCCTGTCAGCTGGCTAAGTGATGCTTTGTTATTATGGCCGTATCAGGACATACATATCACAGGACAGATGCTTAGTAGTGGTTTCTGCGGATATTAGGGTATCTATGTGTAGGGTGTTAATGTCACCCTACAGTGTGTTGGAATGTATACTGCACCAGAAAGCCATGACATGGACATGTTATAGGATGGGGATCTGAGCATTGTCCAGCCAGAGAGGTAGTATTGCCACATTTACATGTAGGCGAATTGACCTTACGTACAGTGCTACATATGTACACAGATACAGAGGATAACCTACCCCATATCAGCAAGGGGTGCGTTACAGTGGGCAGGATGAGCACAGAATGTGTTGGTGGCTTATGGTTGTGCAGGATTCTCAGGGAGTACATGGCATATCTTGCTGATAAATTCTCAACATATGCCATCATGCCTCAGCTACAGGCTGGGTATGTGAGTAGTGTAGGATAGTACAGTCCACATTACATAGATTGCATAGATAGTTGGACAGGGAAGGGGAGGATTATGTTGGCAAGGAAAACCAGACATATGTGAGAGTTGTTTCTCTGCGGTACACATATTGGCTATCCATGCGTTGACATTCTCAATGACACACAGTGTGATGGCATGCAGCCATCATGGTTTGCGTAAAAAATATACATGCCATTGGTGTTTTAATGACATGATGCACACATTGACAGCTATCTGTGGAGATCATCAGCAAATAGCTGTCACTATGATTCAAGGTATGACATCTACACACCAGGATATGTATTTGGTCCCTGCATACATGAGACACTCGTGCATATTCCATATGTGTTTCCAGAATTGTAAGCGACTTAGCATTCAACATTGACACACCCCTACACAAAGATAGGGGGCATTGTTGCCAATATAGTGGATCTGTGTGACTCGTCTGTACTTTGTGGTGAGATGCAAACATGGTGGTTTCTGACATGTCTGTTGATCTTTCTGTACAACAACACAGAGGTACGATGGGGACAGGATTGATTATGGACACCTGAGGATAGCCTCCTACAACTCTGTGCTGCCTCTCACATGTGAGTGATCTATACATTGTGATAGGGAGCAGTCAGACATTAGGTGATGGTGTGGGGTATGAGAGTTGTGGACAGGAAGGTGCAGTGTGTGATACTCTTGTAGAACATGACATATGTTTGTTACTGTTGTGTTTCCCAATGCACAGGACATAGTTTATTCAGATGCTGTTGATGTGTTGGATTGGCATGTGACTGAACATCACCCAATATGCTTTGCGTTGGGGTAGGTGGATGTACAGGGAGATTGTGTGTGCCTGGGGTCATGTGGAAAACATATCTTCATTGCTCCATCATATTGGGCAGATGGTGTGTTGTTTTGTGTTTCACTTCAGGCTCCATCACCCATCCCTTGCTGTTGTCACACATATCCCCATGTGTTTGTGTTCAGCATGTCCTGTGCCACACTGTATATGTGACAGTTACAGCATATCTGCATGTGTGTGTATTTAAGGTTTGTATTTGGTTTGCCTCCACTTGCTCCCTACCCCAACATTGTACCATAAGCCAACAACAGGGTATTATTGCCGGTTCACGGGGCCTTTATATGTCTAAAGGTCCACTTGGACACATACAGGCCATGTGTTGCAGCTGGAATGCAGAAATATGCATACTTTGTGTGTGGGTGATTACAGGTTGCCTGTGTGATGAGACACTCTTCAGGCATAGTACATTATCATGTACTGTGAGGGGACTGTGCACCTGGGGGGCAGTTGTGACTGTGGTATGTGTTCCGTAGTGCTGTTTACCTTATGCGTATTATCAACATGTGTTGTGTGGTGTGCGACAAAATGTGTCTTGTGTTCTGAGTCACCACTGATGTTCACCTTTATTTATTTTCAGATATGACCATAATGTGGACATGCATCAGCAGCGGCTTGACCTTTTGTTTGTACACGGACTGCTGAGATTCTCTGCCTTCACTGTCACCTCTTATTGCTGTGTAGTGGTTCATGGGATTGCTGACATACACCTGATGCACACACAAGGTAAGTTGCACATTTGTTAATTGCAGATTTGTATCTATGTTTACCTGTTGATGATTCATAATTGTCTTATATGCATATAATGTTTCCTCTATGTGCACATAAACAGATGCATGTCGTGTGTAGCTGTGACACACCTGTGTGACAGGAGCATGGACATGACCATACCCATGTTTTACCCATGTGTGTGTTTAGGATTAATGATGTCATCACCAATGTTTTGTTGAGTAATGTACTGTGTGGTTTCACATACCTTTCTTGTGCATTTGCAAAGGTGTAACGGTGTGCATTGTGTGGTGTTTTTCATAGGTGGCTAACAAGAACATACGTATCCTCTCATGACACAGGGCTGAGTACATACCGGACACATCTATTACAGTGCATCTGGTGTCACCATCACCCACCTTTTGAAGAAACAACACCATAGACATTTTACACCAGAAAGTGGCCCATTGGATGTTTTACCTCTGCGAGTGCGACATATGACTGCGATGGACAGTATTACTATTAAGCTACTTAATTCTCCATTACAGAGGTGTTCTCTGCACTGTTTGTGTGATGTTTCTGCAGGGAGTCCTGCTCATTGTTGAGAACACACATGAACTTTCAAAGACAGTGGAATGTTGACATGTCACGCTTGACTATTCCTAGCCATATTTGGTGGAACACTATTAACCTCACCTGTTGGATTGCACATAGTATTGTTACTTTTGGCAGTGTTCCCCCCGTGTGCAGCAGCAAATGACATGGATAGTGCAGCTGATCCATTCGAACACAGTTTTAGTATTGTTAAGTTTTGGCCCTGGGTGTGACATGCCACCCAGGATACCCTCATCTTTTTCTTCCTAATCAAGCATACACCCATGTTTGCGCCATACAGCCAACGATGGAGCACTCCTATTGTGTATGTCCACCTGCTTTCCACATGCACATGCTACAAGTGTTACCTCAACAATGATTTTGGACACACGACCATCTTTAATTAATGTGGTCAATGTGACAAGGGTGTTTACGTGCATGTGTGGCATCACTGTCTCATGTTGCACTGTGGATGGTGCTTTTGCATATGACGGACTATGTTTGTGAGACAAAACATGTGGACCTCAGACTTCTTTGTGGCTCCGTATAGGATGTTTGGCCCTCATTTCCTTGTTCAGATGCTGCTTATTGTGTTTGTTGGATGTGCAGACGTGACAGTCTGCATGTATGTCAACACCTTGCATTTCCCATGTGCACAGTCCAGGCTATGCCCTGTGGTAGGGACACTCACATTGCGACATGATGTTTGCAGTGTGGCAATGTGGGTCACCGTTGCACTTCGTCAATTGTGCATTCCATGTATTATGTTATATGTGGCCAAACACTGTATACTCTGAAAAGGTTGCAGGGCCACCTCCTTCATGGTGGTATATGTATAGGTATGGGAAGGTAGTTGAGTTTGTATTGTGTTTGTGTTCATGTGCCTGTCCTACCTGTTGCATATACTCATTGTGATTTTGAGGAGCGTTTGTGTCTACATTGTTGCAGCTTTGATTCCTAGCTCAGACATTATGTGAGACCTCACACATTACTTTCCCAGCGTGATTTTCACAATAAAAACTTTTCTCAACATAGGCTTGTTTGGTTTGGTTGTCTCCTGTGTTGCAAGATGGATATGGTTTGAGGGACACATGATGTGTGTTGTGTCCTCAATATGCAGCGCCAACTCTCTACATGCACTCATATGTGCATTACACCTTTGCAGCATGCAGCATCAGGTAGGGGCTGGGGGTCTGCTGCCCAGTGCATTGTATGCAGTGGCTGCTGTGACAAGGCAGAGCCCCAGAAACAGGAGAAAATGGGTTTAAATCACTTTCTGTCACCTCAGAGGCTTGGAGAGGCAGGACAGGAAGGGGTTAAGTTTCCTGCACACAAACATTCTCTGCAGAGAAGAGCAGGGAAAGAACCACACCCTAGCTCTAGGCTAACCCAGAGACATAGCCAATCAGGGAGGTGGGCGGAGTCAGACCGGATTGGGCCACTCTGCACTCATAACCAGGAAGCAGCAGTTAGCAGTAGATTCAGATTCGGATCCGGAGGTAGAGAGAGATCCAGACTCGAGAGAGGAATCAAGGAGGAGAGGAACTGGTTACAGAGCAGTGCAAGCAGAAAGGCTGAGCCCAGAGGAACTAAGGAGAGAACCAGGGAAGGGAGAGTTCCTGCAAGTGATCCAGGAAGAGACACAGGCAGACCTCAGCTCCATGAGAGAGAAAACCCTGGAGGTGACCCAGAGCTGGATTCAGAAGCCTGGAATACTGACTTGGAGTCAGGGGAGTTCCCCAGAGGCAGACGCTGCAAAAACCAGGTCAGAGCAAACTCTTCTAAGCCTTATAAAGTAAATAGCTTTGAGAGAAGTCAGTCTATAGGAACTGACAATAGACTGTTTGCTAAAAGAGGCAGGGGTAAACCAGACCCTGAATATATACCTAAAGTTAATAGAAGGAGGAGGGACTATAGAAAAGTCCCTGTTAGAAAGCTACAAACATTTCCATGGTATAGACAGCGTGACCTAAGCTCTAGTTCAGAGGAGCACACACCTGCTTGCCAGCAAGAGGATAATTGGCAGCATTCGTGCAGAGAGCTAAGGGAACCCTTTGAGAACCAAGAGGAAGCAATGGAATTGGGTGCTCCATTATCTAGTTCCAGTGAGTCAGAAATGGAATGTGGAATTTGCATGTTAGAGTGAAGAACTATAAATATTCCTAATTGAAGATTGAGTGCTGAGAAGCCTTAAGCAAAATGTTCTAGAACCTGCATGAGAGACAGCAGCGTTCTAGTGAATGGAATGAGTCAAAGCTTCATGTGGTACAGCTGTGAATAGAAGGCAATATAGAGAAACTACTCCTACACAAGAAGGCAGTCATTAATAAGCCAGAGTTGTGGAGATTGCCATTTCTATGGGAAGCTGTTTGACACTAGAAAGAAGTACAACAGGAGAAAGATTCTTTATTACCAGTAGATACTGAGAAAGCAATACTAGAAGATTGAAGCCCTGTTGTAGTAATGAAGCTGGAAGAATGATGAAAGCTTGTAAATATTTTATGTGTCCCTGAGAAGTATCAGGAGAAGCTGTGTAAACACTTGAACTTTTATTTGGTACTGAAGGATACCATTATACTTCTGTGGCGGGGGAGTAAGTCCTGTACGGTGTCCTTTGCTATACTTTGTGCAAATACCTTATGCATGAATAAAGCATTACTTACTTTGGAAACCCAACCTTGGCTGTCGTCACTCACTCCACAACTACAGTAGGAAGGCTTCAGCACTAACAAGGACTCTTTTAAACTCACCCCCACTGTGTGGCTCACATCCCCTTGGCCTGCTTACGCCACAGGCTAGGCGGTGCGTTGTCACACTGCACATTATATCTCATGCTCTTCATTTGTGGTGGATGAATTAACTTTTCTGTGTGAGTTAGATTTATGCCCTATTAGAGGGGTTTCAATATTCCATCAGAGATGCACTCACCTTCATATTATGATGGCACTGACTACACTATTTGTGATGTGTAAACCAAATAAAGATATTTATTCCACATACATGTGGCTCTTTTGGTGATTGAGCAGGGTGATACAAAGGCACACATTGCATTGCCTGTTTATCAGTCCTGCGTCTTTGTGACCCAGGGACTGCATTGTTTATTTTGTCAATATCATTGGATGAGGATTAACTGGTCTTTGTTCCACAGTAATGAGGGGTTACATGACTTGACCTAGGCCACATGGGGTGCTAGTGGGAATTGATCAGTGTTTGCTTGGGTCCAAGGCCATTTTGTTAACAGTAGGTTAGTCCTTCTCTCTTTGATCACATTAACACTTGTCTGGGGCCATTTGCCACACATGTACATGTGCCACCTGTGCTCGCATCCTTGTACAGTGACAGCTGTGTATCTGGCAGACACATGTAACCTCACTGGGTATTCACGGTTGCCACACAGTGTGCTTAGTATGCTTGGCTCAGTGTGCTCAGTGTGTTACTGTGTACTCAGTGTACTGTTTCTGGGAGTGGCTACAGTCATGTGTTTATACTCTGTAGTTTTTTGTTTTGATTAGCACATGTGCTATATCCTTTGTTTTCTAATCTGCTGACTGTACCATGAGGTAACAGCAGGTTCCTCACCTCTACATACACCCTTCTCTCTCCTCACTGTACGTCAAGGTGCATCCTGTGTGCTGCTTAGCCATCACATATTATTTTTTTTTCAGAGGTGTCCCACTTTAGGGTGTTTACATGGCAACACAGCAGGGGGTTTTGGTTTTCTGTGATTCAGGTGTTGTGTGTTACACCTGATTACATGTGGAACTTTCTCATGTCCTGATCCAAATTATTAACATGATCCACATACCGTCCTCTGTTGCCCTTGTGGTATATTTTTCCCCTCTTTTGCATGCTGTATCCACTGCAGAACATTTCATTGTGTGTGCACATGTGCACCACATCACAAATACAGACTGCAATTGTATGAGTAATTAGCAGCTCTGCATGTGCATTTCATCATGCTTACTTTTTGGTGTTTGCTTGTCCTGACAGTCAGCAGGCGGTTTGTTTCATGGACTGCACTCTTTCTTTCTGCAGTCTTTGCTAAGGAGCTCACATTGTTGGTGTGGCATGCCGGTTTAGCCATTGTGATTTGTGGTAGTGGTCATTAGTGTGCTTCCTCTGTGGTGTCTTATATTTGTATGCTTTTCCATAAAAGGTGTTTAACATTTGTTTGAGGGTCATATATGTACTGATGTGTGCTGTGAGCATATTGTACCCTCAACTGGGTTGTTACCCATCCTTCCATACAATGTTCTGTAATGGCAACTGTGTGCCATCCTACCCTGATGTGCATGCTGATAACCCACATCCTGGCCTCCTACACATTCCAGCATTGCAGCTGTCCCTGATTGCCTCTCCTGTGTGTGCTCTGCATAGCACTTTTACTCCACAGTCATCCTGATATGTCACCTATTCTGCCATTTGAGCCTCCTCTGCTGGCCACATCTTACCATCCTCTTTCACACACAGTCATTATAGCACGGTACATTAACATCACTCTGTGCATGACTGTACTTAGCCAGAATATATTTGTCCATTTTAATGGGTGCCACATGGGATGGGGATGATTTCTGCAGTTCAGCAACTGATCTTCATCCCTCTTTTAATTTTGTATTGTTTTTGTGTTTTAGCTCTGTGCAGTGCTTGTGTTACGTGTGGGTTTGCCACATACCTCCTTTGCCATTCCAACTGAGGGATGTTAGTGCTAGTTGGTTACGTTTCTGGGTTCATCTCTACATCCTTGGGGCATCTTTTGCCATGCCTTTGATTGACACAGCTTATGGGTTACATACAATAGTGTCTTGGGAGTTGACAGCCTTTCCACATGGCCTTTGTGGAGAATGAGGTTTTCATTTCCTAGCAACGTGTGTGCCTTCTGAAACACCATAAAAGGTGCATTAATATCTGGCACAAGGGGGTAGTTCTTTTGAGACAGCATCACAGATTGCTGTACAGTTGCACACAGACAGTTGACATACCTCTGCCAACCTTATTCACTGGAACATTCAAACCATGAACACCCCTCCATCATTCACTATCTGCACAAGTTGTCAGCATTCACAACAGAGGAGTATTGGCTTCTTCCCCAGAGCATGAGTTTAATGGAGCTGTAGTACTCCAACGGGAATAGGGCAGTTTACAAGATAAGATACACTCTACTCCCCTGTTCATATCAGTCGCCTGCCCCTGTCTGCAGCCCCTCCCTGCCAAATCAGGTATGGCAGACCTTGGTCAACACACCGACTTACATTTCCCATACGTTACAATGCACACTGCTGCCATCTGGGACAGTGCTCTCACCTTACCCTGCCTCATATAGCACACTTGGCTACACTTTCACCAACATTGTAGGGTGCCATGGCGGACATTGCATTTTCACATGTGCCCTCTGCATTAACCTATGGGCGACGTTCTGTTACACTGCTTTGAGAGTGTATTTGCTATCAGTTATGATTCTACAAATATACAATAAGGTACTCCTAAAACAATATTACCCCTAACAGCTACTGCCTCAGCCAGCTATCTTCATTTTGCACTGTTGGGTATCGTACCCCTGATCCCTGCAGCATTGGTTGGTGTGGTAACCATTGTGCTGCAGCTTTGCTCTCTGATTTGCACATCAGCACGTCACTTATGCCTTTCAGTATTGACATGACTCAGAAAACAGTGGCGCAACGCTCTCTGCCCAGCATACCACCGCCTTATGCCACCCATTATATATCAGCCTCCTCACATTACACAGCAAACAGCAGTCTGCATTAGTCACTGTGGGGATTGAACCCCTGATCCCTGCAGCATTGGTGGGAGCTATAACCATTGTGCTGTGGCTCTGCTCTTCTAATTTAACATCCATGCACCACTTATGCAAGCCAGTATTACCTTGCGTCACAAACAACTGCGTGCCGCGTTATGATGTCCATTATTTCTATGCCTCCTATAATAAACATACCTCAGGCAGCTGTCTACATTGTGCACTGTGGGGGATCGGACCCTGATCCCTGCACCATTGGTAACTGCCTTAACCATTGTGCTGTGGCTCTGGGTTTCTGTTTGCACATCAGCGCCCCACTTATACCTTCCATTATGCGATTGCCGCCGTAACCGGCGCACCGCCTTATGCCGCCCAGTAGTAATATGCCGCCAGATAACATCAGCGCGACGCTTTATGCCGCCCAGTATTCAAATGTCGCATAAAGACATCAGCGCGCCTCCTTATCCCATCCAGTTTTGATGTGAGCCAAAACAAAACTCAGCGGGCTGCTTTATTTGGCCCAGTATTCCTCTGCCTCATAAACTAACACCTCAGCAAGCCATTGCGCATTGTGTGGTTTCGAACCCCTGCTCCCTGCACCATTGGTCAGTGCTTCAACCATTGTGCTGTGGCTCTGTCCTTCTGTTTGATCAGCGCGACACATATGCCTCCCATTCGGCTCTCATTTGCGGTAAGGTGCGGAGCGCACACGGGCGCCGCGCACCTTAGCGCATCTGTCAATCACGGCTTTTCTTCTTCAGGACGGAACGCCCACTCCTTATACAGCACACTCACTCTACCGCGACCCGCACTTTACCGGCCTGTTAGTAAACATGCCCCCAAGTGAGTAGGTTATGCTCCCCTGCCAGCAGGTAGAGGCAGGCTTGAGCAACTTTCAAATGTCATCACTTGGTATAGCACTGAGAGAAGCCAGTATGACACTTTCCAAGCAGTAAGCAACTATGAATGTTAATACCAATCATAAACTGGAACAAACATTTGGAATGAGTATTTCACTGTCAGACATTGAACCTGACAATGCAACAAATCGCAGCAAGGTACTCAGACATGTAGGAGAAGTCTTCCAGGGTGGGTCCTGGATAGGTCTAGCAGGATTCAAGGAAAGAAAATCATCATCAGGTATGTTAAATGTCTCCTTCCTTATCGTTCTGCTAGACCAGTCCAGATGAGAGGGACATATCCAATCAGGACCCAGAATGGGAGGAAGACAACACTCTAGTAAGAACTGCCCTGCAGTGTTTCACAAACATGCTCAGAGATGACCAGGTAACCACCTTATAGATGTCCTCTGGAGACACCAAGGCAGATTTCATCCAGGAGGCCTGTGCCCTAGTGGAGTGAGCTCAGATTCCCTCTGGAATGTACTTCCCAGCTATAAGGTATGCTGAAACTACAGCCTCCTTAATCCATCAGGCAATTGAGGACTTGGCTGTTGCCTGTCCTTTCTGCAGCCCATTGAAGATGACAAAGAGATAGTTTGACTGTCAAAAGGAATTAATAACCTCCAGGTATCTGATTAATGCCCTCTTCACATCCAGCTGATACATAGAGGAGTCTGCCCGAAGGTCCTTCTCTGAGAAGGAGGCAATACTATGATCTCATTGAGATGAAAAGGGGACAGCACCTTTGGAAGAAAGGGTAGCACAGTTTAAGGAGACTAAATCCATCAAGATAACCAAAAAGGGCTCTCTGCAGGACAAGGCCTGCGGTGCTAACACTGGTCTGGTGAGTACAATTGCCACCAAAAAAAGATCACCTTAAGGGTCTAATCCTTGAGAGGCCTTATGCATGGGCTCAAATGGGAGGAGGGCCTTTAGTACCTTCAGTTCCAGAGAAACTCCATTGGAGAAAGCACCAGAGGCAATAGCAGACAGATCTGCTTCACATCCTTAAGGAAGGGGAGATATCCAGAGGTGCTGCCAAGAACATACTTTGGACACTCTGCCTGTAGAACACTATGGCTGCTACCTGAACCTTGAGAGGGCTCAGAGCCAAAACACTGGCCCAAGCCAGACTGCAGGAAAGACAATATAGCAGCTAAGTATGTATGGCTTGATTTATTTATTTAACACTTTTTCTATACCACTTTTCTTGTATTCAAAGCAGTTTACATTGAACATTAAACAGTAACAATGAACATTACATAGAACAAGGTTATTAAACTTGGAGAGAAGGGGTTAACATATTATTTACAAGATTTCTTGTTACAGGTTGTGGGGTGTTGTTATTAGATGGTAGGGATTAAGCCAGGTTGTAATAAATACTGGTTTTGTAGGTGGGGTCAGAGTTTATTGTACTGGCTTTGTTTCATATATTGGTTCTGCTTCTGGTCCGTAGTACTCTGAAAAGAGGTATGTCTTTAAGGCCTTACGAAAGTCCCATAAGTCATTGGTAGTTCTTATTCTTTCTGGGAGTGTGTTCCAGAGAGTTGATGCATATATTGAGAAGGCTCTGTGACAGGTTGACTGTTTTGCTTTAGTTTTGTTCTTAGGTATTATTAGTAGGTTTTTATTGTTTTTCCTTTTTATTCTGTTTTCAGGGTCTTTGCTGATAAGTGTTTGAAGTATTGGTGGTGATAGTTGGTTTAGGATTTTGAAAATAGTGAGGATGGCTTTGTATTTGCTTCTAGCAATTATGGGGAGCCAGTGGAGTTGTTCCAATATTGGGGCTATGCGGCTGGTTCTTGTTGGCCCTGTTATGATGTAGGCTGTGGTGTTCTGAAGTAGTTGCAGAGGATAAATGGATTGGGTTGGTAAGCCTTAGTAGATGTTAATAATGCCCATTCTGGACTATTGTAAGGCTTGACAAACTGTGCGGACGTTGTTGGAATCCAGCAGTGGTTTGAGTTTTTGTAGTGTTCTAATTTTATGGTAGGCTGTATTTGTTAACTTGTTTATGTGAGCTTGGAAGTTTAGGTTTTGGTCGAGGTGTATCCCCAAGTATCTGACTTCTGTTTTTATGGTTATGAAGTTGTGTAATAATTGCAGAGATTTTGGTGGAGCAAAGGAGTTGTTTCTTGTTATGAAAATTGCTTCCGTTTTATTATAATTTAGTAGTAGGTTGCGTTCCTGAAGTCTCTCTGCCATCTCATCTATGCATGATGTTATTCTCGAGTAGTCAGGTTGGTCTATGTTGACTGGAGTATGTACCATGAAATCATCAGCATAGATACTGTAGTTTATGTTGTGTTTGATCATTATGTGGCTGGAGATAGATATTAAACAGCAGAGCAGCGAGTGCTGATCCTTGTGGTATTCCTTGTAGTTGCTCAATTGGTGTTGAACGATGTGTGCCTTTGTAATGTCTAGAACTCAAAAGGCGCCTCACCTTTCAAACTCTAGTCCACACCCTCACATAAACTAAGAAATTAGAGGCCCTATGGCAGAGGTTCTTAACCTTTTTAAAACTACAAACCCCCAATGGATTGCCCAGTATGTCCCCATACCCCCTTCATCAGACTGTCAAAAATCATACATGTATAGCTAGAAAGAAAATCAAGGATTTTGTCATTTATTCAAATCACAAATTAGCTACAACTAGCGAGATTTTTTTGCTGTTTTTGTGCAATCAAAACAGGAAATGAAGGTACAGTTACTGATAATGTTACTTGCATGTCATCTGACATATCAAGTCAATGTCTCTACTTTGATTTCATGTTTAAGAATGCACAGAATCCTGTTTCACAGGGAAACGTAGTTGTGAAGGGAACCAAAACATTCATTGCCCTTGTCACCAAGCTAGGGTAAGCTGTGATTTGCTTCCCCCAAAACTGCCCGATATCCAGCCCAGCCTTTTCAAAATCAGTTTCCATTCTTGGGTCTTCTTCCAATTCAATACAATCATCCTTTACTAAATTATTGTCACTCATCATAGATATGTCAAACAAGAATGGGTTTATGATCCAAACAGATTTCATGCTAAAATTACAGGATCCAAGGCAGCATGGATTCACCAGAGGCAGGCCTTGTCAGACAAATCTGATTGATTTCTTTGACTGGGTTACCAGGAAGTTAGACAGAGGGAGAGCACTAGATGTGGTGTATTTAGATTTCAGTAAAGCCTTTGACACTGTTCCTCACAGGTGACTTATAAACAAACTGAGCACCCTAGGGATGGACCCTAAAGTTACTGCTTGGGTTGGAAATTGGTCGAGTGGGAGGGACAAAGGGTACAGGTAAATGGAGCTCACTCTGAGGAGGAGGAGGTTACCAGTGGTGTGCCCCAGGGATCTGTCCTTGGTCTGATTCTTTTTAAGATCTTTGTTAGCAATATAGCGGAAGGGCTGTCGGGTAAGGTTTGCCTCTTTGCGGAGGATACCAAAATCTGCAATAGACACCCAGGAAGGTGTAGATAACAGGAGGAGGGACCTAGCTAAGCTTGAAGAATGGTCTAGAATTTGGCAGCTGAGATTTAATGTTAAAAAATGCAAGGTCATGCATCTGGGCTGCAGCAAACTAAAGGAGCAATATAGTATAGGGGGTATAGTACTTTTGTCCACTAAAGAAGAGCAGGACCTAGGTGCAATTGTGTCTGATGATCTTAAAATAGCTAAAACAGGTAGAGAAGACAACAGTAAAAGCTAGAAGGTTGCTTGGGTGCATAGGGAGAGGAATGGCCAGCAGAAGAAATGAGGTGATAGTGCCTCTGTATAAGTCTTTGGTGTGACCTCATTTGACGTATTGTGTGCAATTCTGGAGACCACACCTTCAAAAGGATATAAACAGGCTGGAGTCAGTACAGAGGGTAGCTACTAAAATGGTTAGTGGTCTTCATTATAAAGCATATGAGGACAGATTTAAGTATCTTAATATGTAGACCTTAGAGGAAAGGCGGGATAGAGGTAATATGACTGAGACATTTAAATACCTCTGTGGCATAAATACACTCTTTCAATTGAAAGCAATCTCTGCTACGAGGGGACATGGGATGAGGGTGAGAGGGGATAGATTCAAGAGTGATATGCGGAAATATTTCTTTACAGAAAGAGTGGTGGATTCATGGCATAGTCTCCCAGTGGAGATGGTAGAGATGCGGACAGTATCTAAATTTAAAAAAGCATGGAACAAAGGAAAAAGGGGGACTGTTGTAGTGGTTGATATGGGAAAAATTCAGAGTAAAACTACCACACTAAAAGGGCAGCACAGTCAGCATGCATCATCCCTGGTTTGTAGTAAAGATTCTAGCATGGGGAATTAAGGATATCTGAGATGAAATGCAGCACTTCACCTCAGATGACCATGGCCAGAAAAATCCAGAGGGAGGAGTGGCTCAGTGGTTGGGACAGGTTACCTCAGGCCGGAGGGATTGTGGTCTCTAGTACCATGGCCACTCCTTGTGGCCTTGGGCAAGCCACTTAACCCTCCAGTGCCTCAGGTACACTTAGATTGTGAGCCCTTCGGGGACAAGGGAATTAAAAAGTACCTGTTAGTAAAATACATACATGTAAACCGCTCTGATGCATAAGTAAAAGGGCGGTATATCAAGTGCCATAACCAGTGTCCCATCTGGGCCACAAAGCTCCTCCCATCTCCTCAAACACCCTCTCCCCTCCATGTTCTACAATCCACCTTTTTGTCTTTAAGGCAGAAGCAATGTCCACTTGCTCCTGCCCCCAGCGCTGCCATCTTGAAAAAGCGTAGTTACTCACCTGTAACAGGTGTTCTCCAGGAGCAGCAGGAATCAGTCCTCACATATGGGTGACGTCGGCGCCGACGGAGCCCTCGCGGAGCAATTTTCCCCAGCTTTCAAAGAAAGCCTTTGGGAATTGCAGCGCGCATGCGCGGTCCCCTTCCCGCCCAAGGGTGCCATCTTAGCCAGTCAGATGACATAGCTAAAAGACAGCGTAAAAATTTGCAAAAAAACTAAAGCAGATAATCGCAACTCCAAGGGGAGGAGGGAGGGTTGTGAGGACTGATTCCTGCTGCTCCTGGAGAACACCTGTTACAGGTGAGTAACTACGCTTTCTCCAGGACCAAGCAGGAAGTCAGTCCTCACATATGGGACTCCCAAGCTTAAGGCTACCGGAGACCCTAAGCACAAAAATGAGCTCCCTCTAGCTCAGCAGTACAGAAGGAAGGAATCTTCGCTGAATTATTACCCACCGGTAGCCCCCATCCGGGATGGAGGGTAGGAATTGCTCAAACCTCGAAGAGATTTCGGAGGACTGCCTGTCCGAAAGCACTGTCCCTGCGGGACTCCCTCTCGAGGCAGTAATGGACCGCAAAAGTCTGGCTCGAAGACCAAGTAGCGGCCCGGCAGATGTCTGCCAACGGAACAGAGCGGAGGTAAGCCACTGACGTAGCCTTCGCCCGAACACAATGAGCCGTGACTCGACTTTCTAAGGAGAGTCCGGCTGCCCCATAAGCCCAAGCGATACAGTCAGCAACCCATATGGACAGAGTACGCTTGGAGACCGGGAGCCCCAATTTATTGGGGTCAAAAGATACAAAAAGCTGAGCCGCTTTACGGTGCTCCCACGTACAGTCAAGGTAGAAGTTCAATGCCCTTCTACAGTCCAGGGTATGCAGGACCATTTCAGCTCGGCTGGAGTGTGGCCTGGGAAAGAAGGTCAGAAGTACCACCTCCTGATTGATGTGAAAAGGGGAGACCACTTTTGGAAGAAATTTTGGGTGAGTCCGTAGGACTACCCTATTCTTGTAGAACCGAGTGTAAGGGGGATCAGACACGAGGGCCTGCAATTCACTTACGCGTCTAGCGGAAGTGAGGGCTATCAGGAACAAGGTTTTCCAAGATAGAAAAACGTAGAGAACAGGTAGCCATAGGTTCAAAAGGCGGACAGGTGATCCGCTGTAAAACCACATTTAGATCCCAGTCAGGTGCTGGCGGGCGCAGAGGTGGTTTGAGTAAAAGGAGACCTCGGAGAAACCTCGCCACGAGAGGGTCGCTGGAAAGAGGTCTGCCGTCCACCGGCACATGATGTGCTGAGAGAGCACTGAGGTGAACTTTGACGGAGTTGGACTTAAGTCCCAGATTAGAGAGGTAGAGCAAGTACTGCAAGATCACCGACACCGAGCAGGAGAAGGGATCCTGAGACTGCTGGGCACACCAAGCGGAAAAGCGACGCCATTTAAGGGCGTAGCATTTGCGGGTAGAAGGTCGCCGGGAAGCTAGGACGACCTCTTCCACCTCTGCCGGCAATAGAAGGGGAGCGAGGACTACCCTTTCAGCAGCCAGGCCATCAGATGTAGAGATCTGAGGTTGGGGTGTAGCAGGGACCCCTGATCCTGTGTTAGGAGATCTGGTTGAAACCCCAGAGGGAACGGATCCTCCACCGCTAATTGCAGCAGGAGTGGAAACCACGGCTGTCTGGGCCAGCGAGGAGCTATCAGGATCATGGAAGCTTTGTCTCGGAGAACCTTGAAAAGAGTTCGGGAGACTAGCGGTATGGGAGGAAAGGCATACAGAAGGCTTTTTGACCATGAGAGCAGAAAAGCATCCGCCGCTACTCGAAGGGGATGTGGCTGCCGAGAGCAGAAGCGAGGAAGTTGCCGGTTGAGAGGACTGGCAAAGAGATCCATCGTGGGGAGGCCCCACTTCAGAAAAAGTTTCTGAACTACCAAGGGATCCAGGCGCCACTCGTGCGGCTGGAGGATTCTGCTGAGTTTGTCCGCCAGGCAATTCTCTTGGCCTGGGAGATAAACTGCCTTGAGAAGAATGCCGTGGCTGACGGCCCAAGAACAGAGCTTCTGTGCTTCCCGACAGAGAAGGAAGGAGCCCGTGCCTCCCTGTTTGTTCACATAGAACATGGCAACTTGATTACAGGACTTACCCGAGCAGGCAACTCCGACTCCAGACGAGGTCGCTTCGGCAGATGCTCCTTCTCCAAAGACCCGGGACGGCTATCGGGGCTATGCGACCTGGCCCTCACGGAACCAGGAGCGTCCACCGACGCCGCCCTCGCGGGTTTCACCTTCCGACGATGGTCCCCGGAGGGAGAACCCCTGTCGGAGGAACTCCGGCGATGGTCAGAGCTGGAACCTCTGGACGCCGAGGCCTCCGACGAGGTCCGGGTACGGCCGGGGTCAGCGAAGATTCGTTCCCGCTGATGCCGCCGACTCCTTAACGCTTTGGAGGACATCTTGCTGCAGGCCCCACAGATCAGTTTCTCGTGATCCGGGCCAAGGCAGCGGAGGCAATTATCATGTGTGTCAGTGAGTGACATATTTCTGTCACACTGAACACACCGCTTGAAACCACTGGCAGCCATCGGGGGAAAAAAAGGGCCCCTGCAAGGTCAAAGGACCGGGCTGCCAGTGAAAAACCGAAAACGAAACTGACAGAAAATCAGAAAAACCGAAAAATAACAGAAGGACTCGCAACGGCGTCGCGAGTCCGGGCAGGAAAAGGACCGGCGTCGAACCGATAGAGAAAAAAAGAGATTAAACACGAAAAAAATCAACTTTTTCAGCGGGGACAAGACGGGCACGTCTGAAGGGCTCCGCGGAAAAAAGAAGACTGGCTAAGATGGCACCCTTGGGCGGGAAGGGGACCGCGCATGCGCGCTGCAATTCCCAAAGGCTCTCTTTGAAAGCTGGGGAAAATTGCTCCGCGAGGGCTCCGTCGGCGCCGACGTTACCCATATGTGAGGACTGACTTCCTGCTTGGTCCTGGAGAAACAGTAATCCCCAATACCTAGCCATACATCAAAGATTCCTTATTTGGCAGGCTGAGCCTTAGCAGTACCTTCTGAAGCAGCATACAGAGAAAGCCACTGGATTCCTCCATAGGATTAGGCAAGTTGAGTTGATCCACAGGATATCAGTGTTTTGGAGGCTGATCAAGGACCTCCTTATGCTAGGTACCCTTTACGAGACAGCCCCTTTGGGGAAAGGCAAAGAAGTCTTGCACCTGTCCTGTTAGTGCATGAATCAATCCCTATTCGGTAGTAGCTCCCATACCAAACAGGAAAGAAAATTAAAAACCACAATGTGTGCCCATTGCAGAAAATGGTAGTACACACTTTTTAACATCAGTGTACATTTTTAATGCCACAGCAACTTGCTTGCTATTAATTTACTGCATGAGAGTAAAGCATAGTTACTCACCTGTAACAGGTGATCTCCAGGAACAGCAGGAATTTAGTCTTCACATATGGGTATCATCGGTACCGACGGAGCCTGCTCAGGAACGCTCCCCAGCATCCAATAGGAAAGCTTTTGGGAGCATCCCACAGCACCCGCATGCTGCCTTCCCCAACTATCCCTCTCCAGTTGAGTTTAAAGCTGAGAGAGAGATAGAGAGATACAACTCCTAGGGGAGGTTAGGGGGGGGGGGGGTGAAGACTAAATTCCTGTTGTTACAGGTGAGTAACTATGCTATCTCCAACAAGCAGGAATGTAGTCTTCACATATGGGGACTCCCTAGCTGCAGATGCCAGGGAGAAACCCTAGAAGTTGTGTGCCCTTGTGAAAGGGCTCCCCCCCCTTCCCCCATTGATCTCTGGCATCCTATCAGGGAAGGTGAGTAGGAGTTAAGTATGGAACAGGTGTTGAAGAACAGCCTGACCAAACAAGGCATCCCGGCGGGAGTCCTTGTCTAAGCAGTAATGGGATGTGAAGGTATGAACCGAAGCCTAAGTAGCTGCTCGGCAGATGTCATCAATAGAGACAGAGTGAAAATGAGCCATAGAGACTGCCATAGCTCTCACATTATGAGCTGTGACATGGCCTTCTAGAGGAAGGTTTTTACTCTCATACACAAAAGATATACACTATGCAATCCAGTTGGACAGTGTTCTTTTGGAGACTGGAAGTCCCAAATGACTAGGATCAAAAGCAACAAAAGGTTGAGAGGACTTCCTGTGTTGCTGTATCCTTTGTAAGTAAAAAGCCAGAGCTCTTTTACAATCCAAAGTATGAAGATTCCTTTCTGCATTTGAGGCATGAGGCCTTGGGAAGAATACAGGAAGGTAAACCGCTTGATTTAAATGAAAAGGTGACACCACCTTTGGCATAAAGTGTGGATGAATCCTAAGGACTACCTTATCATGATGGAACCTTGTATAAGACCAGCCACCAATGCTTGCAATTCACTGATGCAACATGCTGATGTGATTGCAATAAGAAAGATGACCTTTCAGGAAAGGAATTTCAAGGAGGTAGTGGCTAATGGTTCAAAAGGCGGTTTCATAAGCTGCCCAAGAACCAAATTTAAGTCCCATGCCACTGGTGGTGGCTTAATGGGAGGCTTAGTCAAAAGAAGGCCTCTCATAAATCTATGAGAGGAAATAGGTTGCCCATTTAGAGGCTTGAAAGAAGCTGCAATAGCACTCAAATGAACTCAGTGAATTGGTCTTAAGCCCTGCATTAGATAAATGAAGGAGATACTCCAGTAATGATTCCAGAGGTATCACAAGAGGGTTAGGACCCTTCTGCGAGTACCATATGGTAAACCTTTTCCACTTGAAAGCATAAGAGCGTCTTGTGGAAGGCTTCCTGGAAGCACAAAGGATATCCTTTACCTGCTGAGAGAGGTTAAGACCGTGAAGTTCTAGGCTTTCAGCAACCAGGCCCTGAGATGCAGAGATTGGGGATTGGGATACCACAGGATCCCGTCCTCCTGAGAAAGGAGATCTGGAGCAGATCCTAACTCCAGAGGCAGAGCTTGAGAGAGATGTAGGAACAGAGGGTACCACATTTGCCATGGCCAATGTGGAGCTATGAGAATCATATGACCTGTCTCTCTGAAGCTTGAACAGGGTTTTGGGAATTAGGGGACTGGGTGGAAAGGCATACAGGAAGTCCTGGCCCCAATGGAGGAGGAAAGCATCCCTAGGCTGACAACCCTGAGCCAGAATTCTGGAACAGAACCGGGAAAGTTTGGCATTCAGCAGACTTGCTAAGAGATCTATGTCCAGGGTTCCCCAAATTTGGAAAATTTTGGCCACCTGGTCTGCATGGAGAGATCATTTGTGTGGAAGCAGAACTTGACTGAGTCTGTCTGCCCAAGAGTGTTGAATGCCTGGAAGATACACCGCAAGGAGATGAATCTGATGCTCTCTGGCAAGGGCCCATAGTAGCAAAGCTTTGTTGCATAGCAACAAAGAGCCTGTTCCTCCCTGCTTGTTCACATAGAACATGGCTACTTGATTGTCCGTTTGAACTAGGACTGTCTTGTAGGTGAGCTGGGTGTGGAATACTCAAAGAGCAAGGAAGATTGCTCTAAGTTCCAGGAGAATAATATGTAGATAGGTCTCTTGTGGAGTCCAGGTACCCTGGGTAGAGAGGCCTTGCAGGTGGGCTCCCCAACCCACCTGTAAGGCATCTGTTGTTAGAGTGGCTTGGGGTGGAGGTTGCTGAAAAGGGGACCCCACCAAAAGGTTTTGGGGTGATTGCCACCATTGGAGAGACAAAATAAGGCAATCTGAGTTTGCTATTTTGTCTGACAAGTAACCTGACGCCCGAGTCCATGGAGTGGATAAAGTCCACTGGGCTGCCTTCATATGGAGGAGTCCAATCGAAAAAAATCCCACAAACAGAGATGCTAATAAACCAATCAAAAAATCCCTGAGAATATCCCCACTTTGTGAAATGTAAGTAATTTTTTTGTCGGACCACAATGAGGGAGGTCTCGCCTCCGGGAAGGCCCATTGTATCTTGTAGGGGATCTGTTCTCGAGCCTTTGTCCAAATTTTGCGATGTCTTTCTAAAAGCGGAGGCTTCTTCGGTTCGCTCTTATATTCGCGACTCCACTCATTTTATGACTCAGTTAGCTGATGTAGTTTTACCTGAGTCTGGGATTCTTTTGGTGACACTTGATGTGGCAGCATTATACACCAACATCCATCAAGGGGAAGCCCTTGCTTTGCTCCGCACTTTATTCACCACTGCTCCATCACGCCTGCCAAGACATTTTTTGTTGGATCTAATTTCCTTGGTCTTGACAAAAATTATTTCATCTTTGAGGGAGCATTTTTTCAACAGATTTACGGAATAGCCATGGGGGCTACTGTGGCCCCCTCAATTGCCACTCTGTATTTGGCTCAAATGGAGGAAAGTCTGATTTATGTTTCCGAATTTTTTGCAAATGTCCTCTTATGGCGAAGATTCCTTGATGACATTTTTTTCATTTGGACGGCCACTGTGGACATGTTATCGGAATTCCTTTTCTGGCTTAATGGTTTAAAACCGAATATTCAATTCACGGAGCATCGTGATCCATACCAGATTGAATTCTTGGACATGTTGATTTATCGCCAGGACACTTCTCTGCAAAACCACCTTGTTCCGTAAATCTGTCCAAAGGAACAGCTTATTACACTACACCAGCTTCCATCCGGTTCCACTTAAGAAGGGTCTCCCTTATGGCCAGTTTCTGCGCCTACGCAGGTTATGTTCTTCTATGGGAGATTTCAACTTCCATGCTCAGGAGCTAAGACGGCGGTTGCTTTCACGGGGTTATCCCCCTTTAGTAATTGAACGAGCGTACAAACGTGCGCGGTATACTCATCGAGATTGGCTGCTCACATCCTCTACTCCTCAAGAGCCTGATCAAGATAAAAGAATAGTTGGAGTTTTTCCTTATATGGTTCGGAGTCATGCAGTTGTGGACATCCTCCGCAAGCACTGGTCTATTTTATCTGTACACCCTTGTTTTGCCCACTCTTTTATGCCAGCGTTTACTAAGGCTTCAAGTGTTCGAGATATTTTGGTGCACTCTACCACCCCGGTTGATAGACCATCTGGCCCCAGCATTACTAGAGGCCACTTTCCTTGTCAAAAATGCAAATTCTGTTCTAATACGCTATCGGGGACCTCGTGGGATCATCCTCTCACTGGACATACTTACCAACGGCGCTGGCTTACCACATGTTCTTCCACTTTTGTGGTTTATTTAATACAGTGTGACTGTCCTTCACTTTATGTGGGCCGCACTATAAGATCTGTCCGGATTCGGATGTGTGAGCACGCATCACGTTTACAACAGAACGTTCAAACTGCTCCCATGGTGGACCATTGTATGGAGCACGGTCACACATTTAATCAGCTGCGTTGGACTGTAATCGATCACATTCCTGAAGATCCCCGAGGTGGTGATCGAATTGCCAGATTGCAACGTTGTGAACAGCGTTGGATATATGTCTTGGACTGTGTACAACCTGGGGGTTTAAATCGGGAAATAGAGTGGCTGAGTGTTCTCTAACTAATGCCCTCGTATCAAAGGTTTCCCTGCTGTGGTGGGAATCCCTTTGTTCGGGGGCTGTTCTTTAGTAACTACGTCATAGGGCTTATATGGTGTTTCTGTATTTCACTATCTGGCCTTCATCCAATTGGATGTGGGGACGAATGGGGTTCCCCCGTCCAAGGTTTCAAGTTCCCTTGCTGATTGACGGCTTGGCTGACCAATGATGGCACATCTCATCCCCTGTAATTGATTGGTTTCCGGTGTCAGCCGGCACCTTTTTAACGACTAAGAAAAACGCTAATTTTTTGTACGCTAAGGGAGAGGAACTGATGTTTGGTGACCTGCATAAGGAGAACTTGATACAGGGACGGACAGTTCCCGGAACGTGCACGTTGTCTTTACAAGAGTTTGGACATTTATGAATTAATTCGTGTTTTCTTCTCCTGGAGTTTCAAGATGAGTTTTAAGATAAGTTTCACTTCAACTTACTAAAGAACGGTATTTATTGATTAAAATGGACTCCCAGTGACGGGTGTGGTTTTGCAGACTATCTTAACCTCCCTCATTGTGGTCCGACAAAAAAATTACTTACATTTCACAAGGTGGGGATATTCTCAGGGATTTTTTGATTGGTTCATATGGAGGAGAGCATAAGGAACCACATGCACGGTGGATGCCATGTGGCCTAGCAATTGTAACATTTCCCGAGCAGTGAGATGAGGTTTTAGCACTGCTTGGGAAGCTAACTGAACAATGTGAAGGCAGCAGGGCTGTGGAAGGTAGGCACTTGTCTGTCTGGTATCCAGCAGAGCTCCTATAAACTCTAGGGACTGAGTAGGAGCAAGGTTGGATTTTGGGAAGTTTATGACAAGTCCCAAATACTGAAGGATGCGCATTGTGCGAGAGAGAGAAACCCTGGCCTCTGGCTCTGAAGGGGCTCGAATGAGCTAGGCGTCTAAGTAAGGGAAGACAAATATTCCTAGGGTGCGAAGAAATGCTACCACCACAGCCATGCATTTTGTGAACACCCTTAGTGCTGAGGCCAGGCCAAAAGGAAGAACCCTGTATTGGTAGTGCTTCCCTTGAAATAAAAAGCAAAGGAACTTTCGATGAGTTGGATGGATGAGAACATGAGTGTACGCATCCTTGGGATCTAGAGAACAAAGCCAATCCTGACTCTGAAGGTATGGCAGCAGAGTTCCTAGAGAAATCATTTTGAACTTCTCTTTGAACAGGAATTTGTTCAATTCTCCGAGGTCTAAAATGGGTCTGTGTCCTCCTGTTTTCTTTGGAATAAGGAAATAGGGGGAGTAGAACCCTGTACCCTGTTGGAGAATGGGTACCTCTTCTATTGCCCCTTGGGCAAGAAGCATAGTGACCTCTTGACCTAACTGGTCATTGAGAGAGGTCTGAGAATTGAACTGTTTTACCATTGTAGGAGGGGGCATGCTGAGGTAATGAAGCTTGTACCCCTCTTACAATAGACAGAGTCCAATTTTCTGCCCCCATCTGGGGGCAAAATGACATAACCTTCCTGGAATAGTGGAAGGCTCTGGGCCATTCAGGGCCAGGAAGGCAAAGTTCTCTAGCTAGGAGTCGGAGTCTGCTGAGCCGGTTGAGGCTTAGCAGCTTTTGTTTTTCTTTGCCTAGGTTGTTGCTGCTGTCCCTTTTGGGCGGACTGACCTATTAACGATGCCCCTGCTGGGTACAGGAGGGATACAACAACTTCTTCTTAATGAAGAAGAATGGTTTCTTGTAGAATTTTTTCCTTGCAGGATCAGCTGTAGATTGACAATCTATCCAAAGTGATATCGTCAGCATGTAATCTCATTAGCTTTTTCCTGCCAATTCTTGCCAAAGAGATTCTCTCCTGTGCAAGGAATATTCCCTAGTTTATCCTGTACCCAAAGTTCCAAGTCAGATGCCTGAAGTCAGGCAATCCTACGTGCACCTATGGCAATAGCAGAGGTTCTGCTTATGCATTCAAAGCAGTCAAAGGCTGCACGATTCACAAACTTGGAAACATCCTGAGCATGTTTGACAAGGGCAAGGTAATCCTGCCTCTTATCATTAGGAAGGCGAGGGCTCATAAGCTCTAAATCTCCCTTGACCTCCTTAAGAAACATTCCCATATATAATATAGAAGAACTGATCCTAGCACAAAGCATGGAAGCCTGGAAGGTTCGACGTCCAAAAGGCATCAAGAGTCCTACTCTCACGTCCTGGAGGATTAGATGCATGCCTTTTTGCACTCTTGATCCTTCTCATAGCTGATTCCACCACCATGGAATGGTGTGGTAGCTGAGTCTTCTGAAACCAAGGACAAGGAGGAACTCGATACATGGTGTCGAGCCTTTGAGAGTGAGGAGATGTGGTTAGAGGTGTTTCCCACATCCTTAACATGAGATCATGCAAGATCTCATGAATAGTAAGGTAGCTGCCTCCTTGGGAGCTTTAGGGCATTGTAGGATTTCTAATTCCTTTACCCTAGGCTCTTTTTCAGGAGCCACTGTGATAGAAAGACCTCGAGCCACATCTCGGATAAAATCCTGAAAGGACATATCCTCTGGTGGAGACATCCTACGCTGAGGAGAAGAATCCTCAGAAAGAAGTACTCTGGTATCGGCAGAGCCTTCGGAGTCTTCAGCCTCATCTGAGGATTCAAAGTATCTCCGATCCGAGTGATCATGCAAGGCACAGTACCGGTACCGATCGAAGTCAGCATCGGAGGGATCCGGTACCAACTTGTCGATACCAGATGGATAAACATGACTCAGTCCCGGTAGAATTCCTGCCGATGTCGATGCAGTCGGTACTGGTACCGGAGTCGGTGCCAGTTGAATTGTCTGAAGCGGTTTCAGGGGTATCGAGGCCGTGAGAAGAGCTGCCAGACTGTGTTCAATAGCCAAGAATCTCTGGTCTACTGACGCTGCTGATGCTTGGGTATCGGATAAAGCAGCCAGTACCCCAGAGCATGGCACCAGTAGTTCTGCCAAGGTTGAGGTCTCGAGAACATCCTAGAGCCCCGTTAGAGCTTTGGAAGCTGAAGCCTCTTGCCGGGGCAATTTTGCCAGTGAAAGTCCCTCAAGGGCAACGTCAGAGGCATCTCTATGCTTAGAGGGAGATATGATAATTACACTTAGCTGGTAATTGTAGTTCCTTGAGTGACGACAGTTCAGTCCTCTACCTCTGGGTTGTCAATCTCCTCCTGCAGCTTGGAGACTGATATGTCAAAATCATGACATCACTGGATATAGCCTGCTGTAGTCTCTCTCTCTCTTCCCAGTGTGAACTAATAACAAAGCAGACTCAAAGGAGCAAAAAATAAGCAGCCAGCAAAAACAATTCTGAAATATCATTTAACCAAAACTAGAGTCTCTCTCTCCCCCCCCCCCCTTCCACAAGGCTTTCTTACACCCTGCCCTGACAGAGGGAAGGTTAAACACACCAAAAATTCTCTTTTTTTTTTTTGGACTACTCCAGACCTACCTGTAATACTCCTCTTCTGCTAGTCCTCCAGATCCCTCTTCAATAATCTGGGTGGGAAGGAGGACTGAACTGTCATCACTCAAGGAACTACAGTTACCAGGCAAGTGTAATTATCATTTCCTTACCGTTCCTCCAGTTCAGTCCTCTACCTCTGGGATGTACCAGAGCAGTAATTATTGGGAGGGCCCCTTCAAGCCGGCAGACAAGACCGCCAACCCGAAACGGGCATCAGCAGAAGCCACGACATCCAACCGGTAATGCTTACTGAACATATGTAGAGACGACCAAGTCGCCGCCCTACAGATTTCCCCCAGTGGAACCAAACAGTGCTCCGCCCATGAGCATGCCTGCGCTCTAGTGGAATGCACCCACAATCCCCCAGGCACCACTCATCCACGAATCAAATAGGCGGAAGCAATTGCCTCCCAAAGCCACCGGGCAATGGACGCTTTAGCTGCTGCCTTACCTTTGCGCACTCTGCCAAACAATACAAACAACCGCTCTGACTTGTGAATCGAATCTGTCATCTTCAAATACTGACGCAATGCTCTTTTCACGTCCAGAAAATAGAGACCACGATCCGACTCTCCGCCCTCCCGAGACCCCAGGACGGGTAGGCAGACCAACTGATTCAAATGAAAGGGAGACACCACCTTAGGCAAAAAGGATGGAACTGGATATAAGACCACCTTTTCCCTAGAAAAAGATAAGAAGGGTTCCCTACACGACAGTGCCTGTAACTCCAAAATGCGCCTCGCAGAACAAATCGCCACCAGGAACACCATTTTCAACGTCAAGTCTTTCACGGACGCTCGACGCAATGGTTCAAACGGCGGCCAGGATAATGCTGCCAAGACTAGATTGAGATCCCAAGGTAGGACGCACACCCTACGCACTGGCCATAACCTAGAGAACGCCTTAAGAAAATGACACACATCCGGGTGAGCCCCCAAGGGCACTCCATTGACCCTGCCACGGTAAGAGGAAAGAGCTGCCAACTGAACACGCAAGGAACTTGCTGCAAGCCCCTTAGCAAAACCATCTTGTAGGAACTCCAAGACGAAAGACAACGAAACAGTAGCCGCTCGAACCTGGCGTCGAGAACACCAATCCTCAAAGATACGCCAGACCCGCACATACGCCAAAGATGTCAACTGTTTCCGTGCTCTAAGCAAAGTTGACACCATCGCGGACGAATAGACTTTCTTTCTCAGCTTAGCCCTCTCAATGGCCATACTGTAAGCGAGAACCGATCCACCTGGGGCATGAATAGCGGTCCTTGAAGCAACAGATCCGCCCTCGCCAGTAGCCGCCAGGGCTCGCCGTCCAGGAGATGCACTAAGTCTGCGTACCATGGATGTCTCGGCCAGTCGGGTGCCACCAGGAGCACCCTTCCCAGATGAGCCCCAATCTTTTGGACCACCCAGCCTATCAATGCCCACGGAGGGAAGACAAAGAGGACCTTCCGTCGGCCACCAATGTAATAGCGCATCGATGCCCTCCGACATCCTGTCTCGTCTCCTGCTGAAGAACCGGCTCACCTTCGCTGACCGGAACGTCGCCATTAGATCCATTTTCGGAGTTCCCCAGCGAACAACAATCTGCGCTAACACATCAGGATGCAACTCCCACTCCCCTGCATCCACTTGCACTCTACTGAGGAAGTCCGCTGTGAGACATTGTCTTTTCCTGCAATGTGCGCCGCCAAAATCGCAGGCAATTGCTACTCTATCCAAGCAAACAACTGGTCCGCTTCTGCTTCCATCGCAGCACTTCCTGTGCCGCCCTGTTGATTGATGTAGGCGACTGTCGCCGAGTTGTCGGAGAGTACACACACCGGGCGGCCCAACACTAAGTCCTCGAATGCTTGAAGTGCCCGGGCCACTGCTCAAAGTTCCAGGCGGTTGATCGACCAAGAGGTCTCTAAGGGAAACCACAGTCCCTGCGCAAACCGGCTCCCGCAGTGCGCCCCCCAGCCCACCAAGCTGGCATCCGTCAACAACGGGAGCCACTCCAGCTGTTCCAGCGGCATCCCCGCTGCCAACATCGACCGGCGCAGCCACCAACGAAGTGAGTGCCTGACCTTGATGGGACACGGAAGACGCTTGCTCAGCGGATCGGCCTGATGCGACCAACGGCACAGAAGAGCTCTCTGCAGAGGCTGCATATGAACCTTGGCCCACGGTACAGCTTCCAATGTCGCCGCCATTGTTCCCAACACCCGGAGATAGTCCCACGCCGTTTGTGCTGACACTGACAAAAACTGGCGAATCGGTTTTCTCAACGCTTCCGCCCTCCTGCGTGGCAGAAACACTTGCCCCTTCTTTGTGTCGAAGCACACCCCAAGGTACTCGAGGTCCTGGAAAGGTTCCAACTGACTGTCAGGTTGACTATCCAATCCAGATCTTGCAAAAACTTCACTACTCTGCCCGTCACCCGAATACTCTCCTACTTGGACCTGGCCCGAATCAACCAATCATCGAGATAAGGGTGAACCAGAATTCCTTCTCTGCGTGCCGCCGCCACCACCACCACCACCACCACCATGATCTTGAAGGTTCGCGGTGCCATTGCTAAGCCAAAGGGCAACGCTTGGAACTGATAGTGACCCCAAGGCAGAGCGAACCTTAGGTGAGCTTCTCGGATAGGGATGTGCAAGTACGCCTCCATAAGATCCAGAGACGTTAAGTACTCTCCCTGTTGCACTGCCACGATGATCGAACGCAGAGTCTCCATCCGAAAGTGCGGCACCCGTAGGCAGCGATTTACGGCCTTCAGGTCTAAAATGGGTTGCAACGTTCCACCCTTCTTTGGCACCACAAAATAAATGAAGTACCGACCCCAGCCGGATTCGGCTTCTGGAACTTCGACCACTGCCCCCAGCTGGAGCAGCCGCTACAAGGTACCGCGAACCGCTGCGGCTTTCTTTGGCCCTCTGCACGGCGACCAAACGAAGGAATCCCAGACGGGTCGAGCCAACTCCAATGCATAGCCCTGTTGAATGATCTCTAACACCCACTGATCGGATGTAATACGGGTCCAAGAGGAAAGAAACTCCCAAAGCCGCCCGACTATGGGAGGCCCCTCCACCGGGACCCGCCTCGCTTCATTGCTACTTACAGGTAGCAGAGGCGGGAGCTGAGGAGAAACCTCTATTCACTCCCCGAAACCCCGGAGCGCGAGCTGGAAACCGGCCCCTTTGGTAACTCCCAAACCTTGCTGAGCGAAACCTACGAAAATCCCGAAACTGACCCCGAAAGCCTTGCACTGACTTCCCTGGTTTCGGCTTATCCTCTGGGAGCCTACCGGCCTTGGTTTCTCCCAGATCCTTTACCAATTTATCCAAATCTTCTCCAAAGAGCAAGCCCCCCTTAAAGGGAAGCTTGCTGAGATGAGACTTAGACGGGGCATCCGCCGCCCAGTTCCGTAACCACACTGACCGGTGGGCGGCCACCACAGATGCCGTGCTATTGGCCAGGGCCCTGATTAAGTCGTAATGCACATCTGCTAAGTAGGCCGCTCCGGACTCTAGTCGATCCAACTCCTTGACCTCATCGAGATCCAGATGCGAAGACTGACGCAGCCGCTGGACCCATCGCAGACATGCTCTGGCCACGCATGCCTCACAGATGGATGCCTGCAGAGAAAGAGAATCCGCTTCAAAGGTCTGCTTCAGCAACCCGTCCACCTTGCGGTCCTGAGCGTCCTTTAAGGCCACACTACCTTCCACTGGAATAGTGGTTTTCTTTGTAACTGCCGACACCACCGCATCTACCTGCAGTGCCCGGAATCTGTCCCTATCCTTATCGGCCAGCGGATAAAGCCTATTCATTGTCCATATGCCACGGAGACCCGCTTCTGGTCGATCCCACTCTTCTTGAATCATCTTGTCCACCACATGGTGGACTGGAAATACGACCTGCGTTTGCCGCACCACCTGAATGACGGGATCCTCAACATAGTCCTCCACTGTTGCCGGCGCCGCAAGATTCAACATCTGCAACGTCTTCGAGATCAAAGCCGTAAGCTCTTCTCTGCGAAAGACTAACAATTTTAGCCTGATCCTCGGGCTCCTGGAGCTCTCCTTCCTCCAGATCCTGCTCTTGATCCCATTCCGTCTCCTGGAGCTCAGGCCACTCGCCTTCTGCCGATGGCGAATCCTTCCTTCTTGCTCGCTTAGGGGCTGGCAGTTCCTCGCTAACCTCGACAGCAGCCTCCATCTGCTGAACAGCACCAGCTAGCGATTCTGAACCTGGCCTCTTACCCTGGCGCTGCAGACAGAAGGCCTGATGCATTAGCAAAATGAAATCAGGGCTGAAATCCCCAAAAACCGACGTCTGCACCGCCAGAGAGTCCTGCCAACTCCTCTAACTCCAGTCCTTGCGCCGGGGAACGCGGGGAATCCGCCCCCCCCCCTTTACGGACACTCCCTGCGACTCTGGAATCTCCTTGACATCCATCTGTTGCTCCACCGTGGACAAGAGGGTTGCACAGCACCGGCACACCCTTATATCGGCCACTGTGCCCCTTCCTAGTGCCACACACACACACACAATACAGAGAGACCTTGCCGCCATCAAGCAAAGCAGCAACTGTCCCAGGGGCTTATTTCAACAGAACTTTTTAAAAAAAAACAAACACAAAAAAACCCCAACTACATAAGCGTTCAGATATTGGGCTCACAGTCTATCCCTCCAGACAGCAGAGCCACCCGCAGTCCCCCTTCCCCCTTGAGACCAAATCGGGTCACCACAGCAAGCCCCTAAACGTAATAAAAATAAAGGAAATGAACAAACAAAACAAGAGAAGGAGAAAGGAAGAAAACCCCCCAAAGAATCTCCCCCTTGCCTCACCGGGGCCCAGAAATGCAAAACTCGCTGCCAAACGCGGTTTACCCGTGTCAGCTAAAATGGCCACCGAGAATGCTGCGAAGCCGAAAAGGGCGCCAAACAGCCCTGTGGATCACCGACGCTCGACTAATGGCGCTCCCGCTATGGAATACTACCCGCCCCGGTGAAAACCTTTACCGGGCAGGACTGCCACTGCTCCTGTGCTCCCAAAAAAGAGAAAAACAGTGCCGTGAATAGAGACGGCTCCCAAGCAATGTTCCCTCTAATTTTCTGTAGGCTGTGTGCGCATAAAATATCAGCTGTGCAGCTTTTGAAGGAAGGTTAAATTTTTGTGCGCCACATAACGACACTCGCAGTTATATACTTTAAAATTTGACTACACGTCATAATACAGTATGTACACCACATTGATTGCACTAGAAAATATTGTAGAACTTGTGAAAACTGTAAATACACAACAACTTTTAAATTTTAAGACGTCTGTGTTGTTTTCTATCAGAATCAGAACCGTAATTTTTGTGCGCTCTGTTGTAAAATATGTACGCTCACTCGGCGAGGTGTGTGCACACGCGCACAGCTTAGAGGGAACAGTGCTCCCAAGTGCTGCTGCCTCTACCGACTGAAATCAGCTAAGCCGGTAAGACAGGCACTACGACCCGAAGAATACTCGCACACACATCGCAAGAAGGGCTCTCCCCCGTACAGTCCGGGGGGAGAGAACCTCTGGGCCACCGCAGGGAAACTAAACTCGATGTCCTGAGTTAGTACCCTTCCCATAAGGAAAGTATGCAGGGCCAGGGAGCAAGAATGCCGACAGCTAGCTTTCCCCTTTTAATTTAATTTTTTTTTTTTAAAAGGTACAGTTCTGAATACCAAAGGAAAATTACAAATCACCAATTCCAACCCCCACTAGGTCCTATCCAATTAGCTCCTTATTAATTCCTCCAGAGAGCCCTTCCACAAGGCTCAAGTCTTCCTGCTGCAAGGAGACTGGTCACACTGGGAAGAGAGAGAGAGAGAGACTATAGCAGGCTATATCCAGTGATGTCATGATTTTGACACACCAGTCTCCAAGCTGCAGGAGGAGATTGACAACCCAGAGGTAGAAGACTGAACTGGAGGAACGATAAGGAACTACCCTTTGAGGACCGGCTAGATTTATGTGCAGTTACCTGAGATCCATGGGAGGAAGACGAAGCCCTGGAAGACGTCGATGCCACAGAGGCTGCATCGGAGGAAAAAAGGGTGCTAAGTTTAGCAGCTCGGTTCTGCCGGCCCCTTTGACATCATCCCACAGGCAACACTCCGAAATAGAGTGGTCAGAACCTAAACATTTGAGGCACCACTCATGGGTATCGGTGACGGAGATGGTACCGCCACACTTGGAACACTTTAAAACTCGAAGCGGGCTTTTCCATTTTAAAAGGAAAAAGTTGGGCCTAGTGCCCAAAATGGTGCATGGCACCTGAGGAGAAAATAACTCCAGAAGAAAGGTGTTTTGTTTTTTTTTGGAAAAAGAAAGAAGAACCGGTGGTACCGGTGTAGCGTCGAAGGAAGGCTGACGCGACCACAAAAAAAAAAAAAAAAAATAGAAGGGAATTATTTTTTGCGGTGACAGGATGTCGGCTCCGTGGAAAACAAAGAACTGGAGAGGGACAGTTGGGAAAGGCAGCATGCAGGCGCTGTGGGATGCTCCCAAAAGCTTTCCTATTGGATGCTGGGGAGCATTCCTGTACAGGCTCCGTCGGTAGACGATACCCATATGTGAAGACTACATTCCTGCTTGTTCCTGGAGATAACATTTTTCAACGGCATACTGAAGCTTGGGCAGTTTTAATGCATGGCTTATTAATACATTCCTCTTCATCTTTATTTCCAAGATTAACCTCTTCTTGGCCTTTTACCAGAAAGTAAAATTATGGGAGTAAAACATGGTGCTGTACTCTCATACTGAATGAGAGGATTCAACTTCCTACTGAGAAATTTATAATTTACAAATTGGGTTAGGGTGGAGGTGGGAGGAAGACTGCAGCATATAGTGGCAGTACTCAAAATAGCATAACCTTTGGCCTGCCATTCTGGACATAGTTGCTGAAGTTATTCAAATAAACCTGAACTGTTAAGGGATCTTATTATTTAGTTATGAAGATAAACTACTGTAGCTTCATTATGATTTCAGGTTCATGCCTGCTGCACTTGTGCCAACACAGCGTTCATTTTTCTGGAGAAATATTAGGTCTCCTAGTATAAGCCAACAAACCGAGCTGAAACTGGTTGTTATACTGCAGAAACAGACATGGAGGTTATTAAGAATCTCCCACATTGATATGAGGGCTAGCAGATCTTTTTGGATTCCTTAGGTATCTTTGAAAATAAAGTACATTGCATGTATGTTAAGTATCTTTTTGTGTACATTTGTACTGAACTTTTGGGGCTCTGTTCTCCAGATACACAGTTGCTTACATTGATTCTCAGCTGCAAAACTCAGGCACATGCCTCATGCTTTTCCAGATGGTTCCCCATTTCGTTTTTCAAGTGTTCTGATAATGGAACGTGGAACAAAAATATATAATCACGTGTAGCACTAGTGCACAAAGTCCAACAAAAATGTCACACTTTCAAAAAAAAAAAATTTATTTTTTTAAAGCAGAAACATAAAATGAATTAAATAAGCAGAACATGACAAAGTGACATGTAAACTTTTTAGACTGTTAATTTATGGTCCCTACTCTGGGCAATAAAACTCAGTATATTGGAATGTAAACTATAGCACAGAAAGAGCCACTGTTCCCAAAAAATGTAACAAATACAGACATGATGCTCAGTTTTCATGAGTTTGATCAAAGTGCTAATGGGGAAGGTGGTGGTGAACCAGCTTGTAATGGGCTCCACATGATGGGCAGCGCTGAGGTTCTCCCTGGTGTAACCAGAACCATATGACACACGTGTTATCCTCCTCACCTGCAGGAAAGAGACAGGCAGAAACAGTTATTCTCAGAGCTATGTTATATACAGTCTTTCTACGATTCAAAACGGTTTACATGAACTCAACTTGTAACAGTGTAGATACAGCTGTTTTACAGAGAACAAAACATATGAGAGTAAACCCTGAACATTCAACAGTCCACATTTTAACTTTTTACAAACATACCCAATTAAGGATAGGCCAGGAAGGCAACTATGTATAAAAGGGGAGCCACAGAAGTGGATGAGGTAATGAAAGGGGAGGGCAGGGGAATAGGGTAGAGTATGTGGTGAGTGTTAGGAGGGCTAGGTTTTGCTAGCTTGATTGGGGCTTGGGGAAGTGGTGCCAGAGTATTAGTGGAAGAGGAAGGTTTTTAGCCTGTTACAAGGCTGCTCTGACCATACCAAGTTCTGTAAGTCAAGTGGAAGGGCATTCCATTCCGTGGGGACAGAGAGAGAAGGCACGGTTGCAAGTTGATTGATTGCTTTTTATCCTTCATGATGGGATGTTTAGATTTGTGGAGGTGGTCCTACAAGATCTGGTGTTATGAGAATGACAACAGTTCAGTCACAACTGGTCAGCGGATGCCATGAGGAGTATCGCATATCAAATATGGCAGACCTCAAAGCTCTGTGTAACCACAGCAAACCACAAATCTTATATAGTAGTGTCAGAATAAAAAAGTGTTTACCAATAATAAATACCAGAAATGTAAAATCATTCCATTACGGGGTTTAACAGTGAATATTTCAGGTGTTTTTCTTTGCTACATAAAAACCTAGAAAAATTCCATAGATCGGGTCGCCTAAATTTTGGTACTTGTGTTTGTGCCTACAAGAGAAATCACCAGGTGGGTGAAAGGCTAGATAGTGGCAAGGCTGGTTTGATCTTGGTCTAGGCAAGACAGAAGCCACTGCTGGGACTGCCCTACTGAAGAGGGCCTGGCAAGCATGGAAGGGGAGGGGCAGTTGTAATTATCTAATAAATATACTGGGCCAGGGGTAGCACCTTTGCAATGTGGAAAAGAAAGCAAGTTCAAAATGGTTCCAGGTCAGCAACCTGGCAGAAAATTAACACATTAGTAAGAGGGAAAGTTAAAAAGCTAGAAAGAAAGAAAAAAAAAATAAGGGGAGACATCCCCAAGAAAAAGCAAAGCCTTTAAAAGATTTTCCCCTTTGGCACCCTGTGTCTTCCACCCCTAGATATAAATGGAAGCATGAATGAAGAAAACATTGAGCCCAATTTAGTTTATATTTATTTTATTTATTTATTATTTATTTTATTTATATTATTTCTATACGGCGCTCTTTAAAATCAGAACGGTTTACATCTAACCACCAATTGCACAAAGCAGCGGAGCATGCGGTGTACATTACATATAACAGGTTTTACAACTTGGATTAACAGGGGTAACTATATACACTATGTACAACTGGTATATACAACTAGTTGGGTAAAGTAAGGTACTGTGGAATCAAGTGAATTGCTAAAAGTTAGTCAGATGCAGAGTGGATTCTGGAAATTCTCCTCATTTTGTAGGGGCCTGCCAATCCGTTTGCTATAACATCAACAAAAGGGTTAATAGAGAAACTGTGTGAATACATTCAGCACAGTTGTCTTTGGCCTTCAAAAGACAGAGTCAGACATTGAAGAACATAGTGCACTGAAGAAAGCAGGAATGCAGCAGAGGCGAATATTGAAATGTAACACACTAGGTGGCAGGATGCGAGTTAATTAAAAAGACATGTTTTGCAGAAAGAAATGATAGATATGATGTCTATGAAGAAAAACTACAAAAGGAGTTAGTGAAGAAATATAGATATCACAATATATATATGTGTACCTCCTGGAAGGCCTATAAAGGAACTAGGAGAAAAAGTGTATGGGAGGGAGTTAGTAAGAACAGATCACAGAGGTGGGCTATACCGACCTTTCCCTTTGTTTGGTAAGCTTATGCTATCTGCTTGCTAGGTATTATACTCACATTATAATAAAGATTTCTTATTGAGCTCTGCAATATTGTTTGGTATGCTTATTAATGTGTGTATGTGTGCCTGAGGAGGGAGAGGTAGTAAAAGAAGGCTATCCTGGGTAATTCCCCAATACTTCGGAGTCACTAGGTGAGTGTCCAAAGGAATGTCACCTCCGAACCCGAGTGGATAGTACCTGCAAATAAGTTTCATAACCACTACCTAAAGTACACCAAACAGCTGAATGGAGGTATGTTCCCTAGGAAGACACTGCTTTAGCAGGAGAAGCAAAGACTTACAGATGCATCCAACAATCCTTTTGTTGGTGACAGAAGGAACAATGTGAGGATCCTCCTTGGTCCCAGCATATGGCTTTGGTTTCAAAATGCTGTATGGATCCTAAAAAGACAGCATAAAGTGGAATCAGAGTGACAAAAGATATGCAAAAGGTGAAAACTCTTACCTGCTAATTTTCTTTACTGTAGTTCCTCCAGTCCAAACAAATGGGTATATGCTCGCCAACCAGCAGGTGGAGACAGAGGAAAACTCTCAGCTTTGTATAAATAGCCTGTGCCCAATGGACTCAGCCAATATTGACACTTCACCAAGCAGGAAGCATCCCCAACTCTGCCGAAGGGCCAAAAAACAGCAATTGCTTCTGACAGTAAATGGGAGCCTTTTTGCGCTGCTGTACAGGAAAAAAAAAAGGGGAATGTTGTAGTGGTTGATATGGAAGGACAGACTAGATAGAAACATGACGACAGAAAAAGACCACGGCCTATGTTTACTGCATCATTAAGAGCTAAATGGCCAGAACCTGAGCCAAAAGGCTCCAATGGTTTATTCCATATCATTCATTTTCTTTTCTCTTTCTTCAGATTATAACCAGAGGCTAGGGACCGACACACACACTCCTAGGTGGACATGACACCACGTGCAGAAAAAAAAAAGATAATTTCACAAGGGGTGGGGGGGGGGGGGGGTCTTGGATTTGATTGGAGAAAATTAGCAGGTAAGGTCTAATTTCACCTTCCAGGGTGCCCCTCCAGTCCAGTCCAGACAAATGAGATGTAGCAGAGCAGTACTAACAACGGGTGGGACCAGAGATCCCTGCACACAGTACCGTCACCCCAAAACACATGTCTTGTCTGGACTGTAGTGAAGGAATGAAGAGATGACCAAGGGGTTGCCCTACAAATGTCCAGAGGAGGCAACCTCTCCCCCTTGCCCCAAGAAGAATCCTGTGCCCTAGTGGAATGGGCTCATAAGCCCGGTCACACCTGCTGCCCCTTCAGAACATAGGCTAAAGCAAATCACCTCCCGGATCAGACAATGGACATCTTTGAGGGGGCCTCCCCTTTCCAGAGTCCCCCAAATAGAATGAAGAGCCCCTCTGAATGGCAAAGTAGCTGTGTGACCTTCAAATAGTGCTTCAAGGCCCTGCGAAGTCCAATTTATGCAAATGAGCAAAATCCACCGAGCCCTACTGGATGGCAAAGGAGGGTAGTGAAACCGGCCGATTAAGGTGAAATTCTGACATCACTTTGGGACAAAAAAGATGGAACAGGCCATGGGACCACTTTTTTCTTGGAGATGACCAAACAGGGCTCCTTACAAGACAGGGCTTGCAATTCAGAAATGTGCCTTGCCAAACAGATGGTTATCAGGAAGATGACTTTCAGTGTGAGATCTTTAAGTGAGGCAGACCCAAGCAGACCCCCCCCCCCCCCAGAGGTGCTAGGACAAGACTGAAGTCCCATACTGGGACCAGTGGACATGTAGGCAGTCGCAGATGTTTCACGCCCCACAGGAAGTGTATTATATTGACGTGAGCCACCAGGGGGAACTCCCTGGACCTTGCCATGGTAGCCAGCCAGGGTTGCCACCTGAACTCTTGAGTCCAGTGCCAGGCCCATCTGGAGGAACCCCAGAAGAACTGGCACCGTGGCCTTTAAGGGCCGCACGTCCTTATTCTTGCACCAGGCCTCAAAGGAGGTGCCAAACTCTGATATAGGTCAGAATTGTAGAACACCTTTTCGCCTGCAACAATGTTATAACAGGTTCGAAATAACTGCACATATGAGCCGTGCCCTTTCAAGGCCCAAGCAAGAATCAATCCACATCTGGCATGTACACTGGATTTTGAGACAAGAGATCCAGAACCTGTGGCAACACATTAGAGTGGCAAACCAGGGCAGACACAGCCAATCCGAGCTATCAGCAGCAGCACCTGCCCCTGATGGACCTTAATGCGGTGGAGAACCCTGTATTAGCACCCTAGAAAAACATGTACAGCAGTCCCGAGGAGCATCTTAGACTGAAAAAAAAAAAGCGGGGTGCTTTGGAGTTGTGTGCTTGGGTCATCAAATCCATCACCAGCATGTCCCAATGCACTATCAGGGATTGGAAAACTTCCTCCGATAGTGACCACTCTCCCGGATTCAGGGTGTGGCAACTCAGGCAGTCATGTACATGCGCCACCCCTGTAACATGTGCCACTGAAAGCACGAGTAGGTGCATTTTGGCCTACTGGAGCAATGGGAGGGCCTCTGACGCTACCTGCGAGTTATGAACACTACCCTAAGGACTGATGTAGGCCACTGGTGGCACTGTTGGAGAGGACTTGCACCACCCTGTGGCACACTAAACGGGCAAAATGCCTGCAGCGCCAACTGAACTGCCCTTGTTTCCAGTCAACTGATCGGCCACTGGCTCTCCTCAGGGGACCAGAGCCCCCGAGCTACTTGGGCCTGGCAGTGTTCTCCAAGCAAGGAGGCTCCCATCAGTTGTGACTACTACCCACTGATGGGGCCTCCAGGGACATCCCTGCCCCCACATTGGCGAGGTCCAGCCATCACGGGAGACTAGGATGAACCACGTGTGGGAGGGAGAGGCGCAACTCCATGGAGTGATGCAGTGAGGACTAGCAGGCCAGGAGGTGGACCTGTAAAGGTCGCATATTTAGGCAGGCCCATGGCACCAGCTCTAAAAAGGCAGCCATGGACCCCAGAACATGGAAGTAATCCCAGGCCCAAGGCCTCAGGGTCCAGCAGAGCCCCTGAATCTGAGTCTGCAGTTTCACTATTCTCCCCTCTGGGAGAAACACCCTGCCCAGAGGGTGTCAAAGTAGGCACCTAGACACCAACGACTATGAGGGCTGGAGGCAGGTCTTTTGAAGACTGACCACCCAGTCGAGCTGTTGTACATACCGCACTACGGTGTCTGTAGCTGTCTGGCTCTCCTCAAGGGACTTTCTACAGATCAGCCAGTCATCGAGATATGGGTGAACAAACACCCCTTGTCTGAGGAGATGGGCTGCCACCACTACCATTACTTTGGTGAAGATTTGCAGTGCTGTGGCCAACCTGAAGGGAACAGCCTGAAACTGAAATTGCCTTGTGGGCACAGCGAAGCAGAGGAACCGCTGATGCTGCGGTTGCACCAGGATATGTAGGTAGGCTTCCGTGAGATCGAGGGAGGTAAAATTCGCCCTCTCGTACTGCCACTATTTTATTTAACTAGGCTTATATATCGCTTTTCTACCAGTCAAAGCAGTGTATGTTCAGATATTGTATATATATTTTTCCCTTGTCCCCGAAGGGATCACAATCTATGTTTTTTTGTATCTGAGGCAATGGAGGGTTAAATTGCTTGTCCAAGGCCACAAGAAGCACCTGTGGTACTAGAAACCCCAGTCCTTCCGGCCCAAAGTTGCTGTCCTCTAACGAGATTTGAACCCCCAGTCCTCTGGCCTGAGGTAACTTGCCTATCACCGACCACAAGGTTTCCATGCGGAATCTAGGAACCCCGAGGGCCCTGTTGATTCCCTTCAGGTCCAGAACCAGGCGCCAAAAATTCTTCCTTCTTTGGCACTACAAAGTAGATAGAACAACAGACTAGGGCCCCACTCTGCCTGTGGGACTGGTGTGGGACGCTCGAGCTGCAACAATCGCTCTAGCATTTCCTGTACAGCCCTGAATTTGTGGGGCAAACCACAGGGGGAAAACATGAAGAGGTCTGCTAGAGGCCAGGCAAATTTGAGAGAGTATCCCTTGCGAATGAGCTCCAAGACCCAGGTGTCTGACATGACTTCTGGGTCCAAGCAGGGAGAAAGCACTACAGGCGGCTGCCCACCAGCTGAACCCCCGCCAGGGCTCCCACACCTTCACTGGGCAGACTTAGCTGGGGCTAGGGCTGCAGGGCCAAAGCCCTGGCCACCCTGGGATCCTCCTTGAAAGGATGCCCCATGTTGGAAGAAACTGGTTTTTTTGGGAGTTGCTGCCACAGGTGGAGCAAAATACTTGCATTCCACCACCCCGACTACTGGCCCCCTCTCTCCGACTTGGGTTTATCCTCCAGCAAGTGGAGGACCTTGGTCTCTTCCAAAGACCTTAACCAACTTATCCAGGTCCCCCCTAAATAGCAAGGTACCTCGAAAAGATAACTGGTAAAGCTTGGTCTTGACTGCTACATCCACTGACCAGTGGCAGAGCCACAGGAGGCGATGGGCTGCCACCACCGAGGCCATGCCCTTGGTAGAAACCCATAAGAGATCATATTGGTCAGCAAGGAAGGCTGACTCAGATTCCGCTGGGCATCTGTGGAATGGCTCGAGACCCCCAAAACTGTTGGATCCATAGAGTCCTGGGACCAGTGAAGGCAGGCCCAGGCTACATAAGCCCCACAGATGGCCCCTTGCAGCCCTAAGGAGGAGATTTCAAAGGCTTGTTTAATCAGCGCCTCCAGACGCCAGTCTAGTGGATTCTTTAAGGCAGTGCCCCCTTCCACTGGGATCTTGGTCTTCCATGTGACAGCCGCCACCAGGGCATCAACCCCAGGGAGGTGAAGACACTCCTTGTTCAGCGGGATGAGGTAAAAATCGAGCCATGCTCCATCCCATCTGCAGCCCTGTGTCCAGAGTCTTCTACTTTTCCTCTATCATGGCCCTCAAGACTCTATAAACCAGGATGGATTTTGAGGGTTTGCGGATTCTTAGCCGCCCTGCAGCCTCGGGCTCTGCAATGTGCAGGGCGGTTAAGAATTCTGTAATCAAGGCAGAGAGCTTGTCGCTGTGGAAAATTCTAACCACGGAGAAGTCTTCCCCACCCGGGATTTCCCCCTCCTCTAAAGCCTGGTCCAACAAATCTGAGGGCCCTCCAGCACCCCCAGGGACGTGAAGGAGCACACTTCCTTCTCCTCCATCCAGACATTCCTGCCTCAGGTGTTTTCCTGAAGGACTGCCCCTGCAATGGGCAAGGGGAGGGGGGGGGGGGTCACTGCAAGATACACCCCTGCTTCAATCAGGAAGGCCTGATGAAGCAGGAGCACAAATTTGGGCGAAAAGGAGGCTGACCTTGTTCCTCCCACAGCTACAGGCGCATCTAGGGGCTTTCCCCTGTGAGAGGAGCAGGAATCCTGCAAGTCCAGAGGCGACTGTCTCCCGTGCACAGAAATCTAGCATGGCAGTATTTCCCACCAAATTGAAGACCCAAAGGATGCACCCGTGACTTCCCCGCTATCGGAAGAAAGTCCTGCTCCTTCCTCGGACCACTCCTAACTCCACCGCAGCAATTCTATCTGTTATGCGGCAGCAAAGCCTGAGTTCAGACAACTGGGCCCTGCAGCTGCTGCACGTCACACACCCAGCCCTGTCCATGTGGTCACGTGTGCACCCAAGTCCCCCACAACTGACAAGGCAGGGCCTAAAGAGACTTACCTGTGCTGCCCCCTCAACTGGAGGCCAGTCGATCCCTGAAGAAGTGCTGCGTCCCCTCCTTCCGTCCTCAGTTTTGTTTTTACAAACTTTACCGGCAGGAGGCTCTTAACGGTGCATACAGGCAGGACAAGCAGCACTACTACAATATCCAGCTCACTCCCAAATGTTGGAGAGCAGGAAAGAAGGACTAGTGGAGGAGAGCAGGGGAGGGACTTGGGACCCCTGGGTTCTGCACCCCTAAATCAATTGTAGGCCAAAGACCCACAACAAGGCTCCATCTTTCACAGGCTATGCACTCCACCTGCTTGGAGATTGAGGAATACGGGCCAAGTCCTGTGGGCACAGGCTATTTATACTGAGCTGAGGAATTTTTCCTCAGTCTCCATGGGTATATGCTGGTTGACGAGCATATACCCATTTGTCTGGACGGGAGGGATGCCCTGGAAGATATATTTAAATACATAGACTGACATCACCCTTAACAGAACGATTTACCATTATATGCAGCCACAGCACAGGAACCACTCCCAAGTATCCTAGCTGTATCTGAGGCTAACCTGGGTAAGACAAGGAAGGTGGTTAAGTACCATCCTCCAACGTCTACTCTACTCTACCCCCCCCCCCCCACTCCACACATTTGTGGAACACAGTCCTTAGGAAACCATACCACTGCAAACATTTTTAGGTTTTTAAAGCAAACTTTAAAGACCCATCTTTTCTTAAAAAGCTTTGTGTTGATAACTAGCAACAGACAAATATTTAGTGGCTGTAGCATGGCCACCTATTACTTAGGAGGTCTGGGGTTTATATGCTGCTGTTATTTTGATATTTTTGATGCCATTATGTATGTACTTGTTAATATTTGTACAACATCTTGGACAAAAAAACTTTGGTAATGTGATTACCATATACTATGTACACAGTGAGAATGGCAGCCAATAGTACGTCCAAAGATGCACACCACAAAGTAATGGCAGCCAACCGTGTTACAACCCATCCATCACTTACAGTTCCTTGTTTGGTAGCCTCCATAACTTTCTTTTCCATACCAGTGGCCTGCTCTTCGTCAGTAGGGATCCCTGAAGACAAAAACAAAAATAAAAGTTTGTTTCCTCGCAGAGACTCTTTCCAGAGTACAATAATGTCTTCAGAGTGGTGCATGTACTAGGTACATGGTGCAGGTAGGGAGTTTCTATGAACTCACTTGATTCATTGAGCTTCTTGCATATGACGTGTGCCATATTTAGACATAGCTTGGTGAGGTAAGCAAATGTGCATATGTGTTTATGTATGTATATACAGAGACACTGTCCAGTGTTCTTCCTAGGACCTTTTAAATGAGCGTGCCATCCAGCTGCTTTTGAACATCTAGCTAACAGTCTGATAAATTCACATGGCAAAATAATGAAGAGGAATGGAAAATGATTTAAGTGATTTTGTAATTCTACTGGGTTTTTTTTTTTTTTTTTGGTAAGTATTATGCAAATAAAGTATGAATCTCAGACACCTAAATAAATTTAAAACGGTCGAAAAATAAAACGCATCATATATGGACCTATCTGAAATATGACAAGTTATATATAGTTGTCTAATGCCAGCTGGATTATAGTGCAGCCCACCCGGCTGGCAAAAATTTCTGATGAGAACACAAATTCATGTGTGTCCCCCTTTCAATCTAGCAATCCCATTCCTACTACCACCTCCCACAACTATTTCGTCTCACAGTCTTTCATACATATTAATCCACATGCCCACCCCTGTACTAAGGGATTGGTGTGTAAGTCCGGTCCTAGAGAGCCGCAGACCAGTCAGGTTTTCATGATGTCCCTAATGAGTATTCATGGACCTATTTCCATACAATGGAAGGCAGTGGATGCAAATAGATCTCATGAATATTCATTAGGGACAGCATGAAAACCTGACTAGTCTGCGGCTCTCCAGGACCGGACTTGCCCACCCCTGCCTTAGTACTATGCTCTGTCCCTCTCTAAAGCATTTAAGTCATTCCGTTTTCGTAGTTAATAACTCTGTTAGTAGGCTGTTCCGGGCATCAACCACTCTCCCAGTAAAAAAAATATTGTCATGTTTCTTCTGCACCTTCCTGTATCTTTTTACAGCATGACCCCTTGTCCAATTTCCTGTTCTATGCAGAATTTCACAGGCATCCCTAAAGCATGGGAATATCCTGTATTTGAACAGACTCTACCACACCTCCAGCAAAAAAGTGGCAATACAAGCCTACTTTAGTCTGAAACCTAGTAGGGCTTCTTCGGATCATGTGCTGTATCTTACACAAAGCATGCATGGCACGATTTGAGAAACTATCAAACCACCAACAGATAAAGAAAAATTAGACTTACCTGCTAATTGTTGTTCCTTGAGGAACTCCAGTCCAGTCCCACACTTCTGGGTAGTGCACCTCTTCCAGCAGCTTGGAGACTGAGCATGTCATCTTTTTGATGACACTAGTGTACATATGTAGCTGGCACCACCTACCAGCTCCAGTACCTGACAAAAGCAGACTCAGAGGAGCAACAAATAAGTAGTTAAACATGCAACAAACACTTCTACATCTAAATAAACCAGTACCCCCTCCATCCCCTGGGAAGGATACCCCATCCCCCCCTTCCAGGATGGGGAGGCCTACCTGTTGAGTGCCTGAGCAACTCCAATCAGCGAGGAGCAAGCAACCGACAGCTCTTCTGCCCCCCCTCCCCGGAAAACACTGATTAGACACCCTCTCCACTTCCTCCACCAAGGGAACCAGCTTCAGGACCGGGGTGTGCAGATTATCACAGAAAGCACTCTTGAGGGTTCCAGGACTGGACTTCCATTCCTCAAGGAACAATAATTAGACTTAGCTGCTAATTTCTCTTTCCTTATTGTCCCTCCAGTCCAGTCTTGCACCTCTGGGATGTATCAAAGCAGTTAAACTAATGGGAAGGACCCGCACAGCCAGCCTGAAGCACTGACGATCTGAAACGAGCGTCCCCTGCTGCCTGGACATCCAGGCAAAAATGTATACCACCCTACAGATCTCCACTGGTCAAACTAAACTATACTTTGCCCAAAAGGCTGCCTGAGCCCTCATGGAATGCATCTGCAACCCTGCTGGCACTGCTCTACCCTTCAAGATGTATGCCGATGTGACTGCCTCACTGATCCATCTGGAAATGGAGGCCTTAGCTGCTGCCTCACTTTTGCACGGCCCGCCAAACAGACTGTCCGATTTCCGAAAGGACGATGCCCTTTTCACATATTTGCAGGACTCTTACCATCCAGGTGGCACAGCTGTGGAGTGGCAGGGCCCATATCTGCTCTTGCCAGAGCCGGTAAGGAAATGGCCTGATTTACATGAAATGCTGACACCACCTTGGGCAAAAATGAAGGTACCGGGCGCAGGACCACTTTCACCTTGGAGAAGGAAAGGAATGGCTCCTAGCATGACAGGGTCCGAAGCCCTGAAATCCTGTACACCGAGCAAATCACCACCCAGGAATACCATTTTCAGTCAAATCCTTCAGGGAAGCTAGATTCAATGGCTCAAAGGGTTCCCCAGACAGCACCAGATTGAGATCCCAAGGCGGTACCCACTGCCCTCTTTGGCAAATGGAGGTGGGTCACCACCCCTAGAAAGCTCAGCATGTCTGGGTGTGTACCCAACGGCACCCTGTGGACTTTCCCGCGATAACCGGAAATTGCCGCCAGTTGCACCCTCAAGGAGTTGACAGCTAGACCCATATCAAAACCGGATTGCAAGAATGCCAAGATGTTGACAGAGGCAGTGGAAGGGCGTGCCTGCCTCTCTCTGCACCACAATTCAAAGATGCGCCCTTCGCAGATGCACGCCAGGCCGCCATCGACCCCAACAACTGTAAGTACCTCCAGGCCGTTGGAGCCCTTATGCACAGGAACTCTGCTACCTGTGCCAAAATCTTGTTCACCCTTTCCGCCGGAAGGAAGACAGAACCTATCTCCGTATCGAAGAAAGCCCCAAGATAAGTCAACTGCTTCGCCGGTTCCAAATGACTCTTTGCTTGGTTGATGACCCAATCTAGCTGCTCAAGGAACTCCACAACCCGAGCGGTTGCCGAGACTGAATCCGCTAGAGACGTCGCTCGGATTAACCAGTCGTCCAGGTAGGGATGCACCTGAATCCCTTCCTTTCATAGCACCGCTGCCACCGCCACCACCACCATTACCTTGGTAAAGGTTCAGGGTGCTGTAGCCAGTCCGAACGTCAATGCTCGGAAATGAAAATTACCCATGGGAACTGCAAAGCGTAGAAACCTTTGATGCTCTCTCCTGATCGGAATGTGCAAATACGCCTCTGTCAAATCTATAGAAGAAAGAACTTCTCCCTGCTTTACCGACCGGATAACCGACCTTAATGTTTCAATCCGGAAATGAGGCACCCTCAAGCAACGGTTCACGTGTTTTAGATCCAGAATTGGCCGAAGAGAACCTTTGTTTTTGGGGACCACAAAATAAATCGAGTATCGACCTAAGCCGTACTGGTCTGCAGGTACTGGCACTACTGCTTGAAGGCGCAACAAACGCATCAACGTGTCATTGACCGCAGTCCTCTTTGCCTGAGGACCGCACGGAGATGACAAAAGCTTTCGCCAGTGGGTGAGCGAACTCTAGCGCATAACCTTCTCTGATAATTTCCAGAACCCACTGGTTCGTAGTTATGTTGGCCCAGGCGGAGAGAAACCCCTGCAAACAACCTCCTACAGGAATCTCCTTCTGGACCAGCCTCACTTCATTGCAGTTTCTTAGCAGAGTTCTGCTGGGCGTTAAAATAGCCCCTACTGAACCCCCTGGCTCCTCGAAAGGACTGTCCTCTGGCCACAAAAACGGCCTTGCTGATAAGGTGTAAAGCGAGGGCCACGGAACCTGCAAAAGTCCCGTCCCTGACCCCTCTGCATGGAGCCCATCTTTGCCGCTCTTGGTTGGTCCTCGGGAAGGTGACCCCCTTTGGAATCTCCCAAATCTTTTACAATCTTTTCCAAGGCTTCCCCAAAAAGCAGCTTGCCCTTGTATGGAAGCTTACTGAGGCGAGCTTTAGAAGACGCATCTGCCGCCCAATTCCATAACCAGAGAAACCGCCTAGCGGCAATTACAGAAGCCATTGATTTCGATGAAATCCACACCAAATAATAGAAGGCATCTGCTAGATAAGCCGCCGCTGACTCTACCTTTGCTCCTTCCGCTGAAGAATCCTCATCCTTATTTGGACCCTGTTCCCCTTGAAGCCATCGGATAGAGGCCCTGGACACATATGCTCCACAAACCAAAGCCTGTAGGAGCCAGAGCACTGGAATCAAAAGCTTGCTTCAGAAGCACCTCTAACCTACGATCCTGAAGATCCTTAAGGGCTGTTACCTCCTTCGACTGGAATTGTGGTCTTCTTGGTGACCGCTGAAACTATCGCATCCACCTTAAGCATTTGCAACAAGTCCTTCTCCTCCTGGGGAACGGGGTACAGACGCGCAATAGCGCGACCCCCTCTTAAGGTCGCTTCAGGGCACTCCCATTCAGATTCTAATCATTTGCTTAATAACCCTGTGTATTGGGAAACATCTCTGTTCTGATTTAAATCCCTGTAACAAGGAATCCTCAAGTGGCTCCTGCTGCACCGCCGGGAGCACTATATTTAATGCAGCAAGAGACTGTGCAATCAAAGCTCCTAGCTCTTCCTTCCTAAAAACTCTAAAGACATTTGGATCTTCGCCTGGCCCTAACTCTCCTTCCTCCAACTCTCCTGGCCAGGCGTCCAATCCTGCCTCAGAAAGAATCTCTCCTTCTGCCAACTGAGAAACGGAACTATGAGACACGGCCCCCTCTAATCCCGTCTCTAAACCTTTTGCTATAGAAGAGATCCCTTCCCCAGGGTCTGCCACTGTGGAATCTTCCTTCTGTGACACTAATAGGCTGTCAGCAGAAGGACTGTGGGTCGACTGAGACCTCTTTAATAAAATAAGCATTATGCAGTGCCAAAATAAAATCCGCTGAAAACAAAGAGTCCAAAGGCCCCTGCGTTGTTGGCAACAGCTGCTGTGCTGGCCCCTCAGCAGGAGGCGCCTTGTGCGATTTTGATTTCTTTTTACCTGCTTTTGCCTGCAGCGTGGGAGAAACAGCTGGCTCAGCTAAAATGGCCGCCATTCCCACTCTTTCTGAAGAGCTCTGAGGTCTGCCTACAACCTCCTCCTCTGAGATTTTGCTCTCCATAACCTGTTACCTTCTAAAAACAAAACAACTCCGGAACTCAGCGATCGCCACCGACCGGCTCCGCAAAAGCATGGCCCCGACAACCCAGACCACGTGCTGCTCCCGCCGGTAACCGCGACCACAGATACCCCGCTGAAAGAAAAGCAAATTGCCAAAATAACCCCGCGGCGGCGATTCTTAGGCCGGATAAAGTAATAGTCTACCCGCTGCTCTGATCATTACCTGAAGCCACAGACAGGCTTGAAGGTGCTGCAACCTGCTTCGCCGCTGCTAGCAGTCAGTCGAAACTTGCAGAGATCGGAGGCAAGGAAGAGGATTCTGGGGCTCCCAGGTCCTTTCCCAATACCCCTGCGCAACGGAGTCTCCAAATAGAGGTAGGCTCTGCCTTTTATGCCGATCGGTTTAGTCGGCAGAGAAGAACTGGTGTTTTTTTTTTTTTAAATGAAGAAAAAAAGAACTTCTCTTTCTGATCTGCCCTGCTAGGCCAAACCAGCCACAACTTCTCTTACTCCTTCTGTGGAAAAGGGCTAGTTAGGCCAGGCCTCAAAACCAAATTGGATACGATCAGAGAATTAGATGAATCAGCTGCCGGTGCACTAACTTATGCCACTATGGTTCACCCAGTATACGGGAATCTGGACTTAATGGACTCAGGAACAGACAGTGATTCTGGATCTATACTGGATATAGGAATTGGAAGCAGTAGCAGTGAATCTATGAATGAAACCGGACTGTAGAGACTGGCTATAGGTGATATATATGCTCATGTAAATTTACAGGTCAAGCCGCAGTGAAATTAAAAGCTCTCTCTTTAAAAGTAACTTTGAACTGTTCTGCTTCTGATAGTTGCTTCACAGAATTAGCAAATAGAGCTTATGTGTACATAAGTTAGTTCCCTAAAAATCAATAGAACAGTACATCCTCTTTTATTCTGCAATATGATAGGTTAAAGGATAGCTAGGTCGACATGGTCTTCTTTAGAGAACTAGGTCTTAGGTCAACGGCAAATAAAGCCTGAGTAAATAGTAGAAAATCAACAAATATTATGAGTAACTAATTAGCTTCTGTAGTAGAAACACAGCGACACCTATTGAGTCTAGTGAATATAGTCATAAGCTTGTAACTTCTGCTTTTATGTGACGTGGCATAGATGTTAGCAAATTCAATATGCACTATTGTAACCCGAATATCACCAGATGTTAATTAAAAATTAACTGTGTCAGCTGATAATTCTCAATAAAAAGCTAAAGCTCTGTAGAGCCATCTTTGAAGAAACTCTGATGGATAAGCCTGTCCTTAGGCTCCATGCTTTTCTTCCGTACAGAGCTCTGTAGCATTTAATTAATTGTGTCTTGTTTTTTCCTTCCTGTTAAGAGGTTACAAATAATTATAAGAATCCAGGTTTAGTGAAGGATTGCAGACCCTAGAAGGGCGAGAGAGTTCTTCACCTTCTTTCTTCCTTTTTTTTTTACCAAACTATTTATTATTTCTACAACTCTAGTTCCTATTCACCTCTTTGGGGAGCCTGTCAGCCACACGTCCTGCTCAGCTGCTGAGGACTGAAAACTGACTCTCTGACACCAGGGGGAGCTGGATAAGCTGTCAGCAAGTTTTTCAGTATTCAGTCCTCAGCTGCTGGAGGAGGTTGACTACCCTAATGTCGTGGACTGGCTCGGAGAGACGAATAGGAATGGCCATTTAGCCCTACTCTCTGTTTTCTATATTTTAACCAGTTCCTGATCCACAATAGTACACTGCCTCCTATCCCATGACTTTTTAATTTTGCCAAGTCTCATGAGGGGCCTTATCAAAGGCTTTCTGAAAATCCAGATAAAGTATATCGACCAGCTCACCTATGTCTACCTGTTCATTCACACCTTCAAAAAAAAAAAAAAAAAATTAGTAAGACAAGACTTTCCTTGGCTAAATCCATGTGTGCTTTCTCCCATTAATCCACAAAAATACACATCTATACTCTCAAGAGAAGAATATCTCTCTCTCTATATATATCTATAAATGCCACTCCCCCCGCCAATAATGTCCCATCCACTCACTTACACAGCCCCTGCCATCCTACTGAAACATGCACCTCAGTTACTGAAATAGCTTTGTACGAGGTTTGCGAATGGAAAATGGAAATGCTCCCCATTATGTTATGCAATCTTAATCCTGGCATATGAAAGATGTCCTCTAAAGTAGCAGAGACAGCTCCTGCGCTGAGATACAGTGGCACACTTACACCTGAATGGCCTCTCCAGCCTGTGACCCGACCTCAAACAGCATCCGCTCAACTGTTTCCTCAAGCATCATCAAGCCCTCCTACTCTCACGGCCCCATCCTCTTCCTTCCTGACTTTTCTGCTGCCTTTGACACTGTTGATCACCACCTTCTCCTTGATATCCTGTCCTCGCTTGGATTTAGCGGTTCTGTTCTGGTTTTCTCCTATCTCTCCCATCACACTTTTAGTGTATGTTCTAGTGGATCCTCCTTTACTGCCAATCTGCTTTCAGTTGGTGTACCTCAAGGATCTGTCATGGGACTTCTCCTTTTCTCTCTACACTCAGTACCTTGGTGCACTTATTTCCTCCCTTAGTTTTCAGTAGCATCTTTATGCCGACAACTCTCAGATCTTCCTCTGTGCCTTCAATTTCTCCAAGACTCCGGGCCCAGATCTCTGCCTACTTATCAGACATTGTTGCCTGAATGTCTCACCGCCGTCTGAAACTGAACATGGCCAAAACTGAGCTCCTTATCTTTCCTGCTAAACCCACCTCCTCCCTTCTCTATGTCTGTAAATAACACTACACTCCTCCCTGTCTCCTCTCACAACCTTGTGGTGATCTTTGACTCTACTCTCTTTCTCTGCACCCATCCAACAGATAGCTAAAATCTGTCACATCTTTCTCTATAACAGTGGCAAAATTCATTCCTTCCTGCTACTAAGACCCTTATCCATGTCATTAGTCATCTCCTGTCTTGACTACTGTAACCTGCTCCTCATTGGTCTCCCTTTAAACATCTTTCTCCCCTTAAACTGTGCAGCTGAGTTTTGAACAGATTAATCTTCTGCCAGGGTTGCTATGCCCATGTAACCCCTTTTCTGAGGTCACTAGCTCCATTTCCACATCCAATTCAAACTTATATTTACCTACAAGTGCCTTCATTCTGCGACTCCTACCTTTCCTCTTATCTCACTCTACACCCCTCCTCGGAAACCCCACTCCTCTGATAGATCCCTTTCATCTGTGCCCTTCTCTGCTACTGTCAACTCCAGACTTGTTCATTCCACACACTGCTGCTCTATATGCCTGGAACAAACTACCACAGTCAGCACGTCGGGCACCTTCTATAGCCCTATTCAAATCCAGGCTAAAAACCCATTCTCTTGTTCACTACTTATGTGTGTGTATATATATATATATATATATATATATCGCCATACTCACTGGTCCCCCGTTTCGCGTTTTTTTCTCTTGGTTAAATTGTAAGCTCTGATAATATGTCGTACAGCGCTGCGTACGCCTTGTTACGGCTATACAACTGATTCATAGTAGTAAGCATAAGGAAGAAAAGGACTAGGGCTCCGCTTGCAGAAAGCCAAGGATGGAACTAGCACCGAAAGACTATCAGAGCAGGGTGCAGAGAGGAACCTTTGTTATCTCTTACCTCCGGCCGACATAGGCCGGCGGAATCCGGGTCCCAACTGGCCTCGACTCAGAACCCGCATCACACTTCGCACCAATAACCTTGACGCCATCACTAAGATACTGCTTCCACACCACAAAGGAGGGGGGAAAAAAAAGAAGTCAACGTCCTCTACTTCCGGCGCCTGACCGGAAATGGGGCGGGGCTAAATAAGCGCATCCCCTTTAGCACGTGAGAGGGGCGTGAAGGTACGGTGTGTGATTGGGGACTGAAAAGAGTATTTTGCCAGTGATGGTAGTAGTTTGATGACTGTGGAGCGTGGATGTAGTGATTGTTTCAACTCGATGGAGAGTTTTAGAAATGTGATCGTGGTTGGGAGATAGTTTAGCCAGGTTTATATTTTTACCATTTAACAAAAAATACGATTACTTTACCACAATTTTTAAAATCTAAATTGGGTTCCCTATTGAGCGAGCCATGAGAAGCTTAGAATAAGCAATAGCGTTTCTAAACTGAAATATTACGTTGGCAATAGGAGGGCAAGCCAAAGCGACATTTCCACTCATCACACACACACACACTTTTAGCCACCCAGTAAAAATGTCGATATGATTGATAATATTATTCATAGTGGCGGATGGCATTGTGGCTCTAAATGCCCAGGGTCCATTGTTTACATTTGCGACTCCTCCCTTCATCACCTACTTTCTTCTGACGTGCCCTCCAAACAGCTCAATCACAGTTGACAGCTAGAGTGGGCAGCTGCCAATGCTTAATGATTTTCTAACCTTTTGTTCTTGTCAGAAGTACCTCTCTTGCCCACATCGTTCACAACTCAGATCAGCTGTTCCTAATCGTCTCTCCAGGCCAGTCCAGGACATTTGGGTGGTCAATCCGCTCCAGCAGCTGGGGACTGAATACTGAACGGTTTTTCCTGACAGCTTACCCAGCTCCCCCTGGTGTCAGAGAATCAGTCTTTCAGTCCTCAGCAGCTGGATAGGACGTTGATTTCACCAGCTCCCCAGAGAGACAAATTGGTTCTGTTAGCTTAGGAGACAATTTCCAGGAAAAGTAATAATACTTACTTGCATAAGGCAAGGAAGGAGAACCAGGGCAAAGCTATTGGTTTGAATCGGGCTGGAAAAGCTAAAACAAACGGGAGAGCATAACACTGTTTGCCCTTCTCCGTGGCTGAGTTTCTCTGTCCTAGAAGGGCAGTTCTTCAGCAGTAAAAAAGCCCCGGTTCTCCTGCCGGCGCTGGGATCAGCTAGTGGAGGCAGAGCCTGTCTCCTTGAGAGTTTGCAGCCCGCAGCGTGGGAAATAGGCCTGGGAGCCCCAGGATCCTTTTCCTTCTCCCCCGAAGGCAGTCTCTCACTAGCTCCCGCTAGCAGCGGTGCAGCGTGTCCGGGGGTTTTGTGTTCCTGAGGGGCACGGTAGGTGAGCTTCCGAGCAGTCATAGCTACTCCGCGGGGGTTTTTCGCGACTTACTGATTGGCGTCGCGGTTTCTGTGGAGGCGTTTAGCTGTTAGGCGGGTGCTTAGCTACCGGCGTTGCCTCGAAGTTCCGGTTTCGGTGGTTTGGCGAGCCGCGAGGTCTTCGGTGTTTCAGTCTCTGGGGCAGCCTTGTTTTGCTTGTTTTTGATCTGGGCTTGCATTTCTTTGGTCCGTTAATGGAGGGCAAGGTAACAGAGGAGGCTGGGGCTCTGTCTCTCGGCTCTTCAGAAAGAGCGGGAACGGCAGCCATTTTGTTTGAGCCGGCCAGCTCTCCCGCGCTGCAGGGGAAGCCTCAGAAAAAGAAATCTAAGTCGCGGAGAGCTCCTTCTTCGGTGGAATCGAAGCAGCAGGCTTCCCCTTCCTTGCTCCAGTCTTTCGGTACCTTCTTCTCCCCCGAATTTATTTTATCAATGCATAATGCTTTTTTGTTAAAAAGAGATCAGTTGTCCCATACTTCTGCCCCAGACAGCCTGTTTGGCTCCCCGCCGGTGGCACAGACAGTGGCTGACCCGGGAGAAGGCAGCTCTTCGGGGGAGAAGGGGTTGGAAGCAGCATTGGAGGCTGGTGTGCTACCTCCTGCGTTGTCCCAAGTAGCTGAGGAGAGCGAGATTCTCTCAGACTCAGGCTTTGACACCTGGCCAGGGGAACTGGAGGAAGGTGAATTGGGACCAGGTGAAGACCCAAATGTATTTAGGGTTTTTCGTAAAGAGGAACTGGGAGCGTTGATTTCTCAGTCGTTATCGGCTCTTAATATAGTGCTTCCGGCGGTGCAGCAGGAGCCGCTTGAAGATCCCTTGTTGCAGGGATTTAGTGCGGAGCAAAGATGTTTTCAGATTCATCGGGTTATTAAGCAAATGATTGAGTCGGAATGGGAGTGTCCAGAAGCGTCCTTAAGGAGTGGGCGCACTATGGCTCGCCTTTACCCCGTGCCCCAGGAAGAGCGGGATTTATTGCGTATGCCTAAGGTGGATGCGTTAGTTTCGGCGGTCACTAAGAAGACCACCATTCCCGTGGAAGGTGCGGCTGCTCTTAAGGATTTGCAGGATCGTAGGTTGGAAGCGCTGCTAAAGCAGACATTTGATTCCAGTGCCTTGGCTTTGCAGGCGTCCGTTTATGGTGCTTATGTGTCCCGAGCCTCTATCCGTTGGCTCCAGGGAGACCAGGGTCCGGATAAAGTGGAAACTGCCTCAGACGGCGCCAAGTTGGAGTCGGCGGCGGCCTATTTAACGGATCTCTGCTATGATTTGGTGCGTATCTCTGCAAAGTCCATGGCGTTGGTAATTGCGGCCCGGCGTTTCCTATGGCTACGGAATTGGGCGGCCGATGCGTCTTCTAAGGCGTGTCTCAGTAAGCTTCCGTATAAGGGCAAGTTGCTTTTCGGAGACGCGTTGGAGAAAATAGTTAAGGATTTGGGGGACTCCAAAGGCAGGCGTCTCCCCAAGGACCGTCCGTGGGCGCCAAAGTTGTCTTCGGTGCAGAGAGGTCACGGCAGAGATTTTCGTAGATTCCGCGGATCCCGTTTCTCCCCTTATCAGCGGGGCCGTTTTGTGGCACGGGGGCAGTCCTTTCGGGGAGCCCGTTCCTTCAATAGGAATTTCTTTAACTCCCAGCAAGCCACCGTTAAAAAGCCCCAATGAAGGGAGGCCGGTCCGGGTGGAGATTCCGATAGGGGGACGATTACACCAGTTTCTCTCCGCCTGGGCCAGCATAACTACGGACCAGTGGGTTCTCGAGATTGTCCGGGACGGATATGCGCTGGAGTTTGCGCAGCCTCTGCCGGATGCCTTTGTTCGTTCGCCATGCGGTCCCCAGTCGAAGCGGGTGGCAGTCCGTGAAACGTTGCTCCGCTTGTTGCGCCTTCAAGCAGTGGTTCCTGTTCCCCTCGACCAGTGCGGCTCAGGTCGATACTCAATTTATTTTGTGGTTCCCAAGAAAAGGTTCTTTTCGCCCTATCCTGGATCTCAAACACGTGAATCGGACTTTGCGGGTGCCGCATTTCCGGATGGAAACTTTACGTTCTGTCAGAAAGGGCGAAGTGCTTACATCCATAGATCTGACAGAGGCCTATTTGCACATTCCCATCAGGAAAAAGCATCAGAAGTTCTTGCGTTTTGCAGTTCCCATGGGTCATTTTCAGTTCCGAGCGTTGCCTTTTGGCCTCGCGACGGCGCCTCGGACGTTCACCAAGGTGATGGTGGTGGCGGTGGCGGCGTTGCGAAAGGAAGGGTTTCAAGTCCATCCCTACCTCGACGACTGGCTCATTCGAGCGCCGTCTCGGACAGAGTCGCTCGTAGCCACGGCACGTGTGGTGGACGTCCTCGAGCAGTTAGGCTGGGTCATCAACCACGCGAAGAGTCATTTGGAGCCGGCCATGCGGTTAACTTATCTCGGAGCTCTCTTCGACACAGAGATAGGGTCTGTGTTTCTTCCGCAGGACAGAGTACGAAAGATTTCTGCCCAGGTGTCGGCTTTTCTGCGCCTAAAGGCTCCGACGGCCTGGAGGTATCTACAGTTGTTAGGGTCGATGGCGGCGGCCTTGGATCTGGTGCCGTGGGCCAGGGCCCGTATGCGACCGCTGCAGCAGGCGTTGCTGTCTCGGTGGTCTCCACAGGAGCATCCGCTTTCCCGGAGATTGTCCTGTCCGGAGGTGGTTCGGGACAGTCTACAGTGGTGGCTGGTTCCCGACCATTTAACAGCGGGAGTTCCGCTGGATTTGCCGGATTGGACTCTTCTCACGACGGATGCGAGTCTCTCCGGATGGGGGGCTCATTGTTTGTCGCGGATAGTTCAAGGAGAGTGGTCGATGGAAGAGAGAACTTGGTCGATAAATCGGTTGGAACTGAGAGCAGTGCGCTTGGCACTCTTGGACTTTGTCGAGCTACTCGAGGGGAAGGCCGTTCGGGTGTTCTCCGACAATCGGGTGACCGTGTCTTACATAAACAGGCAGGGGGGCACCGGCAGTGCTCCATTGTTGGAAGAAAGTCAACTTTTGTTTCACTGGGCAGAAATCCATCTCGTAGCACTTTCCGCAGCCCATGTGGCGGGCAAGGACAATGTTCAAGCCGATTATCTCAGTCATCATCTCTTGGATCCCGGGGAATGGGAGTTGAATTGGGCGATATTTCAGGAGATTTCTCAGCGTTGGGGTCAGCCAGTGATGGACCTCATGGCCACCCAAGCCAACGGGAAGGCGGCGCGGTTCTACAGCAGGCGCAGGGAGCACATGTCCGAGGGTCTCGACGGCCTGGTGCAGCCTTGGCCGAGGGATCAGCTGCTCTACGTGTTCCCTCCGTGGCCGCTTTTGGGGCGAGTGGTGCACTGGATTGCGAATCACCGGGGGACAGTGGTTCTTGTGGCTCCAGATGTCCTTGGTATGCCGATCTGGTGCGGCTTCTCGTCGCTCCTCCCTGGCGGCTGCCAGTTCGGTTCGATCTGTTGCGACAAGGTCCCGTGATGATGCCGCAGGTGGATCGGTTCTTGCTTACGGCTTGGCTCTTGAAAGGGAGCGATTGCGCCGGAAGGGCTACTCGGGGGCAGTAATAGCCACCTTGTTGCAGTCCAGGAGACGATCCACTTCCTTAGCATATATTCGGGTCTGGCGCGTTTTTGAGGCCTGGTGTAGCGATCGTCACATTCGGCCCTGGGGAGCGCTCCTGACCGACATATTAGGTTTTCTTCAGGCAGGGCTCGACAAAGGTCTCGCAGTTAGCACACTGAGGGTGCAGCTGGCGGCTCTGGCCTGCTACAGAGGAAAGGTGCAAGGGGCTCCTCTTTCTACACATCCCGATGTAATACGATTTCTGAGAGCGGCCAGGAACATCCAACCTCCACTGCGACCTGTGGTCCCGCCGTGGGACCTGAATTTGGTCTTACAAGCTTTGACAGAACCGCCCTTCGTGCCGGTGTCTTCGGGACGTCTTCGAGAGTTGTCCTGGAAGACAGCCTTTCTGGTGGCTTTGTGTTCGGCTAGGCGGATTTCCGATCTACAGGCTCTGTCATGCAAGGAGCCTTATCTTCATTTTTCGCAGGAAAAGGTGGTTTTGTGGCCGGTGCCGGTTTTTCTACCCAAGGTGATTTCCAGTTTTCACGTGAACCAGGTGGTCTCCCTTCCCACTTTTTCCGATTCAGATCAGGCGCTTCGGCGGTTGGATCTAGGTCGGGTGTTGCGTATCTATCTGAAGAAAACGGACTCTTTTCGGCGATCGGATCGGTTGTTTGTCCTCTATGGGGGCCCGGCTAGAGGAAAGGCTGCTACTAAGGCTTCTATCGCTCGGTGGGTAAAGCATGCCATATGGGCGGCCTATGAGGCCAGGGGCAAGCCTGTTCCACTGGGATTCGGAGCACATTCCACCAGAAGCCAAGCTGCTTCCTGGGCGGAGTATGCTTTGGTACCGCCGGTGGACATCTGTCGAGCTGCGACGTGGTCGTCGTTGCATACGTTCGCGAAACATTATTGCTTGGATGTTCAGGCCAGGGCGGACGCTAGTGTTGGGGCCTCGGCGATCGTTGCGGGGCTCGCAGGACCCTCCCGGATTTAGGTACTGTTTTGGTACTGCCCAAATGTCCTGGACTGGCCCGGAGAGACGATTAGGGAGAAGAAATTAGGCCTCACCTGCTAATTGTCTTTCCTTGAGTACTCTCCGGGCCAGTCCAGGGCCCTCCTCAGTTTTCTGCGAGCTTCAGAGGAGTGCAGCCTCAGCGGGTGTGTTGGCAGATTTCGCAGGGGTTGGCCAGATCGAAGTGCACCGTTGGAAATGGATCCTGGGGGGAGGGAGAGCAGGAGTTCCTTTTTCAAAACACAGGAGTTTTTTCCCTGAGACGAATAATAAAAAAAAAAAAACCAGGGAGGAGCGTGCAGAATGGGAGGAGCATAGAGAATGACATTAACCGTGTCTTCTGGTTCTTCTTCTTTATGCTGTATGTTCTACGGATGGCTGACAGTTAGTGTTTGTTATTTTTTTGTTTTGGTTCCAGTACTAGTTGAGTTTGCTGCTTTGTTACCGTAAGACTGATTCTCTGACACCAGGGGGAGCTGGGTAAGCTGTCAGGAAAAACCGTTCAGTATTCAGTCCCCAGCTGCTGGAGCGGATTGACCACCCAAATGTCCTGGACTGGCCCGGAGAGTACTCAAGGAAAGACAATTAGCAGGTAAGGCCTAATTTATTCTTTGAGCTGCTGGGGGTTCGGCAAACTTTTACTACACGCCTAGAGAGAAGCTAGCAACATGAAGAACAGGTTAGAGAAGCACTAGGCCTGCAGTGTCACTCCATTCTCCTGCTGTCAGTTGGGAATGTGAGGAGGGAACTAGAGAGGTGGGAAAGAAAAGAGGTGAAAGGCAGTACCCAAGAGAAGTGAGCAGAGGCATTAATATATATTTAAAAGAGAGCAAAAATCATGACCTCACCCACAAGAATAATCCTATAAAAACACAAATAGACGGCATACCCTCAAAGTATTCATTTAAAGTTTAATATTACATTTTGGGATAACCTCAGTAACAGCAATACAACTTCCATACAGTTCCAACTGCCAGGTACATTATGAATACAAAACCCTGTGAAGACAACACTTAGAGCCTATAGCAAACCCTCCGACCAACGTTTCAGGTCCTCCTTAAAAAAAATCACCTTTTCTAACTGGCATTCAATACCCTTGATTAGCTCTCTAGGATAGTCCTGGGTATCCTCCTCCCCTTCCCCCCTCTCCCCCTCCCATTCCCTCCATAAATTCAACTGGAAATTCTATGAAATCAGACTATACCTACAGTGTAGTACTAGAGAAATGGAAACAAATACATTTCTTCTCATACTGAACAAAATACAATACAGTACCCAGTCAAAGACATAATATTATGGAAAGACAGAGCTTTATTTGAGTGAAACCAATGACAACCCGACACAGGCCGTGTTTCGTTACCCTTCATCAGGGGTTAGTCTGGCAAATACTAAAAACATAAATATATAAATAAACAAATATAACAAAGTCATAAAAGAACAGATCATTATACTTATATGCACAAGTTCCACCACACCAAATGTAGAAAAACAGTTGACACATGCATATGTGCCCATTGCAACACCAAGCATATGTAAATGAGCTGTGCATATTAAAATGGATGCTAATAACATCTGCACTCAGTGCAGAGAGATACGTAGAGGATTGCATAATCAGCAAGAGTGCCAATATCGTTACACCTGGTCTGAGGTGACAAACATCTTGTGCATGTAGGGAAAGACTGTTTCAAGGTATGTACTGGTGAAGTTACCTTTGATGTGAAAATTTTCTGCATGCATCTTTCAGCGTATAAGCAAAACTTTGACATTCAAGAACAAATGTCTTTTGCTTCTTATCCTTGTGTGTTTTTTAGATTCACTTAAAATCATTCTCCATCTACTGTTCCTGATCGTATCCCCAGTCTAGTCCCGGACCTCTGAGTTGTCCACCTCATTCAGCAGCTTGGAGACTGAGGAACTTCCCACTTTTGTGATGTCATCAGTATATCCCTCAGGGATCCGCCTGCCTCCATCAGTTACCTCAGTCTCCAAGCAGCTGAATAGGTGGTGAGCCTGGAGCTCCAGGCTCACTGGAGGAACAATTAAGGATAGTTAGTTAAGGTTGGGGCTTAGTTAAAAAAAAAAAAAAAAGACAGCAAAAAGGGGGTTCAATTAAAGAGGGTGTATTTCTCTTTAATTGGTTCTCCAAGGGCTGTTACCTTCAGGTGCGGCGGACTTTCCTCCATTCTGCTTGTGTCCCGGCCTCGGGGGGTCTTAAGCAGTGCATACTGTTAGCACCCGGTTCGCTCTCTGTCAGCAACGGGAGAGCTGAACCGGGGGAGGAGGAAGAGTGCAGCCAGGCGCACGGCAGAGGATTTGCCTGCGAGAGCGTCTCTGGCTGGCCGCGGAGGCCCTCAGCACGGGCCTCCGCGTGGAGTACCAGACGTGGCCCGAGTCCGGCTTCGTCTCCGGAGAGGAGAGTGGAGACAGCGGAGGCCCGTTCCTTCCGGGTGGTAGACTCGGCAGAGGTAAGAGAGCGGGCGGGCAAACGTCGGACAGGCAGCGTGAGCTGCGCACGCTACTCTCTGCAGAGCAGGCCCGGCCACGTGGCGTCAGGGCGGGAAGCCCAGACAAGCGGCGGGCCTCCCGGCTGGGCAGAGCAGCGGTTTTTTCAGGGCGCTAGAGCACAAAGCCTGTGGGATAAATTTCTTTTGGCCGTTTAGAGCTCAGCAGAACTTGGGAGGTGCGTGTTTAAAAAACAAAACAAAAAAAAGAAAAGCCGCGAAGAAAAGATTTTAGAGTGCAAGCGTGCAGGTGAGCAGGTGGACAGGTCGGGGCTTGCTCGAGGGGGTTATGCCGTTGAGACCTCTGTGTTTCATTTGTGGGGCCAAGAAAAGTTCCGTTTCGGGTTTGGGCATCTGTAAGGCCTGTGCTAAGGAGGCGGCTACCATGGAGCTCCCCGAAAGGGCTGCGGAGCAACGGCAAGAGGCGGAGGCGGGTCCAGCGGGTTCCTCCGGAGCCAGTTTAGCCCTGGGGGAACCGGTAGCGGGGCCTTCCTCTGCTCTGGACCTCCCGGTCCCACAACTAGCCTGGTCCAAGGGGCTGGAGTCCATATTCTCGGCTGACTTCGTTGCCCTCCTGCAGCGCGCTGCGGGGGGTTTACCGCCTAGCCAGGCAAAGGAAGGCCTTGAAGGGGTAGGAGCGAGAAGGTCGGGGCAAGGCCTCACCGCGGAGACCCAGCTCGGAGCCAAGAGGCCGCAAGTGGATGCGGAGTTTGGCTCTCCCTCGATTCTCTCGGAGGGGCAGCTCTCAGGTGAGGACGGTGGGAGTCTGGCCGTGGAAGAGGAACTGGAGGAAGGAGAGATTGAGGACAAAGAGGAAAAGGCTAGAGTAGTGCGGGTTTTCCGTAGGGAGGAGCTTCCTGCTCTTATCGCGGAGATGCTAAGGACCCTGAACATGCTGGCCCAGGCACCAGCGGAAGATGAGACTCTGGAGGATCTGCTGTTGCAAGTCTTTCAGAAGTCTCAGAGAGCGTTCCCGGTTCACCGAGTGTTCTAGGAGTTGATTCAGGAGGAGTGGAACGTGCCGGAGGCGACGCTCAAGGGATCCAGAGTGATGAGCAGACTATACCCGCTGGGAGAGCAAGATAGGGAGGTTTTCAAGCCTCCCAAGGTGGATGCGGCCGTGGCTGGAGTAATAAAGAAGACTACCATCCCGGTGGAGGGCAGCGCGGCCATCAAGGATGTGCAGGATAGGAAACTGGATGCCTTACTGAGGCAGGTTTTTGATATCAACGCTCTATCGCTGCAGGCGGCAATTTGCGGGGCCTGGGTAGCCATAGCGTGCTTGCGATGGTCCCAGCAGGCCCAAGCGGAGCAGGAAGGTGACAAGTCCGGGGAGGTCGCTTGCCCAGAGTCGGGGACGGCCTACTTGTCGGACATCCACTACGATCTGATGCAGGGCTTGTCAAAGAACATGGCATTGGCGGTGGCAGCGAGGCGTTATCTGTGGCTCCGTAATTGGTCGGCGGATAATTCATCTAGAGCGCGGTTGAGCAAGCTGCCTTTTAAAGGCCGGCGCTTGTTCGGCGAGGACCTGGAGAAATTGGTCAAAGAGCTGGGCGAGTCGAAAGGCGGAAAATTGCCTGAGGATAAACCCAAGCAGGGACGATTAAGTACGTCTGGCAGGGGCCAACAGCGGGGCTTCCGTAGATTTCGTTCCTCTAGATTCAGTACGGGTCAGAGAGGCAGATTTCCCGGCAGGAGTCAGGGGTTTCGTGGTTTCCGGGGAGCGGGAAGAGGGTTTGGTGCGCCCTCTTCCGCCTCCTCTTCTTCCTCTGGCCTCAGGAAATCACAATGAGATCAGGCGGACCCAGGGGCCCCTAGTCTCCGTGGGAGGGAGGTTGCAGGAGTTCTATGCTGCCTGGGTCCAGATTACCTCAGATCAGTGGGTCCTGGAGGTCATCCGAGAGGGCTACACACTGGAACTACGGCGGTCAGTTCGCGCCGCCTTCGTGCAGTCTCCCTGCAGGGCTGCGGTCAAGTATGCGGTGGTGCGGGAGATGGTACGAAGGCTTCTTGACCTCAGGGCCATAGAGCCGGTTCCCCAAGAGCAACTCGGATGCGGTCGATACTCGATTTATTTCGTGGTGCCAAAGAAGGACGGAGGCTTTCGGCCCATTCTAGATCTCAAGGGAGTGAACCGTTGCCTTTGCGTGGCTCACTTTCATATGGAGACCCTGCGTTCGGTAATTGCGGCAGTTCGGAAGGGAGAATTCCTCACCTCCCTCGACCTGTCCGAAGCGTATCTGCACATCCCCATCTGGCAGGAGCACCACCAGTATCTTCGCTTCGCGGTTCCCTTCGGTCACTTTCAGTTCCGGGCCTTGCCGTTCGGCTTGGCGCCGGCGCCGCGCACCTTCACAAAGGTTATGGTGGTAGTGGCGGCTGCTCTGCGCAGGGAAGGCATCTTGGTGCATCCATATCTGGATGATTGGTTAATTCGAGCGAAGTCCAGAAGCGAAAGCGAGCGAGTTACTTTCAGGGTGGTGAGTTTTCTCGAGAGCCTGGGTTGGGTGGTCAATTGGGCGAAGAGCAAGTTAGTACCCGCTCAAGACATAGAATACCTAGGGGCTCGCTTCGACACAAGGTCTGGTCAGGTGTTCCTCCCTTGGCAGAGGGCGAGAAGGCTGAGGATGTTAGTCCGGAAGTTTCTGAAGAGGAAGGCACCCACAGCATGGCAATATCTGCAACTTCTGGGTACGATGGCGGCAACCATAGAGTTGGTACCGTGGGCGAGAGCGCATATGAGGCCCTTCGGCGCTGGTCACATCAGCGGGACCTGCTATCTCGAAGACTTGTTTGTTCGCTCGAGACGCGTGTAGCTCTCCGATGGTGGTTGGCACCCAGTTCTCTGGTGTCCAGAAAGCTCCTCGAGGTGCCCGACTGGGTGGCCTTGATGACAGATGCCAGTCTGAGCGGCTGGGGAGCTCACTGCCAGGGACAGTTCACGCAGGGTCAGTGGAACTCTCAGGAGAGGACTTGGTTGATCAACAGGTTGGAGCTACAGGCGGTGGCTCTGGCTCTGCAGAGTTTCCAGGAGATTCTCTGCGGGGCGGTGGTTCGCATGTTCTCAGACAACGCGACCACGGTGGCGTACATCAATCAGCAAGGGGGAACCAGCAGTGTGGCACTGGAGGCCGAGGCAGAGGGCCTGTGCGGTTGGGCCGAGGAGCATCTTTGGGCAGTGTCGGCAGCGCATGTAGCAGGGGTGGACAACGTGGAGGCCGATTTCCTCAGTCAGGTGCGAGTGGACCCGGGGGAGTGGGTCCTGCATCAGGAGGTATTCAACATGATAGTGCGCCACTGGGGCATGCCGGTGATGGATTTGATGGCAACGTTTCAGTCGGCAAAAGCCAGTCGTTTCTTCAGCAGAAGAAGAGAAAGAATGTCGGAGGGCCTAGATGCTCTCATTCAGCCCTGGCCGGAGGGCCAGCTCCTCTATGTTGTCCCTCCGTGGGTTCTAATAGGCAGAGTGGTACAACGGATAGAAAGGTTCAGAGGGCAGGTAATCCTGATTGCCCCGGACTGGCCCCGGCGTCCGTGGTATGCGGACCTGTTAAGGCTCTTGGCAGCGCGGCCGTGGCGGCTCCCAGTGCGGGGGGATCTGTTGACACAGGGGCCTCTCCGCATGCCGCATGTGGATCGGTTCTCGCTTACGGCCTGGCTATTGAAAGGGCCAGGTTAAGGGCGAGAGGCTATTCCGGGGCGGTGATCTCCACGCTGCTGAAAGCCAGGAAGCGGTCTACATCGTTGGCGTATGTCCGGGTTTGGAGAGTATTTGAAGCATGGTACGCGGAGAGGGGTTCCGAGGCCCTCGGGGCGTCCATTTCTCAGATCCTGGAGTTCCTGCAGGATGACTTTGAGAAAGGGCTGGCGGCGGCTTCCCTTAAGGTACAGGTTGCGGCCTTGTCCTGTTATAGAGGACGCATTGCGGGCCGTTCTATTGGAGACCATTTGGATGTTAAGCGGTTTCTGCGGGCGGTGTCGCTTTTGAGACCGCCGCAGAGGCGTTTGATGCCCAAATGGCAGCTGCCGCTGGTGTTGGAGGCGCTGGAGCGTGCACCGTTTGAGCCTTTGGGTGCGGCTTCGGTGAAGGACCTTACGTTGAAGGTTGTGTTCCTGGTGGCCATTTGTTCTGCTAGGCGGATTTCGGAGCTGCAAGCGTTGTCCTGCAAGGAACCTTATCTCACCTTTTATAGTTCCAAGGTGGTTCTGCGGCCAGTTCCGGCCTTTCTGCCTAAGGTGGTGTCGCCGTTTCACTTGAATCAGGACATTTCTTTGCTTGTGTTCAGCTCGGACTCCTTGGGTGTGACAAAGAGGACATTGGACGTCCGGCGGGCGTTGAAGAAGTATCTGCGGCGTACGGCGTGCTTCCGCAGGTCAGAGAGGCTCTTTGCTCTCTTTGCCGGTCCGCGGAGAGGTGAGGCGGCGTCTAAGGCTTCCATCGCGCGGTGGATTAAGGAGGCGATTGCATCGGCTTACGTGTTGAAAGGCAGGCCGGTGCCTGAGGGCTTGCGGGCCCATTCTACTAGGGCTCAAGCAGCTTCTTGGGCTGAAGCTCGGTTGGTGCCACCGGTGGAGATTTGTAGGGCGGCCACCTGGTCTTCATTGAATTCGTTTGTGAAGCATTATCGGTTGGACGTGCAGTCAGCGCAAGATGCCAGTTTTGGGGCGGCAGTGCTTCAAGCTGGTTCAGCGGGGCCCTCCCGTTCGGATTACTGTTCTGGTACTTACTCAGAGGTCCGGGACTAGACTGGGGATACGATCAGGAAGGTGAAATTAGACTTACCTGCTAATTGTTGTTCCTGGAGTAGACCCAGTCTAGTCCCGAGTCCCGTCCCAGTGTTGAGAAGGTAGGAGGCACAGTCTGTGGTGTTGAGGATGACAGGTAAGCAGAGTGGAGTACGGGGCAGATCTCCCCGGGGGTCTCCTGATCATTTGGTGTGTGGACACAGGGGCAGATTGGAGGACAGTCTTAGCATGGTCATTTGTTAACAGTTCTTGGATGATTAGTTTTTCGGATTAGTGTTTATGTAACTTAGTTTTTCGGGGGGGCGTGGCTCGAGTTGGTAAGTGCCACCTTACGGTGTGGTGTGAGGTTGAGACTTACTTGTTTTCTCTGATGAGTCTGCTTTGTCAATAGGGAACTGATGGAGGCAGGCGGATCCCTGAGGGATATACTGATGACATCACAAAAGTGGGAAGTTCCTCAGTCTCCAAGCTGCTGAATGAGGTGGACAACTCAGAGGTCCGGGACTAGACTGGGTCTACTCCAGGAACAACAATTAGCAGGTAAGTCTAATTTCACCTTAGGTCTCTTTGTTGTGATTTCATTAAAAAAATGTTTTTGGGCGAAATAGTCTTGATTATTATGAGCTGAGCGCCAAACGAACCAGCACATGTGTGCATGATGTGAGCATTTTAAATTTACACGCATGTGCACACGGCGACCTTTAGCGCGTCTGTTCTTAGTGCATGCCTTGGCTCCCCTCCTTTCAACTTTATGCCAAAGTTTTGTGCACAGCTCATTTGCACACAGCTCATTTGCTGCATACTGGTGCTAAAGTCTTACACTGTCTGTGCGCTATGAAAATGCATACACAGCTAATAGCGTGTAACTTCAGCACTGGCTTTCTGCATTGGCTTATTAGTTTGGACTTTTTCCTTTACATAGAATCTTATTTGAGGCTTTTCCCCTATGTAAGGTGCTGCATTCCAGTAAGACACTGCTCCCTGTGACTCTTGATGGTCACCACACTGATGCTACTTGGTCCCCCTGCCCCCACTGCCAGTATAACATTCTTACCATTTTCCCCCACAAATTAAGCAGATGAACTACACTGATGATTTCCACATATCATACCTACCATGTCACAGCTCCCTAAATTAGCTATATAAGACATTGTAAGAAAAAGTTCCCAAGGACGTCTATGTGCATACCCAGTTTCAGCCAACCAGTAAAACCATTATTATACCTAAAAAATACATTAAACCATTAAAAATAATTAACAGTATACAGTATCTGTGCAAACTGACAGACAGCATATACAAACAAATAGATATGCTGATAAAATAATATAAAACCAAAATAAAACAAGAACAAAAGGTGTCAACTATCCTATATCATAATAGCCTATATCATTTAATCACTGGTATCCTTGGTGAGTTTTTAGTATGCCTATCAATATAGATATGCTTACTGTGCTGATGGACTACATCTCTCTGTCGCAGGGAAAAGAATCTCAAGTGAAAAATTCAGGCAGTATGTGAATATGCATTTAAACTAGGAAAAGGGGGTGACGGATGTGGAAGGTCAAGAACTGCACTCCACCCCCTGCAAAAGCAGAATAACATCAGAAACAGCCACACTTTTAAACCACACATCAAAAACAAGTGCCTCCTTTCCCTTGAAAAATGAGAGTGCCCAATTAGTGGAAACTGAAGTGGCCTTAAATGAGAAGGTTAATGCTCAATCCACTGATAATGCACCAAACATGAAAAAAAAATCGCAAAACAGGAAACTGTTACTACTTGGAGATTCGATCATCAGAGAGAATAACTTGGGATCACAGTCCAAAGGACACAAGATGGTCAAATGCGTCCCAGGCTCTTCAGCAAGCAGGAATATAAACCAAATTGTTGGCATAGTCAGTACGGAAAGTAAGCATTCCAAAACTGATGTTGTTATCCACTTGGGTACAAATAACCTGGCTAGAAACTGTATCTCTACAGTACAAAGGGACTTTCAGCTTTTGGGAAAGAAACTTAAACCCACTGTCAACTCTATAGCATTCTCAGAAGTTCTATCTGTTCACTACTCAGATGAATGGTCAAAATTTCACCCCATATCAAAAGACGCACTAAAGAACATCATTTCTAATCTCAACACCACAACCTCCTTTCTTGATCCATGCCCAGTATCATGGATAAAAAGTACACTCCCAATACTACTATCATACATCCTCCCTATAGTCAACCTCTCATTGCTTCAAGGACACCTCCCTTCTACGCTCAAACATGCACAAATCCGCCCAATTCTCAAAAACAACACGCTTGATAAAACATCACCAAAATCATACAGACCTATATCAAGTATCCCTTTTTTAGCTAAAATAATAGAAAAAGTGGTACAAATTCAGACACAAGAATACCTAGATTCATCCTACCCACTTGATGACCACCAATATGGATTTAGGCCTCAACATGGAGTTGAAACACTTTTAACAGTCTTAACTGATGTACTACTCAAAGGAATTGATAATCATAAACAAGCATTTATACTCTTATTTATTGATATTTCGGCGGCATTCGATAGTGTTCACCACACTATAATGCTTAATAACCTGAAACAAATAGGAATAAAAGACACTGTACATAAATGGTTTACCTCTTACTTAAATAATAGAACACAAAACGTAAGAATTGGTAACCAAACATCAACCATATATAAACAAGAAATTGGTCTCCCACAAGGCTCCGTACTATCAGCCCTCCTGTTTAACATTTACATAAAACCTGTCAGTGATATCTTTAAAAAATTCGGAGTATACTATCATCTATACGCAGATGATATTATGATGTACATCCCATTCACGATTCCTAATTTACCAATAAAACTACTATCAGACTGCTTCAATGAAATTACTACATGGCTAAAAGCTCAAAACCTTCAAATTAATCATTCAAAAACAGAAGTCCTAATTGTAACAAAAAATCAATCATATATCCACCCAACCCATATAACATTACAAAACCATGACATTAAAATAAAAAATGAAATAAGATACCTAGGTGTTATTCTAGATACTCATCTGACGATGAACACTCACATCAGAAACACCATAAAGAAAATATACTTTAAACTTAAAATTCTTAAACAAATACGCCCGTTAGTACACCAACTAGACTTCATTAATATAATCCAGGCTACAATAACACCGCACTTTGATTTTGCCAACCTAATTCTTTTAGGTATAACGAAACAAAACATAAAAAGAATCCAATTAGCACAAAACGCAGCAGCAAGAATTATAATGAAAGCACACTCAATCCAGCACATAACACCAATACTAGCGTCCCTACACTGGCTGCCAATTCAAAGTAGGATAATATATAAAACCATAATAACTACATATAAAGCTTTAAACAACATGGCCCCAATCCCATTAAGCAAACTAATTAGCATGGAATCTCAAAAAACCACGCACAGAAAAGGATACTCAAATAAGCTAAATACTCCTAATGATTTCATAAAAGCAAATAAATTAACTAACAAAAGAGCTTTTTCTCATGCTGCCCCATCTATTTGGAATTCCCTTCCGGAGGATCTACGAACTATAACTGAAATTATGGAACTCCGTAAAAAACTAAAAACCTATTTATTCTCCATGCACTACGGCAACATAGATAACCCCTGGATACACTCAGATAAAGGTTAAAAATTATGACAGAGTAATACTAATCCCAACAATTTAACAGACAATACACAATTATAAAAACACTATGAACCAATTCCAAAGTACCCACAACATGTATTTGTATATAGTTTTTTGTACATAGTTTACAAGCCAGTTTTGCTATTTTGCATTAGTTCATGCTGTTAACCATTACGTTTATTGTTACAAAATGTTCGATGTAAAACTAAGCTTTTGCTTTGTGGATTGTTGTTTTATTGTGAACCGCAACTGAACTCTGGAAGTTGCGGGTTATAAATATATGTTAAATAAATAAATAAATAAATAAAGGGAGAAGCGAGGCACTCTCATTTTTCAAGGCAAAGGAGGCATTATGCAGGGATATCTCTTGATGGAGAAGGTGTCTACATGTTACAGGTCGCAACCTACCAGAGCCCACTGTGATCGATTTGTTACTGGGATGTTTGATTCTTTGTGGTAGCGGTGGTGGAATTCATTGTGTGAAAGGTGGATGGCAGGCAGATCCTTCTGAGAGCCTTCTGCAATCTTTGGAAGAGAGCAGGGGGGACAGAGGAGGCATTGAGGTTGCATGAGGCTGCTGCACTCTTCCATTTTGTGGCTGATCAACAGGCTGTTGTTATGATAAGCACATGGAGCTAAACCAATTTTCCCTCCTCCTATGGCTACCTAAAAGACCACAGTCTAGTGGAGCCTCCCACATTGCGCTCAAGTGAGAGAATCACCCAGTGACAGGATTCGGCCGGTTCAGCCGGATTCACACAAACCATTTCCTGCCGTGGCCTGTGTTTGCCAAACTGGGCCGAATACAACATTGCAGTGCTGGTTCTGCACTGGCAGAAATTCCTCAGCCTGGTAATGTTTGATGGCATTGGGGGATTGCGGCATCAGGAGAAACCTCTGATGCGGTCAGAACATTGTCAGGCGGAGGATCGGGCCACTGGGCCACCAGGGAGTTGTGTACTCTCGGCAGAGGGTAGCGGCCCAAGCGTACAGCCATTGCAACGCCTCCATGCAAGGAGCAGCAACCCGGCAGGCACACACGTGGGGGGCTAGGACCGATCCGGTTCCTTGGCAGTTCAGATCCTACCACTGGAGTCACCCCTTTAGAGTTTGAGGTGGTCGTTCACAAGCATTTAATCAGTCTCTTGTCCTCTCAATCCTCAGATTTTCTTCAGAAGAGAAATGAAATGATAAATTTCAAAATCCACCAACCCTTCTAGCCTACTCTCTGCAGGGCCAGTGCAAGGTTATCAGGCACCAAAGGTGAATCTTCCTTCTGGCACCCCCTGCTCCCCCCCCCCCCCACACCTACCTACTGACCACAGTGACATGCAGCTCAGCCCTCTGCTCTGTGGTCAGCAGGTGGAAAGGTGCTTAATCACAACTATTTCCTCTGTAGCACAGGGAGTTGCAAGAGCAACCATACCAGCAGTTCAACCTCCCACCTCATGGACTGTATAAGAAGGGCTGCTGAAGAGCGTGTCAGTTTCCTCGGTGGCACGGTGTCAATCTTCTGACATAATCTGCAAGATTGACCCCGTGTCACAGAGGAAACTGACATGCTCTTAAGCACCCTTTCTCATGCCAGCCACAGGGTGAGAGTTTGAATTGCTGGGATATCTGCATGTGCGGCTGCTGCTGGCTCCCCATGCCTGCAGAGGAAACTGATGCACTCTTAAATGACTTTCTTCTTGCAGGCTACAGAGCTGTGGGCTCAGCTGCTGGCCTGCTGCTGCCCCTTTATCTTTGGCACTCTAGGTGACCGCCTAGTTTGCCTAATGAAGGCACCAGTCTTCACTGTCTACACATACATTCCCTAAAACGTAATAACATCGTGAGATGCCACTGGTATCAAAAGTGACACAAATTCTAACCAAGCATCCTCCACACTGCAGTGAGCCCAGGCAAGAAGAGGGCCCCCAACGTTCACGGACCTTGCACTGCAATAATGAAGGCAGAGCATGGCAGCTGGCAAACTCACCTTAAAATGTTTTCTGTGATGAGGAAGTGATGTCACTGTCTGGGATGGTGGTATGGGGTTAGAGCTCTGCAACCCAGTCAGAGATTGAGCAGTTAAGCCCCGAGGAGCGTTGTTTTGCGGCAGCAGTGGTGCGAGTCTCAGTGGGAGAGTATTTAGCAGTGGATGGCGGCAAGAAAAAAAGATACAAACCTGTATGAAAACACGTTTGAGCACACAGCAGGGCCGCGGAAAGATGCCACCAAAATGGTTGTAGCAGAAATTAATAATCGCACGCTGCCAATGCACTCTGCCCAGGACGTGAGCTACTACTACTACTATTTAGCATTTATAAAGCGCTACGCACGCAGCGCTGTACAGATAAACATGCAAGAGACAGTCCCTGCTCGTCAGAGCTTACAGTACAATCTAGTCAAGACAAAACACAGAGCAATAGTCAATGGAGGGCAAAACAAAATATGGCATTTACAATTTAAACAGGATAGTCAAGACAAAGGATAGAAGTCAGGATCTGAAAGCGACAGTGAAGAGGTGGGGCTTCAACCTGGATTTGAAGAGGGCTAGGGAGGGTGCCTGGCGTATAGACACAGGTAGGTTGTTCCAGGCATAAGGTGCAGCAAGGTGGAAGGAGCGAAGTCTGGAGTTAGCGGTGCGAGTGGAGGGACTAGATAGAAGTAATTTGTTAGAAGAGCGAAGTTCTCGAGAGGGGTTGTAGGGAGAGATAAGAGATGAAAGGTATTGAGGGGCATTAGAATGAATGCATTTATAGGTCAGAAGGAGAAGTTTGAACTGGATGCAGAATTGGATAGGGAGCCAGTGAAGTGACTTGAGAAGAGGAGTAATGTGGGCATGGCGAGGCTGGCAGAAGATTAGTTGAGCAGCAGAATTTTGAATAGATTGAAGGGGAAAGAGATGGCTCACAGGGAGACCAGCAAGGAGTAGGTTGCAGTAGTCGAGGCGAGAGGAGATTAAGGACTGGACAAGCGTTTTAGTAATGTGTTCAGAAAGGAAGGGGCGGATTTTGCTAATGTTGTAGAGAAAAAAGCGGCAGGTCTTAGCTACGAGTTGGATATGTGTGGAGAAGGAGAGGGAGGAGTCAAAGATAACCCCCAGATTGCGGGCCGAGGAAACAGGAAGGATCGTAGAGCCATCTACGGAGACTGAGAAAGGAGGGAAAGGAGGGGAGGAATTGGAGGGAAAGACAAGGAGTTCAGTCTTGGCCATGTTCAATTTCAAGCGGCGGTGAGACATCCAGGCAGCGATGTCAGAAAGGCAGGCAGAGATCTTGGTCTGGATTGCTGGAGAGATTTTAGGCGTAGAGAGGTAGATTTGGGAGTCATCGGCATAGAGATGGTACTGAAAGCCATGGGAGGAGATAAGCACACCAAGGTATTGGGTATATAGAGAGAAAAGGAGTGGATCCAGGACGGATCCCTGGGGTACACCAACAGGGAGCGGGGTAGGAGAGGAGGAGGAGCCACCAGAGCATACACTGAAGGAGCGATGGGAGAGGTAGGAGGAGAACCAGAATAGTACGGAGCCCTTGAAACCAAGCGAGGAGAGAGTATCAAGGAGAAAATTGTGGTCAACAGTGTCAAAAGCAGTAGAGAAGGATAAGGACAGAGTAGAGGCACTTAGATTTAGCCAGGAACAAGTCACTGGAGACTTTTGTAACAGCCGTTTTAGTGGAGTGTAAGGGATGGAAGCCGGATTGTAGAGGGTCCAGGAGGATCTGAGAGGAGAGGAAGTCGAGGTAGCGGCAGTGGACTGCTCGTTCCAGTAGTTTAGATACGGAGGGAGATGGGTCGATAGTTAGAAGAACAGGTGGGATCGAGTGAGGGTTTCTTGAGGAGAGGTGTGACCAGAGCATGCTTGAAGTCTACGGGGACAGTTGCAGTGGAGAGTGAAAAGTTGAGAATAAGAGAGATGGAAGGGACAACGGTAGGGGAGATGGGGTTTAGGAGATGGGTGGGGATAGGATCAGAGGAACAGGTGGTGGGTTTGGAGGAAGAAAGAAGGAGTGTGGTTTCCTCTTCAGAGATCGTAGAGAAGGTGGAGAGAGTAACAGAGGTAGTAGGGATGGTGGGGGGGGGGGAGAATTGGGGAGGAGGGGAGGTAGATGAGGAGGTGGGGAATTGGAGGGTAATCTTGTGGATTTTGTCATGGAAGTAGTCAGCTAGGGTTTGGGCAGAAAGGGAGGGCAGGACCAGGGGTGGGGGCACCTTGAGGAGAGAACTGAGGGTATTAAAGAGGCGGCGAGGATCAGAGGCAAGAGAGTTAGGCAGATGGATGTAGTATTCTTGTTTGGCAAGTGCTATGGCTGACTGGAAGGAGCCAAGCATGAATTTGAAGTGTAGAAGGTCTTCCGGGGAGCGGGATTTGATCCAAACACGTTCAGCAGAACAGGCACAGGTGCATAAGTAGCGGGTGGTGGATGAAAGCCAGGCTGGGGTGCAGAACGTCTCAGAGTATGTGGGGTGGGTGGGGCAAGAGCATCCAGAGCTGAGGATAGTGCAGCATTATAGGAGGTTACTGCTCGTCGATGGACTTGGATGACATAATGGAGGAAAGATATGGAGAAATGGTGGAGGAGAGAGTCAAGGGATCAATATTATGAAGGTTTCTAAATAGGTCGGAGGAGACAGGACGAGGTTGAGACAGCGGAAGCTGAAGATTAAAGCTTAAAAGGTGGTCAGATAAGGGAAGCATTGAGTTACAGAAGTTTGAGGGAGAGGAATTAGAGAAGAGTATCAGGTCAAGGCAGTGGCCGTGCTGGTGGGTGGGGGCAGTGGAACAAAGTTGGAGGTCAAACGAGGAGGTAAGGTGAGGAGCTTTAAAGCATGGGGATCGGAGGGGTTTTCGACGTGAATGTTAAAATCGCCAAGAATAAGAGTGGGGGAAGAGGAATCCAGAAAGACGGAAAGCCAGGAGTCGAAGTCGGTAAGGAAGGTGGAAGCAGATTTGTCAGATGAGCAATAGATAACAGCTACTCGGAGGGGAATTGGTGTGAAGAGACAAATAGAATGGACTTCAAAAGAGAGAAAGGAGTGAGACTGAGGCAGCAGGAGAGGTTGGAACTGGCAAGAGGGAGAAAGAAGAAGCCAAACACCACCACTGCGGCCAGTGGAACGAGGTGTATGGGAGAACTGGTAGCCCCCGTGACAGAGAGCAGCAGTAGATGCGGTATCATCTGGGAGGAGCTGGGTTAGAGCGTTAGAGATAAAGAGATCATGAGTAAAAGCAAGTTTATTAAAGACCGAGCGTGCGTTCCATAAGGCACATGAGAACGGGAGAGTGGAAGGGGAAAGGAGAGGGATATGGATGAGGTTGGACAAGTTACGTGAGGATTTATTTTCAGAGTAAGACAGAGGTCTAGGGGGGCCGTTACGTGAGGATCTCTTTCCAGAGTAAGACAGAGATCTAAAGGGGCCAGGGTAAGGGTGGATATCTCTGGATGAGTATGTATTCCATGAGGCACATGAGGGAGGGAGAGTGGGAGGGGAATGAAGGAGGATATTGATGATATTAGACAGGTTATGTGAGGATCTCTTCTTAGAGTGAGACAGAATTCTAAAGGGGCCAGGGTTGGGGTTGATATCTCTAGATGAGTGTGTGGCACATGAGGGAGGGAGAGTGGAAGGGGAAAGGAGAGGGATATGGATGGGATTAGATAAGTTATGTGAGGAACCCTTCTTAGAGTGAGATAGAAAATGAGGGGGGCCAGGGTTGGGGTTAATATTACCTGATGAGAGAAGAAGGAGTAGTAGAGAGCGGGGTAAAGAGGAGGCAGTACGGCGGAAGCGAGGGTGGGATTGCCTTAAAGAGAGAGGGGCTGGTTGAATGAGTGGGAGAGTGTGATGAAGCTCAAGAGCTGATGCTAGGTTAGAAGACAGAATGGAGGGAAAAGTGAGGAAGATAGAGGGGGAATGGAGGGGGGGGAAGGAATGAGGGTGCTAGTAGGAGGGAAGGCAGTTGGGGAGTATGAGGAAAAGAAGGACAATGTGATGTGGGGCCATAGAAGAGGAGTATTGGGGCTATGCAGCGTATGTTATCTTACAAGCAATGAGGTGGCAATGGATTCTACACACTATGCAGTATATGTTGAGTTACAAGCAGTGAGGTAGTGGGGACTACACGCTATGCAGTAAAGGTTAAATTACAAGCAATGGGTAGCAAGGAGTCTATAGCCTGTGCAGCAAAGTTAATTGCAAGCAATGGGTAGCAATGAGTCTGTAGCCTGTGAAGCAAGGTTAATTGCAAGCAATGGGTAGCAAGGAGTCTGTAGCCTGTGCAGCAGAGATAATTGCAAGCAATGGGGAGCAAGGAGTCTAGTCTGTGCAACAAGGTTAATTGCAAGCAATGGGTAGCAAGGAGTCTGCAGCCTGTGCAGCAAGGTTAATTGCAAGCAATGGGTAGCAAGGAGTCTGTAGCCTGTGCAGCAAGGTTAATTGCAAGCAATGGGTAGCAAGGAATCTGTAGCCTGTGCAGCAAGGTTAATTGCAAGCAATGGGTAGCAAGGAGTCTGTAGCCTGTGCAGCAAAGTTAATTGCAAGCAATGAGGTAGCGATAGTGAGGGAGCGATGAGTAGCAATGGAGTCACTAGGCTGTGAGTAGCAGTGGAGGGTGCTTACTTCGTGTGGGTGCTGGTTGGGTTTCAGGAGCCGAGTTGTGGAGGAGCGCTTGTTCCTGCTCTATTCCTTGATGCTTCCTAGGTGATCTGCTGGTGCTGGGTTTGTCAGATCGCGCCAAGGGCATCTTTGGTCCCCGCCTAAGTGGCCCTCAGGCACGCAATGGGTAGCATGGAGTCTGTAGCCTGTGCAGCAGAGATAATTGCAAGCAATGGGTAGCAAGGAGTCTAGCCTGTGCAACAAGGTTAATTGCAAGCAATGGGTAGCAAGGAGTCTGTAGCCTGTGCAGCAAGGTTAATTGCAAGCAATGGGTAGCAAGGAGTCTGCAGCCTGTGCAGCAAAGTTAATTGCAAGCAATGGGCAGCAAGGAGTCTGTAGCCTGTGCAGCAAGGTTAATTGCAAGCAATGGGCAGCAAGGAGTCTGTAGCCTGTGCAGCAATGTTAATTGCAAGCAATGAAGTAGCGATAGTGAGGGAGCGATGAGTAGCAATGGAGTCACTAGGCTGTGAGTAGCAGTGGAGGGTGCTTACTTCGTGTGGGTGCTAGTTGGGTTTCAGGAGCCGAGTTGTGGAGGAGCGCATGTTCCCGCTCTATTCCCTGACGCTTCCTAGGTAATCTGCTGGTGCTGGGTTTGTCAGATCGCGCCAAGGGCGTCTTTGGTCCCCACCTAAGTGGCCCTCAGGCACACTTTGATGTATTTAAACATACTGGCGTTGTGGCCTGATTGGCCTCCGCGTGTGGAGTGGAGGAGCTTTCTCACCTGCTCTACTCCCCGACGCCGAGACAGGAGAGGCTTCCTTTGTGCAGCTGTGGCCTTTAAATAGGCTGAAGAGTGTGGGGGAGTTCCAGGCCCGATTGGCCTCATTGAAGGGGAGTGGGGAGGAGCTTACCTGCCCGCTCTCCCTCAATGCTGGCGATCGGGTGCTGTGACCTGGCTGGAGAGGCTTCCTTCGTGCAGCTGTGGCCTTTAAATAGGCTGAAAAGCGTGGGGGAGTTCCAGGCCTGATTGGCCTCGTTGGAGGGGAGCGGGGAGGAGCTTACCTGCCCGCTCTCCCTCGATGCCGATGATTGGGTGCTGTGACCGGGCTGGAGAGGCAAAGCTACAACTCTGGAGGTGAGGAAATCATGTCCCCGACAGAGCTGCGGGGCTGGTTTAGGAGATTAAACAGGAGTTTAGTTCTTTGCAAGGAGACTTTGCAACCATAGCAGAAGACCTCAGAAGTGAATTGCATGAAGCTGGGATCCAAGTAGAAAATGTGGAGCTGCAGTTAGAGACACAGTCGAACAATGTAGACCAGTTAGAAAAAGAAATTCAGGTTCTCCAACAGAAACAAGAAGACCTGGCTTCCAACCCCAAGAACAAACGTAAGCCGAACTGGGTACTGGGAGGCTTTAACCTACCAGCCCTGCAGGATCACCATTCCAAAGCCTTCCTTGAAGCACTCAACAACCTGGGCTACGAACAAATAGTGAATGCCCCCACCCATCGAAAAGGTAACATACTAGACCTCGTCTTCATCCCTCGACCAGATGTGAGCTCGAACCACAATTTCAACGTAATCATCTCCCCTGTCCCATGGTCAGACCACAATCTAATCAGATTCCAAATACCTCTGCACCAGGATAGTGAACGGACAAAGAAAATAACTGAGAAATCAGCAGCACTCACAGGACGTTTCAGACCCTTTGACAAAGAGGCGATCATCAAAGACATCCTTCTTAACATCACAACTGCGTCACTGAACCTGGAAGATGTGATGACCTCATGGAACAATAGCCCGAGCTCCTTTGCATGCTTACTTACCCCAGCCAAACCACACGCCTCAGATCAGCGACCTAGAAGCAGAAAACCGCTGGTACACAACCGAGCTACGGTCCTCACTACTCCTGCTGAGGAAACTAGAAAAGAGATGGCGACGCACACGGGCCCCAGCAGACCAGACAGCCTACACCTCCCACCTGCAGACACACCGGAACTCAATATCAACAAAAATGAAAGAACATCACTCTGAACTCTTAAGCCGATTGCTGAACAAACCCCACGAGCTTTTCAATATAGTGAAGACCCTAATGAAGGAACCCTCATCCTCCCAACCAGCCATGATCCACCCCCAGGATTACGCAGACTACTTGCTGGCCTAAACCAACAATGGCAGCAAAGCCACGATGTCCAGCCCCAGTAACAACCCAGCCCGACTTAAGCCACTTACCTCTCTCATGGCACCATTGGCTGCAAGCATTGAAGACGTCATTGCTGTCATCAACGCCACTACTGCTCCAAATGACCCTTGCCCAGCATTCTGGATAAGATCGCTACGTAAAGAGATCAGCCCTATACTAGCCAAGATCATGGACTTGTCCTTCTCTACGGGGCTATTCCCATCATGCCTCAAGCAGACGTCAATCCGGCCTCTTCTGAAGAATACCAAGCTAAATCCCCAGAAGGTAGAATCATACCGACCAATATCGAGCATTCCGCCGCTAGCAAAGATAATCGAGAAGGTTGTTCAACGTCAAATACAAGACCACATTGATTCCACAGCACCTCTCGACCCATTTCAACATGGCTTTAGGGAATCACACGGCGTTGAAACCCTTCTTGCCACACTCATCAACACATTGATCATGGGCATTGACAACATCAAACAAGGATATGCTTTAATTTTCCTGGACATTGCTGCTGCGTTTGACTCCGTAAACCATGAGCAACTCCTAATACGGCTTCAGGATAAGGGAATTAAAGGCTCAGCATGGAGTTGGTGCAAATCCTACCTAACGGACAGATGGCAGCAGGTATGGGAAGGTTCCACAACCTCTGAACCATTCCAACAAAAACATGGTGTACCCCAGGGCTCTTCACTCTCTGCCCTCTTATTCAACATATACATGCAACCCATATGTGAAATAATCTGCTCATTTAACATATCATGCCTGATCTACGCAGATGACGTACTACTCTCCACCCCATTCACTATTGACCATCTGGATTTCTCCCTACTAGTAAAATGCTTCGAGGTCGTAACCGACTGGCTCCACTCACAGAGTCTCAAGATAAACTTCAGCAAGACGGACGTACTGTTCATTACAAGAAATCAATCCTTTTCACCACCGCCGACCTTAAAGACAAGGGACGCCGAACTCCCAAGTAGACCCACCATCCGATACCTAGGCGTTACGCTAGACCAGCAACTCGAATTTAAAATGCACATCAGCAACACCATCAAACAAATTTACCACAAAATACAAACATTGCGACATCTCCGACCCCTGCTGCAACCAGATAACTTCAGAACAGTTTTTCAGGCACTGGTGACCCCCCACTTCGACTACGCCAGCGTGATCCTGCATGGCCTACCCAAAAACACGCCAAACCCACTACAGCTGGCAATGAACGCGACTGCACGCTTCCTACACGGAGCCTCTAGAAGGGAGCACATCACCCCAATCCTAAAGGACCTGCACTGGTTACCAATTTACTATCAGCTCGCCTATAAAGTAATCCTGATGACCTTCAAGGCCATTAACAAATTGTCCGCCACCTCCCTAACAGATTTTCTCTACCCCACTCCTGCAAACAGAGCAAGGAGGTCATTTTCTACCAATACCCTACAGACCCTTAATGAAATAACAAAATGCACCCAGGCAACAAAGAATAGAGCCTTTAAGTTCTATGCTCCCAGCTGCTGGAATGCGCTCCGAACCGCCATCCGGGCGATCACGGATCTCACCCAATTCAGAAAAGCACTAAAACACCACCTCTTTCTCCTACACTACTCACAACCCAACTCAACTCCACCCACCATATACCCTGCTAGGCAATAGCAAGTTACAGACAACTCACGTTATATTGGAGATAATTGTAAATAGCTGTAGATAGTTTCCCCCAGTTTGAAATCCAAGTTGTATCACCCGTTCAATGTAAGTGCTTAACAGCTGTCCTATTCCACACAAAACTGTTATCTGTAAACAGCACTGATTTCAAAGAGCGTAGTATATAATAGCATTAAAACAAATAAATAAAATAAATAAATAAGATAAAAACTGGCTGATAAATTGGGGGATATGGAGAACCGAAGTAGGCAGAATAATCTGCGGTTTTGTGGCATTCCAGAGGAACTCCGTTATGTGGATTGCCTAGACGTTGTCACCAAGATAGTCACTGCTTTGTGGGAAGGTGGTTCTTGAATGTACGCATCGGGCCTTAGGCCCTCTATGGGGAATGTTCCACGAGATATAGTGGTTTTCTTTCACTGCTACCCTACAACAGCGCATGTTCTAGCTATAGCTCGACAGAAGAGGAAGCTTATATGGGAATCCAATGAGGTGGAGATCTTTGAGGACCTCGCTCTTACCACCTTGAGGTGGCAAAGAGAACTAAAGGACATCACAATACTATTGAGAGCTAAGGGCCTGCACTATTGTTGGATGTTTTCGTTTGCTATAGCTATCACAAAAGAAGGGTGGACAGTGTGAGCTAAGACTCGGACTGAGAAGGAACTGAAGGCTATGGTAACAATGGCGCCTGTCACCTCAGTGCACCATCAGTGTGATGCAAAATGGCAGCAAATGGAGAAGAACCGCCGCCTTCGGAGACATTCAACGAATTGCAGCCTTACTAAGTCCATGGACTCCAATGATTGAGTCTGAATGGATGGCATGGAGGATTGGATGGGAGTCGGGAAGTATGACGAGGGGACATAAGAGGGTGTGAATAAGTGAGATTGGGGTGGATGAATGTTGCGGGAGGGGGTCGGGTGCTCAAGGTGTGGAGGGACTTGGTTATTTGTCTGTATATATTGGGGCCTGATTGGGGGGAGCTGGTAGAGGAGACGTTCATGTCTTCAGGTGGTTGTTGCCTGGTGGAATAGGTAACTCAGGGGTTCTATGGGGGGGAGGGGTGGGGGTTTGATGCAGCATGATAGTCAACAAGGGAGCCTATTGGATGGCTCTGGTTAGATTTGCCTCCATCAATGCTATGAGTTTAAATTTGTCTCAGAAGAGATAGCTGTTGGTTAAGGAAGCTGAGCGTCTAAAATGGGACTTGGTGTGTGTTCAGGAGACCCATCTGCAGGCATGCCACCATGACCTGTTGCGCGCCCGGCAGTACCAGCATATCTTTGCGGCCTCTAAAAGAGGAGGCGACAAAGCCAAAGGGGTTGCTATTTTGCTACATAACAATCTACAGTTTGATATAATAGGTACGGTGTATGATTTGGAGGGACGGTATATAGCTATTAGTCTAATACGGACACAGGTGGTCATGGTGGTATTATGTATATGCTCCCAATCAGGGGCAAGGGTTTTTTTTGAACGCCTTGGGTTGGACTTGTCGGGATTTGTGGAGGGGTCTCTTGTGGTGGCAGGGGATTTTAATGTTGTCCTCTCCCCACAACAGGACAGACAGGGTGGTGGGAGGAGGGGTGAAGATGCTTACAGGCAAAGCTTGAGGAGGTTGATGCACTTGTGGCAATTAGTGGATGGCTGGCAGGAAGCCAACCTGCGTGCTCGGCAATTTTCTTTTTACTTGACTGCCCATAATTCTTATTCACGCCTCGACATGCTACTGGTTAGTAGGGATATTGGCGGCACGGCATGCCAATGGACTTACGAGCCTATTACGTGGTCCGGCCAGGGGCCAGTTTGGGCAGAGTTGGTGGGGTGGGGGCGCCAACCAGGCCGCTGCTTTTGGAGGATGAACAATAGCCTGTTGAGGGTCCCGGGGGTAGTGACATCCATATAGAAATCTATCAGATAATTTTTTGAACTAAATGGGGGGGGGGGGGAGGTGTAGTGACCAGCCCAGTTGTGTGGGACACTTTCAAAGCTTATATACATGGCCAGTTTTTAATGTGGAGCGCTCAGTGTAAAATACAGAAGCAATGGCAACTTGAGGAGGGGTATCAGTTAGTAGCTCAGTTGGAGCAGCTGCATGTAGCATGTGGGGACCCACATAACCTTTGGGCATTGGAGAAGGCACATGCAAGTTTACGCACTCTTCAGCTTGATGATTTGGCCTTCCAGTTGCACATTGCATGAGAAAGCTTATACGAACACGGCAATAAGCCGGGGAAGGTATTAGCGCGGTGCCTAAAGGCCCAACAAGCATGCCAAGTAGTTGATAAAGTTTGACTGGAGAGTGGGGGATGGACACAGGGGGATGTAGCAGTAAGGCAGGCCTTTCAGCAATTTTATCAACAGCCATACACAGGGGAGGGGGCGCAAATGCAGGAGGACATCTCAGCCTACTTGCAATTGGTGGCTCTACCGGTCTTGAGAGAGGAAGACCGGGAACGACTTGATGCCCCTATTACTTTAGAGGAGGTGCAGAGGGTAATCAAGGAACTGGCTGGGGATAAAGTCCTGGGACTAGATGGCCTCACAGCAGGGGTCTACAAAATATTTAGTGATCAGCTGGGCCTGGAGCTAGTTCAGCCGTATAATGGGGTGCTCGAGGGAGATAGTCTGCCCTTGACTATGGGCCAGGTGGGCATTAGTGTTCTTTTGAAGCCTGGTAAATTGGCCACCAGTTGCAGTTCCTACCGGCCTATCTCACTGCTTAACTTAGATGCTAAGATCTTTGCTAAAGTTCTGGCCAATAGACTCAATAACTGTTTGCTGTATCTTATTGATGCTAATCAAACTGATTTTATTCAAGGCCACTAGAGCTACCCTGGCTCTCCTCATGCCGCTTTGCCAATTGACATAAGCTACCACCATGGTGTTGTCTGAAAACACTCAAACCACCTGGCCTCAACAAGGGGCTGTAAATGTAGAAGAGCCAATCCAATGGCCCTTGCCTCAAGGCAGTTGGGCCACACCATTTCCCTGAGATTCCAATGGCCCTGGGCCATATGGTCTTGGCAATGGATTCCCCAGTCCAAGAGACTAGCATCCATTGTCAGCAGGATCCAGGAGAAATCATCAAGTGATACGCCTTTCCTCAGATGACAAGGCTACTGCCGCCACAACCACAGCTGGCCTTCACCATCATCGGGAACAGGAGCCTGCGCTCAAACTCCTGAGAATTCAGGGACTGCCGAATCAACAAGGGTCGCTGGAGTGGACACATGTACGCACGCACCCATGATACTAACTCTATGGTCGCCACTATCAATCTGAGATGAAGATAATCCCAGACTCTGAGAGCCTGCTGCGCACAGAACAGCATCAGGAAATCCAACAGTCTTTTGACTTTCTCCTCTGGCAGGAGAACTCTGCCCACTCGAGTGTCAAAACGTGCTCCCAGAAACTCCAAGGACTGGGAAGGCAACAGCTGGCTCTTTCCCTGATTGATCACCCACCTGAGACACTTCTGAAAGGGAACGGGCTCAGATGAGCCAGTCATCCAGATAGGGATGAACACAGATCCCTTGGCACTGCAGCCACCACTACCATGACCTTGGAGAACATCCTGGGGTGGTGGATAGCCCGAAAGGGAGGGTGGCAAACTGATATTGAGGGCCAAACACGGCAAAACCCAGATACGTCTGCTGGTCTGTCCGGATCGGGACATGAAAATACACCTTGGCCAGATCCAGAGAATCTAAGAACTCTCCTCAGCACATTGCTTGAATCACAGAGTGCAAGGTTTCCATCTGGAAGTGCAAGATGGGCAAGTGCTCTTTGACTCCCTTGAGGTCCAGGATGGGCTGGAAGGAACCGTCCTTTCTTGGCACCACAAAATAGATGGAGTATCTGCCCTTGCCCTGCTCGTCTGGGGGGACGGGCACCACTGCCTTTAGGTGCAGTATCTTGTCCAAGGTGGTCCACACCGTGGCACTTTTGATCGCAGACCCACAAGGGAAAGTGATGAAAGCATCCAGAATCGGCTTTTTGCATTCCAGGACATAGCTGAACTGAATGGTGTCTATCACTCAGTGATCCTTGGTAACCCAGGCCCATTCCTGAAAGAAAAGGCGAAGCCTGTCTGCAACCAGAAGAACCAGGGAATGGGCCCCCAAACCTTCATTGCACAGCTGGGAGGATCCTTCTTTGGAGGGGACTAAGTCCTTGGGCCCACACACTCCATGAAAAGACTGAGAACGAGCCCTAGGCCCTGAAGCAGAGGGGAAGAAAGGTTTTCCAGGTTGGTAATGATGAAAGTTCCGAGATCCCTGGGAATCCAGCCAGCGCGCCTTTGGTAGACGAGCAGAGGCTGACAAAAAAGGGGCACCAGCTCGTTTCACATGCCCCTTGGGCCTGTCTTCTGGAAGGCAGTAAGATTTAGTCTCGCCCAGGTCCTTCAAATCATCTCCAAACAGAAGCTTCCCCTTAAAAGCCAGTTGGGCCAACCGAGCTTTGGAGGATGTGTCCGCTGCCCAGTCCCCGAGCCAAAGCCAACACTGTGACACAGTTATTAGGGCACCATCACTGGTTGCCAAATGTACCACGTCATATATGGCATCAGAAAAGAAGGCCATAGCCGACTCCAAAAAAAGGATAGTATCATCTGGCGGAAGAGACTGAATCCATTGGAGCAGACCTCAAGATGTCAGGCTGGTACATACCACCAACTGCAGAACAGCTGCCGCCATGGCGAAATGGCTCCTCAGCAAGGAATCCATCTTACAGTCCAGAAAGTCCTTAAGGCCGACCCGCCTTCCACAGAAATGGTAACCACTGTGACCTGCACATCCACCTTCGGAATGCCAAACCACTCAACACACTCCTCCTACAGGAGAGTGTAGATCTTCTTACACACCCTTAACCTTTAGGTAGGAAGTTGGGACAGTCCCACTCCGATTGGATCATATCCTTGATCACATCTGGGAACGGAAAGACAGCAGTGGATTTTTGCACCACTTGAAGGAGCGAGTATACCTTCGGATCCTGCTCCATGCCAGAAGCATCCCTCAAGTTCAAGGCAGATGAGAACCTGGCTATCAACACTGCCAGCTCCTCCTTCCGGAATAGGTGGATCTCGCCAGCCTCTGCATAATATTCTGAAGGCGAGAGCACTTCCTCATTCACATAAACCATCTGAATTTGAGTCACAGTCAACATCTCAGATAGCTCCCAGCTATTATCCATCTCCAGGGGGCACTGCTCACCAGGGACGCTTAGCCAAAAGTAATCGAGCAGGGATTCCACTTTTAGCCTGCTCTACAAGAGACTGTGCCCAGGGGCACTCAGAGGCCGCAGGGTCTGAATTTCCATGCCAGAAGGACCAGGCCTTTTGCAAAATGGAAAAGAATTCCAGGGAAGACAATCTGCAGTCTAAAAGCTCTCCTCGTGAACATGACTCCCCAACACCAGGGGGCACAGCCGCCACAGACCCCCTAGAGGACGATGAGTGGCTCACAGCAAGGTCACAGGAACCTTTGGCCGACTGAATATCATTACCCATACCATCATCCATCACCTCCTGCCCTGAGGCAGGCAAGGTCAGATTAACTGCATCCACCAGCTGAAAGGGGAAAAGCAAGCTCTCCAGGGACGACTCAGAAGCTGCCATGCAGGAAAAGCAGAGTCCAGAATCTGGGATGAGGCACCTCACTTGCTACAAGTCAAACAGTGTTTCCTGGAAGAAGACATAACAAGTTAGGGCAAGTATCACAACAGTGCATGCTAAGGCTGTATTGGCCCGCAAGCGTGCGTTAATTGTGCTTTTACATTACGCATATTATAGGTGCTAGGGAAGGAGCACGCTTTGGAGTCACTTGGGCGGAACACGCATTAGGACCACACAAACACCAGGCGCATAATAGGTAAAAACATTACTAACGTGTGCAGAAAACGGCAGGAAACCCCATACTGTGCACCAACAGCCACCAGCGGTGCACCCCGAATTGTGTCCCAAGAAGACAGAATCGGGAGCCCCCAACATGGACAATGATGAGATCAAGCCTTGGTACTCACCCCAAGAGCCCCAGGCAAAGAATCCATGACAGGTTCAGCTATACTAGGCAGATCTCTCTGAGAACCTTCTGCGATTTTCAGGAGAGAGCAAGGGGAACAGAGGAGGAGAGAGGGGGCGCTAAGGTTTTGTGAGGCTACTGCACTCTTACAGATCCTTCCAAAAAAACAGTGGGCAAAATTGAAAGGGGATATTTTAAGGGCAACAAACTCTTTTGTTAGAAAGGTAAATAAATGTAAAAAGAAGAGGAAGCCACTATGGTTCTCAAAAGAAGTATTTATTTATTTATATTTCTTATATACTGCGCTATTATAATCAGTGCGGTGTACAGTTGAAACAGAACATACTACAATGTAACGGGTCACATTGAGTTTACATTGAAACAAGGGCAGTAAACATGGAAGGAACCGGGGGAACTATATACAGATTATGAATACTCTTACGAAAGGCATATATGGAACTTTAACAAGGCATATGTTCATGTGTCAGGGGGAGAAGGTAGGGGAAAGCTGATTAACCATTCTCTACGGGAGGCTGAGCTATGGTGTGGTCTAGGTAGGAAGGCAAGGTGATGGCTGTGTGCTTTCCAGAATTAGTGTCAGGGTAATGTTGTAGCTGTAAAGTAGCTGAAAAGGTGAAGAAAAAGAGGGAGGCCTTCATGAGATACCAGAGATCACAGAGAGAGAAAGACAGCATCTGTATTTGGAAAAACTTAAAGAAGCTAGCAAAGTAGTTGGGAAAGCAAAGGTACAAAAAGAAGAAATAGTCAATGCAATAAAATGCAGAGATAAGACATTTTTCAGATATGTTAGTGAGAGGAAGAAGGGTACAAGTGGTATTGTCAGACTTACGTGTGCAGTGGAGGAATATGCAGAAATTGATGAGGATAAAACAGAATTGCTTAACAAATATTTCTGTTCTGTGTTTACAGATGAAGGGCCAGGAGCAGGACCTCAGAAAACATCCACAAACAGTAACAGAAATTACGTGGATCTTGAACAATTTTCAGAAGTTCGTGTTCTAGCGACTCCACTGTCTGACTTTTTCAAAGCGGGATATAAATGCAGCTAAATAAATAAATAAAAAATAAAATAAATAAATAAATGCCTCTTTGGAATCGGGAGTAGTGCCAAAAGACTTGAGAAAGGCACATGTGGTCCCTTTACACAAAAGCAGACATAAGGATGACATTGAGAACTACAGGCCAGTTAGTCCAATATTTGTGGTTACTAAATTATTGGAAAGGTTACTAAAAGAGGTTTCTGGAGTCAAATGGATTGCAGGATCTGAAGCAACATGGATTCATCAGAGGCAGGTCTTGTCAGACAAATCTGATTGATTTCTTTTACTGGGTGACCAGGAGTTGGACTGAGGGAGAGCCTAGATGTGGTGTATTTAGATTTCAGTAAAGCCTTTGACATTGTTCCGCACAGGTGACTTATAAACAAACTGAACACCCTAGAAATGGACCCTAAAGTTATTGATTGTGTTAGAAATTGGTTGAGTGGCAGGTGACAAAGGGTACAGGTAAATGGCGCTCACCCTGAGTAGAAGGAAGTTACCACTGGTGTACTGCATGGACCTGTCCATGGTCTGATTCTTTTTAACATCTTTGTTAGTGATACTGCAGAGGAACTATTGGGTAAGGTTTGCTTGTTTTCAGATGATACCAAAATCTGCAATAGAGTAGATACCCAGGAAGGAGTAGATAACATGAGGAAGGATCTAGCTAAGCTTGAAGAATGGTTTAGAATTTGACAGCTGAAATTTAATGCTAAAAAATGCAGGGTCATGCATTTGAACTGCAAAAATCCAAAGAAGCATTTCAGTGTAGTGGGTGAGGTACTTCTGTCCACAAAAGAAGAGCAGGATCTGGGCGTAATTGTGTCTGATGATCTCAAAGTAGCTAAATAGGTAGAAAAGGTGACTGCGAAAGCCAGAAGGATGCTTGGGCGAATAGGGAGAGAAATGGCGAGCAGATAAAAGGAGGTGATAGTGCCTCTGTATACATCTCTGGTGTGACCTCATTTGGAGCATTGTGTGCAATTCTGAAGAACGCACCTTCAAAAGGATATAAGCAGGTTGGAGTCGGTGCAGAAGGTGGTTACTAAAATAGTTAACTGTCTTTGTTATGAAGCATATGAGGACAGACTTAAAGATCTTAATATGTATACTTTAGAGGAAAGACGGAATAGGGGCGATATGCTAGAGACATTTAAATACCTCTGTGGCATAAATGCACAGGAGGGTCTCTTTCAATTGAAGACAAGCTCTGTTACGAGGGGACATAGAACGAGAGTGAAAGGGGAAGCTTGCATCCTGGAGATAAATGCATGGCTGAGTGGATGGTATCATTGAGAGCATTTTGGTTTCCTAGACCATGGGGTGATATTCCAAGGGCTGCAGAGCAGAAATGGTGCCCATATGTCCAAGAAGGGTTGACATGTCTTCAGTAGCAGACTGGCTAACCTACTGAAGAGGACTTTAAACTAGATTAGTAGGGGATGGGTGATGAAAGTTCCCAGATAAGTGAAAGCCTTCAGGTAACTGAAACATTAAATACCTCTATAGCAATGGGTGAAAGGGGCAACATTTGGAAAGCAGTGTGTATAAATGCCTGTAGCATGAGAAATAAGATCCCGGATGTTGAGGCTTTAATGGAAGAGGCTGACTTGGATTTAGTGGCAATTACGGAGACATGGTTCATGGACAACTATGACTTTACTCAGGAAGGATAGGTTAGGAAGAAGGGGAGGAGGAGTGGCACTATATGTACAAAATAATATTAAAGCTATAGAAGTATAGGGCTTAAAAGGGAGAGAGGAGGCACTGTGGGTTAAACTAGAAAGAGGGAAAGAAAAATCCACGTGCATTGTGTGATAAGGAGAGTTGTGTGGACCGAATGGAATGGGAAGGAAATGAGGGATACACCTTTAAAAGTAAAGGCAAACAGGGTTCCCATGGAAACCACAAGCTTTCAGAGCATGTACTAGCTAGAGCTAAACCCTGCCCCAGCAGTGACGTAAGAGCTAGTTTGAGCCCTAACGAACTTCACATGTGCAGCAAGGAGGGAGTGGCTGGTGAGAAAAGCCGTTTTAAGGCTGCCTCAGAGTTTAGTAAGGGAGGGAAGCCCAGAGGAGGGAAGCCAGGAGGAAGGAAGCCAGGAGGTGAACCAGGAAGCGAACTAGCATGGAAATCACGGAACTCAGAACAAGCTAAGGAAGCTAAGGAGGATTCTGGAGAGGCTGCTGAGCCCTATTTTCAAGGAGCACTGAAAACAAACCTGAAGCTTCTGCCAAAGCAACCCAGAGAGAACGTAGAAAGGCTTACCTTTACCCGGGGAAAGAGCTCTGACTGTAGAGAAAGCATTGCACGTTGGAAAGGTACGTGTGCTTCAGTCCCTAACAAGAGCTGTGCTGAGGATATTGTTAAGAAGCTAAGGTTCAGCGCTGAGCAAAGTCAGGACAGGAACACAGTAAAACCAACTCCAGCTAGGAGTAAAAGTATTCCAAGTAAGTGCCCTGAGACAGCTTCAGATTCTGTGTTCAAATTCTTACAAGAGAATCAAACTCCTTCCCTAAGCAGTGTACGTGAAAACCAGAGAGAACAGTTTATAGGACAACTGCAAGAGATTCTAAATAAGCTTCAGTTTAAACCTGATTATAAAAGTTCCTTAGAAGAGAATGCTAATAGAGCTTGTGAAGATATCATAATAGATGTTGATGAAGCATCTGTTGATAGTGACGTATGTGAAATGGATTGCTCTTTATGTGAAGCAAACAGCTTGGACTTACGCTGAGTTACCTCTGCATGAGAGAAGTGCATAGCTGTTTCTAAACCTGAGAAAGAAAGACATTTTGTGGAAACTTTTAAGTTTGTCTGATCAGTTCTTCAGCCTTGGCTGTGGAAAGCTGGTCTTGCAGAGAAGCCTGAGCAGAGCTGTGAATGAAACAGTACTACTGTCATTTGATTCTCAACTTTCAGTTGTTCCTGTTATCCTATTATTTTGGAGAAATAATCCATGCCATGTCTTGCGTTAAGAATTCTATGCGAGGGGGAAAACCCTGAATACAATTTATTTGTTTGCCTTGAACCCCGTGTGGTCACAATACTTTGTTGGAGAGTAATTAAACTACAAGTCCCAGCATCCATTGCTGGTACACTAGGCTTGAGACATTGCTCGAAAACAAATAAGGCAGCCCTTTTGCCGTTCAGCCATTGGCCCTAGGCAAGGGGTATGACAATTGGCATGATATACAGACCCCCCTCACAGGAAGAAGTGGTGGATGGAGATTTACTAGAAGACATACGCAGCATTGCCAGGAAAGGGGACATGCTACTGATAGGTGATTTCAATATGCTGGATGTTGATTGGCACATCCCTGCTGCGGTGTCATCTAGAAATAAGGAGATCCTGGATTCTCTACAGGGAGAACTATTCAGGCAACTGCTAACAGAACCCACACGTGAAAGGGCCATACTGGACTTGGTGCTTACCAATGAGGAAAGTGTTTCTGAAGTAATAGTGGGAGATCATCTTGCATCCAGTGATCACCAGATGGTGTGGTTCAGTATTAGGACTAGGGCTGATAAAATCCATTCGAAAGTGAAGGTCTTAGACTTTAGGAAAACTAACTTTACCGAGATGGGCCAATACCTCAAGGAGTTGTTAGCAGGATGGGAACAGCTGTGGGATGTAGAAAAACAGTGGGCAAAACTAAAAGGGGATATTTTAAGGGCAACCAACCTTTTTGTTAGAAGGGAAAATAAAAGGAAAAGGAAAAGGAGGCCACTGTGGTTCTCAAAAGAGGCAGCTGAAAAGGTGAAGAAAAAGAGGGAGGCCTTCATGAAATACAAGAGACCACAGAGAGAGAAAGACAGGCATCTATATTTGGAAAAACTTAGAGAAGCAAAGTAGTCAGGCAAGCAAAGAAATAAAATGGGGAGATAAGATATTTTTCAGAAATGTTAATGAGAATGAAGGGCAAAAGTGGTATTGTCAGACTCCAAGGCGAAGGGGAGGAATATGTAGAAGCTGATGAGGATAAATCGGAATTGCTTAACAAGTATTTCTGTTCTGTGTTCACAGATGAAGGGTCAAGAGTGGGACCTCAGAAAACACCCACAAATAGGAACTGGAGCAACGGGGATCTCAAACGATTTTCAGAAGACTGTGTTCGTGAGGATCTAGCTAAACTAAAAGTAGACAAAGCAATAGGATCAGATGGGATACATCCGAGAGTTCTAGCAGCTACACTGACTGACCTTTTCAATGCCTCTTTAGAGTTGAATGTGGTGCCAGAGGACTGGAGAGAAGTACATGTGGTCCCTTTACACTAAAGCTGAAGTAAGGATATGGTTGAAAAACTACAGGCCAGTTAGTCTAACCTCTGTGGTGAGTAAATTATTGGAAATTCTGCTGAAAGGGAAAATAGTGATGTTTCTGGAGTCCAATGGATTATAGGATCGGCGGCAGTATGGATTCACCAGAAGCAGGTCTTGTCAGACTAATCTGATTGATTTCTTTGACAGAGTGACCAGGGAGTAGGAACGAGGGAAATTTCAATAAAGCTTGTACACCATTCTGCACAGGAGACTTATAAACAAACTGAGTACCCTAGGGATGGACCCTAAAGTTACTGACTGGGTCAGAAATTGGTTGAGTCGGAGGTGACAAAGGGTACAGGTAAATGGCACTCACTCTGAGGAGAAGAAGGTTACCAGTGGTGTGCCGCAGGGATCTGTCCTTGGTCCAATTCTTTTTAACATCATTCTTAGTGATATTGCAGAAGGGCTGTCAGGTAAGGTTTGCCTCTTTGCAGATGATACCAAAATCTGCAATAGGAAGGAGTAGATAACATGAGAAAGGATCTAGCTAAGCTTGAAGAATGGTTGAGAACTTGGCAGCTGAGATTTAATACAAAAAAATGCAGGGTCATGCATCTGGGCTGCAATAATCCAAGCGGTACAGTGTAGGGGGTGAAGTGCTTCTGTCCACAAAAGAAGAGCGGGACCTGGGTGTGATGGTGTCTGATGATCTTAAAGTAGCTAAACAGGTAGAAAAGATGACTGCAAAAGCTAGAAGGTTGCTTGGGTGCATAGGGAAAGGATTGGTCAGCAGAAAAAGGTGATAGTGCCTCTGTATAAATCTTTGGTGTGACCTCATTTGGAGAATTGTGTGCAATCCTGGAGACCACACCTTCAAAAGGATATAAAAAGTCTGGAGTCGATGCAGGGGGTGGCTACTAAAATGCTTAGTGGTCTTTATTATAAAGCATATGAGGATAGACAAGGATCTTAATATGTATACTGTCACAAGCACAACACCAAAACCACTAGTCTCTAGTTGTTGAGGGCGTGGTGGTTGATGTATCCTTCCTCTATCAGCTATGTTTATGCTTCAAGTAAAAGGATTGTAGTTGAGACAAACTGAGGGTAAGGCTTATGACAGAAAAAGTTTATTTTAAACACAAGAGAACAGATCAGGTTCAAGGTTCCATTAACAGGATAAATTATAGGCTTTTGCTTAAGGTTCAGCAAACTGGTGGCAAAAACAAACAGAACTGGTGGCAAAAACAAACACTGTGATTCCTGGGTACAAACTATATCGTAATGATAGAGCTGATCAAATTGGTGGAGGGGTTGCTCTCTATGTTAGAGAGGGCATTGAGTCAGAAAGGATTAAAGTTTTGCAGGAAACAAAATCTGCTGTAGAATCTATATGGATTGAAATTCCAGGTAAAAGGGGGAAGGCGATGGCAGTGGGGGTGTACTATCGACCACCTGGCCAGAATGACCAAATGGATGATGAAATGTTCAAAGAAATCAAGGAAGCTAACAAAAGTTACAGCGCAGTAATAATAATGGGTGATTTCAACTACCCCGGTATCGACTGGGTCAGTGTCACGTCAGGACATGCTAGGGAGATAAAGTTCCTAGATGAAATAAATGACTGCTTCTTGGAGCAGCTGGTTCATCAACCGACCAGAGGGGAAGCCATATTAGACCTAGTCCTTAGTGGAACACCAGATCTAGTGCAAGAGATAAGGTTGTTGGGGCCACTTGGCAATAGTGATCATAGCATGATTGCCTTTGATTTAATTAGTGGAGGAGGGATAGTAAGGAAATCCACAGTACTACCTTTTAACTTTCGAAAGGGAGACTATGATAAAATGAGGAAAACAGTTAAGAAAAAACTAAAAGGAACAGTTGCAAAGGTTAAAGACGTACATCAGGCTTGGCTGTTGTTGAAAAATACTATCTTGGAAGCCCAGACCAGCTGTATTCCACGCTTTAAGAAAAGTGGAAGGAAGTCCAAAAAACTGCCAGCATGGTTTAAAGGTGAGGTCAGAGAGGCTGATGTTGCCAAAAAAGCATCTTTCAGGAAATGGAAAAAAGAGCCAAACGACGAAACCTGGAAACAGCACAAGCACTGGCAAGTCAAATGCAAGGCATTGATAAGACAGGCAAAGGGAGAATTTGAGAAGAAGCTTGCTGCGAAAGCAAAAACGCAAAGTAAAGACCTTTTCAAGTATATTTGTAGCAAAAAACCTGTGGGAGAGTCAGTTGGTCCATTAGATGATAAAGGGTTTAAAGGAGCACTAAGAGGCGACAAGGCGATAGCGGAGAGACTGAATGAATTCTTTGCTTCGGTCTTTACTGAGGAAGATGTAGGGATGTTACCCATGACTGAAGTGGTATTTAAAGGTGCGGAAGAATTGAAGGAAATATCGATACATCGGGAAGATGTATTACAACTATTAGATAAACTGAAGAGTAGCAAATCACCTGGGCAGGATGGTATACATCCAAGGGTGTTGAAAGAACTGAAATATGAGATTGCAGACCTGCTATTAGTAATCTGTGAACTATCATTAAAATCATCTCTAATACCTGAAGATTGGAGGATCGCCAATGTAACACCAATTTTTAAAAAGGGTTCCAGGGGTGATCCGGGAAACTACAGACCGGTGAGTACCGGGAAAAATGGTTGAAACCATCATAAAGAATAAAATTACTCAGTATGTAGATAGTCATGACCTAATAGGAGACAGCCAACATGGCTTTAGACAAGGAAGATCTTGTCTTACTAATCTGTTATGTTTTTTTGAAGGAGTGAATAATCAGGTGGACAAAGGTGAGTCGGTTGATATTGTGTATCTGGACTTTCAGAGAGCCTTTGACAAGGTCCCTCATCAGAGACTTTTGGCAAAACTAAAGAGTCATGGGATAGGAGGCAGTGTACTGTTGTGGATCAGGAACTGGTTAAAAGATAGAAAGCAGAGGGTAGGGCTAAATGGCCAATTTTCCCAATGGAGAAAAGTGAATAGTGGTGTACCCTAGGGATCTGTGCTGGGTCCGCTGCTTTTTGACATATTCATAAATGACCTGGAAAGTGGAATAACGAGTGAGGTTATCAAATTTGCAGATGACACAAAACTATTTAAAGTTGTTAAAACCCAAGAGGATTGTGGAAAATTGCTAGAGGATCTTGATAAATTGGAAGACTGGGCATCAAAATGGCAGATGAAATTTAATGTGGACAAGTGCAAGGTTAGGCACCTAGGGAAGAACAACCCAAACTATGGTTACACGATGCAAGGTTCCACATTAGGAACTACCACCCAGGAAAAAGATTTAGGTGTCATTGTGGATACCATGTTAAAACCCTCGGCTCAGTGTGCAGCAGCGGCCAAGAGAGCAAATAGAATGCTAGGTATGATAAGGAAAGGAATGGAAAATAAAACAAAAGATATTATAATGCCTCTATATCGTTCCATGGTGAGACCGCACCTTGAATATTGTGTGCAATTCTGGTCGCCGAATCTTAAAAAGGATATAGCGATTTTAGAAAAGGTTCAGAGAAGAGCCACCAAAATGGTAAAGGGGATGGAAGGATACTCCTATGAAGAAAGGCTAAAAAGGTTAGGGCTCTTTAACCTGGAAAAGAGACGGCTGAGGGGAGATATGATGGAAGTCTATAAATTAATGAACGGAGTGGAACGGGTAAACGTAGATCGATTGTTTACCTTATCAGAATATAGAAAGACTAGGGGACATGCAATGAAGCTACAGGATAAACTATTTAAGACTAATAAAAGAAAATATTTTTTCACTCAACGTGTAATCAAACTCTGGAATTTGTTACCGGAGGATGTAGTAAAGGCTGTTAGTGTAGCTGGGTTTAAAAAAGGTTTGGACAAGTTCCTGGAGGAAAGGTCCATAAACCATTATTAAGAAGGGACCGAGGATATCAAAGCTTGAACCAATACAAGCATTGTGGAACCTGTGTCCCTTGGGGAAACTGCTAGGTACATATGACCTAGATTGGCCACTGTTGGAAACAGAATACTGGGCATGATGGACCTTGGTCTGACCCAGTATGGCATATCTTATGTTCTTATGTTAACTCAACCATGGCTTTTCAAAGTCCTCTTAAATGTAGAAGCTTAGCCTTTTCACAAGAACAGTGTGCCACTTTTCTTATAGTCCTTTGTTGACCATAGCACAAAGAAAACAAGGTTAATTCTTCTCTGGCAGTTTATCTTCACTCAGCCTCAATTCTCTGGGCTGCACTTCCAGGTGAATATGAAATAAGCATTCAAAATGTCCTCAAAACTCTTAGCAGGCTTTTCATATAAAACAGGAGCAACAGCCTCAATTCTCTGGGCTGCACTTCCAGGTGAATATGAAATAAGCATTCGTAATGTCCTCAAAACTCTTAGCAGGCTTTTCATATAAAACAGGAGCAAAGCACAAACTCTTAAAGCAGCCAATTAGCTTTCTTGCTGTTGCAGAGTTCTACCACAGCTGATAATCAGGCATGAAACACAGCTTCCTTTACAAGCTTATGTGGCAGTAAATTCCCTTTCCAAAACGCACAGGAATTTACCTCCTTACTGCTAGTGCTTTAAGATTACCTTTGCAAGAGGAACAATTCTTTCAAGGCTGGCTTTTCTTCAACATTTCAATTCTAAAGATTGACATAAAGAACAATCCATACACATATCTTCTTCCCCCACCTCTGGCTCTGGTTCTCCCAATTGCTTGGGCTCTGACTCACTCACTTGATCAGACTGCTCAGCTGACAGTCTCTCTGGTGGTCTGAAAGCTTCTCCAATTCCTGGCTTCCACCCCTGTTGCCAACCTGATTCAGGGAAAACAGCTCTCACAGCTCTGGGTAGCTCAGCCCTTCTCCAGGAGTTAGCACCTGCTCTGGCTTCTCCAGCATTCCATCGTCCTTGCTGTTCTGGACTCTGTTCCTCTCCCCATCTGCTGCATCTGCTGCTTCTCTTGCTTCCTCCGCTGCTCCTCTGCTGCTTCTCCTCTACTTCTATCCATAATCTAACCAGGGTTTATACTCACTGGGATCCAACCCCACCTCTTTCTCTCCCAGGTGTTTGTAATCTCCCTGCCTTCTGAACTTAGAATAATCAGTGCACTTGTTAGAGTAAGGGCTTTGGTCCTCGTGCTTGCCATCTCCCCCTCTTACTCTATCAAACATTTCCTGAAACCTATTCCAGCTGGGAGTTTTCTGCTTTTGAAACGTGGCTCTGGCCTTCTGACCCTGCACACCTAACAGAGGCCCCTTGATCAGGGTGAATTCCTTATGCTTTTCACCTCCCCCATGCTCTGGATGGCTGACCTTGCCACAATACATTAGAGGAAAGGCAGGATAGAGGTGATATATGGAGGTGATACACGGAGGTGTATTTAAATACCTCCATGGTATAAATTCACAGGGGGAGAACCTCTTTTGATTGAAAGCAAGCTCTGCTACGAGGCGACATAGGATGGGGTGAAATCGGATAGACTCAGGAGTAATATGTGGAAATATTTCTTTACGGAAAGAGTGGTAGATGCATGGAATACTCTCTCAGTGGAGGTGGTAGAGATGAGGACAGTATCTGACTTCAAAAAAGAATGGGACAAACACAGAGGATCTCTAAAGGAAAAAAGGGGACTATAGTAGTAGTTGATATGGAAGGGCAGACTAGATAGGCCATGTGGTCTTTTTCTGCCGTCATGTTTCTGTGTTTTTAATTTGTGGCTGCTCAACAGGCTCTTATCATGATAAGAGTGTGCAGCTGAACCAATTTTCCCTCCTCCTATGGCTACCAAAAAGACCGCAGTCTAGTGGAGCCGCCCACATTGCACTCAAGTGAAAAAGTCACCTTGCTGTACTCAACCTCGTTTCCTTTCAATCCTCAAATTTTCTACAGAAAGAAAAAAATCCATCTGCTGGAGACAAAAAAATACTGAAGGGACCTCTGGTGGCTGAGGTGAATAGAGGCATTGGAGTGATGTCATTGAAACCTGGGCTGTTCATTGGTTCTTTGTCTCCACCAATCTGCAGGTAGGGAAATACAACCCACTGGTCTAGCAGGACGATATGGAAAATAAAGTTAGCTTTTTTGTATATGATACAAAGATATGCAACAGCATGGACACTTCTGTAGAAGTAGACAACATGAGAAGACATCTACAAAAATTAGAAGAATGGTCAAATGCTTGGCAATTGAGATTTAATGCTGAAAAGGTGCAGAGTAATGTACTTGGGATACAGAAACCCAAAGGAACTATATGTGACTTGGGACGAGAGAGGCTGGGGTGTATTGACCAAGAGAAGGACCTCGGGGTTATAGTATCTGAGGATCTCAAGGTAGTGAAACAATGTGACAAGGCTGTGGCCAAGTCAGAAGGATGTTAGGTTGTGTACAGAGAGGAATAACCAATAGGAAGGCAATATTAGTGGCCCTGTACAGGTCATTGGCGAGATCTCACTTTATTTTATTTATTTAGCTAGTTTGATATATATTGCTATATCTAATAGTTAAAGCCCTCAGTTGGTTTGCAGTTTGTCATGCTGCGATGGCTTCTGTGCATCAATGATGCTGAGGGCTAAGCTATTGGTAGTTTAACTACTGGCAGGGTCTCCCAATATGGACAGTTCTCAGCTGAGGTGCCAGACCAAGACAAACCACCCATCTGGGCAGCAACAGAATGGGACAGTGTTGGCGGTGGAGAATCACATTTCTGTGACAATGGCAACAACACTAGAATTACCTGCATGGAAGAAAGACCTGGCAATCTACTTCCATATTTTGCTGCAAAAGCCCAATGGATAGTCACAACAAAACAAATTGCACTATAGTGCTGAAAGATGAGACCCCCAGCTCGGAAGACATTCAACTGGCTACTGGGGAGGAGTTGAAGACTTTTTAGAGTAAAGCCAGCATTTATGATGTGGTTGGATCAAAGCCCACGGGATGTCTGAGTCAGAAGCTGCAAAGATGTCTTACAAATTGGACATGGAACATACGAAGCATGAACCAAGAAAAGTTGGAGATGGTCAAGAATGAAATGGAATGTGTACAGCTGGATCTGTTTGGTGTCAGCGAACTGAGATTGACTTGCATCGGGAACTTTGAATCTGATGATTGATATAAACAAATATGATGTTATTTTTACAATGTAATATAATTCTTGTATTCCACTCATTTACCACTCTGTAATATAATTTTGTATGTAATGACTTTCTGACTCCCTTTGCTGTATGTCTGCATCCTGGGAAGAGAGACTGTGTGGCTAGTAACACATAGCCTGTCACAGGTGCAGAAGTGCAAAGAAGTGGAGTGAGACAAGTATTAACCAATGAGTTATAGACATGCTGGAAGAGGGAGAGGACATAGTGTAGTATGTAATGACTTTCTGACTTCCTTTGCTGTATGTCTGTATCCTGGGAAGAGAGACTACGTGACTAGTAACACGTAGCCTGACACAGGTGCGGAAGTATTAAACAATGAGTTATAGATATGCTGGAAGAGGGAGAGGACATAGTGTACTATAAAAGAACCATGAAACAGAGGATAATTGTGAAAGCTTAATTAAGCATTTACCCTTTCTTGCAAGGATGTAATGTAATTAAAGTAACCTTTTGCTTCACTGAGGAGTCTGTTATTGTGTAAAAGTTATGTTTTATTACAGATTGGAGGCTCGTCCGGGATTGTGTCATCGCTGGAGGAGACCACCGCTGCCGAGGACGGGGAGACGTGTCCCGTTGAGTTCAATGGCCTCGTGTATCGACAATGGGGGGCTCCGACAGCGTACTGACAGCAATATCCCAAGACCATGATGGAACAATCAATACAGGCTCAGTGAAGCAGACCAGGTATTAAGCAGGCACAAACGCGTCAACCAGGTAACTCCGTGCACGAACTAAGGTAAAAAACAAGACTGTAAAGTACTGCCTTGGTGGTTGGGTATCGAGACAGACTGTTGTGTGTATGAGACGTGTCCTAGACACAAAGTGAGTGCGGAGTCTCAATCTGTGGTTCTGACACATACGCGATGAGTGTGGCCAGAGACGAAGTGAAAAGCACATTGGTGAAACAGGTCTCAATGGGTATTAGGAATTCTAAAGGAAACTCGAGTAAGGATGGGGTTAGGAATAAAGACCCTGGGGACATTCCTCCAGACAGTCCATTAGGGAGAATGTTGAAATATTGGAAGGATAATAACATAAGAACATAAGATATGCCATACTGGGTCAGACCAAGGTTCATCAAGCCCAGTATCCTGTTTCCAACAGTGGCCAATCTAGGTCATACGTACCTAGCAGTTTCCCAAAAAGACACAGGTTCTGCAATGCTTGTACTAGGTCAAGCATTGATATCCTGGGTCCCTTCTTAATAATGGTTTATGGACCTTTCCTCCAGGAACTTGTCCAAGCCTTTTTTAAACCCAGCTACACTAACAGCCTTTACTACATCCTCCGGTAACAAATTCCAGAGTTTGATTACACGTTGAGTGAAAAAATATTTTCTTTTATTAGTCTTAAATAGTTTACCCTGTAGCTTCATTGCATGTCCCCTAGTCTTCCTATATTCTGATAACGTAAACAGTCGATCTACGTTTACCCGTTCCACTCCGTTCATTAATTTATAGACTTCTATCATATCTCCCCTCAGCCGTCTCTTTTCCAGGTTAAAGAGCCCTAACCTTTTTAGCCTTTCTTCATAGAAGTATCCTTCCATCCCCTTTACCATTTTGGTGGCTCTTCTCTGAACCTTTTCTAATAACGCTATATCCTTTTTAAGATATGGTGACCAGAATTGCACAGAATAATAGTACTAGGGATAAAGATAAAACTAAGATGATAAGATACTGTTGTTTTATTTGGACTAAAAAAGTATAAGGCCGCCTGCAATCTTCTGGCCAAAATTTGGCATGGACAAAGGGTGGTTATGTCAAATTCTTAACTTATAAGTAAACAGTGAAAATAAAACTTTCTCCCAAGAAGAGTCAAACTATGCTGCCTATTGGGAGGGGGTGAAGAGTCAAAAGTTATATCCCTTAAGAATAGTAAAAACCCAGGATTTGGAAGACTCTGAAAATAAAGATAAACAACAATTGATTGGGTGGAACCCTCTTGATTGTCTCCCCCCCCCCCTTATACAGCCCCTCCCAATCAGAATCCCCTCTATCCACTGCTGCAGGAGACAGAATCAGAAGTTGTTTCAGCTTCACAAGAGCAGGCTAGAGCTTCAGCTTCTTAACCTCATCAAGAGAAAGAGAGGAGGAGGAAATAAGAGATATTATAGAAGTGAACCCAAAGGACTCCATTAGGACTGTAACGTGGCCCCTGGAAGACGAGAATGAGACTTCAAGAGAATTTAAGGGGTTCTCTAGAAGATGTAAGGAAGTTTCCCTTTAAATAGTCAGGGGATGTCAGGAAAAGGAGAAAGGTCTATGTAAAAGAGATAATTTCATCAAATGAGGGAGGCATGTACCCCCTTAGGGAGGTCCCAATGGGACCTGATAATGTGGGATATGCTAATGCCCCCCTCACTAGTGCAGAGGTCAGGAATTTTAAAAAGGAAATGAAATCCCTAATGGAAGACCCTATGGGACTGGCCAAACAGGTAGACCAATTCCTGGGGCCCAATATTTACACATGGGGAGAAATGATGTCCATTTTAAAAGGTATACTAGTATACATTTTAAGTATATAATAGTATACATTTTAAGTATACTACTTACTGGTGAAGACATATTTACTGTAACCAAACCAGAGGGAGAGGGACCAGTGAGCCTAGAATTTGATGCCTGCCAAGTGATAAATTGTGATGGGGGATACTACGAAAAGTTGTGGGCAAATAGTCATAAGTATATGTGTCCAGAGACTGCCCAGACACTTGTGTACGGGATGCCCTGTTACGGGTGGTCACAAGTTTGGTGGACCACTGAGGATGGAGGCTGGGTCTCCCCAGAGGGGAAGAGGCACCCAGTTCAAAAGAAAATAACAATGATAAAGAAACACAGCATTCAGCAATGTAACCCAGGAAGTTGCAACCCCATTGTGGTCACCCTCTCTGGAAGAGATAACTCACTGGATGGGACCTATGGACTAGGAATAGACGTTAGTGGGCAAGATCCCCTGGGAAGACTGAGGATAAAAATACCTCTCAAGAATCAGGCTCAGGTCTCCACACCATTCCCCAGCATTTCCTTTGAACCTAATAAGGACCCTAAGGCAGTCAAGATAGTGGAGATTAAAGATTTGAGGGACACTCTAGAGGTGGAAACGGGTTATGGGTATGTGAACACTTGGGTGGAGTGGGTTAAATATACCGTAGGAAGTCTCAGCCGTAGCAATTGTTATGCATGTGCTTCTGGGAAGCCCATTGCACAGGTTGTGCCCTTACCCTTGAGGTGGGATACAGATCCCGATGGGAGTAAGATGCCTCATATCTCTGTATCAGGAAAAAACAGCTTGGGGAAATTAAAGTTGCAAGTCATTGAATTTGCTCTTTCTCCCTACGGACTTGAAGGAGGTAAAGGTTCCCCCCACATTTTCAGCAGTGTTTGGAAATCACTCCGCCTGTCTCACCAGGCGGGGGAAGAACTACACGAGGGAAGTGGGGGAACTGAATACTTGCGTTCTAAGACTAAACCTGACAGGGATGGAAGGAGAAGAGAAGAACTACTCCAACCTGGTAATCCCTAGGGCAGACCTGTGGTGGTACTGTGGAGGGCGGATGTTGAGACCAGCATTGCCTACCCTATGGTCGGGAACATGTGCAATAGTTGGCAGTTCCTTTCACCTTAGTGTTCACAGAACAGGACAAGGGGCAAATACAAAGGGAAAGGAGGAGTACCTTGGGAACCTCATTTGATGACAGGATATAAATAGACACAGTAGGAGTCCCTCGGGGAGTTCCGGATGAGTATAAAGCACCAAACCAGATTGCAGCTGGATTCGAATCCCTGTTAAGGGTAATCACGATAACAAAAATGTAGATTGGATAAATTATTTATATTATAACCAACAGCAGTTTATCAATTATACCTGTGATGCAATAAAGGGGATTGCAGAACAATTGGACACCACTAGCAGAATAGTCTGGGAGAACTGAATGATTTTAAATATGATGGTGGCTGTAAAAAGGGGGGCATGTGTGTAATGTTGGGGGGGGGGAAAATATTGTATGTTCATCCCCAATAACACGGCCCCTGATGGTACTATCTCTAAATCCCTGCGAGGACTAACTACCTTGGCAGAGGAATTGGCAGAAAATTCAGGTACGGATACCTCTCTCACTGGATGGTTGGAGTCATGGTTTGGGAAGTGGAAAGGGGTGGTAGTATCTATATTTACCTCTGTACTTGTTGTAACTGGAGTATTAATTACGGTGGGGTGTTACATAATACCTTGTATAGGAGGGCTAACTCAAAGATTGATAGAAATGGCAAGCACTAAACAAATGACTGTATCATCTCCAGTGCACAAAGGTGCAATGTTATTAATGGACAATAAAGGGGAAGAGATAGAGTCAGGAAGGATGTTATCTAAATTAGAAGCTTACTATGGAACTGCAGAGTAAATGTAAAAAGTAACAAGAAAACTATAAAAAGAAAGAGGGAGGGGTTTGATATAAACAAATGTGATATGTTATTTTTACAATGTAATAGAATTCTTGTATTCCACTCATTTACCACTCTGTAATATAATTTTGTATGTAATGACTTTCTGACTCCCTTTGCTGTATGTCTGCATCCTGGGAAGAGAGACTACGTGGCTAGTAACATGTAGCCTGTCACAGGTGTGGAAGTACAAAGAAGTGGAGTGAGACAAGTATTAACCAATGAGTTACAGACATGCTGGAAGAGGGAGAGTACATAGTGTAGTATGTAATGACTTTCTGACTTCCTTTGCTGTATGTCTGCATCCTGGGAAGAGAGACTATTTGGCTAGTAACACGTAGCCTGACACAGGTGCGGAAGTATTAACCAATAAGTTATAGACATGCTGGAAGAGGGAGAGGACATAGTGTACTATAAAAGAACCGTGAAACAGAGGATAATTGTGAAAATTTAGTCAAGCATTCCACCTTTCTTGCAAGAATGTAATGTAATTAAAGTAACCCTTTGCTTCACTGAGGAGTCTGTTATTGTGTAAAAAGTTATGTTTTATTACATGAACACATGGTCTACTATGCTGGAAATGAAAGACAAAGAAGAAACGGTGTTTTTATCATTAAGAAGAAACTTGCAAGAACTTCAGCAAAATACAGTGCAATCAGTGAATGCTTAATTTCTCTTCGTCTATGAGGAATGCCCATCAACACAACTATAATTCAAGTAAATGCCCCATCAACAGCTGCAGAAGAGGATGAAGTTGATGAATTTTATGAACAAGTATAAGCTAAAATTGACAGAACATGCAGACAGGATATCCTGATAGTCATGGGTGACTGGAACATAAAGGTTGGCAACAAAGAAGAAGGCAAAGTGATTTGAAAATATGGGCTTGGCAAGAGAAATGAAGCTGAAGAAAGACTGATAAAATTCTGCAAGACCAACAATCTATTCATCTCAAACACTTTCTTCCAGCAACACAATTAACGAATTGTACACATGGACTTCATCCAATGGATTGTACAAAAATCAAACTGACTACCACTGCGGAAGTCAACTATGGAAAAACTCTACAATATCAGCGAAGCCAAAAACCTGGAGCTGACTGTGGTACAGATCATCAACTACTTGTATGCAAACTCAAGCTAAAGTTGAAAAAGAGCAAGCCACTCATAAATGCAGTAAAATATGATCTTGAGAATATACCACCGTAATTTAAAGACTGCCTGCAAAATCGATTTGCTGCTTTAGATACAAATGATAGAGCTCCAGAAGAGTTATGGGATGACATCAAGAAGATTGTGTTGGAAGAAAGTGAGAAATCTCTACAAAAGGTGAAAAATTAAAAGTAGCCAAAACGGATGACAGAAGAAAGTCTGAAGATTGCCCAGAAATGCAGAGAAGCTAATGCCAGAGGAGAAAGAGAGCCAATCGCAGAACTCAGCAGAGATTTCCAATGTGCAGCAAGACAAGGAGAAGTACTACAATGACGCATGCAAGGAAATAGAAGCAGAAACTATTTGAGGAAGAACAAGATTGGCTTTCCTAAAGCTACGAGAGTTAAAGAAAGACTTCCAGCCTCGAATTGGAATGTGACAAGATGCTCAAGGATTCATGCTGAATGATGCTGAGAAAATCAAGAAAAGGTGGAAAGAATATACAGAGCCATTATAGTATAAAGATCAAGTGGACCAACTGCCTTTCCAACCTGTACCTTATGATCAGGAACCATTGGTGATGAAAGAAGAAATGGCATTGAAAGCCTTATCAAAGAACAAAGCACCAAGCATTGATGGTATTCCCATTGAAGTATTACAGCAATAGGATGCAGCTGTTAACATATTTACAAGGCTCTTCCAGGAAATTTGGAAGACAACATCATGGCTAACTGACTGGAAAAGGTCTGTGTTTATACCAATACTGAAGAAAGGTGTTCCAACTGACTGTGGAAATTACCGCACAAACGCTCTGATCCCACATGCCAGCAAGATTCTACTCAAGATCATTCAGCAGAGACTATAAAAACGAGAACTGCCTGAAGTGCAAGCAGGGTTCAGGAAAGGGCAAGGAACGAGACATCATTGCGGATGTGAGATGGATCCTTGAAAAGACAAAAGAATACCAAAAGGATATTTATAGGTGTTTTATCGACTACAGCAAGGCTTTTGACTGTGTAAACCATGAGAAACTCTGGGCCACATTAAGAAGCATGGTTCTACCAGAACACCTGATTGTCCTCTTGTGCAATCTTTACATTGATCAAGAAGCAACAGTTTGTACGGAACAAGTTGTACAATAAAGCTTCATACTTTCCCCCTACCTGTTTAATTTATATGCAGAACAAATCATCAGAGAAGCAGGACTGTATGAAGGCAACCAATGTGTGAAGATTGGTAGAAGACTCACCAGTAACCTTCACTATGCTGATGTTACCATATTACTGGCTGCAAACGAGATCAAGGAACATAGTCTTAAAATTTCCTCTCCCTGATTGCCGGCCCAAGGCTAAACAGCACGCCGGACTGCATTTAATAGGAAGTGCCATCTGGCGCCATCACTGCAGCTTCTCCCCTGATGGAACAGCATCAGGCCAGGGAGCGGGAAGGAAATCCCCTCCCCGATCGCCGGCCCAAGGCTAAACAGCACGCCAGACTGCATTTAATAGGAAGTGCCATCCGGTGTGCCCACGCCTGGTGGGCCTGTGCCTGAGGGCCTGGACAGAGGGCCCTTTGGTGTGGCCCTTAGGCGCGGCATGAAGACGAGCGCATCAGGAGAAACAACCAATGACCCTCATCCAACAGGCACCAAACTCAAACTAACCGAGGAGACCGAAAAGAGGATCGCAAGGTAATCCAACATGGCAACGGCACTATACCTCCCTACCCTTCTCCTAATCACACAATTCATACCACACCACTCACCCACACCCTTTAGTGCTAACTACACACTATGGACACCCCCTCCACAGCACTCACCCTACACCCACCACTATGACCCCACTCAGCTCCAACACCAGAGTCACAAACCGAGCAAAGAAAACATAAACACAGCACCTATACACCCACATGCAAAGCACAAGAGATACCAAACCACCCCCTGAATATATCAATAGAGCTCATCAATGCCAGGTCAGTAAGAAACAAGATCAATACCATCGCTGACCACATAGAACACCAGCAAACAGATATACTCTGCATCACCGAAACTTGGCTCACCCCCACGGACAACGTGCTACTCAACCAACTAGTTCCCACCACACACACAGCGTACAACTGCCCTCGCACACAAAGGAGAGGAGGAGGAGTCCTGATCATCGCAAGAAACAACCTAAAACTCAAAGTCAGATCCACCACATCTACAAGTCACTACAACACAATCATCATAGAAAACAGGAACCTCGCCCTTTGCCTCACCTACAGGGCACCAAATGCCCCAACAGAAGAACTATCCTCAGTACTAGAAGCTATATGTGCAGTCAACAACCTCCACAAACATCTGCTCGTACTCTGAGATTTCAACCTTAGATCCACAAACAACAAGGATGCAGAAGGCTTTCTTGTAGCTATGAACTCACTACAATTCACCCAGATGATCAATACCCCCACACACAGATGCGGATCCTTCCCCGACCTCATATTCGCCCCTAACAACCTAATAGAAAGAAGCTCCATCACAAAACCTTCAACCACGCTAGTACCCTGGTCGGACCACCACCTACTACAAGTGCAGCTACAATCAGTAAACAACAATAACCATCAAGTTAAACCACCCACAACTAGGAGATTCAAAAGTTTCAACAAGGAAATATTCTTACAAGACACCCTACCCCTCCTCAACACCAATTCAGAGAACATAAATGAACAAATAGAAAACTGGAACAACACCATCACAAATAATGCCAGACCCACCACCCCCAAAACACGGAAACCACACAAAAACAGACCCAGCTCCATCCCTTGGTACTCCAAGGACATACATAATGCAAAGAGAGCCCTAAGAGGGTTTGAACGCCAATGGAGATGCACCAAATCAGCCTCCATACAGGACTTATACCAGTTGAAACAAAAATAATATAACAACCTCATCAACCAACAGAAGGATTACCACACAACCTGCTCCTGAAGTCCACCAACAAAACCCGCAAACTCTTTGAATTAGTAATCACCAATGAACCCCACAACGGAAATGAGCAAAAAATAGATCCACAGACCTACACAGACCACCTCAAGACCAAATTCACAGCCCCTACCAAGGACAACAGAGTGATCATCAGCAACAAGCCCCCTCATCCCAACCAAAGATGGATTAAATTCAGCATTCCATCCAAGGATCCGATCTCAAACATCACCACCCTCAACACCAGCACCGCCCCTACTGATCCCTGCCCCATTATATGGATCAAAGCAGCAAAAAAAGATCTGATCCAATACATTTGCAAAATAATTCAAAACTCTCTAACTACAGGAATAATGCCAAGCACACTTAAACTAGCTACAATATGCCCCATCCCCAAGAAATCCACACTAGATAAAACTGACCCTGCTGCCTACAGACCCATCTCAAGCCTCCCCCTCTTAGCCAAGATCATTGAAAAGGCGGTCCAATATAAATTCCAGGACCACATAGACATCCACGCCCTCCTGGACCCCAATCAACCGACCAAAACATCGGGTAGAAACTCTGCTAATTCAACTTTTTGACAAGCTGATCTGGACCATTGACAACATCAAAATGGGAGTCCTCATGATCTTCATAGACATCTCCGCAGCATTTGACACAGTGAACCACACAACCTTGATAGCTAGACTACAGGAAATTGGACTACACAGCACCACCTTGAACTGGTTCACATCCTATCTAATTGACAGACAGCTACAAGTCAAATGCGACTAAAACACCTCCCGGCCTCTGAAAGCCACCCAGGGCGTCCCACAAGGCTCATCCCTCTCCACACTGCTATTCAATATATACCTACAACCAATCTACGCCATCATCAAAAACCACAATATTCAATACACCATCTACGCCGACGACATAATGATATTCACCCCAATAAACCTGGACGCCCCATACTACTCCAACCTAGCCAATTGTCTCCAGCAAATGACAACCTGGCTCTTAGAAAACAATCTATCCATAAACCACAACAAAACAGAAGCACTATTCATCTGAAGAAACCTCACATTCTCAATTACACCTACCATCAAACTGAACGACATCACAATAACAGTAAAACCTGAAGTGAGATACCTTGGAGTAACTCTTGACAAGGATCTGAACCTACAAGCCCACATTGCCAGAACTACAAGAAATGCCTACCTCAAAATGAGAACCTTTAGATGCCTCAAACCCATTCTCGCAGAGGACCACTTCCATACAGTCTGTCAAGCTCTCATCACCCCCACACTAGACTACTGCAACCCCATCTACATCAGGCTCTCAAAACAAGCCCTCCGACCACTGCAGCTGGCACAGAACACAGCAGCCCGCATAATAACAGGCTGCTCAGGCAATGTTCCCTCTAATTTTCTGTAGGTTGTGTGCGCATAAAATATCAGCTGTGCAGCTTTTGAAGGAAGGTTAAATTTTTGTGCGCCACATGACGACACTCGGAGTTATATACTTTAAAATTTGACTACACGTCAGAATACAGTATGTACATCACATTGATTTTAATCAAATTAAATGAAAATAGACGATTACTAATTGAAGCGGAAAATTTCTAGTAATTACAATCACAACTTTTAAATTTTAAGACGTCTGTGTTGTTTTCTATCAGAATCAGAACCGTAATTTTTGTGCGCTCTGTTGTAAAGTATGTGCGCTTGCTCGGTGAGGTGTGTGCGCGCGCACATGCGCACAGCTTAGAGGGAACAGTGTGCTCAGGTCACGACCACATTACACCCATCCTGTACCACCTCCGCTGGCTCCCAATCAGCTCCTGTATCAAATACAAAGTTCTACTAAACATATTCAAAATAAGACAAAACATCTCAGCTGACAGCCTACAACCTCTTATCAAAGCTGACCCTTGCACCAGACCCAGAAGAAAGGGAGCCACAGACACCATCACCACCCCAAAAGAATTTGCCAAATCAAGACAGGACACTTCAAAAAGAGCACTGTCCCTGTGGAACTCTCTCCCTGATGATCTGAGATCAACCACGGACCTCAAAGATTTCAGAAAGTTGCTCAAAGCAACACTCTTCTTGGAACACTACAAGGACATCACCTGAACCAGACTCTGCCCTATCCAACCCTGCAACCCATACGAATAGAATTGTATATAGACCTGTACATAGATCAATTGTATATAGCTCAAATCAATCTCACCTTGCAACCCATATGAACAGAACTGTATATAGACCTGTACATAGATCACTTGTATATACCTCAAATTAATCAATCACACCCCTCCCACACCACTCATGCTGATGTTTCCACTGCATGTGTGCACACTACAACCCCCTCTTGATTGTTTGAAGTGCCAACCGCTTTGATTTAATGATAAAGTGGTATATTAAATCCGACTAAATAAAATAAAGAAATAGAATAAAATAAATTGGGCCTGCACCTTAATGTAAAAGACAAAAATCCTGATAACTGGCAAAATCAATAAGGTCATCGTTGATGGAGAAGAAATTGAAATAGTGGACAACTTTAACCTACTTGGATCAACTACACAGGTACACTACCAAAAAACTGCCTCCAGTTTTGCAACTGATTCCTATAGATTTTGGGGTGCTGAATCCAGGAAAAATAGCCAAAATGTTCCATCACGTCACGTTTTCTTGCAAAATTAGATTTCTTACCCATATAAGGAATGTTCACATAATTTCTTTTTAGCCGACTGCAGTTTATTTTCTTGGCCCAAAATAGAGGTTGTAATGGTTAACTAACTAGAAACACTCCCTCATGATATTTTAGAGTGTTTTGTATTCATTTTATACATTAACAGGACAATTGGGAGGCGGGGGGCTAAATCCAGTACTCGCGCTGGCGCATGTTCTTTCCTGTTCGCCTCGCCTCGTTCACTCGCTCAAACACGGTGGTTGCGACATGAACGTTCCTGTCAAATTTCAGTTTCTTGCAAGTTCATTATTACCTTTTGTTTGCTCAGTCGTAATCCAGCTTTATTCCGAAGTGGTTCACTACAGTTGTAGTTTGCAGTGCTGTGTATTTGTGATGGCTCACAGAGCCAGAGGTTGTGTCAACTCTCCGGACAGTTTTTGTTTTATTTGTGGGGAATATACCGTGAAAAAGCAGCAGAGGAACATTTCTGCATTTATTAAAAAAGTATATTTCGCCTATTTCGGTTTGAAGTTAGGCGATCAAGACAAACTGTGGGTTCCTCACAAAGTGTGCAAGACATGTGAGGAAGATCTACGCTTATGGATGAAAGGTAAAAAACAAGCATTTCGTTTCGGAATACCTATGATGTGGCGTGAACAAAGAGACCACAGCAGTGACTGCTATTTTTGCTCTTGCATTGTGAAGGGATACAACTTAAAAAATAAGAACGTAATAAGTTACCCCAACCTTCCCTCAGCAATTAGGCCTATGCCTCATAGCAACGAAGTACCTGTGCCTGAACCACCAAAATCTTTGGATCATATTTGTGTGGACGGTTCTGATCATGATGAGACTCATCAGATGGCTTTTCCCGATGAGTCCAGTACTTCCGAGTTTGAAACTGAACCAGATCCGAAACCTGAACTTTTCTCTCAAGCTGAATTGAATGATTTAGTCCGGGATTTAGGACTCCCAAAAGATGCTGCCCAACTGCTAGGTTCTCGGCTTAAACAGAAAAATCTATTGTCACCAGGAACAACTTTTTATTGGTACCGCAACCGCGAGACACAATTTTTGAAGTATTTCAGCAAAGAGGAAGATTTGGTATTTTGCAACGATATATACGGAGTGATGGAAACGTTTAAACTCAAGTATGATCCTGCTGAATGGCGGCTGTTCATTGATTCGTCAAAAGACAGCATAAAAGGTGTTCTTCATAATGGCAACACATTCGCTTCAGTTCCTATTGCTCACTCTGTTATTCTCCAAGAAAAATACGAGAATTTGGCCCTGATTCTTCAGAAGATTCGTTATGATGAGCATAAGTGGATGATTTGTGGAGACTTTAAAATTCTATCCATGCTATTAGGGCAGCAATCCGGTTTCACCAAATATCCCTGCTTCCTTTGCTTGTGGGATAGCCGGGCCCGCGACCTACACTGGCCAATTCGGGAGTATTTGAGACCCGGTGAGAAAAATGTTCTTCATGAGAGCTTGGTACCTCGTGATAAAATTCTATTACCACCTCTCCACATTAAGTTGGGTCTCATTAAGCAATTCATCAAGTCCCTTCCAAAAGATGGTGAGTGCTTTCGGTACCTTTGCTCAAAGTTCCCCCGACTTTCTGAAGCAAAGCTAAAGGAAGGAGTGTTTGTTGGCCCTGATATAAGGAAATTCATTTCAGATGGAGCATTCGCTGAAACGATGTCTGAGAAGGAAAAAGAAGCCTGGGATTCCTTCAAGGATGTTGTTCTCAAATTCTTGGGGAACAGGCGGGATGAGAACTATAAGGATATTGTTGCCAGGATGCTCAATGCCTTCAAAGAACAAGGCTGTAACATGAGCCTGAAAGTCCATTTCTTGCACTCCCATGTGAACTACTTTCCCGAAAACCTGGGGGCGTACAGTGAAGAACAAGGTGAAAGGTTTCACCAGGACATCAAGGACACAGAGAGAAGGTACCAAGGAAGATGGAACACCACTATGATGGCTGATTTCTGCTGGTTGCTGCTGCGGGAAACCCCAGATGAAAAATACGCCAAGCAGCGCACCAAGAGAAGCATTCGGGGGAAGAAGAAACGGGCCCACCAGGAGATTGATTGACCCAAGAATGACTTTAAAATCTAAACTGTGTTGACAAATATCGTGTTTTTACTAAACTTTGAAATAAAAATTTGCTAGTTATTACCACAGTGTCGGATCTCATTTATTAGAATTTTATTTTCACACCATCGGGTGTTTGTCTTCATGTATTGCAATGGTGCGGTTTGCGTTTTCTATTCTTACATACATACCTGTACAACATTTTTTGCACATTTCTTTGCTTTGCTTTGTATCTAACCTCGCTCTTATATGCTCAATGTTTGTGCACATGTATGTGGCTGTTTTAAGTGCAGACAATTTTGCTACCATCACAGTGTGTTTTGTTGACATTACTCTATTCTTATGTGCTGCCTTGTTACAATTTTCTTTATTCTTATTTGAATAACTACTAAACAATTAGTATAAAGAATTCATCCAAGAAACTTTTATCTCGATCGCACTCAATCTGAAACGTTCACCTCAAACTGCTAACCCAATGTAGCAAAAAATCTGTACGTGATGGAGCAAATTGGTTACCAGATTTGGATTCAGCGCACCAAAAAACGTAAAAATCAATCGAAACATTAGAGGCAGTTTAAAAAAAATTTTTTTTAGTGTACCTGTGCTATCAATAAAGAAACAACAAGCAGTCAAGAAATTAGACAACGCATTGCTCTTGGCAATGAGTATTGAAGGACTACAAAAAGAGACTGCTACTTCTGGAGAGAGAGCTGCAATTGTAAGTATTTACTTCTGGGAATTTTTCTAAATCTTGGTGAAAAGGGAATTCTTTAGATTAAAGCTGATTAATCTGTGAATCCAGTGTATTGTTAAATCAGTCAGGGCCTAGTATCAGCAAAGAGCTTTTAGTTAAATTAAAAACTCAACAGGTAGCTTTCAGTTTAAGTTTAAAACCCAGCAGAGAGCTTTTAGTTTAAATTTAATACTCAGTCAGGGCCTAGTAGAATCAAAGAGCTTTCAGTTTAAATTTAAAACACAGCAGAGAGCTTTCTGGTTAAATTTAGAACACAAGACTCCCTCAATTCAAGCAAAGGCTGTGTGAATCACCCAGGAACTTGTCACAGATTACCTTAGAAGCACAGGACAGGGTACTGTGTAGCAGCCAGTTTTTAATAAGTCTCCTTTCCCTCCCTCCCTCCCCAACACCTACCTACTCCTGAGATAATCATAGCTTTATAGGTGCTTAAATCTCTTAAAAGAAAGGAGATGCCATATTCACTCTCAGGTGCAGCTGTTTATCCTCATCAGGCATACATTAAGGACCTGAGATTAATTAAGCTTCAGGTGAACAAAGTACATTAAACATATTAGGTATAGTTGTATTAGTATAAGTATCCTAGCAACCCTTAGTAAGTAAAGAACTTAAATACCTAAACACAACCTTAAAACTAAGATGCAGACAGTAGTCCAACAGCGAGATGGGGGTTTCCAATCTTTTGCATCGAGTGTCACGTGTATGATTTTCTCCCAGTTGGTGAGGAGTCTTATGTGTGCACTAGGTGCAAGGAGCTCTGCTCTCAGGAAACGAGTCCAATCACTGGAGGCTAGAGTAGCAGACTTGGAGGATATAAGGAAGACAGAGAAGTACATAGATGAGACCTACATGGATATAGTACTGAAGTCCCACCTCCAGTCTGGCAGCATCCCTGTTGCCATGGAGGAGAGAGGTAATGTGACAGGAGAGCATCACCCTGTGTGGCAGGGAGTGATCCTGTAGCTAGGACCTGTCCTCTAGGTGATGTAAAACTCTCTCGCACCAAGGAGGTTTCTCCAGGGCCATGTGCCCACACGGGAAGGGTTAGGACAGCCGTTATAGTTGGTGATTCGATTATTAGGCATGCAGATAGCTGAGTGGCTGGTGGATGAAGGTAGCGGACCTCACGCACCACTTAGACAAGGTCTTAGATTGTGCTGGGGAGGAGTCTGCTTTCTTGGTACATGTCGGTACCAATGACATAGGAAAGTGTGATAGGGAGGTTCTGGAGGCTAAATTAAGGCTTTTAGGTAGGAGGTTGAAATCTAGAACTTCCAGGGTAGCATTCTCTGAAATGCTTCCCATTCCACGCGCAGGACCCAAAAGGCAGGCAGAGCTCCGGAGTCTCAATGCATGGATGAGACAATGGTGCAAGGATGAGGGGTTCGGATTTGTTAGGAACTGGGGAACATTCTGGGGAAAGGAGGGACTCTTCCGAAGGGATGGGATCCAACTTAAACGGAACGGAACCAGGTTGCTGGCATTAACCATTAAAAAGGAGATAGAGCAGCTTTTAAACTAGATAATAGGTGAAAGCCGACAGTTGCCCAAGAGCGCATGGTCCGGAACAATGTATCCTTGAAGGATACTAGCAAAAGACTGAAGTTAGGGCATATCAGTAGAGAGGTTCCAATAAAGACAAATGTAACCCAAATGCCCTTGAGTACAGAGTAGACAGAGCTTAAAGATTCCAAATTACCTCTGCCTACTGACAGCCAGATCAATATGTATAAAATACAGTCCCTAAAATGCTTGTATGCAAATGCTAGAAGTCTAAAAAATAAGATGGGAGAGTTAGAATATATAGCACTAAATAAGAATTTAGATATGATTGGTATCTTAGAGACATGGTGGAAGGAGGACAACCAGTGGGACACTGTGATACCAAGGTACAAACTATATCGTAATGATAAAGATCAAATTGGTGGAGGGGTTGCGCTCTATGTTTGAGAGGGCATTGAATCACAAAGGATTAAAGTTTTGCAGAAAACAAAACTCACTGTAGAATCTCTATGGATTGAAATTGCATGTAAAAAGGGGAAGGGGAAAGCGATGGTGGGGGGGGGGGGGGTGTACTATCGACCGCCTGGACAGAATGAACAAATGGGTGATGAAATGCTCCAAGAAATTAGGGAAGCTAACAAAAGTTACAACACAGTAATAACAATGGGTGATTTCAATTACCCCAGTATCGACTGGGTCAGTGTCATGGCAGGACATGCTAGGGAAATAAAGTTTCTAGATGAAATAAATGACTGCTTCTTGGAGCAGCTGGTTCATGAACCGACCAGAGGGGAAGCCATTTTGGACCTAGTCCTTAGTGGAACAAGATCTGGTGCAAGAGATAAGGGTGTTGGGGCCATTTGGCACTAGTGATCAGAGCATGATCATGTTTGATTTAATAAATGAAGGAAGGACGGTAAGTAAATCCACAGTACTACCTTTTAACTTTAAAAAGGGAGATTATGATAAAATGAGGAAAATAGTTAAGAAAAAACTAAAAGGAGCAGTTTCAAAGGTTAAAGATTTACATCAAGCTTGGGTGTTGTTTAAAAATACTATATTGGAAGCCCAGACCAGCTGTATTCCATGCTTTAAGAAAGATGGAAGGAAGTCCAAAAACTGCCAGCATGGTTTAAAGGTGAGATCAGAGAGGCTGTTGTTGTCAAAAAAGCATCTTTCAGGAAATGGAAAAAGGAGCTAAATGACGAAAATTGGAAAAAAACACAAGTACTGGCAAGTTAGATGCAAGGCATTGATAAGGCAGGCAAAGAGAGAATTTGAAAAGAAGCTTGCTGTGGAAGCAAAAACGCATAATAAAGACTTTTTCAAGTACATTTGTAGCAAAAACCCTGTGAGAGAATCAATTGGACCATTAGATGATAGAGGGGTAAAGGGGGGCACTAAGAGGGAACAAGGCCATAGCGGAGAGACTGAATGAATTCTTTGCTTCGGTCTTTACTGAGGAAGATGTAGGAATGTTACCCATGACTGAAATGGTATTTAAAGGAGATGCAGCAGAAGAACTGAAAGAAATATCTATACACCGGAAAGATGTATTACAACTATTAGATAAACTGAAGAGTAGGAAATCACCTGGACCAGATGGTATACATCCAAGGGTGTTGAAAGAACTTAAATATGAGATTGCAGACCTTACTATTAGTAATCTGTGAACTATCATTAAAATCATCTGTAATACCTGAAGATTGGAGGATGGCCAATCTAACGTCAATTTTTAAAAAGGGTTCCAGGGGTGATCCGGGAAACTACAGACCGGTGAACCTGACGTCAGTAACGAGAAAAATGGTGAAAACCATCATAAAGAACAAAATTACTCAACATGTATGAGGTGTGACAAAAAAAGAAACAAGACTATGGCAGCCACGCCCATGACTCAATGCCAATTGGCTAACTGCTTATGTCACTGTGTTGTGCAACATCTCACCACTATTCTGCTATAATATTTTTCATCTATCTCACTCTGTTTTTCTTTTTCAGGTTTTTTTGTAGTACACTGCTCCATCGCTTTGTCATGCAACAGGAGGTGACAGAAATATGGAGCAAAGAATCAACTTGAAATTTCTGGTTAAGTTGGAGAAGGGCCCAACTGAGTGTCTCCAACTTCTCCAAAAGGCTTATGGAGAAGATGCAATGTCAAGGCCGCGAGTCTTCGAGTGGCACAAACGCTTCAAGACTGGCTGCGAGGAAGTGGAGGATGACCTCAAGTCAGAACGGCCTTCCACGACAAAGACGGCTGAGAACATTGATAGAGTGAACCAGCTAGTGCGGAGTTATCGCAGATTGATGGTGTGGATGATAGCTGAGGAGCTCAGCCTGAACAGGGAGTCAGTGCGGACCATCTTGGTGCAGGAGCTGGGGATGCGGAAAGTGTGCACCAAGATGGTGCCCAAGCTTTTATCGGCGGCCAGAAGGAGCACCGGGTCAATGTTTGTCGAGACTTGCTACAGAAGGTTGGAGAAGATCCAGAGTTCGTTGGCCGAGTCATCACAGGAGATGAGACTTGGGTCTTCCAGTATGACCCTGAAAGCAAGAGACAGAGCTTGCAGTGGAAGACTCAACTGTCACCCTGACCCAAGAAGGTACGCATGTCCAAATCAAGGTCATGCTGATCGCATTCTTCAACCAGAAGGGAGTGGTCCTTCAAGAGTTTGTGCCTGAGGGTCAGAAAGTCAACCAGCACTTCTACCAGCAGGTCCTCAATTGCCTCCATGACCGGGTTTGACGCAGCAGGCGGGCTCTGTGGAGAGACAAGTCGTGGCTGCTCCGCCACGACAACGCGCCTGCACACACCTCGTTCAGTGTGAGGCAGTTCTTGGCTAACAAACAGATCACAGCTCTCAACCACCCTCCTTATTCCCCAGATCTCGCACTGTGCGACTTCTGGCTCTTCCCCAGGCTGTGCTCAAAGGAACTCATTTTGCCTCTGTAGAAGAGATCAAGGCCACTGCGACGAGGGAGCTGAGGGACCTCAAGGAGGAGGACTTTACTGAGTGCTTCTGTATGTGGCAGAAGCAAATGCAAAAGTGCATTTACTCTGGGGGGGATTACTTTGCAGGGGACACTGCATAATCTCTCTGTAGATTTTGTAATAAAACATTTATGGGACAGTCTCAATTCTTTTTCGTCACACCTCGTAGATAGTCATGGCTTAATGGGAGACAACCAACATGGCTTTAGCCAAGGAAGGTCTTGTCTTACTAATCTGTTATGTTTTTTTGAAGGTGTGAATAAACAGATAGACAAAGGTGAGTCGGTTGATATAGTGTATCTAAACTTTCAGAAAGCCTTTGACAAGGTCCCTCATGAGAGACTTTTGGCAAAATTAAAAAGTAATGGGATAGGAGGCAGTGTACTACTGTGGATCAGGACCTGGTTAAAAGATAGAAAGCAGAGGGTAGGGCTAAATGGCCAATTTTCCCAATGGAGAAAGGTGAATAGTGGAATACCCCAGGGATCTGTGCTGGGTCCGCTGCTTTTTAACATATTCATAAATGACCTGGAAATGGGAATAATGAGTAAGGTTATGAAATTTGCAGATGACACAAAACTATTCAAAGTTGTTAAAACCCATGAAGATTGTGGAAAATTGCAAGAGGATCTTGATAAAACTGGAAGACTGAGCATCCAAATGGCAGATGAAATTTAATGTGGACAAGTGCAAAGTTATGCACCTAGGAAAGAAAAACACAAACTATGCTCACACGATGAAAGGTTCCACATTAGGAACCATCACCCAGGAAAAAAATTTAGGCGTCATCGTTGATAACATGTTAAAAACCTCTGCCCAGTGTGCAGCGGCAGCCAAGAGAGCAAATAAAATGCTAGGTATCATAAGGAAAGGAATGGAGAATAAAACAAAGGATATTATAATGCCTCTGTATCGTTCCATAGTGCGACCATACCTTGAATATTGTGTGCAATTCTGGTCGCCGTATCTTTTAAAAAGGATATAGCGTTATTAGAAAAGGTACAGAGAAAAGCCCCCAAAATGCTAAGGGGATGGAATGATAGCCCTATGAAGAGAGGCTAAAAAGGTTAGGGCTCTTCAAGCTTGAAAAGAGAAGGCTGAGGGGAGAAATTATAGAGGTCTATAAATTAATGAATGGAGTGGAATGGGTAAACATAGATCGATAGTTTACGCCATCAAAATATAGAAAGACTAGGGGGCATGCAATGAAGCTATAGGGTAACCTATTTAAGATTAATAAGAGAAAATATATTTTTCACTCAACGTGTAATCAAACTCTGGAATTTGCTATCGGAAGATGTAGTAAAAGCTGTTAGTATAGCCGGGTTTAAAAAAGGTTTTGATTAAGTTCCTGGAGGAAAGGTCCATAAACTGTTATTAAAGAGGTCCCAGAACATCCACTGCTTGCCCCAGTACAAGCATTGTGGAACCTGTGTCTTTTGGGAAAACTGCTAGGTACTTGTGACCTAGATTGGCCACTGTTGGAAACAGGATACTGGGCTTGATGGACCTTGGTCTGACCTAGTATGGCATACCTTATGTTCTTATGTTCTGGCAGAATGGCTATTAGGGCATGTCAATTTTAGGGGTAGATTTTTATTTTTACAAAATTTACAAATTTTGTATGCTGAATCTAAAGCTATCTTCAGAAACTGCTTAAAGTGAATCTTACCTACATCAAATCGCAGTTGAAATATGTGGAAATTAAGTAATATTTATTTGAACGTACAAATAGTCTGAACACCTGTAGCCACATAATTGTCTTTAAAATGCCATTTATGTAGTTAATTTAATGCTATTTAATAAAATCCAGCAAAGAAGACATATCTTATTTGTTCTGTTTCGGCTCATGAGCTCCCTGCTGACCTGCTCCCTAACATAATGTTCCCTCCTCTGCTGATTGTACACATGACCAGCAGCCTTAGTTGTCATGTTTACAAACCTTTCTATGGACTGGGTGTGTGATGGCCAGTCTGGAACCACCATGGACTTGCTCAATAATGCCTTAATCTCTGCGGTTGTCATGGTACAGGTAAGAGGAGGCTCAGAGACTCCGGTGCTCCAGTCAAGTAATTGGGTGAGCATAGTTGCCTCAGTGTTGATAGATGGTGTTTTCCTGGGTCTCACACTGCTGTCTCCAAGCTGAGTCTTCTCAGCTCTTTCGCCTCTGATCTTCAATAACTTCTCCTCTGCATCTCCTCTCTCCTGTTCCTCTTCACTGCACAACATAGCTTGTAGAACGGACTTGCTGTAACCATACCAAGCTGACCTTCACATTGCAGGCATGACTATTTTCCCTACCTCTTCACACTATTCTTTCAACAGTTTCAGCTGGAAAAGGAGATGCCTGGGACCTTGTGTCCAATTGCTATTTATTTTTGTATTGAACCAGTTTACCATGTAAACCCCAACATAAAAATAAGTAAGATAAATTGATAATTGAGGCAGAAAAGGCATTAATATGCAATGCATGCACATAAAAACTATTATCAGAGCATATAAACATATTTCAGTAATTTGTGTATTTTTGCATAATTTCCTAGAAATTACAGGTAGGCACATAACATATTACACAAAATTTAAAGCTAGTTGTTGATTTGCCACATGAAATTGTACCATTTTTTCACTAGTGCATTTTAAAATTATGACATCTCCAAAACTGACATACCCTAATGGCTATGAAGGCCTAGACAAGATTCTTAAGAGCAGAGATGTCTCTCTCCATACAAAGATTTGACTTGTTCAAGCCATGGTATTTTCAATAATGGCACATGGATGTGAAAGTTAGTGAAAAAGACAGACAGGAAGAAAATTTATGCCTTTGAATTATGGTGCTTGCGACAAATACTGTGTATCCCATGGACTGCCCGAAGAACAAACCAGTCAGTACTAAAGGAGATCAAAACTAAGCTTTCCTTAGAAGCTCAGATGACAAGCCGTTGACTTTCATACTTTGGACACATCATGCAAAGAGAGAGATCATTAGAGAAAGACATGCTTGGTAAGGTAGAAGGTCAACACAAAAGAGGAAGGCCAGCAATGAGATGGATCGATACAATAACAGCAGCTATGGGTGCCACTCTGTCAACAATGAGCCGCCTGACTAAAGACCGAATGCAGCTTAGGACAACTATCCAGAAGGTCACCATGAGTTGACATCCACTTAACGGCATTTAACAACAACAATAGTCAAAGCGGTTTACATATCAACTGAAAGATTAACTTTAAATAACATGGGTGGAATGGAGGAGTAGTCAAGTGGTTGGAGCACTGGCTTAGTAATTAAGGGCCTGCTATTGAATTGAGCCAGCTGTGTGCCGCTACAGTACATAGCTCTCCCCGCCAATCTCCAACCCCGGGGTCATACATGGCTCCGGCATTGAATATCCGGGATTGCCGCACATGCCACAGAGCCATAGGAGCTAACTGGGTAGAGGCGATATTGCACTACTGCCCGGTTAGCTCCTGCAGGTAAAACTAGGGCAGCTTTTGCTTCGCCTAGTTTTACCCGCAGGTCGCTAACTGGATAGCGGTGCAATATTGCCGCTACCTGGTTAGCAACTGTCACCGCATCTACTCCATTCTGGACGCCCATGACATGCCCCGATGCTAAGCGGTTAGCATTGGGGCGCATATTGGCATTAGTTGGAGATATTCAGCATTTAATATCCCGTTCAGTGGCATTTACACGGTTTACAGGTCTGTATACCGTGTAAATGCCTTTTGAATATCGGGCCCTAAGAGACCAGGGCTTGATTCCTACTAGCACTCCTTGTGGCCTTGGGAAAGTTACTTAACCAACCCTTTTTCAAAAATGGGGAAGCTGTAGAAGTAGAGAACATGAAATGAAACACAAGGAGGTAAATTTAAAAGCAACATACTAAATACTTTTTCACGGAGAGTGGTGGATGCCTGGAATGCCCTCCTGAAAGAGGTGGTGGGAGCAAAAACAGTGATGGAATTTGAAAAGGCATTGGACAGACACACAGGATCACTACATAGCAAGAGGATGTAATCAAAACAAACATGAATAACTTCTAAATGGAGAGGGGTAACCTGCCTTGGGCAGCACGTACAACTGTACAATTCTGGCATCTTACTGTGCAGACTAGACTATACTGCTCTTTATCTGCCATCACTTACTATGTTACATTGCGGTTATCCTGAAAACCTGACTGGCTAGGTGTATCCCGGTTTGAGAACCCCTGCTTTAGCGCAATATGTATATACTCAGGGCCATACCAAGGGCTGTCTAAGCAGTGCAGCACAGAGGGTACAAGTATGAAAAGGGCACCAATATGATCACTGGGCTTCTAGGAAGCTCAAACAGAGTGAGTTACTGCGTGACTGGAGCGGAGAGGAACGCCAAATTTGTTAGTAGCACAAGGCGCATTTCTAAGCTTGTTACTGTCCTGCATATTCTAATTCAAAGGAGCTTGGCTATGGCACTATGACTATCCTCTTCTGGTTTAGGAATCTTTTTCTTAACTACTGACACCCTCCTGCTCCTCCCCCAGGAATGTGCTCTCTGGCCTTGCCTATGGATGCCAAAATCTCAAAGCCAGCTCTGGTTAGAAAAGAGCAGCCCTAGTAATTGCTTTTGCCAAATGGCAACGTCAGGTTCTTCCCCTTCTGCTGGACCCACCGCCGACTAGAAACAGCAAGCAAAACAAATCTCAAAAAGTATAGGACTGAATAGAAATATTAGAGGGTAGGGTACCACGCCACGCCTCTGAACATTCCCCAACACTAACACATTGCTCCACGTGCAGAAACACAAGCAGTCCGCGGACTCCGCACTGATAACAAGAACTTAAAGAGAAGCCAGATGCAGAACTGGGCTGTCCACTTGGCGGTCGCCCATAGCAGCAGACCTCTGTACCTGGCACAGCACACATGGCCTACTGCAGGCCACTGCCGCTGGGCCAAGCCGAACCGTCCCCCCGTCTCCCACCCACAGACGGAATCGGGGGGCGCGGCTCGGAAGGGAAAGGGGCCAAGCAGTAGGTTGTTATCGATTGGTGAAGAGGCGTTGTTATTTCGCTGCGCATATAGGTTCCGAAATTGGCCGCGAGGCTTCGGTCTGTTTGTTTTCTCGCCTAGATGTAAAGCTATTAGCACGCGGGCAGAGGAGGCAACGGACGGGGTCGGAGTGCGAGAGGAAACTGAGGCCGGGGTCAGTGGCCACCGGGCGAAGAGCTTGTGGGGGGTCGGGGATCAAGAAGTCATCCTAGTTCTTAACTAAGGAGGGAGAAAAGAAAAACACCAAGCGCCCTACAACCTTTCCTGAGCTCATTATAAACTCTTCCAGACCCCCAGGCCGCTAGAACCTCTAAAGAGCTACAACATGAAGCCAACATTAATTGGAGAAGAGACTGACAACTGTCTTAGGTAAAAGACTGATACTTTAGTGAAATCTGTACCTTAAAGCCTTTAATTTCTAAACTCTACTCCGTCTTAGAATTTCGAGGTAGCAGAAATCAAAGTCATTATATTAGAACTCTGTGCCTGTGTGTGTGAAAATGTGAGACTCACTAATCACATAATTCCCATAGTTCATTTGGACGCTTTGGTGGGAACTGCACTTAACATACTCTCATCGAGGAGCAGATGTATAATTTGTAAGCGTCCCAATGAAGAAATCATTCAAGATACATAGAATTTTTGGACTGTTGGAGGACCTGTTCATTAATCTCCAGAAATGATGTGATTCTGTGGGACAGGAGAAGAGGGGGGAAGTTCCTATTTATTATAAGTTATTGGAAATGAGAAGCCTGCTAGTCTGACATTGATGGGTGGGCAAATTAATGGAAATTTATGAGATACACCTATAGGCTAGTTAATAATTGTGAATCTGATGGTTTCTCCTAGGACAAGCAGGATGCATCAGCCACACCTGGTGACGCACCGAAGATGGAAGTGCTCTCCTGAGCTCGGCCAAGGTAGCCCTACCTCCTGGATCACCCCTAGCTAGCCTAGTTTTCCTTTCTTCCGCCTTGCAAGCAAGACGGACCTCTCCAGCTCTCCTAAAAAAAAAAAAAAAGAAAATCAGCCAAAAGAAGCAAGAGTCACAGAGAGAACTTCAGAAACAAGCAGCCCCAATCCCGGTTTTAAGAAATGCCCCCGATGCTCTAAGATGATGAATAGCACCGATGTACACGACCGGTGAGTGAGGTGCCTGGGATGCCCCCATTGTGCGAGGATGTCTCCTCATGCCCAAAAGTTGTGGCTTCATACCCTGCAAGAATTTCTGGAAGAAACCCCACTCACCCGAACAGATGTGTCTGGCCACATGGGACTCCAGGACTCCTCTGATGCTCCGGATGTGTCTTCCGGGACCCCTTTCTGCAGTGCTGCATCCTCCGGGGCTCCATCAACCTCAGCGGCACAGGCTCTACCCTCCCTGACCACCCAGGCTGCCCCAATGGTTCTCAGAAGCCCTCCATGCTGCCGGAAGCCCTGATGTCACGCTGAGCTCCTCCTACCAAGATGCCATTGGCTGGCACCGCAACAATGAGGGAAGCCCTGATGTATGTCACCATGCTAAAGGAGCTCACCTCCACTGGTGCAGAAACTGTGGAAATGTCTCCCCATCAGCATGGAAGTGCTCCAGACCATGCCAGCTAAGTGGAGGCAGGGGGAGCCGGGAGAAGCGCCGAAAACAGGTTGATGTCCTACATCAGCAGCAGCTCCTACAACCCTTCCAACAGGCACGACAGGAGGCGCCGGCATCGGCATCACACGACACCACTTCCTCCTCCAGATCACCCTCCAGGTGGTGCAGCAATGGACGCTGGAGCTCAGAGGCAAGTTCTTCGCTTCCCTGCTGGAGCTCCTCTCATGCTTGCTCCAGCAGAAGCAACAAGCTGTACAGTCCACTGCACTGGAGCCTCCCCAGACCATAATGATACTCGGGAAAACCAAGGCATTTGAGGACATCAGGCCACTCCTGGTCACCATCGCCACCCATATCCATTGACCCCATGGCCATGGACAGCGGAGAGGAAGGGGCAGCCACCCTGGGCATATCTGACTCAGGAGATGCCCTTATCTCCACCAGAGTAGCTGCTGCACCAGGGGCAGGGGATGACCGCAACCCCGCCTCAACCACTGCCTGCACCCGAAGATCTCACCTACCCAAAATTCTTTCGCAGGTTTGCGACACAGCTTGCCCTCGCACCAGTGGATACAGCGGATCAACACATCAGAGCCATGGGTGCCCTGAAAAACCTAGATGTCCCCAAAACAGTAGCCATGCTACTGGTCCATCAGTGGCTGCAGGAGAATGTAGCCCAGCTATAGCTTACTCCAACCATACCAGCGCTTCCCAGCCCGACTCTGAGGCCCTCCATACCTGACACTTGCCATGACGGTGGAAATCCTGTACCCCTGGCATCCTGGGCGATAGAAATTGTCCCAGCGGACGAGCTCAGTAGCGGATTCTACTCCAGATACTTCCTCATACCAAAGAGGTTGGGGGGGAGTACAGCTCATCCTTGACCTGAGGAAATTGAACACATTTATCTTCAGAGAGAAGTTTTAGATTTACTCATTAGAGACCATACTGCCCCTCATCGAAGTGGGAGATTGACTGGCTGCCATGGACTTACAGGATGATACATTCATATCCCTATCCACAGAGCGCACAAACAATGCTCTTCAGGGTGTTGGACAACCATTACCAGTACAGAGCCCTTCCATTCAGCCTGTCTCTAGCTCAGCCATCTCAGCAGAGGGCTCGAAGAGCAGTCAGGCAGGCCGTCACTCTCTAGACTTCCTGGAATTCCTAATAAACCACCAGAAGTCACACCTGCAACCTACCCAATGCCTGGAGTTCATCGGGGCAGACATCGACACCACAGCTTCCAGGATGTTCCTCCCTATCCACCGAGTGGACACGATCACCTCCCTGACACACAGTGTCTCAGTGTCTCCATGACCAGCAAGACCACTTCATGGACCCTCCTCTGCCTCTTGGGCCACATGGCAACAACATACTGTAGGTACTGCCCCTCGCAAAGCTGCACATGCGCCAACTGCAGTGGCACCTCCAATCTCACTGGGACCAGCACTCCCAGCCGTTATCCACACGCATCCCCCTGGACACAAAGGTACAGGAGTCCCTCCTTTGGTGGACCCAACCGGGAAACCTCAGGCAAGGCAGACCTTTTCAACAACCTCGGCACCAGACAGTCATCACCATCAATGCCTCCACCACAGGATGGGGGGTCCACATGTGCTAACTTTGGACCCAGGGGGTGTGGACTACAAAAGAATGGACACACCACATCAACCTCCTGGAGCTCTGGGCAATCCACTTTGTGCTGAAGGCCTTCCAGCAGCACATCAAGTGCCAGACCGTCTTGATCCAAACGGACAACCTGGTGGCCATGTTTTACGTCAACAAGCAGGGAGGGAGGGCTCTCGCACCCTCTGCTGAAGCGCTCCGACTCTGGTACTTTGCTCTCTCCAGATGTTGCCTCCTGCAAGCTTCCTTTCTCGCAAGTGTGCAGAACGACCTGGCAGACAGACTGAGCCAACAACTAGATCCGCATTTGTGGGCTCTAGACCTGCGGGAGGCTGAGTCCTTCTTCTGGCACGGGGGGGCAAATGGAAATGGATCTCTCTGCCACCGAGACCAACGCGGTCTCCCCACTTCTGCTCCAAGCATCTATCCACCAAGAGCTTAGCTACAGATACCTTTGTGTCCTGGGGGAGTGGTCACTTGTGTATGTCCCCCCACTCCGCTTATATCCAAGATGCTGCAAAGGATGGTACCGATCAGGGCCCAAGCCATCTTCATTGCCCTGCACTGGCTGAGACAGATGTGGCTTCCTTATCTCCAACACCTTGCCCTGGAGCCTCCGGTGTACTGAAACCGACGCTCATCACCCAAAACGGAGGGACCACCCTGCATTCCAACCTGTTGGCATTCGCCCTGATGCCCTGGAAGTTGAGAGGCTAGCCCTGACCTCCCTCAATCTGTCAGCAGCAACGGGTGATCCTTGTGGCCCAACGACAGTTCATGAGGAAATCCTGTGACCTGAACTGGAAGTGCTACAGCATCTGGTGCGCCTCACAAGGGCTGAACCTGTTCTCATGCCCAATTCCCCATGTCCTCCAGTATCTTAGCACCCTCTTTGACAGCGGCCCGACGACAATTCACGAGGAAATCCTGTGGCTTGAACTGGAAGTGCTACAGCATCTGGTGCACCTCGCAAGGGCTGGACCCGGTCTCATGCCCAATTCCCCCTTGTCCTCCAATATTTTAGCACCCTCTTCGATAGCGGCCTCGACTCAGTCCATCAGAGTCCACCTCTCCACCATTGCAGTGTTCCATGACTGCATCCATGACAGCTCGATTGCCATGCTTCCTCTTGTCGCCCGTTTCATGTCAGGACTGGCCAACCTGCGTCCCACGGTGTGGCCCCCAGTACCACCCTGGGACTTGAGCATCGTCCTTCAGCAGCTTACACAGGAGCTATTCGAGCCACTTCAAACGGCGTCCCTGAAATATGTCTTCTGGAAGACCCTGGTGTTAGGCCGGGATGACCAGTCACAAAGCAGACACTGTCGCAGTGGATATCTTGCTGCATCGCCTTCTGCCGTGACAGAGCAAGCGCATGGACCATGGTCAAGGTCAGAGCCCACCAGCTCCAGGTGCTGGCCACCACCATTGCCAACCTGTTCTGGTAGCGGACATCTAGAAGGCCACCACCTGGTCCTCAGTGCACACCTTCCAGAGACATTGCTGCCTGGACCTAGAGGCCTGAGTAGACAGTATATTCAGTCGGTCAGTTCTGGCCGCAGCAACAGCACCCCCCCCCCGCCCCACAGTGGAGGAAGCTGAAGCCCCCGGGCCTGAGCCCAGCTAATGGGCACTGCCACCAGAGACAATAGCAAGGAGCATCAGGTCGAGGCTAACTGGCATCTCTGTCCAGCCATTCAAGTGTTCTGTTCCAATTGTGTTCTAAGTTACCCTGTTGATGAGCTTATTAATATCTCATGCTCTTGCACCACCCTGTTTAGTATATACCATTGTCACCATTTTCTTTTCACTGTTATGCAGATTAAACCACATTTAAACCAGTAATGGTGCACTGTCGTATGGCTTCCAACCAAGAATCATTCTCCCTCTCATCCACCTCAGCACGCGCAGTTCTCACAGCTAGGGGGGCACCAGGTGTGGCTGACGCATCCTGCTTGTCCTAAGAGAAAGCGGAGTGAGTTACTTGTAACGGGGGTTCTCCATGGACAGCAGGATAAGTCAGTCACACCTGCCCACCTCCCCTGGATGAGGTCGGCCTTGATGCTCACCTACCTAAGGCAAGACCACAGCTAGGAACACACTGGGCTAGCTAGGGGCAGGCCAGGAGGTAGGGCTACCTTGGCACCTGCACTGCCATCCTTGGTGCTGTCAGATGATGTCACCAGGTTTGGCTGACTTATCCTGCTGTCCATGGAGAACCCCCGTTACCGGTAAGTATCCCTGTTTTGCAGGATCTGAAGCAGTATGAGTTTACCAGAGGGAGAACTTGTCAGACAAATTTGATCTGTTTCTTTTAGTGGGTAATTAGAAAATGAAGGGCATTTGAAACTCGAGACTGTCTTGCATAGGAGGCTCATAAATACAATGAGGAACCTGGGAATTGGTCCCAGAATGGTTGGATTAAAAGCTGAGTGGTAGAAAACACGGGGTGATGTTAGATGGGGCAATGCCCCTTGTGGTAGTGTCTCCAAATGGATTGGTTTTGCGCATATCATGACAGACAAGCCACAGTGTGCTGAAGATAATCTGTCTTCAGATTGACTGTTAATGCTCTCCTCAACACTCACATTCCAAAGAGACTCCTTTCTTATGGAATTCATAAAGGTGCATGTTTACTACTACTACTACTATTATGTTTACCATGAGTTAAGCCCCAAAAACGAGCGTGGAGGTGGTGCAGGACAGGTGCTACAAAATGGAGGCATGCCCGGAATGCCCCCATGTAGCGCGCATGGGTTTCGTGCCACCTCACACTATGCTGTTTGGTACAATCAACACAGGTGCAATTAATGCCACCTATTTAGGATGGCAGTAAGTGCACCCGTGTTGTGTAACATTGCCGGTTAACGTGTGTTAAAGATGTCCATGCTAGCTGTGATATGCACGCTCTGCTCCTGAACTGCTCAGTTTCTGCCCCACCCCACTCTATGCTGTGAATGTTGGATTTTTAGCATGGTGCATTTTTGGCATGTGGTAAAGGTTACTGCGGCACACATGGTGTATGCTAAACACCATGCTACCCATTAATGCAATTTAATAAACATGCCAATGTGCAATATGTACAGTCAGCATATCAAGATTATCTTGTAAATTTTGTAAATCAGGCTGGTGGCATCCAATATACTTGTCATAATTGTGTCTTTTTCTGCAATATTTTCTTTTATCTCTGATTGCATTTGTTGGTACTGAAAATTCTTCTCTTTTACAGTAATTGGCACCAACACTTCTGTTAGGGCTACTATGCTTTTTTTCCTGTACCATAATATCTGATTTGATATATTTAGTTTATATGCCACTTATTACCAAAGTATTAAGCGGTTTACATTTACAATAAAAATAAATTCATCATCCCTCCAGTCCAGACGCATGGGTTATTCCTCTTCACCAGCAGGTGGAGACTGAGAAGCACAGGCTTTGATGTCACTCTATAAGGGTCCTGTGCACATCCTCTCATGCCAATATTTTTCAGTCTCCAACAGGTGATGAAGAGTTTCTGGGCAGTTTGGACTCCACTAGCTTAAAAAGAAAAAAAAAGAAAAAATTAATGGAAAGATAGAAAGAGGGGACTGGCACAGCCATAGAGAACCAATACTTTTCAGTCAGTATTGGTTCTTTTTCTGGGTGCAGAACCAGGTGGTCCTGGTCCTTCCCCCACAGCATAGTCTCCTCTCTCTTGGTAATTTCAGCAAGGCTATGAATTGTCTGGTGGTTCCCTTTCTCCTGGCTGGAAGGGTCCCGGTACTGTAAGTAAAGATTTTGATTCTTTAAAGAAAAAAAAAGGAATGAGCAGTGAGAGGAGAGAGAGGGAACACAGGACCGCGTTGCACTGGTGTGTTTCCCTTTGCTGAGCAATTGCTCCTGAATCGCCTTGTCTGGTAGGACTTTCTCTTCAGCTGCGAGGTTTTTAGCGGGAACCACGAGCAGCTGGTTCGGTGGGAGGGCTCTCGCACGGTGATCCTGTCAGTATCGGGGTTAGGCCAGCATGGGGGAGAATCGTGGTTGGAGGCACAAGGAGATGAAATCCGTTAGGAAGCAAACCAAAAGAGCTGTGGGTGAAAATTCCGCTACAATCCCACAGTTTTGGCGGGAACCATGGCCATCTTATCCCTGGCAGGGACAGACAAGGAGAAAATCCCCTGTGGGCAAAATCTCAGCACTACAGCTGCCGGGGGGGGGGGGGGGGAAGGGGGGTGGCAGGCTGCATCGGCTGACACAAGGAGCAATGCTACAGAGCTGCCTTTTTTCCCGGATTTTGTTGTGCTACTACACCAAGTTTACTGTATGAAACGGCTTGGTGGAAACGTCTGGCCAAAAGGGCAATGTCAACATGGTGAAGGCCTCATTATCTTCCCAGAAAGAGCAGGTGGAGCCCTCGGCTAAGCGTTACCAGGTCACTGACGACTCATGGGGAAATAATCAATTTGGTCAGGGGCAGTGGAGAAGTGGCCTAGTGGTTGGGGCAAGGTACTTCAGGCCGGAAGGTTGGGGGCTCAAATCCCACTAGAGGACAGCAACCTTGGGCCGGAAGGACTGGGGTTTCTAGTCCCACAGGTGCTCCTTGTGGTCTTGGGCAAGCCACATAACCCTCCATAGCCCATGTTCCCTGTAAAATAGTTATCTCCAAGTTATAATGCCCTGTTTAATGTAATTTCAGTTTGTTCAATGTAAACTGCACTGATGCAGAATAGTGCGGTATATAAGAGAATGTAAATAAATCCCTTAGAAGGTCCTTTGGATCTGTGGGTGGATACCACAGGAGCCAGTTTGGAAGAGGGCAAAATCCTATGTGGGGATTCCAATATCATTCATGTCTTTCAGCAGAGGAGCAAACAGGCCTCATATTTATTTTATTTAACAGGTTTTTTTATACCACTTTATCATTTAGTCAAAGTGGCTTACATTGTAACTTAAACTTAGTAATGTACATTAAACAGGGATGTTGATAACTTGGATTCTTCTGAGGCAATGGAGGGTTAAGTAACTTGCCCAAGGCCATACAGAGTGCTAGTGGGAATTGAACACTGGCAGCTTGATTCCCAAGCCAGTGTTCTAACCATTAGACTACTCCTCCACTCCTAGTACAGTCATTGGCAGCCCTTAATATCCCCTGGTGGAGGAGGGTTATTTAGAGGATCTATTATTACAAGGTGTCTGAAAACCATAGAGGTCCTTTCTGGTGCATAGAGCTATTAAGGAAATGATTGACGGTGAATGGGAGGTGCCCAAGGCTGGTCTACGAGGGGGCAGAACCCTGTCTTGCTTGTGCCCGATTCCTCCTGAGGAGAAGAAACTTCTTAAATTGCCCAACGCCAATGCCTTGGTGACGGCGTTGACCAGAAACACGACTATACCCATAGAAGGTGGGGCTGCTCTGAAGAAGGTGCAGGACAGGAAGCTGGAAACTCTGTTGAAGCAGGCATTTGAGATCAATGCCTTGGCATTGCAGGCGTCTATCTGTGGATCGTATGTAGCTCGGGCTTGCCTAAGATGGCCGCAGAGTTTGCTAGTCAGATTCGGCGGAACAGGAGATGTTGTTGGAGGCAGCTATACTGAGTCTAGAGCGACCTACCTGGCTGATGCGTTGTATGATTTGGTTCACGCTTTGACGAAGAGTATGGCTTTGGTTGTGTTGACTCAATGGTTTCTCTGGCTTCGTAATTAGTCAGCAGATGTGGCATCTAAGACTCACCTCAGTAAACTTCCAAGGGCAAGTTGCTTTTTGGAAAGGCTTTGGATAAGTTGGTGAAAGACTTTGCCGAGTCTAAAGTGCCCATGCTTCCTGAGGATAAGCCAAAAACAGGGAAGGCTCCGTTGTCCTCGAGAGGCCAGTACAGAGATTTTCGGCACTTTTGTGTGGTCCGCTTTGCTTCCTATCAAAGCGCTTCCTGGGGCCTTCCCTTTTGGGGGGGGAAGGGGTAGAGGAACAGGGAGAGCCTTCTACTTCATGGGGACAGGCACCACCAAGAAACCTCAGTAAAACGAGGGGGGCCCAGGTGGAGATTATTCAGGTGGGAGGCTGGCTTCAGGCCTTCTACTCTGCCTGGGTCCAGGTTACGTCTGATCAGTGGATTTTGGAAGTGGTGCAAGATGGCTACTCCCTTGAGTTGGTTATCCTCTCTTCAACGCCTTTATGCTATCCCCCTGCAAGACGACAATCAAGGCAAAAGTGGTGGCGAACATGCTAGATAGGTTGATCTAGTTGCAAGCTGTGGTTGGAACAACACAGTCAGGGTCGATACTCTATTTTGTGGTGCCCAAAAAGGAGGGCTCTTTTTGTCCTGTTCTTGACCTCAAAAGTGCCAGCTGTGCTCTCTGCGTGCCTCACTTTCGTATGGAGACATTGCAGTCTATGATGGTAGCGTTGCATAAGTACGAGATTTCGACTTTGCTAGCCCTCGGTGACCCCTTCGCATGACACTATTTGCAACTCCTGGGTTCATGTCAGCAACTCTGGACCTGATGCCCTGGGCCAGCGCACATATACAGCCATTGCAGGAGGTGCTCCTGACACGGTGGTCCCCACAAAGATATGTACTATCAAGGAAGTTAAAGTGCCTCAGCAGATAAGAACCAGTCTGTGTTGGTGGCTGGATCCACTCAAGCTGGAGGTAGGGGTGCCTCTGGAATCACCTGAGTGGATAGTAGTCACCACCGATGAAAGCCTCTCAGGTTGGGGCCTGTACTGTCAAAATCAAGTAACTCAGGAGCAGTGGATGCTGGAGGAGAGTTCTTGGTCCTTAAAAAGTCTGGAGATGCGAGCAGTTTTTCTATCCCTGCAGTGCTTTTCCCCGATGCTACAGCGCAAGGCGGTCAGGATCTTCTCGGACAATACAACCATGGTGGCATACATAAATTGTCAGGGTGGCATGGGCAGTGTGACGCTGCTGGCAGAAATAGTCCTTCTTCTGCACTGGATGGAGACGAGTCTCCAAGCATTAATGGCTGCTCATGTGACAGGAAAGGAAAACGTACAGACCGATTTTTCTCAGCCATCATTACCTTGATCTGGGGGAGTGGTGTCTCGATGAGTTAGTGTTTTTGTAGATAGTTCAGCACTGGGGGCTGCCGGCAATGGACCTGATGGTGTCCGCCTCCAATGCCAAGTGGAGCGGTTTTTCATTCGCAGAGGGGAACCGATGTCCAAGGGACTGGATACTCTAGCTCAGCGGTGGCCATACGACAGCCTGTTGTATGTCTTTCCACCATGGCTTTTTATAGGCCATCTGTTGCAGAGGATACAGTCTCATTGAGGATGGGTGATTCTGATAGCTCTCAATTGGCCTCAAAGACTGTGGTATGCAGACTTGATGCACCTTTCAGCGGCTGTTCTTTGGTGGCTTCTGGTGGTTCACAATCTTCTGTCTCAGGGCCCAATACTCATGCCACAAGTGGATTGATTTATTGCTTATGGCCTCGCTCTTGAAAGGGCTAGGTTGAGAAAACTTGTGCCGAATAGCACCTCTATTTCCACCTTGCTGCGAGTCCAGAAGAAATCCACGTCGCTGTCCTAATTGAGGGTTTGGTGTGTGTTTGAGGCCTGGTGTGAGGAAAGGGGACAACAAGAGCTCTCCACCTCCATGCTCGATTTGTTGGCCTTTTTGCAAGCAGGTATGGAGAAAGGGGTGGCCTTAAATTCTTTGAAAGTTCAAGTGACTGCTTTGGCTTGTTACTGAGGTCGCGTACATGTTTTTTCGTTGGCTTCTCATCCAGACGTCATGCATTTCCTCAAGGCGGTTAAGCAGAAGCATCTACCAGTGCGTCCGGTTGTCCCTGCATGGGATCTCAAATTGGTCTTGTTGGCTCTCACTGGACTTCCTTTGAGCCTCTAACTGCTACTTCACTTAAAGATCTCACCTTGAAGGTAGTTTTTCTGGTTGCCATATCCTCAGCTAGGAGAATTTTGGAGTTGTAAGCCTTGTCCTCTAGGAATCCCTTTCTTCTGATATCAAAAAAGAGTCATTTTGAGACCAGTTCCATCCTTCTTGCTAAAGGTGGTTTCTTTTTTTCATCTGAAACAGTCAGTTACCCTCCGTTTTTTGCAGGAGGGAACCAGGAAGTCGAGTTGGGTCCATTGCGCTTTTGGACATTCGCAGAGCCCATCGCCTGTATTTGAAATATACTCAGTCATTCCGAGATTGGAACATCTTTTTGTTCTGTTCACAGGCCATGTCCAAGTCTTTCATTGCGCATGAATGAAGGAGGCTATTGAGGCCACGTACCTGCTAAAAACAGACAGCTTCCTCTCGGCTTGATAGTTCACTCTACTAGCAGGTGAAATCTAATTTCACCTTCCATATCGTCCTGCTAGACCAGTGCAGACAAGTGGATTGTATTCTCCTAACAGCAGAGGTGGAGACAGAGATGAAAACTCCAGAGGTTTCTTATGACCTCATCCTGCTATTATAACTAATGCAGTTATAATAGCAGATCTTCAGCAGATGGTGCATGCAGTCTAATGCAGCTCTGTTGAAAATTTGTGGAAATTCTGTTTTAGCTCATGAGTAACTGCTCTCTGGGACGACTTCCTCACTGAAGCTAGTCAAGGGAGGACTCCCAGAGGGTTGCTCTTAAAAAAGGTGCTCTCCTGGGAATTGTCCACACAGAGGAGGGGTATAGGTTCAGTTTCCTATCCTTATTTTGTTAAGGACTGGTTGAACAGCCAGGAATTTGGGATCAGGACCTCACCTTGCACATCTTTAGTGCCCCCTTTCTCTAGCAAGCATGGTCTTTCTGGCAAGGCAACTCAGATTGAGGCGTCTTTAGGTCCCCCTTTTCCCTCTCCTCTTGGTTGGAGGAGGTCGTGCTACACAGGGCAAGTGAAGCCCTGTGAGACCCTCTGCGCAGAAACAGCCCCAGTAGAGGTTTGGTTCTGGGGACTTAAACTGTCTCTCCTGTACTCAGGATGCTGACTTGAGCCCTGATAGTTCTGATCGAGTGTATATGTTTGAAGGCGAGCCTTGGATGCCAGAGGACCAGGATGATTCCCTCATCATCCGTTTGTTTCGGAGGGAAGAGCTGGTGATGCTGATTGATCAACAGTGGAGCAGATGCTTCAAGTGCATCCTCTCTTGCAGGCAGGGTTGCAAACCTTCTTGAGCATTTCCCTTCCTGGAGGTTCTCATGGTGCACATGGAGTGGGATCTGTTCGATTTCCCATTGAAAGGGGTCAGGGACATAAACAAGCGTTATGTTCTTCCTCAGTAGGATTTCAGTGCCTAGCTATGGTTGCTTCAGGTGGATGCGCACATATTGGCTGTCATTAAGTGCACCACCATCCTGGTGGAGGGTGGCATGGCTCTCAAAGACCAGATTTCAAGGTGGAGGTTGTCTTTAAGAACCAATTTTCAACCTCTTGTTCTCCAGACCCTGATTGTGGAGGGCTGACAGCTTGTGCCCTCCTCCAATGGAGTCAGTCGCTCTCTCAGGATGACACCTCGGTTCCTCTGGAATCAGCAACAACCTTCCTGTCAGATGCCATGTATGGTCTGGTCCCCCTGGCAGGCAAGGATATCGGGCAGCAAATATGGCCTCCAATTCCTGGTTATCTAAGCTTGCCATTAAGTGGGACTATTGTTTGAGGAAGACTTGGAGAAACTGGTCAAGGAATTGAGCGAATCCAAACTTCATAATTTTTCAGAATATAAGCCCAAAGGGCATGGGAAGTGGTTGAGTCCATCTTCTTCCTCTGCACCCTCATGTTATCCTTGTTCCTGGTGCCAGGATTCTCAGGCTTTCCAAGACTCTTGGAAGTATCGCCTGAGAAAGTCCTTCTTTCTTTCCTCCAGCTCTTGTTCTCGTACTCCGTCTTTTTCACGGTGCTCGCAGGGCCTGGGCAGCTACCTCTTCCAGATCTAACTTCACCTGTTCAATGCAATGACGGGTCGGGGGCTTATTCTGAGGCACCTCTGGTGGGCGGCAGACTCCACCTTTTCTACCAGGAATGGGTCCATGTAATCTCACACCGCTGGGGTCTAAACATTATTCAACACAGCTACATACTGGAATGCAGGGAGTCCATCCTGGATACTTTAGTGACTTCCCCATGTGGCTTTGCGGCCAAGAAGACTGCTGTCTAGGCTACTTTGAAAAGACTGCTCAGTCTCCAGACTGTTGTTCTGGTGCTGCCTGACGAAAGGGGCAAGGGTCAGTATTCCATCTAATTTGTGGCCCCAAAGAAGAATGTATCCTTCCAGCTGATCCTTGATCTCAAGGGCATCAAAGTTCACCTGAATACATTTCACTTTTGCATGGAGATGCCATCATCTGGGCAGTTCGGCACAGGAAATTTCTTGCATCCCTAGATTTGGCTGAAGCATATTTCCACATTCCCATTTGCAAGGATTAGCAGCACTTCCTGCACTTTGCTGTTCTCGGCTCTCACTTCAGTTGGCCACTTTTCTCTTCGGTCTTTCCATTGCCCTATGGCGCAGTGGGATTTGTGTTCTATCTTACCTAGACGACTGGCTCATTTGAGCCAGGTCTTTGTTACAAACATATCTGGTGTTTGGTCTGAGTTTAGAAGTTTTTATAGAGTCTGGGCTGGGTGATCAACCACATTGAGAGCCTTCTGGAGCCTACCCAGTTGCTAGAGTGCCTTGGGGTGTTGTTCGACACAAGCACTGGCAGAATCTTCCTGCCTGGAAAAAGAAAAAAACTGTTTCAGTTGATGGTCTTTCAGAAGCAATGGGTTCCAAGTTTTGGGATTTCCTTCAGATCCTTAGCTCAGTGGTGGCCTTTTAACCTTTTCCAGCATTCAGCGCGCTTCATTAGAACACAGCTGCCAGCATGAGAGAAAACGCGCTTTTCACGCTGACGGCTGTGCAGAGGTGAGCCAGGGCCTCGCGCGGGCTTCCCTGGCTCCCTCTGAAGCCACTTAGAGAGGTGCGGGGCTCTTCGTGTGGGTGGGGGGGGGGGGGGTCTAGATAAGACTGGAAATAGCCGATGGGGCTAGGATTGTAAATGGGCCAATGGGAGGGCTAGGACTGGAAGTGGGCTGATGGGGGGCTTTGACTGGAAATGGGCTGATGGGGGGCTAGAATAGGACTGTAAATGGTTGATGGGGGGCTAGGATTGGAAATGGGCTGATGAGGAAGCTTGGACTGGAAATGGGCTGATGGGGGCTGGAATAGGACTGGAAATGGGCTGATGGGGGTCTAGCATTGAAAATAGGCTGATGCGGGGAGCTTGAACTGGAAATGGGCTGATGGGGGCTGGAATAGGACTGGAAACAGCTGATGGGGCTAGCATTGGAAATGGGCTGATGGGGGGAACCTGGACTGGAAATGGGCTGATGGGGGGCATGGGAGAAGGGAGCAGATGCTGGGTGGGGCTGGAACTAGAAGGGAGCTGATGTTGGTGGAGGACTAGTAGGGGATGGGGCTGAGGGAATGTGGATGGAAAGGGGAAACAATATTTTGTGTGGGAGGGAAGAAAAATCTACGATTGGCCAGGTATTGGGAGAGTAAGTGGGGATTGAGGATGGAAGGATGAAATTTGAATGGATGATAAAGGAATAAAGAAAGAAATGGAGGAACGAGCAAAAGGAAAGGATCACTATGTTAAAGCTGATGTAGAGAGAGAATGGAAAAAATCTAGAAGAGAGAAGAAAGGACAAATGGACAGCTAGCAGAAGACATAAAGAAACCAGATGAAAATGACTGGAGCACTTGCAGCTGAAAAATAAAATGCACAAACAGCAAAAGGTAGAAAATACTTTTTTATTTTGAATTTATTAACTGGAATATGTCAGCCCTGGGAAATGTGTATCGCTAATACCTTTGCGTTTTTTGTTTAGTACAAGAGGAAATTAATTTAAGTTTTATTTCTCCAGTGTTGTTGTACATTCCAAGTTTGGCTTTTGGGGTTCCCAATTTAATTATTGTCTTTCTATTTCTAATTTGTAATCCCTTGTTCTTTGTTTGGTGACGGTCTATATTCTGCATGTGTAACTGAGCTGAGGTATTCTGTTCATGTAGTTTCTGTTTGACAGTGCCACTTGTTCTCTTTCCCCAGTAGGAAATGTATTGGTATTCTCTGAGATGTATTGGTTTAATATTTGTAGGGTTGCCTTTTGATAGGTAGGTCTTGGTGCTTTGTGTGTCCTGGTAGTGCTGTTATGATACAGTGGGTTTGTATGGGTTCTAAATGATCAGTGTTTATAATACTTCCTAATGTGCCTGGTGGTTGGCACTGGAGTATAGTAATGTAGAAATCTGGTAGTCTTTCTTTATCCAGGCACTCATTAAGAGGCATGTTTACTAAAAGTTAGTGCATATTAACATTTTGCAAATATGTATGCAAATGAGCCACCTTATGCAAATGAGGCCCCACAGAGAGTCTCCACACATGGCCCCGCACCCCTTTTGGGCCGCCCCTGGAGATATTTCGGCTGCTATGTCATCTTCCTGCCCAGTGAAGTTGTAGCTTTGGTACAGCCTGCTTGTCTGGATTGGTCTAGCAGGATGATATGGAAAGTGGCATTTTAATTACCAGGTAATGGCCTTTCCTGGAATCCTGCTAGACCAGTCCAGGTCCCTCCCCTGTGATCTATTGTGATCGGCTATGTTCTCTACAGTTTGGCCCTGCAGGCCATGATATGAAAAAGTGCACATCAGAGCAATCCCAGGCTCCTTATCACTAGGGGGAGCTCCTGTGATATGTAGCAATGCACATCAGAGCATTTTCATGCCCCTGTCACTAAAGGGAACACTCGCAGAAGGCTGCGGGCTCCAGCCATAAGCAACTATAGGAACAGAGCTATGGAAAACCAGGTTTCTTTGAAAACCCTATTGAGCAAGGACTACCTTGAAAGGGAAACAATTCAGGCAACCAAGGCAGCAGGGTGTAATTGGCCTGTATGTTTGAAAATCATTGCTGGGCAGTTAAAGAGGAGACCCTGGGAAAGAAAGAATTACAGCCTTCAAGATCCTGTCAGTTTGGGTAGGTGGGTAGGGCATTAAAACCTCCAGGAGGAGGCTAGAAAGAACATGCTACTCTTAGCCTTGGTGGAAGAGGGAGAGCAGGGGACAAATCTCCAGGAAGTGGCCAGAAGGAGGGTGTTGCTTATCTCCTGAGAGCGAGAAAAAAAAGCAGCTTGCAGGTAAGCTTGCTTGGAATGTGGAAAGCTGAAGCTTAGTATGGTTGGTTGTATGTTGTCATTTGTTGGAGGAGAATTAAGGAAAATACAGCACAAAATACAGTGGCCAGAGTAATTGCACAAGCTCCAATCAAAAATCATATTACTCCAATATTAAAACATCTCCACTGGCTACCAATAGAAAGCAGAATAAAATTCAAGGCTATCCACACAATATTCAAAATCCTCCAAACAGAAACACAAAACTGCCTGAAGACGCTTATTCGAACCACCCCGGAAAACAGACCCTGGAGAAACAGAAACAAAAACTCACTTGTGGTACCCACTAAATTCAGGATATGTAAGTCCTCCACATCAAAGAGAGCCTTCTCCCTCTACGCACCAATTCTGTGGACCTCACTGCCTGAAGACTTAAAAGACTCTAAGGACCCAAACACTTTCCGTAAACTACTAAAAACATATGTTCAAGGAACATTTTGGGGAGACAATTACTTAATAAAAAACTGTATTAATGACTAGTTGTAATACCAAGCAGTTCCAAAAAAAATAAATAAATTCAGCTCCTCGCCAAAATTACTAGTCACAATCCACAATATTATTAATCTCATTGTAATCAAAAGTTAATATATCACTCCCTAGATATGATCTTACTTCTTTCCTTGTATACATTCTAAAGCTGAACACAGCATAATGCGAGTTCAATATTTTACTTCCTTCAATCGCCATCATTCCTCTTGCCAATGTTTCCTGTATAATGTGATAAATGTGTTAAATTTTTTAATCTTGTTAATATTGTTAAATCATTAAATGCACTATATTAAGCTTTTTTCTATGTAAACCACTAAATTTTGAGTTCCTTGTAAACTGTTTTGATTCACGAAAAGCGGTAAATAAGCACAAATAAATAAAGGAAACACTTGAGATGGATTTGGATCCCTATGAACTTGCCTTGAATACTGGAAGCCAAAGCCAAGTGTGGTGAATTGTTTCTTTTGTCTCATTTATTGAAGAAGGACTTTGAGACTGCAGACTGTTGTGCACTTGGACCAACAGGGCTTAGTCCTTAAAAGGGCAGTGCCCTATTTACTGCAGATTGCATGCCTAATGGAATATTGCTGTAATGTCTAACAATTTAGAAGTTCATCTTATTTTGCTATCCTATGGGTTAGAACTCCTAAAAAGGGAAGCAGAACCCCACAAGTTTACTGAGAGCCGCTGGGGACAGAGCCAGGAGTGGTGGCTTGTATGTCTGTAGCTTCTTTGGTTTAAAAAGACAGGACATACTATTTTGGAGAACCAGGTTTAAAAACATAAGAATGTAAGATATGCCATGCTGAGTCAGACCAAGGGTCCACCAAGCCTAGTATCCTGTTTCCGATAGCGGCCAATTCAGGTCACAAGTACTCATTGGGTTCTCAAAAAAGTACACAGATTCCATGCTGTTTATCCCAGAGGTAAGCAATGGATTTCCCTGGTCCTCTTTAATAATGCTTTATGACTTTTCCTCCAACTTATGCATACCTCTTTTAAACCCAGCTACGCTAACAACTTTTACTACATCCTCCGGTAATGAATTCCAGTTTGATTACGGTTTAGAGAAAAACTATTTGCTCCAATTATTCTTGCTACACTGTATCTTCATTGCGTTTCCCTGTGGTAGGTTCTATAGAGTACTGCTTGTCCCTCTCCAGAGGGATTATCAAAAGGCCCTTTTTGAGAGTCTGCAGCCCAGAGTTCAGGGTTGGGAGGGTGTGGCTCCCAGGGAGAGGTTAAAACCTCAGCAGGCTGCAGGAGGGAGAGAGACCTGTGGAGCCGAAGGTCCTTTCCAGTAAGCCGTGTGACGATAGGAGCTTTAACTGGGACTGGAGGAAAGACCGGGAGAACTAGGCTGTAAAGTTTTAACAGCTGGGATAGACATTTTTATTTATTTGACTGTGTTCTTATACTGCTTTTCAACAGGGCAAAGCGATTTAATTACAACTGAGTTTTACATAAAACAGTGGAACTTAACTACATAGTTAATTTCTATTTAGAAATGATTGTTATTTTAACAATAGAATTTATATACAGTAGAAGTTACTTGTGTGAGGGGGATATGGGTAACTGTTTTCTTGACTGTCTTTTAAATAAAACCTCTTTTCTTCGCATGCTTTCTACTTTTTGAAGGATTAAGCAATCAATGTTTACCCATTACACTCTATACTGATAGATCTCTATCATATTTCCACTTGGCTGTCATTTTCCAAGTTGAAGAGCCCTAATCTTTAAAGCCTTTTCTCGTAGGGCTATCCTTCCATCCCCTTTACTATTTTGGTGGCTGTGCTCTGTACCATTTGTGATTCTTTTTAAGATATGGCAACCAGAATTGCACTCAGTATCTGCACCTTGGAACAATACCGAAGCATTATAATATCCTTTGTTTTATTCTCCATTCCTTTCCTTATGATTCCTGGGCAGAAGGTTTGAAGGTAGGGCTGGCCCGTCCACTAGGCAAACTATGCAGTTGCCTAAGGTGGCAGACCCTAGTAGGTGGCCTGGCCTAACTCCCCCCTCCCCCCGTGAAGTAGTAGTTCAGTGCTGCGGCGGACTTTAAAGTTCCTGTGCCTGTGCATGCTTTTATGATCTGTTGCTCCTGCCCCCTCCAAGAGGAAGTTGTGTCGGGTGGGCAGGAGCAGCAGGCCGTGAGCATATGCACATGGACACCTTAAGGCCCAACATGCTAAAGCAGCGTCTGAACTGCTGCTTCAGTGCAAGAAGGGATGCCGTGCTGATCCCCCCAGTGAGAAAATGGATGTGAAGGGGGCAGCATGGCGGGCTGGGTTATGCAGCAGTCATGGGGGGCACGGCACGGACCACCTGCTTAGGGCAGCAGAAACCTTTGGGCCGGCTCTGTTTGAAGGTATTATCCATGATAACACGTAGATTCTTTTCCTGGGTTGTGGTTCCTAATGTGGAATCTTGCATTGAGTAACTGTGGTTCCTTATCGTTCCTCCAGTTTAGTCCTCCACCTCTGGGTAGTGTACCTCCTCCTGCAGCTTGGAGACTGGGCATGTCAAAATTGTGACATCACTGGATGTAGCTTGCTGGTCTCTCCCATCAGTCCCAGTGTGTCCAGTCTCCATGCAGCAGGAGGACATAGTGAGCCTAGGTGCTGGGCTCACTTGAGGAACAGATAAGGAGCAGTTAGTCAGGATTTAGTCTTGATAAATTTTAATTTTAATTTTATTTTTAATTTCAATTGGCAAAGATTAATTAAAATCCCTTTAATTGTTTTAATCTAATTTCTTTAAATTTAATTCAATTTAATTTCATTTGAGGTAATTTAATGTAATTTAACCGGAGTTCATTTAATTTGAGGACTGTCTCTTTAAGTTAAAAAAAAAAAAAAAAGCTCCTGCCTAGCTTTCTCTGACTTTCCTGTTAACTCGATCAGGCATTCGCCGGTTCGGATCTCTCTCCCTTGACCTTACGGGAGAGAGCTCCGCGACCCGTGCAGGCAAACTGACGGTGTGCGCGATGGCGGCTCTCCTTCATGGCGGGATCTTCGTCTTTCTCTTCTTGAGACAGCAGAGCAGCTCTCACTGCGGCTGCCGCTCGCAGCAGCGACAAGCGGCAATTGAGCTTGAGGGGCTGCTGTCTTTGCGGTGGCAGGAGCGTGCTTCTTAGCTTTTTGGCCCTGCAGGTAAGGCCTTCAGGCTCTGTCGGGGTGTGTGGAGCTGCTTTCATCAGCAGTAGTTTTTGGCGCCAAACTAGTCTGACGGGGAGGGCGGCCATTTTCCCTTCCCAATTGTACTGCGTGGCGGGAGTTACAGCGGCCCGCGCTTTTAGAGCAGACACCAGGCCACAAAGCTAAGTTATTGTTTCGGTTTTTCATTTAATTTTCGGGGGGTCTCTTCCGTTTTTAGCGGGGGATTCTTGCAGTACTTTAATTTTATATTCTTTATTTTTGTTTAAAAAAAAAGGGGAGCAGTTTTCTTTCCATCTGTTCTTTCTTTCTTGGCAAGCTGTTGTTGGAGGTTTAGCTAATGTCATCGCGTCCACAGTGTGTGGCTGTGGTTCATGCAGGGGCACAGTCGCTGATACCAGAATCTGTCGGGGCTCTGTTTCTACAAGCGTAGAGCAGCAGATGGAGAATACTGTGGCTCTAGATTCTCTGGGTCCATCGGCTGCGGCCTGAGAAGAGGCGCTTATAGTCACTCAGCCAGGGGCCTCTCAGGAGGCTCTACCGGGTCCCTCAAGTGCATTACCTACAGTAGGCTCCGGACCGCAGCTCGGGGATTTCTGTCCGGATTTTGTGTTAATTATGCATCAGGCATTCTGTTTGAGGTGTCAGGGGATGTTGCCTGAGCCATTACCGATGGTGATTCCTATGCAGCAATCCCACTCAGGGGAGCCTGGTAGCCTTTCTCCAAAGCCCCCAAAGAGGTCAAGGACTCGTGAACTTTCTTCCCCAGATTTGGAGTGGCATGAGGCAGAGGAGGCCGAAGTAGATATTGAAACCGGTATGGACGAATTGGAGGAAGGAGAAATCCCTGAGCCTGAGGATCAGGCGAAAATCATTCGGGTATTCCAGAAGGATGAGCTGATGGCACTTATCACGGAATCCCTCCAGATGCTAAATCTTGCTACGGCACAACCGATGGAAGATGAGGAAGCGGAAGATCCCATTATTCAAGCGGTGAGATAGGCTCAAGTGGTGTTTCCCGTCCACCGGGTGGTAGATTGGATGATCCAGGAGGAGTGGGATCAACCCGAGGCAGGTCTAAGAGGGGTCAGGACCATGAACAGACTCTATCCCTTGGCGGATAAAGACAAAGAGAGGTTCCGTTCTCCGCGAATTGATGCAGCAGTCTCAGCGGTCACAAAAAAGACCACTATCCAGGTGGAAGGTAGCGCGGCCTTAAAAGATGCACAGGATAGAAAAGTAGATGGTTTGTTGAAACAGTCATTTGAGGCTAATGCTTTATCCTTGCAAGCTTCCATCTGTGGAGCTTGGGTGGCGAGAGCATGTCTCAGATGGTCTCAACACTTACGCCGGTCTCCGCAACTAGAGCAAGAAAGTATAAGGGAGCTAGATCGTCTAGAGTCTGGTTCGGAGTATTTGGCAGATGCACACTACGACTTGATCAGAACGCTGGCAAATAGTATGGCTTCGTTGGTTGCCGCCTGAAGATCCTTGTGGTTGAGGAATTGGGCGGCAGATGGCTCATCTAAGTCGCGCCTAAGTAAGCTTCCTTTTAAAGGAAAGTTGTTGTTTGGAGAAGATCTTGACAAGTTGGTTAAGGATTTAGGAGAGTCCAAGGGTGGAAGGCTCCTGGAGGATAAACAAGGGAAATCTTTGCCAGCCTTTCGGGGTCAGTTTAGAGATTTCAGAAGATTTCATACTTCTCGCTTGGGTGGTTTCCAAAGAGGAAGATTTGCTTCTAGAGCCCAGGGGTTTTGTGTAGAGGTTTCGCAGCGGCTTCTGCAGCGACTACTCGAAAACCACAATGAAAGGAGGTGGGTCCTGGCAGGAAGTCATCCAATAGGGGGACGACGTCAGGCATTTCTTCCTGCCTGGACCCAAATCACGTCCGACCAGTGGGTGTTGGAGATCATTCGCAAAGGTTACGCGCTGGAATTGGCAAGGCTAATGCTGGACTCGTTTGTGATGTCTCCCTGAAAAGGTCAACAGAAAACTCTTGCGATTCATTGTACGTTAGACCGGCTTTTACAGTTTGTAGCTGTCATGCCGGTACCTATAGCAGATTACGGCATAGGTCGATACTCCATTTATTTCGTGGTGCCAAAGAAAGACGGGTCGCTCCGTCCTATTCTGGATCTAAAAGGGGTGAATCGCTGTCTTCAAGTGCCGCATTTCAGAATGGAAACGTTGAGGTCGGTCATTGTGGTGGTACGCCGAGGAGAGTACTTGACTTCCCTCTATCTCACAGAAGCGTATTTACACATCCCCATCAGAGAATTTCATCAAACGTTTCTGCGGTTCGCTCTTCCTTGGGGACATTATCAGTTCCTAGCATTGCCATTCGGTCTGGCGACGGCACCACGAACCTTCACCAAGTTTATGGTGGTGGTAGCAGCGGCATTACGAAAGAAAGGAGTGCTGGTTCACCCTTATCTCGACGATTGGCTGATTCGGGCCAATCAGAAGTCAAAGGCCGAGAGCGTTCAGGTTACAGAAAAGCTGGTGAAGTTTCTACAGAGCCTCGGATGGGTGGTCAATGCGACCAAGAGCTGCTTAGTTCCGTCCCAGGATCTCAAAAATCTGGGAGTTCGGTTCGACACGAAGAGCGGAGCGGTGTTTCTGCCGAATCGTCGAGTTCATGTACTTCGACAGTTGGTACTCAAGTTCAGGTCCGTTCTGGCGCCCTCAGCATGGACTTACCTTCGAGTGCTGGGAACTATGGTGGCAACATTGGAAGAAGTTCCATGGGCCAGATTTCATATGCGACCGTTACAGAGAGCGCTACTTCGCCGGTGGTTGCATCAGTCCGACTCGCTGAACAAACGACTTCCCTGTCCTCTCCGGGTCAGGCATTCCCTTCGGTGGTGGCTGCTACCGGGATCTCTGAAAGCAGGAATGCCTCTGGAACAGCCGGGGTGGCTTCCCTTGCTGACGGACGTGAGTCTTGCGGGATGGGGAGCACATTGCGGAGATCTCTTCGCGCAAGGCACTTGGATGGTACAGGAGAGCAGATGGTCGATCAACCAGCTAGAACTGAGAGCGGTCTGCCTGGCATTACAAGCGTTCAAAGCTACAGTGACAGGTCGAGCGGTATGAGTGCTGTCCGACAACTCTGTGACGGTAGCCTACATCAATCGGCAGGGAGGTACAGGAAGTGTGGCCATGGAAGAAGAAGCAGAGGCACTGTTCTCTTGGGTAGAGCTGCGACTGTCAGCAATCTCGGCAGCACACATTGCAGGGAAGGACAATGTGATGGCATATTTTCTCAGCAGGGTCCGAGTGGATGCCGGAGAATGTGAGCTGCATCCGGACGTGTTCGCGCAGTTAGTTCAAAGGTGGGGACAGTCCATAATGGATCTCATGGCGACATTTCAGTCAGCAAAAACGTGTCGTTTCTTCAGCAGACGGCGCGAGAGGATGTTGGAAGGAATCAACGCGCTGATACAACATTGGCCATCATCAGGTCTCCTCTATGTTTTTCCTCCATGGGCGCTCATAGGTCGAGTGGTTCAGCGTATCGAAGCTCATTGGGGAAAGGTGTTGTTGGTGGCCTCGGACTGGCCAAGGCACCCGTGGTACGCCGATCTCGTTCGGTTGCTCAACGGGAATCCTTGGAGGTTACCGACGTCGGAGAATCTGTTGCTACAGGGGTCTTTTAAATGCCTCAGGTGGATCGGTTCTCGCTTACGGTATGGCCATTGAAAGGGCAAGGTTAAGGAAAAAAAGGTTATTTGGCAGCAGTCATCCTGACTTTACTTCGAGCTAGGAAAAAGTCCACGTCTCTGGCATATGTGCGTATATGGCGTATTTTTGAGGACTGGTGCTCACGGAGGCAAGTTCGCGCGGCAACAGTATCCGTTCCCTTGGTGTTGATTTTTCTGCAAGACGGGTTTGATAAGGGTCTAGCAGCCAGTTCCTTGAGAATTCAGTTAGCAGCCCTGGCCTGCTATAGAGGCAGTCCAGGGAGTGGCTCTAGGCTTGCATGCGGACGTGTTACATTTTCTTAAAGCAGTATCCAGGTTGCGGCCCTCTCATAGAGTCTCGGTTCCGCCGTGGGATCTCAACTTGGTTTTAGGAGCATTAGTTAAGGAACCATTTGAGCCCTTACACCAGGCGTCGGTTAAGGATTTAACCTTAAAGACAGTGTTTTGGGTTGCCATCTGTTCAGCGAGGCGGATTTCGGAGCTACAGGCATTGTCATGTAGAGAGCCGTTCTTGTCTTTTTCCAGAGAAAAAGTGGTATTGCGACCAGTTCCGTCATTTTTACCAAAGGTAGTTTCTCCGTTTCACCTGAATCAACAGGTTTCTCTTCCAACTCTAAGTTCGGCAGAGGGGAATGTCTCGGACCGCAGTTTACGCCGTTTAGACATAAAGAGGGTGCTGAGACATATTTAAAAATCTCAGAGACTTTTTGCAAGTCTGACCGCCTCTTTGTGTTGTTCAGAGGACCCCGTAAAGGGGAGGCGGCGGCGGCGAAAGCGTCCATTTCCAGATGGATTAAGGAGGCGATTGTGTCAGCGTATCTTTTGCAAGGCCGTACTGTACCAGTGGGCTTAAGAGCTCACTCTACTAGAGCGCAAGCGACTTCATGGGCGGAACACAGTTTGGTTCCACCAGTAGAAATTTGTAGAGTGGCCACTTGGTCCTCTCTTCATACCTTCAGTAAGCATTACCGTCTGGATGTCCTGGCAGTGAATGATGCCTATTTTGGGGTGGTGGTGTTGCAATCCGTCTGGAAAGGTCCCTCGCAATGATTACTGCTCTGATACATCCCAGAGGTGGAGGACTAAACTGGAGGAACGATAAGGAAATAGAAATTACACTTACCTGGTAATTGTTGTTCCTTGAGGAACTCCGGTTTAGTCCTCATTCCTGCCCGGGGCTGGTGTCATTAGCAGTGGTTCTTCAGTTGGGAGAAGTGCATGGTTACAGGTGGGTATAGCCCTTAATTGGGTGGCAGTCGTCTTGATTCATTCTATCTCTTTTCTCTCTGTTCCTGATCTCTCTTGTCTATGGCTAGGCATAGGGCGGAAAGGAGAGAATGCAGAAAACAGTCCCCTTTTCTTGGGAAGGGGAGTTAGTGGTTAAATAAGTTTTATGTGTTACGCGTTCAGATGCATATAAGGTTAAAATTATTTAAAGAAAAAAGAAAAAAGCTACTTATTTGTTGCTCCTTTGAGTCTGCTTTGTCAATAGTTCACTGGGGCTGATGGGAGAGACCAGCAAGCTACATTTATTTATTTATTTTATTTTATATAACCTTTTGCACTTGTCCACATTAAATTTCATCAAGTAATTGGATGTCCATTCTCCCAATTTATAAGAACATAAGATATGAAGCCCAGTTTCCTGTTTCCAACAGTGGCCAATCCAGATCACAAGTTCCTGTCAGATTCCCAAAAGGTATATAGATTCCATGCTACCTGTCCCATGGGTGAGCAGTGGATTTCATCTTGTGTTTTAACAACTTGTATCCTTATCTTGTGTTTAAATCCCTGGAAGAACTTGTTATGCAACCTGACTGCATGATGGGGAAAAAGACTGTATTCTTGAAGTACAGAGGCATGCCTATTATAAGTTCTTAGTGATATAAGCTATATTCAAAGTGCAAAGAGGGGGCAGGGCTTTTTCAGAACTCTAATCGGGAACTGAACCAAACCAAAAAGCCGATTAGATTATATGGAGGGAATGCAAGATGTATGCACACAGGGCCGTACTGAGCTGCAATTGTGCCCTGTGCGACTTGCAGCTCGGACGCGCGTCCCCTCCTCCCCCCATACCTCTGTCCAGCGCTGCCTGCTCTTTCCCTGCTGCTGCCGCCCTCTTTTTTTTCATGGCGGAGGTATGGGGGAGGAAGAGGGGGGGGCATGCGCCCGATCTGAAAGGCGCCGGCACTTTAAGCAGGTCTGTCCCTCCCTGCTCTGACATCGCGTCGGAGGCGGGAGGGACCAGACCTGCTTAAAGTGCTGTGAAAAGGCTTGGGGGTTACATTTCGGCTGCCTGCTATTGTCCTGCTAGCGGCAACAGGGCAACAGCAGTCTGCTGAAATGCGCCCCTCAAGCTTTTGCTTCCTGTGCGGCTGCACTGCTTGCTCAAGGCTAAGTAAGGTCCTGTTTGCACACCAAGGAACTAAAAGAGAGCAAGAACCAACAGCACAGTTTATAAAACTAAATTATAACTCATTTTTATTTTGTTGTTATAAACTGTGTTATGGTTCTTGCTTTTTCTTTTTCAACATATATTTTGCATCCATAGTGGGTGCAGAGCAGAACCAGAACATTTCCTGTTTTCCATCAGCGCCGGCGGGCTCAGCTTTAACACTCTCCCTTTGCGTGGCTCTGCAAAGCTGAGCCTGCATGGGCAGGAAATGAGTGGCAGCTGTCAGGGCTCTTCTGGGGAGGCAGCGGCCACGGGGCACTTCGCTTCTGCAACCGTGTTTTTTTTTTGAAGGCCGAGTGAGACGGTCTTTTTGGGAGCAATTTTTGCCGTCCCCAAAAAGTTGCCGCCTGAGGCTACTGCCTCATTCGGCCTCATTATAGGGCCGCCCCTGGAGCCATGAACTTCATCTCATGCCACACTTTGACTAAATGGGTCCCGGATTCAGCCAGGCAAGAGCGAGAAACTTCTCAGTCGGGAGTCCTAGGCAGCGCATGTGTTTGCACTCTCCTGGCTGAAAAAGGCACCCATTTTATCCTGTTGCAAGAGCAACAGCAATTTTCCATCAGGTGACATACACACAGAATAGGATCAGCTATCCATTAAACATAATCAAGATGCTGGCCAGACGCCTGAGAATGCTCAATGGAGGGGCTAGTCAGCACTCCTCTAAAGGAACTTCTGGTTACCAAGAATAAACATGATATCATTAATAAAGTTTCTCTTTCCTATAATCTTTGCCTAATCAATGTTCCTAAGCACTCTATAATTACTGTTGGTGGAGTAACTCTGTTTTATTTAGATTCAGATATTATTTCTATTGAAATCTAGGTGCTGGATGTGTTTCGAGGCCATGATATTAACTTCACTGAAGCCTTGAACTATCTACAGAACTATACGGACTCTCACATAGTTGAACTGTCCATTGACCAGGAGAGCTTTGATGTCACTATAACTTTGATTCACGTAATGTGGACATTTTACAGACTGATTTTATGTCTTATGTCATGCCTGTCTTTGCCCTTCTTTTGGCAAGCCAATTCTTGATTTCCATATATCAGGAAAGACAGATTCATACCCTGCGTCATATTGTATGCCATGGACCTCATTTACCTATCATGTGTCTGCAGGATTTAATGGAGTGTCACCTCATTGACTAGTGGCACCATGATCTTTTCAACTACTATTAATTGAGTTATTTCATTTATCAATGATAGGTTGTGTTTTGTTTACTAACACACATGCATATGAGTGTTCAGTTGAAGTTACACTGACACATTACATTGTAAAACCTATATACCAAGTTATACATTGAGTGTAGATTAAGTACACCATACTGAGTTTGATGTTATGACATTGAGTTGATTTGATCTTACATATATCATTTCAGTATTAACTTATTTTACCGCTTGTGTGTATTCACAGTATGATTACTCATGCAGTATTGCTTTCAATGCTAACCCCCACAGGTGATCTCTGGGAACAGCAAGAATCGGTCTTCACAACCTGCCCTCCTCCCCAAGGAGTTGTAGGGTTTTTTTCTCAGCTAGGAACCTCACTGAGGAGAATCTCGTGGAAGACAAGAAGGCATAATCGCATGCGCAGAGGGATGCTCCCAAACGCTTCCTTTTGGATGCTGGGGAGTGTTTCTGTGTGGGCTCCATTGGGGGATATCACCCTTATGTGAAGACTGATTCCTGCTGTTCCTGGAGATCACCTGTTATAGGTGAGTACACTTTCTCCATGGACAACCCTTCCACCTCCTCTAGGAGTTGAATTCTCCTCAGCTTTATTATTAGACTGAGGCAAAATGGCAGTTGGGCAGTGGGCGGGAAGGTGCATGCATGCACAGAGAAGGTTCCAAAAGCTTCCAGAAGGTGCTGAGAATTCTCCAGGACCAAGCAGGAAGTCAGTCCTCACATATGGGTGACGTTGGCGTCAATGGAGCCCCCATGCGGAGCATTTCCCCAGCTTTCAAAGAAAGCCTTTGGGAATGCAGGCATGCATGCACGGTCCCCTTCCCGCCCAAAGGTGCCATCTTGCTCAGTCTTCTTTTTTCCGCGGAGCCCTACGGACGCCTGTCCTTGTCACCCGTGAAAAAAGTTGATTTTTCTGCGTTGGGTCGAGTTTTTTCTTCGGTTCGACGTCGGTTCCTTTCCCGCCTGGACTCGGTACACTGGTGCCGAGCCCGGATCTCTTTTTTTTCGGTTTTTGTCCTTAGAAACTGCGTTCGCGCCTTTTTTCTTTTCCCTGGCAGCCCAATTTTTTGATCTTGCAGGGGCCCTTTTTCCCCCAATGGCTGCCAGTGGCTTTAAGCAGTGTGATCGGTGCAAGAAACTGATGTCTCTCACCGACACACACGACTGCTGCCTCCGGTGCCTGGGTCCAGACCATGATTCTACAGTCTGTAGTCCCTGTGGCAAAATGTCTTCCAAGGCATTGCGGAGCCGTCAGCACCAGCGTGAGAGGATCTTCTCCGAGTCTGCCTCTGGACGGGTCTGGACTTTGTCAGAGGCCTCGACGTCTCGGGAGTCTGACCCCGAGCATCGTTGGGGCTCTTCTGAAAGGGAGTCCCCCTCGAGGAAGCACCGAAGGAAGAAGAAACCCGTGAGGGCGGCATCGGTGGACGCTCTTGACTCCTCGAGGGCCAGGTTGCATAGCCCCGATCGCCGTCCCGGGTCTTCGGAGAGGCCTGCAAAGCATCCTCATGTGGAGTCGGAGGCCCCGAGTCATGTGAGTACTGTAGTCCTCGTGGACTCTTCTCCGGGGGAGCCGACGTCGGTCCCGCCGACGTCAGGCCCGACGCCATCGGGGCCCGAGTCGGAGGCTGCTGGGTCTCCTGAGCTTGGACTCAGGTTGACGGCCTTGGAGAGCAGATTGTCTGCCTTCATGGAGCAGCAGCGGGTGCTGATCGCCGGTCTCACCGGCGCATCTGCCCCGACCACCGGGACATCGACGTCCAAGTCAACCCTGGAGGCCGAGCCGATCCTCGAGATCATGCGAACTCGAGTCGATCCTCGGCCGCAGTCACCCTCGGTCTCCCGTTCGGGACCGAGGTCGTCGACGCCAGTTCCCTTGGCGTTGGGGCGGATGGGGTCGGTGCCCACCCACTCGGAGCCGCTCGATTCCTCCTTGGAGGAATTGGCGTGGGAAACGGAGGAGGAGGAGTCCCCGGACACCTTTTGGACTCGGTGAGTCCCTTCGGACTCACCGGGTTCCGAGCCTCGGACGAGGTCCCCTCCGGAGGATACCAGGTTCTCGGATTTCGTGAGGGACATGGCCAAGGCACTGGCATTCCCTGCGGACCCCGAGGAGGAGCCTCGAGCCGAGGAGCTTGAGGCTCTGCAGTATGACTCTCCTCCCAAGGAGGCCTTTACTGTCCCGGTTCCTCCGATGCTGGAGCGGTTGCTCTTCCGCATGTGGGAGACACCGGCCTCAATGCCGGTTCTAAAGCAAGCGGGTCTATTCCATCTATGGAGTCCGCAAGAGCCCCGGGTTTCAAAAGGCACAGCTACCGCACCATTCCATGGTTGTGGAATCGGCCATGCATCGCCTGAAGAGTCAGAAGATGCACTCCTCGGTGCCTCCCGGCAGGGAAGCCCAGAACCTGGATGCCCTCGGTAGAAAGTGCTTCCAGGGCTCTATGCTTGCTTGTCCAGACCTACCAGCTGTACATGGGCATGTACCTTCGAGACCTGGCAAAGGAGATTGCCGGGTTCTCTGCTGGCCTGTCTGAGGAACCTTTGCAGAGGTTCAAGGCCTTGTCTTCTGGTATTCGAGAGTGCTCGAAGTTTATATCTCGAGCAGCCTACAATGGATTTGAGGCTTCGGCCCGGGTAGCAGGGGCCGGCATCGGTGGATGCCGCCAGGCTTGGCTACAATCCTCGGACCTCGAGCCGTAGGTACAGGACAAGTTGGTCGATGTCCCTTGCCGAGGTGAAAACCTCTTTGGCAAGCCCATGGCTGAAAAGGCAGCAGAACTCGAGACCGAGACTCTTACCCGGACAAGACTGTCCAGGAAAACCTCTGCCCCTTCTCAGAAGAAGAAGGGCTCAGGGAAAAAGACCTTTTACCCGAGGAAGACCACTGCCTACAAAACCTACCCTCACTACCAGGCCTCTGCAGCTCCCCAACAGGGCCAGCAGGCCAAGGGGCAGGGTCATGGGCCCCGTAGGCAGAAGGCCCCCAAGCCTCCTACTCTGGCTCCTGCTCAGCAGGGAGGGGGTTTTTGACTATGCCAGCATAGCCTCTCCTCCTCTCCAGGGTACAGAAGGTCGGCTGACCCTGTACACAGACAGGTGGCCAGCCATCACAGGGGATACTTGGGTGTTAAGCATCATTGAAAGGGGCTATCTGCTCCACTTCACCCAGATACCCCCCTCCTACTTTCCAGGGGAGCCTCCAAGACCCTCTCTGCACAGAAACTTACTCCTTCAGGAGTTGGAAGGTCTACTAAGGGACCAGGCGGTGGAACCGGTGCCTCACCACCTGGAAGGGCAAGGCTTCTACTCCAGGTACTTCCTGGTACCAAAAAGAACAGGAGGCCTCAGACCCACCCTCGACCTGAGAAATCTGAACAAGTTTCTGGAGAGGGAAAAGTTTAAGATGCTTACCCTTGGGATCTTACTGCCCTACCTCCAGCAGGGAGATTGGCTATGCTCCTTAGACCTGAAGGATGCTTATACTCACATCCTCATCCATCCAAATCACAGACAATTCCTCAGATTTGTGGTGGGAGGAAAGCACTTCCAGTAGAGAGTGCTTCCTTTTGGCCTCACCTCCGCCCCCAGGGTTTTTACAAAATGCCTGGCGGTGGTTGCGGCCTACTTCAGGAACCAGGGGATCTTTGTGTTCCCTTACCTGGACGACTGGCTCATCAGAGGCCGGTCACCACAGGAGGCCAGGCAGGCCACCTGCAGAACCATATCCCTGCTTCAGCACCTGGGGTTCGTTATAAACTTCCCAAAGTCCACTTTGGTCCCCTCATAGGACGTGGAATTCATAGGGGCAAGGTTGGATACCATCTATGCAAAGGCCTATTTGCCTGTGGACAGAGCTCACAGACTGATAAAGTTGACCGGCCAGTTTTGGGCGAACTCTCTGGTCTCGGCCAGACACTTCCTCCGGCTTTTAGGTCACATGGCTTCCACAGTGCATGTCACCCTACATGCCCGGCTACACATGAGGCCGGCTCAGTGGCACCTCAGGGCGCAGTGGCTGCAGGCCACAGGGAAATTGTCAGACAGAATAAAGGTGTCCAAACTCTTGGTGGACTCCTTATGCTGGTGGAGGCATCTCCCAAATCTGGTCAGGGTTGTTCCTTTTCAGGCCTCCCCACACACTCAAGTACTGAGAACCGATGCTTCCCTGTAGGGCTGGGGGGCACACTGCCAGGGAGCCTGCACCCAAGGCCTCTGGTCTCCGTGGGAGGCCGCCCAGCAGATCAACCTGTTGGAATTGAGGACCATTCGTCTAGCCTTACGGACTTTCTCTCAGATCCTGTCTCACCAGTCTGTCCTAGTTCAGAGGGACAACCAGGTGGCTATGTTCTACGTCAACAAGCAGGGAGGCACAGGATCCAGACTTCTGTGCCTGGAAGCACAAGCTCTCTGCTCCTGGGCTGTCACTCAGGGCATGACCCTCAGGGCAGTCTACCTCCCAGGCCAGGAAAACTACCTGGCGGACAGACTCAGCAGACTCCTGCAGCCTCACGAGTGGCAGTTGGATCCTCTGGCAGTTCAACATATCTTTCTGAAGTGGGGTCTTCCGACCATGGATCTTTTTGCCAGTCCGCTAAACAGGCAACTACCCAGGTTCTGTTCCAGGCAACCGCATCCCTTGAGAACAGCGCCAGATGCATTCCTGATCCCCTGGTCAGAGGGCCTGCTGTATGCCTTTCCTCCCACACCTCTGGTGGCCTGGACTCTATTCAACATCCAGCAGGACTGAGCCACGGTGATCCTGATAGCCCCCAGGTGGCCCAGGCAGCCGTGGTTCCCTCTTCTTCTGCAGTTGGCAGTGGATGCTCCACTTCCTCTGGGGTTGCAACCCGACCTTCTGACTCAGGACCAGGGGTCCCTCTTGCATCCCAACCTCAAATCCCTCAATTTGATGGCCTGGCTGCTGAAAGCCTAGTCCTTGCTCCCTTGCTCCTATCAAGGGAAGTTGAAAATAAAACAAAAGATATTATAATGCCTCTATATCGTTCCATGGTGAGACCGCACCTTGAATATTGTGTGCAATTCTGGTCGCCGTATCTTAAAAAGGATATAGCGGCCAACAAATTGAAAGCTCGTAGAGAAGTAGGCCGAGTGGCTGCTCTTCGGAATACCCCCCAAGATGAGCTGTTGCTTAAAGACTCGGATATCCTCCGTGTGTTTAAAGTTTTTTATGAGCAGTTGTATGCTTCCGAAACGACTTGTTCGGCTGAGGACTTTGCACATCTCATGGATAAGGTGCAGAGACCGGTATTGGACCCTGAGCTCTTGGCCTTGCTTGACCTTCCTATCTCCATAGAGGAGGTTGAGGAAGCGGTTAGTTCTTTGTCGGTAGGGAAGCTGGCGGGCCCAGATGGGTTGCCGGCGGAGTTTTTCAAAGTTTTCTGTAAGGAGTTGGGCCCCTCTCTGTTGCAGTATTACCGATCTTTGCTTGAGGAGAGTCCTCTGATCGGCTCATTTGCGTCTGCGAATCTTATAGTCATAGAGAAACCTGGTAAAGATCCTTTGGAAGTTGGTAGTTACCGCCCCATTTCTTTGCTGAATGCAGATTACAAGATCTATGCTTCTATCCTGGCAAAGCGTTTGTCTGTTGTTATCCCGCAGCTAATTCACCCGGACCAATGTGGCTTTGTAGGAGGCCGGTCCACTGCGGATAATGCCAGGCTTCTGTGCCATGTTTTGGCTGAGGTTGCATCTCATCAGCTGCCCGGAGTTGGGATTTCCCTTGACGCTGAGAAGGCATTTGACCGTCTGGAATGGTCCTTCTTGTTTCAATCCCTTAGATGGTTCGGGATCGGGGAAAAATTTGTTAACTTTATACAGGTATTATATGTTAACCCTTTCGCTCGAATCTGTGTGAATAATGCTTGTTCTCAGAACTTTTGTCTTGGAAGAGGGACGAGACAGGGTTGTCCCCTTTCGCCTCTGCTCTTTAACTTGGCGTTGGAGCCTTTAGCCCTTTTGGTGCGGCAGAATAAGCTTATCCAGGGCATTGAGATCCGGGGGGCAGTGTTGAAGTTGTCAGCTTACGCCGACGATTTGTTGCTTTTCACCAAGCCGGATTCGTTTCCTCATATCCTCTCTCAAATCGAGGCTTATGCCGCCTTGTCGGGCTATAAAATCAATTGGTCAAAATCGGTCGCCTTTCCCTTAAACGCCCGGACGTTCAAAGCTGATATGTCTCCGTTCCCTTTTGTCTGGGAAACGGGGATGGTTAAGTACTTGGGGGCATATTACTGTTCTCCTTTAGAGGAAACGGTCCGTTTTAACTCCAGCAGGGTCGTGAAGTTGGTCAAATCGTTGGTAGCCAACTGGTCCCCTTTGTCTTTGTCGTGGTGGGGGCATTTGGAGTCCATTAAGATGACTATCGCTCCTAAAGTTAATTATCTTTTGGAAATGTTGCCAATATTATTTTCGGATCAGGTGTATCAGCAAGTTGAGAGAGTCCTTGTCGGCTTTTTGTGGAATGGGTAACCCCCGCGTATTGCGCTTTCTAAGCTAAAGGGGCCTAAGGATGAGGGGGGAGTAAACTTTCCTGATTTCAAGATATATCATTATGCTTTTCTGATGAAACAAGGTGGTAGATGGTTAGAAGACGTGACTGCACTTAGCCCTGTCTGGTTGGCTCTGGAGCAGGCTATGGTTGCCCCGATTCCTTTGTTGTTGGTACCGGGTATGTTTTTCTCCCGGTCCCATTATTGGCCGCTGCCTATGGTCGACACCCAACGTGCCATTCAGGCGTTTTTATCTCAAGGGTTGGTATCGGAGAGACTTTCTCTTGATCTTCCGTTATGGCATAATCCCCTTTTCCGTATTCAGAAGAAGTCATTTGCTTGGAAATCATGGTATAATAAAGGCATCTGGACGTTAGGGCAGTTAATTAACAATGATGACTGGAAGACGTTTATTGAATTGCAGCGCAAATTCGGCATCCCTGGGTCCTTTGTCTTTCAATGGATCCAATTGAAGCATTGTATTGGGTGGGCCTTAGGGAATATAAAGTTTTCTAGCATGTCCGGAACGTTGTTGACTAAAGTCTCTCAGGTGTGGCGGGATCACAACTCAGCCTCTTCCTTATATCAGTTGTTTGGCCAGCAGCACTCATCGCGTGTGCTGGCTACGCAAGAGACATGGGAGCGTGAGTCTGGCGCTGCGCCGTCCTTGCGTAGTTGGACGACTTTCTGGGCCAAGCAAATGCGCATATCCAAGTCAGCTTCAGTCACACAGACCTTATTTTTCTTTTCTCATCGAGCTTATGTTACTCCGAAGAAAGTGGCTAAGTGGGATGCCTCAGCGAGTGGTCATTGCTGGCTTTGCCAGACTGAGGTGGGGACCTTTCGGCACATGATGTTGGACTGCTCCCTTCTTCAGTCTTACTGGTCACAGGTATGGGCCCGTATCCAGCAAATCCTTTCTTTTCAGGCTTTTTTTACGTGGGAGGTTTTGATTTTCCGCTCCAACGCACAGCTTCCCTCGCTGGGGCGGCATGATGCCTTTCTCCTTGATTTTTTGTTGGGGATTGCCATCTGTTGCCGTATGCGTCACTGGAAAGTGTTGTCTGATCTTCATTATCAGGTTTGGTGGAATACTGTATGCTTATATAGTAAATACGAGATGATGCCCCGAAAAGGGGTGAGGTATAGTGCCGCTTCCTTGAGAAAGTGGCAATCCTTGCTGAAATTTTGCAATATGGCTCGTTGCGCTGATGGAGGGATTCCTCCCTGAATTGTGTTGCTCACCCGCATCAGGAGGTCTGGCCTGTATATATGTGCCTTCTCTGTAACAGTGTGTATGAAGGGAGTGCAGCCTGCAGCTTGGTGGACGGGGGGAGGGGGAGGAACTGGGGGGTTGGGAGGGTTAGAGGGATGGTTGTTTTGTATGCTGATTGTTTTGTTTTTCTTTTGTCATTGTTTCGTGTGGAAATTTAAATAAACGTTTAAAAAAAAAAAAAAAAAGGATATAGCGATTTTAGAAAAGGTTCAGAGAAGAGCCTCCAAAATGGTAAAGGGGATGGAAGGATACTCCTATGAAGAAAGGCTAAAAAGGTTAGGGCTCTTTAACCTGGAAAAGAGACGGCTGAGGGGAGATATGATAGAAGTCTATAAATTAATGAACGGAGTGGAATGGGTAAACGTAGGTCGATTGTTTACCTTATCAGAATATAGAAAGACTAGGGGACATGCAATGAAGCTACAGGGTAAACTATTTAAGACTAATAAAAGAAAATATTTTTTCACCCAACGTGTAATCAAACTCTGGAATTTGTTACCTGAGGATGTAGTAAAGGCTGTTAGTGTAGTTGGGTTTAAAAAAGGTTTGGACAAGTTCCTGGAGGAAAGGTCCATAAACCATTATTAAGAAGGGACCCAGGATATCAATGCTTGAACCAATACAAGCATTGTGGAACCTGTGTCCCTTGGGGAAACTGCTAGGTACATATGACCTAGATTGGCCACTGTTGGAAACAGAATACTGGGCTTGATGGACCTTGGTCTGACCCAGTATGGCATATCTTATGTTCTTATGTTCCAGGAAGCATTCCACTAGGAAGACCTATGCTCTAAAGTGGCATAGGTTCTCTACTTGGTGTTCTCAACAGCAAGAGGACCCCTTCTCCTGCTCTGTCCAGGTGGTGCTACAATACCTGCTCCACCTTTCCAACCTAGGACTTCAGTCCAACTCTTTCTGGGTTCACCTCAGTGCCCTCTCGGCTCACCACTTGCAGGTGGATGGACAATCTCTCTCAGGCCACCCTCTGGTGTCTCGTTTTCTCAGAGGCCTGCTTCTGCTTAAGCCTCCTATTCGTCCACCGGCCACTGAGTGGGATCTCAATGTGGTCTTGCAGCAACTGACTCGCCCACCTTTTGAGCCGATGGCAACCTGCCATTTACGTTTCCTCTCCTGGAAGGTGTTGTTCCTTGTGGCACTCACCTCGGCCAGGTGGGTAAGTGAGCTTCAGGCCCTGGTCTCGGTTAGGCCGTATACCAGGTTCTATAGGAACAGGGTAGTCTTGCGGACTCATCCTGAGTTCCTTCCAAAGGTAGTGTCCTCCTTCCACCTCAACCAGGAGGTGGTACTTCCAACGTTCTTTCCCAGGCTGCACGCCAGTAGGGCAGAGACTGTCTTGCATACCCTGGATTGTAGAAGGGCACTGTCCTTTTACCTTGAACGTACGCAGGGGCATAGAAGGGCTTCTCAGCTCTTCATTTCCTTTGACCCTAATAAATTGGGGTTGCCTGTCACTAAGCGTACGTTGTCCATCTGGGTGGCAGACTGTATCGCCTGGGCGTACAGGGCAGCCGGCCTTTCTCTGGAGGGTCGAGTCACGGCCCACCGGGTCAGGACGAAGGCCGCATCAGTAGCTCACTTCCGTTCTGTTCCGTTGGCAGACATCTGCCGGGCCGCTACTTGGTCTTCAAGCCAGACTTTTGCGGACCACTACTGCCTTGAGAGGGAGTCCCGTAGGGACAGTGCTTTCGGGCAAGCGGTACTCCGTAATCTCTTTGAGGTTTAAGCAACTCCTATCCTCCGGCCCTGGTGTTGGGCTACCGTTCAGGTGTGGTCTCAGAGAAGATTCTCTCACTGTTGCTGAGGCTCTAGAGGGAGCTCTATTTTTCAGCCTGGGTTTCTGGTAGCCCAGAGCTAGGGAGTCACCCATATGTGAGGACTAACGTCCTGCTTGGTCCTGGAGAAAGAGTAGTTACTCACCTGTAACAGGTGTTCTCCAGGAGCAGCAGGAATCAGTCCTCACGACTCTCCCTCCTCCCCTTGGAGTTGCAGTTGTATATAGTTCATTTTCTTTTTGTGCTGTCTTTTAGCTATGTCATTAAACTGAGCAAGATGGCACCTTTTGGGCGGGAAGGGGACCGCGCATGCGTGCCTGCATTCCCAAAGGCTTTCTTTGAAAGCTGGGGAAATGCTCCGCATGGGGGCTCCGTTGATGCCGACGTCACCCATATGTGAGGACTGATTCCTGCTGCTTCTGGAGAACACTTGTTACAGGTGAGAAACTACTCTTACTCCCACACAGGGCTCCATTGGATAAGGGCTTTTCCTGCTGTCCACAGAGCACCCCTGCTATAGGTGAGTAACTACATTTACTGGGCTTGATGGACCCTTGGTGTGACCCAGTATGGCATATCTTATGTTCTTAAGGGGGCATGAAAAGGGGAATAGAAGGAAAGATAGGAGAGGAGGGTGACAGCAGATAGAAGGGAAAAGGAGTAGAGAAGCATAAAGGGAGTGACTCGCACACTACACTTACTCAAACACCACACCCAACCATAAAGTAACTACTTCTCTAAAACATATCCCCCCTTGCACTCATGGAGTCTTGCACATATGGATTTCCATTTATAGAAATCCCCCACTCACTGAAAACACAACATGCTCACTCACAACCTTTGTAGTAACAGCTCCCTAATCCATTCACAAGTGACATATCCTTTCACTTGCACACACCAGATTTCAATTATATACTTGGAGAAGCCCTCTCTTTCCCTAGCCACAGTGCCCCCCCCAGGCAACTTGGAAGCCTATCTATCTCAATCATCAGATAATTACTTAAAACAAAAAACAGACTCTGTATATGTTGCTGAAAATTATCAATTATTTATTTATTTATTTAACTGATTTTATATACTACCTTATCCCAGTGTTTACAAGTTAACAGGTTGAACAGAACTTAACATTATAGGGAAGGATAGAACATAGGAACATAATACATAAGAACATAGTAACTTGGGTTGCCAACTGGCTCCAGATGCGCCCGACAGGCTTGCCCCAGTCCTGGGTTTACCCTATTCCATGCAGCTACTTGTAGTTTTCCTTTTCTTATGGAATGCAATGGAGAAATCAGAACTACATATCCCTGCATGCAATGAGGTAAACCCAGGACTGGATCGAACCTGTCGGGCGCATCTGGAGCCAGTTGGCAATCCTAATAGTAACATAAGTCTTAATTTAGAGAAACCATGCAAACAGTTCAGAGGAGGAGATGTACTATCGTTCAACAGATCTTGTAGGTAGGCTGGGGAAATAGAGAGAGGTGGAGTGAAAGGAGGCAGGGGGAGGAGTATGTGTTCCAAGGGAAATGTATGGCGGGAGAGAGGAAGATGAAGTCTACAGGGAGTTTATAGGAGACAGGGTAGTGGTCCAGGGGATAGTGGCCCTGTCCTCTTACAGAAGGTCAGAGTCTGGGAGGTGAGGATTGTACATCTCAGGTTGTATTGGGATGGTTAGCTTAGGTGCCAAAGTACTCGGTGAAGGGGTGAATTTTCAACTTCTTGCGGAACTCATTGAGGTCCTGTGTGGTGCAAATGTGGGGAAGTGAATTCCATAAACCAGGGGCATAGAGTGAGAATGTTGTATTCCTTAACATCCTTCCAGTCCAGTCCTGCACCTTAGGGTAGGCAACCTCCACCAGCAGCTTGAAGACTGAGCATGTCATTTTTCTGATGACATTATGATACTTAGGCAGTTGGCTCCTCCCAGTCCCAGTATGCTTAGTCTCCAAGCAGCTTGAGCAGGTAATCCCAGTTACTGGACTCACTGAGGTACAACTAAGGAGTAGAGTAGTGGGAAATTTGGATTTAGTTTGGCAGGCTGCCTCTGTGCTGTCGTTTGGTTAATAAAGTGCATTAAAAGAAAAAGAGTGGAATGTGTTCACTGCAGGCAGCGGGACAGGGGTTCTCCCCACCAGAATGGAGAATGCCAGGTCCTGGGACTGAAAGGTACTTTAGCTCTTGAACCCATTATTGATAATCTTTAAACAGTCTCTGGTGGATCTCCCGCCTCAGCGCTGAAGCTGGGGAAGGCTGAGTGCAAGGTAGGGAGGGAGATACGGCACATTACAGGCAGCTTTTTTGCCGGTAAGCAGTTTTTGGGGACGGTATGTGAGCAGCCACACGGGTACTGAGGAGCGGATAAGCTGTTGGGCTGCAGTCGCATGTGAGACGCAGTGGGGCCCATTTTGTGTGGGAAAGTGCCATTTTGTGAGCAGCCTGCAGGGTGCAGTAGCACACATGGTTAGGCAGGGGGGAGGCCTCTGCGGACGTGGGGTGCTTGTTCCTTCACAGTTTCTTGTTATTTTGGGGGAACGGTTGAAGGGTGAATTTTTGCTGGTGGTATTCTTTTGTTTTTGGTCACTACAAGTCTCAAGAAGACAGCAGAAGCCATTACAGAGAAATTTTGCCAGGGAAGGGACTGAGAGTGGATTTCTGGGCCTCCTTCACCCTTAGGCTGGCCATGCCCTCAAGATCCTAATGCGTGAGCTGTGGGGTGCAGCGGTCAATGCTATCGGTGGCAGGCATTTGTTGTGGCTGTGATGCGGAGGGTTATTCCAAAGTAGTACACTTCAGGTTTGTCTTGTAGCTGTGCTCCCGGTACCTTTATGTGCAATGAGGGAATGAATCTCGTGTTCCTTGTGATGAAGAGAACATTGGTTTTGTTGTAATTCACAGCTAGGTTGTGTTCTGCAAGCCATTGAGTGAGAGCTGCAAAGCAAGTATTAGAGACATGTATTTAGGCTGTAGGGTAATGAAGGGCACATATAGCACTATATTGTTCACATAGATGTAGTGTAACACATTATGTACCTGTATGATTAAACAGATGGGCTGTATATACAGAAGAGATGATACTGTAGTGCCTTGAGGAATACTTTGTAGGAGCTTGAATGGGATGAGATAGTTCCTGCTGTTCTTACATTTTGTTGGTGCTCAGGTAGGAAGTGAAGTGTCACATAGGTCTATGGCCTGTAAACTGTGAAGCAGAGCGTCATGGGTAACTGAATCAAATGTGGATGTAATGTCCAAAAACATGAGAATAAATCCTTGAGGTGTCTTCTGGATGCCCTGGGTAAGCCTGTCCATGAGAGTTGTTAGAGTTTCAACATGTGATTGGGCCTGTTGTTGTTGTTAAGTGCCGTTGCGTCGGAGTCGACTCATGGCGACCCTCTGGATAGCTATCCTAAATTGTGTTCGGTCTTGAGTCAGGCGGCTCATTGTTGACAGACTGGTACCCGTAGCTGCTGTTATTGTATCGATCCATCTCATTGCTGGCCTTCCTCTTTTGCGTTTACCTTCTATCTTGCCAAGCATGATGTCTTTCTCTAATGATCTCTCTCTTCGCATGATGTGTCCAAAGTATGAAAGTCAAAGTCTTGTCATCTGAGCTTTTAAAGAAAGCTTAGGTTTGATCTCCTCTAGTACCGACTGGTTTGTTCTTCGGGTAGTCCATGGTATACACAGTATTCGCCGCCAGCACCATAATTCAATGGCATCAATTTTCTTCCTGTCTATCTTTTTCACTGTCCAGCTTTCACATCCATATGATGTTATTGAAAATACCATGGCTTGAACAAGTTGAATCTTTGTATGGAGAGAGACATCTCTGCTCTTGAGAATCTTATCTTGGTCTTTCATAGACATTCTGCCAAGAGCAATGCGTCGTCTGATTTCTTGACTGCTTGTTGCTTCTTTATTGATAGTTGATCCAAGTAGGTTAAAGTTGTTCACGATTTCAATTTCTTCTCCTTCAACGATGAACCTGTTGATTATGCCAGGGCATGATCTTTGTCTTCTTTACATTAAGGTGCAGGCCCATTTTGAGACTATGTTCTTTGATTGTGAGAAGCAAATGTTTCAGATCATCTTCACTTTCAGACAGTAATGTGGTATCATCAGCATAGCGAAGGTTGTTGATGAGTCTTCCACCAATCTTCACACCTCTGTTGTCTTCATACAATCCTGCCTCTCTGATGATTTGTTCTGCATATAAATTAAACAGGTAGGGGGAAAGTATGCAGCCTTGTCTTACACCTTTGCTTATTTTAAACCATTCTGTTTCTCCTTGATCCGTTCGAACTGTTGCTTCTTTTTTTTTTTTTTTTATTAAAGTTTTAACATCATACAATGAGGCCAATAGTTCAAGACAATCAAGAAAATACAAGCATATAAACCAATAATAAGTAACATGAAATGATCAAGTCCACATCACCGGGACCCAGACGTGAATTTAAATACAAGAAAATAAACCATCATGAAATCAAGGCTTAACAAACCCATAACACGGAGGCAAGCACTATATACTCACTCATCCCGACTAACCTCAACAGAGCCCTGCCGTTCCAAGATAAACTTCTCTAAATGTACAACATCAGAAAATATATAAACAGCTCCCTCATAATTAACAACACATTTGCAAGGAAAACGGAGAAAAAAAGTAGCACCCAACTTTAGGACTCGAGGCTTTAACGTCAGAAAAAGCCTCCTCCTAAGTTGCGTGCTGCGTGAAACATCAGGGAATATATTTATCTTGTGGCCACAAAAGGGGGTCATCTTTTTTTTAAAGAAAGCTTTAAGAATACGGTGTTTATTTTCTAATGATGTCAAAGATACTACCAACGTAGCACGAGAATTAATAGTATCGGTGGAGTCTTCCAAAAAATCAGTTAAATTGGCAAGAGAGGGCTCGATAACATCAAGCCCGCCCTCTACCGGATTACTTCGCTTTAGGCCGGTGGGGATATAAAACAATTGAGACACCTCCATAGGATCTGAAAAAAGCAACACTTCCTTGCAATATTTGTCAAAAAGAATTTTTGGTGAAAGAAGAGGGGTCTGCGGAAAATTTAGGAAACGTAAATTAACAGCACGCAAGGTGTTTTCAAGTGCCTCCACCTTGCCATGCAAAATTAAAGCGTCTTTCATCCCTGCTACATTTGCAGAATGTAAAGTAGGCAGTTGCTGCTCAAGTTTACCACAAGCAGCATCTACAACAGAAATCTTACCATCTAATTGTTTAAGAGACATAACAGTTTGAGATGTAAAATCACATAATGAACTCAGGGTAGAAGACACTTTGGTATCAATTGATTGCAATACTTGCCAGAGATCCTTCAAGGTTATCTCTGATCCTGAAGAAACCAATGGGCACAAAGACCCCCCAGAGGCAACTAAAGCGACTGGATTAGGTAACTGTACCACCGCCGAAACGGTAGCCCGCACCATGAACTGTTGCTTCTTGATCAATGTACAGATTGTGCAAGAGTACGATCAGGTGTTCTGGTATACCCATGCTTCTTAATGTGGCCCAGAGTTTCTCATGGTTTACACAATTAAAAGCCTTGCTATAGTCGATAAAGCACAAATAGATATCCTTTTGGTATTCTTTAGTCTTTTCAAGGATCCATCTCACATCCTGTGACACAGTAGCTCCCCAGGAACCGATGGACACAAATGAGCATCCGGTGGTAGAAGCCGGTACTGCAGGAGAAAGCAGGGATTTCTTTGCAGAAAGAAAAAAACCCAGATTCAATCAAGCAGAACAGCTCACCTCGAGGGAGGAGAGTAGGAAAGCTTTTGATTGGGCACGCCCCAAGGGGAGGCGGGCAGTGCAGGCTAGAAGCACCTGGTTAAATACTCAGAAACCAGGAAGTGAAAGAAAACAGAGGAGGAGGCAAGACAAACAGAACCGGGAGCAAGAGCAGGACCGAGAGAAGCTAAGAGGGCAGGAGCCAAGAGAGCAACGGAGGCTAAGAGAATTCCCAGAGGGAGAAACAAGTGCTTCAGAAAGAAAGTCTGAAAGGAAGTATCCTTGCTGTGGTAATTCCTCTAATAGTCTGCAGCTGGCAGGTAGCGTGGTGGAAGATTCAGATGAGGAAAGAAACTGCTGGAGGCAGAACTCTTTCGGAACGCTGAGAGATCCAAGGCTACAGGACCAGGCAGAGCTATGGAATAAAGGCAGAAGGACAAAGAATTCTCCAAAGGAAAAGCTTCTGTATAAGGTACCCAGTGAGGGAGAAGTTTATGCTCTAAAGCCAGAAAAATTGTGTACTAGCTTTAAAAGCCAAGTCAGACAAAATGGTGGCAGCTGTTGTCAGCAGGGAGAAGCTTTGAATAACACTAATTATTCCTATAAGCTAGCTGAAACACCTAGCCAAGAAAGGACTGACGTAAATGCTTTTATGTACCCTCCTAGCACTGCTAAGTTTTTATGCACAGCACCCACGTGTAGAGAAAGGTGTGGAGATAACGGAAGCACAGCAAATGTTTATTTTCCTGATACAAACAAACCTGATAAGCAGCCTGAGATAGAGAGGCTCAGCCAACATTTGCTCACCGAGGAGAAGGGAAGACAGCTAAGTGAGGGGAAGTCACCAGCTGAATCACTTCTCAAAGAATTCCAAGAGTATTTAGAACGGAAGGCAAGTTTTAACTACAGTATTCCAGAACCAGTTACTGGCTGTAATGAAGAAACGCCTGTTTCTAATTCTCTGCTTTACCCTGATGAAGATATATTAATGGACTGCTCTACATGCTTAATTGACAGAGGCAATTAAGGAGAAAAGGATTTTCTGGTATATGAAGAAATATAGCAGTGGCACTTAACTTGACCTACACAAGAAAGCTTGTGAAGAGTGAATGAATTAAGGTACCAGTGATTGGTAGAACCAGAGCACTACTGTTAAAGGAACTTTTCTGTTGCATCCTGTATGTTTGAACCACATGAAGTGAATGTGAAATAATACAGCATTGCAAGCCTGTTTGGCAAGTTTCAGTTAATCTTGTTTTTGGTTTATACTTCTGCACCGTCTGTAGCCTTTTTGAACTGCACAATGGCAAAGTAAGCCTCATGAAAAATAAACCTCATGAAAAATAAATTTTCTCTTTGCCTGCCTTACTGCTCGAAGCACAATAACACAACTACAACTAACTGCCTCAAGGGCATCACAAGGCAACCCCTCCTTAACCCTCAAGGTTAGGGAGCGGGCGGCGTGATAATCCGCAATGATGTCTCTCGTTCCTCGCCCTTTCCTGAACCCTGCTTGCACTTCAGGTAGCTCTTGTTCCAGGTATGGTTGTAGTCTCTTTTGAATAATCTTCAGTAGAATCTTGCTGGCATGTGGGATCAGAGCGATTGTGCGATAATGTCCACAGTCAGTTGGATCACCTTTCTTTAGTATTGGTATAAACACAGATCTTTTCCAGTCAGTTGGCCATGATGTTGTCTTCCATATTTCTTGGCAGAGCTTTGTAAGTACGATAACAGCTGCATCAGATTGCTGTAATACTTCTATGGGAATGCTATCAATGCCTGGTGCTTTGTTCTTTGATAAGGCTTTCAATGCTGCTTTAACTTCTTCTTTCATCACCAATGGTTCCCGATCATATGGTACAGGTTGAAACGGCTGTTGGTCCATTTGATCTTTATCATATAAAAACTCTGTATATTCCTTCCACCTTTTCTTGATCTTCTCAGCATCATTCAACATGATTGGGCCTAAACCGTATTATAAGTCAAGGGGGGCATGTAAGGTAGGTTGATGTGATCTTGGAGCTGCAGCTGCACTACCTTTTTGATTATTTTTGCTAGGAAGGGTAGGCTGGAAATGGGACGGTATGAGCTTGGTATGAGCTTGGAGAGGCTGGATCCAATGTGGCATTTTAAATTATTGAGCGTATAGATGCATGCATGTAAGACAAGGCTGCATACTTTCCCCCTACCTGTTTAATTTATATGCAGAACAAATCATCAGAGAAGCAGGATTTTATAAAGACAACAGAGGTGTGAAGATTAGTGGAAGACTCATCAACAACCTTCGCTATTCTGATGATACCACATTACTGGCTGAAAGTGAAGATGATCTGAAACATTTGCTTCTCACAATCAAAGAATATAGTCTCAAAATGGGCCTGCACCTTAATGTAAAGAAGACGAAGATCATGACAACTGGCATAAGCAACAGGTTCATCGTTGAAGGAGAAGAAATTGAAATCGTGAACAACTTTAACCTACTGGGATCAACTATCAATAAAGAAGCAACAAGCAGTCAAGAAATCAGATGACACATTGCTCTTGGCAGAATGGCTATGAAAGACCTGGATAAGATTCTCAAGAGCAGAGATGTCTCTCTCCGTACAAAGATTCGACTTGTTCAAGCCATGGTATTTTCAATAACATCATATGGATGTGAAAGCTGGACAGTGAAAAAGATAGGAAGAAAATTGATGCCTTTGAATTATGGTGCTGGCGGCGAATACTGTGTATACCATGGGCTGCCCAAAGAACAAACCAGTCGGTACTAGAGGAGATCAAACCTAAGCTTTCTTTAGAAGCTCAGATGACAAGACTTTGACTTTCATACTTTGGACACATCATGCGAAGAGAGAGATCATTAGAGAAAGACATCATGCTTGGCAAGATAGACGGTCAATGCAAAAGAGGAAGGCCAGCAATGAGATGGATCGATACAATAACAGCAGCTATGGGTACCAGTCTGTCAACAATAAGCCACCTGACTGAAGACCGAACACAATTTGGATAGCTATCCAGAGGGTCGCCATGAGTCAACTCCGACTCGACGGCACTTAACAACAACAACAACAAGATGCATGCTTGTGGCTAGTAGGCATATAATCCTGTGTAAGAGAGAGCTGAGCAATTCTGAGCAGTGTGGGGGGTAAGTTCAGCATGGCTATTTTGATCCAACTCCCTGGGCATAAATCTAAGTGGGAGGTAATGGTGTTGAGGTTAGAAATGACATTCTCTAGTTGCTCTGGGGATATCTGGTGAAAGGTATGCCATATGGAGGGAGCGGAGCAGGGGTGAGCATTATTATGCTAGGGGTTGGTGTGTAGTCTGTTTTGCATGCATTGCTTTGGAGGTAGTCTGCTAATGCTTGAGGCGATAAGGCTTCATGCTTGTTTGTCTGAGTGGGACTCTTGAGTAATGACTTGGCTATTTCGTATAGTTCCCTGGGGCTGTTTAGTGAAACTAGGATGAGCTTGAAGTGGTATTCCTTTTTTGCCTTGTTGACCATGTCCTGGTATTCTTGTAGCCTGGACATGTAGATCGTGCACTCATGGGTAGACCCTGAGCATCACCTCCTCCTCTCAAGTTGTTGGAGTTTGTATTTAATGTCCCTTAGTTCTGCGGCATACCAGATAGCAGAGTGGTGTTATCTAGTGACTCTCAGTGATTGAGGTGCAACTGCAGCTCTGCATATTGTTTGGTTCCAGGTCTGGATCAGGGTTTCAAGGTTCTGCGCGCTTTGGTCTATGTGGAGGGTTATTGTATTTAGGAAGTCTTCCTTTTCCATGTATCTGAATCTTCTGTTAAGAGAGTGAGTGTGGAAGTCTGAAATTAGAGGTGAGAGCCTGAGGGAGCTGAAAACTGACATTAAGAAACATTGAAAAACCAAATAAATGTATTACTTATTATGCTGAGCCCTTACGATTTATATGTAAGGGAGGTGCGTCAACTTGCTGGGGTTGATGGACTGGCTGGCAAGGGCTAGCTAGGGAGGGAGCTGACTGATTTAATGGAAGAGGGAGATGGTAGGATAGGGGAGGAATACGAGAAGAAGAGGCCAAAATAAAGATTGGGAGATGGTGGAGGGAGAGCAGGACTGATAACAGGATGGGGGGGGGGGGAGATAGTGGGCTGAGTGAGTGATCAAGACTGACCCAAGGATATCTAGGGCCCCAAGCAGAAGCGTACCATCCCCCTGCATGCTGAACTGCGTTACTGCCCCTTGCTGATACTGATTCCAGTGGCAGGGTCGGGGGCACTGCTCGACTTGGTGGCAGCGGCAGGTCATATGCCTTAGCACACGTGGCCTGCCGCTTCTGATGCCCCCCCCCTTCAATATAACTTCAGGGTGTTAGAAGCACTCAGCCATGTGTGCCAAAGCATGCTGGAATCAGCAGCAGGGCAACATGGCGTGGCTTGGTACTGGGGGGGAGAAAGGGTGGCTTGGTTTGGCATGTGGGGGGAGGGGGGTGGCTGGCCATGTGTGCCGAAGCACATGGCCTGTCTCCCACAGAGATCTGCTTTCCTAGGCGGCTGCCTAGTGAACGGGCTGGCCCTGTGTGTGATGATGGAATACTTGGGGGGGGGGGAGAGACTACTGACTCTGTATTTCCATAAATGATCTGCAGGGGTGCACTATCTGATTTTCTAAGATTTCTTTTCCATTGGACACCGAATGGGAAAATAATGTAAATGAGGTCCTAAAGGAGATGTGGTAGAGCTCAGAAGAGATTCCCCCACCAATGCTTCTCAACGTCAGTGGAGACAGACAATGTGATAGGGGAGGTCTCAGCCTCTGAGTTCTAAGTTTTTGGGCTGGCTCCTAAATCCAAAGAAAATTTGTCAAGACCTGTCTCGGAGCATTCTCATTGAAGCTATCCTTCTTTTTGTCTTTCAGAGATCTTTCACATACAAAGTCTCCCACAAGATCCCACTCAGGTATGGATGTAGCATCTTAATTTAACATTTACTTCTAGAGATCTATCTGTTGGGAGAAATCATAACCTAGGAATAAGGCAAACCTCTTGTATAATTGTTCAGAATCTATAAATGTTCAAATATTATTGCAACTTGTTCAGTGTCAGCAGTTCCCATCTGGTTTTTACTTTTAGCCTTTAGTTTTCCACCAGTGTACAGTTCATGCAGTTCCTGAATCTCAATCTATCTTTTATTTGGTGGCAGCATCAGACATTGGGGCAACTTTCAAACTGTGCGTAGAAATAAAGTCTGCAGGTACTTTTCACCCATAGACTTTAGATTAATTTTCCAAGGGAAGGAAGCCCCTCATACCTTTAGCACTTTAACAGAGAGAGAAACATAGGCAGAGACATATATGGTAGAGGGGAGAGAAATAATTTTCCCCAGATCTGCTGAATACCTCCCCATGGTGACCTCATTGTATGATCTATAGCAAAACACATTAAGGCAATCACTACAATGGGAGTATTGTAGGAAAGAAAAAAGGATGCATACTGGCTGAACATTACCTAGGATAAAAGGTACCCACCCTAAGATTATGCACTAGGTTAAAGGTGGTGGTAACACTAGTGCAAAACCTTCAGGAGAAAATGACATCTCTAATGCAGCAATAGGCTATGGTGAACATGTTTATGGAGCCACTCCAGCAGGAGATGTAGAAATTAATGAAAAGCTAAAAAATCTAAACTGGTTGTGGACTCCTGGAAATAAGAAAGATATAATGTACTGCTACTAAAATGCCACAGACCTTGTATTTGAATATAGAGGCTATGCAAAGAGTTCTTCAAAAACAGAAGAAAGAACAAATATGAAAGTGCTTTAATAGCATGGAATAAATTACCACCGATCAATCAATTTTGGAATTTTAGACTGGCATCATAAAGATCATGAAAGCTTCATGTACAAAGAAGAAAACTCCATGCTACCAAGATAATCTATAGGAATCTTTGTATGTCGTAATGGTACATTTCAAGAACTAATGGAAGAATAGACTTTGTAAAAGGGATCATGAAGTCAGAGGACTACCAAGGTATTTTGGAGTGAAATGTGCTACCTAATGTCAGAAAGCTAGGTCTGGGCCAAAGATCATGATCCTTCAGCAGCAGGGCCGGATTTACCTTGAGTGAGGCCCTACGCCAACAAAAATTGTGGGCCCCCAGCAGGGGCGGCCCAAGGGGGGTGCGGGGCCTCATTTGCATAAGGGGCCTCATTTGCATAAACATTTGCATAATGTTACCATATACTAACTTTTAGTAAACGTGCCTCTTAATGAGTGTATGGATAAAGAAAGACTAAAAGATTTCTACATTACTATAATCCAGTGCCAACTGCCAGACACATTAGGAACTACTACAAACACTGCCCATTTAGAACCCATAGTAAACCCGCCGTATCCTAACAGCACTACCAGGACTCACAAAGCACCATACTCTACCAATCAAAAGGCAACACTGCAAATATTAAACCAATACATTTCAGAGAACAACAATACATGACCTACTGGGGAAAGAGAACAAGTGGCAATGTCAAATAGGAATTATATAAACAGAACACCTCAGCTCAGTTACACATGCAGAACATAGACCATCACCAAACAAGTAATCACAATTTAGAAACAGGAAGACAATAATTAAACTGGGAATCCCAAAAGCCAAACTTGGAATGTACAACACTGTAGAAATAAAACTATACATTAATTTGCTCTTGTACTAAACAAAGCGCAGACGTTAATGATGCACATTTACCAGAGCTGACATATTCCAATTAATAAATTCAAAATAAAGAGATATTTTTCTACCTTTTGTGCATTTTTTTCAGCTGCAATTGCTCCAGCCACTTTCTTCTGGTTTCTTCGTGTCTTCTGCTAACTCTCCATCGTCTGCTGTCCATTTGTCCTTTCTTCTCTCTTCTAGATTTTTTTCCATTCTCTCTCTACATCTGCTTTAACATACTAATCTTTCTCCTTTTGCTCTTTCCTCATTCCTATTTCATCCACTCAAATTTTACCCCTCCATCCTCAATCCCCACTTACTCTCCCAATACCCGGCCAATTGTAGATTTTTTATCCCTCCCACACAAAATATTTTTCCCTTCTCCATTTTACTCTTCCAGCCCCATCCCATTCTAATCCTCCCCCAACATCAGCTCCCTTCTAGTTCCAGCCTCACCCAGCATCCATTCCCTTCTAGTCCCTGCATCAGCCCATTTCCAGTCCTAGCCATCCATCAGCCCATTTCCAGTCCTAGCAACCCCCCAACCCAATACCAGTCCTAGCCCCCCATCAACCCACTTACAGTCCTTAACCCCCATCACCCCATTTTCAGTTTAAGCCCCCCCTATAACCCATTACCAGTCCTAACCCCCCATCAGCCCACTTCCAGTCCTAACCCCATCAACCCATTTCCAGTCAGCCCCCCATAGCCCATTGCCAGTCCTACCCCCCCATCAGCCCACAGCCCATTACCAGTCCTAACCCCATCATCCCACCTCCAGTTTTAACCCCCCAGCCCATTTCCAGTCCTAGCCCCCCATAGCCCATTACCAGACAACCCCCATCAGCCCACAGCCCATTACCAGTCTTAACCCCCCCCAAAGCCCATTACCAGTTCTAACTCCCCCCAACAGCCCATTACCAGTCCTAACCCCATCAGCCCACCTCCAGTCTTAACCCCCCAGCCCATTTCCAGTCCTAGCCCCCCCATAGCCCATTACCAGACAGCCCCCATCAGCCCACAGCCCATTACCAGTCTTAACCCCCCCCAAAGCCCATTGCCAGTTCTAAGCCCCCCCAACAGCCCACAGTCCATTACCAGTCCTAACCCCAGCAGCCCACCTCTAGCCTTAACCCCCCCCCAGCCCTTTTCCCGCCCCTCCCCCCCAAATTGCCATTTACCTGTCAAACCCCCCCATAGCCCATTACCAGCCCTACCCCCCCAGCCCATTTCCAGCCCCAGCCCCCCCAATAGCCCATTACCAGTCCTACCCCCCCCCCATAGCCCATTACCAGTCCTACCCCCCCCCCGGCCTAAAGTAAAATTTAATTTAAAAAAAAAACCTGGTGGCTGCCGCCGCGGGGCCCCCTCTGCTGCCGCGGCAGCACCGACTGACCCGCGGGGGCCCCGTCTACAAGCTGAAGCCGTCGGTTCGGTTGGTTCTTCCCTCCCTCCCTCCATGCAGGCTGCAGGCTGTGAGAGACGCGAAGGGAGAGCGTCTCCTCGCGTCTCTGTTAAGCCCGCAGGGGCTGATGGGAAATTTCCCATCAGCCCCTGCGGGCTTAACAGAGACGCGAGGAGACACTCTCGCGTCTCTCACAGCCTGCAGCCTGCACGGAGGGAGGGAGGGAGGGAACCGACGGCTTCAGCTTGTAGACGGGGCCCCCGCGGGTCAGTCGGTGCTGCCGCGGCAGCAGAGGGGGCCCCGCGGCGGCAGCCACCAGGTTTTTTTTTAAATTTTATTAAAAAAAAAATGAACTTGTTTTTTTTTTGTGGGCCCCTGCCGGCTGTGGGCCCTACGCCATGGCGTACATGGCGTATAGGTAAATCCGGCCCTGTTCAGCAGGACAAAGACCCAAAACATACATCCAAAAGAATGATAAAAAAGGAAAAAATGGACTGTTTTAAAGTGGCCAGCAATGAGTCCTGATCAATCCAATCAAGAACTTTTTGAAAGAGCTGAAATCTGCCATTGGTAAAAGGAATCCTGGAAACATTCATGAGCTAGAACAAGTCACTGTTGAAGAATGGGAGAAACTACCAGCAGACAGATGTATGAAACTTATAGATGGCTACAAGAAATGTTTGGAGGCTGTCATCACTGCCAGGGGTTGTGCAACCAAATATTTGTGAAGGGTGCTATTAATCCTGTCCAGGTCATATTTTGGGTTTTTGTCCTCAGAAATCTAAGTTGCATAGACATCTTTTTTTGTTGTATACCTTTGAACATACTATTAAAATACTGTGATGACATGCAGTTGGAATATTTCCAATTATTTCTCAAGATATTATACATAACATATCTAAAATGCAAGGGTGCCAATATGTTGACCACAACTGTAGGGGATTTTTTACTAACAAGTGCTAGGGTGTTGCACCTAATGTGCCAAAAGTGCCGAAACTATGGTGTGTTAGGTGCACAGCACTATATTAATTGTTGGGGCTGTGGAACGTTTAAGTTAATGCAGAGCCCTATTCCTTTGTGCAGGGCACAGTGCGGGTGCACTGAATTCCACCTATTGAGGTGGCATTAGGTGATAGCATAGGGTGTGAACTGAGCGCTAACTGCACAGAGCACATCCTGCCCACTCAGGACCCTAACATGGGTTACACAGTGCAGGAATTGTCCTGTGCTATCATGGCCCTGTGCTAGCTGGCAACGCATATCCCAATACACATTTGGCTCAGACCAGAACACATGTTGTCAGCTAATGCCCTTTAGTAAAAGACCCACATAAAGTGTTATTTCAGGCACCAATGCAGGTATGTTTAAGGAGAAGTAAATTTAAACCTGAGGATGAGAGATTGATAGATCAGTAAAGAATGATAGACTCTAGAGAAGATGGTTAATTGCAAGAATAGAAAAAATTAAACAAATTTCTCTGTGAACAAGCAGGATAATGCTCTTACAAATAGATTAGTAACTGTTAAATGGTTACATATTCTCTCCATGACAACAGGTTACATAGTCCACCTCTGAATAAAGTCTGTTTTGAATCTACATGTCACTTGGCATTTTATTTCTGTTGCCAGTTTATGGAATTCCATGTCCCAACCCATTTGTCTGGAACCCTCCTTTACTATTTTGAAGGCCCGATTCAAGATGCACCTTTTTTCTTGGGCTTACGGAGGCTAAGTTGTCTGGGATCTAAGCTAACCTGCCTCCTGTTCTCTCTCCTCTCCCCTCCCCTCCCCTATCTCCACTATCTGTCCTCTCTTTCTGGTTTCTTCTTTCCTTTTAGTTTATAGTATTCTTTCCAAGTTATTCCTCTAAACCTATCCAGACTCCTGGGTACTGAGCCCCCCAATCAGCAGGTGGACATCACAGTTTTGAGATACCACACTTTAAGGGCTCTGCGCCTCAGCAGGAATGTCAATATAGCTCAGTCTCCAGCAGGTGGTTGGCTTCAGTGAGTCTGGACTGCACTTTTGGACTTAGGATAGGCTGTTCGGTTCATTTTCCTCTGGGGAGGTGGCAGAAACAGGCAGAGAAATTCTAAGCGAAATAAAAAAACAAAAGGGTACTGGATTTGGACTTGGATCAGTACTCTTGATTGGGTCAAGGCATAACTATTGGACAAAAAAAAAAGAGAAGGTAATAAAAGTAAGTGACATCAGCTGAGATTTCTCAAGTAATATTTGATTTGAATGAGAGTGAGAGTTCATTGCAATGCAGTCACTGAGCCGCAGCCCAATCTAGCCTGCCAGCCATTTGCCTGCCCTTGCACAGTGAGGACCACAAACTGTTTTGGATCAGGGTTGGCCTCACTAGTGAGAAGGGTAAAACCCCCAGTGCTCTGGGTCCCTTCCCTCATGCTCCTGTGTGTGTTTGAAGGGTGCAGACCCGGGTGCTCTGGGTCCCTCCCCTCGTGCCTGCCACCACTCCATCCCTGCCTTTCTTTCTAGGAGGATTGGGTCTGCGTTCCTTAGCAGGTAAGTAGTATTGTGGGTGCAATGTGATCGGGAGACTGTTTTTGCGCATTTCGGGCCACATGGTTATGTCTGCCAAACAGGTTCGTGCGGCCTGCGTAGTGCACCGGGACTTTGGTGGCGGGCCTCTGCTCAGAGGAGAGCAGGTCAGTTGAAGCTGCACTGGATACACTCCCTCAGGCTGCCCAGGTATTGGTGAGAGACGTGGAAACTGCAGAAAAGGAGGCCACTTCCTCCAGTTTGCTGCGGGAGGTCCTGAAACCTTCAAAGGTGGCAAAGGCCCCTCCCGACAGTAGAGTCGAGCTCCAGGAACAAGCAGGGGGCCTCAGGTCATTCCGATGCTTCAGCCAAGGCCAGTAAGAAACAGAAACATCTCAAATTGGGGGAGCAGTCTGAGGCCTTTTCCCTGGAGATTGTACTCTTGATGCACAAGGCCTTTTTAATGAGGCAGGAATCAAGCCATCATCAGGCCCCCAGGGATTCTAAAGGGCACAAGAGGTTCCTGCCACTCCCGGAGCCGGAAGAGGTCCCTCGGGCCAAGATGGCTAAACTCCTCTGGAGGGACCAGCCTCCCCAGCCTCGGATTCCTCTGGGGATGACCTCGAAGGGACCTCTGCTGATTGGGAGGAGCCGGGAGGGGATGTAGTAGAGGATGGCAGTACTGTCCCTAGAGATGAGTCTATGGTTGTCTGGGTGTTTCAGAGAAGAATTGGTGGGGCTGATAAGCCATTTCATGGGAGCACTGAACATGACTGTGGCCACTTCTTCGGAGGAGTTGGAGTTGGAGGATCCTTTCCTGCAGGACATCTGCTCCCCACAGAATGTTTTCCCAGTCCATAAGGCCATCAAAAAGATGATCGTTGCCAAGTGGGAACTCCCTGAGGCTAGCCTGCAGGGGAGGGGGGCAGGGGCAGGGCCATGGCTCATCTGTATGCCTTGGCGCTGGAGGAAAAGTAGCTCCTCAAGGTGGTAAAAGTGGATGCCTTGATCGCAGGGGTGACCAAGAAGACCACCATCCCGATAGGGGGGGGGGGGGTGGATGCTCTGCAGGATCCCCAGGATGGGCAGCTGGAGACAATGCTGAAGCAGGCATTTGAGGCCAATGCCTTCCTCCTTCAGTCGGCCATCTGTGGGGCATATGTGGCCTGCGTCTCTGGTGGGTGCAAGGGCTCCCCGAGATGGGAGAGGACCAGGGAACTGGCTATGCTGGAGGCCAGAGTGGCCTACTTGGTGGATGTGTTTTATAACCAGGTCCGCACCTCATCAGAGGGCATGGCCTTAGCGGTGGCTGCCCGGTGCCTCCTGTGGTTGGTCAGCAGATGTCATGTCCAAGATACGTTTATCCAAGCTCCCGTTTAAGGGAAAGTTGTTCAGAGAGGCATTGGAGAAACTCATGTAGGACCTCACAGTCTCCAAAGGGGGCTGTCTCCCATAAGATATGCCATGGGCACCAAGACTCAGAGGTCCCAGTGGGGCCAATTATGGGACTTTCGCAGGTTTTGGGCAGCCTGCTTCTTGCCCTTTCAAAGGACATGCTTCCTGGTGAGAGAGAATCCCTCCTTCCAAGGAGGGGAACTGGCAGGGGTTACAGTCCCCCTGCTGGGGCCCCATTAAGAAGCCCCAATGAAGTGAGGGAGGCCCTGGCAGACATAAGAGTAAGAGGTTGGCTAAGACTTTTCTACTCCACCTGGGCCCAGATTACTCAGGACCAGGCGTCAGGTAGGGAGCTTGGAGCTTGCATGGCCCATGCCTGACGCCTTCCTGGTCTCACCATCCAAGTCAGCAATAAAGCAGGAGGTGGTCAGGGAGATGTTGGAGTGGCTCCTTGCTTTGGGGGAAGTTTGGCCGGTACCCGTCGACCAATATGGGTCTGGATGCTACTCAATCTATTTTGTCCCCAAAAAGGAAGACTCCTTCGGCCCATTCTGGATCTCAAGGCATGTCTGGCTGTTGTTCCACTGCCGAGCGGTGAGAGTGATCTCCAGGAACAAGCAGGAATAAGTCCTCACATATGGGTACGTCGGTACCGACGGAGCCCGAGCGGGAAAGCTCCCCAGCTTCCCAGAAGGAAAGCTTTTGGGGCCTCCCACTGCGCATGCGCGCTGCCTTCCCGCCTTCCTGACCAACTCTCCTCAGTTCTTCTTTTTCCGCGGAGCCAGCAGGTCGTGTTCCTGTCACCGCTGAAGAAGTTGTTATTTTAATTTATTTCTTTGGCCGCGTGTCTGCCTTCCCCGATTCCAGACCGGTACTGCCGGTCTTTTTTCCTTTATTTAAAAAAAAAAAAAAAAAAATCGTCTTTTTTTTTCCTCACTTGGTGTGTTAGTTCTGTGAGGCCTTTAGGCCTTCACTAATTCTCCCTCATGGAGATACAAGCCTCTGGGTTTAAAAAATGCACCAAGTGCAGCGGTAATATTTCAGTCACAGACACCCATGAATGGTGTCTTAAATGTTTGGGGCCTGACCATTCCATTCCGGATTTCCCATCCTGTTCTTTGATGTCTAAACGTGGCTTACAGAACCGGGCAGCCAAGTTTCACATGCTGTTTTCTACAGATACTCCAGCATCGACATCTTCCAGGTCTTCCTCTCCTGATGGATCTCAGGTAACCAAACATTCCTCTGGCAGGTCCTCAAAGGGCAAATCTCCCTCTAAGTATCGAGATACTCCTGGGCTTGACCCTGAGGACCCTGCCCCAGCCAAACAACCCTGGCGGGAAGCTCCGGCTTCCAAAGCTCCTCCTATGGGGTTACAGGTTGACATCGATGGCACGGCCTCGACCGATCACCTGTTAGACTGTTCTGGGGTACCGGCTCAATCATCCGGTACCGACATCCAGACAGTCGTGGCGTCCATGGATCATACAGTTCAATACATGCAGCAGGCCATTCTGGCTTTTATTAAGGCTGCGATGCCCTCGGTACCGCACCCTGCGGTACCGACTCCGGTTCCGGTACCACAACCGATACCGGTACCCATGCCTTCCACATCGACCAGGATACCGATTCCGGTTCCTGGTTCTGGGGGTTTTCCCGATACCGATCCGGTTCAGGGTATCCCCGATGTCGATACCGGTCGATACGCTTATCGATCCCTGGAAGCAAACAGACGATACTTTGAGTCTTCTGATGATCCTGATTCTTCAGATGACTCTGCTGAAGTATCCCTTACTCTACCTGAGGAGCCCTCTTCTCCAAAGAGGAGAATGTCTCCTCCAGAGGATTTATCCTTTCAAGACTTCATCATTGAAGTAGCTAAAGGTCTTTCTATTTCTGTATCCTCTGAAAAAGAACCTAGAGCAAAAATGTTAGACATTTTAGGATACTCTAAGGTTCCCAAAGAGGCAGTCACCCTGCCCATCCATGAAATTCTTCAAGATCACATGATGGACTTATGGGAGACTCCTCTCACCCTATCTCCACATTCTCGTCGTCTGGACACCATGTATCGTGTCCCCCCTTCTCCTGGATTTCAAAAAACTCAGCTCCCGCACCACTCCATTGTGGTGCAGTCAGCTATGAAAAGGATCAAGAGTACTAAAAGACACTCTTCTACTCCCCCAGGAAGAGAATGTAGGACTCTGGATGCTTTTGGAAGAAAAATCTTCCAAGCAAGTATGCTTATTGCCAGAATCAACTCATACAGCCTCTATATGGGCATGTTTCTGAAGGAAATTGCATTAAAAATATGCCATTTTCTCCCCTTTATCCCAGAGGATAGAAAGGAGGAGTTCCTTCTGCTTAAGCATACCCAAGATATTTCAAAGTTCTCCAACAGAGCAGCCTTTGACTCCTTTGAAGGTGCTAGCAGAGCCTCAGGTATTGCCATAGCGGCTCGCAGAATTGCTTGGCTCCAGGCCTCTAACCTTGAACCCTGGGTCCAGGATGGGTTGGGAAATTTGCCCTGTACGGGTGAAAATCTGTTTGGTAAGGAGTGGCAAATCAAAGCCACTCAAATGGATGCAGAAAATGCTGCTTTAGATAGACTTTCTAAGTCTACCTCTACCCCTGTCAAGAAGAAATCTTTCAAAAAGCCTTTCTACAAGAAGGCCAGATTTGCCACAAATACTGGCCAACAATCTTCTGCAGCTCGCTTTGCTCCTAAGCGTCAGCAGCCTAAACAGGCCAGGGCAAAACCTGCAGGGGCTGCTACAGCCCAACAGTCCCAACCCCCTCAGGGTTTTTGACTTAAAACTAGAGAACTTAACCTTTCTGGCTCTAAAACATCCAGAACCTCTCACCATTCCAGGAAGGTTAACTCATTTTGCTCCCAGATGGGAGCAAATCACATCAGAGCAATGGACCCTCTCTATCATCAGAGAGGGCTACAAACTACATTTCTCCAACCTTCCTCCCCATACCATGGTGAGAAGTTTCAATTCTCCCCCATCTCTCCTAGACCTGTTGGGTCAGGAGGTGACCACTCTTCTCGCCCAAAAAGCAATAGAAGAGGTTCCTCTTCCTCAACAAGGGTCAGGTGTTTACTCCCCTTATTTTCTCATTCCCAAGAAAACAGGGGGGTACAGGCCCATTTTGGATCTCAGAGAATTGAACAAATTTCTATACAGGGAGAAATTCAAGATGCTTTCTCTAGGCACTCTCCTTCCATACCTACAGAGTCAGGACTGGCTTTGTTCTCTAGATCTCAACGATGAGTACACACATATACTCATCCATCCATCCCACAGAAAATTCCTACGGTTTCTGTTCCAGGGAAAACACTTCCAATACAGAGTACTTCCCTTTGGTCTAGCCTCTGCTCCAAGGATATTTACCATATGCATGGCAATAGTAGCTGCATTCCTACGCACCCTGGGAATTTTTGTCTTCCCATACCTGAACGACTGGCTCATCCGAGCTCCGTCTCAGTCCGAGGCTCAGACTTCCCTGGATCGCACCAGGTGGATTCTACAGTATCTGGGACTTGTGATCAATCTGCCAAAGTCCCAACTCACCCCTACTCAATCCCTAGAATTCATAGGAGCCTGGTTGGATACCACCACCGCAAGGGCCTATCTACCTCAGGCCCGTTGCCAACGTCTAGTGCACTTAGCCTCTCAGACTCAGTCCAGAAGCCACTTGACTGCCAGAAAGATGCTACAACTATTAGGCCACATGGCCTCCACAGTGCATGTGGTGCATTATGCTCGCCTACATATGAGAGCAGCTCAATGGACTTTATCCACCCAGTGGACTCAAGCATCAGGAGCTCTCTCAGACCAAATAGCAAACTCCAATCGTCTCTTTTGGTCTCTCCAATGGTGGATATCCACTCAAAATCTGTTGTTGGGGGCCCCCTTTCAACCATTGTTGCCCCAAGCAACCCTCACAACAGATGCCTCCCAAACAGGTTGGGGGGCTCATCTCCAAGATCTCTTCACTCAGGGCACTTGGTCTCCACAGGAGACCACCCTTCATATCAACCACTTGGAACTTCGAGCAATCTTTCTAGCTCTCAAAGTTTTTCATACCCTCCTCAGCAACATGACAGTCCTTATTCACACGGACAATCAAGTAGCCATGTTTTACATAAACAAACAAGGAGGGACTGGCTCTCTGTCGCTCTGCAACGAAGCTCTAAGATTATGGGCCTTCGCCAGAGAGCATCAAATCCATCACCTGGCAGTATATCTTCCAGGAATCCAAAACTCTTGGGCAGACAGACTCAGTCGAGTTCTGCTTCCACACGAATGGTCCCTGCACATGGATCAGGTACTCAGAATCTTCCAGAAATGGGGAACCCCGGACATAGACCTCTTTGCAAGTCCGTGGAATGCCAAACTTCCCCGGTTCTGTTCCAGAATTCTGTGACAGGGAGTTCAGACCAAGGATGCCTTCCTCCTCCATTGGGGTCAGGGTTTCCTGTATGCCTTTCCACCCATTCCTTTGATTCCCAAGACTCTGTTCAAACTTCAAAGGGATCAAGGGTCCATGATCCTCATAGCTCCACGCTGGCCACGCCAAGTGTGGTACCCTCTACTTCTGCATCTCTCCCAAGCCCCCTCCCTGGACTTGGGAGCGGCTCCAGACCTTCTGTCTCAAGAGGAGGGGACTTTGTGGCACCCAAACCCAAAGTCCCTTCACCTCAGAGCTTGGTTACTGAAGGCCTAGACCTTCAACACTTCAATCTTTCGCAGCAAGTGAAGGATATCCTACATGCCTCTAGGAAACCTTCCACTAGGCGTTCTTACGCTTTTAAATGGAAAAGATTTTCCATTTGGTGTGCTCAAAAGGTTCTTAACCCTCTGGCACTCCCATTGAATTCTCTTTTGGAATATATCCTGCATCTTTCCAATGCAGGACTCAAAACGAATTCAGTAAGAGTCCATTTGAGTGCTATTGCGGCATCACTTAAGCCCATCAATGGACAACCTGTTTCCTCTCATCCTCTTATTGCAAGATTCATGAGAGGCTTAACTTTAACTAAACCTCCCATTCGACCTCCTCTGGTGGCATGGGACTTAAACTTGGTTCTTGGTCAGCTTATGAAGCCACCCTTTGAACCCTTAGCCACTACCTCCTTGAAATTTCTTTCCTGGAAGGTTATTTTCCTCATTGCAGTCACTTCAGCTCGCCGCATCAGTGAACTGCAGGCCTTAGTGGCTAATCCACCTTGCACAAGGTTCCATCATGATAAGGTAGTCCTTAGGACAAATCCTCACTTTATGCCTAAAGTGGTCTCACCTTTTCATCTTAATCAAGAGGTTTATTTACCTGTCTTTTTTCCAGCTCCTCATGCATCCAATGCAGAGAGGAACCTTCATACCCTAGACTGTAAAAGAGCTCTTGCCTTTTACCTCCACAGGACACAGCAACATCGAAAGTCTTCTCAGCTTTTTGTTGCTTTTGATCCTTCTCATTTAGGACTTCCAGTCTCCAAAAGAACACTCTCCAATTGGATTGCTCAGTGTATCTCTTTTGCTTACCAGAGTAAGAACCTTTTTCTGGAGGGCCATGTCACCGCTCACAACGTGAGGGCCATGGCCACCTCTATGGCTCATCTAAACTCTGTGTCCATTGACCAGATCTGTCGAGCAGCCACCTGGGCCTCGATTCATACCTTTACAGCCCATTACTGTTTGGACAAGGACTCCCGCCGGGATGCCTTGTTTGGTCAGACTGTCCTCAGACACCTGTTCCATTCTTGAACAACTCCAGCCCACCTTCCCTGAATGGATGCCTGAGATCCATAGGAAGATGAAGAACCTTTCAGGGTCTCATACCCTTTAGGGGATCTCCCGGGCATCTTAGCTAGGGAGTCCCCATATGTGAGGACTTATTCCTGCTTGTTCCTGGAGATAGCACAGTTACTTACCTGTAACAGGTGATCTCTGGAAACAGCAGGAATTAGTCCTCACAACCCACCCACCTCCCCTAGGAGTTGTATCTCTCTCTCTCTTCCTTTCCTCTCTCTATTGTCTCAGCTATAAACTCGAACTGAGGAGAGTTGGTCAGGAAGGCGGGAAGGCAGCGCGCATGCGCAGTGGGAGGCCCCAAAAGCTTTCCTTCTGGGAAGCTGGGGAGCTTTCCCGCTCGGGCTCCGTCGGTACCGACGTACCCATATATGAGGACTAATTCCGGCTGTTCCCAGAGATCACCTGTTACAGGTAAGTAACTGTGCTTTCTTGGATAATGGCACAGCGGTAGCCTGGTGCCAAGGGGGCACAGCCAGCAGGGGCCTGATGGACAGGGCAGCACCAGTGTTGCATTGGGTGGAGCTCCAGCTGGGCACACTGTCAGCGGTGCATGTAGTTGTCAAGGACAACGTGCAAGCTGATTTTCTCAGTTGGCACCGTGTGGATCCAGGAGAATGGTCTCTGGAGGAGAAGGTGTTTCAGAGCCTCATGTGGTGCTGGAGGCACCGGTGATGGACCTGATGGCGACAGTGACCAATGCCAAGGCTAGCCGTTTCTTCAGCAGGTGCCACGAGCACATATCCAAGGTCCTGGATGCTCTGGTGCAGCCCTGGCCTCGGGTGGACTTGCTGTATCCCTCCATGGGCCCTCAAAGGCAGGGTGCTTCACAGGATAGAGCAGCACTGTGGCCCTGTTGTTCTTATAAACAGAAAGTCATCGAAAAAACCACAAGGATTCTCCCAAAACTTTCAATGAGCTTGTCTAAGTATGCTTTTTTTGTCGGGACCAGACCGATATGAGAGGGGAGAAGGAGACTCCCTCCTCAGCGTCAGACGGGCCCTTTTACTCAACAAGAACACGCAAAAACAGTGAGGTGAGAATAGTGCAAAAAAACACTTATCTGAAGGAGTAGGCGATAAAACTTCATAAGGATTCGGTACAGCACGACATGCATGTTTCGGGCATGGACAGCGATTTTTTGGTTCAACTAAGGTGCACTTGATACAGGGCTGTCCATGCCCGAAACATGCATGTCGTGCTGTACCGAATCCTTATGAAGTTTTATCGCCTACTCCTTCAGATAAGTGTTTTTTTGCACTATTCTCACCTCACTGTTTTTGCGTGTTCTTGTTGAGTAAAAGGGCCCGTCTGACGCTGAGGAGGGAGTCTCCTTCTCCCATCTCATGTCGGTCTGGTCCCGAAAAAAAAGCATACTTAGACAAGCTCATTGAAAGTTTTGGGAGAATCCCTGTGGTTTTTTCGATGACTTTCTGTTTTTATATGATCTTGTAGTCACTCAACACATGGGGGTTTGTTTGTTTGATTGTCCTGTTGTTCTTATAGCACCCGACTGGCCAAGGCATCCCTGGTATGTGGACCTGATGCGGCTGTGGGCAACAGTGCCCTGGTGATTGCTAGAACAGCTGGATCTGCTTCAGCAAGGCCCCCTGTGTATGCCCCAAGTGGCTCACTTCTCGCGTACAGCTTGGCTCTTGAAAAGGCACGGTTGAGACAGAGGGAATTCTCGACAGCAGTGGCATCTATTCTCCTGAAAGCACGTAAGTGCTCTACTTTGACATCCTACGGAAGGGTGTAGTGAGTATTTGAGGGCTGGTGCAGTGACCATGGGGCAACAGCACTCATGGCCTCAATGCCTCTGGTGTTAGCCTTCCTCCAGGCGGGGTTGGACAAGGGGCTGGCTCTGGGCTACCTGAAGGTTCAGATAGCCACCCTGGCATGTTACTGTAGAAGGACTGGAGACATGTCTTTGGCCGCGCTTCTAGACGTGGTTTGCTTCTTGAGGGCCGTTAAACAAGTGCGCCCACTGCAGAGGCCAGTGGTGCCACCCTGGGACTTAAATGTTATCTTGGGAGCATTAATCGAAGCTCCGTTTGAGCCCTTTAAGCAAGCTTCTTTAAAAGACCTCACTCTAAATACCATGTTTCTGCTGGTGATCTGCTCGGCGCGAAGGATCTCGGAGCTTCAGGTTTTGTCCTGTTGCGAGCCCTAGTTGATGTTCCATCTGGAGAAGGTGACTTTGCATACTGTGCCTTCCTTCCTCCCGAAGGTGGTTTTGGAGTTTTATCTCAATCAGCCAGTGACATTGCTCGTCCTCCACTCAGGGGGGGGGGGAGCGTGCAAGGAGATATAGTGTTATGGCGACTCAGTGATATCTGAAATGCATGGAGCCCTTCTGCTGCTTGGACCGGTTATCTGTCCTATTTTTGGGGGGACTTGGTGTGGGGAGGCGACAGCCAAGGCCTCTATTGCCAGGTGACTCCGGGAGACCATTGCAACGGCCTACTTCTTGAGTCATAGGCTGGTGCCATCTGTCCACTGAGCACATTCCACAAGGGTGCAGGTGGTTTCTTGGGCAGAAGCACATCTTGTTCCAGTGAGTGAGATCTTCAAAGCAGCCACATGGGCTTCCTTGCACCCATTTGTGAAACATTACTGGCTCGATTTAAGGGCGTGAATGGACCCTCAGTTTGGCACAGCGGTTCTGCAACGGGCTTCGCAGGTTTCCTCTCTTAGATAGCACTGCTGTGGTACGTCCCAGGAGCCTGGACTGGACTTCAGGAATGATTTGGAAGGTTAAATTAGGCCTTACCTGCTCATTGACTTTCCTTGAATTTCTCCAGTCCAGTCCAGAAGCCACCCTGGTTTGGGTACACTCAGTGGCCCAGTTGGGAAGTGCCTGTTCTAGGGTTACCCTGGTTCAGAGCAGGAGCCTTCAGTGAGCAGCTCGGTCGGGGGAGGGAGGCAGCTCAGTGTTCGTGCGAGGTTTGAATATCTGCAGCAGACTGAAGCAGAATCAAGGGAGATGACCCTTATTGGAAAACGAAATGCCACGTACGGCTATATAGTTAGTGCGAAGTGGGGAATTACGGACGACAGCCACTCTGCTTTGTTAGACTATATTGACAATCCTGATGAGGCACAGAGCCCTTAAAGGGTGGCATCTCAAAACTGTCATGCTCAGTCTCCACCTGCTGGTTGGGGGGCTCAGTACCCAGGAGCCTGAACTGGACTGGAGGAATTCAAGGAAAGGCAATTAGCAGGTCGTCTTGCTTGTTTATATATTTTATTTATTTATTTATTTACTTCTCTTATATACCGTGCTATTAAAATCAGTGCGGTTTACAATTGAACAAAAAACATACTGCAATGTCACACGACAATTGAGTTTTTACATTGAACATGGACGAGATAACCTGGAGGTAACAGGGGTAACCAATTACAGAGTAATTATTCATGGAGTATGGTGAGAAATTATACATATAGTATGGTGAGAAATTATACATAGAGTATAGCTTGGTTTCAACATATTTATAAGAGGTTTAATCAATAAGATGTGTGATCAGTACCAATAATAAATAAGAGAGGGGATATGGTGGTAGAGCTAGTCATTTTCTTTATGGTGTTGGATTTTGGGTGGGGTGGAGTAGGGTGTAGGATGTGAGGATGGGTGGTTGTTTCTGGGATTGGATTCTGGGTAATGGATGAGAAAAAGGTGTTGTTTGAGGGCTTTTCTAAATGACAATAGGTCTGGGGTGGAACGGAGCTCAGTGGGGAGGGTATTCCAGGTCATGGGTGCAAATAGGGAGAAGGCTCTATTGGCAGTAGCCTTTTTGCACTTAGTTAGAATGTTGGGGATCTCTAGAGTGTTTGCTTGATTAGATCTCCTGATCCTGTTGAACGGCCGTCTTTGAATGAGTTTGCTGATGGGTGAGGTGATCTGGTTCCTTAGGGCTTTGAATGTTAGTACTAGGGACTTAGACTGGATTCTAGCCTGAAGTGGAAGCCAGTGGAGATCCATCATGACTGGGGTTATATGTTTAGCTCTTGATGTACCTGCAAGTACCCTTGCTGCAGCATTCATTGCAAGGCGAAGAAGTCCTAGTGTTGACTGAGGGAGGCCATGAAGGATAATATTTGCAAAGTCTAGATGTGGGAGCACCAAGGCTTGGAAGATAGTTCGGTAGTCATTAAAGTCCAATAGGGGGCGCAGGTGACGTAGTATCCGGACCTTATGGTAAATTGCTTTCGTGATGTTCTTCACATGTGTAAACATGTCGAGTCGTTGGTCAAGCGTGATGCCGAGATAGCGGATAGTTGATTTTGCTATCAACTCAATATTGTTTACTTTTAATGTGGGGGGTGGGGAGAACATCTGGTTCTTGGTGAGGAATAAGACATCTGTTTTACTATGGTTGATCCTTAAATTTTGTGTTGTAAGCCATTGTGATACAGCTTCGAAGCAGCTTGATATAGGTGAAAAGTCAGGTTGATCAATCAGGAATGGTGAGTAGATTAGGACGTTGTCTGCGTAGACTAGGCACTGGATGTTGAAGGAGCGGATTAGGGTACAAATTGGTTGTATATATATGTTGAACATTAATGCAGATAGGGATGAACCCTGAGGTACACCTTGATTGAGAGGGAATGGGTCAGAAGTCATGGGACCTGTTCTGACTTGTTGCCATCTGTTAGATAGGTAGGACTTGCACCATGCTATAGCTGAGCCTTGTATTCCTTTCTTCACAAGACGGAGTATCAGAGTTTCATGGTTGACTGAATCAAAGGCTGCAGCAATATCCATGAAAATGAGGACAAATCCCTGGCGGATGTTATCAAGTCCTGTAACTAGATCATTGAAGAGAGTTGTGAGGATGGTGTCGACACCATGAGCTTCTCTGAAGCCATGTTGAGATGGATCCAGTGGAGCTACATCGTCAATATGTTGTTGGATTTGTCGTTGAACTACTTTTTCAATGATTTTGGCGAGTAGGGGGATGCTTGATATTGGGCGAAAGGATTCAACTTTGGAGGAATCAAGTTTGTTGTTTTTTAATAATGGGCGGATTGAAGTAAATTTCAGGCTTTGTGGGAAAGATCCTATGGAGAGGGATTGGTTTGTGATTCTGCTTATAGCGGGACTAAGTTCTTGGCGTAATTCTTTGATCCAACTAGCTGGACATGGGTCACTAGGGGCAGTGGTAAGATTAATGGATGTGATAATATCTTGTATTTCTTTGTTGGATACTTCGCAAAATTTGAGTAGAGGGGTTTTACATGTAGTAGAGGAGATTGTGCAGGTTGATAACTTGTTGGCTTGGATTAACACAGGTACACTAAAAAAAATTTTTTTTAAACTGCCTCTAATGTTTCGATTGATTTTTACGTTTTTTGGTGCGCTGAATCCAAATCTGGTAACCAATTTGCTCCATCACGTACAGATTTTTTGCTACATTGGGTTAGCAGTTTGAGGTGAACGTTTCAGATTGAGTGTGATCGAGATAAAAGTTTCTTGGATGAATTCTTTATACTAATTGTTTAGTAGTTATTCAAATAAGAATAAAGAAAATTGTAACAAGGCAGCACATAAGAATAGAGTAATGTCAACAAAACACACTGTGATGGTAGCAAAATTGTCTGCACTTAAAACAGCCACATACATGTGCACAAACATTGAGCATATAAGAGCGAGGTTAGACACAAAGCAAAGCAAAGAAATGTGCAAAAAATGTTGTACAGGTATGTATGTAAGAATAGAAAACGCAAACCGCACCATTGCAATACATGAAGACAAACACCCAATGGTGTGACAATAAAATTCTAATAAATGAGATCCGACACTGTGGTAATAACTAGCAAATTTTTATTTCAAAGTTTAGTAAAAACACGATATTTGTCAACACAGTTTAGATTTTAAAGTCATTCTTGGGTCAATCAATCTCCTGGTGGGCCCGTTTCTTCTTCCCCCGAATGCTTCTCTTGGTGCGCTGCTTGGCGTATTTTTCATCTGGGGTTTCCCGCAGCAGCAACCAGCAGAAATCAGCCATCATAGTGGTGTTCCATCTTCCTTGGTACCTTCTCTCTGCGTCCTTGATGTCCTGGTGAAACCTTTCACCTTGTTCTTCACTGTACGCCCCCAAGTTTTCGGGAAAGTAGTTCACATGGGAGTGCAAGAAATGGACTTTCAGGCTCATGTTACAGCCTTGTTCTTTGAAGGCATTGATCATCCTGGCAACAATATCCTTATAGTTCTCATCCCGCCTGTTCCCCAAGAATTTGAGAACAACATCCTTGAAGGAATCCCAGGCTTCTTTTTCCTTCTCAGACATCGTTTCAGCGAATGCTCCATCTGAAATGAGTTTCCTTATATCAGGGCCAACAAACACTCCTTCCTTTAGCTTTGCTTCAGAAAGTCGGAGGAACTTTGAGCAAAGGTACCGAAAGCACTCACCATCTTTTGGAAGGGACTTGATGAATTGCTTAATGAGACCCAACTTAATGTGGAGAGGTGGTAATAGAATTTTATCACGAGGTACCAAGCTCTCATGAAGAACATTTTTCTCACCGGGTCTCAAATACTCCCGAATTGGCCAGTCTTTTTTCCCCCAGTGTAGGTCGCGGGCCCGGCTATCCCACAAGCAAAGGAAGCAAGGATATTTGGTGAAACCGGATTGCTGCCCTAATAGCATGGATAGAATTTTAAAGTCTCCACAAATCATCCACTTATGCTCATCATAACGAATCTTCTGAAGAATCAGGGCCAAATTCTCGTATTTTTCTTGGAGAATAACAGAGTGAGCAATAGGAACTGAAGCGAATGTGTTGCCATTATGAAGAACACCTTTTATGCTGTCTTTTGACGAATCAATGAACAGCCGCCATTCAGCAGGATCATACTTGAATTTAAACTTTTCCATCACTCCGTATATATTGTTGCAAAATACCAAATCTTCCTCTTTGCTGAAATACTTCAAAAATTGTGTCTCGCGGTTGCGGTACCAATAAAAAGTTGTTCCTGGTGACAATAGATTTTTCTGTTTAAGCCGAGAACCTAGCAGTTGGGCAGCATCTTTTGGGAGTCCTAAATCCCGGACTAAATCATTCAATTCAGCTTGAGAGAAAAGTTCAGGTTTCGGATCTGGTTCAGTTTCAAACTCGGAAGTACTGGACTCATCGGGAAAAGCCATCTGATGAGTCTCATCATGATCAGAACCGTCCACACAAATATGATCCAAAGATTTTGGTGGTTCAGGCACAGGTACTTCGTTGCTATGAGGCATAGGCCTAATTGCTGAGGGAAGGTTGGGGTAACTTATTACGTTCTTATTTTTTAAGTTGTATCCCTTCACAATGCAAGAGCAAAAATAGCAGTCACTGCTGTGGTCTCTTTGTTCACGCCACATCATAGGTATTCCGAAACGAAATGCTTGTTTTTTACCTTTCATCCATAAGCGTAGATCTTCCTCACATGTCTTGCACGCTTTGTGAGGAGCCCACGGTTTGTCTTGATCGCCTAACTTCAAACCGAAATAGGCGAAATATACTTTTTTAATAAATGCAGAAATGTTCCTCTGCCGCTTTTTCACGGTATATTCCCCACAAATAAAACAAAAACTGTCCGGAGAGTTGACGCAACCTCTGGCTCTGTGAGCCATCACAAATACACAGCACTGCAAACTACAACTGTAGTGAACCACTTCAGAATAAAGCTGGATTACGACTGAGCAAACAAAAGGTAATAATGAACTTGCAAGAAACTGAAATTTGACAGGAACGTTCATGTCGCAACCGTGTTTGAGCGAGCGAACGAGGCGAGGCGAACAGGAAAGAACATGCGCCAGCGCGAGTACTGGATTTAGCCCCCCGCCTCCCAATTGTCTTGTTAATGTATAAAATGAATACAAAACACTCTAAAATATCATGAGGGAGTGTTTCTAGTTAGTTAACCATTACAACCTCTATTTTGGGCCAAGAAAATAAACTGCAGTAGGCTAAAAAGAAATTATGTGAACATTCCTTATATGGGTAAGAAATCTAATTTTGCAAGAAAACGTGACGTGATGGAACATTTTGGCTATTTTTCCTGGATTCAGCACCCCAAAATCTATAGGAATCAGTTGCAAAACTGGAGGCAGTTTTTTGGTAGTGTACCTGTGTTATCTTTGATTGTAGGTAGTTTGCATAATCTTGTGGGTGAGGCATAGTTGTTTGGGCGGGAGCTGGGTCACCTGTTAGGGACTTAACTATGCTGAACAGATCATGGGGTTTGTTAAGCGATCGCTTTAGAATATCTGCATGGTATTGTTTTCTTTTTTCCATCGTTATTGATCGATGAGATTGTAGATAAGAGGTGTATGTACGTAGAGATTCAGGGGACCGGGCATGGCACCAGTGTCTCTCTAGTTTACGTAAGTGAAGGAGCGATGCTCTAAGGTCATTGGTGTACCATGGAGCATGTTCTCGCTTCTTGATGTTTATTCTTGTGGTTGGGAGGGAGGCAGCTGATTTAAGGGCGTGGTCCCAGTTGGAAACTAGTTTATCTGGGTCAGATAGTGTGATAATAAGGCGAGGTAAGATTTTGTCAAGGGCTTTATCCTTAACAAAAGGCTTAAAACGTGTAGATAGAGAGCTCGGTGGGGCTTGTGCCTTGATAGTGCTGTTAGTCTGATGGATGGTGGGTATCTGAAATGTGATAAGATCATGATCAGACCAGGGTACTGAAGTTATTGATGTGGCGAAGTGGTGAGCTATATTTGTTGCTATCTGTGGGGCGAAGATCAGGTCAAGTGTGCTTCCCTTGATGTGGGTAGGTGATTCAATAATCTGATTGTATCCCAGATCTTTCATAGCATCAATGAAGGCTGTTGCATGTGCAGTTGTTAGAGAAGGCAGGTTAAAATCTCCCATTATCCAGCTTGGGATACTGGAATTGCAAGCAAGATTGATTATTGTTGGTAATTCGTCTGGTGAGGGTGTTGGAGCTCGATATAAAAGGTTGATAGAGCAGAGTTAATTTGTTATAATAATCATATCAAGGTGAGTGGTGCTGGATGCATTGCTTGTTTTGAACTGGAGATTGGATTTTGTGAGGATGAGTGTACCTCCTCCTTTTTTATTAGATCTGTGGCAAGTGTGGATGGTGAAGCCAGGTGGTGACATCTGGTGGATGAGAGCATTATCGCAGTCTGATAGCCAAGTTTCGGTTATCATTAGGATATCAAGATTGTGTTGAGATATCAGGTCGTGGACCACTGGCCATTTTGAACGTATAGATCTTGCATTTATAAGTGCACACCTGATTGGGTGTTGGGATTTGTTTTTCTGGCTATGGTCCTTTTTGAGGTTTTGCAATGGGATGTATAGTAGGTGGGGGTGGGTTGTGATGGGTCTTGATGAAGGGTGACGGGGGGTTTCAAACCATTTTCTTCCCGTGTAGCGGAGAATTGGGATGAAGCTGGTGTCAGGGTTAAAGGCGTGAAGAAGGTTGGGGTAGTAGGAGGTAAGGAGGAGTAGGGTTAAGCTCAAGATTAAGTGCATTTTTGGTATCTTGAGTGAAGGGTACATATGTGATTGCAAGGTAGGTAGATTTTAGGATAGTAAATTAGAAAAGGCCTGAATGTCTTAGTAGATCTGTATTATTGTGAAGTAAATAGAAGAGACTATAGGGTGTCTATAATGTGGTTATGTACTATGGGTTACAAGATATATACTATAAGTACATTGTACACATTTGTATAGTAGCAACATTAATAAAAGTAATGCAAATATAAGGAACAGTAATTGTATCAGTAATGGTGGTAACTAAATATAGGTAGTCAAACTAACAATGGAACACCAGTGTAAATAGCATTTTTGATAAAAGGATCAAATTATAAAATTACATTAGTGTGGTAGCATTATTAATTAAACTAACATAGTAGGCAGTAACAGGTAGACAAAGGAGATAACATTAAACATAATGTTGATTTAAGGTAGTGAACCTGGTTGCAGAAATTTGCTCAGTGGTGTTGGTTCAGAAGAAGATTTGAGTTTGGGATTTGATTTGAGATTGGGCAGCAGGTCTGATGGCTGTTAGCTGCTGTTTGAGATTGGGCAGCAGGTCTGATGGCGGTTAGCTGCTTCAGCTATGCAGATGGAATCACAGATCCCCAGAGGGGACAGGAGCTGGAGAGAGTCTCTGTCACAGAGCCTGATGGTGCTTCCTATTTAAAAAGCAAGCTGGAGCTCTGATTGGGCAGCAGGTCTGATGGCTGTTAGCTGCTTCAGCTATGCAGATGGAATCACAGCTTCCTATTTAAAGAGCAAGCTGGAGCTCTGATTGGGCAGCAGGTCTGATGGCTGTTAGCTGCTTCAGCTATGCAGATGGAATCACAGATCCCCAGAGGGGACAGGAGCTGGAGACAGTCTCTGTCACAGAGCCTGATGGTGCTTCTTATTTAAAAGCAAGCTGGAGCTCTGATTGGGCAGCAGGTCTGATGGCTGTTAGCTGCTTCAGCTATGCAGATGGAATCACAGCTTCCTATTTAAAGAGCAAGTTGGAGCTCTGATTGGGCAGCAGGTCTGATGGCTGTTAGCTGCTTCAGCTATGCAGATGAAATCACAGATCCCCAGAGGGGACAGGAGCTGGAGAGAGTCTCTGTCACAGAGCCTGATGGTGGTTCTTATTAAAAAAAAAACAAGCTGGGGCGGAGCCTGATGTCCAGCGGGTAGGACGCTTTGCGTTGAAGCTCCCGAGAGGCCTACTCAGAATCCTGACTTAATACCTATATAAATTTACTATTTCGCTCCGAGCTGACCGGGGCACCTCGGGGGGGATGGCGGCCCATAAACCAGCGCGCTTGGACTTCGGGTCTCCTTCTTCTTCTCACGGAAAACGCTCCAAAACAGAGGTGTCCTCCCCACAGAAGATGGTTCCATTTCGTGAAAACCCCGCAATGCACCTGGAGATTTTGGAGGAAATACGCGGCGTGAAGGAATTGGTGCAGTCCAATGGAGAAGCGCTCCGAGCCATGCGAGAAGACTTTGGAGTGCTCCAGGACCGACTTGAAGGTCTTTCATTACGGCAGGACAATATGGCGGGGGTCCTCGACTCGCACGAGGTGCGCTTGGGCAAACTGGACAAGGCTGAGCGCCAGATACAGAATCTTCAAAAGGAGTTGGAAGATAGCAATAATCGAGCCCGTCGCAACAATGTGAGGCTCCTCGGAATGCCGGAGGGGGTGGAAGCAGGAGATATAAGAGAATTCTTGCTCAAAACTCTTCCCTCCTTGCTGAAGATCACTTTTCACAGAGAACTGGAAATCGATCGAGCACACCGTGTTCCTGCCCGCATGGCGCTCAACCGCACGACCCCCCGGCCTATTATCTTTAGCTTGCTACGATATCAACAAGTGGAACAAATTTTACATGCTGCCCGAGCGAATCATCATTTGGAATTTGAAGGTCGTAAGGTCTCCTTCTTTCCTGATTTGGCAAAGCCTACCGTTGACCGTCGGAAGAAACTCCTAGCTCTTCGCCCTCGACTTCAACAGCTACAGGCTCGCTTTGGCCTGTTGTATCCAGCGAAGCTCCGAGTGACTCTCCACAACCAGACCAGGACGTTCGAGGATCCTGATTTACTATCAACATTTTTGGACTCCAAAGAAGCAGAGCAGATGCGCTAATCCCAAATCTTGGACTCTTATCTGCCGGCTCTGTCCGCCATTTTGAAGGGCCCGATGCGGCGGTCATAGCCCAGCACAGAAATAGCCTGGACTTTCTTTCTTTCTCTGTATGACTTTTGTCTTTGGTCTCCTATCCCTTCATGATGTGTGCCTCGGTCGGATTCGGAGCACGCACAGTCCTACAGGTTATGTTTTTTTCAATTTCGGCCTTCTCTGGGGTTTCTCCCCGCAGACACATGGTCGCCAGTAATTTTGGGGTTTTGCTTCTCCTCTACCGTACTGCGGTTTTCTTTGTTAATGTGGGGCGCTTCATTGTATTATATTAGCTTATTTTTCCTATGTCATGTGTACAGCCAGATACAGTCAGTTTGAGGGACACAGTGAAATTATGTGTGCTATCATGCTCAGAATTTTAACTTTTCTGAATGGCCTTATGTAAAATCTTATTATTCATCGTCAAAGGCATTACTGGTCCACTCAAAGGAAAGAAAATCCTTAGCTATCTTAGCCACGAGCATGTTGATTTGGTGTTTCTTCAGGAAACGCATTACACTCTGCTGAAACACTGAAACTCAATGCTAGGCCTCACATCGTAGCTGCCTATTCTCCCACCGTTTCCAAATGGTACGGGATAACCATTCTGGTTAAGAAGTCTTTGCACGCTACTGTACCTGATATTAGCGCTGACATGGAGGGTAGATGGGCCCGTGTACACCTTGAGGTTGGAGATAGTGAATTCACGTGTATTTGCACTATGCCCCGAATGTGGACAACCCTGCTTACTATGCAAGTTTTGCGCAGTTGGCCTCGGCCTCCGCCAATGCTCCATTAATACTTGGTGGCGATTTTACTCAAGTGTTCCCTCAATCATTTCTTCTCATACAAGGTGCTCGTTGGTTGGAAGATCCAGTACCGAGCAGACCTGTGTGGCTAGATATAGTAGCGGGCCTTTGCTCACCGATTCCTCTTACCTTACTCCCTGGTATGACTCTCCCATTAGACTCCCACTATCCACCAATGCTTTTCGACACTTTAGGTGCCTTTAATACTCTTATGCAACCTTTCGACTCCCGACTCTGGTCAGTGCAACTTCAGCATTGTATTCGGAGCACTAGAGTACTCCTGCCATCGGCACTCTCTGCATAAGGTTGATTGGAGACTTCCGATCTCTCGGTAGTTCACCGGGTGTAGCATCCAATTTTACTAAACCTTATGTAATGCTATCACTAGAGATACCTCTATAGCGCAGAAAGTATGGGAGAGAGAATTGCATGTGACTTCAACCTCGGAGCAATGGAGCCTTATCTGGAGCAGAGGGACACGGGTTCCCGACCCGCCTCACTCACTCAGACCCTCTTCTTTCTAGCCCACCGGTGTTTTTACACTCCTCACAGATTAGACAAATGGAACACTACTCAGGGTAATGGTTGCTGGACACGTCCTGCGGCCATTGGTTTATTACTTCATGTTATGCATGAATATCCCGCACTACAGTATTACTGGCGTCGGGTCTGGGGTCGTATTTAGTCTATATCGCACTCTCAGGAGTCCCTTTCTTGGAGGATAGTGGGACTTCGCCCAGTTGCGGGGATCCCCTCTCTCCCAAAAATGGCTTATCTCCTTTTGAACTTTATGCTTGGCATTGCTATTTCCCTAATTAAGTAATACTGGGAAATTAGTTCCCATCTGAGCCTCAATGTATGGTGGAATTATGCCTGTCTCTACAGTAACTATGAACAAATACCTCGTCTGTTCGCTTCCTCCGTTCAGACTCCTTCTCATTGGTCTCAATGGAAGATGCTCAATGAATATGTACATTTTGCTAAATGCTCTCATCTGACTGTCTAACTTTGTATATATCTTTGTCTCATGATCATGCTGTATTGTGGATACTTTTTTGATCGTTTGATGTATAATCACTGTTAATTGGCAGCGCTCACATGCTGATACAAACGGGTAGAGAAGAAGCACTGGGGTGGGGGGTAATGGGTTTACTTTTCCTTATTGTATACTTGTTTTGTCTCTTTTGGTGTGTTGTTTCTTTTGTTTGTTGCAAAATGAAAATAAAAGTTTAAAAAAAAAAAAACAAGCTGGAGCTCTGATTGGGCAGCAGGTCTGATGGCTGTTAGCTGCTTCAGCTATGCAGATGTTTGTGTCTGCCGAGTAGATGGCACATCGCGCTTTGTAAGTTTATTAACATAAACTTGCCCTGTAACATGGATCAAAGCTGCAAAAAAAGATCTGATCCAGGACATCTGCAAAATAATCACAAGCTCTCTCACCACAGGAATAATGCCAAGTGCACTCAAACTAGCTACAATACTCCCCATCCCCAAGAAATCCACATTAGCCAAAACTGACCCTGCTGCCTACAGACCCATCTCAAGCCTCCCCCTCCTAGCCAAGATCATCGAAAAAGCAGTCCATTACCAACTACAGAGCCACGCCCCCCTGGACCCAAACCAACACAGCTTCCGACCAGACCACAGGGTCGAAACGCTATTAATCCAATTCCTCGATCCGGACTATCCATAACATCAAAATGGGAGTCCTCCTGATATTCATAGATGTCTCTGCAGCATTTGACACAGTGAACCACACAATCTTGCTAGCGAGACTACAGGAAATTGGACTACACAGTACCACCTTGAATTGGTTCACATCATACCTAACCGACAGACAGCTACAAGTCAAATGCGGCTCAAACACCTCCCGGCCCCTGAAAGCCACCCAGGGCGTCCCACAAAGCTCATACCTCTCCGCACTTCTATTCAATATATACCTACAACCAATCTGCTCCATCATCAAAAACCACAAGATTCAATACACCATCTACGCCGACGACATAATGATATTCACCCCAATAAACCTGGACACCCCAGACTACTCCAACCTAGCCAATTGGCAACGTGGCTCTTAGAAAACAATCTATCCATAAACCACAACAAAACAGAAGCAATATTCATATAAACCCCCCCCACCTTCTCAATGACACCCACCATAAAACGAAACGACATCACAATATCAGTAAAGCCAGAAGTGAGATACCTCAGAGTGACTATCGACAAGGACCTAAACCTACAAGCCCACATTGCCAGAACCACAAGAAACACCTACCTCAAAATGAGAACCATCAGGCGCCTCAAACACATCATCGCACAGGACCATTTCCGTACAGTCTGTCAAACTCTCATCACCCCTACACTTGACTACTGCAACCCCATCTACCTAGGGCTGTCAAAACAGGCCCTCCGACCACTGCAGATGGCTCAGAACACTGCCGCCCAGAAATAACAGGCTGCTGAGGACATGACCACATCACACCCATCCTCTACCACCTCCACTGGCTACCAATCAGCTTCCGTATACAATACAAAGTTATCCTAAACATATTCAAAATAAGACAGAACATCTCAGATGACAGCCTGCAACCTCTCATCAAAGCGGACCTATGCACCAGACCCAGAAGAAGGAGAACCACTGACACCATCACCACCCCTAGTGAATTCACCAAATCCAGACAGGACAACTCAAGAAGTGCTCTGTCCCTGGCCGCATCCACCCTGTGGAACTTTCTCCCCGACGAGCTGAGATCTGCCACGGACCTCAAAGATTTCAGAAAGCTGCTCAAAACAAAGCTTTTCATGGATCACTATAAGGACTTCACCTGAACTAGACTCTGCCATAACCAAACCGAAGCCTTCAATTTGTATATAGACCTGTATATAGCTCAATTGTAAATAGCTCACTTGTTTTAATAACTGTACATAGTTCACTTGCATATAAAGCAAACTAATCGCTCACACCCCTCGAACACACTCATTCAGATGTTTCCACTGCATGTTGCACACTGTAGCCCCCCCTTGATTGTTTGATGTGAAAACCGTTTTGATTTAATGATAAAGCGGTATATTAAATCTGCCTAAATAAATAAAATAAATAAATAAATAAAACATATACATTTTGTCGCTTATTCTGTGTTCATGTGTACGTAGATTCCTGTGTGCACAATATACTATCTTAGTTGTGCACGTTCACATCTTGTACATTTTTCCCAGACCTCGACGTCCTCATTGGAATAGGCCTCATAACTTATCCAGACAGCAGCAGAATATCATTAGCATCTAGATAACGTTTTGGCCCATCCTTGCTTCACCCCTAATTAAGCCCCTTCTTATACAGATAGTATCAAGCTATATAAGTTTTAAAAATGTACAGAAAAGCTAATTTTTTGGTTCACTAGCTACCAATAAATATTTAACGGACCTAATATTCAAAAGGATTAACAGAGTTAGCAGACCTGCTAACCATGTTAATCCCTTATCTGGGATATTCAGTAGCAGTAAAAGAATTAGTGCCACTGAATATCCCCAGGTGACACCACTGCATGCCCCATTGCTAACTGGTTAGCACCAGGCCATAACCAGGCACCGGCAATATTGAGCCAAGTTATAGCAAAGCAGCAAAAGTAAGGCGCAGCAAAGGCTAACCTAATTTTCACTGTGGAAGCTAACCAGCAGTGGGTGAATATTGTCACTGCCTGATTAGCTTTCTGGCAATCTGGGCAACCTGGATATTCAATGCCGGGGCCCAGATATAACCCTGGCATTGAATATCCGGGTCTAATTTTCAATGATGATGGCTAACTGCTTTAGAATGGCCACCACTGCTGAACATCCCCCTCTCCCCCAACTTGTTTGAATAACAGCCTGCAGGTTTAAGTGACTTTCTGAAACTTATAAATTCTGAAGTATGTTTTAAGGTCTCCAGGCATCTCATTCCAAAATTTTGGAACAATCACAGAAAAAGCATTAACTCTTTGTCTTACAGATGATATCTCCATTAATATGAGAATTTGTATCAATACAGCCTGAGTAGACCTCAAAGTCCTAATTGGTTCATACCAGCTTAAACAACTTTTCAGTGCTTTAAAGATCAAAATAATTCCACCAATATAGGCGAAGCTCATTCCCAATATGTAAGTCCAAAAATGGATCTAGCAATAACATTTTGAACTATCTGCAACTTGTGAAGAAGCCTCTTAGTAAAGCCAACCAAAAGGGTACTGTATTAATCCTACTGGTTTACCATTCTAAAATAAGCCAAAATAGATGAAATTGGGGTATACCACACAATTTTCAAAAGGTTCTTCTTGCTACTTCCAAAATATAATCCTCAGTGGCCCATTAAAAATCTAAATTGACTCCCAAGCTTTTCACTGACTCTTCAGGAGCCCAAAGCACTTCATCAAAAATGGACAAACATACCATCTGGACATGAAAGGTGACATTTTACTTACCAGATAATGTCCCTTCCTTGAGTCCTGCTAAACCAGTCCAGACAAGTGGGTTGTGTTCCCCTTCCAGTAGATTGGTGGTGACAGATAGCCAACTAAAAACGCCCAGGTTTCAATGGCATCACTTCCATGACTATCAGCCTGAGTACTAAAGGGGACATCAGTATTCATCCCAAAGCATATAGGAAAGCATGGCAAACCTCACACAACCTCATCATGGGCAACAACAATGAAACAAACAGTAGAGAAACTATGTGAAGAGCTTGAACAGTAGAATACAGTTGTGGTCAACATTATTGGCACCCTTGCATTTTAGGTGTTGTGTACAATATCTTGAGAAATAATTGGAAATATTCCAACTGTATGTCATCATAGTATTTTAATAGTATGTTCAAAGGTATACAACAACAAAAAAAGATCTCTGTGCAACTTAAACAGTAATTTCTGAGAAAAAAAAAACAAAATACGATTTGGACAGAATTAATAGCACCCTTCACTAATATTTGGTTGCACAACCTTGACAGTGATGACAGCCTCCAAATGTTTCTTGTATAGATCTGTAAGTTTGTACATCTGTCTGCTGGTAGTTTCTCCCACTCTTCAACTGCAATTTGTTCCAGCTCATGAATGTTTCCAGGATTCCTTTTACCAAAGGCAGATTTCAGCTCTTTCAAAAGATTCTTGATTGGATTGAGATCAGGACTCATTGCTGGCTACTTTAAAACAGTCCATTTTTAACTTTTTAACCATCCTTTTGTACTTTTGGATGTATGTTTTGGGTCATTGTCTTGCTGGAGGATCCATGACCTTTGGCCCAGACCTAGCTTTCTGACACTAGGTAGTGCATTTCACTCCAAAAAAACTTGTTAGTCCTCTGACTTCATGATTTCTTTAATATGTTCCAGACTTCCAGTTCCTGAGGCAGCAAAACAGCCCCGGGACATTATGGAACCTCCACCATATTTAAATGTAGGAAGGGTGTTTTTTTTTCTTTATAAGCTTCATTTCTTCGCCTGTAAATATATCACAGGTCTGTACTACTACTACTACTGAGCATTTGTATAGCACTACAAGTCATACGCAGCGCTGCACAGACATGTAAGAGACAGTCCCTACTCATCAGAGCTTACAATCTAGTCAAGACAGACAACACAGAAGGTGTAGGCAGGGACAAAACAAGGGGGAAAGAAAAAGAAAAAAAGAGATCAGGTGAGTCAAGATCAAAAAGCAGCAGTGAAGAGGTGATTTTTCAGCCTGGATCTGAAGAGGGTTAGAGAAGGTGCCTGGTGTCTGTACTGCCAAAGAGCTCAAGTTTGGATTCATCTGTTCACAGAACATTTTCCAGAAGGATTGTGGTTTCTCAAAGTGGATTTGGGTAAAGATCAGGTGTGCCTTTTTATGTCTGTCTGAGCAGTGGAGTCCTCCTTGGCCTTCGCCCATGAAGTCCTTCTTTGTTTAGTGCATGGCATATGGTGCAGGTTGACACCACCACTCCAGATTTCTCCAGGTCAGCCTTAAGGGTGTCGATGCCCTTTATAGGCCTTAAGCCTACCATACTCTTCATACTCGAAGGTATGAAGAAACCAACTAGTGGTTTCAAAAAATGTTCTAATTGTGCCAGTACCATTTCGGCAACTGACATACATGCCTGGTGTCTAAAATGCCTCGTCCCAGACCATCAGCCAATAGATTGTCCCTTCTGTCAGAAAATGACACGGAAAGGCCTACAAAACCGGGCTTCTAAATCTGGAGCACTCTTTGCTTTGGACGCAGTATTGATGCATCCACTTCATTGAGGATCTCATCATCCTCTCATGGATCTCAGGTATCTTCGAAGTCCAAGCATAAGGCCACATCAAAGTTTGATGGCACCTCCAGGGGAAGATCTCTTTCAAAGCATCGAGACACCTCGGGTGCCTTGGAGGCAGATCGGCCTGCTAAACAGCCCCAGCAGGAGGCTCTATCTTCCAAAGCCATCAAGGGGTCCCAGAATGTTCCTGACGCCTCGACTTCTGGAGAGCTACTGGTGCAATGCTCTGGGGTGGTAGCTCAAATACTGACACCCAAGCATTGGCGACCTTGATTGACCAGCTCATACTGGCCATTGAGCGCAGCTTGGCAGCCCTCCTCACAGCCTCAGTACTGATAAAACCCTTGGCTATGAGTACTACCCCATCGATACCACTTACGGTACAGATATTGGCACTGGTTCTGGCCATAGCATCAGGGTTGCTGCAGATGGCATCGACATCACTCCCACCCATGCCCTTCCTTGAAACTCTTATTGATACTGGTGCCAAGCCTAAGCGGCTCACTGAGGCCGATACCTTGGAGCAATGGTACCAGCATCTAGCTTTGGACGAACACCAAGACCGTCAGTATTTCGAGTCCTCCGATTCCGACTCCCCAATTTTGGATGCAGAGTCACTCAATTCCTGGGAGCCCCAGGACCTACCTTCGGACCCTTTCCTGCCGCAACAGCAATGCATGTCACCTCCTGAAGACATGTCCTTCCAGGTAACATCAGAGAAGAAGCCAAGGGCAGAGGAACTAGAGCTCCTCCATTACTCAATAGCATCCAAAGAGGCAGCCACCTTACCAGTACACCACATCCTTCATGATCTTATGCTATGAATGTGGGAGACGCCTCTCACAGTCTCACCTCAAAGTCGACATCGCTATACCATGTGTCTTGTACCGGAGTGTCCCGGCTTTCAGAAGCCACATCTTCCCCACCACTCCGTAGTGGTGGAATCAGCGATGCACCGAATTAAAATCTTGAAAACTCACTCCTCTAATCCTCCAGGTAGAGAATCGAGAACTCTCGACGCCTTTGGGCGTCGATGCTCTCGGCTAGGATTAACTCCTATATCCTCTATATTGGAATGTTCCTGAAAGAGGTCTTCAGGGATCTCAAGGCCTTTGCTCCTCACCTCTCAGATGAGGGCAGATTATCTTGCCCTAGTTAAGCATAGCCAAAATGTCTCAAAGTTTGTCAATAGAGCTTGTGATAAGGAAGCTTATCATAGCTCAGGAAGGAGCTATAGAAAAGGTGAAGTGTTTCTGAACAAGCAACCTGTCAGTTCTGGTAGAGATAAGAAAACAGAATTTTTCCATAAAAGACTACCAGTCCCAGAATGCACCAGGTTTCCAACAGCCATTAGAGGAGCTGAAGTGGGAAAACGTGTGTTCAATCAGGAGGGCTATGAGGTAATCCCCAAGCACTCATCTCAAAGGACAGGGCCTGATTCAGCACAGCTGCACTGTGCTAGGGTGGAGCACTCATCTAAGCAGAATAAAGGTAGAGTTTATTCTACAGAGAATCATCCTCAGTTTCATCTGGGAGATCCTCAGAATCTTCATGATCTGGGACAGCTTCATCATCTGGAGGATCATCAGAAACAGAAGCCAGACCGGACGGACAGAGAGGGCAAGAAACCCTTTGGAAGAAAGAAGAGAAAAGCATTTGGGAGGTCTAAAGGAGTCCAGAGCAGTACGTATACTGGAAGGCATTCCAAGGGCCAGCATACACCATTGGACTGGGGAAAGCCAGAGGAATGGTGCTGCAGAGCTAGGAATCTCCAGACGGTACCTGTGAGGGAGACGGCTGCACTTGGAAGGGACCCTAAGACCCGTGCCAGAAGGTATGTGAAGAGAGATCCAGTGTCCAGGGATCTGGATTGGAAGGCTGGACATAAGAACTGGACTACATACTTGCCAGGCTATTTAGAGAGGAACACTAACAGCAATGGAAGCTCAGGTATGAACACTGATCTATGCCCTAGCTATACCCTTGAAAGACAGCAGGGAAACAAGAATTCTCCTGAGAGTGCTCCATTGAGAAATTCCTCTGTGCCAATCCATGATATTGAACCCATGATTGTTGAAGAAGGGGGAGCGGTTATAGATACAGGCTGTGAATACATGCATTGCTCTCTGTCTAAACTCCTTTGGTAATTTACTGTTACAAAGTACAACAACCATCACAAAGAAATACAAACTTGTTCTTTAATCTACTCAGAAAAGCTCCTGAATAGGATTTGAGCCAAGCAGTAGAAAGTAAGCCAGCTAAGGGGTTTCAGCTGGATAACTGCTAGCAATTGAGCCTTACCTAATTGCTTGTGAGCTCTGAGGGAATCACTTCTGAGTCTATGTGTGAAGATATAAGAAGTTAACCTGAAAAGAACAGTTTTTCCCTACTTTGTGGGTTTTGTTTGTTGATTAAAGCACTGCTAAGAAAATATTAGCTAGAGCCTACAGAAAAGACCATTCTGTTACCATCCTGGTCTTTATTCTTTTGCTTTGATTGCCTGACAAGTTCAGCTGTTGTTTTCCTGATTTTGTTTTTCTAAGTTTAACACTGAAAGCAAGTATCCTGTTTTATGTGCTACCAAGCATATCTGTGTTGGGAGAAATAACCCCATAAATAAATATCTTATTGGCTTTACACTCAAGCACAACTAATTATTGTGAACGGCTGTGTCTGGTGTGAATGAACTACATTTCCCACAATCCCTTGCAAATCATATTAATATATGCCTTTGCCAAGACTGTGAACATTCTCACCCAGGCACCCGTCTGACAAGCTACATTTGATGCTTTTGAATGCACAAGCAGGGCCTCAGCAATATGCATTGTTGCACATCGAATTGCATGGATTCAGGCCTCAGATCTTGAAAAGTGGGTTCAAGATAAGCTGGGCAACATACCTTCCAAAGTAGACAACCTCTTTGGCAAAGACTGGCAAGATAAGGCCTCTCAAATAGATTCAGAAAATACTACTCTAAAGAGAGACTGTCTAGAGCAGTGGTTCTCAACCTTTTTTGTACCGTGACCCCTTTTACCATTGGTCAACTTGTGGTGACCCCCAATGATAAAATCAGATGCATCTCTCTTCCTTTACCGTTAACGCATTGTTGCAGTAATCATTTGTTGAATTATTAATATATTATAGGCCTTTGCAATATGTTTTTATTTATAAAATTTACTTATTTAAACCACAATAATTAATCACAATAACAAGTAACAATATTTGATTTCAAAATTATGATGATTTTGTAGTCAAATCACTAATATGAAATAAAATTATTTTTTCTACCTTTGTTGTCTGACCAATTTAATCTCCAGGAACAAGCAGGAATGAGTCTTCACATATGGGTACGTCGGTACCGACGGAGCCTGCGCGGGAACGCTCCCCAGCTTCCCAAAAAGGAAAGCTTTTGCGAGCATCCCACAGCGCCTGCGCGCTGCCTTGCCGCCTTTCCTAACCGCCTCTCCCCAGTTCTTCTTTTCCGCGGAGCCAGCAGGTCGTGTTCCTGTCACCGCTGAAGAAGTTCTTTGTTTTATTTTATTTCTTTGGTCGCGCGTCTGCCTTCCCCGACGTCGGACCGGTACCGCCGGTCTTTCTTTCTTTTCTTATAAAAAAAAAAAAAAAAAAAAAAGAACATATTTTTCCCTCACTTAGTGTGTTTTTCATCTTTGGGCCTTAGGCCTCACGAGAAATTTTCCTCATGGAAAAACCAGCCTCCGGGTTTAAAAAATGCACTAAGTGTAGCGGTACTATTTCTGTCACCGACACCCATGAATGGTGCCTTAAATGTTTGGGTCCTAACCACTCCATTTTGGATTGTCCGTCCTCCTCCTTGATGTCTAAACGAGGTTTACAGAACCGAGCAGCTAAGCTTGTCAGACGGCTGCCTAGGGTGAGAACTTACACAATCTTGATGATGCATATATTCATATGATTCTTGCAAGGTATTGTGGGTAATGTAGTTCATTCACTCCCAAACACAGCTGAAGACAATAATTGAGTTGTGAAACCAAGTGGTAAAGCCAATAAAATTCTTCTTTTATTGATGGGGTTTAATTCACCCAGCACATGTATGCTTGATAGCAATATAAATGAGGTTACTTGCTTGCAGTGTTTAAATGGATAACAAAAAGTCACAAAGCAAATCAGAAAACAACCTTCAGCTTGTCAGGCAATTAGCTAATGTTTTCTTAGCAAATAATTACCAAATAAAAAGGCACAAAGAAATGAATAAACTTTGCTTGTTAGGTTAACTTCTGCTTATTTTCCACTCAGATCCCAGCAGTGATTCTCCCTTGCTCACACACACAATCAGGTGCAGCTTTAATTACTATCAATTGACCAGCTGAAACCCTTTAGCTGGCTGGCTGCTACTGTGTGAACCCAAATCCTGCTTTAAGAGCTGTTTGCAGTGGAAATAAAGAACAAAGTTAGGTTTCTTTGTGATGGCTGAGGTGTTTGCTCACAGAAAGCTAGCAATAGCATTTAGATAGAGAACAGTCCATGTAATGAATAGTTTCATCTGCTGTATCTCCCCCTTCATCAATCAGCATAGGGTCACTATCATACATTGGCACAGACGAGTCTTTCATTAAGGCACTATCATGAGAATGCTTATTCCCTTGCTGCCATTCTCTATTATAGATAGGGTCTGGATCAGTGTTCATACCTGAGCCTCTCCTGCTATCATAATTCCTCTCTGTATAGCCTGGCCAGTATGTAATCCAATTCTGATGTCCAGCCTTCCAATCTTGATCCCTGGACACTGGATCTCCTCTCACATACCTTCTGGCCTTGGTCTGAAAGTCCCTTCCACGTGCAGTCTTCTCTCTTCCAGGTAGCCACTGGTGATTCCTATCTCTGCCATTCCATTCCTCTGGCTGACTCCAGTCCAATGGACTCTGCTGGCACTTGGAATACCTCCCAGTATGGGTACTGCCTTGGATTCTCCCAGACCCTCCAATGGCCTTTCTTCTCTTCCTTCCAGAGAGTTTCCTTCTTTCTCTATCCGCTTGGCTTGGCTTCTGCTTCTCCAGGTGATGCTTAAACCTGTAGCTGGACTGGAGCTTGTAGCCGTTGCTGTCTCTGTCTTTGAAGCTCTTTCTGTAGCTGTTGCTGACACTATTATCTGAAGAATAAGCTCTATTCTTATTCTGTCCTAATGTGTGCTCCTCCCTAACACAGCGCAGCTGTGTTGAATCAGGCCCTGCCCTTTGAGATGAGTGCTTAGGGATTACCTCATAGCTCTCTTGATTGCACACATTTTCTCACTTCAGCCCCTCTCATGGCTGCTGGAAACCTGGTGCATTCTGGGACTGGTAGTCTTTTATGTGAAAACTCTGTTTTCTTACTTCTACCAGAACTGACAGGTTGCTTGTTCAGAGTCACATCATCTTTTCTATAGCTCCTACCTGAGCTATGATAAGCTTCCTTATCACATACCCCCCTGCTTAAGTTATTACGGACTGGTTTTACTGGTGAAACTTCTTCTCTACAGTCCGTAATACGGGAAAGTGCATCCGCATTCTTGTGTAACTTCCCGGCACGATGTTCAACTTGGAAATCAAACGCCTGTAAGGCCATGTACCAGCGTGTCAACCTGGCATTGTGGTTCTTCATTTGCTGCAACCACTTAAGTGGGGCATGGTCCGTGACCAACTGGAACTTTCTCCCTGTAAGGTAAAACCTTAACGCCTCCACTGACCACTTGATAGCCAAACACTCTTTTTCTATCGTGGAATACTTTTGTTCAGCCGGTGACAACTTCCTGCTCAGGTACATCACCGGATGCTCCTCCCCATCATGGCACTGGGATAGGACCGCTCCTAGCCCTACATCCGATGCATCGGTTTGAACCAGAAAGGGTTTCTTGAAGTCTACTCCTTTCAGTACCGGTCCTGTACACAATTTTTCTTTTAATACTGAAAACGCTTTTTCAGCTTCTGGTGTCCACTTTATCTGGTTTGGACAATTCTTTCGCAGCATATCCGTGAAAATGGCACTTTTCTCTGCGAATTGCGGTATAAACCGGCGGTAGTATCCAATAAGTCCTAAGAAACTTCTTAGTTGTTTCTTTGTTGTTGGAGGAGGAAAATTCCTGATGCTATCTATTTTGCTTAATAGAGGTTTAATTTTTCCTCTTCCCACTAGGTGGCCTAGGTATTTTACCTCCCTATTTGCAAAGGCACACTTCTTCGGGTTTAAAGTGATTCCCGCTTGCTTCATAGAGCACAAGACTGCCCTGATCCTCTTCAAATGCTCCGCCCAGGTGTTACTATGGATTATGACATCATCCATGTATGCAAAAGCATAACTTTGGTGGGGTCGAAGTACCTGATCCACTAACCTTTGACAGGTAGCCGCTGCTCCATGCAGTCCGAAAGGCATCCTCTTGAACTGGAAAAGGCCAACGGGGTGCTGAACGCAGTCTTCGGCTTCGACTCCCTGGTGAGAGGGATTTGCCAATATCCTTTTGTCATATCAAGGGTGGTTAAGTATTGAGCCTGTCCCAGCTGGTCCAACAGCTCCTCAATTCTTGGCATTGGATATGCATCAAAAACTGATATGGCGTTTACCTGCCGGAAGTCAATACAAAATCTTAAGGATCCATCAGGCTTCGGCACCAGGACTATGGGGCTATTCCAGGGACTCTTTGACTACTCTATTACCCCCATGTCCAACATCTCTTGGACTTGTGCCACTACCTCCTGTCTTTTGGCTTCGGGCAAGCGGTATGGCCTTTGACGAACCAATTTCCCAGGTGGAGTTATTATTTCATTGGCCACCAAATGGGTCTCCCCAGGTATGGGTGTCAACACATCTGGGAATTCCTTAAGCAATTTCCTAATTTCTTCCTGTTGTACCATTGTCAGGTCCTCACCTATTTGGGGCTCTGATTTTTCTTTACAATCAGATACCTGGGGTCCCAAATCATCCTCTTCACTCACCTCCCTCTCTCGGGCACAGGTGGCAGCTAAGCTTTTAACCCCTTTGACATCAGTAGAACCAAAGCCTTTGGCTCCACGTTCAGAATTCTCTAGGGATGTGACCTCCTCCACAGGTGGAAAACCCAGCCTCTCACAGATCAATTGGGCAATTTTATCTCCTGTCTTCACGTGATACTCATTCTGTCCAAAGTTAAATAACAGAACTTTAATATTGCCCCTGTAATCGGGATCAATTACTCCCGCACCCACATCGATGAAATATTTAAGGGCTAATCCGGACCTTGGGGCTATTCTCCCATAACATCCAATTGGTATTTCCACTTGGAGACCGGTGTCAACCAGGGCTCTCCCTTGGCTAGGTACAGTCACATTTTCTATGCTGCACAGGTCAAACCCAGCAGATTGAGGGGTTGCCCGCTTAGGAGCCTGGGCCTTCTCAGAGACCTTATGGTACTTTAGGACGAATATCTGCTTTGGGGTAGCTTGGTCTTCTGGACGCTTAACCATCTTTTTAGCTGGGGTCTGAGGACTTCCAAATAAAGGCCCGGGAGCTACTACCATTAAACCTTCTCCCTCCTTCTTTCCTAGTCCTTCCACTAGACCCTGCTTAAATCTTGGCCAGTCTCTTCCTAGAACCAAATCAAAGGGTAGCCTAGGCACCACTGCTAACAGGACTTCCTCTTGTTTCCCTAGGCACTTAACCTTTAGCCTATAGGTGGGATATGATGATGCAGCACCATGAATGCATCTGATGTGAACTTGGCTTTCAGGGGTTCTAGGCACAAATCTTTCTTGGGCCTCTATTCTCTTCCAAAGCCTTTTTGACATCATACTCTGGTCTGCTCCAGAGTCTAATAATGCATTTGTGGTAATTCCCTGCACATCAACCATCAAAAGAAATCCTTCCTTGGGCTGTTTTAAATCCAGATCCATTAAACTAGTGTGTGTCTGGCATCTCTTCTCTAAGTGTCCCACTTTTCCACACTTGAAACATTTTTTTCTATTCCACTGTGTCATCTGGTTTGATACAGTACATTCATTTTCAGAAACATTCTTAATTATTCTCTTTTCTGATACAGCACATTTAGCCTCAGCATCCATCTTTAGAGGGCCACCCATTCTATGGCAAGCCTGCGTGGCTTCCAAGAATCTCTCTGCTAGCATGGTTGCCTCTCCAAGATTTTGGCAATTTTGCTGTATAAGAAAAACATTCAAATCTTTAGGTACCCCTAGCATAAATTGTTCCAGCATTATAATATCTAATAACATTTCTACTGTCTTTTGCTCAGGCTCCAACCATTTTACAGCTAAACTTCTGATTCTCTGACTCAGAGCCCTGGGTGTCTCACCCACTTTCAATGTAACAGCTCTAAACATTCGCCTATACTCTGAAATAGACAACCCTAGGCGATCTCTAATAGCTGCCTTTACATCCTTATAATTCAAAGCCTGGGCTGCTGGCATTGCTCTGTAAGCTGCTAGTGCCTCACCAGTTAATGAGGCTGCCAGCCTTACTGCCCACTGGGTCTCTGGCCATGCTAAAGCCTGTGCCACTCTTTCAAAAGACTCTAGAAAATCATCAACATTATCATCTGGAGTTAATTTCCCAAAATTAAATGCCCCAATCCCTTGATTGAGTCCCACATTGTCCACATGTGGTATACCAGTACTAACTGCTGGTCTTGCATCTGTTCCACTTTGGCTCTGCAGCTGAACTAGAGCTTGCACCAGATCAAGCACTGGTTTCTGCTGTTCCATTAAGGCCTTCATAGCAGTGTCCTGGGCCTGCTGTGATAGCTCCTGCTGCTTACTAAATTGGGCTGCCATCCACTGAGCCATCTCCCTCGGATCCATCTTGACCCCTGCAAGAAATAAAGAAAAAAAAAACCCAAAGTGCAGCACCTTCCAACCAGGTGTGGTTTTTTTTTTTTTTTCAACTTTTTTTTTTTTTTTCAATTACCCCCTGTGCTTACACACATCCACCACTAGACATGCCCAGGTACATATTACCTTGTCTCAGTGATGAATCCAGCTTTGCACAGGGTCTTTTCATCTGGGACAGCTTCCTGGAACAACCACTTCTCCTCCAAAGTGCAGATGAGGGAAAAAAATCTTCTTTCAGCTTCAAACTTGAATTTTATTTGTAATCCACAGCAAATAAATCCTCTTGGTGCAAAAGCAATCCTGCCAGCTACGCCATTTGTCAGACGGCTGCCTAGGGTGAGAACTTACACAATCTTGATGATGCATATATTCATATGATTCTTGCAAGGTATTGTGGGTAATGTAGTTCATTCACTCCCAAACACAGCTGAAGACAATAATTGAGTTGTGAAACCAAGTGGTAAAGCCAATAAAATTCTTCTTTTATTGATGGGGTTTAATTCACCCAGCACATGTATGCTTGATAGCAATATAAATGAGGTTACTTGCTTGCAGTGTTTAAATGGATAACAAAAAGTCACAAAGCAAATCAGAAAACAACCTTCAGCTTGTCAGGCAATTAGCTAATGTTTTCTTAGCAAATAATTACCAAATAAAAAGGCACAAAGAAATGAATAAACTTTGCTTGTTAGGTTAACTTCTGCTTATTTTCCACTCAGATCCCAGCAGTGATTCTCCCTTGCTCACACACACAATCAGGTGCAGCTTTAATTACTATCAATTGACCAGCTGAAACCCTTTAGCTGGCTGGCTGCTACTGTGTGAACCCAAATCCTGCTTTAAGAGCTGTTTGCAGTGGAAATAAAGAACAAAGTTAGGTTTCTTTGTGATGGCTGAGGTGTTTGCTCACAGAAAGCTAGCAATAGCATTTAGATAGAGAACAGTCCATGTAATGAATAGTTTCATCTGCTGTATCTCCCCCTTCATCAATCAGCATAGGATCACTATCATACATTGGCACAGACGAGTCTTTCATTAAGGCACTATCATGAGAATGCTTATTCCCTTGCTGCCATTCTCTATTATAGATAGGGTCTGGATCAGTGTTCATACCTGAGCCTCTCCTGCTATCATAATTCCTCTCTGTATAGCCTGGCCAGTATGTAATCCAATTCTGATGTCCAGCCTTCCAATCTTGATCCCTGGACACTGGATCTCCTCTCACATACCTTCTGGCCTTGGTCTGAAAGTCCCTTCCACGTGCAGTCTTCTCTCTTCCAGGTAGCCACTGGTGATTCCTATCTCTGCCATTCCATTCCTCTGGCTGACTCCAGTCCAATGGACTCTGCTGGCACTTGGAATACCTCCCAGTATGGGTACTGCCTTGGATTCTCCCAGACCCTCCAATGGCCTTTCTTCTCTTCCTTCCAGAGAGTTTCCTTCTTTCTCTATCCGCTTGGCTTGGCTTCTGCTTCTCCAGGTGATGCTTAAACCTGTAGCTGGACTGGAGCTTGTAGCCGTTGCTGTCTCTGTCTTTGAAGCTCTTTCTGTAGCTGTTGCTGACACTATTATCTGAAGAATAAGCTCTATTCTTATTCTGTCCTAATGTGTGCTCCTCCCTAACACAGCGCAGCTGTGTTGAATCAGGCCCTGCCCTTTGAGATGAGTGCTTAGGGATTACCTCATAGCTCTCTTGATTGCACACACATTTTCTCACTTCAGCCCCTCTCATGGCTGCTGGAAACCTGGTGCATTCTGGGACTGGTAGTCTTTTATGTGAAAACTCTGTTTTCTTACTTCTACCAGAACTGACAGGTTGCTTGTTCAGAGTCACATCATCTTTTCTATAGCTCCTACCTGAGCTATGATAAGCTTCCTTATCACAAGCTCCATGTGCTGTTTCCCTCTGATGCAGCTTCAGTGGCATCGACGTCTTCCAGGGCCTCTACTTCCTCCCATGGATCTCAGGTAACCAAACATAAATCCAGCCGGTCCTCGAAGGGTAGATCTCCTTCCAAGCATCGAGATGCTTCCGGGCTTGCCCTCGAGGATTCCGCAAGGGCAAAACAACCCCGGCGGGAAGCTCCGGCTTCCAAAGCTCCTCCTATGGGGTTACAGGTTGACATCGATGGCACGGCCTCGACCGATCACCTGTTAGAATGCTCTGGGGTACCGGCGCAACCTACCGGTACCGAGTTCCAGGCATTCATGGCGTCGATGGATCAGAATGTTCTATCCATGCAGCAGGCTATCACGGCCTTCATTCAAGCTGCGACGCCGCTGATACCTCAACAAACTCCGTTGTCGTTATCAGCTCCGGTACCGGCACCACTGCCGGTACCAGTACCGACTGCATCGACATCGACCAGGATGCCGACTGCAGCGGTTCCCTGTCCAGGGATGCCCATCGGTACCGAACCGGTACCGATGACGCCCAATGTCGATACCGCTCGATACGCGTATTGAGCTTTGGAAGAGCACCCTGACAGGCGATACTTTGATTCCTCTGAAGATTCTGATACATCGGAGGAGTCTGCTGAAGTATCCATAGCCCTTCCTGAAGAGCCGCCTTCTCCAAAAAGAAGAATGTCTCCTCCAGAGGACTTGTCCTTTCAAGACTTCATAAGAGAAGTGGCTAAAGGACTTTCTATTTCAGTAACCTCTGAATCAGAGCCTAGAGCTAAAAAATTAGATATTTTGGGTTATTCTAAGGCTTCTAAGGAGGCAGTCACCTTGCCAATTCATGAGATTCTTTATGATCACATGATTGACTTATGGGAGACTCCTCTCACTATCTCTCCTCATTCTCGTAGATTGGACACTATGTACCGTGTCCCTCCTTGTCCTGGTTTTCATAAAACACAGCTTCCTCATCATTCTATTGTGGTGCAGTCAGCTATGAAAAGGATAAAGAGTGCAAAAAGACACTCCTCTGCTCCTCCAGGAAGAGAATGCAGGACCTTGGATGCTTTTGGTAGGAAAATCTTCCAAGCCAGTATGCTCATTGCCAGAATCAACTCCTATAGTCTTTATATGGGTATGTTTCTGAAAGAAGTTGCAGATAAACTGCACACTTTCCTCCCTTTTCTTCCAGAGGATAAAAGGGAAGAATTCCTTATTTGGCTTAAGCATACTCAAGATATTTCAAAGTTTTCCAACCGTGCAGCTTTTGACTCCTTTGAAGGTGCCAGCAGAGCTTCGGCCATTGCCATAGCTGCTCGCAGAATTGCTTGGCTCCAGGCTTCTGATCTAGAATCTTGGGTCCAGGATGGCTTAGGAAATCTTCCCTGTACAGGTGAAAACCTGTTTGGCAAAGAATGGCAAATAAAAGCCACTCAAATGGATGCAGAAAATTCTGCTTTGGATAGACTTTCAAAGTCAACCTCCATTCCTGCCAAGAAAAAACCTTTTAAGAAGTCTTTTTTCAAAAAAAGCAGATTCCATCCTGCTTCTGGCCAACAATCATCTACAGGTCGCTTTGCTGCTAAGCGTCAGCAACCTAAACAGGCCAGGCCTAAGTCTACAGGGGCTGCTGCAACTCAGCAGACCCAGCCTCCTCAGGGTTTTTGACTTGATGCTAGAGAACTTAGCCTTTCTGGCTCTAAAATAGCCAGAGCCTCTCACCATTCGAGGAGGGTTAGCTCATTTTGCTCCCAGATGGGAGCAAATTATAGCAGAGCAGTGGACCCTCTCCATCATAAGGGAGGGCTACAAACTTCATTTCTCAAACCTTCCTCCTCAAACCATGGTGAGACACTTCAATTCTCCAACATCTCTTTTCGACCTTCTAGGTCAAGAGGTGACTACCCTTCTTGCCCAAGGGGCAATAGAAGAAGTACCTCTTCTTCAACAAGGGTCAAGGTTTTACTCCCCCTATTTTCTGATCCCAAAGAAAACAGGGGGCTACAGACCCATATTAGATCTCAGAGAATTGAACAAATTCCTATACAAGGAGAAATTCAAGATGTTTTCTCTGGGCACTCTCCTTCCATACCTTCAGAGTCAGGATTGGCTTTGTTCTCTAGATCTCAAGGATGTGTACACACCTATCCTAATTAATCCTTCTCACAGAAGGTTCCTCCGTTTTCTTTTCCAAGGAAAGCATTACCAATATAGGGTGCTTCCTTTCGGTCTGGCCTCTGCTCCAAGAGTGTTCACCAAATGCATGTCAGTAGTAGCTGCATTTCTACGCACTCTGGGAATATTTGTATTCCCATACCTGGACGACTGGCTCATCCGAGCTCCATCCCAGTCAGAGGCCCAGACTTCCCTGGACTGCACAAGGCGCATTCTGCAGTATCTGGGACTTGTGGTAAACCTCCCAAAGTCCCAGCTCACCCCTACTCAGTCCCTAGAGTTCATAGGGGCCTGGTTAGATACTACCACTGCAAGGGCCTATCTTCCTCAGGCCCGTTGCCTACGCCTAGTGCAGTTAGCCTCCCAGATTCAGTCAAAGAGCCATTTAACTGCCCGGGAGATGCTGCAACTGCTAGGCTACATGGCATCCACAGTGCATGTGGTCCCCTATGCTCGCCTTCACATGAGAGCAGCTCAATGGACTTTGTCCACCCAGTGGACTCAAGCATCAGGGGCTCTGTCAGACAAAATAGCAACCTCCAGGTGCCTCTTTTGGTCTCTCCAGTGGTGGAAGTCCACCCAAAATCTGTTGCTGGGGTCCCCCTTCCAACAGTTGTTGCCCCAGGCAACCCTCACAACAGATGCCTCCCAAACAGGTTGGGGAGCTCATCTGCAAGACTCAAGGCACTTGGTCTCCACAGGAGACCTATCTCCATATCAACCACTTGGAGCTTCGAGCAGTTTTTCTAGCTCTCAAGGTCTTCCATACCCTGCTCAGCTACAAGACAGTCCTCATTCATACGGACAATCAAGTAGCCATGTTTTACATAAACAAGCAAGGAGGAACTGGCTCTCTGTCGCTTTGCAACGAAGCTTGTGATAAGGAAGCTTATCATAGTTCAGGAAGGAGCTATAATAGAGGTGAATTGGCTCTGAACAAGCAACCTGTCTTTGCTGGTAGAAATAATAAAACAGAATGTTTTCATAAAAGACTACCAGTCCCAGAATGCACCAGGTTTCAAACACCCTATAGAAGAGCTGAAGTGGGGAAACGTGTGTTCAATCAGGAGAACTATGAGGTAATCCCCAATCACTCATCTCCAAGGGCAGGGCTTGATTCAGCACAGCTGAACTGTGCTAGGGTGGAGTATCCCTCTAAACAAGTTAAAAGTAAAACCTATTCTACACAGAATCAGACGGAGCAGAGGGAGAAGCAGTTGCAGACCAGAGAGCTGGAGTTGGAGTTGATGAGGAACCCAGAGCTCAAGGACAGAGAGAGCAAGAAGCAGCGTGGAAGAAAGAAGAGAAAAGCATCTTGGAGGTCTAAAGGAGTCCATAGCAGTACGTGTGCTGGGAGTCATTCCAGAGGCAAGCATACTCCATTGGACTGGAGGAAACCAGATGAGTGGGGTTACAGAGCCAGGAATCCACGGACGGCACCTGTGAGGGAGACGGCTGCATTTGGAAGGGGCCCTAAGACCAGTGCAAGAAGGTATGTGAAGAGAGACCCAGTGTCCAGGGATCTTGATTGGAAGGCTGGACATAAAAAATGGACTACATACTGGCCAGGATATCTGGAGAGGAACCCTAACAGCAATGGAAGCTCAGGTATGAACACTGATCTATGCCCTAGCTCTTCACTTGGAAGACAGCAGGGAAACAAGTATTGTCCTGAGAGTGCTCCATTAAGGAATTCCCCTGAGCCAGTCCATGATATTGATTCTATGATGAAGAAGAAGGAGATATTTTAAATGATCAGAGTGAATACATGGATTGCTCTCTGTCTAGGCTGCTGTGGTAATATACTTTCACAAATACAACAACCATCAAAAAGAAATATATCTTGTTCTTTTATCTACCCAGAAAAGTTTACAAGAAAGCTTTAGGGTAGGATTTGAGCCATGTATAGAAAGTAAACCAGCCAAGAGGTTTGCAGCTGGTTAATTGTTAGCAATTAAGCCTTGCATAATTGCATGTGAGCTCTGAAAGGACACTTCTGGGTGTGTGTGAAAATACAAGAAGTTATCCTTGAAAAAGAACAGTTTTTGATTACTTTTTGGGTTTTGTTTTGTTTTTGGAGCACTGCTAAAAGGTATTAGCAGGAGCCCACAGAAAGACCTTTCTGTTTCCCATCAAGGTCTTTATTGTTTGATTGATTGCTTAAGAAGTTCAGTTGTTGTTCCTGATTTGTTTTTCCTAAGTATAATACTGAAAGCAAGTATCCTTTTGTGCTACCAAGTAAATCTGTGTGGGAGAAATAACCCCATAAATAAAATATATTTTCTTTGCTTACACTCGAGCAAGCACAACTCATTTATTTGTGAACGGCTGATTCTGGTATGAATGGACTACATTTCCCACAATCCTTTGCAAGTCATACTAATATTTGCCTTTGCCAAGACTGTGGACATTCTCACCCAGCGCCCCCGTTTACAAGCTTTAAGATTGTGGGCCTTCGCCAGAGAGCATCAAATCCATCTCCTGGCCGTATACCTCCCAGGAATCCAAAACGTTTGGGCAGACAGACTCAGTCGAGTTCAGCTTCCACACGAATGGTCCCTGCACATGGACCAAGTACTCAGAATCTTTCAAGAGTGGGGAACCCCGGACATAGACCTCTTTGCAAGTCCGTGGAATGCCAAACTTCCCCGGTTCTGTTCCAGAATTCCGTGTCAGGGAGATCAGGCTAAGGATGCCTTCCTCCTTCACTGGGGTCAAGACTTCCTGTATGCCTTTCCACCCATTCCTTTAATTCCCAAGACTCTGTTCAAGCTCCAGAGGGATCAAGGATCCATGATCCTCATAGCTCCACGCTGGCCACACCAAGTGTGGTACCCTCTACTTCTACATCTCTCTCAAGCTCCCTCCCTAGACTTGGGAGCTGCTCCAGACCTTCTGTCTCAGGAGGAGGGGACTTTGTGCCACCCAAACCCCAAGTCCCTTCACCTCAGAGCTTGGTTGCTGAAGGCCTAGACCTTCAAGATTGGAATCTTTCTCAGCAGGTGAAAGATATCCTCCATGCTTCCAGAAAACCTTCTACTAGACGTTCCTATGCTTTTAAATGGAAAAGGTTTTCCATTTGGTGTGCTGAGAAGGGTCTTGACCCTCTAGCACTACCTTTGAATTCTCTATTGGAATATCTCCTGCATCTCTCCAATGCAGGCCTTAAGACGAATTCAGTAAGGGTCCATTTGAGTGCTATTGCAGCATCCCTTAAGCCTATTAATGGACAGCCTATTTCCTCTCATCCTCTTATTGCAAGGTTCATGAGAGGCCTAACTTTAACTAAACCTCCCATTAGGCCTCCTCCGGTGGCATGGGACTTAAATCTGGTTCTTGGTCAGCTTATGAAGCCACCTTTTGAACCCTTAGCCACCACCTCCTTGAAATTTCTTTCCTGGAAGGTTATTTTCCTCATTGCAGTCACCTCAGTTCGCCACATCAGTGAACTGCAGGCCTTAGTAGCTAATCCACCTTATACAAGGTTCCATAATGATAAGGTAGTCCTTAGGACCAATCCACACTTTATGCCTAAAGTGGTTTCATCTTTTCATCTTAATCAAGAGGTGTATTTACCTGTCTTTTTTCCAGGTCCTCATGCATCAAGTGCAGAGAGGAATCTTCATACCCTGGTTTGTAAGAGAGCTCTTGCCTTTTACTTACAAAGGACACAGCAACATAGAAAGTCTTCTCAACTCTTTGTTGCCTTTGATCCCTCTCATTTGGGACTTCCAGTCTCTAAGAGGACACTGTCCAATTGGATTGCTCAGTGTATTTCTTTCGCCTACCAGAGTAAGAACCTTTCTCTGGAAGGCCATGTCACAGCTCATAATGTGAGGGCCATGGCCACCTCTATAGCTCATCTAAATTCTGTGTCCATCGACCAGATCTGTCGAGCGGCCACCTGGGCCTCGGTTCATACCTTCACAGCCCATTACTGTTTGGACAAGGACTCCCGCCGGGATGCCTTGTTTGGTCAGGCTGTTCTCAAACACCTGTTCCATGCTTAATCAACTCCTGCCCTCCTTCCCTGAATGGATGCCTGAGATCCATAGGAGGAGATAGAGCCCTTCACAGGGTCTCATAACCTTGGGGATCTCCCAGGCATCTCTAGCTAGGGAGTCCCCATATGTGAAGACTCATTCCTGCTTGTTCCTGGAGATAGCACAGTTACTTACCTGTAACAGGTGATCTCTGGGAACAGCAGGAATAAGTCTTCACAACCCACCCACCTCCCCTAGGAGTTGTATCTCTCTATCTATTTTTTCCTTTCCTCTCTCTCTTTGTCTCAGCTTTAAAACTCGAACTGGGGAGAGGCGGTTAGGAAAGGCGGGAAGGCAGCGCGCAGGCGCTGTGGGATGCTCCCAAAAGCTTTCCTTTTTGGGAAGCTGGGGAGCGTTCCCGCGCAGGCTCCGTCGGTACCAACGTACCCATATGTGAAGACTTATTCCTGCTGTTCCCAGAGATCACCTGTTACAGGTAAGTAACTGTGCTTTCTCTGATCATGCTGGTCCCGATCTGAGGCTTCTGCTTTCCTGTCTTCTCTTAGCTCTCCTTCTGTGGTCTATGGTCCATCTGCCATTTCTTATCTCTTCTTTTATTTTCTTCACTTCTTTCCATCAGCCTATTTCCAGTCCCAGTAACCCTCCCCAGTATCAGCCCCTTTCCAGTCCTCACTCTCAGTACCTTCCAATGTCAACTTGCATTCCCATGACTGCCACTTGTGTCCATTCCCTTCCAGTCCCCCTCCTTCCCCACTGACCAGTCCCTTCTAGTACAAATACCATGGCAGCCCCTCTCAGATCCATTCCCTTCCAGTTCCATTCTCCCATCCCCTCGTATCAGCCCATTTGTAGCCTTAGCCCCCAGTTTTCTTCCAGGGGCAGCAGCTCTATCCTTCCCTCCCCACAATCAGCCCATTCCCAGTCGAAGCCCCCCAATCAGCTCGCTTCCAGTGCTAGTCCCCCCTCAATCCCATTACCAGTGCTAGCCTCCCCTAATCAGCTCATTTCCAGCACTAGTCCCTCCTCAACCCTATTACCAGTGCTAGCCTCCCCTAATCAGCTCATTTCCAGTGCTAGTCCCTCCTCAACCCCATTACTAGTGCTAGGCTCCCCTAATCAGCCCATTGCCAGTCCTACCCCCCCCGCATCAACCCATTACCAGTCCTAGCCTCCTCTAATCAGCCCATTTCCAGTCCTAACCTCCCTGATCAGCTCATTTCCAATGCTAGCCCCCTATCAGCACATTACCAGTCCCAACCCCCCCTTGATCAGTCCATTCCCATTCCTAGACTTCCCTAATCAACCCATTACCAGTCCTAGCCCCCCCATCTGCCCATTATAATCCTAACCCGCACTGTCTCTCCCCTCTGTCCAGCATTTATCCCCCGTCTGTCCAGTATGTCCCCCTGTCTCTTCCCTTTGTCCATGTCAGCCCCCCTCACTCCCTCCATGTCAGCCTCCCTCTGTCCATGCCAGCCCCCCTCCCTCCCTCCCTCCATCCATCCAGACATGTCAGCCCCCCTCCCTCCATGTCAGCCCCCCTGTCCATGTCAGCCCCCCTCCCTCCCTCCATCCCTCCATGTCAGTCCCCCCTCTGTCCATGTCAGCCCTCCCTCTCTCCATGTCAGCCCCTCCCTCCCTCCATCCATCCATCCATCCACCAATGTCAGCCCCCCTCCCTCCATCCCTCCATGTCAGCCCTCCCCTCCCTCCCTCCAACCATGTCAGCCCCCTCTCTCCATGTCAGCCTCCCTCCATCCATGTCAGCCCCCCTCCCTCCATGTCAGCCCCCCTCCATCCATCCATCCATATCAGCCCCCCTCCCTCCCTCCATGTCAGCCCCCCTCCCTCCCTCCATCTATGTCAGCCCCCCTCTGTCCATGTCAGCCCCCTCCCCCATGTCAGCCCCGTTGCAGGTTTCCTGCTCCCCTCTCCCCATGTCTGCCTCCTCCTTCTGCAGCCGTGGCTCCCTGTCTCTTAGGGAACTGCGGCTATGCCTGTAAAACCGTTGCAGAGCCTTCCTGTCTCTAAACGGGCTCCGTGCAGCATTGTCCCGCCTCCAAAGGAAGTGGTAAACAACTTCCTTTGGAGGCGGGACAATGCTGCATGGAGCCCTTCGAGAGACAGGAAGGCTCCACAACGGTTTTACTTCCCTCCTTCGGTCTCAGCTACAAACCCAACTGATGAGAGGGAAGTGAATGGGCGGGAAGGCAGCACGCATGCATGTGGGATGCTTCCAAAAGCTTTCTTTTTGGACGCTGGGGAGCGTTCCCGTGCAGGTTCCGTCGGTACCGACATACCCATATGTGAAGACTTATTCCTTCTGTTCCCAGAGATCACCTGTTACAGCTAAGTAACTGTGCTGTATCTGAGTGTGCCCTCAGTTCATAGTAGGCCTACTGGCCAGGGACACTTACATTCTCGCCCACCCTACCCCTCACCCCACCCACACCTGGGTTGCATTGCCTATACAGTCATCATATACATTGACTTCTGTGCTTTAATTAGGTGTTACACCCACTTTTTCTTTTCTCCTAGGACAGCTGAGTGAGAATATCATGTATTCAATGCAATAACTGTGGTGCTTTCATTCCAAGAAGAATCATTTGGATCCTAAGAGCTTGCCCTATATGCCTCAAGTTAGCTGCTATGCATAAAGAATTGGCTCTACTAAGGGAAGAATTAGCTGCAATTAAACACACTTCCTCTAGGTTACAAACTGAACAAAATCCACCACCGCTTCCACAAAGAATCAAACAGCCCAGGAACAAATGGATCACAGTGGGCTCTGGTAGGATGCGACCTGTAACGCAGAGACACCCTATATATCAAGTGATATCCCTGCACAATGTTTTCTCTGCCTTGGATAATGAGGGTGCCCAATCGATGGAAACTGAAGTGCCCTTAAATGATAGACTTAATGCCAAATCTACTGATAATGTACCAAATAGGAAGAAAAAAATCACAAAACAGAAAACTACTACTTTTTGGAGATTCCATCATCAGAGGCACCAACTTGGGAACACAGCTCAAAGGAAAGAGGATGGTCAAATGCCTCCCAAGTTCTTTAGCCAGTAGGAATACAAACCAAATTGTTGGTATAGTTAGTACAGAAAGTGAGCACTCCAAAACTGATATTGTCATCCACTTGGGTACAAATGACCTGTCTAGAAACAGTGTCTCTGCAGTTCAAAGGGACTTCCAGATTCTGGGAGAGAAACTCAGGCCCATTGCTAACACTATAGCTTTCTCAGAAGTTCTACCTGTTCATGATAAGGGGGCAGAAAGGCTGCATCGCATAAAAAACTTTAATACAAGGCTCCAAACCTGGTGCAGACAAGAAGGATTTAGATATATAGGTGACTGGAGAAACACATGGATCAACAAGAGACTATACTGTACTGATGGATTACATCTTTCCGCCGCAGGGAAAAGGATCCTAAGTGAAAAATTCAGGCATTATGTGGACAGGCATTTAAACTAGGGAAAGAGGGTGACGGATGGAGAAGGACAAATTCAGTACGTCACTCCCAACAAAAGGAAAACATTGGAAACAGCCACATACTTGAACACCACATCAATGGCAAGCGGGAAAGGGTGTGTAGAACAAAACCCATGCAAAAGGCAGGCAAGCCATTCAACAAATGCTGGAAGCAATGTGTACAAATGTATGAAGCCTAGCCAACAAAGTTCCTGATCTGGAAGCCCTAATAGTGGAAATGGATTTGGACATTGTGGCCATTACAGAAACATGGTTTAACGAGTCACATGAATGGGATATAGCCATAGCTGGCTATAATCTATTTAGAAGAAATAGAGAGGGCAGAAAAAGAGGAGGAGTAGCCCTGTATGTCAAAAGCAATATTAAAGCTGCTGAAATGCAGGGCACGTGGGGAAAAGAAGAAGCACTGTGGATTGTGTTGGAAAGAGGAGATGGCACTATCATCCATACTGGTGTAGTCTACAGGCCTCCAACTGAAACCGAAGAAATGGATAGCGAATTGATTGTTGATATTGCAATGATAGCCATGAAGGGGGAAGTAATTATATTGGGTGATTTTAATCTATCCGATGTGGATTGGAGTGCTCCTTCTGCAAATCTGGAAAGAAGTAAAAAAATTGTGGATGCCTTCCAAGATGCGTTACTTAAACAAATGGTGATGGAACCAACCAGGGAGAGTTCCGTGCTGGATTTAGTGCTCACCAATGGAGACAGCGTGTCAAATATCCAGGTGGGTGCCCATGTGAGCAGCAGCGATCATCACATGGTGTGGTTTGAGATAAAAGCCAAGGTGGAATCCAATCAAAGCAAACTCAAAGTCTTGGACTTCAAAAATACTGACTTTAGTAAAATGGCCAAGTACCTGAAGGAGGAATTTGTAGGGTGGGAGGGGTTAAGGGAAGTAAAATTGCAATGGGCTAAACTAAAGAAAGCAATAAAAGGTGCAACAGATACATACGTAAGGAAAGTAAATAAAAACAAGAGGAAAAGGAAACCTATTTGGTTCTCCAAAGACGTGGCTGCACAAATAAAAGCAAAAAACACAGCTTTCACAAAATTCAGAAGCTCGCAAACAGAGAAACACAGAAAAGAGTACAAGATCAAACTAAAAGAGACAAAACGAGAAATAAGGATAGCAAAATCAAAGGCAGAATAAAGATGGCTAAAGATGTGAAGTATGGTGACAAGACGTTTTTCAGGTATATTCGGGAGAGGAGGAAAATCAGAACTGGAATTGCAGGACTCAGAAATGCTGGGAATGGATTCATGGAAAGTGAGATTGAAAAAGCAACAATGCTAAACGAATACTTCTGCTCTGTTTTTACTAGAGAAAATCCTGGAAAAGGACCACCTGTGATTGACAAATATACAAATGGGAATGGAGTAGATACCACACCATTCACAAAAGATGATGTGTTAGAACAGCTTGCAAAACTGAAAGTGGACAAGTCTATGGGACCAGATGGGATACACCCCAGGATACTGAAAGAGCTCAGAGAAGTTGTTTTTAATAGATCCTTGGAGACAGGAGAAGTTCCACGGGACTGGAGAAGGGCTGATGTGGTACCCTGGCCCGTCTTTTGCCAGTGTGAGGCCCCTGGCACCTGGCGGCCTGCAGGGGCCCCGGATGGGCCAGATCCCACATGATGAGCCCAGCTGCCCATGTCATGGACACCTCACTAAAGTCACTCGTGACATCATTTTGTTACAAATCATTGAAATCAACTTTAATCAATTACTGACAAACTGACCGACAAAGCCGACAATCATATGTCCACATCACAATTCACAAACAGCTGTCAGCCTATCAAACACTTAACAATCGAATTGGAAATTTACAATCTCCAGGAACAAGAGGAATGTAGTCCTCACATATGGGTATCGTCGGTACCGACAGAGCTTGCGCGGGAACGCTCCCCAGCGTCCAATAGGAACGCTTTTGGGAGCATCCCTCAGCACATGCGCGCTGCCTTCCCGCCTTTCCAACTGTCCCTCTTCAGTTCTTCGTTTTCCACGGAGCCAACAGGACCTATTCCCTGTCACCGCAGAAAATTCTGTCTTTAAAATTCTTTCTTGTGGTCATGTTTGCCTACCGCACGACGCCTACCGGTACCACCGGTTCTTTTCTTTTCTTTTCCTAAAAAAAAAAAACAACAAACCCTTAAACTTAGACTGTTTCTTTTCAGAAACTTTCCTTTTTGGTGCTAGGCACCATTTTGGGCATTAGGCCCCATTTTTTCCTAAATCATGGAAAAGCCAACTAGTGGTTTTAAAAAATGTACTAAGTGTGGCGGTACCATTTCCGTCACTGACACCCATGATTGGTGTCTAAAATGTTTAGGACCTGATCATTCTCCAACTGAATGTCTCTCCTGCATGGGGATGACCAAAAGAGGAAGACAGAACCAGGCCGCAAAGCTCGGTACCCTCTTTTCTTCAGATGCTAGATCCATTGCATCGACATCGTCAAGGGCCTCTTCTTCCTCCCATGGATCTCAGTTAACTAAACACAAAAGCCAGTCCTCAAAGGGTAGCTGTCCTGCTAAGCATCGAGAGGCCATTGGCATTGCCCTTGAGGGAACCACACCGGCAAAACAGCCCCGGTGGGAGGCTTTGGCTTCCAAAGCATCGATGGGGCTTCAGGATGTTCTCGAGGCCTCAACCTCGCAAGAACTACCTGTGCTATGCTCAGGGGTTCCGGCCGTTCTTACCGGTACCGACACCCAGGCATCTGCAGCGTCGATAGACCAGAGGTTTCTTGCTATCGAACGCAGTATCACAGCTCTTCTTTCAGCTGCAGTACCGGTGGCCCCAAGGGCACCGGTGCCGACATCGACACCGGTACTGACACCGACGATGCCGGTACCGACGATGCCGGCCCCAGTGGGAACTCTTCCCATGCCAACTCTGGCTGGAGTGGATAAAGCGGTACCGGGTCACCTCGGTACCGACTTTGATCGGTACTGGGATCGTGCTTTGCAAGAGCATCGGGGTCAGGAATACTTCGATTCCTCTGATTCCGAAGACTCTGACAATTCTGCTGGCACTAGAGGGTTTCTCCTAGAAGATCCCTTTTCTCCCCAACGCAGAATGTCACCTCCAGAGGACATGTCATTTCAGGATTTCATCCGTGATATGGCCAAAGGTCTTTCAATCACAGTAGCTCCTGAAGAGGAACCCAGAGCAAAGGAATTGGAAATCCTCCAATATCCTAAAGCTCCTAAGGAGGCAGCTACCCTGCCTATCCATGAAATTCTGTATAGCTTGATGCTCAGAATGTGGGAGACACCTCTGACTACTTCTCCTCACTCTAGGAGACTTGATACTATGTATCGAGTTCCACCATGTCCTGGATTTCAGAAAACTCAGCTGCCACACCATTCAATGGTAGTGGAATCAGCCATGCGTAGGATGAAAAGTGCAAAGAGGCATGCATCCAATCCTCCAGGTCGTGAATGCAGGACTCTGGATGCTTTTGGACGCAGAACTTTTCAAGCTTCCATGCTTTCAGCTAGGATCAGTTCATATATCCTATATATGGGAATGTTCCTTAAGGAAGTCACAGGAGAGTTGGAACTTAGGAGCCCATTTCTCCCAGATGATAAGAGGCAAGATTTTCTTGCTCTAATTAAGCATGCTCAAGATGTCTCCAAGTTTGTCAATCGTGCAGCCTTTGACTGCTTCGAATGCATCAGCAGAACTTCTGCTATTGCCATTGGTGCGCGACGGATTGCCTGGCTACAGGCATCAGACTTGGAGACTTGGGTACAGGACAAGTTAGGCAACATTCCTTGCACGGGGGAGAATCTCTTCGGCAAGAACTGGCAGGAAAAGGCTAACGAGTTAGATGCTGACAATTCTACCTTAGATAGATTGTCAAAGTCTACAGCCACTCCAGCCAAAAGGAAACCTTATATAAAACCCTCTTTTAGCAAAAAGAGGAAGTTTTATCCTTCCTATACCCAGCAGAGCCAAACTCCAGGTCAGGTTGCCCAAAAGAGACAAACCAGACAGCAAAAGAAACCAAAAGGCCCGAGAGCCCAACCAGCTCTCCAGGTTCAGCCCCCTCAAGGGCTTTGACTCCTTCCTAGAGAGCTTTGCCTTCCTGCCTCTGAGGGGTCCCCAACCCCCCAATATTCTAGGCAGGTTATGCTACTTTCTCAACAGATGGCATCAGATAACAGCAGAAGATTGGACTTTGCCCATTGTGGGAGAGGGGTACAAACTTCATTTTCACAGCATACCCCCTCCTACAATTCTAAAGCAGTTCAATTCACGAACCTCTGCAGACAATCTGCTAGATCATGAGGTCTCCACACTTCTTGCCCAAGGGGCAATAGAGGAAGTACCCATTTTTCAACAGGGTGCAGGGTTCTACTTCCCCTATTTTCTTATTCCAAAGAAAACAGGGGGACACAGACCCATTCTAGACCTCAGAGAACTGAACAAATATCTGTTTCGAGAGAAATTCAAAATGATTTCTCTAGAAACTCTTCTGCCATACCTTCAAAGCCAGGACTGGCTTTGCTCTCTAGACTTAAAGGATGCATACACTCACATTCTCATCCATCCAGATCACAGGAAATGTTTATGTTTCCTTTTCAAGGAAAGACATTTCCAGTACAGGGTTCTTCCTTTTGGTCTGGCTTCAGCACCAAGGGTGTTCACAAAATGCATGGCAGTAGTAGCAGCATTTCTACGAACCCTGGGGATTTTTGTCTTCCCTTACTTGGACGACTGGCTCATTCGAGCCTCCACAGTTGCAGAGGCCAGCACTGCACTGTCCCGTACAATGCGAATCCTCCAATATTTGGGATTGGAAATAAACTTCCCGAAGTCTCAACTAGTTCCTTCCCAATGCCTAGAATTCATAGGAGCCTGTCTGGATACCAAACAGGCAAGGGCTTTCCTTCCACAAGCCCGGTGTCTTCGCATTATGCAGCTAGCTTCCCAAGCAGCAGGCAAATACTCCCTCACTGCTTGGGAACTACTGCAGTTACTGGGACAATGGCATCCACAGTTCATGTAGTCCTATATGCTCGCCTCCACATGCGAGCAGCTCAGTGGACCCTCTCCACACAGTGGACACAGGCCACAGGTCATTTGTCGGACAAAATAACAATCTCTCAAAGACTAATTTTGTCCCTCCAATGGTGGAAATCACTAGAAAATCTGACAGTGGGGTCTCCTTTCCATCAACCCCTCTTTCAGGCCACCCTAACAACAGATGCATCACAGGTGGGTTGGGGAGCACACCTGAATCATCTCTCTACCCAGGGCACCTGGACTCCACAGGAGGTTGGTTTACACATCAACCTCCTGGAATTAAGAGCAATTTATTTAGCTATTTGAATGTTCCACGCCCAGCTCAGCTACAAGACAGTTCTGGTCCAGACGGAAAATCAGGTAGCCATGTTTTGTGTGAACAAGCAGGGAGGGATAGGCTCTCTGTCGTTATGCAACGAAGCTTTACAACTATGGGCCCTCGCCAGAGAGCATCAAATTCACCTTCTAGTGGTATATCTTCCAGGCATTCAAAACCTTCGGGCAGACAAACTCAGTCGAGTACTGCTACCCCACGAGTGGTCACTCCACCTAGACCAGGTGGCAAAGATATTTCATCTCTGGGGCACTCCAGACATAGACCTCTTTGCAAGTCCACTGAATGCCTAACTTCCCCGGTTCTGTTCCAGGATTACGGCGCACAACTGTCAGGCAAGGGATGCCTTCCTCCTTCACTGGGGTCAGGACTTCCTTTTTGCCTTCCCACCCATTCCCCTCATCCCCAAAACACTCTTCAAGCTTCAGAGAGACAGAGGTTGCATGATTCTCATAGCACCATGATGGCCATGCCAAACGTGGTATTCCCTGCTTCTGCATCACTCTCAAGTGCCAGCTCTAGAGTTAGGGTATGCTCCAGATCTCCTTTCCCAGAAGAACGGGACGCTATGGCACCCGAATCCCCAGTCCCTGCACCTCACAGCCTGGTTGCTGAAGGCTTAGATTTCCAGGATTTCAACCTGTCCCAGCAGGTAAAAGATATCCTTCAGGCTTCTAGGAAACTTTCCACAAGAAGATCTTATGCCTTCAAGTGGAAACGTTTTACTATATGGTGCTCCAAGAGGGGATTAAACCCCCTGGTCATACCCCTAGAATCGATACTACAGTATCTCCTTCACTTATCGAATTCTGGGTTAAAGACCAATTCGGTAAGAGTCCATCTTAGTGCAATTGCAGCTTCTTATAAGCCTCTAAATGGACAACCAATTTCCTCTCATCCACTCCTATCAAGATTTATGAGAGGCCTTTTGTTAACCAAACCTCCCATCAAGCCACCACCGGTGGCATGGGATCTAAATCTAGTTCTTGGGCAGCTCATGAAGCCGCCTTTTGAACCTTTGGCCACTAGAATCCTTAGGTTTTTGACTTGGAAGGTCATCTTCCTAATTGCAATCACCTCTGCCCGTCGCATTAGTGAATTGCAAGCTTTAGTGGCTGATCCTCCTTATACTAGATTTCATCATGATAAGGTTGTTCTTCGAACCCACCCACACTTTATGCCAAAGGTGGTTTTGCCTTTTCATTTAAACCAATCAATTTATCTTCCTGTATTTTTTCTGAGGCCTCACGCCTTTAATGCAGAAAGAAACCTTCATACTTTGGATTATTCGTAGCAAAAAACCTGTGAGAGAGTCAGTTGGTCCATTAGATGATAAAGGGGTTAAAGGAGCACTAAGAGGCGACAAGGCGATAGCGGAGAGACTGAACAAATTCTTTGCTTCAGTCTTTACTGAGGAAGATGTAAGGATGTTACCCATGACTGAAGTGGTATTTAAAGGTGCAGAAGAATTGAAGGAAATATCGATATATCGAGAAGATGTATTACAACTATTAGATAAGCTGAAGAGTAGCAAATCACCTGAGCCGGATGGTATACATCCAAGGGTATTGAAAGAACTGAAATATGAGATTGCAGACCTGCTATTAGTAATCTGTGAACTATCATTAAAATCATCTCTAATACCTGAAGATTGGAGGATTGCCAATGTAACACCAATTTTTAAAAAGGGTTCCAGGGGTGATCTACAGACCGGTGAGCCTGACGTCAATACCGGGAAAAATGATAGAAACCATCATAAAGAATAAAATTACTCAGCATGTAGATAGCCATGAACTAATGAGAGACAGCCAACATGGCTTTAGACAAGGAAGATCTTGTCTTACTAATCTGTTATGTTTTTTTGAAGGAGTGAATAATCAGGTGGACAAAGGTGAGTCGGTTGATATTGTGTATCTGGACTTTCAGAAAGCCTTTGACAAGGTCCCTCATGAGAGACTTTTGGCAAAACTAAAGAGTCATGGGATAGGAGGCAGTGTACTATTGTGGATCAGGAACTGGTTAAAAGATAGAAAGCAGAGGGTAGGGCTAAATGGCCAATTTTCCCAATGGAGAAAGGTGAATAGTGGTGTACCCCAGGGATCTGTGCTGGGTCCGCTGCTTTTTGACATATTCATAAATGACCTGGAAAGTGGAATAACGAGTGAGGTTATCAAATTTGCAGATGACACAAAACTATTTAAAGTTGTTAAAACCCAAGAGGATTGTGGAAAATTGCAAGAGGATCTTGATAAATTGGAAGACTGGGCATCAAAATGGCAGATGAAATTTAATGTGGACAAGTGCAAGGTTATGCACCTAGGGAAGAACAACCCAAACTATGGTTACACAATGCAAGGTTCCACATTAGGAACCACCACCCAGGAAAAAGATTTAGGCGTCATTGTGGATACCATGTTAAAACCCTCGGCCCAGTGTGCAGCGGCGGCCAAGAGAGCAAATAGAATGCTAGGTATGATAAGTAAAGGAATGGAAAATAAAACAAAGGATATTATAATGCCTCTATATCGTTCCATGGTGAGACCGCACCTTGAATATTGTGTGCAATTCTGGTCGCCGTATCTTAAAAAGGATATAGAGTTATTAGAAAAGGTTCAGAGAAGAGCCACCAAAATGGTAAAGGGGATGGAAGGATACTCCTATGAAGAAAGGCTAAAAAGGTTAGGGCTCTTTAACCTGGAAAAGAGACGGCTGAGGGGAGATATGATAGAAGTCTATAAATTAATGAGCGGAGTGGAACGGGTAAACGTAGATCGATTGTTTACCTTATCAGAATATAGAAAGACTAGGGGACATGCAATGAAGCTACAGGGTAAACTATTTAAGACTAATAAAAGAAAATATTTTTTCACTCAACGTGTAATCAAACTCTGGAATTTGTTACCGGAGGATGTAGTAAAGGCTGTTAGTGTAGCTGGGTTTAAAAAAGGTTTGGACAAGTTCCTGGAGGAAAGGTCCATAAGCCATTATTAAGAAGGGACCCAGGATATCAATGCTTGAACCAATACAAGCATTGTGGAACCTGTGTCCCTTGGGGAAACTGCTAGGTACATATGACCTAGAATGGACACTGTTGGAAACAGAATACTGGGCTTGATGGACCTTGGTCTGACCCAGTATGGCATATCTTATGTTCTTATGTTCTTATTGTGAAAGGGCCTTAGCTTTTTACATACAAAGAACACAGCAACATAGAAAGTCCTCACAACCTTTTGTAGCTTTTGACCCTAGTCATCTGGGACTTCCAGTCTCCAAAAGAACTTTATCTAAATGGTTTGCCCAATGCATATCCTTTGCTTATGAGAGTAAGAGTCTTCCTCTTCATGATCATGTCACAGCTCATAATGTGAGAGCCATGACAGCTTCTATGGCTAATCTCCATTCTGTGTCTATCGATGACATTTGTCGAGCAGTCACCTGGGCTTCGGTACACACCTTCACAGCCCACTACTGCCTAGATAAAGCCTCCCGTCGGGATGTCTTCTTTGGCCAAGCTGTTCTTCAAAATCTCTTTCAAACTTAAGCCAACTCCTACCCACCAACCCTTGTGGGATGCCAGAGATCCATGGGAGGAATGATTCTCACCGTCGACGGTTGCACCTTCCTGGGGCTATCTCCCTGGCATCTTCAGCTAGGGAGTCCCCATATGTGAGGACTACAATCTCCAGGAACAAGCAGGAATGAGTCTTCAGATATGGGTATCGTCGGCACCGATGGAGCCTGCGCAGGAACGTTCCCCAGCGTCCAGTAAGAAAGCTTTTGGGAGCATCCCACAGCGCCTGCGCACTGCCTTCCCACCTTTCCTAACTGCCTCTCTCCAGTTCTCTCCAGTTCTTCTTTTCTGTGGAGCCAGCAGGTCGTGTTTCCTGTCACCGCTGAAGAATTTCTTATTTTCTTTTCTTTTTCTTTAGTCGCGTGTCTGCCTTCTCGATTCCGCACCGGTACCACCGGTCCTTTTCTTTCTTTAAAAAAATAACAAAAAAACCCTTCTACTCTTTTCAGTGCATTTTTCTTCTGGGGCCTTAGGCCTACAGATATATTTTTCCCTCATGGAAAAACCCGCCTCCGGGTTTAAAAAATGCACAAAGTGCAGCAGCACTATTTCTGTCACTGACACCCATGACTGGTGTCTAAAATGTTTAGGTCCTGACCACTCCATTGCGGATTGTGAGTCCTGTTCCATGATGTCTAAAAGAGGGTTACAGAATCGGGCAGCTAAGCTCAGTACCCTGTTTCCCTCCGATGCAGCTTCCGTGGCATCGACGTCTTCCAGGGCTGCTTCTTCATCCCATGGATCTCAGGTAACCAAACTTAAATCTGGCCGGTCCTCAAAGAGTTCATCTCCCTCTAAGTATCGAGATGCCCCTGGGCTTACTCTTGAGGATACCACACCGGCAAAATTACCCCGGCGGGAGGCTCCGGCTTCCAAAGCACTACCTATGGGGTCACAGGTTGACATCGATGGCTCGGCCTCGACCGATCACCTGTTACAATGTTCTGGGGTACCAGCAGTTTCTACCGGTACCGACATCCAGACATTGGTGGCATCAATGGATCAGAATATTCTGACCATGCAGCGTGCCATCACGGCATTCATTCAAGCTGCGACGCCTACGGTACCGCAACAAACCCCGTTGTCGGTACCTGTACCGATTCCGGTACCGGACCCGATATCGGTCCCGATACCAGTACTGCTTGCATCGACATCAGCATCGACCGCAGCGGTACGCTATCCCGTGATGCCCATCAGTACCGACCCGGTACCGATTACTCCCGATGTCGATACCTCCCGGTACGCGTATCGGGCTCTACGAGAGCATCCAGATAGTCGATACTTCGATTCCTCTGAAGACTCTGATTCTTCAGAGGCCTCAATTGAAGCATCGGGCATCCTTCCTCAGGAACCCTCTTCTCCAAAAAGGAGAATGTCTCCTCCTGAAGACTTGTCTTTTCAGGACTTCATTAGGGAGGTGGCCAAAGGCCTGTCCATCTCAGTGACCTCTGAGACTGAACCTAGAGCCAAAAAATTGGATATCCTACAGTATCCTAAGGCTCCTAAAGAGGCAGCCACCTTACCAATACATGAGATTCTTTATGGTCACATGCTGGGCATATGGGAGACTCCTCTTTCCACCTCCCCTCATTCCAGAAGGTTGGACACCATGTATCGTGTTCCTCCTTGTCCTGGGTTTCATAAGACTCAGCTTCCTCACCACTCTATTGTGGTAGAGTCTGCTATGAAAAAGATCAAGAGTACAAAAAGGCATTCCTATGCTCCTCCAGGAAGAGAATGCAGAACTCTAGATGCCTTTGGCAGGAAAATCTTCCAGGCCAGTATGCTTGTAGCCAGAATCAACTCCTATAGTCTCTATATGGGAATGTTTCTAAAAGAAGTTACAGATCATCTGCAAACCTTATCTCCTTTTATGTCAGAAGATAAGAGAGAAGAATACATCACCTGGCTTAAACATGCACAGGATGTATCCAAGTTTTCCAACCGTGCAGCCTTTGACTCTTTTGAGGGGGCCAATAGAGCCTTGGCTATTGCCATAGGTGCACGCAGAGTTGCTTGGTTGCAAGCCTCTGATTTGGAATCCTGGGTACAGGATGGTCTAGGTAACCTTCCCTGTACAGGCGAAAACCTGTTTGGCAAAGATTGGCAAGCAAAGGCCAACCAAATGGATGCTGAAAACTCTGCTTTAGATAGACTTTCAAAGTCTACTACTGCTCCTTTTAAAAAGAGGTTGTTCACTGAGTCTTTAATTAAAGATAATAGAGCAATGAAGTTAAAGCTTGAAACGTTGGAGAATGCTGCTAGGTCTTCGAACCTTCGTCTTCTCAATTTTCCTATTTTACCTTTGGTTTCTCCGGTTGACCTTTTTAAAAGGTATTTGCAAGATTCCCTGAAGGTTACACCAGAGTTAATTCCTCCTATTACGAAGGTGTATTTCTTACCGTTGGGTCGGAAAACTGAAGAAAAAGCAGCTGGACTTCCAGAGATGAGTTTACTAGATGTTTCAGCTTTACTTCAAACACCTAAAGAGGAAGAACTTGAGGTTTCTACGCATATTGTCTCATTGGCTTTATTACCTGATAGAGACTGGCTATTACGGCTGTTCTTTAAATTCCGTAATAATCTGTTTTTGGGGAAGAAAATAGGAATGTTTCCTGATGTTTCTAGAGAGACACAGCGCAGGCGTAAATCTTTCCTAATTTTGCGTCCTGGGGTCATTCGTTTGGGTGCTTCCTTTGTTCTCCGTTATCCTTGCAAATGTGTAGTGGTTTTTCAGTCCCATAAATATGTTTTCTTCCAGCCTGAGGACCTATCTGCCTTTATTAGCTCACGTATTGTAACATCTTCTCCTATCCAATTGACCCCCATTATTTAGAGTTCTGTTTGGTTCCCTGTGTACCCTCATGGATTTCTTTATACATTTTCCTTATAGTTATTGAGGGATTTCCTGGCCCCTTTAATAACTGGGATGCTTCTCCCCCTATTTTGGGGACTGCCAAATAGCATTGATTGCCCCTTTTCTTGGATGTTAGGTTCTTATTAATTTGCTTCTTTCAATGTTATTACTGTACAAGTGTATGCTTGATTTATTGTAAAATTGCATAAATATAAAAATAAAAAAAAAAAAAAAAAAAGAGGTTGTTCAAAAAGGGATCTTTCCCAAAGAAAGGAAAATTTTCTTCTTATGGTCAGGCCTCTTCACAAGATTGTTTTGCTACAAAGAGACAGCAACAACCAAAACAGGCCAAGACCCAGGCTGCGAGGACTGCTACGGCCCAACAGCCTCAGCCTCCTCAGGGCCTTTGACTTTCTACTAGAGAACTTAGCCTTTCTGGCTCTAGAACATCCAGAGCCTCTCACCATCCCAGGAAGGTTAGCTCACTTTGCTCCCAGATGGGAACAAATTACAGCAGAGCAGTGGACCCTCTCCATCATAAAGGAAGGGTACAAACTTCATTTCTTAAACCTTCCTCCTCACACCATGGTGAAACAGTTCAATTCTCCAACATCTCTCCTCAACCTTCTAGGTCAAGAGATTTCTACCCTTCTTGCCCAAGGGGCAATAGAAGAAGTACCCCTTCTTCAACAGGGCTCAGGGTTCTACTCCCCCTAATTCCTCATTTCAAAGAAAACGGGGGGCTACAGACCCATATTAGATCTCAGAGAATTGAACAAGTTTCTATGCAAGGAGAAATTCAAGATGACTTCTCTCGGAACTCTCCTTCCATACCTCCAAAGTCAGGACTGGCTTTGTTCTCTAGATCTCAAGGATGCGTACACCCATGTTCTCATCCATCCAACACACAGAAGATTCCTTCGGTTCCTTTACCAAGGAAAGCACTACCAATACAAAGTGCTTCCTTTCGGTCTGGCCTCTGCTCCAAGAGTGTTCACAAAATGCATGGCAGTGGTAGCTGCATTCCTGCGCACTCTAGGAATATTCGTATTCCCATAACTGGACGACTGGCTCATCCGAGCCCCATCCCAGTCAGAGGCCCAGACTTCCCTGGCCTGCACAAGGCGTGTTCTTCAGTATCTGGGACTGGTAATCAACATTCCAAAATCCCATCTCACCCCTACTCAGTCTCTAGAGTTCATAGGGGCCTTACTGGATACCACAACTGCAAGGGCCTATCTTCCCCAGGCCCGTTGCCTACGCTTGGTGCAGTTAGCCTCCCAGATTCAGTTAAAATCCCATTTAACTGCTCGAGAGATGTTGCATCTCTTAGGCCACATGGCATCCACGGTGCATGTGGTTCCCTATGCTCGCCTTCACATGAGAGCAGCTCAGTGGACCCTATCCTCCCCATGGACCCAGGCATCAGGTTGCCTGTCAGACAAAATAGCATCCTCCAGTCGCCTTTTTTGGTCTCTCCACTGGTGGAAGTCCACTCAGAATCTGTTGCTGGGGTCCCCCTTTCAACAGGTGTTACCCCAAGCCACCCTTACAACAGATGCCTCTCCAAGGGGTTGGGGGGCTCATCTACAAGATCTCTCAACCCAAGGCATCTGGTCTCCACAGGAGACATCTCTTCATATCAACCTCTTAGAGCTCAGAGCAATCTTTCTGGCTCTCAGAGTCTTCCACACCCTGCTCAGCTACAAGACCGTCCTCATCCACACGGACAACCAGGTAGCCATGTTCTACGTGAACAAGCAGGGAGGGACTGGCTCTTTGTCGCTTTGCAACGAAGCTCTGAGATTGTGGGCCTTCGCCAGAGAGCATCAAATCCATCTCATGGCAGTATATCTTCCAGGGGTTCAAAACTCTTGGGCAGACAGACTCAGTCGAGTTCTGCTTCCGCACGAATGGTCCCTCCATGGGGACCAGATAGCCAGAATTTTTCGGATTTGGGGTACCCCAGACATAGACCTGTTTGCAAGTCCGTGGAATGCCAAAGTTCCCCGGTTCTGTTCCAGGATTCCATGTCAGGGAGTTCAGGCCAGGGATGCCTTCCTCCTTCATTGGGGGCAAGACTTCCTCTATGCATTTCCACCTATTCCCCTAATTCCCAAGACTCTGTTCAAGCTTCAGAGAGACAAGGGAACTATGATCCTCATAGCACCACTTTGGCCACGCCAAGTGTGGTACCCTCTACTTCTGCATCTCTCTCAAGCTCTCTCCCTAGACTTGGGGTCTGCTCCATATCTCCTCTCCCAGGAGGAGGGAACCTTGTGGCACCCAAATCCTCAGTCTCTTCATCTCAGGGCCTGGTTGCTGAAGGCCTAGACCTTCAAGATTTACAACTTTCTCAGCAAGTGAAGGATATCCTTCATGCTTCCAGAAAGCCTTCCAACAGACGTTCATATGCTTTTAAATGGAAAAGGTTTTCCATTTGGTGTGCAGAAAAGGGTCTCAACCCTCTTGCAATACCTTTGAATTCTTTACTAGACTATTTGCTGCATTTATCCCATGCAGGCCTTAAAACAAATTCAATCAGAGTCCATTTGAGTGCTATTGCAGCATCCCTTAAGCCTCTCAATGGACAACCTATTTCCTCTCATCCTCTTATAGCAAGATTCATGAGAGGCCTTCTTTTGACTAAACCTCCCATTAGACCACCTCCAGTGGCATGGGACTTGAATCTGGTTCTTGGCCAGCTTATGAAGCCACCCTTTGAACCCTTAGCCACTACCTCCTTAAAATTCCTTTCCTTGCAGTCACCTCAGCTCGCCGTATCAGTGAGTTGCAAGCTTTAGTGGCTAATCCTCCCTATACAAGGTTCCATCATGACAAGGTAGTCCTCAGAACTAATCCACACTTTATGCCTAAAGTGGTTTCACCTTTTCATCTGAACCAGGAGGTGGTTTTACCTGTCTTTTTTCCAGGACCTCATGCATCAAGTGCAGAGAGGAATCTTCATACCCTGGATTGTAAAAGAGCACTTGCTTTCTACTTACACAGGACACAGCAACATAGAAAGTCCTCTCAACTTTTTGTTGCTTTTGATCCTTCTCATTTAGGACTTCCAGTCTCTAGGAGAACTCTGTCCAATTGGATTGCTCAGTGTATTTCCTTCGCCTACCAGAGTAAGAACCTTTCTCTGGAGGACCATGTCACAGCTCACAATGTGAGGGCCATGGCAACCTCTATGGCTCATCTAAACTCTGTGTCCATCGACCAAATCTGTCGAGCGGCCACCTGGGCATCGGTTCATACCTTCACAGCCCATTACTGCTTGGACAAGGACTCCCGCCGGGATGCCTTGTTTGGTCAGGCTGTTCTCAAACACCTGTTCCATACCTAATCAACTCCTACCCTCCATCCCTGACTGGATGCCTGAGATTCATGGGTAGAGGTAGAGCCCTTCCCAGGGACTCACAATCTGGGTGATCTCCCAGGCATCTCTAGCTGGGGAGTCCCCATATGTGAAGACTCATTCCTGCTTGTTCCTGGAGATAGCACAGTTACTTACCTGTAACAGGTGATCTCTGGGAACAGCAGGAATAAGTCTTCACAACCCACCCACCTCCCCTAGGAGTTGTATCTGTCTATCTATCTTTCCTTTCCTCTCTCTCTCTTTGTCTCAGCTTTAAAACTCGAACTGGAGAGAGGCAGTTAGGAAAGGCGGGAAGGCAGCGCGCAGGCGCTGTGGGATGCTCCCAAAAGCTTTCTTACTGGACACTGGGGAGCGTTCCCGCGCAGGCTCCGTCGGTACCGACGATACCCATATGTGAAGACTTATTCCTGCTGTTCCCAGAGATCACCTGTTACAGGTAAGTAACTGTGCTTTCCTGCTTGTTCCTGGAGATAGCATAGTTACTCACCTGTAACAGGTGATCTCTGGGAACAGCAGGAATTTAGTCCTCACAACCCACCCATCTCTCCTAGGAGTTGTCTCTCTCTCTCTCTCTCTTTATCTCTTTCCTCTCTCCCTCTATCCTTTAAGTCAGCTATAAACGTAACTGAAGAGGGACAGATGGAAAGGCGGGAAGGCAGTGCGCATGTGCTGATGGATGCTCCCAAAAGCATTCCTATTGGACGCTGGGGAGCGTTCCCGCGCAGGCTCCGTTGGGTACCGACGATACCCATTTGTGAGGACTAAATTCCTGCTGTTCCCGGAGATCACCTATTACAGGTGAGTAACTACGCTGTTTCAGGCATTCTAACTTTGCAATGCATTAATGCACATTCCACGTGCTGACTGCTGACAGTTAGCTAAGTATCAACATGTCAAAGTTCTAATATGTGTTAATGCAAAGTCACGGATAATGTACTCAGAGTCAACTTCTTTCAGAAGGTCCTGCTCGATACTCAACAATCTAAGCATGTTCAGACGCTCGTACAACATCATTGATCTGAAATAATTCTTAATCAGCTTCAGCTTGCTGAATGACCGCTCACCTGAGCAGTTCGTCACCATGAGGCAGAGGAAAATGCGCAGCGCGATCTCTGTGTTTGCAAACGTGCTACGGAGGCCATTATCAATGATGAAGCGATGCAACTGAATTTCGATCTTGCTGCAGATTGTAGCATTATCTGGATCGTCATTCTCATTTTCCTCCAGGTGGTCCGACTCCGACGCCTGCAATGCTTCCTTGCCCAACTTTGTTTGCAGAGCTGCCTTAAATTGTACTAACTCATCCGCCAGTTCAGGCTGCAGATCCGAGGCATAGCAATTAACTAATTTGCTTGCACCTTCTCGAATTTCTGCATCAGAAAGTGATGAAATTTTACGCAAGAAAGCAAATCGGTCGGCCAATTCAGCATATGCTTCCTTGCGCTTCGACAGTGCAGCAGCAAGGCTGTCAATGATAACGATGAATGTGTCAGTACGGAATTTATCACGTGGTTGCAACTGAATCTCAGTGTCCACGCCGGATTCATTATATCTGCGATTTCGTCTGTGTACTCACTTGCTGAGATCAGCCCGATAGTTTTCACAGCATGACAGGTCTTTGCCGTGTGCTTCAAAGTGGTCGAACTGTTCACGAAGGCTTTGGACGTACATCTGCAGTGAGTCATAAATCGCAGCAACAGAATTCAAGTTTTGATCAGCTGACTGCAATGACATGCTGTTTTTGCGAGAACCTTCTGCCAGAAAGCAGCCATTATGCCCGTCTCAAGGCACTGCATTCGATCGTGCAATCCTCTGGCTTCTTGACACGTCTCTGCCTTGTGTTCACCTACATTGTCATCTATAATTTCCTCCAGAGCTTCGACAGTCTCATCATAGTCCCTCACCAGAGCATTTGCCACATGGAATCGTGCTGACCACCATGTGTCGGACAGTCTCTTTAGTGTTAGCCGGCCTGCAGTCTGTTCCATCTTGTCCTTGAGGATGGCCCAGCGTGCTGTCGAACCAGCAAAAAACACGTACAGCCGTTGGACAAAGTCAAAGAACGATACGGCATCAGCACAACAGGCTGCTGCGCACTGACCAACGAGGTTCAAGGAATGGCCTGCACAGGGTATATAGGCGGCATGAGGATTTACCTGCCGTATAAGAGCCTGCATACCTCTGTATTTGCCGCTCATGTTGCTGGCGTTATCATATGACTGTCCTCGACAATCGTCAATGTTGATCCCCCCAGCTGTGCAGAAACCGGAGCAAGCTATCTGCAAGCTGTTCACCTTTGTGACCTTGCTGAGGTAGATATGTAAGGAACCGCTCAACAGGGCCAGATGGCAACACGTAATGAATAATCACTGTCATCTGATCCTGGTGTGTTATATAAGGCGTTGAATCAACTGAGATTGAGAAGTACTTGGCAGACTGAACTTTGGCCTCAATCCGATCGACAACTGACTGGCCATTCAGCTGAATTAGTTGATTGCAGATGTTGGCAGACAGGTATGAAGTGTGTCCTTTTCCCTTGTTAGCATGCATCTGCAGGTGTTGCGCCATGAAGGGATCAAATTTTGATATAAGTTCAAGGCTTCCCAAATAATTTCCATTATGGGCAGAGCCAATGATCTGGTTATCACCTCTAAAGGCCAGGCCACGTTCAGATAAAAAGGAAATAGTTTCAAACAACCGCTCGAGAACAGCACGCCAATACTCATGTTGTTTGTCATGTTGTTTTACTAGTGCCTGATCAACACGTTTTGCTGTGTCACGTCGCGTTAGCAGTTTAATCACAGATGCTCGATGAGTAGAACTGACCTTGTGCTCCATGATTTGTTGCTTCTTATGCTTCCTGTTGCAAAAACCTTTTGTGCCGAAGGCTACAACTTCTGGTGAAATTAGCTTGCATGGAAAGCAAAATAGACGAAGCTTAGATGGTGAATAGCAAAGCCAGTCACAATCGATAGGTTCCTTTGACAGCGGATGAGTTGTTTTGAACAGGTCACGGGAGCATTTTCTTTGTTTTCCATCGGCTGCATAGACAGTTCTAGTTGGAGTGAAATCCGAGTCCCAGTGGGCACATTGCGCACTACCTGCTGTCGCCCAGTACTCGCTCATGTCGTCGACAATCTCGACAGGCCATTCGCCGAGGTCTGTAGAGTAGCAGACAGCAGATAGACACCGAACTGGAAAATCATCACGTTCTAGAAACTCGGTAACGTCCATTGCAGCGTCTTCTGCCTGCTGGAATGGCGGACAGTCCACTTACATTTTCTCTTCAGTTTTAACTGCTGTCTCATTTACGTTAGTAGTCACAGTCATTGAAGCTTCGACATCTACTCCTACCTCAGCCTCTTGAGCTGGAGCGGTCATGCAGGGCTGAGTTGTCTGCCCAAAGTACGTTCCAGTTATAGCGGCAGCATCCCGCTGCGCCTGTTCATGGCGTTTTTGCCAACCGGACTTATACTTGCGGTTTATGTCGCGCTCCCTTGAAGTCATGCTGTTATATTAACTGTAGTTTTATTATATAATCTGTAATATAAAATATATGAGCAAGTTAATATTACGGTAACTAGTAAAACTAACCATACAGACACGGTTAAATTAAACCAGCAAAACTTAGTAATAGCAGATGACCGTGACAAAACTTGGGTTTACATTACATTTACATTACAAAGAATAGCAAACATATATATTATATTATATAACATATCAGACCTTCAGACTTCTTTGTAGTTTAATACTATTTAATATTATTTAAATTAAATGTTACGCTGTCAGGTGAGGTGTGTCAGACGGCTGCCTGGGTGAGAATCTTCACAGTCTTGGCAAGTGCATATATCTATATGATTTGCAAGGGATTGTGGGCAATGCAGTTCATCCACACCAGACACAGCTGCTCACAATAATTAGTTGTGCTTTTGGGTAAAGCCAATAAGATATTTATTTATGGGGTTATTTCTCCCAACACAGATATGCTTGGTAGCACATAAATCAGGTTACTTGCTTTCAGTGTTAAACTTGGAAAAACAAAATAAGGAAAACAACATTTTAACTTATCAGGCAATCAAAGCAAAAGAAATAAGACCTGGTTGATAACAAACTGGTCTTTTCTGTAGGCTTAGCTAATATTTTCTTAGCATGTATCAAACAACAAACCAAAAGCTACAAAGAAAGAAAAAAACTGTTCTTTTCAGGTTAACTTCTTATATCTTCCCAGTTCCCACATAGATTCAGAAGTGATTCTGTCCTAGCTCACAAGCAATTAGGTAAGGCTCAATTGCTAGCAGTTATCCAGCTGAAACCCCTTAGCTGGCTTGCTTTCTACTGCGTGGCTAGAAATCTTACTCAGGAGCTTTTCTGAGTAGATTAAAGAACAAGTTTGTATTTCTTTGTGATGGTTGCTGTACTTTATAACAGAAAATCACCAAAGGAGTTTAGACAGAGAGCAGTCCATGTAAACAGATTCTTCATCTGCTATCACCCCCTCTTCTTCAACAAGCATGGGTTCAATGTCATGGATTGGCATAGATGAATCTCCCAATGGAGCACTTTCAGGAGAATACTTGTTTCCCTGCTGTCTTTCAAGGTTATAGCTAGGGCATAGATCAGTGTTCATACCTGAGCTTCCATTGCTGTTAGAGTTCCTCTCTATATAGCCTGGCCAGTATGTAGTCCAGTTCTTATGTCCAGCCTTCCAATCCAGATCCCTGGACACTGGATCTCTCTTCACATACCTTCTGGCACGGGTCTTAGGGTCCCTTCCACGTGCAGCCGTCTCTCTCACAGGTACCGTCTGGAGATTCCTAGCTCTGCAGCACCATTCCTCTGGCTTTCCCCAGTCCAATGGTGTATGCTGGCCCTTGGAATGCCTCCCAGTATACGTACTGCTCTGGACTCTTCTAGACCTCTCAAAGGCTTTTCTCCTCTTTCTTCCAAAGGGTTTCTTTCCCTCTCTGTCCGTCCGGTTTGGCTTCTGCTTCTGATGATCCTCCTGATGATGAAGATGATCAAGCTCAAGCTGATTCTCTGTAGAATAAAATCTACCTTTATTCTGCTTAGATGAGTGCTTCTCCCTAATACAGTGCAGCTGTGCTGAATCAGGCCCTGCCCTTTTAGATGAGTGCTTAGGGATTACCTCATGGCGTTCCTGATTGAACACACGTTTCCCCACTTCAGCTCCTCTAATGGCTGTTGGAAACCCGGTGCATTCTGGGACTGGTAGTCTTTTATGGGAAAATTCTGTTTTCTTATTTCTACCAGAACTGACAGGTTGCTTGTTCAGAGTCACTTCACCTTTTCTATAGCTCCTTCCTGAGCTATGATAAGCTTCCTTATCACAGGTGTCAGCATCTTTCAGTGCTTACAAGTTAAACCGGAAGTAGATTATGACAGCCTGGTTCCCGGTCTACAATCTACTGTTCAAGAACACAGAACAAGCTGAACGAAGGACCAAAACATTTAAAAATAACTTAAAAAAACTTTACGAGTATAAAATAAAAATGTAAAAAAATAAATTGAAACTAGAATAAGTAAAGAAATAACATAATAAAAAATTTAAACTTTAAATGTCTTAAACATAAAAAGGACTTATAAAACTATAAGATTACAACAAGCAGCTGCTGGAGCGCGCGGGGCCCCTTAGATGCGCGGACCCCTGGCACAGTGCCATAGTGCCAACCTATAAAGACAGGTCAGCTGGTACCTCTCCACAAAAGTGGTAATAGGGAAGAAGTGACAAACTACAGGCCAGTAAGCCTTACCTCTGTGGTGGGAAAAGTAATGGAGGCACTCTTGAAAGAGCGAATAGTGGACTTCCTTGAAACCAACAGGTTGCATGATCCGAGGCAACATGATTTTACCAAAGGACGATCTTGCCAAACAAATCTGATTGAGTTCTTTGACTGGGTGACCAGAGAACTAGAACAAGGGCATGTGATGGATGTGATCTACCTAGATTTCAGCAAAGCCTTTGATACTGTTACTCATAGGAGGCTTATCAATAAACTCAACAGCTTGGGACTTTTTTCTGGGTGGTGGTTTTTAAGGTTACCTTGCATCATGTAACCAAAGTTTGGGTTGTTCTTTCCTAGGTGCATAACTTTACACTTGTTCAAATTAAATTTCATTTGCCATTTGGATGCCCAGTCTTCCAATTTATGAAAGTCCTCTTGCAATTTTTCACAATTATCTTGGGTTTTAACAACTTTAAATAATTTTGTGTCATCTGCAAATTTATCACCTCACTCGTTATTCCTATTTCCAGGTCACTTATGAATATGTTAAAAAGCAGCAGGCCCAGCACAGATCCCTGGGATACTCCATTATTTACTTTTCTCCAGTGAGAAAATTGGCCATTTAGCCATACTTTCTGCCTTCTATCTTTTAACCAGTTTCTGATCCACAAACTACACTGCCTCCAATCCCGTGACTTTTTAATTTCGTCAAAAGTCCCTCATGAGAGACACCGCATCCTCCAATATCTGCTCTTCTGGATGTGAAAGAACCCTTTGACGATGCCCCCATCAGCCGAAGGCTGGACTCTTATGTATAGAGTCCAAAAGAGCTCAGGGTTTGAGAAACCTCGGCTATCCCACAATTCTGTGGTGGTAGAATCGGCTATGAGGTGGATCAAAAACCTCTAAGACTCATTCTTCTGTCCCACCAGACAGAGAGGCCTGTACCCTGGATGGGGTAGGACACCGATGCCACCAGGGATCGATACTGTTGGCCCGCATCCTCTTGTATCAGCTATACATGGCTATGTACTTGAAGGATATCATGGGGGACATCAGCAAATTCTCTGCTCCTGGAACACCTGGACAAGTTCCACAGCCTGATGAATAGGGGAAAGGACTGCTCAAAGCTGTCAGTAGGGTAGCCGCAGTTGGCATTGGGGCCCACTGCCTGGCATGGCTGCAGTCGTCCGACCTCGAGCAGTTGGTACAGGACAAGCTTGTGAATGTCCCCTGCCGGCGTGAGAATTTGTTCAGCAAGCCTATGGAGGACAAGACGGGGGAGATTGAGAAAGAACAACTAACAGCGAATCATCTCTCCAGGAAAACTATGGACCCTGACAAGAAGAAAGTCAGCTGGGAAGAAGGCGTTCTACCCGCGAAAGCACAGGTATTACTCAGGTTACCCTCCCTCCCACGCCTACCAAGGCTCTCAGCCTGCCAAGCAAAAGGGCCAAGGGCAGGTCCAGCCACACTGCCAAAAGCCCCAGAGGCCTCAGCCCACTTCACAGCCACAGACTGGAGGGTTTTTTGACTCCTTCCTAAGGAGCATGGTCCATCTTCCTTTACTCAGTGGAGTACCTCAGTAGGTGAGGAGACGGTTGGTTCACTTTGCCCACAGGTGATCCATCATAACAACTGACTTCTGGGTACTGAAAATCATCCAGTGTGGATACTTGTTACATTTAGCCCAACTGTCTCCCCTATTCTTTCCTGGGGAATACCCCCTCGACCCTCATCACTGCGAGCTTCTCCAGTAGGGGGGTTGACACCCTCCTAGCTGATCTTGCCATTGAATGGGTACCTCCAGCACAGGCTGGGAAGGGGTTCTATTCTTGTTACTTCCTGGTTCCCAAGAAGAATAGCGTTTTTCAGCCCATCCTAGATCTCTGAAACCTCAACCAGTTCCTAGTGAGGGAAAAGTTCAAAATGGTCTCCTTGGGAATGCTGCTCCTGTACCTTCAATGGGACGATTGACTTTGATCCTTGGACCTGAAGGATGCCTATACTCACATCCTGATTCATCCCTTTCACAAATAGTACCTCCCCTTTATGCTCAGTGGTCAGCACTATCAGTATCGCATATTATTCTATGGGCTGGCCTCTGCCCCAAGGATCCTCACGAAGTGCCTGGCAGTCATTGTCATCTTCCTATGGACCCTGGGGGTCTTCGTCTTACCTTACTTGGATGACTTGGTAATAAAGGGAACCATGCCGGACAAGGTTTGGCAGTCAGGACAGCTCACCGTCCAGGTGCTCTTACATCTGGGTTTTGCCATCAGCTACTTGAAGTCGCACCTCCAGCCCTCTCAGTGGCTCGAGTTCATCAGGGTTGTACTTGATACCACCCTGGTTAGAGCCTTCCTGCCGAGGGATCGCACCCAGTGGCTTACTACGGAGCATCAGATGCTCTGGTTGATAGGCCACATGGCTTCCATGCTTCATGTTGCTCCTTTCACCTGTCTTCGAATGCGCCAAGCTCGATAGGCATTATGCACCTAATGGCATCAGATCTCAGGCTCCTTAAGGACAAGGTGGTAGTCACTGCACTCCTCATCAGCTCTCTTTCCTGGTGGCTCTGGCCACAGAACCTATTCAGAGGCCTGTACTTCCAGTCCCCTCCACATCACCGGACACTGAACACAGACACCTCCAAGCTGGGCTGGGGAGTCAATCTCGATGGGCTGTGTATACAATGCCTCTAAACAGAGCAGGAGAGCCTGCACCAGATCAACTTTCTGGAACTCCAGGCCATTGCAAACGCCCATCGGGGTTTCCAGATGCAATTGGCCAAACAGATTGGCTGTCCAAATAAAGACTATCAAGTGGCAATGTTCTACATCAACAAACAGTGCGACTTGGGCTCGTACCTCCTGTGTTCGGAGGCCATGTGCCTCTAGAAATTCACCATATCCCATGGCATTGTCCTTAGAGTGATGTATCTGCCAGGGGAGCTCAATGTTCTGGCAGACTGCACAGCAGAGTGCTTCAGCCACATGAGTGGACCCTTAAGAAAGATGTCGCGACTTGCCTCTTTTGGATGTGGAGTACGTCACGCATCTACCTCTTGGCGTCCCCTCACAATGCTCAGCTGGCACAGTTTTGTTCCAGGATTCCGTTCATCCATTGGATAGCCTCTGATGCCTTCCTCCTGGACTGGAGTGTGGGTCTCTTCTACGCATACCTCCTGATTCTGCTCATAGCCAAGACCTAAAGGAAAAAAGGGGACTGTTGTAGTGGTTGATATGGAAGGGCAGACTAGATAGGCCATGTGGTCTTTTTCTTCTGTTATGTTTCTATGTTTATTCAAGCTGCAGGTCGACAGGGGTTCCATGTTGCTCACTGCGCCGCACTGGCCCAGGCAGCTGTGGTTTCCCCTGCTGCTCCGGCTCTCACAGTGGGAACCTCTCTGGCTGGGCTGCACCCTAGATCTCGTCTATCAGGATGGTGGGACCTTACTTCATCCCAACATCCGCTCCCTGGCCCTGATGGTGTGGATGTTAAGTGGGTAGTCCTTGGGGAGTTTCACCCCCCTGCGGACATGGAAAATATTCTCCTCGTATCTTGGAAGGACTCCACACACCGCTCCTACACTTTCAAATGGCACAGGTTTTCTATCTGATGCACTGATCAGGTGTTGGACCCCTTCTCATGCATGGTGGAGGCATTGTTGTTGTATCTCCTCCACCTTTCCAACTCGAGTCTCAAATCAAATTCCATCCAGGTTTATTTGAGCATGGTGGTGGTGTACCATCATGGCTCTGATGGAAAACCCATCTCTGTCCACCCACTTGTAGGCCAGTTCATGAGAGGCCTACTGCTCTCAACCTCTGGTCAAGCCCCTGCCAATGGCATGGGACCTCAGTGTTGTGCTGGGACAACTCCTCTCTGCCCCCTTTGAGCTGATGGCTTCCTGCACACTCAAGTTCATCATATGGAAGGTCATGTTTTTGGTAGTAGTAACTTCTGCCTGCCAGGTGAGTGAACTGCAGGATCTGGTGGCACACCCACCCTATATCAGATTCTAACAGAACAGAGTAGTTCTATGGACACATCCTCAGTTCCTTCCTAAGGTGGTTTCATCTTTCCACCTTAACCAGTTGGTGATGTTGCCCACCTTTTTTACCAAACCTCTCTCCAACAGGGTTGAGGCTACACTGCACATGTTGGATTGTAAGAGAGCCTTGGCTTTCTACCTCAAAAGGATGAAAACCCATTGGTGTTCTACCCAGCTCTTTGTCTCTTTTGATCCCAATAGGCTGGGTATGGCTGTCTCCAAATGTAGCCTGTCAGTTTGGGTCGCAGACTGCATCTCCTTTGCATATGCTCAGACTGGTCTAGGCCTGGAAAGCCATGTCACGGCTCATAACATCCAAGCTATGGCTGCTTCTCTGGCAAATTTGCACTCAGTCTCCACGGTGGAGATATGTAGGGCTGCTACGTGGTCTTTGGTCCACACCTTCACAGCCCATTACTGTCTGGGTGAAAATTCCTGATGTGACAGCACCTTTGGCCAGGCCATACTCCGGCACCTGTTTGGGGTTTAGATTTCAACTCCTTCCCACTGGCCCTTCTGTCCGCTCAGGCTTCCTGATGTTGATATCCAAACTGGACACTGATTCGACTGAACCCTTGAAAAGATTGCTCATACTGTTTCTTCCGGTTCTTCATTTGGGTGCCCAGTTGGGCTTGTTTTCCTGCTATTTTTTGGTAGCCTGTAGCTGAGGAGTACCATAAGTGAGGACTTCATTCCTGCTTGTTTCCAGAGAAAGCGTAGTTACTCACCTGTAGCAGGTGTTCTCTGGAAACAACAGGAATAAGTCCTCACTACCCTCCCTCCTCCCCATGGAGTTGTTTTTTGTCTAAGCTATGTCCTCATACTAAGCTAAGATGGCTCTGGCAGGTGGGAAGGCAGGTGCACATGCGCGATGGAGCTCCCAAAGGTTTCCTATGGAGACAGGGAAGCATTCCCGCGCGGGCTCTGTTGGTGACGTCACTGACATGTGAGGACTTGTTCCTTCTGTTCCCAGAGAATACCTGCTACAGGTGAGTAACTACGCTTTTCTGTAACTGGACAACTGACGTCTGGTGGCCTCCTGAGAGACACAGGCCTTAACCCTCATGGACAAGACAGAGAGAATCCAGACACTCATTGAAGGACTGCCAGCAGTTTTGAAGGACTACCAAGAGGGCTGCTACTATTGGGAAGGAATCTGCACTTGTAAGTACTTAACTGCTGAGAGAAATTCTCTAAATCTCAAGAAAAAATTAATTCTTTGGGTTAAAACTGATAAAATCTGTGTATTTTAAAATTCAGTGTTTTAATAAGTCAGTTAGTGCGATTCGATCATTAGGCATGTAGATGGCTGGCTGGTGGACGTAAAGATCACTTGGTTACTTGCCTGCCTGCTGCCACCTAGATAGGGTTTTAGATAGTGCTAGGGAGGAGCCTGCTGTCTTGGTTGTTGTTGTTGTTAAGTGCCGTCGAGTCGGAGTCGACTCATGGCGGCCCTCTGGATAGCTATCCTAAATTGTGTTCGGTCTTCAGTCAGGCGGCTCATTGTTGACAGACTGGTACCCGTAGCTGCTGTTATTGTATCGATCCATCTCATTGCTGGCCTTCCTCTTTTGCGTTGACCTTCTATCTTGCCAAGCATGATGTCTTTCTCTAATGATCTCTCTCTCCGCATGATGTGTCCAAAGTATGAAAGTCGAAGTCTTGTCATCTGAGCTTCTAAAGAAAGCTTAGGTTTGATCTCCTCTAATACAGACTGGTTTGTTCTTCGGGCAGTCCATGGTATACACAGTATTCGCCGCCAGCACCATAATTCAAAGGCATCAATTTTCTTCCTGTCTATCTTTTTCACTGTCCAGCTTTCACATCCATATGATGTTATTGAAAATACCATGGCTTGAACAAGTCAAATCTTTGTATGGAGAGAGACATCTCTGCTCTTGAGAATCTTATCTAGGTCTTTCATAGCCATTCTGCCAAGAGCAATGTGTCGTCTGATTTCTTGTCTGCTTGTTGCTTCTTTATTGATAGTTGATCCAAGTAGGTTAAAGTTATTCACAATTTCAATTTCTTCTCCTTCGACGATGAACCTGTTGATTATGCCAGTTGTCATGATCTTTGTCTTCTTTACATTAAGGTGCAGGCCCATTTTGAGACTATGTTCTTTGATTGTGAGAAGCAAATGTTTCAGATCATCTTCACTTTCCGCCAGTGATGTGGTATCATCAGCATAGCGAAGGTTGTTGATGAGTCTTCCACCAATCTTCACACCTCTGTTGTCTTCATACAATCCTGCTTCTCTGATGATTTGTTCTGCATATAAAATTAAACAGGTAGGGGGAAAGTATGCAGCCTTGTCTTACACCTTTGCTTATTTTAAACCATTCTGTTTCTCCTTGTTCCGTTCGAACTGTTGCTTCTTGATCAATGTACAGATTGTGCAAGAGAACGATCAGGTGTTCTGGTATACCCATGCTTCTTAATGTGGCCCAGAGTTTCTCATGGTTTACTTTGCTATAGTCGATAAAGCACAAATAGATATCCTTTTGGTATTCTTTAGTCTTTTCAAGGATCCATCTCACATCCGCAATGATGTCTCTCGTTCCTCGCCCTTTTCTGAACCCTGCTTGCACTTCAGGTAGTTCTTGTTCCAGGTATGATTGTAGTCTCTTTTGAATAATCTTCAGTAGAATCTTGCTGGCATGTGGGATCAGAGCGATTGTGCGATAATTTCCACAGTCAGTTGGATCACCTTTCTTTAGTATTGGTATAAACACAGATCTTTTTCAGTCTGTTGGCCATGATGTTGTCTTCCATATTTCTTGGCAGAGCCTTGAAAGTACGGTAACAGCTGCATCAGATTGCTGTAATACTTCTATGGCAGGGGTCGGCAACCCGCGGCTCCGGAGCCGCATGCGGCTCTTTCTCACCTTTGCCGCGGCTCCGGAGCACACTGCCCGCCCGGTATTTATGGCGTTATGGGCTCCCTCCCTTCTTCTGCAGCCGCGGCTGTGCTTTTAAAATCATCTCGGAGCCCTTCCTGTCTTGACGGGCTCCGTGCAGCATTGTCCCGCCTCTAAAGGAAGTTCCTTTGGAGGCGGGACAATGCTGCACGGAGCCCGTCAAGACAGGAAGGGCTCCGCGATGATTTTAAACGCACCGCCGCGGTCCCCTAAGAGGCAGGGAGCCGCGGCTGCAGAAGAAGGGAGGGAGCTGACATGGAGGGAGGGGGGCTGACATGGAGGGAGGGAGCAGATATGGATGGATGGAGGGAGGGGGGCTGACATGGAGGGATGGAGGGGGCTGACATGGAGGGAGGGAGCTGATATGGATGGATGGATGGAGGGAGGGGGGCTGACATGGAGGGAGGGAGCTGATATGGATGGAGGGAGGGGGGCTGACATGGAGGGAGGGAGCAGATATGGATGGATGGAGGGAGGGGGGCTGACATGGAGGGAGGGAGCAGATATGGATGGATGGAGGGAGGGAGGGGGGCTGACATGGAGGGAAGGGGGCTGACATGGAGGGAGGGAGCAGATATGGATGGATGGAGGGAGGGGGGCTGACATGGAGGGAGGGAGCAGATATGGATGGATGGATGGAGGGAGGGGGCTGACATGGAGGGAGGGAGGGGGCTGACATGGAGGGAGGGGGGCTGACATGGATGGATGGAGGGAGGGGGCTGACATGGAGGGAGGGAGCTGATATGGATGGAGGGCGGGGCTGACATGGAGGGAGGGAGCAGATATGGAGGGAGGGAGCAGATATGGAGGGAGGGAGCTGATATGGATGGATGGAGGGAGGGGGCTGACATGGAGGGATGGAGGGGGCTGACATGGAGGGAGGGGGGCTGACATGGAGGGAGGGAGCTGATATGGATGGATGGAGGGAGGGGGGCTGACAGGGAGGGAGGGAGCGGATATGTAGGGAGGAGGGGGCGCTGACATTGAGGGATGGAGGGGGCTGACATGGAGGGAGGGAGCTGATATGGATGGAGGGAGGGGGGCTGACATGGAGGGATGGAGGGCCTGACATGGAGGGAGGGAGCTGATATGGATGGAGGGAGGGAGGGGCTGACATGGAGGGATGGAGCACTGGTAATGGGGTTGAGGGGACGAGCACTGGAAATGAGCTGATTAGGGGAGGCTAGGACTGGTAATGAGCTGATGGGGGGTAGGACTGGTATTGGGCTGATTAGGGGAGGCTAGCACTGGTAATGGGGTTGAGGGGGGATTAGCACTGGAAGGTACTGGGAGTGAGGACTGGAAAGGGGCTGATATTGGGGAGGGTTACTGGGACTGGAAATAGGCTGATGGAAAGAAGTGAAGAAAACGAAAGAAGAGATAAGAAATGGCAGATGGACCATAGACCACAGAAAGAGAGCTAAGAGAAGACAGGAAAGCAGAAGCCTCAGATCGGGACCAGCATGATCAAAGAATAAATTGGTCAGACAACAAAGGTAGAAAAAATAATTTTATTTCATATTAGTGATTTGACTACAAAATCATCATAATTTTGAAATCAAATATTGTTACTTGTTGTTGTGATATTTTCTGGCGTTTTTTTTTTTGGTGTGTGAAGGAAGAGGGGTAGTCTTATACAGCGAGTATAGGCCAAACACCTATATTTTAACAGGAAAAGTAGGGGGTCGTATATAGCATTAAGGTAAGAAACAATATATGCAGTGTTAGATTTGTTTTAAATGTCGCAATGGTTTTGCGGCTCCCAGTTTTTTTTTTCCCTTCGGAAACGGGTCCAAGTGGCTCTTTACGTCTTAAAGGTTGCAGACCCCTGTTCTATGGGAATGCAATCAATGCCTGGTGCTTTGTTCTTTGATAAGGCTTTCAATGCTGCTTCAACTTCTTCTTTCATCACCAATGGTTCCAGATCATAAGGTACAGGTTGAAATGGCTGTTGGTCCACTTGATCTTTATCATATAAAAAACTCTGTATATTCCTTCCACCTTTTCTTGATCTTCTCAACATCATTCAACATAGAACCTTGAGCATCTTGTAACATTCCAATTCGAGGCTGGAACTTTTTTTTTTAACTCTCATAGCTTTAGGAAAGCTGATCTTGTTCTTCCTCTAATAGTTTCTGCTTCTATTTCCTTGCATGCATCATTGTAGTACTTTTCCTTGTCCTGTCTTGCTGCATGTTGGAAATCTCTGTTGAGTTCTGTGATTGTCTTTCTTTCTCCTCTGGCTTTAGCTTCTCTGCGTTTCTGGGCAATTTTCAGAGTTTCTTCCGTCATCCATTTTGGCCGTTTTTTCTTTTTTACCTTTTGTAGAGACTTCTCGCTTTCTTCCAACACAAACTTCTTGATGTCATTCCATAACTTTTCTGGAACTCTATCATTTGTATCTAAAGCAGCAAATCGATTTTGCAGGCAGTCTTTAAATTCCAGTGGTATATTCTCAAGGTCATATTTTGCTGCATTCATGAGTGGTTTGCTCTTTTTCAGCTTTAGCTTGAGTTTGCATACTAGTAGTTGATGATCTGTACCACAGTCAGCTCCAGGTTTTGTCTTTGTTGATATTATAGAGCTTTTCCATCGTTGACTTCCACAGATGTAGTCAATTTGATTTTTATACAATCCATTGGGTGAAGTCCATGTGTACAGTCGCCGCTTGTGTTGCTGGAAGAAGGTGTTCGAGATGAATAGATCGTTGGTCTTGCAGAATTCTATCAGTCTTTCTCCAGCTTCATTTCTGTTGCCAAGTCCATATTTTCCAACTACTTTGTCTTCTTCTTTGTTGCCAACCTTTGCGTTCCAATCACCCATGACTATCAGGATATCCTGTTTGCATGTTCTGTCAATTTCAGCTTGTACTTGTTCATAGAACTCTTCAATTTCATTCTCTTCTGCAGCTGTTGTTGGGGCATATACTTGAATTATAGTTGTGTTGATAGGCATTCCTCGTAGACGAATAGAGATTAAGCGTTCGCTGACTGCATTGTATTTCATTACAGTTCTTGCAAGTTTCTTCTTTATTATAAATGCAACACCATTTCTTCTTTGTCTTTCATTTCCAGCATAGTAGACCATGTGATCATCTGATGCAAAGTGCCCGATGCCAGTCCATTTCAGTTCGCTGACACCCAACAGATCAAGTTGTACACGTTCCATTTCATTCTTGACCACCTCCAACTTCCCTTGGTTCATGCTTCGTACGTTCCATGTTCCAATGTGTAAGACATCTTTACAGCTTCTGACTCTCATTTCATGCGCAGCTACATCAGCAGTCAGACGTCCCGAAGGCTTTGATCCAACCACATCATAAATGCTGGCTTTACTCTGAAAAATCTTCAGCTCTTCCCCAGTAGCTAGTTGAGTGCCTTCCAACCTGGGGGTCTCATCTTCCTGCACTACAGCACAATTTGTTTTGTTGTAACTATCCATTGGGTTTTCATGGCAAGATACAGAAGTAGATTGCCGGGCCTTTCTTCCGTGCAGTTTAAGTTTGGTGTTGTTGCTGTTGTCACAGAAATGTGATCCTCCGCCGTCAACACTATCCCATTCTGCTGCTGCCCAGATGGGTGGTTTGTCTTGGTCTGGCATCTCAGCTGAGGCAGGTGCACATGCGCGATGGAGCTCCCAAAGGTTTCCTATGGAGACAGGGAAGCATTCCCACGCGGGCTCTGTTGGTGACGTCACTGACATGTGAGGACTTGTTCCTTCTGTTCCCAGAGAATACCTGCTACAGGTGAGTAACTACGCTTTTCTGTAACTGGACAACTGACGTCTGGTGGCCTCCTGAGAGACACAGGCCTTAACCCTCATGGACAAGACAGAGAGAATCCAGACACTCATTGAAGGACTGCCAGCAGTTTTGAAGGACTACCAAGAGGGCTGCTACTGTTGTGAAGGAATCTGCACTTGTAAGTACTTAACTGCTGAGAGAAATTCTCTAAATCTCAGGAAAAAATAAATTCTTTGGGTTAAAACTGATAAAATCTGTGTATTTTAAAATTTTGGGAGGGAGATCCTGGAAGCCAAATTTAGGCTTTTAGGTAGAAAGCTGAAATCAGAACTTCCAGGATAGCATTCTCAGAAATGCTTCCTGTTCCACACGTAGGACCCAAGAGGCAGGCAGAGCTCTGAATGCCTGGATGAGATTATGGTGCAAGGAAGAGGGATTTGGATTTGTTAGGAAGTGGGGAACGTTCTGGGGAAGGGGAGGCTCTTCTGAAATGATAAGCTCCACTTTAACCAGGGTGGAACCAGGCTGCTGGCATTAACCTTTAAAAAGGGGATAGAGCAGCTTTTAAACTAGATAATGGGGAAAAGCCAATAGTCACCCAAAAGCGCATGGTTTGGAATGATGTATCCTTGAAGAATACTAGTAAAAAAGGGAAGTCAAGGCATCCCAATAGCCAGGTTCCAATATTTTTTTTAGCTCCGATAAAGGTAAAAGTAACACAAGTTCCTTTAAGTAAAAATCAGATAGAGTTGAAAGATTCCAAGTATTCTGGAGTGGAGGAGTGGCCTAGTGGTTGGGGCAAGGTACTTCAGGCCAGAAGGTCGGGGGTTCAAATCCCACTAGAGGACAGCAACCTTGGGCCAGAAGGACTGGGGTTTCTCGTCCCACAGGTGCTCCTTGTGGTCTTGGGCAAGCCACTTAACCCTCCATAGCCCATGTTCCCTGTAAAATAGTTATCTCCAAGTTATAATGCCCTGTTCAATGTAATTTCAGTTTCTTCAATGTAAACCGCACTGATGCAGAATAGTGCGGTATATAAGAGAATGTAAATAAATAAAATAAATAAATATTCCTGTCATGAAACAGCCAGACTGTTTAATATGAGCAAAAAACAAACTTTGAAATGCCTGTATTCAAATTCAAGTAGTCTAAAAAATAAGATGGAAGAGTTAGAATATATAGTAACGAATGAAAGATTAGATATAATTGGCATGTCAGAGACCTGGTGGAAGGAGGATAACCAATGGAACACTGTGATACCAGGCTACAAACTATCGCAATGATAAAGTAGATCACATTGGTGGATGGGTGACTCTATATGTTAAAGAGGGCATCAAATCAAAGAGGATAAAGGTTTTGCAGGAAACAAAATACACTGTAGAATCTCTATAGATAGAAATTTTATGTAAAAAGAGGAAGGGAATGGGGGTGGGGGTGTACTACCATCTGCCTGGCCAGAATGAACAGACAGATGCAGAAATGCTGATAGAAATTAGGGAAGCTAGCAAAGGTTACAACACAGTAATAATGTAGGAATTCAATTATCCTGGTATAGACTGGGTCAGTGTCACATCAGGACATGCTAGAGAGATAAAGTTTCATGGAGCAGCTGATTCATGAACTGACATGAGGGGAAGCTATTTTAGACCTAGTCCTTAGTGGAACACAGGATCTAGTTCGAAAGGTAATTGTTTTGGGGACGCTTGTCAATAGCGATCATTACATGATCACATTTGTTTTAATAAATGAGGGAGGATAGCAAGGAAATTGACAGCTTTTACTACATCCTTTGGTAACATATTGCAGAGTTTGATTACACGTTGAGTGAAAAAATATTTTCTCTTATTAGTCTTAAATAGTTTACCCTGTAGCTTCATTGCATGTCCCCTAGTCTTTCTATATTCTGATGATGTAAACAATCGATCTACATTTACCCGTTCCACTCCATTAATTTATAGACCTCTGTCATATCTCCCCTCAGCCGTCTCTTTTCCAGGTTGAAGAGCCCTAACTTTTTTAGCCTTTCTTCATAGGGGTATCCTTCCATCCCCTTTACCATTTTGGTGGCTCTTCTCTGTATCTTTTCTAATAATGCTATATCCTTTTTAAGATATGGCGACCAGAATTGCACGCAATATTCAAGGTGCGGTCGCACCATGGAATGATACAGAGTCATTCCTTATCGTTTCTCCGGGCCAGTCCAGGGAACGGTAGGGTTGTCAATCTCATTCAGCAGCTGAGGACTGAAAACTGTAAGTTTTTTCATGACAGGCTTAGCCACACCCCCTGCTGTTCCTGCTCCAGTCTTTCAGTCCTCAGCAGCTGAATAGGACGTCGATGGTCACATCTCCCTGCTCTAAGTCTGTTAGGAGTTCTTTTATTTCATTTCTTTTTGTTATTTGTGCAGTTGGTCCTAGTGGGGCTGTTTTCTGCATTCTTCCTGGCACTAATTTTCATTTTCAAAGGTAAACCTTCGTATCCCTGGCTGCGAGTGCCTGCGGCCTTAAAAGGCAGAGCCTGCCTTCTCAGGGTTCCTAAGGGTAAAGGGGATCGGTTCTGGGAGCCCCACGAACCTCTCACCCTTCTCTACGGCCGCGGTTAGATTCTCTGCTAGCAGCGGGGTTGCCGGAACGCGAGACGGCGGGGCTTACTTGAGCATCTGGAGGTGAGTCAGAGGCCTTATTGTTCCCCAGGAAACCGCGCGGCGTCGCATCCTGCTCTGGAGTCCAGAGCGCGGCGTTCGAGCTGTCTGCTGTGTGCGGCTGCTCGTTTTTCTTTTCGGCAGGAGTCTTTTTGGCGGCGCGGTGTAGTTCTCTTTTTTCTTGTTTTCGTCGGGGACTTCGGGCATAGGCATGGACAGCAAGGCTCCGGGTGAATTGGACAAACCTCTGAGCGCCTCAGAAAAAGCGGGAACGGCGGCCATTTTGATAGAGCCTGCCGTTTCTCTCATGGATCCTCACAAACAGGGGAAAAGAAAGGCAAAGTCGCACAAGGCTGCGACTTCTGAGAGTAAGCCCTCTAAACCATTGCCAGAGTCTCAGCAGGGGTTTTCCTCCTTGTTCTCTCCGGATTTCATTTTGGCGCTGCATAAAGCCTATTTATTAAAAACGTCTCAGGGGGACAGTTCTATCCCTTCTCCCTCCCTTCTAGATGGCACTGCTTCTAAATTGTCTGGGGAAGATCCTGGAGAGGGTTCTTCTTCGAAAAACATTAAGGTGGGCTCCGGCTTAGGAGACCTTGAACCTCGGCTGCCCGATCCTCGGGGGATGGAGGAGGGGGAACTCCTATCTGAGGCGGGCTTAGACTTTGGTCTAGGGGAATTGGAGGAAGGGGAGATTGCGCCGGGCGAGGACCCTAATGTCTTTAGGGTTTTTCGCAAAGAGGAACTAGGGGCGCTCATCTCCCACTCCTTAGCGGCTCTGAATATTCCTCTTCCCTCCATAGCTCAGGAGCCGCTGGAAGATCCCTTGTTGCAAGGTTTCAGAACGGAGAGCTGCTGTTTTCCAGTGCACCGTGTGATCAAAACAGATGATTGAGGCGGAATGGGAATTCCCAGAGGCTACCCTGCATGGTAGTCGAGCTTTAAGCCGTCTCTACCCTGTTCCGCAGGAAGAGAAGGATCTTTTGAAAATGCCAAAGGTGGATGCCCTAGTCTCCGCGGTGACTAAGAAAACCACTATCCCTGTGGAAGGGGGTGCGGCGCTTAAAAGATTTGCAGGACTGCAAGCTGGAAGTGCTCTTGAAGCAGGCCTTTGATTCCAGTGCTCTGGCTCTGCAGGCGTCCATTTGCGGAGTGTATGTGTCTCGGGCCTCCATCCGCTGGCTCCAAGGAGAGGTTCCTCCGGATGGGGAAGACGGCTCTTCCATGGAGGGCGCTAAGTTGGAATCGGCGGCGGCATATTTAGCGGATGCTTGTTATGATTTGGTTAGAATTTCGGCAAAATCTATGGCCTCGCTCATTGCTGCCAGGCGGTTCCTTTGGCTTCGGAATTTGGCAGCGTATGCCTCTTCCAAATCCAGGTTAAGTAAGCTTCCCTATATTTATTTTATTTATTTATTTAACATTTTTTATATACCGCACTATTCATCATCAGTGCGGTTTACATTGAACATCAACATACCTGTCAATCCATGACTGATCTAGGTTTACAGATAACAGGGAAGATAAACTGGGTGTTAACTGGGGAATAACTATCTACATAATTATACATAATTATATATACATTGAATAGGTTACATCAAGTTTTGATATTTGATAAGAATATAGTGTTTTCACATTTTGATCCTTTGTTCTGGATTGTTGTTATGTGTAGTAGTTATCTGAGTGATGCGGGAGACGGATTCTATTATGAGTATGGTAGCTTGAAGTGTAAAGTGAATAGATAGTGCTTGATGGACTTTCTAAATTGGGTGATATCCCTGATTGATCTGATGTTTGGAGGTAGTTTGTTCCAGCACTTGGGAGCATAGGACACAAAAGCTCTGTTAATAGTTTGTTGTGTCCATTTTGTGGAGATACTGGGAGTAACTAGTGTGTTTTCTGCTACTAGTCTCCTGGGTCTGTTGTTTGGTGTGTGGGTGATGAGATTTGAGATCGATGCAGGAGATAATTTATTAATAGCCTTGAATGTGATGAGGAGGGTTTTGTATGTTATTCTGCAGTTTATCGGAAGCCAGTGCAGATCGATCAGTATTGGTGTTATATGATCTCTTATAGAAGCTCCAGATAGGATGCGGGCTGCTGCGTTCATCGCCAGTTGAAGTGGATTTAGTGTATTCTTGGGGAGACCATGAAGGATGATATTCACATAGTCGAAATGTGGTGTGACTATTGCTTGGAAAACTGTACGGAAGTCCTTGGTCTCCATCATTGGTTTCAGGTGGCGCAGTGTTTTTAGTTTGTAGTAAATTGACCTTACTGTGTTCTTTATGTGCTCTTTAAGATTGAGTTGTTGATCGAGTATCACACCGAGGTACTTTATGGAGGCTTTGATAGGGAGTTCTGCATCTCTTACTGTGAGGGTGGTTGGCGGAGCAAATTGCTTGTTTCTTGTTGCTATGAGTACTTCGGTTTTCTTGAAGTTTATTCTCATGTTTTGATTGAGGAGCCAGTCGGTTATTGCATTGAAACAATTGATTAGTGGAGAGTAGTCAGGATTTGATATATTGATTGGTGTGAATATTAGCACGTCATCTGCGTATAATAAGCAAGATATATTGAAATCTCTGGTGATTTGGCAGATTGGCTGCATGTATATATTAAAAAGCAATGCAGATAGAGATGAGCCTTGAGGTACTCCCTGTTTCTGTTTGAAGGGTTCAGATGTATTGTTGCCTGTACGGACCTGTTGCCAGCGCTCATCTAAGTAAGATTTGCACCAGTTCCAGGCTTGGTTGTGGATGCCTTTTTCGTGGAGTCTAGCTAGCATGATCTTATGGTCGACTGAGTCGAATGCCGCTGATATGTCCAGAAAAATCATTGCAATGGCCACGTGAATGTTGTCAATCCCACAGATGAGTTTGTTAAGTAGTGAAGTCATGAGTGTTTCTGTTCCGTGAGCTTCTCGGAATCCGTGTTGGCATGGGTCCAACGGGGCTGCTGTGTCAATGTGGTGTTGGATCTGCCTCTGAGTTTCCTTTTCAAGTATCTTGGCTAGGTAGGGAATGCTGGAGATTGGGCGGTAGGATTCTTCCTTCGTTGGGTCCATCTGGTTGTTTTTTAGCAGAGGGCGAATTGATGTTTGTTTAAGGGCAGTAGGGAAGATGCCAGTTAGATAGGAGATATTTGCGATCTTAGCTATGTAAGGGCTAAGCTCGGCACGTAAGGTTTTGATCCAGTGTGCTGGACATGGGTCATTTGGTGCTGTGGTGGTATTTATAGTAGCGATAATTTCTTCGATGGTTTTTCTTGATGGTGGTGAGAATTTATCGAGTGATGCTTGGGCCTGTGGGAGTTGGATTAGTATTTGTGATGACGTTGTGTTCGCCTTGACCATTTTGGCTTGGATGAAATTAGCATATAGTTGTGGTTGTATGGATTCTTGATGCGGTGGCGATGGATCTTTGGTTAACGTTTTTACTAAATTGAAGAGATCGCGTGGTCTGTTTAGTGTTTTGCTGAGAAGATTGGAGTGGAATTCTTTCCTTGTAGACCAAGTTAGGGCAGGTTGCTCTTTGGTGAGGCCTTGGAAAAAATTGTGAAAGATCTGGGAGACTCCAAAGGAGGTCGCTTGCCAGAGGATCGGCCGAAAGCTCCCAGAGGGGGTACGCTTCAGCGGGGGCAAAATCGAGATTCCAGAAGATTCTGGGGCGCGCGCTTTGCCCCCTATTCCAGAGGTCGGTTCGGACTCCGAGGTCAGTCCTTTCGCGGAGCGCGCGGCTTTGGCAGAAACTATTTCAGCTCCCAGCAGAGTTCCGCTAGGAAGCCACAATGAAGGTCCGCTGGTCCAGGCGGAAGTACCTGTGGGGGGGCGCCTACAAAGCGTTTTCTCCGCCTGGACCGCGATAACCACAGACAAGTGGGTGCTGGAGATTATTCGAGATGGTTATGCCCTGGAGTTTGCGCAGCCGTTAGAGGAGGCCTTTATGGTTTCTCCCTGTGGTCAAGGACCCAAGAGGCAAGCGGTTACCGACACGCTTCTGCGCTTGCTGCGCCTTCGGGCGGTGGTTCCAGTGCCTCCCGACCAATACGGGTTAGGTCGATACTCAATCTATTTTATCGTTCCAAAGAAAGAGGGATCCTTTCGCCCAATTCTCGATCTCAAGGGCGTGAATCGTTCGTTGCGGGTGTCCCATTTTCGTATGGAAACCCTGCGATCCGTTATTCGAGCGGTTCGTCCTGGAGAACTTCTCTCGTCCATCGATCTCACGGAGGCTTATCTGCACATTCCCATCAGAGCAGATCATCAGCGGTTCTTGAGGTTTGCAGTTCCGATGGGGCATTTTCAGTTTCGGGCCTTGCCCTTCGGTCTAGCCACGGCGCCTCGAACTTACACGAAGGTTATGGTGGTCATAGCGGCGGCGCTGCGGAAGGAAGGCATCCGGGTGCATCCTTATCTGGACGACTGGCTGGTCAGAGCCGGATCTTTTCCGGAAGCGGTCGCGGTGACCTCGCGGGTCGTGCAGGTCCTGGAAGAGCTTGGCTGGGTTCTCAACAGGGCAAAGAGTCACTTACAACCGGTGCAACAGCTTACCTATCTCGGGGCCTTCTTCGACACTGCAGTGGGGTCGGTTTTCCTGCCCGAGAGCAGGGTGTTGAAGATCATCAGTCAGGTTCAGGCGTTCTTGCATCTGTCGGCTCCTTCGGCGTGGAAGTACTTGCAGCTCTTGGGGTCAATGGCAGCGGCGTTGGATTTAGTACCATGGGCCAGGGCTCATATGCGTCCTCTTCAGCAGGCGTTGCTGTCCCGCTGGTCTCCGCAGCTTCACCCACTCACGCAGAGATTGGTTTGCCCGTCGGAGGTCCGCGTCAGTCTGGACTGGTGGCTGAATGCGACTCATCTTCGAGCAGGGGTTACCCTGCAGGATCCCGAATGGGTGCTCGTCACCACGGATGCGAGTCTTTCCGGCTGAGAGGCTCATTGTCTGGGGCGCGTGACGCAGGGCCTATGGTCAGCGGAGGAAAGGACATGGTCGATCAATCGCTTGGAACTCAGGGCAGTTCGTCTTGCCTTACCTCGGTTCGAAGACTTGATTCATGGGAAAGCGGTACGCGTTTTCTCGGACAATCTCTTAACGGTCTTGTATATCAATCGTCAAGGGGGTACCGGCAGTGTGCCTCTGCTGGAAGAGAGCCAGGAGTTGTTTCTTTGGGCAGAAGCTCATATCCTAGCCCTGTCAGCGGCTCATGTTGCAGGAAAGGACAATGTGCAAGCCGATTTTCTCAGTCGCCATACTCTCGATCCCGGAGAATGGGAGTTGAACGCTGCGGTGTTTCACGATATTACCAACCGCTGGGGGATGCCGGTGATGGATCTCATGGCTACCTTCCCCAATGCCAAGGCGTCCCGGTTTTACAGCAGACGCAGGGAGCGCATGTCGGAAGGCCTGGATGGGCTGGCGCAACCATGGCTGTTGAACAGCCTGCTTTATGTTTTCCCTCCTTGGCCGATGATCGGCAGAGTTCTTCAGCGGATAGCGCAGCACAGAGGGACGGTAATTCTCATTGCTCCGGATTGGCCTCGACGACCTTGGTACGCAGATCTCGTACGGCTCCTGATAGAGCCTCCCTGGCGTATGCCGGTTCGTCTCAACCTGTTGGCCCAGGGACCGGTGCTAATGCCGCAGGTGGATCGCTTCTTGCTTACGGCTTGGCTCTTGAAGGGCAACAGCTGACGCGTCGCGGTTTCTCAGAGTCGGTGGTCGCCACGATGCTTCAGTCCAAAAGACCGTCCACTTCTCTCGCGTATGTTAGGGTCTGGAGAGTTTTTGAATCTTGGTGTGCGGAGCGGGGCTTTAGCCCTTTGTCGACATCTCTTCCGACTCTCTTATCCTTTCTGCAAAATGGACTGGAGAAAGGTTTAGCTCTCAATACTCTCAAAGTTCATTTGGCGGCGTTGCCCTGCTATAGAGGTTCGGTTCAGGGACGTCGTTTGACGGCTCATGCGGATGTGCAACGGTTTTTTCGTGCGGCCAAGCTTATCAGGCCACTGGTGAGGCGAGTAATCCCTCCGTGGGATTTGAACGTCGTTCTCGAAGCGTTATCTCGGACTTCGTTCCATTCGGCTAACCGGTTGAGGGAACTGTCTTGGAAAACAGCTTTCTTGGTTGCCTTGTGTTCGGCTCGCAGAATTTCAGATCTCCAAGCTCTCTCCTGTCAAGAGCCGTATCTTCAGTTTTTGCCGGAGAAAGTGGTGCTGCGTACGGTTCCTTCTTTTCTGCCTAAGGTGGTTTCGGCGTTTCATGTGAATCAATCAGTGTCGTTGCCCGTTTTCTCCGATTTGTCGGAGTCGCCTATGGATCGTTCGCTTAAACGGTTGGATCTCGGGAGAGTGTTGCAGAGATATCTTAAGGCCACTCAGTCTTTCTGCAAGTCCGATAGGTTGTTCGTGCTTTTTGGGGGACCACGCAAAGGAAACGCGGCATCGAAGGCTTCAATTGCCAGATGGGTAAAAAATGCCATTGTAGCGGCTTACGAATCCGCGGGGAAAATACCTCCGCAGGGGCTTAAGGCTCATTCCATCCGTAGTCTAGCGACGTCCTGGGCGGAGCATGCGTTGGTTCCTCCGGTGGATATCTGTCGGGCTGCGACATGGTTCTCCCTGCATACTTTTACTAAGCACCATAGACTGGACGTGCTGGCCAGAGGAGATGCGAATGTGGGGGCTTCGGCCATTGTAGCAGGGCTCGCGGGTCCCTCCCGTTTTTAGGTACTGCTTTGGTACTGCCCTACCGTTCCCTGGACTGGCCCGGAGAAACGATAAGGAAGGAGAAATTAGGTCTTACCTGCTAATTGTCTTTCCTTGAGTTCTCTCCGGGCCAGTCCAGGGCCCACCCAGTTCGAAATTTTTGCTTCGGATTCTGATCTTCTTATAAGCAAGGGTGTGCATCTACCAGAGAATACGAACATTGGAAGTAAGCTTTCAGTATGGTTGCGTAGAGGGATTCTTGGGGCTCCCTCGTTTTTAGGGGAGGGGCTCTATTTCTCTGATCTCTTTGATTCTCCGTTTTTCGGGGTCTACTTTCCGGTGTTAACATTTCAATTACAAAAAATAAATAAATAAATAAAACCTTGGTTTTGGCTAAGGTGAGCACTATACGGAAGCCACATTGCTTATTAGCGTGTGAGCTTTCTGCTGGAGAAGTATGCAATGTTCTTTTTTTTTTGGTTTGTTCCTTTCTGTTTCTAGTCTTAGGTATTAAGCTGCTTGGCCAAGAGGAGACTGGAGCAGGAACAGCAGGGGGTGTGGCTAAGCCTGTCATGAAAAAACTTACAGTTTTCAGTCCTCAGCTGCTGAATGGGATTGACAACCCTACCGTTCCCTGGACTGGCCCGGAGAGAATTCAAGGAAAGACAATTAGCAGGTAAGTCCTAATTTCTCCTTATAATATCCTTTGTTTTATTCTCCATTCCTTTCCTTATGATACCTAGCATTCTATTTGCTCTCTTGGCTGCCGCTGTACACTGGGCAGAGGGATTTAACATGTTATCAACTATGACGCCTAAATCTTTTTACTGGGTGGTGGTTCCTAATGGGTAGCCTTGCATCGTGTAAGCATAGTTTGTGTTTTTCTTTCCTAGATGCATAACTTTGCACTTGTCCACATTAAATTTCATCTGCCATTTGGATGCCCAGTCTCCCAATTTATCAAGATCCTCTTGCAATTTTTCACAATCCTCATGGGTTTTATCAACTTTAAATAGTTTTGTGTCATCTGCGAATTTGATAACTTCATTCGTTATTCCATTTTGCAGGTCATTTATGAATATGTCAAAAAGCAGCAGACGCAGCACAGATCTCTGGGGTATTCCACTATTCACCTTTCTCCATTGGGAAAATTGGCCATTTAGCCCTGTCCTCTGCTTTCTATCTTTTAACCAGTTCCTGATCCACAATAGTACACTGCCTCATATCCCATGACTTTAGTTTTGCCAAAAGTCTCTGATGGGGGACCTTGTCAAAGGCTTTCTGAAAGTCCAGGTCCATTAGATTAACCGACTCACCTTTGTCTACCTATTTATTCACACCTTCGAAAAAACCCCATAACGGATTAGTAAGAAAAGATCTTCCTTGTCTAAAGCCATGTTGGCTTTCTCCCATTAAGCCATGACTATCTACATGTTCAGTAATTTCGTTCTTTGTTATGGTTTCTACCATTTTTCACAGCAGTCAGCATGGCTTAAAGGTGAGGTTAGAAAGGCTGTTATAGCTGAAAGAATCTTTCAGAAAATGCAAAAAAGAGCCAAATGACAAAAATAGGGAACAGCATAAGTCCTTCCTGTACTCAACAGGGACACTGTCCAGGTCAGACTGCCCAAAAGAGACAAACAGCAACAACCTAGACAACAAAAAAAGCCAAAAGCTGCAAAACCTCAGCCACCTCAGCAGGCTCAGCCTCCTCAGGGGCTTTGACTCCTTTCTAGAGAACTTTGCCTTCCTGCCCCTGAACGGTCCAGAACCCTCGACCATCCCAGGCAGGTTAGGTCATTTTGCCCACAGATGGTACCAAATAACAGCAGAAAATTGGACTCTGTCCATTGTACGAGAGGGGTACAAGCTTCATTTTCACAGCATGCCCCCTCCTACAATTGTAAGACAGTTCAATTCTCAGACCTCTCTCGACAGTCTCTTAGGTCAAGAAGTCACAATGCTCCTTGCTCAAGGAGCAATAGAGGAATTACCCATTCCCCATCAGGGTACAGGGTTCTGCACCCCCTATTTCCTTATTCCAAAGAAAACAGGGGGACACAGAACCATTTTAGACCTCAAATATTTGTTCCGAGAGAAGTTCAAAATGGTCTCTCTACAAACTCTGCTGTCATGCCTTCAAAGTCAGGATTGGCTTTGTTCTCTAGATCTTAAGGATGCTTATACTCATATTCTCATCCATCCAACTCACAGGAGATTCCTCCGATTCCTGTTTCAAGGAAAGCACTACCAATACAAGGTTCTTCCCCTTGGCCTGGCTTCTGCACCAAGAGTGTTCACAAAATGCATGGCTGTGGTAGCAGCATTTCTCCGCACTCTGGGAATATTCGTCTTCCCTTACTTAAACAACTGGCTCATTCGAGCCCCTACAGTGCCAGAAGCCAGCTCTGCTCTTTTTTGCACAATGCAAATCCTTCAGTATTTGGGACTGGTCATAAACCTCCCAAAATCCAATCTTGCTTCCACTCAGTCCCCAGAGTTTATAGGAGCTCATTTGGATACCAAAAAGACAAGGGCTTTCCTTCCGCAGCCCCGCTGTCTTCGCATAGTACAACTAGCTTCCCAAGCAGTGCTCAAACCTTGTCTCACTGCTCGGGAAATGTTACAATTGCTAGGCCACATGGCATCCACCATGCATGTGGTTCCTTATGCTCGCCTCCATATGCGAGCAGCCCAGTGGACTTTATCCACTCAGTGGACACAGGCCTCAGGCTGCCTGTCAGACAAAATAACAAACTCAAATCATCTTATTTCGTCTCTCCAATGGTGGCAATCACCCAGAAACCTTCTGGTGGGGTCTCCTTTCCAGCAACCCCTATCCCAAGCCACCCTAACAACAGATGCATCACAGGTGGGATGGGGAGCCCACCTGCACGATCTCTCTACCCAGGGTACCTGGACTCCACAGGAGGCCTGTCTTCACATCAACCTTACCGGCACATATCAGGGCAATCCCCAACTTAAGTCAGTTCAGGAAGGCCCTTAAACATTTCCTCTTCATCAAGTACCTCACTGACAACACCGACCCTCAGTCCCACTTGAATAGCGAGCACCTCAGCAATAGTAGTAGTCAACTAGGCAGGCCCTCGCATCTGGCGCCCCCAGCTATGTAAACATCAAACAAGATCCTTTTCTCGTTACACTTATTATGTATATAGTTTACCCGGTTATCAAAGTTCCATATCCTGTTAATTGTAATGACCAGACATATGCAATTTGTCGGATGCTTTTGTTCTTTGTAAACCGCGCTGATGTCAAATAGTGCGGTATATAAGAAATGTTAATAAATAAATAAAAATAAATAAATAAATAAACCTCCTGGAGTGCAGAGCAATCTTCTTTGCTCTTCGAGTATTTCACGCCCAGCTCAGCTACAAGGCAGTCCTAGTTCAAACGGACAATCAAATAGCTATGTTCTGTGTGAACAAGCAAGGCGGAACAGGCTCTCTGTCGCTATGCAATGAAGCTTTGCGACTATGGGCCCTCGCCAGAGAGCATTAGATTTATCTTCTTGCGGTGTATCTTCCAGGTATACAAAACTCTTGGGCAGACAAACTCAGTCGAGTTCGGCTTCCACACAAATGGTCTCTCCATGCAGACCAGGTTGCCCAAATATTTCAGATTTGGGGAACCCCGGACATAGACCTCTTTGCAAGTCTGCTGAATGCCAAACTTCCCCGGTTCTGTTCCAGAATTCCAGTTCGATGTTGTCAGGCAAGGGACGCCTTCCTCCTCCACTGGGGTCAGGACTTCCTATATGCCTTCCTACCCATTCCCCTCATCCCCAAAACCCTATTCAAGCGTCAGAGAGACAGAGGTCATATGATCCTCTTAGCTCCACGTTGGCCACGGCAAATGTGGTACCCTCTGCTCCTACATCTCTCTCAAGCTCCGTCTCTGGAGTTGGGATCCGCTCCAGATCTTCTCTCCCAAGAGGATGGGATGCTCTGGCATCCGAATCCCCAATCTCTGCATCTCAGGGCTTGGTTGCTGAAAGCCTAGAACTTCAGGATCTTAACCTTTCCCAACAGGTAAAGGATATCCTTCATGCTTCTAGGAAACCCTCGTATGCCTTTTAAGTGGAAAAGGCTTACCATATGGTGCTCGCAGAAGGGTCTTAACCCTCTTGCGATACCTCTGGAATCGATACTGGAGTATCTCCTTCATTTGTCAAATGCGGGTCTCAAGACATATTCAGTAAGAGTCCATCTTAGTGCTATTGCAGCTTCTTACAAGCCTCTAAGTGGACAACCTATTTCCTCTCATCCTCTCATAGTGAGATTTATGAGAGACCTTCTTTTAACAAAGCTTCCCATTAAGACACCACCGGTGGCATGGGACTTAAATCTGGTGCTCGGGCAGCTCATGAAACCGCCCTTTAAACCATTAGCCACTACATCTTTGAAATTCCTTTCTTGGAAAGTCATCTTCCTCATTGCAATCACATCAGCACATCGCATCAGTGAATTGCAAGCGTTAGTGGCTGATCCTCCTTATACAAGGTTCCACCATGATAAGGTAGTTCTTAGGACTCATCCACACTTTATGCCAAAGGTGGTTTCGCCTTTCCATTTAAACCACTGCCTGATATTGTCTATCCCTCAAGACCGTATACATTGTATCTACTGCATTATATTGCCTACTCCCCCCAGACCCTTAAACTGTACACTGTATATCTATTGCCTTACACCTAGCTGAGCACGCTTAATACACCAGCCCACCATGTTAACACACATGATGACTCCTTACCAATGTACCCTTGCTACTTGCTGCGTATTCTTAGCTCTGATGCATAGCGCACTAGCCCTCACCTCCTCTCACAACCCCATCCCGGTCCTACAGGGTTCCTGGAGGAGGTGGTCCGGGGCCCCCGCCACCAGTCAGGCAGGACCGGACGCACGCCATGCTCACACCTAATCTATGTCACCCTGCAGCAAACCAAGCCTTCCCAAAGGGGACAAGACACCCATCCCTGCAACCTGAAGTGCGCCCTTATAAACGCACGATCAATCCGAAAGAAATGGCCAGCCTTGGTTGACCTGATGGCCACCCATGACCTGGACATCCTATTCATCACTGAGACATGGTTGTCCACCACAGATGCCGTCATCCTACACCAACTTGTCCCCCCCAACTTCGTCGTCCATCCCTGCTACATGACTGACCGAAGAGGTGGAAGAGCACTCATCCTAACCAAGTCTGAACTACAATTCCAGCTAACCGCCTCCAGCAGCACTACGAACCTAGACTCCATCACCATATCGAATAAACACAGCACTATCAACTTGTTCTAGAGGGCACCATCCCCTTCCCCAGAGGACTTATCCACAATTATAGACATTGCATGCAACCCCAAGAACCCTCGTGTGTCAAACTGGGTGCTAGGCGATTTCAACCTTCTATCTCTCCAAGACACTCACTCCAAGGCCTTCATCGAGGCCCTTAAAAAGTTAGGATATACCCAATTGGTCAACGCCCCTACTCACGTAAAAGGAAACAAACTGGACCTGATCTTCGCTCCACAAACTGTCCTCGACCCCATGCACAAGCTGGATCTATCCATCAGTCCAGTACCATGGTCTGACCATAGCCTGATAAGGTTCCAGATGCCATCACACCCCAACGATAATAAAACCCAGGCCTCAAGTGAATCCACCACAGCGCCATCAAAACGCTTCCGGCCATTCAACAAGGAGGAAATCCTGGACAGATCCCAGCCTCTCCAGAACCCACCAGCACAGAGCCTCGACGACATGATCTCCACATGGAATGCAAGCCTGGATGCCGTAGTCCAACTACCATCCATCAAAAAGCCAGCAGGAAGAAGAAAGAATGCCCCCTGGTACTCTCCCGAGCTACGGACGTCGCTTCTCCTACTCAGAAAGATCGAAAGACGCTGGCGTCGCTCACGATCAACTGAGAACCACGAAACATACACTGTTCACTTGGGAAGACACCGTTCAGCAGTCACAAAGAGAATGAAGCAATTCCATGCAGTGATATTACAGCGCTCCCTAAATAAACCACACGAGCTCTTCAGCCTAATTAAGACCTTAACGAAGGAGCCCTCTCCCACGCAACTAAGCCTCCCTGACCCCCAGGAATATGCTGACTACCTGCACGCCAAGACAAACCAGACCAGCATGTCCTTCTCATACGGGGCACCCCACCTATCCCCTCCACCTACCTCGACACCATCCACGAAGGACATCAAGCACATCATCACCACCTTCGCTGCCCCAACTGAAAAAAGCATCCAAGACATCATCACCGCCATAAACACCACAACAGCGCCCATCGACCCTTGTCCAACATTCTGGATAAAATCCCTGCGTGCCGAGCTCAGCCCTTTTCTATCTAAACTCATAGGACTATCATTCTCGACTGGGACTTTCCCCCGAAGCCTGAAGCAGACAGCCATCAGACCGCTACTAAAAAACAGCAAGTTAGACCCAGCAAAGATGGACTCGTACAGACCAATTTCAAGCATCCCACATCTGGCAAAAATCATTGAGAAGTTTGTACAACGCCAACTTCAATACCACATTGAGACTAGCGCACCCCTCGACCCCTGCCAGCACGGATTCCACATGGGGTGGAAATGCTGCTGACCACATTATTCAACACATTGACCATTGGCTTGGATAACATCAGACAAGGGTTTGCCCTGATCTTCTTGGACACTGCAGCAGCCTTTGACACGGTGTGCCACGAAATACTCCTGACACGTCTCAGTGAGAAGGGTGTCCAGGGCACCGCACTAACCTGGTGCGCATCGTACTTAACAGATAGATGGCAGCATGTTCGCACCAGCCCCTCCACCTCCTCACCTTTCCTGCAAGGCGTGCCACAGGGATCCTCGCTCTCAGCCCTACTATTCAACGTATACATGCAGCCCATTTGCAACCTCATCTGTTCTTTCAATATTAATTGCCTAATCTATGCCGACGACGTGTTACTATACATGCTTTTCTCGACAGATCATCCAGACCTCTCACCCCTAGCCACCTGCTTTGATGTTGTCATGGATTGGCTACACACGCAGAAACTCAGAATAAATTTAAAAAAAAACAGAGGTCCTCTTTATCACCAGGAACACAACATTCACTCTGCCCACCTCACTGAAGGTACGGGACGCAGAGCTCCTCAGTAAGCCCATGGTTCGGTACCTAGGGGTCACGCTGGATTAACAGCTCAATATGAAGGCTCAAATAAGCAACATGGTCAAGGCGATCTATAACAAAATTCGGACGCTTCGCCACCTACGACAACTGCTAGAGCCAGAAGACTTTCGGACGGTCTACCAAGTACTAGTAATTCCACATTTCGACTATGCGAACGCCATACTATACGGTCTCCCGAAAAACACGCTGAATCCCCTGCAACTGGCAATGAATGCGGCCGCCAGAATCCTGCACGGAGCCTCCAGGAGGGAACATATAACCCCAATCATGAAACACCTGCATTGGCTCCCGATCCACTGCAGGATCTCCTTTAAGATTCTAATGATGATCTACAAAGCCATCAACAAATGCTCCTCCACCTCACTCACAAACCTCATACAGACCACCCCCCCAACAGAGTAAGGAGATCTGCCGCCCTCAATACTCTGAAACTCCCGAGGGCAATCACAAAATGCTCGCAGGCAACTAGAAACAGAACTTTCGCGTTATATACACCCACATGCTGGAACGCCCTGCCACCGGCCATCCGGGCTATCAATGACCTCACCCAGTTTAGGAAGGCATTGAAGCACTATCTGTTCCTCCAGCACTACACCGAACCTGATGACAACCCTCAGTCAGTCACACTCAGGACCCAGGTAACGCCCCAATGCAGCCCCTCCACGAGTCTGCAGCCCAGCCCACTAGACCCCTGATCCCCTCTAAGGGTAATGTAATATTCGAGCTGTCCTCATGACATATGACAGCATGTATATAGCTGAGCCATTGTGTAATAGGGTCGCGCTGTCCTTACAACTTATGACAGCAGGTTATCTTGTACATAGTTACCCTGTTAACCCTGTATATAATCCCCTGCTTATTGTAAGTCCAGTGTAGGCCTGCCTGCACTGCACATATCTGTTACCTGTAAACCACACTGATTTTTAAAGAGCGCGGTATAGAAGAGACATTAAATAAATAAATAAATAAACCAAGCGGTTTACCTTCCTGTATTCTTTCCGAGGCCTCATGCCTCCAGTGCAGAAAGGAACCTTCATACCTTGGACTGTAAAAGAGCTTTGGCTTTTTACTTGCAAAGGACACAGCAACATAGAAAATCTTCTCAACTCTTGTTGCTTTTGATCCTAGTCATTTGGGACTTCCAGTTTCCAAAAGAACTCTATCTAACTGGATTGCTCAGTGCATATCCTTTGCCTATGAGAGTAAGAACCTTCCTCTTGAAGGCCATGTCACAGCTCACAATGTGACAGCCATGGCAGCCTCAATGGCTCATCTTCACTCTGTGTCTATCGACGACATCTGTCGAGCAGCTACTTGGGCTTTGGTACATATCTTCACAGCCCACTACTGCTTAGACAAGGACTCCCGCCGGGATGCCTTGTTTGGCCAGGCTGTTCTTCAACACCTTTTTCAGACTTAATCAACTCCTACCCACCGTCCCTGGTAGGATGCCAGAGTTCCATGGGGAGAAGTATGGCCCTTACACAAGGCCTAACAACTTTCTGGGGCCATCTCCCTGGCATCTGCAGCTAGGGAGTCCCCATATGTGAAGATTACATTCCTGCTTGTTCCTGGAGATAGCGTAGTTACTCACCTGTACCAGGTGATCTCCAGGAACAGTAGGAATTTTGTCTTCACAACCTGCCCACCTCCCCTAGAAGTTGTATCTCTCTCTCTCCCTCTCTCTTTTGTCTCAGCTATAAACTCAACTGGAGAGGGACAGTTGGAAAGGCGGGAAGGCAGCACGCAGGTGCTGTGGGATGCTCCCAAAAGCTTTCCTATTGGACGCTGGGGAGCGTTCCTGCGCAGGCTCCGTCAGTACCGATGATACCCATATGTGAAGACTAAATTCCTGCTGTTCCCGGAGATCACCTGTTACAGGTGAGTAACTACGCTTTATTGTCAGTAGAACAAAGTAGAATATAAAATAATAAATACGCTTAATTAAAACCATTAAACCTAATCAAAACCCAACATGGCTATATTTTGGCATATGACTGCATCGATGATAAAATATATCAATACAGTAAAACAAGAATACAAAAATCACACACTAACAACACTATCCAACAAAAAATATATTAATCAATATATTACTTAAAAAACATGGCCTTAACCAAGGTAAAATCTGATCTTATTCCTTTTCCAAAGATGATTATATTTGTCACATTAAAAAGGGGGAAAACTGGGAAAGAATTATATGTATTTAGATATTTATGAGCTGCAGTTTTAATCAACATGAACAATATCAATGTATCTTATAAATTAATAGTTTGTCCTGTGGCAGGCTATGGCCTAGAATAGCCTGTAAATGTATGAGAGGCCTGTAAGCTAGGCCTGAGTCCCAGCCCCCACCTGAGAATAAGAATGCTGAGAAAAACCAAAGTCAGTAAGAATTAGAGAAACTGCTCTAAACTGATTTAACTGCTTTTTGATAAGGTTGTATAAATCCTTTGTTGAATTCTTCTATGCTGATGACAGACATGTTCCAGTACTCTATATTCACACATTTTCTAAGCTAGCAGTGACCTTGTAGGAGAAAAGTATCAAAGTCTTAGAACTGTGCCTTTGTTAGAAAATTCTGAGCAGGGGGAACAGAGTACTGGGCCCACAGAGAGATAAATAAATAAATAATAAATCCCAATTGGACGGGTGCAAGGGTCAGTAGGACCAATAGAAAGTTTGCCTATATTAAACTGAAGAAGAAAGGTATAAAAGGTGTTGTTTACTGGACTCCATTGCTCAGACCATTTTGAATGTGACATTTGCCTGAGACTTGTGCACAATAAATTGGCTTGGATCTTCGAACTGACTCCTGGTTTTATTCATTGCGTGCACTTCGCTGCAACATATTCCTGGTGCGTTGGCCGGGAAGGTGGGGTATGTGAATGGTGCGCAAGTGAATATACCACGTATTACCGCCTCCAGGTTTGGTCCGGTCGGGACCGCGGCCGACCGACAGCGGAGAGGACCCCAGGCGCCGCCTGTCCCATTGTATCGGAGAGGGTTCTGCCCTGCCTCGGCAGCCTGCCGGGTCTGACCGGCCAACACCTCTGAACCCGAGGGGAGTCCAGGATTCAACCCAAGGAGGGACTGGTTGCACAGCGCATTAGTGGCCGGATCCGGTGAGTAGCAATTTGTCTGGTTCTTAGTCAGTTAGCTATGGGAAAGTCCCGCATGCACAGGACTAATACGGTTTAAGGTAACGAGAGCCTGATCACCTCTCAGGGTGTGGCCGAGTACTCCTTGCATGAGTATGCGCGAGGACGAAACCCCACCCCTCATGGATAAGTAAGGTAGGCCTTTATGGAATTTTGGGAACTCTGTGGCATGCTTGTCTGTTTGAGTGAATGAGAGGTCTTGAAACACAGACCACGCGAAAGCGGACTCCTGAGTAGCGCAGTTCCTGGCCGGGCGACCGTGCCCAGGTCGCGAAAAGGAGGAAGCATTTGGTGTTTGTCTCCCTTGTTGTTCTGTGGGCTATACGGACCCCTTACCTGCAGCCATACTACCCGCCCTCTTTGTCTGTTGTCTTGTACGTCATAATGGGAGGGGCGGGGTCTGTGCAAACTCCGCTGACCTGTATGATCACGAATTTTAAGAAGGGATTTAGCGGTGACTACGGGATGAAAATGTCGCCGTCCCGATTAGAAAAATTATGTGGTAGGGAGTGGCTGGTGCTGGACATTGCGTGACCACCAAATGGTACTTTTGATGTTAGAATTGTGTCCCGGGTGCATGGGATAGTGCGTAGGAATTACCCCGACCAGTTTCCCTATATAGACTCCTGGTTAGATATCTGTGAAAGACAGCCCTCTTGGATAAAGCGTTGCTGTGAAGAGCAGTGCAGAATAATGTTAGCAACTATGAAGGGAGACTCTGGGGGTAAGAAAGAAAAGCCTCCCATTTACTCAGCCCCAGAACCTACAGAAATCCCGAATTATCCACACCAATTCCTGTATAAGCCAGTCCCGTCAGCTCCACCATTACCCCGAGCAGAGCCAGAGGAAGAGAGAGTTCCCCCAGCTGATGTGCCTCTACCCCATCAGCCACATCCACCGCCCGAAGGAGAGCAACCCCCTTCCCGTAGCAGGAGTCCCAGTCCCGAACAAAGCTCCCTGGCAGGGCTATCATCTCCTGAAGGAACTGTCAGCAGGGGATCAACTTCCAGTCCAGGGTCACCCATTAGTCCAGGCCCCAGCAGAAGAGCCACCGCTGGGTGCACAAATATACGTTACGCCCTCCGAAGCAGGGAGACGAAGGAAGTTCGCCAGATGCCATTACGCCAGGTCCCCGGATTACCCATTCTCAATGATGAAGGTCAGGTTATAGCTGGGCCAACTAGTCTCGTTTATGTGCCCTTTTCTACCACAGATTTATTAAACTGGAAAATGCATTATGCCTCTTATACTGAGAAACCCCAAGATCTGACAGAATTAATGTCTAGTATCATGCAGACCCATCAGCCCACCTGATCTGATTGCCGCCAGCTCTTGTCTACCCTTTTTACTACTGAAGAACAGGCACGAATAGTGCAAGCAACTACCCGATGGCTGGAAGAGAACCCCGTAGACAGAAGAGACCTAGATCCCCGACAGGCAGCGGCCGTAGATTTCCCGAATGAAGACCCAAGATGGGATCCAAATAGTGCAGAAGGGGAGAGGGCCCTCACCCGTTTCCGCCAGGCCCTACTGCAAGGCCTGAGGAGGGGAGCCATGAATGTTGGGAAGGTAGCAGACGTTCTTCAGCGCCCAGATGAAAGTCCAGCTGCCTTCTATGAACGATTAACCGAAGCTTATAGACTTTATACCCCATATGATCCAGCAGTCCAGGAGAATTTGCGTATGGTGAACGCTGCTTTTGTGAGTCAGTCCCAGGGAGACATAAAACGGAAACTACAAAAGTTGGAAGGATTTGCGGGCATGAATACAGCACAGCTAATGGAAGTTGCCCAGAAGGTGTTTGTGAATCGTGATCAAGAAAGTAAAAGGGAAAGTGAAAGAAAGATGAAGAAGAAAGCCGATCTGCTAGCTGCAGCTCTAGTTGAAAGACGGGGAGGATACTCAAACAGGAGGACTCGAGGATGGGGAAGGGGCCGAGGGAGCGCTCGGTCCCCCTTAGGTGCAAATCAGTGCGCCTATTGTAAGGAAGAAGGACATTGGAAGAATGAATGCCCGAATGGTGGCTGCACCCCCTGGAGGGGAGGAGGGAGCACCAGGAGAGCGGGGGGGGGGGGGGGCAATTCCAGCAGCGAGGGGGAATGCAGCTTGCACAGTTTCAGTTTCAGCAGGAAGAAGCCGCTGCCGTGGAAGGAATAGCGACCACTGAAGACGACTATGGGGATGAGGACTAGGCCAGACCGGGCTCCAAGTTTTCCCTGGGTCCCCAGGAGCCTATGGTCAACTTAAAGATTGGGGACCAGTACATGGACTTTATGGTGGATACGGGGGCCGAACATTCAGTAGTGGCTAAGCCAGTGGCTCCCTTGTCTTCCCGATCTGTCACCATTGTTGGCGCCACTGGAACTAGAATCACAAGACCTTTCCTGCAGAACCGTGCTTGTGAATTAGGGGGACGGAGAATAACGCATCAGTTCCTGTACATACCTGAATGCCTAGTTCCCCTTTTGGGCCGAGACATGCTTGCTAAGCTCCAGGCACAGATATCCTTTGTCGAAGGAGGGAAAATGGAGATGACTGTGAACTCGGAATCTGCTGGCCTGATGGTGCTGACTGTCCCACGAGAAGAAGAATGGCGGTTCTATAGTCCACCTTCATCCAAGGCAGCTAGCCCCCGTATACCCACCAACATCTTAGCTCCGCCCGGAGTGTGGGCGGAGGATAATCCTCCTGGCCTAGCAAAGAATATAGCTCCTGTGCTTGTCACCCTTAAGCCAGGAGCAGAACCAGTGCATGTGCGACAATATCCTCTCCCACGACCAGCAATCAAAGGCATCCATGGTCACCTAAAGAAATTACTACAGTATGGACTCCTCAAAGAATGCCAATCGCCCTGGAACACCCCCCTCCTCCCAGTCAAGAAGCCTGGGACAGGTGACTACCGCCCAGTGCAGGATTTGCGACGAGTGAACAATGCAGTGGAAACCATACACCCAGTAATACCAAATCCCTATACCCTCCTGGGGCTGATTCCATCAGAAGCTACTCATTTCACCGTTCTGGATTTAAAAGATGCCTTTTTCTGTATCCGCCTGGCATCTGCCAGCCAACTCTTGTTCGCGTTTGAATGGGAGAACCCTACTACAGGAAGACGGGGCCAACTCACTTGGACTTGCTTGCCTCAAGGATTCAAGAATTTACCCACCATCTTCAGTGCAGCTCTCAACCAAGATCTTTCAAACTACTCTGTGACTCCAGGAAAAAGAATCCTACTTCAGTATGTAGATGATCTGCTTATAGCCACCAACTCAAAGACTGAATATTTGCAAGCTACCAGTGATCTCTTGCACCTCCTGAATGACGCCGGATACAAGGTCTCAAGAGCCAAGGCGCAGTTATGCCAAACAGAAGTGAAATACCTAGGGTTCCATCTGTCCAGAGGAATCCGGAAATTGGGACTTGAGCGAAAGGAAGCAGTATGCCGCATCCCAACCCCCACCACCAGAAAGCAGGTGCAGGCCTTCTTGGGAGCAGCAGGCTACTGCCGGATATGGATACCCAATCTCGCACTCTTGGAAAAGCCCTTGTACCAAGCCACAAAGGGAGTGGAACGATCACCCATGGAATGGGGCCCAGAACAGGATAAAGCATTCAAATCACTAAAAGCAGCATTAATGTCATCACCAGCCTTGGGCCTACCAGATGTGCAGAAACCATTCCGTCTGTATGTCCATGAGTCATGTGGAAACGCGCTGGGAATCCTGACTCAGCCCCTTGGATCCTGGCAACGACCTGTAGCCTACCTATCAAAACAATTGGACCCTGTTGCAAAAGGATGGCCACCTTGCCTAAGAGCTGTAGCAGCCACAGCCCTCTTAGTGAGTGAAGCTGACAAACTCACTTTGGGACAGAATCTTCAAGTCACTGTACCACATTCTGTTTTAACCCTAATGGAACACAAAGGAAACTACTGGTTCACCAACGCACGAATGTTGAAATATCAAAGTATGCTGTGTGAAAATCCCCGACTGCAATTGAGTGTCAGTCAAACCTTGAAACCTGCTACCCTACTGCCGACCAGTCCAGGCCCTCCTGACCATGATTGTCTAGAAGTAATGGACACTGTATACTCAAGCCGCCCAGACCTAACAGACATCCCCTTGAACAACCCAGAAAAGACTTTCTTTGTGGATGGAAGCAGTCTTGTAATTAATGGACAATGACGTGCCGGTTATTTATTTTATTTATTTAGACAGTTTTGTATACTGCCTTATCCTTCAATCAAAGCGGTCACAACACAATTGGGGGATACATTTAACACGCAGGGATATGAGACACATACACTAATACTTACAGGGAACATGGGCAATGGAGGGTTAAGTGGCTTGCCCAAGACCACAAGGAGCACCTGTGGGACTAGAAACCCCAGTCCTTCCGGCCCAAGGTTGCTGTCCTCTAGTGGGATTTGAACCTCCGACCTTCCGGCCTGAAGTACCTTGCCCCAACCACTAGGCTACTCATCCCTCCCGTGGTGACCCTGGACATGGTAATAGAATCTTCAGCTTTGGCTCCAGGAACATCAGCGCAGAAGGCCGAACTAATAGCCCTCACTCGAGCACTGAAAATAGGGACCGGGATCCGTCTGAATGTATACACAGATTCCAAGTATGCCTTTACAACACTACATGCCCATGGAGCTTTGTACAAAGAACGTGGATTGATAACCTCGGGAGGCAAGTCCATCAAGTATAGCCCAGAAATATTGACTTTATTGGAAGCAGTATGGGCCCCCAAACAAGTTGCTGTAATGCACTGCCGAGGTCACCAAACTGGAGATGGAGAAGTATCTCGAGGGAACAGACTTGCCGATGCCTCAGCCCGAGAAGCAGCAATCAATGGAAAAATCTCTACCCCCAGTATTACAGTTCAAGCAGCCATATTTCCAGTTCCTCTCAGTGCTTGGACACCCCGATATACCCCGAATGAGTTGGACTACTATTGTCAGAATGAGGGGGGGCAGCTATCAGCGGCTGGATGGATAGTGTTACCACCACCTGAGGGAGGCTCACCCCCTGGTATGACTATGATCCCTGAAGCCCTGGGTCCAGCCTTCGTCCACGCCTTTCATCAAGCTACACACTATGGAAAAACTGCAATGGAAAAAGCTCTGAAACCGTATTTCTGTATCTCATTATTGGGACCCTTAACTGCCTCAATAGCCCGAAAATGTGTCATCTGTGCAAAGAACAATGCCCGACAGGGTCGTGTCCCACCTCCAAGAGTTCAATCAGTGGGAGTAACCCCCATGGGAAATATCCAAATAGACTTTGCAGAAATGCCACGAGCAAATGGATATCATTACCTACTGGTTCTAGTTTGTACCTTCTCTGGGTGGGTGGAGGCTTTCCCCACCAGGACTGAGAAAGCCAGAGAAATCACTAAGGCTCTGCTCCATGAAATCATTCCTCGGTTTGGAATACCCTTGACCATAGGGTCAGACAATGGGCCCTCCTTTGTGTCACAAGTAACTCAGCAACTAGCCCGTGCTTTACAAATACAGTGGAAGTTACATACAGCTTATAGACCCCAGAGTTCAGGGAAAGTAGAGAGAATGAACCGAACCCTGAAGTCTCAGTTGTCCAAGCTCTGTCAGGAAGCTCACCTGAAGTGGCCCCAAGCTCTTCCCATAGCCCTTCTCAGAGTTTGTTCAGCCCCCACTTAGTCATTAGGAGTTTCCCCATTTGAGGTTTTGTATGGGAGACCCCCGCCCATAGTTCAGGGAATAAGAGGGGATATGAGTCAGATTGGATCGGAAATCACTAGACAAGAATTGTTGGCTCTAAGTTCTGTCTTGCAGGATCTCCATACCTGGGTGCAAGACCAGGTGCCTATCAATCTGACAGAGCCACTGCATCCTTTCAAGCCCGGAGCCTTGGTGTGGGTCAAAGAGTGGAAGAAGACACCGTTGGCACCTCATTGGAAGGGACCATATGTTGTTTTGCTATCAACACCCACAGCAGTTAAAGTGGCAGAAATCGACTCCTGGATCCACCACAGTCGAGTGAAACCAGCAGCAGTTCCTGAAGGTCGTCCTTGGACTTCGACCGCGGATCCTGCATCACCATTGCGACTTACATTGCGAAGAAAACAATCATCCTCGTGAAGTTTTCAAGCTCTGAATTATCAACATTTCAGTTTATCCATCATCAGAGACTATGATCATGATGATTACCTACTACTGTTTCATTTTTGCGGTAACCCTGGGACCCCTTGGGATAACTTTTGCTTTGCCCCCTTGTGCAGCTTGTATAACCACTACTCGAACTGGGATGAAAATCACCCAGACTTTACTTTATCACTCTTACTACACCTGCACTGGTAAAGTCAGTCAGTGCATGTATAATGGTACAGAACTAAATGTCTGCACGAATGGAAAGACTCGTACTTGTTTTAAACCCTGACAGAATCCTTCTTACTATGTCCTGGAACAACGATGGAATGATGAAGATGGAGCCCTCATAAATGCTACAAGTCAACTCTCTGATCCCACCCGACCTGTACCCCTGTACTTTGATGCTTGTGATCTGATAAACAGAAATGACTATTACAGGTGTGGGACATGGGAACAAGCATACTACTATGATGACAAGTGTATGTGTTCTGAAGGTGCATCCAGATGGGGAATATGCACTGGGGTACATTCTCCATCTACTTATGGTAAGCCATCGAAAGATGACTATTTCTGTCCAAAGTGGGGCTGCGTGTACTATGCTACTTGGTCTGGTAGCCCTACTGGACAAGACAGAGATACTCGCAAGGCCAATTTGGAGAGACTGCCCCTACTGGAACCTAAGAAGTGCAAGAAAGTGCCTGTAATCCTTTACGGCTTCTCATCCTCGACCCAAGCCAGTGGAAGCAAGGATTCCGATTCAGTCTACGTATAGCAGGAAGTGGAGCTGATCCTGGAACTTTTGTATATATCCAGCTTAACACGAAAACTCATGTTTCTTCACCTTACCGAATACATCATACCTTCTATGAGGCCATGAAGGCAGAGTTTGTAGTCCCCCACGCTTCTCGAAATTTGTTCATTGAACTAGCTGGAGCTGTAGCATCCAGTCTTCATGTCTCTGACTGTCTTTTCTGTGGGGGAACTCAGATGGGTGACCAGTGGCCTTGGGAGGCGCAAGAATTGAACTATTCTGTACCCTGTAACCAAACTGATCTTCATGCAGCCACCAGCGAATGGGTCCTAGCTAGCCCCATTGTTGGAAACCTGTGTTTTGCTCGAACTGGACCACAATTGACTATGTTAGTGGGGCAATTGGTCTGTTTAAACCAGAAGTACTATAATGCTACCACCAAGAAGACATCCTGGTAGTCAGGAACCAATGCCCCGGAACCCTCCAATCATCTTTCCTAACCTTGCCAGGTTATGAACAAATCTGGCTTCTCACAATAACTAAATAAACAAAACCGGGGAAGACAATACCGGTGTAGAAGCACAAACGTTTTTTGTTGGGATAGCCAGCCCAGTAGAGAGGAAGAAGTCCTCACACCACCGTGGCCATTTCCCTTTTTAATAAATTGGCTACCGAGCAATGTTCTAAACCTGATGCAGGGGCATTACTGTTTTGGCCCCGAAACGTGCCACGTCGTGCCTGCTACATTGCTGACTGAACGGGATGGATTGCTAAAACTTCAGTTAAGTGTATACTGATTTTTAATTACAACAATTTATTAAAAAGGGAAATGGCCACGGCGGTGTGAGGACTTCTTCCTCTCTACTGGGCTGGCAATCCCAACAAAAAATGTTTGTGCTTCTACACCGGTATTGTCTTCCCCGGTTTTGTTTATTTGGTATTTCATTTTCACCGGGATTGGGTATCTTATATTTTGATTGGATTCTCACAATAACTGGCAAGCTCCGCCTGGACTATATTGGATCTGCGGAACTCGAGCATATGCTAGACTCCCTGCCAACTGGGGAGGTGCATGTGTTTTGGGGACCATGAGACCTTCCTTCTTCCTCTTCACCGTTTCCCACGGAGAACAACTAGGATTTCCTGTGTACAAGAGTTGACAGAAGCGAGAAGTCCTGAAGATAGGCCAATGGGACAAATGGGGTGCGACATCTGAAGAATGGCCACCGGAGAGAATTGTTTCCTACTATGGACCTGCTACCTGGGCACAAGATGGCTCTTGGGGTTACCGCACCCCTGTGTATATGTTAAATCGTATTATACGTTTGCAAGCTGTTGTAGAAATAATAACTAATGAAACTAGTAGAGCACTAACCCTGTTAGCTAAACAAGCCACGCAGATGCGTACAGCCATTTATCAGAATCGCTTAGCATTAGATTATTTACTTGCAGCTGAAGGAGGAGTATGTGGAAAGCTGAATTTAACTAACTGTTTTTTGCAAATTGATAATGAAGGACAAGTTGTAGAAGATATAGCCAATCATATGAGAAAACAAACCTATGTACCAGTCCAGACCTGGCATGGCTTGCAACTCGATGGATGGTTTGGTTCTCTGTTTTCAGGAATGGGCAGCTTGAAAACACTTGTGTTCATTGTCTTATTTATATTGGCTATCTGCTTGTTTCTCCCATGTTTCCTATCCTTATGCTTGCGCACGCTGAACTCAACCATTGATAGTATTGTTGAACGTAAAGCAGCTACAAAAGTCTTAGCTATGTGGCAATATTCTCTTGTACCCCAACATGATGCTGATGACCAAGTGTAATGTGTGATTTTGTTGTAGCAAAGTGCAGTCAATGAATAAATCCAGGAGTCAAACGACAGGGTCCAAGCCAGTTTATTGTGCACAGGCCCAGTCAGTCAAAGCTTCAAAAGGAACTGAGCAACCATTTCTACAGAGACATAACCATTTATACCTCTTTTTCAGTTTGATACATGAGAACTTTCTATTGGTTCTAACTCGATACATGCAAACTTCTCATTGGTTTTACATTCCCTGCACCTGTCCAATTAGAAATCCCTCTGGAGCCTAGCAACCAGCCCCCTCCCTTAGGATTGCTCTAACAATGGTGCAGTTCTTGATTTCATTACTTCTCTACTGCAAGGTTATCCCTAGCTCCATGAATGCATATATTGAAACATTTCTGTTCTTTCACACACAAGAGAATAATGGAAGACTTATGAATTCATAAAAACCTCTTATTAAGCAGTTTAAAACAGTTTTCTCATTTTTCACAGATTTTTGGTTCTTTCTAGCTATAATGGGAGTTAGGATCCAGGCCTAACTTACAGGCCTTTCATAATAACAGGCCATGCTAGGCCATAGCCTACCACATTCCCCCCTTTGATTATTCTCACCCGCAAGTGAGAAAGGGTGAGAATTAAATCACTCATTAGTCAATTAACACATTATACAGGTGTAATAGCATCATCGTGTGGTATAGGGTAATATTGCCACATAGCTAATATCTTCGTAGCTGCCTTCCTTTCTACATTGCTATCAATGGCTGCTGACTTTATTCAACTGTGATGAATCCAGGGTTCGAGTTTTGCAACTTTAACTGCTGTTGGGGTTAACAAGATGACAACATAAGGTCCCTTCCAATGTGGTGTCAACGGTGTCTTTCTCCACTCTTTGATCCACACCAAGACTCCAGGCTTGAGAGGATGCAGGGGTTCTGTTAGATGGATGAGCAGCTGGTCTTGTACTCACGTATGAAGACTCTGCAAAACAGAATTTAAAACCAATAGTTCTTGTCTAGTAACTTCAGATCTTATCTGTTCCATATCTCCCTTTATTTCCTATACAATAGGCGGGGGTCGCCCATACAGAATCTCAAAAGAGGAAACTCCTAAAGACTTAGCAGGGGCTAAGTATATCCTAAGAAGGGCTATAGGAAGAACCTGGGGCCACTTCAGGTGAGCCTCTTGACAAAGTTTGGACAACTGGGATTTCAGGGTTCTATTCATACATTCTACTTTTCCTAAATTCTGAGATCTGTAGGCAGTATGCATCTGATAATATCAATATTCCGGGGCCATACTTAATGGACTTGCTTCCTGAGGTTATCCTCCCTCATTCTTTGTACAGGGTCCCATGTGCATACAAGGTTGTAAGGGCATACTTGGAATCTGGGTACACATTTAGACAGAGCCCCTTTTCCTATTGTCAGTGCTCTAGTAAGAGCTATCAGTTCAGCTTTCTGTGCTGAAGTTCCTGGGGTCAGGGCTGAGGACTCAACTACCAGATCAAGGGTCACTACTGCATATCTGGCACAACAATGTCCATTAATGATGACAAGACTGCTTCTATCTACAAAGAAAGTCCGTCCAGGGTTCTCCAAAGGAACATCAGTCGAATCAGGGTGACTTGAGAATATAGTGTCCATAGTTTCTAAACAGTCATGATCAGGGGGGTCATGACCAACTGGTAACAATGTAGCAGGATTCAGAGCTTGACTGACCTTCAATTGTATCTGGGGGTTTTCACACAGCACACTCTAATACCTCAATATTCGTGAATTAGCTAGAAGTTTCCTTTGTGTTTCATAATGGTTAGAACAGAGTGTGGTACAGTAACTTGAAGATTGCTCAGTAGGAGGGCTGTAGCTGCAACAGCTCTCAAACAAAGGGCCAGCCTTTTGCAATTACATCCGATTGTTTTGACAAATAGGCTATTGGTCGTTGCCAAGATCCAATGAGATTGAGTCAATACTCCTTGAACATATCCTTGTGACTCATGAACATAGAGATTGAAAGGTTTTCTGGACATCTGGTAGACCCAGAACTGGTGATAACATCAGAGTGGTTTTCAAAGATCAAAAGGCTGCATCCTGTTCAAGTCCCTATTCCAATGGAGACTTTTCCATTCCTTTGGTAGCTTGATACAATGGTTTTGCTAGCAGCTCAAAATTGGGGATCCATATACGACAGTACTCTGCGGCACCCAAGAAGGCTGTCACTTGCCTCCTGGTGGTTGGAGTAGGAATACTGCATACAGCTTTTTTGCATTCTGGTCCTAGGCGTCTAATTCTACTGGACAACTGGAATCCTAGGTATTTAACTTGTTTGACATAATTATGCCTTGGCTCTTTAGACTTTGTATCCAGCCTCATTAAAAAGGTGCAAGAGTTCACTGGTGGCTTATAGACATTCACTTTCTGAGTTGGTGGCTATAAGCAAGTTGTCCACATACTGGAGAAGAACCCTTTCTCCTGGGTTCACATAGTAGCTTGAAAGATCTTGATTTAAAATAGCACTGAAGAGAGTAGGTGAATTTTTGAATCCTTGAAGTAATCTAGTCCAGGTGAGTTGGCCCTGCCTTCCTGTTGTGGGGTCTTGCCATTCAAAAACAAACAAGAGTTGACTGGTGGGGGCTAGGCGCACACAGAAAAAGGCATCTTTCAGGTCCAGGATGGTGAATTGAGTAGCCTCAGCGGGGATCAGTCCCAAGAGAATATAAGGATTTGGTACCACTGGGTGTATAGTTTCAGCTGCATCATTCACTCGCCTCAGATCTTGTACTGGGGGGTAATCCCCTGTCCCAGGTTTCTTAACTGGGAGAAGGGGGGTGTTCCAAGGTGACTGGCATTCCTTGAGAAGTCCGTACTTCAGCAGTTTCATCAAATGGCAGTGGATTCCTTCAATGGCTGGTCGAGGGAGAGGATATTGCTCCACATGCACTGGTTCCGCTCCTGGCTTGAGGGTGACAATGACAGGGGCTATGTTCTTTGCTAGGCCAGGTGGATTATCTTCTGCCCATACTTCAGGTGAGGCTATAAGGTTGGTAGGTATACAGGGACTAGTTGACTTTATTGGTGGTGCACTATAGAACCGCTACTCTTCTTCTCGGGGAACAGTCAGCACCATCAATCCAGCAGGTTTTGGGTTCACAGTCATTTGCATTTCTCCCCTTTCAGCAAAGGATATTTGTGCCTGGAGCTTAGCAAGCATGTCTCGGCCCAGAAGTGGAATAGGGCATTCAGGCATATACAAGAACTGGTGCGTTATTTTCTGTCCTCCTAGTTCACACATGCGGTTCTGCAGGAGAGGCTTTATGGCCTTAGCCCCAGTAGCTCTGACAATGGTGATGCATCGAGAAAACAAAGGGGCTACTGGCTTTAGTATTCTGCTCCTGTATCCCCCATAAAGTCCATATATTGGTCCCCTATTTTCAGACTGACCATAGGCTCCTGGGGACCCAGGGAAACTTGGAGTCCGGTCTGGCCTAGTCTTCATCCATGCTGTAGCCCTCTTCGGCTGCCACTCACTCTATAGCTGCTTCCCTCTCTTGCTGGAACACTGTGCTTGGTTTATTCTTTCTAAAATCAAGTACTCCCTCCTCCCCTCCTGGGGGTGGAGTCAAGATACGGGCATTCACTTCTCTAATGTCCTTCTTCTCTGCAATGGGCGCACTGATTCGCACCCAGTGGGGGCCGATCATTTTCACGACCCCTTTCACTTCCTCTGCTCCTTCGATTAGGAAAACCTCCTCCACATCATTCAACTAAAGTATCAGCAAGAAGATCTGTTTTCTTCCTTATCTTACATTCACTTTCTCTGTCACATTTATTTCCACAATTCACAAACTTTCTGAACAACTTCCATTAACCGTGCTGTATTCATGCCCGCAAATCCATCCAGTTTCTGCAATTTCTGTTTTATATCTCTCTGGGACTGACTGACAAAAACGCAAATTCTCCTGGGCTGCTGGATCGCTTGGGTTATATAGTGAGGGCTGCCTGCGCTATTTGGATCCCACTTGGGGCCATCAAGGCTGATGGGTCTGCATAATACTGTTCATTAGCTCAATCAAATCCTATGGTTTCTTCAGTGTAGGAGGCATAATGCAGTTTCAGTTCAGTAAATCAGTGGCAGAAACAAAGCTGGCCCTGGACCTAGTGCAATGGGATAACGTGACCCTCCCCTTTTACTGGTAGTTGTACTTCTGAAGGTATACGGCAATCGGGACTGTCTGGGTTCCACTTCATGTTCTTGGGCGCTAGCTGTGAGTGACTCTGAACTGGCAAATGAATCATCGGTGGACTGTGGCCTACTCTGAGTACTTTAAACTGTGCCGGGGCTTTCGGTCAAGAGGGGGTGTACGTCCTTCTGCTGCGGAGGTCGCTGGTGACGTTTGCAGGGAGGTATCCCCCCCCCCTGCCCCAGGCTCTGCCCGGGGTGGTGGCAGAGCTGAGGGAACTGGCCTATAAAGATAATAAACGGGCAGGTTTTTTTTTTTTCTCAAACCTTTAACCAGGAATCCTATGTAGAGGAACTGATCAGGGAACATTCTCTGTACAATCTAATAAACACGGGAAACTACGGGGCCATGAAGTAACTAACACTGGCCACCCCCTTCCACAGAGCATTTCTAATAGGGACAGACATTTTAAGTCTGTAGTCTTTCAGCAAAGTCCTTGCTAAAATTCCTAGTCATACATTTCAACAAAATCTGCATGGACTCTGACCCCCCCCCCCCCCCCATCAGTCAGGCTGCATTTTCCTGTGGACTAAGCATAATGGATGTGTGCTCATTCTAAATAAGTACAATTTAGATAAAGTCCTTAAAATATAAAACTATTATTTTGCAACATGTTTTAACAACAATCCCAACAGAGAGAACTATAGCTCCTAACATGACGGCTACATATCTGTTACGTATGACTGGAATAAAATTACTTGGCATGAAAACTAACTGCCAGCTGTAATCAGCGTGTCTCTGCAAAAGAAATTACTTTAAATCTTACAGTTTTAGGAAGCAGATATTCAAAAAACATTCTGAATACTTTTTCCATAAAGTGGGTGGATATCTAGAATACATATACACTTTTTTCTTCCTATTTTATTTTTATTAACAATAAGTATGTCTTCTATGAGGTGCTTGCCGCAGTATATCAGGAACTAGAATTCAAACACGATGAACTCCTTATTCACTCAGGATTTAAATCACTTTCAAGTCGCGATCTGGTACTACTGGCTCGGAATGCTTTATAGTCCTGTCAGGGTTCTTAACCTCTACTTCGTGGGACAAAGGGAAAACAAAAGCAGTTTCCTGAATTTTTCTATCATTTCCTATTTAAACCATTACAGTACTTACTGAAGGTTTGAACATAAATAACACAAAACAAAGCTAAGCCCACAAATGCATTATACCTCTAGCCCTACAAAAATTCTTCTCACTTGGTCCGTACAAGTACAGGAACTCGAAAGGGGTTAATAAGAACTTAACCCTTTCCAGGCTAAGCCCAAAACTATCGGGATCCACAATCCTGACTAAACATACTTATCAAATGATATATAATACATGACCGTAGCAGAAGGAACATCACTATTAAAACATATTGAATAAAACAGGTACAATTTTCCTGAAATAAGCACAAATTAGCCCAGCTACAGAGTGTTTAAGCCTTTATAGGGTTAAAAAGACACTGCACATTCCTTTCTTCAGACACGCCCCTTCTCTCTCCGCTAGCCAGCTTCATGCTGTGCGAAAGGAAAAAAAATTGAAATGCATGAGACAGTTTCTTTACTGAAAAAGTGACAACTGAGTTTGTTTTCTTCTGTCTTCTTTTCTGCTTAATACTATTTCTTAATCGGTAAACTGTTCCACAAATTACCCAACAGAATAATCTCACATTTATACCAGAAGGGAAACTCGCGGTTTCAACAGGTAACAAAAATCAGATACACAGTAAGGACAGACAATGCACCAAACACTTCCTCCTTTTCGCGACCTGTGCGCAGTCACCTGGCCAGGAACTGCGCTACTCAGACGTCCGCTCTCGCTTGGCCTGTATTTCAAGACCTCTCACTCACACAAGCAATCATATTTTAACAAGAAATCATTTTTAAGTGCCCAGGTTTTTCTGACTAACTGACTATTTCAAACAAGAAGGATCGATGGCTTCGGCTTCCGCTTTCACTTACGCGGAGCTTACTAGGACCGCCCTTATGGGAGGTGATCAGACTCCCTTGTCTCGCACACACTCATGCGAGATTTTTCCCAGTTAGTCTATACCAAATATACCAAATCAGTCTTGCGCATACTCATGCAAGATTTTTTCCCCAGGCTGCACTGACTTTTAAAAAAGAAAATATCTACTCACCGGATCCAGTTCCTGATACCAAACCAGTTCTTGGGTTGGACCCTGGACTCCCCTCGGGTTCGAGAGGTGTTGGCCAGCTGGACCCAGTGGCCTGCCGAGGCAAGGCGGAACCCTCTCCGATACAAAGGGATCGGCGGCGCCTGAGAAGTTCCCCTGCGGTCGGACAGACATGGTTCCAACCGGACCAAACCTTGGAGGTGAGAAGTCGTGGTATATTCACTTGATTACCATTTACTACTCGCACTTCCCGGCCCAACGCACCAAGAATATGTTGTAGCAAAGTGCAGTCAATGAATAAATCCAGGAGTCAAATGACAGGGTCCAAGCCAGTTTATTGTGCACAGGCCCAGTCAGTCAAAGCTTCAAAAGGAACTGAGCAACCATTTCTACAGAGACATAACCATTTATACCTCTTTTTCAGTTTGATACATGAGAACTTTCTATTGGTTCTAACTCGATACATGCAAACTTCTCATTGGTTTTACATTCCCTGCACCTGTCCAATTAGAAATCCCTCTGGAGCCTAGCAACCAGCCCCCTCCCTTAGGATTGCTCTAACAATGGTGCAGTTCTTGATTTCATTACTTCTCTACTGCAAGGTTATCCCTAGCTCCATGAATGCATATATTGAAACATTTCTGTTCTTTCACACACAAGAGAATAATGGAAGACTTATGAATTCATAAAAACCTCTTATTAAGCAGTTTAAAACAGTTTTCTCATTTTTCACAGATTTTTGGTTCTTTTCTAGCTATAATGGGAGTTAGGATCCAGGCCTAACTTACAGGCCTTTCATAATAGCAGGCCATGCTAGGCCATAGCCTTCCACAATTTGATTCTCACCCTTTCTCATTTGCGGGTGAGAATAATCAAAGGGGGGAATGTGGCAGGCTATGGCCTAGAATAGCCTGTAAATGTATGAGAGGCCTGTAAGCTAGGCCTGAGTCCCAGCCCCCACCTGAGAATAAGAATGCTGAGAAAAACCAAAGTCAGTAAGAATTAGAGAAACTGCTCTAAACTGCTTTAAACTGCTTTTTGATAAGGTTGTATAAATCCTTTGTTGAATTCTTCTATGCTGATGACAGACATGTTCCAGTACTCTATATTCACACATTTTCTAAGCTAGCAGTGACCTTGTAGGAGAAAAGTATCAAAGTCTTAGAACTGTGCCTTTGTTAGAGAATTCTGAGCAGGGGGAACAGAGTACTGGGCCCACAGAGAGATCCCAATTGGATGGTTGCAAGGGTCAGTAGCACTGTTCCCTCTAAGCTGTGCGCATGTGCGCGCGCACACACCTCGCCGAGCGAGCACACATACTTTACAACAGAGCGCACAAAAATTACGGTTCTGATTCTGATAGAAAACAACACAGACGTCTTAAAATTTAAAAGTTGTGATTGTAATTACTATAAATTTTCCGCTTCATTTAATAATCGTTTATTTTCATTTAATTTGATTAAAATCAATGTGTACATACTGTATTCTGACGTGTAGTCAAATTTTAAAGTATATAACTCCGAGTGTCATTATGTGGCGCATAAAAAATTTAACCTTCCTTCAAAAGCTGCACAGCTGATATTTTATGCGCACACAGCCTACAGAAAATTAGAGGGAACATTGGTCAGTAGGACCAATAGAAAGTTTGCCTGTATTAAACTGAAGAAGAAAGGTATAAAAGGTGTTGTTTACTGGACTCCATTGCTCAGACCATTTTGAATGTGACATTTGCCTGAGACTTGTGCACAATAAATTTATTTATTTATTTATTTGAGCACATTTTTATACCGCTCCTTCCAGTGATCAGCAGTGGTTTACATTTAACAATTAACTCTGCAAAGAGTAGTAGTTACATAAAACAGTAGGATCATAACATTGAAACATTAAAAGTGATATTGTTTAGTATAACTCAAAAAATAGCAATAGAAAAAACTAACTAAATACATGATAGAGGGGGAACATGTTAACATACATGAATTTGAAATTGGCTTGGATCTTCGAACTGACTCCTGGTTTTATTCATTGTGTGCACTTCGCTGCAACAGTCCTCCCTTAAGGTAAAAAATATCATCTCTCTACTGCCAATAGATTGATTTAAGTGTGGTGGCTTACAATGATCTGCACAAGCTGAAGTCTTTTGAGTCATAAAAGCCAGAATGTTGGTTCTGACATTGGGTTGCCCCTAGCAACCATCCATCATTCTCTCGCGGGAAGATCTCTTTAAATAGCTGCAGCTTGGCATAGCCCTTTCTGTTGCTGGAGCATTTTTGCTGCGATTCAGTGAGTAGGCCATAATTTTGCAGATTTCCAATCATGAGCTATATCCAGGAAGATTTGGGGACCGATATGAACCCTTAGCTAAAAGGAGGCTGGCTGGTTAAGGGTGCTGACCATGATATTCAGCAGCACTCCCTGGATAGTGCCGCTGAATATCTCCACAGACTGCTCTGGGGCTATCCAGTTAGTGCAAGGGTAGTCCATGGGCAGAGTGATGGTGCTGCAAGGGTGGTCCATGGGCAGAACAAGGGTGGTGTAGACTCTATTTAATAAGTGCTGACTTTATCTGGTTAGCAGGATTTTCAGTCGGCATTAATTCAGGAAGTTTAGGCTACATGAAATCTGGATAACTGCTGACTGAAAATCCTGCTAACCAGATAGGTGTCTTTATCTTCATCTTTATCTTTATTCGGCGCTTGATATACCGCCCAGGCAGGTGCGTCAGGGCGGTGTACAATATAGTTAAACAGTAAAATCAGGAAAAGGGAAAAGAACGCCATTACTCAGATAGGACAGCGAGAGACAGAAAAGCAAAAGTGGGAGAGAGACAGGTTAGGGGAGGTACGTGTGGGAAGGCCAGTCACTCCTAAGGGTCTGGTAGATCAAAAGCCTGTTGAAAGAGGTGGGTCTTGAGTAGGGACTTAAATCGAGGGAAGGAAAGCTCGGTACGGAGGGCAGATGGGAGTGAATTCCAGAGTGCTGGAGCAAGAAAGTAAAATGCGGAGTGTCGTGTCGTTTCCAGATGGGCTGAGGATGGGGAAGGGAGATAGAGACGGTAGCCATGTGCTGAATGGAGGAGGCGAGGGGAAGGTTGTAAACGGATAGAGTCGGCTAGGTACTGCGGAGAACCAGTGTGCAATGCTTTGTGAGTGAGTATGAGTATTTTGTAGTGGAAGCGAAAGTTAAGTGGGAGCTAGTGTAAGTGGAGGAGGAGGGGAGTAATGTGATTGTGGGGGGAGGAGTAAGAGAGTAAACGAGCGGCTGTATTCTGAACTAGTTGAAGACGGTGAAGTTGATACTTTGGGAGACCTGCTAGAACAGTATTACAGTAATCTAATCTTGACAGAACCAGGGAAATAACTAAAGAAGTGAGAGAGGAGGAAGGGAGAAAAGGGCGAACAGCTTGAATTTGGCGGAGGAAGAAGAAAGAACGACGAATAAGTGAAGAAATGTGATGATGGAATGAAAGAGAGGAATCAAGAGTGACACCGAGATAGCGGAGGGAAGAAACTAAAGGGATAGGAGTAGAAAGAAAAAGTGGAGCGCAGGTAGGTGGGGATGCGTGAAAGGAAAGCCAAAGAGCCGCCGACTTGGCGGGGTTAACATGAAGGAAGTTAGTGGTTATCCATGTAGCGACCCGGGAGAGACAGAAGTTGAGCGCGGAAAGATCTGGTGAGAGGGAGCTAGTGTGGTGAACAAGAAGGATATCATCAGCGTAGAAATAACCGGAAATTCCTGACTGTTGGACGATAAGTGCTAAGGGGGCCAGAAAAATGTTGAAAAGGAGAGGTGCTAAAACAGAACCCTGGGGAACACCACAAAGGAGCGGTAGGGAAGGGGAAGTAGATGAGTCAGTCCTTACTGAGAATGTGCGAGAGGAGAGAAAAGAACGAAACCAGGCGAGGACAGACCCGCAGATCCCAAGGTCAGCCAGCCGAGATAGAAGGGTGCGATGGTCTACAATATCAAAAGCAGAGGAAAGATCTAAAGTCACCACAAGGGAAAGATCACCCCGATCGTGAGCCTGATGAATTTCGCTGAGAAGAGTAGTGAGAATGGTCTCTGTGCTGTGGCCTGTGCGAAACCCGGATTGACGTGGGTGAAGAGAGAGGGTAGAATCTAAATGGGCAGAGAGCTGAGTGAATACAAGTTTCTCCAAGGTTTTTGACAAAAAAGGAAGGTTGGATACGGGGCGCCAGTTAGCCGGTGTGGAGGGATCGAGGGAAGGATTCTTTAGAAGTGGACGGATGAGGGCATGTTTCCAGGCTGAGGGGAAAATACCGGAGGAAAGGCTATTGTTGAAGATATGAAGAATATGGGAGCAACATGAGGGAAGAGTCGGACAGCCAAGATGAGGGGATGGGATCAAGGGGACAGGTGGTTTTATGGGAGGTAGCAATGGCTTTGGAGAGTTCTGTTGAGGTAATGGGCCGAAATGTACTCCAGGTATGGGAAAAAATCCTATCCGGAGATGAGGAAGGAAGGTCTGATGAGGAGGAAGGAGGTTGGGGGGGAGGGGACAGTGGAGGAGGACACGAAGGAAAAGTAGTGCGTAGAGAGGAGATTTTGCCAGAGAAGAAAGAAGCAAGTGAACTGGAATCGGGTGCATTAGGGGGGGATGGGGAGGATCGAGAGGAAGTGGAGAGTGAGGAGAGAGACCGAAGAACTCTGAATAATTGTTGCAAGGAATTGGAAGCTGCAGAAATACAATTGGAATAATAGGAATATTTAGCCTTGGCGATCATCTTACGATATAATACTTGAGCAGTCTGGAAAGTGGTGAAGGAACAAGGGGACGGGTGTTTACGCCAGGCCCGTTCGGCACGGCGAAGATGTGTTGGCACTTATCCAGATAGCGCCACTCAGCCCAAATATTCAGCAGCAGCTCCTATCTGGACACTGCTGCTGAATATCCTGCCAATATTTAAGTGCCATGGATCCCTTGGATTTTAGTATTTTGCATTGAATAATTAGGAATGTAGTGTTGGTCATCTTCAGATACAGTTGCCCCCAGCCCTCCCTCTTCTTTCATCCATTTAAGTACTTCACCTGTTATACTGTACTGGTCCCTTGGGTTATTGCAGCACATATGCATGATCTTGTATATTTTTAGCATTACATTTTAGCTGCAAAATTCTTGACAATTCTTCAAGCTTTGCTAGATCTTTCCTCATGTTATCCACATCTTCTAGGGTGTCTACTCTGTTGCAGATTTTGCTATCATCTGCAAAGAAGCAACCTTTTCTAACAGACCTTCTGCAAGATCACTTAGGAAAATGTTAAAAAATGGGACCAAGCATTGGCACACCACTGGTAAAAACCCTGGGCTCGACATTCAGCACCAGCGGCTAGCACAATTACAGTGGCTAGCTGTCGGTGCTAAATGTGGATGGATATTCAATGTCAGGGTCATATATGGCCCCAGCATTGAATATCTGGGGTCACCGCAGAGCACAATTGCTGAGCAGCAGCGATATTGAGCCTCTGCCCAGTTAGCAATACATGGTGAAAGTTAGGCCAGGGTTTCCTATGCCTTGCTTTCACCGCAAATCGCAAACCGGGCAGTGGCACAATATCGCCGCTGACTGGTTTACGATCTGTTCCATTTTGGAATGCCCTCAACACGCTCCAGTTCTAAGTGGTTAGCATCGGGGTGTACAGCAGCATTACTTGGGGATATTCAGCAACACTAACAGTGTCAGTGCCTAAATATCCTGCTTAGGGGCATTTTCACGGTTTACAGGTCTGTAAACCATGTAAATGCCTTGGAATATTGGGCCCCCTATCTTTAGAGTGAACTCCATTTACTGCTATCTTCTGTTGCCTCCCATTCAACTAGTTTTTAAACCAGTCAATCACTTTAGGGTCCATTCCAAGGGTGCTCAGTTTATTTATAAGTCACTAATGTGAAATGGTATCAAAAGCCCTGCCAAAATCTAATATACCACATCCACATTCTGTTTTTTGCAGAAGGGCAGTATATCAAATATAATAAACATAAACATCCAGCACTCTCCCTCTATCCAGTTCTTTCATAGGCAGCAGAATGGGGTGGGCCACAGTGGCCATGGCTCCACCAATATTTTGCCCAAAACAGTATCGGCAATTAGAAAGTTTGGGGATAGGGCTGGAGATTAGTTTGTTTGCCCCCCTTAACAAAACAGATGTTCCGATGCCCCTGAGTTCTCTGCTTACCCAGTCTAAGAAATAGATCAGATTCATTTGACAAGACCTACCTCTAGTAAAGCCATGCTATCTTGGACCCTGTAATCTCTTGGATTTCAGAAACCACACTATCGTCTGCTTTAGCAGCATTTCCATTAATTTATTCACCACAGAGGACAGACTAACTGGCCTGTAGTTCCAAATCTCTTTTATACTTCCACTTTTGTGGACAGGAACCACATCCACCCCATCTCCAGTCCTTTGGGATCACTTCCAACTCTAAAGAAGCATTGAAAAGGTCAGATAGCAAAGCTGCCAGAACTTCCCTAAGTTCCTTCAGTACCCTTAGATGTATCCTGTTGAGCCCCAGAAGGTATTTGCATGTACTGTGACTGATTATTAATTTTTTATGTAGCTAAAAATATGTACATACAATTACATGAGGCTAAACGATAGCATATGCTTTACCAGCTTGGTTGACTTTGGTTTGCTTTGATTATTACATTTTATATTCTGTCTATAACAGACAAGTTGCATCATTGTGATGAATACACTTGTTTGTTAAAGGCGGATGGATGCTCACGTAATTTTGATAATGAAATGTTTGTGCTAAGCTTTCAAACATGCCTTCAACGTGTCCCCTGAAAAACTTCTATGTGGCCTAAAGTATGCATATACTTTCTGGCAGCTAAAAGTTCACTTAGCCACAGATATGATTGTGTTTTTACTCATTATAATTTATCCTTTTATCATACCTTAGCTTCAGTTTACCCTTTTGACATTATGGCATTCGGGTCTGCTTGCAAACAGAATAAAAAGTTATGCTGGGCTAATGAAAAATATATGTTAAATATGCATTCTTTGTTTTTCCTTTTCTCTTTTAAGCTGTGAAAGATCAAAACACAGTCTCTTCAAAGTTGAAGCCCCCCTTTGTTTCTTTTCCACCACCAATTTCTGGAAGCAGTTTTACCAGCACTACTGAGGTGTCAGGATCAACACACAAAAGAAAGATTACTTTACCTCTTCCCCTACAAAATAGTAGTCCACCATTCCGAGCTGTTGTGAAAAATCCAGTAATGAGAAAGAACAGCCAAACCACCAGTGACCTGTTCAATCAGAGAGAGAACATTAAGAACTTAGGAAGTGAGTCTACCCATATGGCAGGTGAAGACAATTCGCAGCCCCAGAAGAGGCATCGAATGGATCCACTCGAGAAACAGATGACCAAAGTAGTGAAAAAAAGCCATTCAAATGCTCAATTGTCTGCTAACCAAACCAAAATCCACAGTCCCAAAGTAGTTTGTTTCCAAGCTCCCTATTTGAATGAAAGCAAAAGATTAGCCTTAATCACCCACACAAAGTGTAAACTCCATTGCAATAGTATTGGAATTCATCCCAGCACAGCGCTTGCTCCCTTCTCGTCTGCCATAAATTCCGTCGATCCAAGACTGGATATGCGCTGGTATCAAATCCCACTATCTTCCCCAAGGCAACACAAGTCAGGCCTATTCAGCAAGCAGTTCCAGTCAAGCCTGGAGGAATATAGGCGTCAAAGGGAAATGAAAAAAATGAAAACCACTAAAATTTGTCCATGTGTTTGTACTTCCTCAGCATGGTCATCAGAAAGAGTGAAACACATCAATAGAGAAATGGTAAGTCATAGTTGTGCGTTCAGATCATATCTTGAAAAGAAAAGATCACCTTCAGGTTATAGTTTCTTCATGCTTTTTCCTCTGCTTTCTCATTATACGCCAGGGATAATTACTTTAGGAAGCCGCCTTTGAAGGAGAGCTCTTACGTTTTAGCTCTTTATCAGTGGCAATCATGCTGCCTCCCACTATAGGCCAGGCATATTGTCTCAACAATGTATTTGCTCTCAAGGGGGCCTGATAGATAGGAAACCAAATGTGGGAGTTGTGGGCTTCTCTTGTAGAGTAACATAAATTTCCTTTTCGCTTCTCCGGGCCAGTCCAGGGTAAGGTAGGGTTGTCAATCCCCTATAGCAACTGAGGACTGAAGGCTCCAAGCTTTTCATGTGAAGTGAAGCCACTCCCCCTTTGGGTAATCTGGCAGTCTTTCAGTCCTCAGTAACTATAGAGGATCGATTCTGTCTTCTCCCTCTGATTTACCCCTTCTGGTACCTTGTAATTCTTTTTTGTTTTTGAGAATTTATTTATTGGCTCTAGCAGAGCTGATACTTCTATAGTCCTTATGTAATTTGGTGTTGAGAGGCACTATGCCTTTAAGAGCGTTCAGAGACGTTGAGTGACTTTCCCCACAGTGTGAGGTAGAGCCTGCCTCTTACACTATCTCCGTCTCGGATAGCAGAGTGATACTGGGGGCCCCAGGTTTCTCCTCTGTTTTTCCCAGCTCTAGTTGGTATCCAGTTTCCTCGCTAGCGGCAAGACCGGGGTACCGGCTCTAATTCTCTATCGGTGAGTGTCTTTTGTGATTCTTTCCGCCGGTTTGGAACCGCGGGCTCCGGGGCGGTTTTTCAACGTCGTTTTCTTTAGCGTTTCGCCGTTTTTGCGACTGGTTGTGCTACATTATTCATTTCGGGGACTTTCTTTAATATGGCAGAAAAGCCTTCAGTTAATGTACCAGAGTCAGTTTTACACGCCGAAAAGGCGGGAAAGGCGGCCATTTTGGCAGCGTCGGGCAGTGCTCTAGCAGAGCCTCAAAAGCCGCATAAACGGAAGGCTAAGTCCTTTAAAGAGGCGGTTTCATCTGATAAGCCCTCTCTCACCTCTGTTATGCCTCAAGATGATATGCTTTCCTTTTTTTCGCCAGAATTCATACTGGCAATGCACAAAGCGTTTCTGATGCGCTCCTCTCAGCCTCCTGGACTGCCCGCTGTTTCTAGTCCAGTTCCACCTGCCCTGCCTGTTCCAGTTTCTGATGATCCAGGTGAGGGATCTTCTGCTTTTCAGGACAGGGTAAAGGATCCTTTGTTATCTCAGGAAACTCTACTGTTGGGACATGGGGATCCTGAGGTTCTGTCAGACCCAACTTTGGATTTAGAGGCTGATGGCTTAGAGGAAGGTGAGATACCTCCTGGAGAGGATCCTAACGTTTTCAGGGTTTTTCGTAAAGAGGAACTCTCTGCTCTCATTTCCCACTCTTTGGCAGCACTACACCTGCTTCTTCCACCGGCTTCTCAGGAACCGTTGGAAGATCCGCTACTACAGGGTTTTAAAACTGAACAAAGGTGTTTTCCATTGCACCGAGTTATCAAGCAAATGATTGATTCAGAGTGGGAGTGTCCAGAGGCTTCGCTACGTGGCAGCCGCGCTTTGTCGCGGTTATACCCCCTTCCTCAGGAGATAAAGGACTTATTTCGCATGCCGAAGGTGGATGCTATTATCTCCGCAGTGACCAAAAAGACTACTATCCCTGTTGAAGGTGCAGCGGCTCTTAAAGATTTGCAAGATAGGAAATTGGAAATTCTGCTGAAGCAAGCCTTTGATTCTAGTGCCTTAGCGCTACAGGCGGCGGTTTGTGGGGCTTACGTATCTCGGGCATCCATTCGTTGGTTGCAGGGAGACGTTTCTTCTGAGGCTACGTCTGCAGTTCCGGATGTGGCAAAATTAGAATCCGCCGCTGCTTATATGGCGGATGCCTTTTATGATTTGCTGCGGATTGCGGCTAAGACCATGGCCTCGCTAGTTGCGGCCAGGCGGTTTCTTTGGTTACGCAATTGGTCGGCAGATGTCTCCTCCAAGTTGCGACTTAGTAAGTTGCCCTATCAGGGAAAGTTGCTTTTTGGGGAGGCTTTAGAGAAAATTGTGAAGGATTTGAGCGACTCTAAAGGAGGGCGTTTGCCGGAAGACAAGCCCAAGCCTACGCGATCGAATCCCAGTTTCCGAGGTTCTGGCCGAGACTCTCGTAGATTTCGTGGTGCGCGTTTTGCTCCCTATTCCAGGGGCCGTTCCAATTTTAGGGGACATTCCTTTCGTGGAGCCAGAGGGTTTGGCAGATCCTACTTTAGTGCCTCTCAACCCTCTGTTAAGAAGACCCAATGAAGGTCTGCCGGTCCAGCCGCTAGTGCCTGTGGGAGGTCGCCTACAGGCTTATCTTGCGGCCTGGACCGACGTCACTTCCGACAGATGGGTGTTGGAGATCATTCGGAGGGGATACGCCCTCGATTTCGCCTGCCCGTTGTTACCCGCATTTGTAGTGTCTCCCTGTGCTCCCGGATGGAAGACACAGGCCATTATGGACACTCTCCGTCGCCTGTTGCAGCTGAAAGTGATAGTTCCCGTTCCTCTAGACCAATACGGTTGCGGTCGATACTCGATTTATTTTGTGGTTCCCAAAAACGAAGATTCTTTTCGACCCGTCTTAGATCTCAAAGGTGTCAACCGTACTTTGCGGGTGCCCCACTTTCGCATGGAGACGTTGCGTACGGTGATTCGAGCGGTGCAGCCGGGAGAGTATCTTTCGTCCATCGATCTCACGGAAGCCTATCTGCATATTCCCATCAGACCCTCGCATCAACGTTATTTACGTTTCGCCCTGCCCATGGGTCATTTCCAATTTCGGGCGTTGCCCTTCGGTCTCGCTACAGCTCCCCGTACATTCACCAAGCTGATGGTGGTAGTGGCAGCTGCGCTGCGGAAAGAAGGTATCAGAGTTCATCCTTATCTCGACGATTGGTTGATCAGGGCCGATTCGCGGGTAGAGTCCATCCAGGCGACGGCTCGAGTGGTTCATCTTCTCGAGCAGCTCGGTTGGGTGCTCAATCAGGCCAAGAGTCAACTGCAACCGATGCAACAGCTGACTTATCTCGGAGCGTTCTTCGATACCGCACAAGGGAAAGTCTTTTTGCCCGAAGTTCGCGTGGACAAACTCGTGCGGCAAGTCCAAGCCTTTCTCAGCTTGACGGCGCCGTCGGCGTGGACATATTTACAACTGTTGGGTTCCATGGCGGCGGCACTGGATCTGGTTCCGTGGGCCAGGGCTCACATGCGACCCTTGCAGCAAGCGTTGCTCTCCCGTTGGTCTCCGCAACTCCATCCGCTCTCTCAGCTTCTACCCTGTCCGGAACGGGTGCGTCACAGTCTACAGTGGTGGTTGATTCGGGATCACCTCACGGCGGGTGTTCCCTTACAAGACCCCTCGTGGGTGTTAGTCACCACGGATGCCAGTCTCTCCGGCTGGGGAGCTCATTGTCAGGCGCGCGTTGTACAGGGTACTTGGACACCAGAGGAAAGCTCTTGGTCGATCAACAGGCTCGAGCTGCGAGCGGCTCGTCTAGCTCTGCTTCATTTCGAATCGTTGATCAAAGGGACAGCAGTCAAAGTTTTCTCCGACAATGCCGTCACTGTTGCGTATATCAATCGTCAGGGCGGTACAAAGGTTCCTTCTCTCCTATCCGAATGTCAGCTATTGATGGAATGGGCGGAGAGCAATCTAGTGGCACTGTCGGCAGCGCACGTCGCTGGCAAGGAAAATGTTCAGGCGGATTATCTCAGCCGCCATCTCCTCGATCCAGGAGAATGGGAATTGAATGCGGCAATATTTCACCAGCTGACAGTGCGTTGGGGTCAGCCAGTGATGGATCTCATGGCCTCTTTCAACAATGCCAAAGCCAGCCGTTTTTTCAGCAGGCGCAGAGAGCACATGTCAGAAGGTCTCGATGCCCTCGCTCAACCATGGCCTCTCGATGCTCTCCTCTACGTCTTCCCGCCTTGGCCGATGTTGAGTCGAGTTATCCGACGCATTGCGCAACACCGCGGTCTGGTGATTCTCATTGCGCCCGATTGGCCTCGGCGTCCATGGTATGCCGATCTCGTTCGCCTCCTTGTAGCTCCGCCGTGGCCTCTTCCTCTTCGAGTCAACCAGTTGCAGCAGGGTCCGATTCTAATGCCGCGGGTGGATCGCTTCTTGCTTACGGCTTGGCTCTTGAAAGGTCTCGCTTGATCAGCAAAGGTTATGCAGATTCAGTGGTTACCACTTTGCTTCAATCTAAGCGGCCTGGGACTTCTTTGCTATATGTTCGGGTCTGGAGAATGTTTGAGTCTTGGTGTTCTCAGCGCCAGGTGTCGCCGATGGCTTCTACTGTGCCTCAGCTTCTCCTCTTTCTGCAGCACGGGTTGGATAAGGGTCTAGCGCTAAATACTCTTAAGGTACATGTCGCGGCACTGTCCTGTTTTCGGGGTTTCATTCGCCGTCGCCGTCTGTCGACCTTTCCGGATGTTCAGCGTTTTCTACGAGCAGCAAAACTTCTCCATCCTCCACGGCGTCCGATTGTACCTCCTTGGGATTTGAATATTGTGTTAGACGCTTTTTCTCGGTCGCCCTTAACTTCTATTTGTGCTCAACACATCCAAGAGTGTTCTTGGAAGACAGCTTTTCTCGTAGCCTTGTGTTCGGCAAGACGGATTTCCGATTTGCAGGCCCTGTCTTGCAAGGAGCCTTATCTGCAATTTCTGCCCGAACGAGTGTTACTAAGGCCTGTTCCCTCGTTTTTACCTAAGGTCCTATCTGTTTTTCATATTAACCAGTCAGTGGCTTTGCCCATATTTTCGCAGAGCGACGGGTCACCTATGGACCAGGCTCTCAGGCATTTAGATCTTAGCCGAGTGTTGCGGACGTACCTGAAGGTCTCCCAACCGGTTCGAAAGACCGACAGGCTTTTTGTCCAGTGGGCCGGCCCCCGTAAGGGCCAAGCTGCCTCAAAGGCTACTATTGCTCGCTGGGTTCGCTCCGCAATTGCAGCGGCTTACTCTGCTCGGGGAGTTTCGCCACCTGTGGGTCTCAAGGCTCATTCAACACGAGCTATGGCGACTTCCTGGGCGGAATTTGCCTTTGTTCCTCCAGTTGATATCTGCAGAGCGGCGACGTGGTCTTCCTTACATTCCTTCACTAAACATTACCGCCTAGATGTTCAGGCCAGAGACGATGCGAAAGTGGGAGCATCGGCTCTTATCGCTGGTTTAGCGGGTCCCTCCCATTCTTAGGTACTGCTTTGGTACTGCCCTACCTTACCCTGGACTGGCCCGGAGAAGCGAAAAGGAAGATGAAATTAGTTCTTACCTGCTAATTGTCTTTCCTTGAGCTTTCTCCGGGCCAGTCCAGGGACCCCCCCTGTTTGCTATCTCGATTGAGTAGTCTTTGCAAGCCCCTACAGGATTTCAACATATATGCTCACAGGAGACATCTGAGGGCTTCTAGTACACTTTCTAGACTATTCGCAGCTATTTGAAAAAAAAAAAAAAAAAAAAGACCGGTTGTTTTTGCTGTTTAAGGACTATAGAACATTATCAGTTTTTCAAGGGTTAATCTATTGTGTTTAGTTTCTTTCTGTTTAGTTGCTTTGTCAGAAGGAGACTGCCAGATTACCCAAAGGGGGAGTGGCTTCACTTCACATGAAAAGCTTGGAGCCTTCAGTCCTCAGTTGCTATAGGGGATTGACAACCCTACCTTACCCTGGACTGGCCCGGAGAAAGCTCAAGGAAAGACAATTAGCAGGTAAGAACTAATTTCATCATTATGTGCCATGGTGCATTTTAAATCTACTTTCACTGTTTTTAAATGACTATAGCAGAATATGGGGCCTGATATTCAAGGCCACTTAACTGGGTAACAAGATCTGCTATCCAGATAAATGCTGTTGACTGGGGTCATCCCTTGATTTTCAGTGGCATTGTCCAGCTAATCATTGCAGACTGCCCAAACGCTATTCAGATAGTGCTGGGGTGGTCCATGAGTGGAGCAAGGGCAGCCATCAAAGTTATCTGGTTAGTGGTGATACAGGATAACTATCTGGATAAAGCAGTGGTTCTCAAGCCAGTCATCTGGGACCTCCAGGCCAATCAGGTTTTCAGGATATCCACAATGAAAATGCATGAGATAGATCTGCATACAATGGAAGCAGTGCATGCAGATCTATCTGATGCATATTCATTGTGGATATCCTGAAAACCTGACAAGCCTGATGTGGGCTGAATATCACCACTATTGAGAAAGCACTGTGATCAATGCTGAATTCAGATATTCAATGCTGGCCACTATCTGGATACTGGCAGTAAATAACATGGATTTATTCAGCTTGCATTTAAAGAGAACGCTGACTGGTCTGGCTGAATATTGATCCCATAGATTATAGACCAATAAATTTCACACAGATTCTTTAGAACAGTAAATTTATCTTATTTGATTTAAAATTACAAAGTTTGGTATTCATTTGATATGGTGACTAGCTTCTGACCTGATGTTTAACTTGATCTGTGTATTCAGTGTCACTATTTGTATAGATAGCAGTGCTGACTATACAGACAGTATGGTCACCATTCTGGCACTAATTTAGGACTGAATATCAGAGCTAACTGGTTAATTTTTTAGCTCACCCTTTCCCTGCCTCATAAATACCGTATATGGTTATTATCAGGCCGTTTATCGATTTAAACAGCTCTTCCATATTGTCCTGCTGGACCAGTCCAGATAAGTGAATTGTGTTCCCCTACCAACAAATGTGGAGACAGAGACAACTTTCCAGAGGCTTCTGCTTAGGAAAATCTATACCAGCTAAATTTCCTTGAGTTAAGGCAGTCTGGAATGCTCTAAAGCAGCATGTCCCATACTGTAGGTCAGGACTCCAAATGGGTCACAGAAACAGGACTGCTCCCCTTTTCTCTCAACCTCTACTGCAACCAATACCCAGTAGTGCAGTCAACATGGAACCTGTGAGTCAGTGAATGTTCACAAGCTCTGCCCTCTCCTCTTGTGTGGGCTTCCTGTTAGACTGAAAACCATGCACAGTTCTGATGTCTGTAAGCACACATGGACATGCAGGAACCTATGCTAACTGCTACTACTGTTTACACCACCACCACTGTTGCTATTGCTGTCTTCATACTTTGAATAAGTGAGGGGTAGGAGGAAGTAGATGAGAGAGAGAGGAGACGAATGAGGGTCTGCCATTCCTCCTCGTCTCTCCGGGCCAGTCCAGGAACAAGAGGGTTGTCAATCTTCTCCAGCAACTGAGGACTGAAATCTGAAGTTTTGTAGACCTGATATCTGGCTCCCCCTGCTGGGCAAACCTCAGTCTTTCAGTCCTCAGCAGCTGGGAATGACTGTTTCCTGGCTGGCTCCGAGTAAACCCTTCAAGTTTAGGGATTTTTCTTATCTTTTCTTTTTCATTTATTTGGCTTACAGCAGTGCTTCTGTGGAACGGACTCTGGCAGGGTTCTCCTCCACTTTCGGTACTTTAATTTGGCTAACCGCGGCTGTCAGCATACGGCACACGAAGCGCGTGGGGCAGAGCCTGCCTTCTTAATTGCTTCGTTTCTCTCAGGAGGGAGCAGAATAGTGCTGGGAGCCCCAGAGTCGATCCTGCTACCCTCGAAGTTGAGTTTAATCCCCCACTAGCAGTGGGGTTCGTTGCTCAACAAATTAGTGCCTTCACACAGGTATGTGGACTGTTTCTTGAACCCTCCGAGGCTTACAAGGGGTTTCGCCGTTTTTTTTATTTTCTCCACGGTTTGTTTTCGTTCGCCGGTTTCCTTGCGGCTCCGGTTTCTGCCCGGGGAGGGGTTCTTCCTCCGGTTCGCTGTTGTTTTCTTTTTGGCTTCTAGGGATAGCGCGTTCCGCTTAGTTTTTTTCTCTATGGAGAATTCTTCTGAGGGAGGCCCTCAGGGCGGTTTAGTTTTGGCGGGAACGGCAGCCATCTCCGTTTCAGCCCCAGATCCCTCGTTATCTCATGGACGGCCTGCAAAGAAGAAGGCCAAGACTAAGAGACAGGGTCCAGTGGGGGAAGCTCCTCCATCTTCCCTGTCTGAAGTTAAACAGGGTTTAGAATCTGTTTTTTCGGCTGATTTCATTTTAGCTCTCCATCAGGCATACTGTATTAAATGGCAGCAGACTCAGCAGAAGCCTTCTAGCCAGGGGGCCACGCAGATTTTAAAGAATGAGTTTTCTGGGTCGGATCCAGGTGAGGGTCCCTCCAAACTTTCTTTTGGGGCGGAAAATCCTGCAGGCACAGCCACTCAGCACCACTTGGAGCTTCCTAGTGTGGAAGAAGGGGAGCTCCTTTCTGATTCTGGGATGGAGTGGACCAACGAGTTCGAGGATTCAGAGCTCGGGTCTACTGAGGATCCTAATATGTTTAGAGTCTTTAGAAAGGACGAGTTAGGGGCTCTTATCACTCAGACCTTATCAGCTCTGAACATTGCCTTGCCTGCGGCTCAGGAGGAGCCGTGGGAGGATCCCCTGCTGCAGGGGTTTAAGTCGGAGCAGAAATGTTTCCCTGTTCACAGGGTAATGAAACAGATGGTGGAGTCAGAGTGGGAATGCCCTGAAGCGTCCTTACGCGGAGCTCGGTCTATTAGTAGATTGTATCCTTTGCCGCAGGAGGAACAAGAGTTGTTGAAAATGCCTAAGGTGGATGCCTTAGTTTCCGCTGTTACTAAGAAAACCACTATTCCAGTGGAGGGAGCTACGGCTCTCAAGGATTTGCAGGATAGGAAGCTGGAGGCCTTGCTGAAGCAAGCCTTCGAGTCTTGTGCCCTGTCTCTGCGAGCAGCTATCTGTGGAGCCTATGTTTCTCGAGCTTCCATTCGTTGGATTCAGGGGGCTTCGCCCTCCCAGTCCGGGCAAGCCGATGGCGCTAAGTTGGAATCGGCGGCGGCTTACCTAGCGGATGCCTTCTATGATCTTGTGAGGGTTTCGGCTAAATCTATAGCTTCGTTAGTGGCTGCTCGTAGGTTTCTTTGGTTACGGAATTGGGCGGCGGATGCCTCCTCTAAGGCTCGGCTCAGTAAGCTTCCGTACAAGGGTTTGCTGCTTTTTGGCGCAGCCCTAGAAAAAATTGTAAAGGATCTCGGGGACTCTAAGGGTGGTCGTCTTCCTGAGGACTGGCCCAAGGCTCCTAAGCCTGTCCCTTCGCACAGAGGCGCCTCTCGGGATTTTCGTCGGTTCCGAGGTTCCCGATTTGCTCCGTATCAGCGTGGGCGTTTCGCGGCCCGAGGCCAGTCCTTTCAGGGGGCCAGAGGCTTCGGAAGAGGTTATTTCAGAGGACAACAGAATGCCTCCAAGAAACCACAATGAAGTGCAGCTGACCCAGGCAGACTTCCCGGTGGGAGGGAGGCTACAAGCCTTCCTGTCGGCCTGGGTCTCGATAACTTCAGACCAGTGGGTCTTGGAAATTATTCGCGAGGGATATGCTCTCGAATTCGCTCAGCCGCTGTCGGATGCTTTCGTGGTGTCTCCATGTGGTTCGGTGGAAAAGCAGGCTGCGATAACTCAAAGTCTTCTACGGTTAGTGAGCCTTCAGGCGGTGGTTCCAGTTCTGCCAGACCAATTAGGGTTAGGTCGTTACTCCATTTATTTTGTCGTTCCCAAAAAGGAGGGGACGTTTCGACCTCAAACACGTTTCGATCTCAAACACGTAAATTGCTGTCTGCGGGTTCCTCATTTCCGCATGGAGACCCTTCGCTCGGTCATTCGCTCTGTGCAGCCGACGGAGGTGTTGACGTCTATAGATCTTACGGAGGCCTATCTACATATTCCTATACGCCCGGAGCATCAAAGGTTTCTTCGTTTCGCGATTCACTTGGGTCATTTCCAATTTCGAGCCTTACCGTTCGGTCTGGCGACAGCGCCGCACACCTTCACGAAGGTCATGGTGGTAGTGGCTGCGGCATTGCGGAGAGAGGGAGTACTGGTGCATCCTTATCTCAACGACTGGCTGATTCGGGCGCCCTCCGTGTCGGAGTCTCTGTCGGCTACGGCGCAAGTGGTGCGGCTTCTGGAACGGCTGGGTTGGGTGATCAACCAAGCCAAGAGCCATTTACAACCGGTCACGCAGCTTCTGTACTTGGGGGCAGTCTTCGACACCCAGTTAGGGGCGGTCTTTCTGCCGGAGTGCAGGGTGCAAAAGATCTTGTCGCAAGTGAAAAGCTTTTTGCGCCTAAAAGCGCCGACGGCGTGGCGTTATCTGCAGCTCCTGGGGTCCATGGCGGCAGCCTTGGATCTGGTTCCGTGGGCGAGAGCCCACATGCGGCCATTGCAGCAAGCTTTGCTTTCCCGTTGGTCCCCTCAGGAGCATCCTCTTCAGTGCAGGCTGCCCAGCTTGCCCGAGGTTTCAGCGAGCCTTCAGTGGTGGTTGGATCCGGCTCACATGCGCGCGGGGATGCCGTTGGATCAGCCGCACTGGGTGCTAGTTACAACCGATGCCAGTCTAGTAGGCTGGGGGGCTCATTGCCAGGACTGCTTTGTGCAAGGGATCTGGTTGACGGAGCTGCAGGTGTGTTCCATAAACCTGTTAGAGCTCAGAGCGGTCTCCTTGGCCCTCCGAGAGTTTCTTCCCTTGATAGAGAACAAGGCGGTACAGGTGTTCTCAGACAATGCTGTGACGGTATCTTATATCAACCGGCAGGGAGGAACAGGCAGTGCAGTGTTGTTGGCGGAGAGCCAGCAGCTGATGACCTGGGCAGAGTCGCATCTCGTGGCCCTTTCGGCGGCTCATGTGGCCGGTCGCGACAATGTCCAGGTGGACTTCCTCAGCCGGCATGTCATGGATCCCAGCGAGTGGCAGTTGCACGCGGAAGTTTTTCTCGATTTGACTCTGCACTGGGGTCAGCCGATCATGGACCTGATGGCCACCTTCGACAATGCCAAAGCGCCTCGGTTTTTCAGCAGGCGCAGGGAGCGTATGTCGGAGGGGCTCGACGCCTTGGTTCTGCCGTGGCCGAAGACCAGTCTTCTTTATGTCTTTCCGCCTTGGCCGATGATCGGCCGAGTGCTTCAGCGGATAGCGCGTCACTGCGGGCGAGTGATTCTCATAGCGCCGGATTGGCCAAGGCGGCCGTGGTACGCTGATCTGGTTCGCCTTCTCATAGACAGTCCCTGGAGGCTTCCCTCTCGGGCGGATCTGCTGGTTCAGGGCCCTCTGTTCATGCCAGATGTGGATCGCTTCTCGCTTACGGCTTGGCTCTTGAAAGGGACAGGTTGATGCGGAAGGGGTATTCCGCTTCTGTCGTGTCCACGATGCTGCAGGCTCGTCGGAAGTCTACGTCTCTGGTTTACGTTCGGGTATGGAGAGTTTTTGAGGTCTGGTGTACGGAGCGTCGTCTCCGTCCTCAGGTCGCCTTGGTTCCACATGTGCTTTCTTTTCTGCAGGAGGGCCTAGATAAAGGGTTGGCCCTCAGTACCATTAGGGTTCATTTGGCGGCCATTGCTTGTTTTCGCGGGGCGGTCAAAGGAGTTCGATTATCTGCTCATCTGGATGTTCTTCGTTTTCTAAGAGCGGTTAAGCTCATTCGTCCTCCTCTTCGTAACGTCGTCCCTTCTTGGGATTTGAATCTAGTGTTGGAAGCCTTGGCGCGATCTCCTTTTCACCCGCTTAAGGATATTTCCTTACGGGAGCTTTCTTGGAAAGTGGCGTTCTTAGTAGCTTTGTGTTCTGCGAGAAGAATATCGGATCTTCAAGCTCTCTCTTGTAGAGCTCCGTATCTTTTGTTTTCGGAGGAGAAAGTGCTTTTGCGGACTGTTCCTTCGTTTCTGCCAAAGGTAGTATCCCCGTTCCATCTGAATCAGACTATTTCGCTTCCCACTTTTAGGGATGGCCAGGGTCTTCCCATTGACGCTGTTTTAAGAAGATTAGATTTGGGTAGGTTACTCAAGGGTTACTTCAAGAGAACCGAATCCTTTCGTAACACTGACAGGTTGTTTGTGCTGTTTGGCGGGCCTCGGAAGGGGGCAGCGGCATCCAAGGCATCGATTGCGCATTGGGTGCGTCAGGCTATATTGGCAGCGTATCAAGCGGCAGAGCGTGTGCCTCCGCAGGGGCTTCGGGCTTACTCTACTAGGGGTCAAGCGACCTCTTGGGCCGAGTTTGCCTTTGTTCCGCCTGCAGATATTTGTCGGGCGGCTACTTGGTCGTCCCTTCACACCTTCACGAGACATTACAGATTGGATGTTTGGGCCAGGCGAGACGCGAATGTTGGGGCTTCGGCCATCATAGCGGGCCTAGCTGGTCCCTCCCAGGGTTAGATACTGCTCTGGTACTTCCCTCTTGTTCCTGGACTGGCCCGGAGAGACGATCAGGAAACAGAAATTAGACCTTACCTGCTAATTGTCTTTCCTGGAGATCTCTCCGGGCCAGTCCAGGACCCTCCCGTGTCAATGGCTAGAGTTTATGGTGGCGCGGGGGATTTTTTTTGAGGGTTACAACTCAATCGGATTTCTGTTCATTGGCGTTGCGTGCCCATTAGTTTGTTGCACGGGGTGTTCTCTGGGGCTGCTCGGGGAGCGGTTTTGTTTGGAACCATTTTGGGGTTTTTTTTTTCTCTAATTCCCAAAAAAACAAAACAAAAAAAAAACAAAACATAAAGATGTTACCTCACGCGCAGGAATGAAAAGCTGCGCTACGTAGATTCACTGCTGACTAGCCTTTATATGTATTTCCTTTATTGGTTGCTTCGGTTCTTCCACTGCTTAGATAGGAATAGACTGAGGTTTGCCCAGCAGGGGGAGCCAGATATCAGGTCTACAAAACTTCAGATTTCAGTCCTCAGTTGCTGGAGAAGATTGACAACCCTCTTGTTCCTGGACTGGCCCGGAGAGATCTCCAGGAAAGACAATTAGCAGGTAAGGTCTAATTTCTGTTTACTTTTCATAGTTTAGGATCATGTGAATTTTTAAAGATTAAAATGGGGTCCTATTAAATAAAAGTTTGGGAAGCATGGTTCTAAAGGCCTTGAAAGATTGGTTGGCCAAAAAACTGATCTTAATCCAAACGAAAAATAAGGTAGTCATATACTACATTGGAAAGCAGGGAAGAACAGGAGACTGTCAGAATGTGGAACTCCGTTATGTGTGGGATCACTTTTGCATCAGTTTGTGATTGATCACCCAATCAGGGTATGCTCCAGTTTAGGTAGCAAATAATGTACCCATACTAGGGCCTTTTCGATTTTTGCTCTGTTTTTATGGAATGGTTTGCCCAATGGGTTGTATGCCATAACTGATCGTTAAGATTTTAGGAAGAATTTTAAAACATACAGTATTTATAAGCTCCTGGCATTGTGTAAGAACACTCACAAGCTGGGAGTGTTGTGATTTGTACCAATTAATAAAAAAGATTTAAATATGAAACATATTTATTTGCTCAGCATACGGAGAATAATTTTATAACTAGCTACCTAGTTTTAGGCACCCAGAATAAGAACATAAGATATGCCATACTTGGTCAGACCAAAGTTCCATCAAGCCCAGTATCCTGTTTCCAACAGTGGCCAATCCAGGCCACAAATACCTGTCAGATTCCCAAGAAGTAGACAGATTTCATGGTGCTTATCCCAAAGGTAAGCAGTGGATTTCCCCAGTCTACTTTAATAATGGTTTATAGACATTTCTTCCAGGAACTTGTCCAAACCTCTCTTAAACCCAGCTACACGACAGCTTTTACTACATCCTCTGGCATGGACCAATCTTAAGCCTATTTTAAAAAGAAAAGGAGGTGCCAACTTATCTTTATAAACAGGGGTGTAAGTGCTATAAATCTAGATGCAAACACTTACACCAGACCTAGGATTGGTGTAAATGCTCATGCCTACATTTTTTAACGAATGCACAAAAGTTATAGTATTTTATAACTTACACATATAGATTTATGCTCTGCTCACAATCTGCCCAAACGCCATCCCCTTTGCTTACTCATATCAAAAGTACATGCCATCGGCCTTATGTGCGTACTTACAAAATAGTGATTGGCTAAAGTATGCATGTAAAGGCCCATCCACATACATAAGTCATTGAAACTACATGACGTGCATGTTGATGGTATGTAACTTTATGCAGCTCCTTATAAAATTATCTCTAATGTGTGTAATATGTGCACGATATATTGATGAACTCTATGAGTGTTTATCCATGTCTACTTTGTTTCTGTCTTATTGTATTTGTTTATTATTCACTGCCTAGAACTGTAATGAGTAAGCAGTTTAGAAATCAATTTAGATAATTAAACCTCTCAAGGAATGACTCTCATTGTCATGTATCTGGCAGGACAAGACAACATCCTGGTAGACAAGGTGAGTTGGGCATTACAACAGAATGAGTTATCCCTGGCTTGGGAATAGAGGAAAGTGTCTTTTACAAGTGGGGGACAACGGCAATAGACCTCTCCATGTGGTACTAGAACTGAAAGTTTCCTCAGTTCTGTTCCAGGGTAGGAACTCATCGCAAAATTAGCATCAGCTGTCTAGATTGAGGAAATGTCTTCTATATGTATCCTTCAACTCCACTCCTAACAGAGACTCTCTTAAAACTCAGACAGGACTGGGGAACTATGATTCTCCATGGAGAACAGGAAATAAGTCCTCACGTATGGGTGATGACATTCAACGGAGCCCACGCAAGAACACTCCCCAGCTACTAGTCAAAGCTTTTGGGAAGTTCCTCTGCGCATGTACACCATCTTTCCATCTGCTGCCGTAGCGCCATTTTAGATCGGTCTTCATTTTTCTGTGGAGCTCAACAGACATGTCTTTTCTGGCTTTTACCTTTTGGTAAATTTTTGCCTAGATGGGGACTCTCCTGCCTATTTGGCTTTTTCAGAACATTTTTCCGCCTGCATGTCGTATTTCTTTATTTTCTGTATTCTCTTTAATCAGTTTTTTGGCGGTTTCAAATTTACTTTCTTTTTTGCTTCACCTCTGCCCCCTTAGGTGCTGGTGCTTCATCTGTGAGTAAACCTTCATATTTCAAAATCGAGTCATTTGATTTTGCCGATATGTCCCAAAAACTTGCCAGCAGGTTTAAAAGGTGTTTCAGGTACTCAAGGACCATATAAAAACATAAGAATATAAGATATGCCATACTGGGTCAGACCAAGGTCCATTAAGCCCAGTATCCTGTTCCCAACAGTGGCCAATCTAGGTCATAAGTACCTAGCAGTTTCCCCAGAAGACTCATAACTAGTGCCTTCGGTGCCTGGGACCCAGTCATCAGCCCTCTTCTTGTAATTTGTGTTCACAGATGACAAAAAAAGGTCAAGAGAAGCAGCATGAATCACTTTTTGGCACTCATAAGTCTGATCCATCGACACTGGCATCTGCAGCACCAGTCTCAATGGCATCGAAGGCTGCATCGAATGCTGGCAGTGCATTGGCATCGAGGAGTTCTCAGGCCCTCTCGGAGCTGAACACTCATAGTGCCCTGGAGCATCTGCGATCAATCAAGGTCCTCCTGAATATGAGGAAGGATTCAGCTTCGTCTGATGCTGAAGGGTGATCATGGCGAGCAAAGAGTGGAGACTCCAGTGCATTGGCATCAAAGCCCCTCGAGGCACAGCATTAAGAGTGATGAGGGTCGGCAAGAATGCCCCTCTAAACTTCCCCAAAGAGAGGAGAGCTCATCCTCCAAGGTATTGGAAGGGCAGCGATGGCTTATGGTATGCTGAGACAAAGCTGCCGATATCTCCTCTCAGATTCTGGGAACATTGGCTAATGTTGCTGAGGCCCTGCAGCCATTATAGATGGCAGCAATTGAGAAGTGCCGAGTGCTCCTGAGGAATGAATCATGATGCTGTCTGTGCCTCAGTGTCTGCTGCATTGACTTCAGCACCTGTCCAGCTGATTCTCTAGATACATAGCTTGCCTGCAGGAGAGTAATTGACATTGGGGCATCGAAGGGCCTCGACACCATAGCCTGCCCAGCTAATCTCATTCTAGTGTACTGGGGTCCGATGCTCCCTTAAAAACTAGAAGAGCATCGGTGCATTGTTGCTCCTGATCCCCAAGGGTCAGGAGAGAAATCCAGGCAGAGACTCAGAAGTACTTTGACTTCCTCTCTGAGTCTGAATCAGAAGGCTGGTTCACTGATGTCGAATCAGAAGACATGTCGGAGGACAGATCTCCAGGGTTTCCATCAGACCCTTCTCTTCATGAGACTAAGCTAAGACGGTAACCTGCCTTAGCCTAGAGAATGTAGATAGTTTCCCCAGTTCAACCCAAGTTTTTCTACCCTGTTTTATGTAAGTCCAGTATGGTTTCTCCTTACTCATGGACAAAGTTACCGTTATCTGTGAACTGAGCTGATTTGAAGAGCGCGGTATAGAAAAGACTTTAAATAAAATAAAATAAATAAATAAATGAGATATGCAAGTCACCTCCTGATGATATGACCTTCTAGAATTTTGTGAAGGATATGGCCAAGGCCATACCATTTTCTTTTAGAGACTGAGGATAAACCCACGGCAGAAGAATTGGAGATCCTTCAGTACTCTTCAGCCCCTAAGAAGCGTTGACAGTGCCCATGCACCACATCCTTCAGAGAATGCAGATGAAAATGTGGGAGAACACTCTTACTGTACCTCCAGTTAGTAGGAGGCTTGACTCCATGTATAGAGTTCAGATGGCTCCTGGATTCAAGAAGCTCCAGCTTCCTCACCATTCATTGGTGGTCGAATATGCCCTTAAGAGGTCTAGAAGTTCCAAGACTCACTTCTCAGTGCCCCCAGGGAGGGAGGCTCAAATGTTAGACTCTTTTAGGAGAAGATTTTTCCAGATTTCCATGCTTATGATCTGTATGGCCTCTTACCAGCTCTACATGGGCATGATTCTAAAGGACATCATGTGTGGCCTAGCTGATCTGTCCCAGTATCTCCATCCAGAGAAATGGAACAAGTCATGGCAAGGACCACTCAAATTTTGTGGTATGGGTGACCTATGATATCTTTGAAATGTTATTGAGAGCTTCTATCATTGGTATTGGCACCCAGAGACTCGCCTGGCTCCAGTCCTCAGACCTAGAATAATCAGTGCAGGATAAGTTTGCTGACGTGACGTGCCATGCCGTGGAGAGAATCTCTTGAGAGAACAAGATGAAGAGAAGGCTGTTCATCAAAAAGCAGCATGTCAACCTTCAAAAGCTCTAAAGACATGAGAAGCCTCAGAAGTCCCAACCTGCTTCTCAGCCAAAACCTGGGATGGGGTTTTGACTGGTTCCTGCAGAGCATAGCCACTTTATCAGTAGCCACAATGGAAAACTCTCCTGATGGAGAGAGGCTCACTCTTTTTGACGAATGTTGGCCCCTCCCAACCAAAGACACTTGGGCTTTGAAAATCATCCAGAGCAGTTACAAATTACATCCAAATTTCTCCAAATTGCTCTCCAAAGGATCATTCCATCGACCCTCTGCATCAGGAATTGCTTCAGAGAAAAGTCGCTACCCTCTTGGCAGATCTTGCAATCGAGCTCATGCCACCAGAGCAGAGAGGGTAAGGGTTTTATTCCAGGTATTTCCTGATCCCCAAGAAAACAGGGGATAATAACATAGTAAATGACGGCAAATATAGACCAGTATGGTCCATCTAGTCTGCCCAGCAATGTGGCAAGAGTAGGTGCACCTGCCGCTCCGTGCAGGTCACCCCCCCCCATGTCTTTGTTTAGGGGTGAACCCACCGCTCCGTGTAGGCAGGGGCGGCCCAAGAGGGGTGCGGGGCCATGGGCGGAGACCTGGTGCGGGGCCTCATTTGCATAAGGGGCCTCATTTGCATAAATATTTGCATAATGTTACCATACACTAACTTTTAGTAAACATACCTCTTAATGAGTGTATGGATAAAGAAAGACTAAAAGATTTCTACATTAGTAAAATCCAGTGCCAACCGCCAGGCACATTAGGAACTACTACAAACACTGCCCATTTAGAACCCATAGCAAAGCCGCCGTATCCTAACAGCACTACCAGGACTCACAAAGCACCAGACCCTACCTATCAAAAGGCAACACTGCAAATATTAAACCAATACATTTCAGAGAATAACAATACATGACCTACTGGGGAAAGAGAACATGAGGCAATGTCAAATAGGAATTGCATAAACAGAATACCTCAGCTCAATTACACATGCAGAAAATAGACCATCACCAAATGAGGAATCACAATTTAGAAAGAGGAAGACAATAATTAAACCGGGAACCCCAAAAGCCAAACTTGGAATGTACAACAACACTGTAGAAATAAAACTAGAAATTAATTTCCCCTTGTACTAAACAAAGCGCAGACGTTAATGATGCACATTTCCCAGAGCTGACATATTCCATTTAATAAATTCAAAATAAAGAGATATGTTTCTACCTTTTGTGCATTTTTCTTTCAGTTGCAATTGCTCCAGCCACTTTCTTCTGGTTTCTTCGTTTCTTCTGCTAACTCTCCATCGTCTGCTGTCCATTTGTCCTTTCTTCTCTACTTCCCAGGAGAGCCTCTGAGGCCTCTCCTGCACACAAACCTCCTCCTCCAAGAACTTCAGGGTCTGCTTCTGGACAAGGCGGTGGAGCCTGTACCTCTTCGCCTACAGGGACACGGTTTCTACTCCAGGTATTTTCTGGTGCCAAAGAGAACCAGAGGCCTAAGGCCTATCCTAGATCTCAGGAACCTCAACAAGTTCTTGGAGAAAGAGAAGTTCAAAATGCTTACTCTTGTAACACTTCTGCCCTACCTCCAGCGGGGAGATAGGCTATGCTCCTTAGATCTAAAGGATGCGTACACTCACATCCTCATTCTTCCAGACCACAGAAAGTACCTCAGGTTCATGGTGGGAGGAAACCATTACCAGTACAGAGTGCTGCCTTTTGGCCTAACTTCCGCCCCACGAGTCTTTACAAAGTGCCTAGCTGTGGTGGCGGCCTACTTGAGGACTCAAGGGGTTTTTGTCTTCCCCTATCTGGACTACTGGCTCATCCGAGGTCAGACTTACCAGGAGGCCAGACAGGCCACTTTCAGGACTGTCACACTCCTTCAAGACCTAGGCTTTGTCATAAACTTCGCAAAGTCCACTTTGCTCCCCTCCCAGAACCTAGAGTTCATAGGAGCACGGCTGGACTCTCTGCAAGCACGGGCTTACTTGCCAGAGGACAGAGCTCAAAGGCTCATGGAGTTGGCATCCCGGTTTCTCAGCCTGCCAAGGGTTCCTGCCAGGCTCTGTTTGCAGCTCCTAGGACACATGGCATCAACTGTGCATGTGACCCCCAATGCCCGCCTCCACATGAGGCCTGCACAGTGGTGCCTCAGAACTCAGTGGAAGCAAGCCACTGGGAATCTAGCAGACAAAGTCAGGGTGTCCAAGCCATTCCTGGCTTCCCTTCAGTGGTGGCTACACCTCCCCAACTTGCTTCAGGGGGTGCCATTTCAAGTGCCTGTCCCCACAGTGGTGTTGACGACAGATGCCTCCTTACAGGGCTTCGGTGCACACTGTCAAGAGAGCTGCACTCAAGGCAAGATCGTGGTTTTACCAAAGGACGATCTTGCCAAACAAATCTGATTGAGTTCTTTAACTGGGTGACCAGAGAACGAGATCAGGGGCATGCGATGGATGTCATCTACCTGGATTTCAGCAAAGCCTTTGATACTGTTCCTCATAGGCTTATCAATAAACTCAGTAGTTTGGGGATGGGTCCCAAGGTGGTGAACTGGATCAGAAATTGGTTGACTGATAGACGACAGAAGGTGATGGTGAATGGAGCTCACTCGGATGAAAGGAGGGTGATTAGCAGGGTGCCCCAGGGTTCGGTCCTGGGCCCAGCACTGTTCAATGTATTTGTGAATGATATTGCTGAAGGACTGCATGGAAAAGTCTGTCTTTTTGCAGATGACACGAAAATTTGCAACAGAGTGGACTCCCCTGAGGGAGTGGATAACATGAAGAAAGACCTACAAAAGCTGGAAGAATGGTCTAATGCTTGGCAGTTAATATTTAATGTGAAGAAGTGCAGTGTCATGCACTTGGGAAGCAGAAATCCAGGTGAAATGTACGCGATAGGGGGAGAGAGATTGGTGTGCACGAACCAGGAGAAGGACCTTCGTGTGATTATTTCTGCAGATCTCAAGGTGGCAAAACAGGGCGACAAGGCAGTGGCAAAGGCCAGGAGGATGTTGGGTTGCATACAAAGAGGAATTATCAGCAGAAAAGAAGAGGTACTAACGCCACTGTATAAGTCACTGGTGAGGCCTCACTTGGAATACTGTGTTCAGTTTTGGAGACCATATCTTGCAAAGGATATAAAAAGATTGGAAACTGTTCAGAGGAAGGCGACCAAAATGATTTGGAGCCTGCATCAGAAGCCTTATGAGAAGAGACTTGAAGACCTAAATATGTACACTCTGGAGGAGAGGAGGGACAGCGATGATTCAGACCTTTAAATACTTAAAGAGAAATAATGAACAAACAAACCTCTTCCAAAGAGGGGAAGCTGTAAAACTAGATGGCATAACATGAAGCTGCAAGTGGGTAAATTGAAAGGCAATGTCAGGAAATACTTTTTCACTGAAAGAGTGGTGGATGCTTGGAATACTCTCCCGATGGAAGTGGTGGGGGTAAATACAGTGCCAAAATTCAAAATGGCATGGGACAGACACAGTGGATCCCTTTACAGCAACAGGATAAAATCAAAATAAACTTAACTAACTAATTTCTCAACATACAGGGGTGTCCTACAAGGAGCGGTGGGTTCACCCCTACAGGGGCGGCCTAAGGGGGTGTGGGGCCTCATTTGCATAAGGGATCCCATTTGCATAATGTTACCATACACTAACGTTTAGTAAACATGCCTCTTAATGAGTGTATGGATAAAGAAAGGTTAAAAGATTTCCACATTACTATAATCCAGTGCCAACCTCCAGGCACATTAGGAACTACTACAAACACTGCCCATTTAGAATCCATAGCAAACCCGCCGTATCCTAACAGCACTACCAGGACTCACAAAGCACCATACCCTACCTATCAAAAGGAAACACTGCAAATATTAAACCAATACGTTTCAGAGAATAACAATACATGACCTACTGGGGAAAGAGAACAAGTGGCAATGTCAAATAGGAATTACATAAACAGAATACCTCAGCTCAATTACACATGCAGAATATAGACCATCACCAAACAAGGAATCCCAATTTAGAAACAGGAAGACAATAATTAAACTGAGAACCCCAAAAGCCAAACTTGGAATGTACAACAACACTGTAGAAATAAAACTATAAATTAATTTCCTCTTGTACTAAACGAAGCGCAGACGTTAATGATGCACATTTCCCAGAGCTGACATATTCCAGTTAATAAATTCAAAATAAAGAGATATTTTCCTACCTTTTGTGCATTTTTTTTCAGTTGTAATTGCTCCAGCCACTTTCTTCTGGTTTCTTCGTGTCTTCTGCTAACTCTCCATCGTCTGCTGTCCATTTGTCCTTTCTTCTCTCTTCTAGTTTTTTTCCATTCTCTCTCTACATCTACATCTCTACTAATCTTTCTCCTTTTGCTCTTTCCGCATTCCTATTTCATCCACTCAAATTTTACCCCTCCATCCTCAATCCCCACTTACTCTCCCAATATCCGGCCAATTGTAGATTTGTCTTCCCTCCCACACAAAATATTTTTCCCCTCTCCATTTCACTCTCCCTGCTCCATCCCATTCTAATCCTCCCCCAGCATCAGCTCCCTTCTAGTTCCAGCACCACCCAGCATCCGCTCCCTTCTAGTCCCCGCATCAGCTCATTTCCAGTCCTAGCCCCCCATAAGCCCATTTCCAGTCCTAGCCCCCCATAAGCCCATTTCCAATCCTAACATAGTCCCACCATCAGCTCATTTCCAGTCCTAGCTCCCCATCCATTTCCAGTCCTATCCGAGTCCCTCTATCAGCTCATTTCCAATCCCAGCCCCACATCAGCCCATTTCTAGTCCTTTCCTAGCCCCACCATCAGTCCATGTCAAATCCTAGCTCCCCTCCACTCAGCCCATTTCCAATTCAAGCCCCCCATGAGCCTACTTCCAGTTCTAGCCCCTCCATGAGTCCAATCCAAGCCCCCACCACAGCCTATTTCCAATCTTAGCACCCCCAAAAGCCATTTCCAGTCCTAGCCTAGCCCCTACATCAGCCCATTTCCTGTCCTACCCCCCCACTCAGCCCTTTTCCAGTCCTAGCTCTCTCCCCTCACAGCCCATTTCCATTCCAAGCCCCCTCCCCATCAGTTATTTGCAGTTCCAGCCCCCTCTTCCACTCAGCCCATTTCCATTCCAAGCCCCCGTCCCCATCAGCTATTTGCAGTTCAAGCCCTCCTTCCATTCAGCCCATTTCCAGTCCTAGCAACCCCCCCAGCCTATTACGTCCTAGCCCCCCCATAGCCCATTACCAGTCCTAAGCCCCCATCAGCCCATTTCCAGTCCTAGCCCCCCATAGCCCATTACTAGTCCTAACCCCCCCATCAGCCCACTTCCAGTCCTAAACCCCCCATCATCCCATTTTTAGTCTTAGCCTCCCCATAGCCCATTACCAGTCCTAACCCCCCCATCAGCCTATTTCCAGTCCTAGCCCCCCCATAGCCCATTACTAGTCCTCACCCCCCATCAGCCCACTTCCAGTCCTAAGCCCCCCATCAGCCCATTTTTAGTCTTAGCCCCCCCATAGCCCATTACCAGTCCTAACCCCTCATCAGCCCATTTCCAGTCCTAGCCCCCCCATAGCCCATTTCTAGTCATAACCCCCATCAGCCCACTTCCAGTCCTAATCCCTCCATCAGCCCATTTTTAGTCTTAGCCCCCCCATAGCCCATTACCAGTCCTAACCCCCCATCAGCCCATTTCCACTCCTAGCCCCCCCCATAGCCCATTACTAGTTCTAACCCCCCATCAGCCCCTTTCCAGTCTTAGCCCCCCCATAACCCATTACGTCCTAACCCCCCCATCAGCCCATTTCCAGTCTTAGCCCCCCATCAGCCCATTTCCAGTCCTAACCCCCTCCCCCCATCAGCCCAAATAGATAAAAAAAGCAAACCGGCTGTTGCTGCCGCTGCCGCCGTAGCAGCAGCAGAATCAAGCGTCCCGCCGCGGGGCCCCCCCTGCACGGCAAAGCCTCCCTGCAGCATCAGCTCCGGACGGAGTCCCAAAGCGCGGGCTTTCAAAGCCGCGAGAGTTTCCCTTTCTCGCGCAGCTCTGTTAATCCCACCAGGGCTGATGGGATTTCCCATCAGCCCCGGCGGGCTTAACAGAGCCGCGAGAGGTCATAGAAGCTCTCCCTTTGCGGCTCTGAAAGCCCGCGCTTTGGGATTCCGGAGCTGATGCTGCAGGGAGGCTTTGCCGGGCAGGGGGGCCCCGCGGCGGAACGCTTGATTCTGCTTTTTTTAAAATCTATTTGGGCTGATGTAGAATGTTTTTTGCGTGGGGCCCCCTGAATCGCAGAGCCCTGTGCAAAAAACATTCTTGCTCAATGGACGGGCCGGCCCTGCACCCCTAAAACAAAGACATGGGGAGGGGTGGCCTGCACGGAGCGGCAGGTGCACCAACTCTTGCTATCTTACTGGGCAGACTAGATGGACCATACTGGTCTTTATCTGCCGTCATTTACTATGTTACTATGTTAAGGCTACTCTTCCTCCTTTTCCACTCTCTCTCTTCTGAATAGATGTTGTCCCATCCTATACCCTCAGACATCTGAACACATACACAGTTAAAAAAATGTCCAGAATGATTTCTCTGGGTATCCAACTCCCTTATCTTCAAAAAGGAGATTGACTATGCTCCCAAGATCTGAAGGATGCTTATACCTTCATACAAATACATCCCACTCACAGGATGTATCTTAGATTTGTCCTGGAAGGGCGTCACTTCCAGTACAGAATTCTTCCCCTTGGCCTAGTCTCAGCATCTTGTGTCTTCACAAAATGCCTTGTGGTAGTAGCAGCTTACTTTCGGTCTCTGGGAGTGTTTGTCTTCCCCTATTTGGATGATTGGCTGATCAAGAATACTAAACAGCAGGAGAAGAAGGTCTTCCTCAGAGGATACTGTAAGAGGAAGCGGAAGCCAAGAACCACGGCCAAAGGAAGTATATCCAAATAACTTTATTAGCAGACCCAACTAAAAGTTTTAGGCTTGGGGCCTTCTTCAGGGGTCAAAGAAGACAAAAAGCAACGTCAAAAGGGTTTTTCCCGCCTCGGTAGTGCTGATAATTGGGAAGAGTGGTTTGTTCCACCCTTTTGACGTTGCTTTTAGTCTTCTTTGACCCATGAAGAAGGCCCCAAGCTGAAACTAGTTCAATAGAACCAATATACACACAATAGAACCAATGCCATTCAGTTTGGGAATTTAACCCTCGTGGTTCCACAGTCTGCCAATGAAAAATGAATTGTTGCTTCTTACGGCATAACAACTGTTGAAAATTACCACCCTTTCCACCCCTTACTTGTAATAAAACAAAACATTGTAATTCATCTACAGAATGGTTTTTCAATCTCCAATGTTTCACTAAAGGTGCTGATTCCACACCATGACGGATAGCTGACATGTTCAATAATATGCGTTATGAATGGCCGAGAAGTCTGTCCAATATACAACAATGAACAAGGACATAAAACGGCATAAATCACTCCCTTGGTTAAACAATTGGTATCCCCCTGTAGATGGTAGATAAACCCTAAATCACATGGCCTCTACAGTGCATGTAACACCCTTGGCATGTCTCCACATAAAACAGGCTCAGTGGACTCTGAGGACTCAGTGGACCCCAGGACATTGGACAACTCAAGGATCATCTGTATGTCACCAATCCGCATATTTAATCATTGCAATGGTGGACAATCCATCACAATTTGCTCAAAGGTCTCCCTTTCCAAATTGCTTTCCAGATGCATCCAAACTAGGTTGGGGTGCTCATTTCGATGGGTTTCACACCCGGGGTCATTGGTGCTTCCAAGAAAGTCTCCATCAGAAAAGTTACTTGGGACTATGGGCCGTAGCAAACACTAAAGGTTTTCAGAGATCAGTTAGCCAACTAAATTGTTCTGATTCAAACTGACAATAAAGTAGCAATGTTCTACATCAACAAACAAGGAGGAACAGGTTTGTACCTTCTGTGTTGGGAAACAGGTTGTGGAAATTTGTCATTGCCCACAGGATGGACTTAAGAGCAGGCATTCTGAGTCAAGTCTCCAACTGCATGAATGGGCACTGGACAGGAAGCTTTCAACTTGCATCTTTCGAGAGTGGGGCACCCCCTAAGTAGATCTGTTTGTGACTCCTCAGAATGCCTAGGTGGATCAGTTCTGCTCCAGAGTAAGACTCTTCGACATCTTCGCCCCCTGCTTGATCCCGATGACTTCAGAACTATATTTCAAGCCTTAACCTTACCACACCTTGACTATGCCAATGCCATTCTCCAAGGCCTCCCACACTCCACATTAAACCCTTTGCAACTCGCCATGAATACCGCTGCTAGAGTCCTCTACGGAGCATCAAGAAGGGACCATGTAACACCCATCCTAGAGCAACTCCACTGGCTCCCCATACATGGCAGAATATTGTTCAAAACATTACTACTAACTTTCAAGGCCACTAAAAGCATCACCTCCTCCTCTCTAATAGACCTCATTCAGGCCGTCCCACCCAACAGATCCAGGAGAACGATATCAACAAATACTCTAATCATCCCTAAAGCAGCGACAAAATGCCTATCAGTGACATCTAACAGGGCCTTCAGATTCTATGCCCCTAAGTACTGGAACGCTCTACCCCCAGAGATTCGTGCTATCACTGATCTATCCCTTTTCAGAAAGGCACTCAAATCCCACCTCTTCCCCCAATATTACTTGACCAACTAACCAATCTTAATCACTACCCAAACTAAGAACAAATCCTGTTATGTATACTTGTAAATACTCTTGTAAATACTCTTGTAAATAGTTGCAGTAATGACGTCCCATGTTTTATCCAAGTTCTCTGACCTTGTTCTCTGTAAAACCTAACAGTTTGTTGTTATGGTATGTTGTTATATTGTGAACCGCGCTGATTCTGAATAGAGCGGTATATAAGAGCCTGTAATAAATAAATAATAAATAAATAAGATCGCACAGTGAACTAGCCTTGGATGCTTTCCTCCTAGATTGGGGGGACGGTCTTCTGTATGCATTTCTTCCATTCCCTCCTGAAGCTCAAAACAGAGGAAGGATGATTCTTATTGCTCCCTATTGGCCCAGACAACCTTGGTTTCCTCTCCTGCTACAAATCTCTAATTGGGAACCACTCCAGTTAGACCATGCACTGGACTTGAATTCGCAAGAGAACAGAATGATTTTGCATCCCAACATCAAGTCCTTGGTCCTCACAGCGTGGATGTTGCCTTTAACCTTTCCCAGCACTCGCAGCTTCACAGAAACAGCTGCCAGCGTGAGGGAAAAGACTCTTCACGCTGGCAGCTGTGCAGAGGGAGCCGGGGCCTCACGCAGGATTCCTGGCTCCCTCTGAAGCCCCTTAGACGGCTGCAGGGCTGTTCGGAGGGGGGGGGGCACTAGGAGTGGATGGGCTGGGATTGGGGGGGGGGAACCTGGTCTGAAAATGAGCTGTGAAGGTGGGGGAGGGGGGGCTAGGACTGCAAATGGGCTGTGATGGTGGGGGGGGGGAACTTGGACTGGAAATAGGCTGTGATGGGGGGGACTAGGACTCAAAATAGGATGTGATGGGGGAAATTTGGACTGGAAATGGGCTGTGATAGTGGGGGGGGCTAGGACTGCAGATGGCCTGTGATTGGGGGGGGGAAGCTTGGACTGGAAATGGGCTGTGATGGGAGGGCTAGCATTGGAAATGGGTTGATGAGGAGCTGGAATAGGACTGGAAATGGGCTGATGGGAGGAGCTTGGACTGCAAATGGGTGATGGGCTGGAATAGGAAGAAAGTGACTAGAGCAATTGCAACTGAAAAATAAAATACTCAAGCAAAAGGTAGAAAAATACTTTTTATTTTGAATTTATTAACTGGAATATGTCAGGTCTGGGAATTGTGTATCGCTAACATCTTTGTGTTTTTGTTTAATGCAAGAGGAAATTAATTTATAGTTTTATTTCTCCAGTGTTATTGTACATTTCATGTTTGGCTTTTGGGGTTCCCAATTTAATGATTATCTTCCTATTTCTAAATTGTGATCCCTTGTTCTTTGTGTGGTGACGGTCAATGTTCTGCATGTGTAACCAAGCTGAGGTGTTCTGTTCATATAGTTTCTATTTGACAGTGCCACTTGTTCTCTTTCCCCCAGTGAGATGTATTGTTATTCTCTGAGATGTACTGGTTTAATATTTGTAGTGTTGCCTTTTGATAGGTAGGGTTTGGTGCTTTTGTGAGTCCTGGCAGTGCTGTTATGATATGGTGGATTTGCTATGGGTTCTAAATGGTCAGTGTTTATAGTACTTCCTAATGGGCCTGGCGGTTGTCACTGGAGTATAGTAATGTAGAAACCTGTTAGTCTTTCTTTATCCAGACACTCATTAAGAGGCATGTTTACTAAAAGCGCATGTTAATGTTATGCAAACATTTATGCAAATGAGTATCCTTATGCAAATGAGACCCCACAATTAATCTCCGCACATGGCCCCGCACCCCCCTTGGGCTGCCCCTGCATTCCAGTACTGCATCACACACTGGATATTGAAAAGATACATTTAGCTTCTCTGAACCTAGCATGCAATTGGTGCATATTCTCTTTTTCTAGGGCATCCCTCCAGTCCAGTTTAGATAACTGGGTTTATGCACCCCAACCAGCAGGTGGAGACTGTGAAAAAACTTTCTCAGTTCAGTATAAATAGCCTCTACCTACTGATCTGAGCTAATATTTCTTAGTCTCCAGCAAGTGGTGTATAGCCTGGTCTTCTCCAGGACCAAGCAGGAAGTCAGTCCTCACATATGGGTGTCATCGGCGCCGATGAAGCCCCAGCGGAGCATTTCCCCAGCTTTCTATGAAAGCCTTTGGGAATGCAGGCACGCATGCGCGGTTCCCTTCCCGCCTAAAGGTGCCATCTTACCTCAGTCTCTTTTTTTCCGTGAAGCCCACCGGACGCGTGTCCAGTTTTCCCGGTTAAAATTAGATTTTTCAGCGATTTTTTTGCTCTTTTTTTTCCGGTTCGATGCCGGTTCCCCTCCCGCCGGGTTCGGTACACCGGTATCGAGCCCGATTCCTCTTTTTCGGTTTTTGCCCTTCGTGGCTGGCGTTCGCACCCTTTTATCTCTTTTTCCCTGGAAGGCCGGTCTTTTGACCTCGCGGGGACTCTTTTTTCCCCGATGGCTTCCAGTGGTTTTAAGAAGTGTGATCGGTGTAAGAAACTAATGTCTCTCACCGACACACACGACTGCTGCCTTCGGTGCCTCGGCCCCGACCACGATCCTAAGTCGTGCGGGGCCTGTGGAAAAATGTCTTCCAAGGTACTACGAAGTCGCCAGCAGCAAAAGGAAAGGCTTTTCTCGGACTCAGCCTCCGGCCGGGCCCGGACCTCGTCTGAGGCCTCGACATCTCGGGATTCCAATCCCGAGCGCCGTCGAAGCTCCTCAGAAAGGGGGTCCCCCGACCGGGAACGCAAGAGGAAGAAACGGCTTGCGAGGGCGTCGTCGGAAGAGGTCCCTGGCTCCTCGAGGGCCAGGTCTAAGACCTAAGACCCCCGACCGTCGCCCTGGGCCTGTGGAACCGGAGAAGCCTGCCAAAGTTCCTCGTGTGGAGCCGGAGTCTGCTGGACACGTAAGCCCCGTAGTCCTCGTGGACTCTCCTCCAAAGGGAGCCGACGTCGGGCCCGGCGCTGCCGGGGCCCGAGTCGGTGGCTGCTGCGTCTCCCGAGCTGAGTCTCAGGATGACAGCCTTGGAGAGCAGAATGTCTGCCTTCATGGAGCAGCAGCGGGCACTGATGGCCAGCCTGTCTGGCGCATCTACCCCGACCACTGGGACATCGACGTCAAAGTCGACCCCGGAGACCGAGCCGATACTCGAGTCCATCGTGGCTCGGAGTCGACCTCGGTCGCGGTCCCCCTCGACCTCCTGCTCGGGACCGAGGGCGTCGATGCCGGTGCTTCCGGCGTCGGGGCGGGTGCTCCAGGGCCCCGCGCAGTCGGACCCCGACTCTTCCTTGGATGAGTCGGCTTGGGAGACGGAGGACGAGGAGTCTCCTGACACCTTTAAGACTCGGTGCGTCCCTTCGGACTCACCGCAGTCTGAGCCCCGGAGTAGGTCCCCCCCGGAGGACACCCGGTTCTCGGAGTTCGTCCGGGATATGGCCACTGCCTTGGCTATTCCGGCGGATCCCAAGGAAGAGCCTCGAGCTGAAGAGCTCGAGGCGCTACAGTATGACTCTCCTCTGAAGGAGGCCTTTACTGTCCCGGTTCCTCCGATGCTGGAACGGCTCCTCTTCCGTATGTGGGAGGCACCTGCCTCGGCGCCGGTTCTTAGCAAGCGGGTCGATTCGATCTATCGGCTCCGTAAGAGCCCTGGTTTTCAAAAAGCACAGCTACCACACCATTCCATGGTTGTGGAATCGGCCATGCATCGTCTGAAGAGTCAGAAGATGCACTCCGCGGTGCCTCCTGGCAGGAAGGCCCGAAACCTAGATGGCGTCGATAGAAAGTGTTTTCAGGGCTCGATGCTTGCTTGCCGCGTCCAGTCTTACCAGCTGTACATGGGCATGTACTTGCGGGATCTGGCCAAGGAGTTGGCCGGATTCTCTGTTGGTCTCTCCGGGGAACCCTTGCAGAGATTTAAGTCCTTGTCCTCGGGGATTCGGGACTGCTCGAAGTTCATGTCCCGCGCCGCCTACGATGGCTTCGAGGCTTCGGCCCGAGTAGCGGCAGCCGGCATCGAGGCTCGACGCCAGGCATGGCTGCAGTCATCGGACCTCGAGCCATGGGTTCAGGACAAGTTGGTCGATGTCCCTTGCTGAGGTGAAAACCTGTTTGGCAAGCCCATGACCGAGAAGGCCGCTCAGCTCGAGACCGAGCACCTCACCCGGACAAGGCTGTCGAGGAAGACCTCTGCCCCTTCTCATAAAAAGAAGGGCTCGGGTAAAAAGCCCTTTTACCCGAGGAAGGGCACTGCCTACAAATATTACCCACAATATCAGGCTGCCCAAGCTGCCCCCCAGGGTCAGCAAGCCAAGGGCCAGGGTAATGGGCCCCGTAGGCAGAGGACCCCCAAGCATCCGGCCCCTGCTACCACTCAGCAGGGTGGGGACTTTTGACTCCTTGAGCATAGCCTCTCCTCCACTGCTCTCCCAACCCTGTACAGGAGGTCGCCTCGCCCTCTTTGCCCACCAGTGGCCCCTTATCACTGGGGACAGTTGGGTGCTGGACATCATCCACAGGGGATATGCTCTCCATTTCCACCAACTGCCACCCCCGTATTTTCCAGGGGAGCCTCCAAGGCCTCCTCTGCACACAGACCTTCTCCGTCAGGAGCTTCAGGGTCTGTTGGTGGACAGGGCGGTGGAGCCTGTGCCTCCCCACTTGCAAGGTCACGGAATCTACTCCAGGTATTTCCTGGTGCCCAAAAGAACCAGTGGCCTTCGTCCCATTCTGGACCTCAGGAACCTCAACAAGTTCCTAGTGAAGGAAAAGTTGAAGATGCTTACTCTTGGAACCCTTCTGCCCTACCTCCAGCAGGGAGATTGGCTATGCCCTTTAGATCTAAAGCAGGGGTCTCAAACACGCGGCCCGCGAGACAACTTTGTGCGGCCCGCGACGGCGGAAAACCAAAAATCCCCCAAAACCCTGGCTTCTGCTGCTGCCATTGCCGCCGTGGCAGCAGCAGAATCAATTGTCAAATTAAAAAAAAAAACTGACTTCTGCTGCTCAAGCAGCTGTCCTGCGGCCCCTTTCCCTCTGCCCGGAGATCCGACTCTGCTCTCAGCGGCGTGCTTTTCAAGCCGCGAAGAGAGTATTCCCCTCTCGCGCGGCTTGAAAAACCGCGCGAGAGGGGAATACTCTCGTCGCGGCTTGAAAAGCACGCCGCTGATAGAGCAGAGTCGGATCTCCAGGCAGAGGGAAAGGGGCCGCAGGACAGCTGCTTGAGCAGCAGAAGTCAGTTTTTTTTTAAAATTTGACAATTGATTCTGCTGCTGCCACGGCGGCAACGGCAGCAGCAGAAGCCAGGGTTTTGGGGGTTTTTTTGTTGGCCGGTAATGAGCTATGGAGGGGCTGACTGAACTGGAAGTGGGCTATTGGCAGAGGGGGGAGGGGGGGTTATGACTGGTAATGGGCTGGGGGGGGGTTATAACTGGTAATGGGCTATGGTGGGGGCTAGGACTGGAAATGGGCAGATGGGGGTTAGGACTGGAAGTGGGCTATAGCCAGGGGGGGGTTATGACTGGTAATGGGCTATGGTGGGGGCTAGGACTGGAAATGGGCAGATGGGGGTTAGGACTGGAAGGGGGCTATTGGCAGGGGGGGGTTATGACTGGTAATGGGCTATGGTGGGGGCTAGGACTGGAAATGGGCAGATGGGGGTTAGGACTGGAAGTGGGCTATTGGCAGGGGGGGGGTTATGACTGGTAATGGGCTATGGTGGGGGCTAGGACTGAAAATGGGGTGATGGGGGTTAGGACTGGAGGTGGGCTGATTGGGGGGTTAGGACTGGTAATGGCCTATGAGGGGAGGTAAGACTGAAAATGGGGTGATGGGGGGGTAAGACTGGAAGTGCGCTATGGGGAGGTTAGGACTGGTTATGGGCTATGGGGGGTCTAGGACTGGTAATGGGCTGGGGGGGTTGCTAGGACTGGAAATGGGCTGAGTGGAAGGGGGGCTTGAACTGCAAATGGCTGATGGGGAGGGGGGCATTGAATGGACCTGGGCTGTGACGGGAGGCCCCTAGGATAGGAAATGGGCTGACGGGGGGCTAGGATTGGAAATGGGCTGATGGTGAGGCTAGGATAGGACTGGAAATGGACTGATGCAGGGACTAGAAAGGAGCAGATGCTGGGTGGGGCTGGAACTAGAAGGGAGCTGATGTTGGGGGAGGATTAGAATGGGATGGAGCTGGGAAAGTGAAATGGAGAGGGGAAAAATATTTTGTCTGGAAGAGAAGACAAATCTACAATTGGCCAGGTACTGGGAGAGTAAGTGGGGATTGAGGATGGAGGGGTAAAATTTGAGTGGATGAAATAGGAATGAGGAAAGAGCAAAAGGAGAAAGATTAGTATGTTAAAGCAGATGTAGAGAGAGAGAATGGAAAAAAACTAGAAGAGAGAAGAAAGGACAAATGGACAGCAGACGATGGAGATAGCAGAAGACACGAAGAAACCAGAAGTGGCTGGAGCAATTGCAACTGAAAAAAAATGCACAAAAGGTAGAAAAATATCTCTTTATTTTGAATTTATTAACTGGAATATGTCAGCTCTGGGAAATGTGCATCATTAATGTCTGTGCTTTGGTACAAGAAATTATTTATAGTTTTATTTCTACAGTGCTGAGGTATTCTGTGTAATTCCTATTTGACATTGCTACTTGTTCTCTTTTCCCAGTAGGTCATGTATTGTTCTCTGAAATGTATTGATTTAATATTTGCAGTGTTGCCTTTTGATAGGTAGGGTCTGGTGCTTTGTGAGTCCTGGTAGTGCTGTTATGATACGGGGGGTTTGCTATGGGTTCCAAATGGGCAGTGTTAGTAGTAGTTCCTAATGTGCCTGGCGGTTGGCACTGGATTATAGTAATATAGAAATTTTCTAGTCTTTCTTTATCCATGCACTCATTATGCAACATTATGCAAATATTTATGCAAATGAGGCCCCTTATGCAAATGAGGCCCGTGTCTTATGCGGCCCCCGGGTTACTTTACAAGTCCTCATTCGGCCCTCAAAGCAATTTGAGTTTGAGACCCCTGATCTAAAGGATGCGTACACTCACATCCTCATTCATCCAGACCACAGATACTACCTCAGGTTCATTGTGGGAGGAAACCATTATCAGTACAGAGTGCTGCCTTTTGGCCTCACCTCCGCTCCCAGGGTCTTTACCAAATGCCTGGCAGTGGTGGCGGCCTAACTGAGAAATCCGGGCATCTTTGTCTTCCCCTATCTGGACGACTGGCTCATCAGGGGTCAGACAGGTCAGGAGGCCAATCAAGCCACCCTCAGGACCATTGCTCTTTTACAACGCCTGGGGTTTGTCATAAACTTTGCAAAGTCCACTTTGCTCCCTTCCCAGAACTTGGAGTTCATAGGGGCAAGGTTGGACTCTCTTCTAGCAAAGGCATTCTTGCCAGAAAACAGAGCCCGAAGGTTGATGGCCTTGGCAAGTCAGTTTCTCAGCAGGTCCCTGGTCTCCGCCAGACTCTGCCTGCAGCTTCTAGGCCACATGGCTTCGACAGTACATGTGACCCCCAATGCCAGGCTCCATATGAGGCCTGCACAGTGGTGCCTTCGGACTCAGTGGTCACAGGCAACAGGCAGCCTCAGAGACAGGATAAGGGTGTCCAGACCATTTCTGCACTCCCTCAACTGGTGGCTACACCCACCCAATCTGCTGAAAGGGGTGCCCTTTCAGATTCCAGATTACACAGTGATACTAACCACAGATGCCTCCCTGAAAGGCTGGGGAGCGCATTGTCTGGGCAAGTGCACCCAGGGCCTCTGGTCTCCCTGGGAAGCTGCACAGCAGATCAATCTCCTCGAACTCAGAGCTATTCGATTAGCACTCAAAGCTTTCACTCCTACCCTGGCTCAACAGTCTGTCCTGATTCAGACAGACAACCAGGTTGCCATGTTTTATGTGAACAAACAGGGCGGAACAGGGTCCAGGATCCTTTGTCGGGAAGCTCAGGACCTTTGTTCTTTTGCCCTCAAGCACAACATGCTCCTCAGGGCTGTGTACCTTCCAGGCCAGGACAACTACCTGGCTGACAGGTTAAGCAGGATACTGCAGCCCCACGAGTGGGAGCTGCATCCTTCAGTGGTTCAGAAGATCTTCCTGAAATGGGGTCTCCCTTTGATGGATCTCTTTGCCAGCCCCATGAACAAGCAACTGCCAAAGTTCTGCTCCAGACAACCACATCCTCTGCGGATAGCAGCGGATGCTTTTCTGATATCTTGGTCTCAGGGCCTCCTCTATGCGTTTCCTCCCACGCCCTTGGTGGCCCGAACCCTATTCAAGATTCTCCAGGACAAGGCCTCGGTCCTGCTGATAGCTGCCAGGTGGCCGAGACAGCCTTGGTTTCCTCTTCTGCTTCAACTGGCGGTAGATCCTCCACTGCCTCTGGGATTGCAACCCGACCTTCTCACACAGGACCAGGGTTCCCTTCTGCACCCCAATCTCAAATCTCTCAATTTGATGGTCTGGAGGCGGCAAGGGTAGTTTTGGCTCCCTGGGGCCTACCTCAGGAAGTTGAGGAGGTTGTCCTAGCCTCTAGGAAACAGTCTACTAGGAAAACCTATGCTCTCAAGTGGAGGAGGTTTTTCTGTGTGGTGTCACCTACGTACGGAGGATCCTTTCTCCTGTACTGTGCCAGTAGTTCTTCAGTACTTACTGCACTTATCCAATCAGGGACTTAAGTCCAATTCTGTTCTGGTCCACCTCTCAGCTCTAGCAGCTCACCACTCATTGGTAGAGGGGCAATCTCTATCTGGTCACCCCTTGGTGTCCCGCTTTCTCAGGGGCTTGCTTTTACTCAAGCCTCCCATCCGTCCTCCTGCCCCTGAGTGGGAGCTGAATGTGGTCTTGCAGCAACTGACTCGCCCACCTTTTGAGCCGATGACTACTTGTCCACTACGCTTCTTCTCCTGGAAGACACTCTTCCTGATAGCCCTTACCTCGGCTAGGCGAGTAAGTGAGCTTCAGGCCCTGGTCTGTGACAGGCCTTAGATCAGGATTTATAGGAACAGGGTAGTCCTCAGGACTCATCCAAAGTTCCTCCCTAAGGTTGTCTCCTCTTTCCACCTCAATCAGGAGGTGGTTCTTCCAACATTCTTCCCTAGGCCTCATGCTAGCCAGGCTGAAGCAGTTCTGCATACCCTGGACTGTAGGAGGGCCTTATCCTTCTACCTTGACCGTACGCAGGGGCATAGAAGGGCTACTCAGCTCTTCGTATCCTTTGACCCCAATAAGTTGGGGTTGGCTATGTCCAAGCGTACCTTGTCCATCTGGGTGGCTGACTGCATCACCTGGGCTTACAAGGCGGCTGACCTTCCTTTGCAGGGTAGGGTCACGGCCCATCGTCTCAGGGCAATGGCTGCCTCAGTGGCTCATCTCCGCTCTATGCCCTTGGTAGACATTTGCAGGGCTGCAACTTGGTCTTCAAGCCAGACCTTTGCAGCCCATTACTGCCTGGAGAGGGAGTCCCGTAGGGACAGTGCTTTTGGCCAGGCAGTACTCCGGAATCTCTATGAGGTTTAGGCAACTCCTGCCCTCTGTTGGGCTACCGGTGGAGGTTGTGTCCTTGGAAAGCCTTTCTTTGTTGCTGAGACTAGAGGGAGTTCTCTTGTTCAGCCTGGGTTCCTCGGTAGCCCAGAGCTAGGGAGTCACCCATATGTGAGGACTGACTTCCTGCTTGGTCCTGGAGAAAGAGTAGTTACTCACCTGTAACAGGTGTTCTCCAGGAGCAGCAGGAATCAGTCCTCACAACCATCCCTCCTCCCCTTGGAGTTGCAGTTGTACATAGTTTATTTTTTTTTCATTTTTGTGTGCTGTTCTTAGCTATGTCATTTGACTGAGGTAAGATGGCACCTTTAGGTGGGAAGGGAACCGTGCATTCGTGCCTGCATTCCCAAAGGCCTTCATAGAAAGCTGGGGAAATGCTCCGCTGGGGCTTCATCGGCGCCAATGACACCCATATGTGAGGACTGATTCCTGCTGCTCCTGGAGAACACCTGTTATAGGTGAGTAACAACTCTGTCTGTGCTGTGGAGTCTTGCTAGGCCTGATTGAGGCCGGGTCCAGAACTGGATGGTCTGGGTCCCTCAGCAGTTCCCCTTCCTGGTTCCCTCCTTTTCCTCTCCCCAACATTTGGGAGGGGGCCGGAGTTTAGAGCCTTGTGCCTGCTGGCTTCCTTCCCTGCCAGTGCGGTCATTATAAAGTTAAAAAAAAAAATTGTAGCTGGGGAAAAGGTAGGCACATTCTGTGTGTGACTGCTTCGGCACCCAGGTAAGTCCTGCGGGCCCTGGTGAATACAAGTTTATTTTTTCTCCTTTTTTGTGCTGGGAAAATGTTAGTTGGTGCACCAGCCGCATGGAGCAGGACGCTGTGCACGTTACAGCTGCTGTTGGGCACTGTTCTCGGATGTCAGGCTGTGCCGCGGCTGCTGGAAGATGAGGGAAGCCATGTCGGATGAATGGGGGGAAACCCCGGGAGCCCTAAGGCATCGGCGAGTGCTTTCAGTGACCGTGGGGAGGCCACGGATGATGCTGGCGAGCCCATGGTTTTGGCGGGAACCACCGTTATCTTAGAGGATTCCTTCCCAATGACGAAGGAAAGCAGGGGACCTCCAGTACTTGCATCTTCACGTGATCTGCCCTCCTGGTTGGCTCTGGATAGGCAAGCTAGCTTGGGGGACTCTGCTTCGGCCCCCTTTTCCCCTGAATTTGTGCTGCTGCTTCATCATGTTTGTTTGCTTAGGGCCCACCAAAGGGTTAATCCTGCTCTGCTCTTGATTTGTCTTACCCACCACCAGCCCATCAGTTAGTTATGGAAAAATAAATATTCCCTGTTTCCAAACATGGAATGCTACTACTGTTCTTCTTGTTGCATATTATCAAAGGGAAAAATATGGTACATCTGTCTTGGAACAAAGGTATCTTCTGTGATTTGAATGAAGTTGAATATGTATATTCAGATCTAATAAACATAATAATCAGTTCTATTGAATAACCGGCAGAATAGACATCTTGATTTTTTTTCTGTTTTACTATTAAGATCTCTGAGTTCCAAAAATGGCCTAAGGTCTCCTGATTTCTTTGGTATGAGGACATATTTTGAGTAGAATCTTAGGGTGTCTGATTTGGAACTGGTTCCATTGCATTTGCCAGAAGAATAGATTGGCATCCCATTTGAAGTATCCCTTCTTGGTCAATGCTGTATGTATAAAATGTTGGGGGGAAGACTGTTGGGGGGAAGGTGAGTGAAATTTAACTTGTAACTACTTGGACCAGTCCTCACTGTCCATTTGATATTAGTGGGTCCTGAAAAAGTCAACCTGTTCTCTTGGAATATTATTCCAGGTTTCTTTATCACATTTCCATCAATAAAAAAACAAAATAGAGAAACACAAAACAATATCCGAGATTCATAATAAATCCTACTCTGAGAGTATTGATGTATAGACTTGGTATATTTTCTTCATTTCTCATAAGATTAATTCCTTAACAGTCTGCACGGTGACATTAACAGGAGGACATATAACTCTATTGGAGACTATAGACGATGATAAGAACTAGTGCATTTCCACCAATCTGCCATCAAGAATTCAAACTTTTGACATAATAAAACTGTATTTCCCCAAAAGTGTACATTTAGGGCTTCTAAAATAACCCCCTATTTGTGTTTTAAATATGGATGTGGGACAGAAAAATATGGAAGCTACATTCACATGGAAAATGTAATTTTGGAAAGGCTATGATTTCTATATTTTTGCACTGGGCATGTTGTTTTTTGCACATTTTCCAGGAGGCATTCGGAGAGTGCTTTGGAGTGTGGCCTGGGCAGCACTGGCATTTGCACATATACAATGTATTCCACAAAGGCTGGCGACATGCAGGGTGCAATTTCTGAATGCAGCAGTTTACACCTGATGACTAAGCACCAACCTCACTTGTCTTTTGGAATTGCTTGTGATGTTGGTGACTGGAAGAGCTTTGCTTGCTATTCCTTGACTTGACTGTTGTCTATGTCCACATAGGTGCGTATATTGAGCAACTTTTTTTTTCCTGCACCCTGTCCTGTTTCTCTTAAACCTATCTTCCACTCCTTTTAATAAACACCTGTACATTCAGTTTTCCTGAATCCCTTTCTCCTCCCTCCAAGCCATGCTCATTTCAAACTGCCATTGTCTCCTGTCCCAGCCTGGGGTCTGTCAGTCTTGTTGGCCTGCTGCTTGGTGCTTTCTATCTGTATGTGTATGAGTGTTTCTTTCTGCATCTGTTGCCTGTGTGTTTATCTGTCTCTGTCAATCTGTAAATGTAGGTGCATGTTCATTGCTGTTGGTGTGAGTGGAGGGAGGCAGGAACCATGGGTATTCAGGCCCATGGATGAGTAGTGCCCGAACAGGTTCCACTTTGACAAGGCAGCCATCTACCATCTCTGTCAGGAGCTAGAATCATTGTTCCACCACACAGAGGGGCCAGCCCAAGTACTTTTATTTCATGGTCACCACTGCCCTTGCCTTCTATACCACTGGCAACTTCCAATTTATGTTGGCCATAACAGCGAGTCTCAGCCAGTTATCCATCTCACAGTTTCTGAAGGCCTTTCTCACCCACACCGCAGAATATGTAACCTTTCCTCAGACTGTACAGCAGAGGCAGCTATGACCAAATTCTTCAAGGTGGCCAGTGTCACCACTAGGACTGCTCTGCAAGTACAGGTCAATTAACACTGGGGTCTGCTACTCCTCTATACAGAGGAGACTGGACGACAAATAGGCTTAAACCACAAAGAAGCTTTAATAATGCTGACCAAGGCTTTTGGCACAAAATGAAAAACAGCCAGTGGCTGGGTGCCTCCAATGGAGTGCAGAGCTAGTCCTTGTAAAAATAAGTATATTATTTACAGCACTACTCCTTTAAGTGTTTCTCTTCTGATTTGGCTATTCTCGGTTCCCTGGCTGCCATAAATTTCCCCAGGGTTTTAACTCCAACAAAATAAGACAAAAACCATTCTTCTTGACAGCCCAACTCTTTACTCATTCCAAAAATATTTATCCCTTCTCTTAAGCAGCCCAGTTAAAAGGAGTCAATCCAAGGTTTATCTTACCTGGTTCTACAATCCACTGCTGCCTCCAGGCCTTAACCTCCAAGAGAAACACAAAATTACCTCACCCAAGTTCTGTCTCTCCTGCTCTACTTGTCTGAACTCCTCAGGCTTAAGACAGAAAGAAACTAATCATGTCCAGGTTTTTTTCCCTGACTGTAGCTTCTGCTGCTTAGCTCAGGTTCTGGTTTAAAACTTGCAACTCAGCCCAGGATCCAAAGTTGCCAAGTACCCAGTTCTAGGAGTGAGATTTTTTTTGCCAGTTCTGGTTTTAAGTTTGCATTGCAATACAGTATGGTATTTGTAGTCCCTTATTTTACCCATTTGAATCATTGCTGCAGGTCCCATAATGCATCAGGATGAGATAGAAATCCAGGATTAGTTTAAAATCTCACTCCTGGAACAGGAGTATCTTAGCAACTCTGAGGATCCTAGTGAGACAATTATTCTCTCCACCTGTTTTTCTATTCCCAAAACCAAAGAATAATCTTTATAAACATTCAGCATTTATACCGCAGTCTTTATAATAGCTTACTGCTGGTAACTGCAAGTCTTTTTACTATCCTTTTGCTGTTCTGCCTCTCTGCTACTTACTGTAAGTTAAGCAGGGAGGAAAGCGACCACCCTGTGGCACTCAGGTTCTAGGCATTTTGAGCTTTCTTCTACTTGACCCTCCTATAAATTGTCCTGGGACAGAGAAGCTTTATCCAATTAATATTTCTTTCATTCAGCCACACATACAGTATATCTCCGGCTTAAAGAGCAGTCAATAGGCTCAGTACTTTGCGGTAGTGGTTCTATTGAATCAGACTCAGTTCCCATCGGTTCCAAGCCACCGCGTTACTCTTCAGTCATAGATCTTTCTGGCTCAGTTGTTGCAAAGGAAGTGACATCACCCCATGCTGGTCTTGTGAACTCCTCTTCTCCTCCCAACCCTCCCTAACATATATCTGTAACACAGGGGCTGGGAGGGGAGTGAACACTGAAGTTCTAGAATTCGTTACCAGAGGATATAGTAAAAGCTATCGGTGTAGCTGGGTTTAGAAATGGTGACAAGTTCCTGAAGGAAAGGTCCATAAACCATTATTGAAAGGAGCCAGGATATCCAGTGCTTGCCCCGCAATAAGCATCGTGGAACCTGTGTGCCTTTTTGGGAACCTGCCAGGTACTTGTGACCTGGATTGGCCACTGTTGGAAACAGAATACTGGGCTTGGTGTGACCCAGTATGGCATTTCTTAGGAACCCTGATACTTTTTCCCAGGGTCTATCTCTAGCCCTCCTTTTCCCTCCTTGCTGTGGCTTTCCCTTTGCCTGGAAGAGGAGATAAGGCTGTGGCAGTGCCCACTGTAAACCTGGAGGATCATACAACATTCCCATCTGTATTGGAGGTCATTCTACTTACTGAACATGTGGGTAGTCTTCAGTGCACAGAGGGAGATAATTGATGTGTTTCCTGGATTCCCAGGCTCATGCTGTAACTCCTACATTCTGACCTACTCCGGCATGTATGAGAGATATTAAAACAGACAAATCACTGGTGGATGGCTGCTAGATAAGAACCCAACGGTGAAGTACAACTACCACATAATCGGTGTACAAACCAGTTCAGAGTGTGGTATGTTCAAAAGAGGTTCTTTATTGATAATATATTCAATGCTGGGGTACAGGAAGCCTAAACCCGACATGGCCATGTTTTGGCACTGCCTTCCTCAGGGGTTACAAGGCACTATAAGAACATAAATAATAATGAAATTAACATAAAAACCATGAACTTAAAATTATCTTTAAAAACACATCATGCTTAAAAACAGATAAAAGACATTACAAAAGCCATTACAAAAACATATGCCATCCTGAACAAATTAAATTGCAAGGAAACCCTTTAGATTGAGGTAGTATTGACAAATAAATAACTATTAACAAACATCATATGCAGTAAACATTGTAATGAAAAGAGACGAATGACAATTAAAAGCATACATAAATATGATAAAGCCATAAATATATAAAAAAATTAAAGAAAGAAGCACTTCTTATCTAAATAATGTATTCAATTGTGACTGTTTTATAAAAGTCAGTAAAAAGTGTCATATCAAGAGTGGAGACAGTCAGGGAGATCAGTCACAAACCTATTGAGTTGATTCAGCACAAACTGCATTGTGACAGTCCTATGTATATAAGAGAGCAGAAGAGATAAGTCAACACCAGTAAATACAATTATTAAGAAACAGGAAAACTAGTAAAAGAGGAGCAGGAACTAATAGAGCCTTTTGTGGCTCCTTCCTATTAAGAGATAGAGAAGCCATATATTGGACATCGCTGAGTATCTTTAGTGAAAGTCAATGCCAGTGTTCTAGCTGCTTTTTCCTAAATTGTAATTTCTACTTCGCGGATATAAATTACGAGGGTTGCTCAGAAAGTAATGCCCCACATGTTTTTTCTCAGTCCAGAATGAAGATAGAGGTGTGAAATTGAAAGAGTAGTAACTTGGAACTTCAAAGGACACGTGTGTAATTTTACAGTCGTCCGACAAATAGCGAGGCGGTAGTGATCCTTCAAATGGCGTCTGTGAGTGATATTCTGCCTCTCTGGTGTTATAATGAACCTTTCCTCTTGTCTCTTCTATTTCTTTGACTATCACTATCTCTTACTCTGTCCTATCTTGTTAATGGCGTTCTTTTCATATTTTCAGTATAATTTATGTAGTATTGTAAACCGCTCTAATGCTTTGGCCTGAGCGGTATATCAAATGTAATAAACATAAACATAAACTGGGGAATCTTCCTTGTACAGGTGAAAACCTTTTTGGCAGGGATTGGAAAGCAAAGGCCACTCAGATGGATGCTGAGAACTCTGCTTTGGATCGACTTTCAAAGTCTACCTCTGCTCCTGCTAAGAAAAGATTGTTCAAAAAGACAACTTTTTCTAAAAAGGGAAGATACTATCCTGTTTATGGTCAGCAGACATCTTCTGCAGGTCGTTTTGCTGCAAAGAGTCAGCAACCACCTAAACAGGCCAAGTCAAAGGCTGCCAGGCCTCCCACGGCCCAGCAGCCTCAGCCTCCTCAGGGCCTTTGACTTGCAACTAGAGAACTTAGCCTTTCTAGCTCTGGAAGAACCAGAGCCCCTCACCATTCCAGGAAGATTGGCTTACTTTGCTCCCAGATGGGAGCAAATCACAGCAGAGCAATGGACCCTCTCCATTATAAGGGAAGGGTACAAGCTTCATTTCTTAAACCTTCCTCCCCACACCATTGTGAAACAGTTCAATTCTCCAACATCTCTCCTCAACCTTCTGGGTCAGGAGATTGCTACCCTTCTTGCTCAAGGGGCAATAGAAGTACCCCTTCTTCAACAGGGCTCAGGTTTCTACTCCCCTTATTTTCTTATTCCAAAGAAAACAGGGGGCTACAGACCCATATTAGATCTCAGAGAATTGAACAAGTTTCTATTCAAAGAGAAATTCAAGATGATTTCTCTCGGTACTCTGCTGCCATACCTTCAGAGTCAGGACTGGCTTTGTTCTCTAGATCTCAAGGATGCGTACACCCATGTCCTCATCCATCCAACACACAGAAGGTTCCTTCGGTTCCTTTTTCAAGGAAAGCACTACCAATACAGGGTGCTTCCTTTCGGTCTGGCCTCTGCACCAAGGGTGTTCACGAAATGCATGGCAGTAGTAGCTGCATTTCTACGCACTCTAGGAATATTCGTTTTCCCATATCTGGACGACTGGCTCATTCGAGCTCCATCCCAGTCAGAGGCACAGATTTCTCTAACCTGCACAATGCGTGTCCTTCAGTATTTGGGACTGGTAACATCCCAAAATCCCATCTCACCCCTACTCAGTCTCTGGAGTTTATAGGGGCCTTGCTGGATACCACAACTGCAAGGGCCTATCTTCCTCAGGCTTGGTGCAGTTAGCCTCCCAGATACAGTTAAAGTCCCATTTAACTGCTCGAGAGATGTTACAACTATTAGGCCACATGGCATCCACCGTGCATGTGGTTCCATATGCTCGCCTTCACATGAGGGCAGCTCAATGGACTTTGTCCACCCAATGGACTCAGGCATCAGGTTGCCTGTCAGACAAAATAGCAAACTCCAGTCACCTATTTTGGTCTCTCCAGTGGTGGAAGTCCCCTCCAAATCTGTTGCTGGGGTCCCCTTTTCAGCAGTCCCTACCCCAAGCAACTCTGACAACAGATGCTTCTCCAATGGGTTGGGGAGCTCATCTGCAGGATCTCTCCACCCAGGGCATCTGGTCTCCACAGGAGACTTCTCTGCATATCAATCTCTTGGAACTCAGAGCAATATTCTTAGCTCTCAGAGTGTTCCATTCCCTGCTCAGTTACAGGACAGTCCTCATCCATACGGACAACCAAGTAGCCATGTTCTATGTAAACAAGCAGGACGGGACTGGCTCTCTGTCGCTTTGCAACGAAGCTTTGCGACTGTGGGCCTTCGCCAGAGAGCATCACATCCATCTTCTGGCAGTATATCTTCCAGGCGTTCAAAACTCTTGGGCAGACAGACTCAGTCGAGTTCTGCTTCCACACGAGTGATCCCTCCACATGGACCAGGTAGCCAGGATTTTTCGAATTTGGGGAACCCCGGACATAGACCTCTTTGCAAGTCCGTGGAATGCCAAACTTCCCCGGTTCTGTTCCAGAATTCCATGTCAGGGAGTTCAGGCCAAGGATGCCTTCCTCCTTCACTGGGGTCAAGACTTCCTTTATGCCTTTCCAGCAATTCCCCTAATTCCCAAGACACTATTCAAGCTTCAGAGCGATCAAGGGACCATGATCCTCATAGCACCACATTGGCCACGCCAGGTGTGGTACCCTCTACTTCTGCATCTCTCTCAAGCTCTTTCCCTGGACTTGGGCTCTGCACCAGACCTTCTGTCCCAGGAAGAGGGAACTTTGTGGCACCCAAACCCCCAGTCGCTCCATCTCAGGGCTTGGTTGCTGAGGGCCTAGACCTTCAAGATTTTCATCTCTCTCAGCAAGTCAGAGATGTTATTCATGCCTCTAGAAAGCCTTCTACTAGACGTTCCTATGCTTTCAAATGGAAAAGATTTACCATTTGGTGTTTAGGGAAAGGTCTAAACCCTCTTGCAATACCTCTGAATTCTCTACTAGAGTATCTCCTGCAACTATCCCATGCAGGTCTGAAAACAAATTCAGTAAGAGTCCATTTGAGTGCTATTGCAGCATCCCTCAAGCCTCTCAATGGACAACCTATTTCCTCTCATCCTCTTATAGCAAGATTCATGAGAGGCCTTCTTTTAACTAAACCTCCCATTAGACCACCTCCAGTGGCATGGGACTTAAACCTGGTTCTTGGCCAGCTTATGAAGCCACCCTTTGAACCTTTAGCCACCACCTCCTTGAAATTTCTTTCTTGGAAAGTTATTTTTCTCATTGCATTCACCTCAGCACGCCGCATCAGTGAGTTGCAAGCTTTGGTGGCTAATCCACCTTATACAAGGTTCCATCATGATAAGGTAGTCCTCAGGACCAATCCACACTTTATGCCTAAAGTGGTCTCGCCTTTTCATCTGAACCAAGAGGTATATTTACCTGTCTTTTTTCCAGGACCTCATGCATCAAATGCAGAGAGGAATCTTCATACCTTGGATTGTAAGAGAGCTCTCGCTTTTTACTTACAAAGAACACAGCAACATAGAAAGTCTTCTCAACTCTTTGTTGTTTTTGATCCTTCTCATTTAGGACTTCCAGTCTCTAAGAGAACACTGTCCAACTGGATTGCTCAGTGTATTTCTTTCGCCTACCAGAGTAGGAACATTTCTCTGGAGGGCCATGTCACAGCTCACAATGTGAGAGCCATGGCAGCCTCAATGGCTCATCTAAACTCTGTGTCCATCGACCAAATCTGTCGAGCGGCCACCTGGGCCTCGGTTCATACCTTCACAGCCCATTACTGTTTGGACAAGGACTCCCACCGAGATGCCTCGTTTGGTCAGGCTGTTCTCAAGCACCTGTTCCATTCCTAATCAACTCCTACCCACCTACCCTGGTCGGATGCCAGAGATCCATGGGGGGAGGTAGAGTCCTTTTCAAGGACACACAACCTGGGGTTTCTCCCTGGCATCTGCAGCTAGGGAGTCCCCATATGTGAAGACTCATTCCTGCTTGTTCCTGGAGATAGCACAGTTACTTACCTGTAACAGGTGATCTCTGGGAACAGCAGGAATAAGTCTTCACAACCCACCCACCTCCCCTAGGAGTTGTATCTCTCTATCTATCTTTCCTTTCCTCTCTCTCTCTTTGTTTCAGCTTTAAAACTTGAACTGGAGAGAGGCGGTTGGGAAAGGCGGGAAGGCAGCGCGCAGGCGCTGTGGGATGCTCCCAAAAATTTTCTTACTGGACGCTGGGGAGCGTTCCCGCGCAGGCTCCGTCGGTACCGACGATACCCATATGTGAAGACTTATTCCTGCTGTTCCCAGAGATCACCTGTTACAGGTAAGTAACTGTGCTTTATGGAAGAGTGGCCAGAAAAAAGCTATTGCTTAAAGAAAGAAATAAGAAAATACATTTGGAGTTTGCACAACAACATGTGGCAGACCCCCCAAACACATGGAAGAAGGTTCTCTGCTCAAATGAGACGAAAATTGAACTTTTTGGTCATCATGGGAAACGCCATGTATGACACAAACCCAACGCTTCCCATCACCCTGAGAACACCATTCCCACAGTGAAACATGGTGGTGGCAGCATCATGCTGTGGAGATGTTTTTCATCGGCAGGGACAGGAAAACTGGTCAGGATTGAAGGAATGATGGATGGCACTAAATATAGGGCCATTCTTGAGGAAAATCTGTTTCATTCTGTCAGAGATTTATTTTTTTATTTTATTTTTTTATTTAGTATACATTTGTATACCACTACTTCCAGCGATCAGCAGCGGTTTTGATTACAGATTGGAAATTGTCAAATCATGACAGGAAATTTTTTTTTTTTTTTGAGGTATAAACACATTGATTAGACAGGAAAGCACAGCACACAGAGAACTATTTTACAGGGAACATGGGCTATGGAGGGTTAAGTGGCTTGCCCAAGACCACAAGGAGCACCTGTGGGACTAGAAACCCCAGTCCTTCCGGCCCAAGGTTGCTGTCCTCTAGTGGGATTTGAACCCCCGACCTTCCGGCCCGAAGTACCTTGCCCCAATCACTAGGCCACTCCTCCACTTGAGACTGGGAAGAAGGTTCACCTTCTAGCAGGAAAATGGCCCTAAACATACTACTAAAGCTACACTGAAGTGGTTTAAAGGGAAACATTTAAATGTCTTGGAACGTCCTAGTCAAAGCCCAGACCTCAATCCAATTGAGAATCTGTGGCATGACTTGAAGATTGCTGTACACCAATGCAACCCATCTAACTTGAAAGAGTTGGAGTAGTTCTGTCTTGAGGAATGGGTGAAAATCCTAGTGGCTATATGTGCTAAGCTAATAGACATACCCCAGGAGACTTGCAGCTGTAATTGCAGCAAAAGGTGGCTGTACAAAGTATTGATTTTGAGGGAAGGGGGGAATACCTATGCACCCTCATGATTTCTGTTTTTTTTCTCTTATTGTTTGTGTCACAATAAAAGATATTTTGCACCTTCAAAGTGGTAGGCATGTTGTGTAACTCACATGGTGCTAACCCCCAAATCTCCATTTTAATTCCAGGTTGTAATGCAACAGAACAGGGCAAACACCAAGGGGATGAATACTTTCACAAGGCACCATAGTCTTTCTCTTAATAATGAATTTTTGCCCCTTTGTTGACTTGTTGCCATGATTATCTCCTCTTGGCACAAAACTGGCTTTTTTAAATGCCGGGCCAACGCGCTGTTCCCTCACAGTTTTCAATGTTAGATGTGGATATCTAATAGTATTGCTCTTTGCATCAGGTAAATAGCTATAGTGATATCACTTTTACTATGGGTCATCCCAGTCTTGAATTTGGATTTATTCTGTTTATGGATGAGTCACCTCTTCAGATTTACTTTTATTTGATTTGCAACCATTACCATAATAGTATTATGTTTTTAGCCTCTCCTCCAGCAAGGAATCTTGCCCCTTGTTTATTGCTTTCTATGGTTGCATTTCTTTGGTGTGAAACCGGCGTTTTAAACGCCGAGCTGGCACATTGTTCCCCCCTCACATTTTCTAAGACTAGATGTGGATAGCTAATAGGATTGCTTTGACACCAGGTAAATAGCCCAGTGCCACTATTTTTAATATGGGTCATTTTGTTTTTAAACTTTGAAATTTAAAATACATGTTTTTCTTTAATTACTTCTTTAATAGAAGAACCCTTTGTTTTTGCCACATTCCCATGTGTTTGGTTTCTTCTTCTTTTACACTTGTACTATAGTATTCATTATGCTATTCAAAATGGTGAATTTGCACTAATCTGATTGTACGGTCCGTGCTTTATATTCTATTTACAGTGCCGCATATTAGTGGTTTTGATTAGTGTTAGAATCACTGTCTATGAGCATTTATACTTCCTGCCCCATGACTCAGATTTACATATATTACAAAGTACCCATTTTTCTCCAGGACCAAGCAGAAGTCAGTCCTCACATATGGGTGACGTCGGCGCCGATTGAGCCCCCGTGCGGAGCATTTCCCCAGCTTTCATAGAAAGCCTTTGGGAATGCAGCGCGCATGCGCGGTCCCCTTCCCGCCCAAGGGTGCCATCTTGCTCAGTCTTCTTTTTTCCGCGGAGCCCGATGGATGTATATTCGTTTCACCCGAGGAAGAAGTTGATTTTCTCTGCGTTAACCTGTTTTTCTCCAGGACCAAGCAGGAAGTCAGTCCTCACATATGGGTGTCATCGACGCCGATGAAGCCCCAGTGGAGCATTTCCCCAGCTTTCTATGAAAGCCTTTGGGAATGCAGGCACGCATGCGCGGTTCCCTTCCCGCCTAAAGGTGCCATCTTACCTCAGTCTCTCTTTTTCCGAGAAGCCCACCGGACGTGCATCCTGTCATCCCAGATAAAAGTTTGATTTTTTCGGCGATTCTCACTATTTTTTCTTCCCGGTTCGACACCGGTTCCCCTCCCGCCGGGTTTGGTACACCGGTATCGAGCCCGATTCTTCTTTTTCGGTTTTTGCCCTTCGTGGCTGGCGTTCGCGCCCTTTTTTGATTTTTCCCTGGAAGGCCGGTCCTTTGACCTCGCGGGGACTCTTTTTTCCCCGATGGCTTCCAGCGGTTTCAAAAAGTGTGATCGGTGTAAGAAGTTGATGTCTCTCACTGACACACACGACTGCTGCCTCCAGTGCCTCGGTCCTGATCATGACCCTAAGATGTGTGGACCATGTGGGAAGATGTCTTCCAAGGCACTCCGAAGTCGCCAGCAGCAGAAAGAAAGGCTTTTCTTGGACTCAGCCTCTGGCTGGGCCCGGACCTTGTCTGAGAACTCGACATCTCGGGATTTGGATCCTGAGCGCCGTCGAAGCTCCTCGGACAGGGGGTCCCCCGACCAGGAACGCAAGAGGAAGAAGCGGCTCATGAGGGCGTCGTCGGAAGAGGTCCCTGGCTCCTCGAGGGCCAGGTCTAAGACCCCCGACCGTCGCCCCAGGCCCATGGAACAAGAGAAGCCTGCCAAAGTTCCTCGCGTGGAGCCGGAGTCTGCTGGACACATAAGCCCTGTGGTCCTCGAGGACTCTCCTCCCAGAGAGCCGACGTCGGGCCCGGCGCCGCCGGGGCACGAGTCGGTGGCTGCTGCGTCTCCTGAGCTGAGTCTCAGGATGACAGCCTTGGAGAGCAAACTGTCTGCCTTCATGGAGCAGCAGCGGGCACTGATGGCCAGCCTGTCTGGTGCATCTGCCCCGACCACCGGGACATCGACGTCGAAGTCGACCCCGGAGACCGATCCGATACTCGAGTCCATCATGGCTCGAAGTCGACCTCGGTCGCGGTCTCCCTCGACCTCCCGTTTGGGACCGAGGGCGTCGACGCCGGTGCCTCCAGCATCCGGGCAGGTGCTCCAGGGCCCCGCGGGGTCGGATCCTGACTCCTCGTCGGACGAGTCTACCTGGGAGATGGAGGATGAGGAGTCCCCCGACACATTCAAGACTCGGTGCGTCCCCTCCGACTCACCGCAGTCTGAGCCCCGGAGTAGATCCCCTCCGGAGGACACCCGGTTCTCGGAGTTTGTCCGGGATATGGCCACCGCGTTGGCTATTCCGGGGGACCACCGAGGAAGAGCCTCGAGCTGAAGAGCTCGAGGCCCTACAGTACGACTCTCCTCCGAAGGAGGCCTTTACTGTCCCGGTTCCTCCGATGCTGGAATGGCTCCTCTTCCGGATGTGGGAGGCACCGGCCTCGGCGCCGGTTCTAAGCAAGCGAGTCGATTCGATTTATCGACTCCGGAAGAGCCCTGGCTTTCAGAAGGCGCAGCTACCACACCATTCCATGGTGGTGGAATCGGCCATGCATCATCTGAAAAGCCAGAAGATGCACTCCGCGGTGCCCCCCCGGCAGGGAGGCCCGGAACCTCGATGGTGTGGGTAGAAATTGGTTCCAGGGCTCGATGCTTGCTTTCCGTGTCCAGTCATACCAGCTGTACATGGGCATGTACTTGCGAGACCTGGCCAAGGAGTTGGCCGGGTTCTCTGCTGGTCTCTCCGGGGAGCCCTTGCAGAGATTCAAGTCCTTGTCCTCGGGGATTCAGGACTGCTCGAAGTTTATGTCCCGCGCCGCCTACGATGGCTTCGAGGCATCGGCCCGAGTTGCGGCAGCTGGCATCGTGGCACGACGCCAGGCATGGCTGCAGTCATCGGACCTCGAGCCATGGGTTCAGGACAAGTTGGTTGATGTCCCTTGCCGAGGTGAAAACCTTTTTGGCAAGCCCATGGCCGAGAAGGCCACACAGCTCGAGACTGAGCACCTTACAAGGACAAGGCTGTCTAGGAATACCTCTGCCCCTTCTCACAAGAAGAAGGCCTTGGGTAAGAAGCCCTTTTACCCAAGGAAGGGCACTGCCTACAAACAGTACCCTCAGTATCAGGCTGCCCAAGCTGCACCACAGGGTCAGCAAGCCAAGGGGCAGGGTAATGGGCCCCGTAGGCAGAGGACCCCCAAGCCTCCGGCCCCTGCTCCCACTCAGCAGGGTGGGGGTTTTTGACTCCTTGAGCATAGCCTCTCAGTTCCTGCTCTCCCAACCCTGCACAGGAGGTCGCCTCGCCCTCTTTGCCCACTAGTGGCCCCACATCACTGGGGACAGTTGGGTGTTGAACATAGTCCACAGGGGCTGTGCACTGCATTTTCACCAACTGCCTCCGCCATACTTTCCAGGGGAATCTCCAAGGCCTCCCCTGCACACAGACATTCTCCTTCAAGAGCTTCAAGGTCTGTTGGTGGACAGGGCGGTGGAGCCTGTGCCTCCCCACTTGCAAGGTCAAAGATTCTACTCCAGGTATTTCCTGGTGCTCAAAAGAACCGGTGGACTTCGACACATTCTGGACCTCAGGAACCTCAACAAGTTCCTAGAGAAAGAAAAGTTCAAGATGCTTACTCTTGGAACACTTCTGCCCTACCTCCAGCAGGGAGATTGGCTATGCTCTTTAGATCTAAAGGATGCGTACACTCACATACACTCACGTCCTCATTCATCCAGACTACAGAAAGTACCTCAGGTTCATTGTGGGAGGAAACCATTAGCAGTACAGAGTACTGCCTTTTGGCCTCACCTTCGCTCCCAGGATCTTTACCAAATGCCTGGCAGTGGTGGTGGCCTACCTGAGAAATCAGGGAATCTTTGTCTTCCCCTATGTGGACGACTGGCTGATCAGGGGTCAGACATGCCAGGAGGCCAGACAATCCACCCTCACAACTATTGCTCTTCTTCAAAGCCTGGGGTTTGTAATAAACTTCGCAAAGTCCACTTTGCTCCCCTCCCAGAACTTGGAGTTCATAGGAGCGAGGCTGGACTCTCGGCTGGCAAAGGCTTTCTTGCCAAAAGACAGAGCACAAAGATTGATAGCCTTGGCAAACCAGTTTCTCAACAGGTCACTGGTCTCCGCCAGACTCTGCCTGAGGCTTCTAGGCCACATGGCTTCGACAGTACATGTGACCCCCAATGCCAGGCTCCATATGAGGCCTGCACAGTGGTGCCTTCGGACTCAGTGGTCACAGGCCACAGGCAGCCTCAGGGACAGGATAAGGGTGTCCAGACAATTTCTGAACTCCCTCAGCTGGTGGTTGCACCCAGGGCCGGTCCGTCCATTGAGCAAGAATGTTTTTTTGCACAGGGTCCCGCATTTCAGGGGGCCCCGCGCAAAGAACATTCTGCTTTTTTAAAAACTGATTAAAAAAAAAAAAAAAAAGCTGGCTGCTGCCGCTGCCGCCGCAGTAGAATGGAGTGTCCCACGGGGCCCCCTCTACCCGGCTGAGCCCCTCTGCGCCGGCTTTCAGATACGCGAAGGGAGAGTGTCTCCCTTGCGTCTCTGTTATGCCCGCAGGGGCAGATGGGAAATTTCCCATCATCCCCTGCGGGCTTAACAGACGCGAGGGAGACACTCTCCCTTCGCATATCTTAAAGCCGGCACTGAGGGGCTCAGCCGGGCCGGGAGAGCTCAGCTGGGCAGAGGGGGCCCCGCGGGACACTCCATTCTACTGCTGCCGCGGAAGCGGCAGCAGCAAGCCTTTTTTTTTTTTTTAAATTTTCCATGAGCCGATGGGGGGGGGGGGGGGGTTAGGACTGGTAATGGGCTATGGAGGGGGTTAGGACTTGACTTGCTGTGGGCTGTTGGGGGGGTTAGGACTGGTGATGGGCTATAGGGGGGGTGTTAAGACTGGTAATGGGCTGTGGGCTGATGGGGGCTGTCTGGAAATGGCGTGATGGGGCGTTAGGACTGGTAATGGGCTATGGGGGGGTTAAGACTGGTAATGGGCTGTGGGCTGATGTGGTCTGACTGGAAATGGGGTGATGGGGGGTTAGGACTGGTAATGGGCTATGGTGGGATTAGGACTGATAATGGGCTATGGGGGGGCTAGGACAGGAAATGGGCTGATGGGGAGGGGTTAGGACTTGAGGTGGGCTGATGTGGTTAGGACTGGTAATGGGCTGGGGGCTGATGGGGGGGTTAAGACTGGCAATGGGCTATGGGGGGCTGACTGGAAGTGGGCTGATGGGGGGTTAGGACTGGTAATGTGTTATAGGGGGGCTTAAACTGAAAATGGGGTGATGGGGGGGTTAGGACTTGAAGTGGGTTGATGGGGGGCTAGGACTGGTAATGGGTTGGGGGGTTGCTAGGACTGGAAATGGGCTGAGTGGAGGGGGAGGCTTGAACTGCAAATAGCTGATGGGGAGGGGGCTTGGAATGGAAATGGGCTGTGAGGGAAGGGAGCTAGGACTGAAAATGGGCTGATGGAGCAGCTAGGATAGGACTGGAAATGGGCTGTTGGGGGGGAGCTAAGATTGGAAATGGGCTGTGGTGGGGGCTTGAATTGAAATGGACTCATGGAGGGGTTAGAACTGGAAGTAAGCTCATGGGGGGGGGGCTTGGACTGGAATTGGGCTGAGTGGAGGGGAGCTAGGATTTGACATGGGCTGATGGTGGGGCTAGGAAATGACTAGAAATGGGCTGATGGGGGGCTAGGATTGGAAATGAGCTGATGAAGGGACTCGGACTGGAAATGGATGGGGGAGCTAGGACTGGAAATGGGCTGATGGGGGGCTAGGACTGGAAATGGGCTGATGCAGGGACTAGAAGGGAATAGATGCTGGGTGAGACTGGAACTAGAAGGGAGCTGATGTTGGGGGAGGATTAGAATGGGATGGGGCTGGGAGAGTAAAATGGAGAGGAGAAAAATATTTTGTGTGGGAGGGATGAAAAATCTACAATTGGCCGGGTATTGGGAGAGTAAGTGGGGATTGAGGATGGAGGGGTAAAATTTGTGTGGATGAAATGGGAATGAGGAAAGAGCAAAAGGAGAAAGATTAGTATGTTAAAGCAGATGTAGAGAGAGAGAATGGAAAAAAATCTAGAAGAGAGAAGTAAGGACAAATGGACAGCAGACGATGGAGAGTTAGCAGAAAACATGAAGAAACCAGAAGAAAGTGGCTGGAGCAATTGCAACTGAAAAAAATGCACAAAAGGTAGAAAGATATCTCTTTATTTTGAATTTATTAACTGGAATATGAAAGCTCTGGGAAATGTGCATCATTAACGTCTGCGCTTTGGTACAAGAGGAAATTAATTTATAGTTTTATTTCTACAGTGTTGTTGTACATTCCAAGTTTGGCTTTTGGGGTTCCCAGTTTAATTATTGCCTTCCTGTTTCTAAATTGTGATTCCTTGTTTGGTGATGGTCTATGTTCTGCATGTGTAACTGAGCTGAGGTATTCTGTTTATTCTGAGGTATTCCTGTTTGACATTGCCACTTGTTCTCTTTCCCCAGTATTCTCTGAAATGTATTGGTTTAATATTTGCAGTATTGCCTTTTGATAGGTAGGGTATGGTGCTTTGTGAGTCCTGGTAATGCTGTCAGGATACGGCAGGTTTGCTATGGGTTCTAAATGGGCAGCGTTTGTAGTAGTTCCTAATGTGCCTGGCGGTTGGCACTGGATTATAGTAATGTAGAAATCTTTTAGTCTTTCTTTATCCATACACTCATTAAGAGAGATGTTTACTAAAAGGTAGTGTATAGTAACATTATGCAAATAAGGCCACTTATGCAAATGAGGCCCCGCACCGAGTCTCCGCACATGGCCCCGCACCCCCCTTGGGCCGCCCCTGGTTGCACCCACCCAATCTTCTAAAAGGGGTGCCCTTTCAAATTCCTGGGTACACAGTGGTACTGACCATAGACGCCTCCCTGCAGGGCTGGGGAGCTCATTGTCTGAACAAGTGCACCCAGGGCCTGTGGTCTCCTTGGAAGGCTGCACAGCAGATCAATCTCCTCAAATTCAGAGCTATTCGATTAGCACGCAAAGCTTTCTCTCCTACCCTGGCTCATCAATCTGTCCTTGTTCAGACAGACAACCAAGTAGCCATGTTTTATGTGAACAAACAGGGCGGGACTGGGTCCAGACTCCTCTGTCGGGAGGCTCAGGATCTTTGTTCATTTGCCCTCAAGCACAACATGCTCCTCAGGGCTGTGTACCTTCCAGGCCAGGACAACTATCTGGCCGACAGGTTGAGCAGGATTCTACAGCCCCACGAGTGGCAGCTGCATCCTTTAGTAGTTCAGAAGATCTTCCTAAAATGGGATCTCCCTTTGATAGATCTCTTTGCCAGTCCACTGAACAAGCAACTGCCAAAGTTCTGCTCCAGGCAACCGCATCCTCTGAGAATAGCAGCGGATGCTTTTCTGATTCCCTGGTCTCAGGGCCTCCTGTATGCGTTTCCTCCCACGCCCTTGGTGGCCCGAACTCTCTTCAAGATTCTTCAGGACAAGGCCTCGGTCCTGCTGGTGGCTCCCAGGTGGCCGAGACAGCCTTGGTTTCCACTTCTGCTTCAACTGGCGGTGGATCCCCCACTGCCTCTGGGGTTGCAACCCGACCTTCTCTCACAGGAGCAGGATTCCCTTCTGCACCCCAATCTCAAAGCTCTCAATTTGATGGCCTGGAGGCTGCAAGGGTAGTTTTGGCTCCCTGGGGCCTACCTCAGGAAGTTGAGGAGGTTGTCCTAGCCTCTAGGAAACAGTCCACTAGGAAAACCTATGCTCTCAAATGGAAAAGGTTTTCTGTGTGGTGTCAGCTACGTACAGAGGATCCTTTCTCCTGTACGGTGCCAGTAGTCCTTCAGTACTTACTGCACTTGTCCAATCAGGGACTTAAGTCCAATTCTGTTCGGGTCCACCTCTCAGCTCTAGCAGCTCACCACTCACTGGTGGAAGGACATTCTCTGTCGGTTCACCCCTTGGTGTCCCACTTTCTCAGGGGCTTGCTTTTGCTCAAGCCTCCAATCCGTCCTCCTGCTCCTGAGTGGGAGTTGAATGTGGTCTTGCAGCAGCTGACTCGCCCACCCTTTGAGCCGATGGCTACTTGCCCTCTACGCTTCCTGTCCTGGAAGACACTCTTCTTGGTAGCCCTTACCTCGGCTAGGCGAGTGAGTGAGCTTCAGGCCCTGGTCTGTGATAGGCCTTACACTCGCTTTTATAGGAACAGGGTAGTCCTTAGGACTCATCCAAAGTTCCTTCCAAAAGTTGTCTCCTCCTTCCACCTTAACCAAGAGGTGGTTCTTCCAACATTCTTCCCTAGGCCTCATGCAAGCCAGGCTGAAGCGGTCCTGCATACCCTGGACTGTAGGAGGGCCTTATCCTTCTACCTTGACCGTACGCAAGGACATAGAAGGGCTTCTCAGCTCTTCGTATCCTTTGACCCTAATAAGTTGGGGTTGGCTGTGTCCAAGCGTACCTTGTCTATCTGGGTGGCTGACTGTATCACCTGGGCTTACAAGGCAGCTGACCTTCCTTTGCAGGGTTGGGTCGCGGCACAGCGTGTCAGAGAAATGGCTGCCTCGGTGGCTCATCTCCGCTCTGTGCCCTTGGTAGACATCTGCAGGGCTGCAACTTGGTCTTCAAGCCAGACCTTTGCGGCCCATTACCGTCTGGAGAGGGAGTCCCATAGGGACAGTGCTTTTGGCCAAGCAGTACTCTGGAATCTCTTTGAGGTTTTGGCAACTCCTGCCCTCCTGCCCTCTGTTGGGCTACCGGTGGAGGATGTGTCAGTGAAAAGCCTTTCTTTGCTGCTGGGACTAGAGGGAGTTCTCTTGTTCAGCCTGTGTTCCTCGGTAGCCCAGAGCTAGGGAGTCACCCATATGTGAGGACTGACTTCCTGCTTGGTCCTGGAGAAAGAGTAGTTACTCACCTGTAACAGGTGTTCTCCAGGAGCAGCAGGAATCCTCTCTGTTCCGTTGGCAGTCATCTGCCAGGCCACTACTTGGTCTTCAAGCCAGACGTTTGCGGCCCACTACTGCCTTGAGAGGGAGTCCAGCAGGGACAGTGCTTTTGGGCAAGTGGTACTCCATAATCTCTTTGGGGTCTAGGCAACTCCTACCCTCCGGCCCTCGTGTTGGGCTATCTTTTGGGGGTATTATCAGAGAAGATTCTGTTCTTGCATGCTGAGGCTCTAGAGGGAGCTCATTTTTTCAGTTTGGGGCCTCTGGTAGCCCTGAGCTAGGGAGTCCCATATGTGAGGAATGACTTCCTGCTTGGTCCTGGAGAAAGAGTAGTTACTCACCTGTAACAGGTGTTCTCCAGGAGCAGCAGGAATCAGTCCTCACAACCCTCCCTCCTCCCCTTGGAGTTGCAGTCCTATGATTTATTTTTGCTATATTTGCTGTCTTTTAGCTATGTCATCAGACTGAGCAAGATGGCATCCTTGGGCGGGAAGGGGACCGCGCATGCGTGCTGCATTCCCAAAGGCTTTCTATGAAAGCTGGGGAAATGCTCCGCACGGGGGCTCCGTCGGCGCCGATGTCACCCATATGTGAGGACTGATTCCTGTTGCTCCTGCTGAACACCTGTTACAGGTGAGCAACTACTCTTTATCCACTCCACAGCCCAACATTTTAGTATTTGAAGCAGTTATTAGTAATATTCATTTTAATAATGGGTGTTCTGGAGCACTTCCTAAATTATTTATTCACTCTTCTCCAGATTATGTTTTATGGGTCCTTGCAATATGTTGCTATAATTACAAGCCTTAACTCTGCCTTTCTCATCTATTATGTACATTTTCTTTAATGGACCATAGGCGGCTTTGCTTTCTGCAGGCGTATTGAAGCTCTGGTCAACATTGTTACTCAGTAAGGTTTTTTGGCTTCTATCTATTACTCCATGGGTAAACTATATACATATGGAGGCCAATTCTGTTGTGTGCGTCTTCCGCCTGTTTGGCTGGTCAGAATTGGGATGTGTTCCGGTACACCCAATTCTGATCCCACGGGGGCTAAGTGTGCCTGTGGGATCAGAATTGGGTCTAGCAGCTTGGACGTGCAGGTTCTGCCCCGATTCTGGCCACCCGGATGACCAAGCAACTCCCTAGCTAGCCCAGCGTGGCTCCTGTCTGGAGTGGCAGTGGCATGACGTGCTGTTGCCATGCTACCATGGCTCCTTGCAGGAACTGCAATTCCCGGTAGCGAAAATTTCCCCAATTCCCGGTAGCAAAAAGTTCTTTTCCCCACATCCTGACCCCTGATCGGGCCATCGTGGTCAGGGTCCAGCTGCGGGGAATCTTCTGCGCACTCTCATCTCTTTGGCAGGCCCCAGATCTGGCATCCTCCATGCAAATGGCCGACCTCTGAGTTGGCTCTGTACATCCGGGGTCATGGTGCTGCCCACAGCCTGCCCTTGCTCCGCCTTCGTCCCGCCCCCTCCTGCCCACAAACAGAGCTCCCCGCACAGCTGAGATCTAAATGCGGGGAGCTCTGTTTCCCAGACACAGGCCAGGCATTTAGCAGGTAAGAACTGCTATTCGCGGTTCAGAATAGATCCCATCGTCAAGTACATTTTTTAAGAATGTTTATTTCTTATCACCCTATTTTAGTCTTCTTATATTCTCATTATCCATTTTATTGAGTATTATATTATCCTCTTTCTGTTCCGATGTTTTTAGTTCCTGCTTATTTATTTTATATTTTAAATATATGGTGTAACTTTTGAACTAAATTTATTTATTTATGTTATTTCCATATTGATTTTATCATATGATTTGATATTTATGCTTTATTCTTATACAGTTTTTAGTCCCTGACAAAGACCACACCGAAACATGACCATATCGGGCTCAATATTCCTGTGTTTTGACCTCAGTGCCTACAATAAAGAGTTTTTCCCATATGTGAGGATTTACTTCCTGCTTGTTCCCAGAGAAAGTGTAGATCTCCAGGAACAAGCAGGAATGAGTCCTCACATATGGGTACGTCGGTACCGACGAAGCCTGCGCGGGAAAGCTCCCCAGCTTCCCAAAAGGAAAGCTTTTGGGGCTTCCCACAGCGCATGCACGCTGCCTTCCCGCCTTCCTGACCAACTCTCCTCAGTTGTTCTTTTTCCGCGGAGCCAGCAGGTCGTGTTCCTGTCACCGCTGAAGAATTTCTTATTTTAAAAAGTTGTTCTGACCGCGTATCTGCCTTCCCCGATTCCGAACCGGTACCGCCGGTCTTTACTTCTTTATTTCTTTTAAAAAAATATATATATATTTTTCTTTTTCCACACTTGATGTATTTCTTTTTGTAAGGCCTACCGGCCTTTACAAATTCTCCCTCATGGAGAAACCATCTTCTGGTTTTAAAAAATGCACCAAGTGCTCTGGTACTATTTCAGTCACAGACACCCATGAGTGGTGTCTTAAATGTTTGGGCCCTGACCATTCGGTTCCGGATTGTCCATCCTGCTCTCTGATGTCCAAACGGGGCTTACAGAACCGAGCAGCTAAATTTCATGTGCTGTTTTCTGCAGATAATCCAGCATCAGCATCATCCAGGTCTTCATCTCCGGATGGATCTCAGGTAACCAAACATTCCTCGGGCAAGTCTTCAAGGGGCAAATCTCCCTCAAAGCAGAGAGAGGCCCTTGGGTTCGACCCTGAAGACCCTGCCCCAGCCAAACAACCCCGGCGGGAAGCTCCGGCTTCCAAAGCTCCTCCTATGGGGTTACAGGTTGACATCGATGGCACGGCCTTGACCGATCACCTGTTAGACTGCTCTGGGGTACCGGCTCAAACCGGTACCGACATCCAGGCAGTTGTGGCGTCAATGGGTACTACGGTACAATCCATGCAGCAGGCCATAATGGCTTTTATTAATGCTGCGACGCCCTCGGTACCGCAACCGTCGGTTCCGACCCCGGTTCCGGTACCACAACCGATACCGGTACCCAGAGCATCTACTTCCAGTAGAAGGCCGGTACCGGTTTTTGCTTCCCGCGATATTCTCGGTACCGACCCGGCTCCCGGTACGCCCGAGGTCGATACCGGTCGGTACCCGTATCAATCTCTGGAAGCAAGTAGGCGATACTTCGAGTCTTCTGAGGATGCCGATACCTCAGATGATTCTGATGAAGCATCCCTTATTCTTCCTGAGGAGCCTTCTTCCCCAAAGAGAAGAATGTCTCCTCCAGAGGACTTGTCCTTTCAGGACTTCATCTTGGAAGTTGCCAAAGGACTTTCCATTACAGTATCCTCTGAAAAGGAACCTAGAGCTCAAAAATTAGACATTTTAGGATACTCTAAGGTTCCCAAAGAGGCAGTCACCTTACCCATTCATAATATTCTCCAGGAACATATGATGGATTTATGGGAGGCTCCTCTTACACTATCTCCACATTCTCGTCGGTTGGATACCATGTATCGGGTCCCTCCTTCTCCTGGTTTTCAAAAAACCCAGCTTCCTCACCATTCTATTGTGGTGAAGTCTGCTATGAAAAAGATTAAGAGTACCAAAAGGCACTCTTCTACCCCTCCAGGAAGAGAATGTAGAACTTTGGATGCTTTTGGCAGAAAAATCTTTCAAGCTAGTATGCTTATTGCCAGAATCAACTCCTACAGCCTCTATATGGGCATGTTTCTAAAGGAGCTTGCTCTTAAAGTACAAGATTTTCTCCCCTTTATTCCAGAGGATAGAAAAGAGGAGTTCCTGCTTCTGTTAAAGCATATCCAAGATGTGTCAAAGTTCTCCAATAGGGCTGCCTTTGACTCTTTTGAGGGTGCTAGTAGAGCATCTGGCATAGCCATAGCTGCTCGTCAAATTGCTTGGCTCCAGGCCTCTGACCTAGAATCCTGGGTGCAAGATGGCCTAGGCAATTTGCCTTGTACAGGTGAAAATCTCTTTGGCAAAGAGTGGCAAGTCAAAGCCATTCAAATGGATGCAGAGAATGCTGCTTTGGATAGACTAAGTCTACTTCCCTCCCTGCCAAAAAGAAGTCTTTTAAGAAGTCTTTCTACAAAAAGCCTAGATTTGGTTCCAATGCTGGCCAGTCATCAGCTCAAGCTCGCTTTGTTCCTAAGCGACAGCAGACTAAACAGGCCAGAACAAAGCCTGCAGCAGCTGCTACGCTTCAACAGTCCCAACCCCCTCAGGGTTTTTGACTTACTTCTAGAGAACATACCCTTTCTGGCTCTGCAGCAACCAGAGCCTCTCACCGTTCCAGGAGGGCTGACTCATTTTGCTCCCAGATGGGAACAGATTACATCAGAGCAGTGGACCCTCTCTATCATCAGAGAGGGATACAAACTGCATTTTTCCAGCCTTCCTATCTATCCCAGGGTGAGACATTTCGTCTCTCCCCCATCTCTCCTACACCTGTTGGATCAGGAGGTGAATACCCTGCTTGCCCAAGGGGCCATAGAACAGGTTCCCCTCCTCCAACAGGGCTCAGGGTTCTACTCCCCCTATTTTCTGATACCAAAGAAAACAGGAGGACACAGAATCATCCTAGATCTGAGAGAATTAAACAAATTCCTGTTCAAGGAAAAATTCAAAATGCTCTCTCTGGGTATTCTCCTTCCTTACCTTCAGAGTCAGGACTGGCTTTGTTCTCTAGACCTAAAGGATGCGTACACACATATACTCATCCATCCATCCCACAGAAAATTCCTTCGATTTCTGTTCCAGGGAAAACATTTCCAGTACAGAGTACTCCCCTTCGGTCTAGCCTCTGCTCCAAGAGTGTTCACAAAATGCATGTCAGTAGTGGCTGCATTTCTACGCTCTCAGGGAAACTTTGTCTTCCCATACCTAGATGACTGGCTCATCCGAGCTCCATCTCAGTCTCAGGCTCAGACTTCCCTGGACCACACCATCTGCATTCTGCAGTATCTGGGACTTGTCATCAATCTGCCAAAGTCTCAACTCACCCCTACTCAATCCCTAGAATTCATAGGGGCCTGGTTAGATACCACCACAGCAAAGGCCTATCTTCCCCAGGCACGTTGCCACCGGCTAGTGCACCTGGCCTCTCAGATTCAGTCCAGAACTCACTTGACTGCCCGAGAGATGTTACAATTGCTAGGCCACATGGCCTCCACAGTTCATGTGGTGCCTTATGCTCGCCTGCATATGAGAGCAGCTCAATGGAATCTGTCCACTCTGTGGACCCAAGCATCAGGAGCTCTCTCCGACCAAATAGAAACCTCCAAACGTCTCTTTGGGTCTCTCCAGTGGTGGATGTCTATTCAAAACCTTTTGCTGGGGTCCCCCTTCCAACCGCTACTACCCCAGGCAACCCTCACTACAGATGCCTCCCAGACAGGCTGGGGAGCTCATCTTCAAGACCTCTCCACTCAAGGCCTTTGGTCTCCGCAGGAGACTGCCCTTCATATCAACCTTCTGGAGCTTCGAGCAATTTTTCTTGCTCTCAAGGTCTTTCATACCCTCCTTTACAACATGACAGTGCTTGTTCATACCGACAATCAAGTAGCCATGTTCTACGTAAACAAACAAGGAGGGACTGGCTCTCTGTCGCTTTGCAATGAAGCTCTCAGACTGTGGGCCTTCGCCAGAGAGCATCAAATCCATCTCCTGGCAGTATATCTCCCAGGAATTCAAAACTCTTGGGCAGACAGACTCAGCCGAGTTCTGCTTCCACACGAGTGGTCCCTGCACATGGATCAGGTACTCAGAATCTTTCAGAAATGGGGAACCCCGGACATAGACCTCTTTGCAAGTCCGTGGAATGCCAAACTTCCCCGGTTCTGTTCCAGAACTCCATGTCAGGGGGTTCAGGCCAGGGATGCCTTCCTCCTTCATTGGGGTCAGGGCCTCCTATATGCCTTTCCACCCATTCCTTTGACTCCCAAGACTCTGTTCAAACTGCAGAAGGATCACGGATCTATGATCCTCATAGCTCCACGCTGGCCACGCCAAGTGTGGTTCCCTCTACTTCTGCATCTCTCCCAGGGTCCCTCCCTAGACCTGGGAGCTGCTCCAGACCTTCTGTCTCAGGAGGAGGGGACTTTGTGGCACCCAAACCCCAAGTCCCTCCACCTCAGAGCATGGTTACTGAAGGCCTAGACCTTCAAGACTTAAATGTCTCTCAACAAGTGCAAGATATCCTCCATGCTTCCAGAAAACCTTCCACAAGGCATTCTTATGCTTTTAAATGGAAAAGATTTTCCATTTGGTGTGCTCAAAAGGATCTTGATCCTTTTGCTCTTCCTATCAATTCTCTATTGGAATATCTCCTGCATCTCTCCAATGCAGGCCTTAAAACGAATTCAGTAAGGGTCCATTTGAGTGCTATTGCAGCATCCCTCAAGCCTTTCAATGGACAATCTCTTTCCTCTCATCCTCTTATTGCAAGATTCATGAGAGGCCTAACTTTAACTAAACCTCCCATTAAGCCTCCTCCGGTGGCATGGGACTTAAACTTGGTTCTTGGTCAGCTTATGAAGTAACCTTTTGAACCCTTAGCCACTACCTCCTTGAAATTTCTTTCCTGGAAGGTTATTTTCCTCATTGCAGTCACTTCAGCTCGTCGCATCAGTGAGCTGCAAGCCTTAGTGGCGAATCCACCCTATACAAGGTTCCATCATGATAAGGTAGTCCTTCGGACAAATCCACACTTTATGCCTAAAGTGGTTTCACCTTTTCATCTTAATCAAGAGGTATACCTACCTGTCTTCTTTCCAGCTCCTCCTGCATCCAGTGCAGAGCGGAACCTTCATACTCTAGACTGTAAAAGAGCTCTTGCCTTTTACCTCCATAGGACTCAGCCACATCGAAAGTCTTCCCAACTTTTTGTTGCTTTCGATCCTTCTCATTTGGGACTTCCAGTCTCAAAACGAACACTTTCCAATTGGATTGCTCAGTGTATTTCGTTTGCTTACCAGAGTAAAAACATTTCTCTGGAGGGCCATGTCACAGCTCACAATGTGAGAGCCATGGCCACCTCTATGGCTCATCTTCACTCTGTATCCATAGATCAGATCTGTCGAGCAGCCACCTGGGCCTCGGTTCATACCTTCACAGCCCATTACTGCTTGGATAAGGACTCCCGCCGGGATGCCTTATTTGGTCAGGCTGTCCTCAAACACCTGTTCCATTCTTAAACAACTCCTGCCCACCTTCCCTTAATGGATGCCTGAGATCCATCGGAAGAAGAAATACCTACGGAGGGGATCTCCCAGGCATCTCAGCTAGGGAGTCCCCATATGTGAGGACTCATTCCTGCTTGTTCCTGGAGATAGCACAGTTACTTACCTGTAACAGGTGATCTCTGGGAACAGCAGGAATAGTCCTCACAACCCACCCACCTCCCCTAGGAGTTGTATCTCTTTCTCTTCCTTTCCTCTCTCTATTGTCTCAGCTTTAAACTCAAACTGAGGAGAGTTGGTCAGGAAGGCGGGAAGGCAGCGTGCATGCGCTGTGGGAAGCCCCAAAAGCTTTCCTTTTGGGAAGCTGGGGAGCTTTCCCGCGCAGGCTCCGTCGGTACCGACGTACCCATATGTGAGGACTATTCCTGCTGTTCCCAGAGATCACCTGTTACAGGTAAGTAACTGTGCTTTACTCATATGTAGCAGGTGTTCTCTGGGAAGAGCAGGAATAAATCTTTACTACCGTCCGTCCTCCCCGTGGAGTTGTTTGTTTTGCTTGATTATGCTGTGTCATCCTACTGAGGTAAGATGGCTCCTTTGGGCAAAAAGACAGGTACGCATGGGTGGTGGACCTCTCAAAAGCTTCCTATGGAACCTGGAGATCATTCCTGCGCAGGCTCTGTTGGTGATGTCACCCATATGTGAGGACTTATTCCTGCTGTTCCTGAAGAACACCTGCTACAGGTAAGTAACTATGCTTTGGTTTCATTAAGCATGATCCAAGCATATCAGTACTAAAGACATCAAGCCACAAGGGCATAGAGGCTGCATTGGATATGGATGCATGAGCATCAAAAGGATATTGATCACCCTTAAAGTCAAGCATCCATAAAAGTCATCAAGATCATCCATCAATGAAACCCTTTCCAAAGAAATTGAAACAGTCTGATTTTTTTTTGTTACCAGTATTGAGGGACTGCAATGCCACATATTGAATGGAGGCTAAGAAGTGTCAGTATTGGTCCTCATTGGAGCATGATGCTTGGAGCATGGAGATATTGGTGGCTGTTATACCTCTTTCGAAGCTTCCATGTGCAGAGGACCACTCCTCTTCTTTGATGCCACAAGAGGTGAGATATCCTCCAAGGATCCCAGTTATTGGCAGTGGTTCACCTCAAATGACTCAAGTAGATGACATCACTACTATTGCAGGCTATGGTGTCCTGACCTGCAGTCCTTGAGGAGGACTTAGAGAGAAGGATTGAGAGTGTGTTTTATTAATGCTTGCCACAGTTCCTTGCAATAGAAACATAGAAACATGATGACAGAAAAAGACCACATGGCCTATCTAGTCTGTCCTTCCATAACAACAACTACAACAGTCCACTTTTTACCTTTAGAGATCCTCTGTGTTGGTCCCATGCTTTTTTGAATTCAGTTACTGTCCTCATCTCTACCACCTCCACTGGGAGACTATTCCATGGATCCACTACTCTTTCTGTAAAGAAATATTTCCGCATATCACTCCTGAATCTATCTCCCTTCACCCTCATCCCATGTCCCCTCGTAGCAGAACTTGCTTTCAATTGAAAGAGGCTCTCTCCCTGAACATTTATGCCACGGAGGTATTTAAACATCTCAATCATATCACCTCTATCCCACCTTTCCTCTAAGGTGTACATATTAAGATCCTTAAGTCTGTCCTCATATGCTTTATAATGAAGCCCATTAATCATTTTAGTAGCAACCCTCTGCACCGACTCCATCCTGTTCACATCCTTTTGAAGGTGCGGTCTCCAGAATTGCACACCATACTCCAAATGAGGTCGCACCAAAGACTTATACAGAGGCATTATCACCTCCTTTTTTTTGCTAGCCATTCCTCTCCGTATGCACCCAAGCATCCTTCTAGCTTTTGCCGTCGCCTTTTCTACCTGTTTAGCTACTTTAAGATCATCAGACACAACCACGCCTAGGTCCCGCTCTTCTTTAGTGGACAAAAGTACTTCACCTCCTATACTGTATTGCTCCCTTGGATTGCTGCAGCCCAAATGCATGACCTTACATTTTTTAACATTAAATCCCAGCTGCCAAATTCTAGACCATTCTTCAAGCTTATCTAGATCCCTCCTCATGTTATCTACACCTTCCTGGGTGTCTACTCTATTGCTGATTTTGGTATCATCCGCAAAGAGGCAAACCTTACCCGACAGCCCTTCCGCTATATCACTAACAAAGATGTTAAAAAGAATCGGACCAAGGACAGATCCCTGGGACACACCACTGGTAACATCCTTCTCCTCAGAGTGAGCTCCATTTACTTGTACTCTTTGTCGCCTCCCACCCAACCAATTTCTAACCCAAGCAGTAACTTTAGGGTCCATCCCTAGGGTGCTCAGTTTGTTTATAAGTCGCCTGTGAGGAACAGTGTCAAAGGCTTTACTGAAATCTAAATACACCACATCTAGAGCTCTCCCTCGGTCCAACTCCCTGGTCACCCAGTCAAAGAAATCAATCAGATTTGTCTGACAAGACCTGCCAATGGCACTGACAGCACTGACATTGAGGTATATTCTGGTACAGCATATTTTGTAGATTTATGCACCATCATAGCATTGATGCCAGGACATTGAAGGGCATCATATTGGTGCTGACTGTCTTGATGGTCAAATCGAGTGAATCAGAGGAGGAAGCTTACACCCACCTAGATTCATAATAGGGAAACAAAACTACCAGTAACATGTCTTGCCCTTCAGCCTATCCTCCACTCTTTGAGTCTTAACTAAATGCCGAGCTGTAGACTTTATGAGTCATTAGCAGGCGGGAACATTTTTGCACCGATTGCCTGGAATGCCCTCCCAGCAGAACTTCGAGCTACCCAAAACCTGGCGGTGTTCCGAAAAGCCCTAAAACACCATCTGTTCATGCAGCACTACCCAGTCTCCCAGTTTGAAAAGCACGCACCCACCCCTCGGACCCCCCATCTAACCCCCCCCCACTGAACATCCCCCCACTGATAATGGTTAATCAGATTTCCCTCTGTCCATCCTGACCCATGTGTACTAGTATGCTTACAGACCCCTTACATACCCATTGAGATTTATCGTTATTGTAACATTTACATAAGCTGTATATAGTTCCCCCTAGTTCCTCCAGGTTGTTAATACCCTGTTCTATGTAAGCTCAATGTGCCATTACATTGTAGTACGTTTGTTTCAACTGTAAACCGCACTGATTATAATAGCGCGGTATATAAGAAATGTAAATAAATAAATAAATAAAATAAATAAGTAGAAAAGCAAGGGAAAAACGGAAAGGTTCGCTGCCCTTAAAATATATTCTTTTTGTTAGAAAAGTAAATAAAAGTAAGAGGAAAAGGAGGATGCTAGGATTCTCAACAAAAGTAGTTTAAAAGGTAAGGAAAAGAGGTTAGCCTTCACAAAGTACAAAAGATCAGGAAGAGAAAGATAAGGAACAGTATCTGGAAAATCTAAGAAAAAACGGGAAAGTGGAAAGCAAAGATTCAAATGGAAGAAAAAATAGCCAATACGGTACTATTGTCATGAGGTAGACAGCACAAAACCTGGAATATTAAAGGGTAGTGCAGAGGAAGAGCTTACTTGTCAGGAGCTAGACAGCACTAGGCCTGAAACATTAAAGAACAATGCAAAGGAAGAGCTTACTTGTCAGGAGCTAGACAGCACTAGGCCTGAAACATTAAAGAACAATGCAAAGGAAGAGCTTACTTGTCAGGAGCCAGACAGCACTAAGCCTGAAACATTAAAGAACAATGCAAAGGAAGAGCTTACTTGTCAGGAGCTAGACAGCACTAGGCCTGAAACATTAAAGAACAATGCAAAGGAAGAGCTTACTTGTCAGGAGCCAGACAGCACTAAGCCTGAAACATTAAAGGACATTGTGAAGGAAGGGCTTACCTGTCAGGAGTTAGAAAACACAGACCCTGAAATATTAAGAAATGAAAAGGGAGAAGAGCTTACCTTGCAGCCTCAAGGGCAGTTGCAGCATTCACAGTGCAGAGAGGCAGGGAAAAGGAAAACAAACTTTCCACAGGGTTGTAGTGACGCAGTAAGAATTGAGAGTGCCAATCAGGCTCACCTGGACTCAGACTCACGTCCCACGTTAGAGGAGCTGAGAGATAAAAGCAGGTGGGAAATCTCACAGAGACAGAGTTGGAGTGGGAAGCAGATTGGAAAGGAGAAAGAGAATTGGAAGCAGCAGAATGAGCATTGGCAAAGTAAGCTGGAGCCTGGATTAGGGCTGGAGCCGGAGCTTGAATGCCAGGAGGAAGGCAGAGACCAAAGGAACTCTGACTGCTGTTTCAGGCAGGCTTGGAGAGAAGGTGAGAGTAGAAATCCCAAGCAATTGCAGGAAGACACGTTACCTTGGAGAACCAGGGCTAGAGAAAGGCAGGCTGGCAAACCCAGGTGGGATAAGCAAAACTGCAGCAAGGTCTTCCCAGCCAGAGGGGTCCTCACACCAAGGCACACTGTCCAGTTAACAGAAGGCAGAGGTCATGTCCAAAGAAGCACATGGGAAGCAGGAAGTGAGTTTCCCTCAGCTAGACATCGTAATCAGGCTTCCCACAGAAGAGCAGGCTACAGGGCAGAGAGGAAGCCTTGGCTGGAAGCAGAGGGGTTTGAGATCATCTTCTCCAAAGGAAAAGATAAGTACCCTGTTTTTGCTAAGGGGAGAAAAGGGAGTCTCCGGGATAGAAGCCAGGCTTATAACCAGCAAGGGAACTCTTATGGGCCCAAGCCGTGGGAAGAAATCCCCAGCACAGCTCCTGATATCGGGGACATACAAAAGCCGCTCCTACTGGTGGCAACTGAGGTTTCCCCAGAGCAAGACACAGAGAGCAGCTTCATAGGGGCTCAGTGTCCTTATACAGGGACAGGCCTTAGCCCTATGCAATGGGAGAGCAATAGCTCAGAAAATATCCTTGAACCTATGGAACGTGCTGTATGCGTGACTGATGATATAGAGAGCCTTTGTTAAACGGAAAGAGCAAGGAAGAAATTGTATTTTGCACATTGAAAAGTGTTGGACTTTATTGCTGGAAAGAAGCATGATTATTTTTGGTTAAACATCCTTTACCCTGGTGAAAATAACCGTTCTTTATGTTGTCCCTTATTCTACGACATCCTCAACTTTAATTTCATTTGGATCACGACTACAGTGTCCTTTATTTACCACAACTCCAGGCTATCCCGGGTCTAGGCAACCGCCTAGGACCGGCATGGTCTCACACTATAAGGAAATTAAAATTTTTTGTAGATATGTTAGTTGAAAAAAGGGACTGGAAGAGGGGTACCAGGGTCCTCTGAAAGGTTCAGAAATATAGAGAGCAAGAATAGCTTCGAATTTTGCTAGCAGCTTAGAAGTGTGTGTTATAGAAGCCAAGGTCGTATTTGACCTGAAACATGTAGTGTTTAGCTTGATCTGTAATAGATCTGTAGATAATCAGAAAGTGAAGCAAAGCATGACAAAGAGTGATAAGATTAAATTGTACAAAGTAGCAGTTTTTTCCTAATAAAAGAAGTGCTGTAGCCTAGCTGGGAGAGGGATTACAGGAGACTGCTCAAGTTTGCAGGCCTGTGACTCTCTCAATTAAGGCCTTAAGCAGACTGGTATGGTATAATTCTGTGTGTGTTTTCATGCCTTCTTCACTTGCACTGAATTTAATGAATTTGAGCCAAGAGGCAGGGAGGATTTTAACTTGGCAGAGCACACAAACATTAGTGACAGGAGGAAGTGCAAAAGTGATATTGTCAAACTCAAGGGTGAAGGGGAGTAATATGTAGAAGCTGATGAGGATAAAGTGGAATTGGTTAACAAATATTTCTGTTCTGTGTTCACAAATGAAGGGCTGCTAATGGATCTTCAGAAAACAAATGCAAATGAATAGAAGTGACCAATGTTCGGAAGACTACGTTCATGAGGAACTGGCTAAACTAACAGTAGACAAAACTAGAGCCTGATGGTATACATTCAAGGTACTAACGGAACTTAGAGAAGTTATGGATGCTTTTCTTTACAGTTTTTGAGTTCTTAGAGTTGGGAATGGTCCCAGAGGACTGGAGAAGAGCAGATGTGGTCCCTTTGCACAAAAGCAGAAATAAGGAGGAGGTTGGGAGCTACAGTCTGATCTCTCTGGTGAGTAAATTAATGGAGACGCTGCTAAAACAAAGGATAGTACAGTTTCTGGAATGCAGTGGATTGCAGGATCCAAGGCAGCATGGTTTTACTTGAGGTAGGTCTTGTCAGACAAATCTGATGAATTTCTTTGACTGGGTGATCAGAGAGTTGGATCAAGGGGAAATGCTAGATGTAGTGTACTTACATTTCAGCAAAGCTGTTGACATGATCAGTAGTGTGTTCTTTGCCTAAGGGTTTGTTGGTAGGAGAAAGTTATTGAGAAAGTAGTTGTGCAGCACTTAATGGAGTATGTTAAAAGGTTGATTTCTTGATGATAATCAGTCTGGCCTCTGACCTCATTTTAGTACAGAGGCCTTGATGTTAGCATTGAAGGATTATATTGTGGTTGTTTCATAATCGAGAGTGTGGAGTTATCTCCAGGAACAAGCAGGAATGAGTCTTCACATATGGGTATCGTCGGTACCGACGGAGCCTGCGCGGGAACGCTCCCCAGCGTCCAGAAAGAAAGCTTTTGGGAGCATCCCACAGCGCCTGTGCGCTGCCTTCCCGCCTTTCCTAACCGCCTCTCTCCAGTTTTTCTTTTCCGCGGAGCCAGCAGGTCGTGTTCCTGTCACCGCTGAAGAAGTTCTTTATTTTTCTTTATTTCTTTGGTCGCGCGTCTGCCTTCTTCGACGTTGGACCGGTACCGCCGGTCTTTTCTTCTTTCTTTAAAAAAAAAACAAAAAAACTACCGTTTCCCACTTCTGTGCAACTTTTCCTTTTGGGCCTTAGGCCTAGCAAAATTTTCCTCATGGAAAAGCCCGCTTCCGGGTTTAAAAAGTGCACGAGATGCAGCGGTACTCTTTCTATCACCGACACCCATGACAGGTGTCTAAAATGTTTGGGCCCTGACCACTCCATCACCGATTGTGAGTCCTGTTCCATGATGTCTAAAAGAGGTCGACAGAATCGAGCGGCCAAGCTCAGTACCCTGTTTCCCTCTGATGCAGCTTCGGTGGCATCGACATCTTCCAGGGCTTCTTCTTCCTCCCATGGATCTCAGGTAACCAAACATAAGTCCAGCCGGTCCTCGAAGGGTAGATCTCCCTCTAAGTATCGAGATGCCTCCGGGCTTGCTCTCGAGGATCCTGCACCGGCAAAATTACCCCGGCGGGAAGCTCCGGCTTCCAAAGCTTCATCTATGGGGTCACAGGTTGACATCGATGGCGTGGCGTTGACCGATCACCTGTTGCCATGTTATGGGGTACCGGTGGTTTCCACTGGTACCGACATCCAGACATTGGTTGCGTCGATGGATCAGAATATTCTGACCATGCAGCGTGCCATTATGGCATTCATACAAGCTGCGACGCCTCCGGTACCACAACAAACTCTGTTGTCGGTACCGGTTCCGGCACCGGCACCGACATCGGTTCCGGTGCCGGTACCGATTGCATCGACATCGGCTTCGGTGTCGACTGCAGCGGTACCCTGTTCTGTGATGCCCATCGGTACCGAATCGGTACCGATCACTCCCGATGTCGATACCACTCGGTACGCGTATCGGGCTCTGCTGGAGCATCCAGACAGGCGATACTTCGATTCCTCCGAAGACTCTGATGAATCAGAGGCTTCTGTCGAAGCATCGGTACTCCTTCCTCAGGAGCCCTCTTCTCCAAAAAGAAGAATGTCTCCTCCAGAAGACTTGTCTTTTCAAGACTTCATTAGGGAAGTGGCCAGGGGCCTCTCTATTTCAGTGGCCCCTGAACCAGAGCCTAGAGCCAAGAAATTGGATATTTTACAATATCCTAAGGCTCCTAAAGAGGCAGCTACTTTACCAATTCATGAGATCCTTTATGATCACATGTTGGGCATATGGGAGACACCTCTTACTACCTCCCCTCATTCTCGCAGGTTGGACACCATGTACCGTGTTCCTCCTTGTCCTGGCTTTCATAAGACTCAGCTTCCTCACCACTCTATTGTGGTGGAGTCTGCTATGAAGAAGATAAAGAGTGCAAAAAGACACTCATCTAATCCTCCAGGAAGAGAATGCAGAACCTTGGATGCTTTTGGCCGGAGAATCTTCCAGGCCAATATGCTTACTGCCAGAATCAACTCCTATAGTCTCTATATGGGGATGTTTCTAAAGGAAGTTACAGATCATCTGCAAACTTTATCTCCTTTTGTCTCAGAAGATAAAAGGGAGGAATTTCTCACCTGGCTTAAACATGCCCAGGATGTTTCCAAATTTTCCAACCGTGCAGCCTTTGACTCTTTTGAGTGTGCCAACAGAGCCTCAGCTATTGCCATAGGTGCACGCAGATTTGCTTGGTTACATGCTTCTGATTTGGAACCCTGGGTCCAGGATGGATTAGGAAATCTTCCTTGTACAGGTGAAAACCTTTTTGGCAAGGATTGGCAAGCAAAGGCCACTCAGATGGATGCTGAGAATTCTGCCTTAGATAGACTTTCAAAGTCTACTTCTGCTCCTGTTAGAAAAAGGTTATTCAAAAAGGCTTTCTTTCCCAAAAAAGGGAAATATTATCCTGGTTATGGTCACCAGGCATCTTCTGCAGGTCGTTTTGCTGCAAAGCGTCAGCAACAACCTAAACAAACCAAGCCTAAGGCTGCAAGGACTGCTACAGCCCAACAGCCTCAGCCTCCTCAGGGCCTTTGACTTACAACTAGAGAACTTAGCCTTTCTGGCTCTAGAAGAACCAGAGCCTCTCACCATTCCAGGAAGGTTAGCTCACTTTGCTCCCAGATGGGAACAAATCACAGCAGAGCAATGGACCCTCTCCATCATAAGGGAGGGGTACAAGCTTCATTTCTTAAACCTTCCTCCTCACACCATGGTGAGACAGTTCAATTCTCCAACATCTCTCCTCGACCTTCTGGGCCAGGAGATTGCTACCCTTCTTACCCAAAGGGCAATAGAAGAAGTACCCCTTCTTCAACAGGGTTCAGGGTTCTACTCCCCCTATTTTCTTATCCCAAAGAAAACAGGGGGCTACAGACCCATATTAGATCTCAGAGAATTGAACAAGTTTCTATGCAAGGAGAAATTCAAGATGTTTTCTCTCGGTGCTCTCCTTCCATACCTTCAGAGTCAGGATTGGCTTTGTTCTCTAGATCTCAAGGATGCGTACACCCATGTCCTCATCCATCCAACACACAGAAGGTTCCTTCGGTTCCTTTATCAGGGAAAGCACTACCAATACAGAGTGCTTCCTTTCGGTCTGGCCTCTGCTCCAAGAGTGTTCACAAAATGCATGGCAGTGGTAGCTGCATTTTTACGCACTCTAAGAATATTTGTATTCCCATATCTGGACGACTGGCTTATCCGAGCTCCATCCCAGACAGAGGCCCAGACTTCCCTAGCCTGCACAAGGCGTGTTCTTCAGTATCTGGGACTGGTAATAAACATCCCAAAATCACATCTCACCCCTACTCAGTCATTAGAGTTCATAGGGGCCTTGCTGGATACCACAACTGCAAGGGCCTATCTTCCCCAAGCCCGTTGCCTCCGATTGGTGCAGTTAGCCTTACAAGTTCAGTTAAAGTCCCATTTAACTACTCGAGAGATGTTACAACTGTTAGGCCACATGGCATCCACCGTGCATGTGGTTCCTTACGCTCGCCTTCACATGTGAGCAGCTCAGTGGACTCTGTCGACCCAATGGACACAGGCATCAGGGTGCCTGTCAGACAAAATAGCAACCTCCAGTCGCCTCTTTTGGTCTTTCCAGTGGTGGAAGTCCACTCAGAATCTGTTGCTGGGGTCCCCCTTTCAACAGTTGCTACCCCAAGCAACCCTTACAATAGATGCCTCTCCAAGGGGTTGGGGAGCTCATCTACAAGATCTCTCCACCCAGGGCATCTGGTCTCCATAGGAGACATCTCTACATCTCCAGGAACAAGCAGGAATAAGTCCTCACATATGGGTATGTCGGTACCGACGGAGCCCGTGCGGGAAAGCTCCCCAGCTTCCCAGAAGGAAAGCTTTTGGGGCCTCCCACTGCGCATGCGCGCTGCCTTCCCGCCTTCCTGACCAACTCTCCTCAGTTCTTCTTTTTCTGCGGAGCCAACAGGTCGTGTTCCTGTCACCGCTGAAGAAGTTGTTATTTTAATTTGTTTCTTTGGCCGCGTGTCTGCCTTCCCCGATTCCGGACCGGTACCGCCGGTCTTTTTTCTTTATTTCTTAAAAAAAAAAAAAATAAATCTTATTTTTCCCCACTTGGTGTGTTTGTTCTGTGAGGCCTCTAGGCCTTCACAGAATTCTCCCTCATGGAGAAACAAGCCTCTGGTTTTAAAAAATGCACCAAGTGTAGCGGTACTATATCAGTCACAGACACCCATGAATGGTGTCTAAAATGTTTGGGGCCTGACCACTCAATTCCGGATTGCCCATCCTGTTCTTTGATGTCTAAACGTGGCTTACAAAACCGGGCAGCCAAGTTTCACATGCTGTTTTCCACAGATACTCCAGCATCGACATCTTCCAGGTCTTCCTCTCCTGATGGATCTCAGGTAACCAAACATTCCTCTGGCAGGTCCTCAAAGGGCAAATCTCCCTCCAAGTATCGAGATGCCCCCGGGCTTAACCCTGAGGACCCTGCCCCAGCCAAACAACCCCGGCGGGAAGCTCCGGCTCCTCCTATGGGGTTACAGGTTGACATCGATGGCACGGCCTCGACCGATCACCTGTTAGACTGCTCTGGGGTACCGGCTCAATCTTCCGGTACCAACATCCAGACAGTCGTGGCGTCTATGGATCATACAGTTCAATCCATGCAGCAGGCCATTATGGCTTTTATTAGAGCTGCGACACCCTCGGTACCGCAGCCAGCGGTACCGACTCCGGTTCCGGTACCACAACCGATACCGGTACCCAGGGCATCCACATCGACCAGGATACCGATTCCGGTTCCCGGTTTTTCCCCGATACCGATCCGGTTCCGGGTACCCCCGATGTCGATACCGGTCGATACGCTTATCGATCCTTGGAAGCAAACAGACGATACTTCGAGTCTTCTGATGATTCTGATTCATCAGATGACTCTGCTGAAGTATCCCTAACTCTACCTGAAGAGCCCTCTTCTCCAAAGAGGAGAATGTCTCCTCCAGAGGATTTGTCCTTTCAAGACTTCATCATTGAAGTAGCTAAAGGTCTCTCTATTTCAGTAACCTCTGAAAAAGAACCTAGAGCAAAAAAATTAGATATTTTAGGATACTCTAAGGTTCCCAAAGAGGCAGTCACCTTGCCCATTCATGAAATTCTTCAAGAACACATGATGGACTTATGGGAGACTCCTCTCACCCTATCTCCACATTCTCGTCGTTTGGACACCATGTATCGTGTCCCTCCTTCTCCTGGTTTTCAAAAAACTCAGCTCCCTCACCACTCTATTGTGGTGCAGTCAGCTATGAAAAGGATAAAGAGTACCAAAAGACACTCTTCTACTCCTCCAGGGAGAGAATGTAGGACTTTGGATGCTTTTGGTAGAAAAATCTTCCAAGCAAGTATGCTTATTGCCAGAATCAATTCATACAGCCTCTATATGGGCATGTTTCTGAAGGAGATTGCATTGAAAATACGCCATTTTCTCCCCTTTATCCCAGAGGATAGAAAGGAGGAGTTCCTTCTTTTGCTAAAGCATACCCAAGATATTTCAAAGTTCTCCAACAGAGCAGCCTTTGACTCCTTTGAGAGTGCTAGCAGAGCCTCAGGTATTGCCATAGCGGCTCGCAGAATTGCTTGGCTCCAGGCCTCTGACCTAGAACCCTGGGTCCAGGATGGGTTGGGACATCTGCCCTGTACAGGTGAGAATCTTTGGTAAGGAGTGGCAAATCAAAGCCACCCAAATGGATGCAGAAAATGCTGCTTTAGATAGACTTTCTAAGTCTACCTCTGCCCCTGTCAAGAAAAAATCTTTCAAGAAGCCTTTCTATAAGAAGGCCAGATTTGCTACAAATACTGGCCAACATTCTTCTGCAGCTCGCTTTGCTCCTAAGCGTCAGCAGCCTAAACAGGCCAGGGCAAAACCTGCAGGGGCTGCTACAGCCCAGCAGTCCCAACCCCCTCAGGGTTTTTGACTTAACTCTAGAGAACTTAACCTTTCTGGCTCTAAAACATCCAGAGCCTCTCACCATTCCAGGAAGGTTAACTCCATTTTGCTCCCAGATGGGAGCAAATCACATCAGAACAATGGACCCTCTCTATCATCAGAGAGGGCTACAAACTACATTTCTCCAGCCTTCCTCCCCATACCATGGTGAGATGTTTCTCCAGGACCAAGCAGGAAGTCAGTCCTCACTTATGGGTGACGTCGGCGCCGACGGAGCCCTCGCGGAGCAATTTTCCCCCAGCTTTCAAAGAAAGCCTTTGGGAATTGCAGCGCGCATGCGCGGTCCTCTTCCCGCCCAAGGGTGCCATCTTAGCCAGTCTTCTTTTTTCCGCGGAGCCCTACAGACGTCCCCGTCGTGTCCCCGCGAAAAAGTTGATATTTCTTCATAATTTTATTCTTTTTCCTTCGGTTCGACGCCGGTCTTTTTTCCCCGCCCGGACTCACGACGCCGGTCACGAGTCCTCTTCTTCTTTTCGGTTTTTCTGACTTAGTCAGTTTTCGTTTTCGGTTTTTCCCTGGCAGCCCGGTCCTTTGACCTCGCCGGGGCCCTTTTTCCCCCGATGGCTGCCAGTGGTTTCAAGCGGTGTGGTCAGTGTGACCGAAATATGTCACTAACTGACACACACGACTTTTGCCTCCGCTGCCTGGGCCCGGATCATGAAGAAATGATCTGTGGGCCCTGCGGCAAAATGTCCTCCAAAGTGTTGAGAAGTCGGCGGCATCAGCGGGATAGGATCTTCGCTGACCCCAGCCGTACCCGGACCTCGTCGGAGGCCTCTGCGTCCAAAGGTTCCAGCTCGGACCGTCGCCGGAGTTCCTCCGACAGGGGTTCTCCCTCCGGGGACCATCGACGTAAGGTGAAACCCGCGAGGGCGGCGTCGGTGGACGCTCCTGGCTCCGCGAGGGCCAGGTCGCATAGCCCCGATAGCCGCCCCGGGTCCTTGGAGAAGGAGCACCTCACGAAGCGACCTCGCCTGGAGTCGGAGCTGCCTGCTCGGGTAAGTCCTGTGGTCCTCCTGGACTCGCCTCCGCGACAGCCGACGTCGGGCCCGACGCCGTCGGGGCCCGAGTCGGGGGCTGCTGGGTCACCTGAGCTCGGACTCAGGTTGACGGCCTTGGAGAGCAGACTGTCTGCCTTCATGGACCAGCAGCGGGCACTGCTCGCTGGCTTCGCTGGCGTCGCTGCCCCGACCGCCGGGACGTCGACGTCCAAGTCGACCCCGGAGACCGAGCCGATCCTCGAGTCGATGCGAACTCGAGTCGATCCTCGGTCGAGGTCACCCTCGGCCTCCCGTTCGGGACCGAGGTCGCCGACGCCGACTCCCTCCGCGTCAGGGTGGCAGGCGCCGCGCCCTGCCCGGGCCAACCCCACCGAGTCCTCGTCGGAGTCGGTCTGGGAGTCTGAAGAGGAAGAGTCGCCTGATTCTTTCCGGACTCGGTGTGTCCCCTCGGACTCACCGGAGTCCGAACCTCGGAAGCAGTCCCCCCCGGAGGATGCCCGGTTCTCGGACTTCGTCAGGGATATGGCCAAGGCTTTGGCCTTCCCTGCGAACCCCGAGGAGGAGCCTCGAGCCGAAGAGCTCGACGCCCTCCAGTATGACTCTCCCGCAAGGGAACACTTTACTGTACCGGTTCCTCCTATGCTGGAACGACTACTCTTCCGCATGTGGGAGAGTCCGGCCACCTCGCCGGTCCTGAGCAAGCGGGTCGATTCTATCTATCGAGTCCGCAAGAGCCCTGGCTTCCAAAAGCACAGCTACCACACCATTCCATGGTAGTGGAATCGGCCATGCATCGTCTTAAGAGCCAGAAGATGCACTCCTCGGTGCCTCCTGGCAGGGAGGCCCGTAACCTGGATGGCCTTGGTAAGAAGTGTTTCCAGGGCTCTATGCTTGCGTGTCGTGTCCAGACCTACCAGCTATACATGGGCATGTATCTCCGAGACCTGGCTAAAGAGCTAGCCGGATTCTCCGCTGGCTTGTCCGAGGAACCCTTGCGGAGGTTCCTGGCCTTGTCCACTGGCATTCGGGAATGCTCAAAGTTCATGTCCCGAGCAGCCTATGATGGCTTTGAAGCATCGGCTCGAGTGGCCGCAGCCGGCATCGGTGCCCGCCGACAGGCTTGGCTTCAGTCGTCTGACCTTGAGCCCTGGGTGCAGGACAAGTTGGTCGATGTCCCCTGCCGAGGCGAAAACCTCTTTGGCAAGCCCATGGCTGAAAAGGCTGCACAAATTGAGACGGAGACTCTCACCAGGACCAGGCTTTCTAGGAAGACCTCCGCCCCTTCCTAGAAAAAGAAGGGCTCGGAAAAAAAGTCCTTTTACCCGAGGAAGGCGGCTGCCTACAAACAATACCCCCATTATCAGGCCCCTGCAGCTCCCCAACAGGGCCAGCAGGCCAAGGGACGGGGTAACGGGTCCCGTAGGCAGCAAGCCCCCAAGCCTGCACCACCAGCCCCTGCTCAGCAGGGTGGGGGTTTTTGACTCCTTAAGCATAGCCTCTCCCCCCCCGCTGGTTCCTCCCAGCACCGGAGGCCGGCTGGTTCACTTCGCCCACAGGTGGTCCAGCATCACCTCAGATGCCTGGGTGCTTCAAGTCGTGCGAGAAGGCTATCTTCTCCACTTCCACCAGGTCCCTCCCTCCTATTTTCCGGGAGAACCTCCACGACCCCCTCTGCACAGGGAATTACTCCTTCAGGAGTTAGCAGGTCTTCTACAGGAACAGGCGGTGGAACCGGTGCCCCACCACCTGAAAGGTCAAGGCTTTTATTCCAGGTATTTTCTAATACCAAAGAGAACAGGAGGCCTCAGACCCATCCTGGACTTGCGCAACCTCAACAAGTTCCTCGTGCGGGAGAAGTTCAAGATGCTTACCCTTGGAATCCTTCTGCCCTACCTCCAGCAGGGAGATTGGCTATGCTCCTTGGATCTAAAGGATGCCTACACGCACATCATCATCCACCCAAGCCACCGCCAATACCTAAGGTTTGTGGTGGCAGGGAATCATTACCAGTACAGAGTACTGCCCTTTGGCCTGTCCTCCGCACCGCGAGTCTTCACAAAATGTCTCGCGGTGGTGGCGGCCCATCTCAGGCTTCACGGCCTCTATGTCTTTCCGTACCTCGACGACTGGCTCATCAGAGCAGCGTCCGCTCTGGAGGTCACCAACGCCACGCGCCGCACGGTGACTCTTCTGCAGTACTTGGGCTTTGTTATAAACTTCGCAAAGTCCACTTTGCTCCCCTCACAGGATCTCGAGTTCATCGGCGCAAGGCTGCACACTCCTCAGGCACGAGCGTACCTACCGCTCGACAGGGCTCAACGGCTCATGGACCTAGCCGACCGTTTTCGCAGCCAGCCCCTGGTCTCCGCCAGGCGCTTCCTGAGACTACTCGGCCATATGGCTTCCACCGTCCATGTGACCCCCAATGCCCGCCTGAATATGCGGCCTGCTCAATGGTGTCTCCGCCAGCAGTGGCGACAAGCCACAGGCGGCCTAGCAGACCTAGTGCGCGTCTCCGAGCCGCTGATCTCGTCTCTCCGGTGGTGGCTTCAGCAGCCGAACCTGATATTCGGAATGCCTTTCCAGTCACCTCAGCCGGCCCGGGTGCTGACAACAGATGCATCCCTCCTGGCTGGGGAGCGCATTGCCAAGGGGCACGTACTCAGGGCCTCTGGACCACGTGGGAGTCTGCTCAGCAGATCAACTTCCTGGAGCTCAGGGCGATCCGCCTGGCTCTCAAGGCCTTCTCCCACCTGACTTCTCACCAGTCCGTCCTTGTCCAGACGGACAATCAAGTTGCCATGTTCTACGTGAACAAGCAGGGGGGCACGGGCTCCTTCCTCCTCTGCCGGGAGGCACAGAAGCTCTGCTCTTGGGCCGTCAGTCACGGCATTCTCCTCAAGGCAGTTTATCTCCCAGGCCAAGAGAATTACCTGGCGGACAAACTCAGCAGGATCCTCCAGCCGCACGAGTGGCATCTGGATCCCTTGGTAGTTCAGAAGCTCTTTCTAAAGTGGGGCCTCCCCACGGTGGATCTCTTTGCCAGTCCTCACAACCGGCAACTTCCTCGCTTCTGCTCTCGTCAGCCACACCCCCTTCGGGTTGCGGCGGACGCTTTTCTACTCTCATGGTCGGGGAGCCTTCTGTACGCTTTCCCTCCCATCCCGCTAGTCTCTCGGACTCTTTTCAAGGTTCTCCGAGACAAAGCCTTCATGATCCTGGTGGCCCCTCGCTGGCCCAGACAGCCGTGGTTTCCGCTCCTGCTGCAATTAGCGGTGGAGGATCCATTCCCTCTGGGGTTACAACCGGATCTCCTCACTCAGGATCAGGGGTCTCTGCTACACCCCAACCTCAGGTCTCTCAACCTAATGGCCTGGCTGCTGAGAGGGTAGTCCTCGCTCCCCTTCTCCTGCCGGCGGAGGTGGAGGAGGTCGTCCTAGCTTCGCGACGACCTTCTACCCGCAAATGCTACGCCCTTAAATGGCGTCGTTTTTCCGTTTGGTGTACCCGACAGTCTCAGGATCCCTTCTCCTGCCCGGTGTCGGTGGTCTTGCAGTACTTGCTTTACCTCTCTAATCTGGGACTTAAGTCCAACTCCGTCAAAGTTCACCTCAGTGCTCTTTCAGCACATCATGTGCCGGTGGACGGCAGACCTCTCTCCAACGACCCTCTCGTAGCGAGGTTTCTCCGAGGTCTCCTTCTACTTAAACCACCTCTGCGCCCGCCAGCGCCTGACTGGGACCTGAATGTGGTTTTACAGCGGATCACCTGTCCGCCTTTTGAACCTATGGCTACCTGTTCTCTCCGTTTTCTTTCTTGGAAAACACTGTTCTTGATAGCCCTCACTTCCGCTAGACGCGTAAGTGAATTGCAGGCCCTCGTGTCTGATCCCCCTTACACTCGGTTCTACAAAAATAGGGTAGTCCTACGGACTCACCCAAAATTTCTTCCAAAAGTGGTCTCCCCCTTTCACATCAATCAGGAGGTGGTACTTCCAACCTTCTTTCCCAGACCACACTCCAGCCGAGCTGAAACGGTCCTCCATACCCTGGACTGTAGAAGGGCTTTAAACTTCTACCTTGACCGTACGCGAGAGCACCGTAAAGCTGCTCAGCTTTTTGTGTCTTTTGACCCCAATAAATTGGGGCTCCCGGACTCCAAGCGTACTCTGTCCATCTGGGTTGCGGACTGTATGTCTTGGGCCTATGGGGCAGCCGGACTCTCCTTGGATGGTCGAGTCACGGCTCATTGTGTTCGGGCAAAGGCTACGTCAGTGGCTTACCTCCGCTCTGTTCCGCTGGCAGACATCTGCCGGGCCGCTACTTGGTCTTCGAGCCAGACTTTTGCGGTCCATTACTGTCTCGAGAGGGAGTCCCGCAGGGACAGTGCTTTCGGACAGGCAGTCCTCCGTAATCTCTTTGAGGTCTGAGCAACTCCTACCCTCCATCCCGGATGTGGGCTACCGGTGGGTAATAATTCAGCGAAGATTCTTTCCTTCTGTGCTGCTGAGCTAGAGGGAGCTCATTTTTGTGCTTAGGGTCTCCGGTAGCCTTAAGCTTGGGAGTCCCATAAGTGAGGACTGACTTCCTGCTTGGTCCTGGAGAAAGCGTAGTTACTCACCTGTAACAGGTGTTCTCCAGGAGCAGCAGGAATCAGTCCTCACAACCCTCCCTCCTCCCCTTGGAGTTGCAATCGTCTGCTTTACTTTTTTTGCAAATTTTTATGCTGTCTTTTTTAGCTATGTCATCTGAAGGGCTAAGATGGCACCCTTGGGCGGGAAGAGGACCGCGCATGCGCGCTGCAATTCCCAAAGGCTTTCTTTGAAAGCTGGGGGAAAATTGCTCCGCGAGGGCTCCGTCGGCGCCGACGTCACCCATAAGTGAGGACTGATTCCTGCTGCTCCTGGAGAACACCTGTTACATGTGAGTAACTACGCTTTCAATTCTCCCCCATCTCTCCTGAACCTGTTAGGTCAGGAGGTGACCACCCTTCTCGCCCAAAGGGCAATAGAAGAGGTTCCTCTTCTTCAACAGGGGTCAGGGTTTTACTCCCCTTATTTTCTCATTCCCAAGAAAACAGGGGGGTACAGACCCATTCTAGATCTCAGAGAATTGAACAAATTCCTATGCAAGGAGAAATTCAAGATGCTTTCTCTAGGTACTCTCCTTCCATACCTACAGAGTCAGGATTGGCTTTGTTCTCTAGATCTCAAGGCTGCGTACACACATATACTCATCCATCCATCCCACAGAAAATTCCTACGGTTTCTGTTCCAGGGAAAACACTTCCAATACAGAGTACTTCCCTTCGGTCTAGCCTCTGCTCCAAGGGTATTTACCAAATGCATGGCAATAGTAGCTGCATTTCTACGAGCCCTGGGAATCTTTGTCTTCCCATACCTGGACGACTGGCTCATCCGAGCTCCATCTCAGTCCAGACTTCCCTGGATCGCACCAGACGCATTCTGCAGTATCTGGGACTTGTGATCAATCTGCCAAAGTCTCAACTCACCCCTACTCAGTCCCTGGAATTCATAGGGGCCTGGTTGGATACCACCACTGCAAGGGCCTATCTTCCGTTGCCAACATCTAGTGCACTTAGCCTCACAGACTCAGTCCAGAAGCCACTTGACTGCCAGGGAGATGCTACAACTATTAGGCCACATGGCCTCCACAGTACATGTGGTGCCCTATGCTCGCCTACATATGAGAGCAGCTCAATGGACTTTGTCCACCCAGTGGACTCAAGCATCAGGAGCTCTCTCAGACCAATTAGCAAACTCCAAACGTCTCTTTTGGTCTCTCCAATGGTGGATGTCCACTCAAAATCTGTTGTTGGGGGCCCCCTTTCAACCATTGTTGCCCCAAGCAACCCTCACAACAGATGCCTCCCAAACAGGTTGGGGAGCTCATCTTCAAGATCTCTCCACTCAGGGCACTTGGTCTCCACAGGAGACCACCCTTCATATCAACCACTTGGAACTTCGAGCAATCTTTCTAGCTTTCAGAGTTTTTCATACCCTCCTCAGCAACATGACGGTCCTTATTCATACGGACAATCAAGTAGCCATGTTTTACATAAACAAACAAGGAGGGACTGGTTCTCTGTTGCTTTGCAACGAAGCTCTAAGATTATGGGCCTTCGCCAGAGAGCATCAAATCCATCTCCTGGCAGTATATCTTCCAGGAATCCAAAACTCTTGGGCAGACAGACTCAGTCAAGTTCTGCTTCCACACGAATGGTCCCTACACATGGATCAGGTACTCAGAATCTTCCAGAAATGGGGGACCCCAGACATAGACCTCTTTGCAAGTCCGTGGAATGCCAAACTTCCCAGGTTCTGTTCCAGGATTCCGTGTCAGGGAGTTCAGGCCAAGGATGCCTTCCTCTTTCATTGGGGTCAGGGCTTCCTATATACCTTTCCACCCATTCCTTTGATTCCCAAGACTCTGTTCAAACTTCAAAGGGATCAAGGGTCCATGATCCTCATAGCTCCACGTTGGCCACGCCAAGTGTGGTACCCTCTACTTCTGCATCTCTCCCAAGCCCCCTCCCTGGACTTGGGAGCGGCTCCAGACCTTCTGTCTCAGGAGGAGGGGACTTTGTGGCACCCAAACCCCAAGTCCCTTCACCTCAGAGCTTGGTTACTGAAGGCCTAGACCTTCAACACTTCAATCTTTCGCAGCAAGTGAAGGATATCCTCCATGCCTCTAGGAAACCTTCCACTAGGCGTTCTTACGCTTTTAAATGGAAAAGATTTTCCATTTGGTGTGCTCAAAAGGGTCTTAACCCTCTAGCACTTCCTTTGAATTCTCTTTTGGAATATCTCCTGCATCTCTCCAATGCAGGACTCAAAACGAATTCAGTAAGAGTCCATTTGAGTGCTATTGCAGCATCCCTTAAGCCCATCAATGGACAACCTGTTTCCTCTCATCCTCTTATTGCAAGATTCATGAGAGGCCTAACCTTAACTAAACCTCCCATTCGACCTCTTCCGGTGGCATGGGACTTAAACTTGGTTCTTGGTCAGCTTATGAAGCCACCCTTTGAACCCTTAGCCACTACCTCCTTGAAATTTCTTTCTTGGAAGGTTATTTTTCTTATTGCAGTCACCTCAGCTCGCCGTATCAGTGAACTGCAAGCTCTAGTGGCTAATCCACCTTATACAAGGTTCCATCATGATAAGGTGGTCCTTAGGACCAATCCCCACTTTATGCCTAAAGTGGTCTCCCCTTTTCATCTTAATCAAGAGGTATATTTACCTGTCTTTTTTCCAGCTCCTCATGCATCCAGTGCAGAGAGGACCCTTCATACTCTAGATTGTAAAAGAGCTCTTGCCTTTTACCTCCACAGGACACAGCAACATCGAAAGTCTTCTCAACTTTTTGTTGCTTTTGATCCTTCTCATTTAGGACTTCCAGTCTCTAAAAGAACACTCTCCAATTGGATTGCTCAGTGTATCTCTTTTGCTTACCACAGTAAGAACCTTTCTCTGGAGAGCCATGTCACTGCTCACAATGTGAGGGCCATGGCCACCTCTATGGCTCATCTAAACTCTGTCTCCATTGACCAGATCTGTCGAGCAGCCACCTGGGCCTCGGTTCATACCTTTACAGCCCATTACTGTTTGGACAAGGACTCCCGCCGGGATGCCTTGTTTGGTCAGGCTGTCCTCAGACACCTGTTCCATTCTTGAACAACTCCAGCCCACCTTCCCTGAATGGATGCCTGAGATCCATAGGAAGAAGAGGAACCTTTCAAGGTCTCATACCCTTGAGGGGATCTCCCGGGCATCTTAGCTAGGGAGTCCCCATATGTGAGGACTTATTCCTGCTTGTTCCTGGAGATAGCACAGTTACTTACCTGTAACAGGTGATCTCTGGGAACAGCAGGAATTAGTCCTCACAACCCACCCACCTCCCCTAGGAGTTGTATCTCTCTCTCTCTTTCCTTTCCTCTCTCTATTATCTCAGCTTTAAACTCGAACTGAGGAGAGTTGGTCAGGAAGGCGGGAAGGCAGCGTGCATGCGCAGTGGGAGGCCCCAAAATCTTTCCTTTGGGAAGCTGGGGAGCTTTCCCGCGCGGGCTCCGTCGGTACCGACGTACCCATATGTGAGGACTAATTCCTGCTGTTCCCAGAGATCACCTGTTACAGGTAAGTAACTGTGCTATATCAACCTCTTGGAGCTCAGAGCAATTTTTCTAGCTCTCAGAGTCTTCCACACCCTGCTCAGCTACAAGACAGTCCTCATCCACACGGACAACCAAGTAGCCATGTTCTACGTGAACAAGCAGGGTGGGACTGGCTCTCTGTCGCTTTGCAACGAAGCTTTGAGATTGTGGGCCTTCGCCAGAGAGCATCAAATTCATCTCATGGCAGTGCATCTTCCAGGGGTTCAAAACTCTTGGGCAGACAGACTCAGTCGAGTTCTGCTTCCACACGAATGGTCCCTCCATGGGGACCACATAGCCAGGATCTTCCGAATTTGGGGAACCCCGGACATAGACCTGTTTGCAAGTCCGTGGAATGCCAAACTTCCCCGGTTCTGTTCCAGGATTCCGTGTCAGGGAGTTCAGGCCAGGGATGCCTTCCTCCTCCATTGGGGGCAAGTCTTCCTCTATGCCTTTCCACCCATTCCCCTAATTTCCAAGACACTGTTCAAGCTTCAGAGAGACAAGGGGTCTATGATCCTCATAGCTCCACGTTGGCCACGCCAAGTGTGGTACCCTCTAATTCTTCATCTCACTCAAGCTCCCTCCCTGGACTTGGGATCTGCTCCAGACCTCCTGTCCCAGGAGGAGGGTATGTTGTGGCACCCAAATCCCCAGTCTCTTCATCTCAGGGCCTGGTTGCTGAAGGCCTAGACCTTCAAGATTTGCATCTTTCTCAGCAGGTGAAGGATATCCTTCATGCTTCCAGAAAGCCTTCCACTAGACGTTCCTATGCTTTTAAATGGAAAAGGTTTACCATTTGGTGTGCAGAGAAGGGTCTTAACCCTCTTGCAATACCTCTGAATTCTTTACTAGAGTATTTACTGCATTTATCCCATGCAGGCCTTAAAACAAATTCAGTAAGAGTCCATTTGAGTGCTATTGCAGCATCCCTTAAGCCTCTCAATGGACATCCTATTTCCTCTCATCCTCTTATTGCAAGATTCATGAGAGGCCTTCTTTTAACTAAACCTTCCATTAGACCACCTCCAGTGGCATGGGATTTGAATTTGGTTCTTGGCCAGCTCATGAAGCCACCCTTTGAACCCTTAGCCACTACCTCCTTGAAATTCCTTTCCTGGAAGGTTATTTTTCTCATTGCAGTCACCTCAGCTCGCCGTATCAGTGAGCTGCAAGCCTTGGTGGCTAATCCTCCTTATACAAGGTTCCATCATGACAAGGTAGACCTCAGGACTAATCCACACTTTATGCCTAAAGTGGTCTCACCTTTTCATCTGAACCAGGAGGTGTATTTACCTGGCTTTTTTCCAGGACCTCATGCATCAAGTGCAGAGAGGAATCTTCATACCCTTGATTGTAAGAGAGCACTTGCTTTTTACTTACAAAGGACACAGCAACATAGAAAGTCCTCTCAACTATTTGTTGCTTTTGATCCCTCTCATTTAGGACTTCCAGTCTCTAAGAGAACTCTGTCCAATTGGATTGCTCAGTGTATTTCCTTCGCCTACCAGAGTAAGAACCTTTCTCTGGAGGGCCATGTCACAGCTCAAAATGTGAGGGCCATGGCAGCCTCTATGGCTCATCTAAACTCTGTGTCCATCGACCAAATCTGTCGAGCGGCCACCTGGGCCTCGGTTCATACCTTTACAGCCCATTACTGGTTGGACAAGGACTCCCGCCGGGATGCCTTGTTTGGTCAGGCTGTTCTCAAACACCTGTTCCAAACCTAATCAACTCCTACCCCCCATCCCTGGTTGGATGCCCGAGATCCATGGGAGAAGGTAGAGCCCTTCTCAGGGACTCACAACCTTGGAGATCTCCCTGGCATCTCTAGCTGGGGAGTCCCCATATGTGAAGACTCATTCCTGCTTGTTCCTGGAGATAGCACAGTTACTTACCTGTAACAGGTGATCTCTGGGAACAGCAGGAATAAGTCTTCACAACCCACCCACCTCCCCTAGGAGGTGTATCTCTCTATCTATCTTTCCTTTCCTCTCTCTCTCTTTGTCTCAGCTTAAAACTCGAACTGGAGAGAGGCGGTTAGGAAAGGCGGGAAGGCAGCGCGCAGGCGCTGTGGGATGCTCCCAAAAGCTTTCTTTCTGGATGTTGGGGAGCGTTCCCGCGCAGGCTCCGTCGGTACCGACGATACCCATATGTGAAGACTTATTCTCCAGGACCAAGCAGGAAGTCAGTCCTCACATATGGGTGACGTCGGCGCCGACGGAGCCCTCGCGGAGCAATTTTCCCCAGCTTTCACAGAAAGCCTTTGGGAATTGCAGCGCGCATGCGCGATCGCCTTCCCGCCCAAGGGTGCCATCTTAGCCAGTCTTCTTTTTTCCGCGGAGCCCTACAGACGTACCCGTCGTGTCCCCGCTAAAAAAGTTGATTTTCGTGAGTTTTACTCGTTTTTCAATTCGGTTCGACGCCGGTCGTTTTCCTGCCCGGACTCGCGACGCCGTTGCGAGTCCTTCCTTTATTTTTCGGTTTTTCTGATTTTAGTCAGTTTCGTTTTCGATTTTTCCCTGGCAGCCCGGTCCTTTGACCTTGCAGGGGCCCTTTTTCCCCCGATGGCTGCCAGTGGTTTCAAGCGGTGTGGTCAGTGTGACAGAAATATGTCACTCACTGACACACACACAATAATTGCCTCCGCTGCCTGGGCCCGGATCATGAAGAAATGATCTGTGGAGCCTGTGGCAAAATGTCCTCCAAAGCGTTGAGGAGTCGGCGGCATCAGCGGGATAGAATCTTCGCTGACCCCAGCCGTACCCGGACCTCGTCGGAGGCCTCGGCATCCAGAGGCTCCAGCTCTGAACATCGCCGAAGCTCCTCCGACAGGGGTTCTCCCTCCGGAGACCATCGACGGAAGACAAAACCCTCGAGGGCGGCGTCGGTGGACGCTCCTGGCTCCGCGAGGGCCAGGTCGCATAGCCCCGACGGCCGTCCCGGTTCTTTGGAGAAGGAGCACCTCCCGAAGCGACCTCGCCTGGAGTCGGAGTTGCCTGCTCGGGTAAGTCCTGTGGTCCTTCTGGACTCGCCTCCAAGAGGTCCGACGTCGGGCTCGACGCCGTCGGGGCCCGAGTCGGGGACTGCTGGGTCACCTGAGGTCGGACTCAGGTTGACGGCCTTGGAGAGCAGACTATCTGCCTTCATGGACCAGCAGCGGGCACTGATCGCTAGCCTCGCTGGCGCCGCTGCCCCGACCGCCGGGACGTCGACGTCTAAGTCGACCCCGGAGACCAAGCCGATCCTCGAGTCCATGCGAACTCGAGTCGATCCTCGGTCGAGGTCACCCTCGGCCTCCCGTTCGGGACCGAGGTCGTCGCCGCCGACTCCCTTGGCGTCGGGGCGGCCGACGCCTCCCTTGGCGTCGGGGCGGCCGACGCCTCCGCCTGCCCGAGCCGACCCCACTGATTCCTCCTCGGAGTCGGTCTGGGAGTCTGAAGAGGAGGAGTCACCTGATTCCTTTCGGACTCGGTGTGTCCCCTCGGACTCACCTGAGTCCGAACCTCGGAAACAGTCCCCTCCGGAGGATGCCCAGTTCTCGGACTTCGTCAGGGATATGGCCAAGGCTTTGGCCTTCCCGGCGGATCCCAAGGAGGAGCCTCGAGCCGAAGAGCTCGATGCCCTTCAGTACGACTCTCCCGCCAGGGAGCACTTTACTGTACCGGTGCCTCCCATGCTGGAACGACTACTCTTCCGCATGTGGGAGAGTCCGGCCTCGTCGCCGGTATTGAGCAAGCGGGTCGATTCCATCTATCGAGTCCGCAAGAGTCCTGGCTTCCAAAAAGCACAGCTACCACACCATTCCATGGTAGTGGAATCGGCCATGCATCGGCTGAAGAGCCAGAAAATGCACTCCTCGGTGCCTCCTGGCAGGGAGGCCCGTAACCTGGATGGCCTTGGTAAGAAGTGTTTCCAGGGCTCTATGCTGGCTTGTCGTGTCCCAGACCTACCAGCTATACATGGGCATGTATCTCCGAGATCTGGCTAAAGAGCTAGCCGGATTCTCTGCTGGACTGTCCGAGGAACCTTTGCGGCGGTTCCTAGCCTTAACATCTGGTATTCGGGAATGCTCCAAATTCATGTCCCGAGCAGCCTATGATGGCTTTGAAGCGTCGGCTCGTGTGGCCGCAGCCGGCATCGGTGCCCGACGACAGGCTTGGCTTCAGTCGTCTGACCTTGAGCCTTGGGTGCAGGACAAGTTGGTCGATGTCCCCTGCAGAGGTGAGAACCTCTTTGGCAAGCCCATGGCTGAAAAGGCTGCACAAATCGAGACGGAGACTCTCACCAGGACCAGGCTTTCTAGGAAGACCTCCGCCCCTTCCCAGAAAAAGAAGGGCTCGGGAAAAAAGTCCTTTTACCCGAGAAAGGCGGCTGCCTACAAACACTACCCCCAATATCAGGCCCCTCCAGCTCCCCAACAGGGTCAGCAGGCCAAGGGACGGGGTAACGGGTCCCGTAGGCAGCAAGCCCCCAAGCCTGCACCACCAGCCCCTGCTCAGCAGGGTGGGGGTTTTTGACTTCCTCAGCATAGCCTCTCCCCCTCAGCTGGTCCCTCCCAGCACCGGAGGGCGGCTGGTTCACTTCGCCCACAGGTGGTCCAACATCACTTCAGATGCCTGGGTGCTTCAAGTCGTGCGAGAAGGATATCTTCTCCACTTCCATCAGGTCCCTCCCTCTTATTTTCCGGGGGAACCTCCGCGACTCCCTCTGCACAGGGACTTACTCCTTCAGGAGTTAGCAAGTCTTCTTCAGGACCAGGCTGTGGAACCGGTGCCCCACCACCTGAGAGGTCAAGGCTTTTATTCCAGGTATTTCCTAATACCAAAAAGGACAGGAGGCCTAAGACCCATCCTGGACTTGCGCAACCTCAACAAGTTCCTTGTGCGGGAAAAGTTCAAGATGCTTACCCTTGGAATCCTTCTGCCCTACCTCCAGCAGAGAGATTGGCTATGCTCCTTGGATCTAAAGGATGCCTACACGCACATCCTCATCCACCCAAGCCACCGCCAATACCTAAGGTTTGTGGTGGCCGGAAATCACTACCAGTACAGAGTACTGCCCTTTGGCCTGTCCTCCGCACCGCGAGTCTTCACAAAATGTCTCGCGGTGGTGGCGGCCTATCTCAGGCTTCACGGCCTCTATGTTTTTCCGTACCTCGACGACTGGCTCATCAGAGCGTCGTCCCCTCCGGCAGTCACCAATGCCACACACCGCACGGTGACTCTTCTGCAGTATTTGGGCTTTATCATAAACTTCGCAAAGTCCACTTTGCTCCCCTCACAGGATCTCGGGTTCATCGGCGCAAGACTGCACACTCCTCAGGCTCGAGCTTTCCTGCCTCTCGACAGGGCTCAACGGCTCATGGACCTAGCCGGCCGTTTTCGCAGCCAGTCCCTGGTCTCCGCCAGGCGCTTCCTGAGATTACTCGGCCACATGGCTTCCACCGTCCACGTGACCCCCAATGCTCGCCTGAATATGCGGCCGGCTCAATGGTGCCTTCGCAAACAGTGGCAACAAGCCACCGGCGGCCTAGCCGACTTAGTGCGCCTCTCCAGTCCGCTGGCCTCTTCCCTACAGTGGTGGCTTCATCGGCCGAACCTGGTGCTGGGAATGCCTTTTCAGTCGCCTCAGCCGACTCAAGTGCTGACGACCGATGCTTCCCTCCTGGGCTGGGGAGCTCACTGCCAGGGGGCATGTACTCAAGGTCTCTGGACCGCGTGGGAATCTGCTCAACAGATCAACTTCCTGGAGCTCAGAGCTATTCGTCTGGCCCTCAAGGCTTTCTCCCACCTGACTTCTCACCAGTCCGTCCTTGTCCAGACGGACAATCAAGTTGCCATGTTCTACGTGAACAAACAGGGCGGCACGGGCTCCTTCCTTCTCTGCCGAGAAGCTCAAAAGCTCTGCTCTTGGGCCGTCAGTCACGGCATTCTTCTCAAAGCAGTTTATCTCCCAGGCCAGGAGAATTGCCTGGCGGACAAACTCAGCAGGATACTCCAGCCGCACGAGTGGCGTCTGGATCCCTTGGTAGTCCAGAAACTCTTTCTGAAGTGGGGCCTCCCCACGATGGATCTCTTTGCCAGTCCTCTCAACCGGCAACTTCCTCGCTTCTGCTCGCGTCAGCCACATCCCCTTCGGGTAGCGGCAGATGCATTTCTGCTCTCATGGTCGGAAAACCTTCTCTATGCTTTTCCTCCCATCCCGCTGGTCTCCCGAACTCTGTTCAAGGTTCTCCAGGACAAAGCGTCCATGATCCTGGTGGCTCCTCGCTGGCCCAGACAGCCGTGGTTTCCACTCCTGTTGCAATTAGCGGTAGAGGATCCGTTCCCTCTGGGGTCTCATCCGGATCTCCTAACACAGGATCAGGGGTCTCTGCTACACCCCAACCTCAGATCTCTCAATCTCATGGCCTGGCGGCTGAAAGGGTAGTCCTTGCTCCCCTTCTCCTGCCGGCAGAGGTGGAAGAGGTCGTCCTAGCTTCTCGGCGACCTTCTACCCGCAAATGCTACGCCCTTAAATGGCGTCGCTTTTCCGTTTGGTGTGTACAGCAGTCTCAGGATCCCTTCTCCTGCTCGGTGTCGGTGATCTTGCAGTACCTGCTCTACCTCTCTAATCTGGGACTTAAGTCCAACTCAGTCAAGGTCCACCTCAGTGCTCTGTCAGCACACCATGTGCCGGTGGACGGCAGACCTCTTTCCAGCGACCCTCTTGTAGCACGGTTTCTCCGAGGTCTCCTTCTACTAAAACCACCTCTGCGCCCGCCAGCACCTGACTGGGATCTGAATGTGGTTTTACAGCGGATCACCTGTCCGCCTTTTGAACCGATGGCTACCTGTTCTCTGCGTTTTCTTTCGTGGAAAACCTTATTCCTGATAGCCCTCACTTCCGCTAGACGCGTCAGTGAATTGCAGGCCCTCGTGTCTGATCCTCCCTTCACTCGGTTCTACAAAAATGGGGTAGTCCTACGGACTCACCCTAAATTTCTTCCAAAAGTTGTCTCCCCTTTTCACATCAATCAGGAGGTGGTACTTCCAACCTTCTTTCCCAGGCCTCACTCCAGCCGAGCTGAACGAGTCCTGCATACCCTGGACTGTAGAAGGGCATTGAACTTCTACCTTGACCGTACGCGGGAGCACCGTAAAGCTGCTCAGCTTTTTGTGTCTTTTGACCCCAATAAATTGGGGCTCCCGGTCTCCAAGCGTACCCTGTCCATCTGGGTTGCTGACTGTATCGCTTGGGCTTATGGGGCAGCCGGACTCTCCTTAGAAAGTCGAGTCACGGCTCATTGTGTTCGGGCGAAGGCTACGTCAGTGGCTTACCTCCGCTCTGTTCCGCTGGCAGAAATCTGCCGGGCCGCTACTTGGTCTTCGAGCCAGACTTTTGCGGTCCATTACTGTCTCGAGAGGGAGTCCCGCAGGGACAGTGCTTTCGGACAGGCAGTCCTCCGAAATCTCTTCGAGGTTTGAGCAACTCCTACCCTCCATCCCGGATGGGGGCTACTGGTGGGTAATAAGTCAGCGAAGATTCCATCCTTCTGTACTGCCGAGCTCGAGGGAGCTCATTTTTGTGCTTAGGGTCTCCGGTAGCCTTAAGCTTGGGAGTCCCATATGTGAGGACTGACTTCCTGCTTGGTCCTGGAGAAAGCGTAGTTACTCACCTGTAACAGGTGTTCTCCAGGAGCAGCAGGAATCAGTCCTCACAACCCTCCCTCCTCCCCGTGGAGTTACAATCATCTGCTTAAGTTTTTTGCAAATTTTTATGCTGTCTTTTAGCTATGTCATCAGACTGGCTAAGATGGCACCCTTGGGCGGGAAGGCGACCGCGCATGCGCGCTGCAATTCCCAAAGGCTTTCTGTGAAAGCTGGGGAAAATTGCTCCGCGAGGGCTCCGTCGGCGCCGACGTCACCCATATGTGAGGACTGATTCCTGCTGCTCCTGGAGAACACCTGTTACAGGTGAGTAACTACGCTTTCTTGCTGTTCCCAGAGATCACCTGTTACAGGTAAGTAACTGTGCTTTATTGTTGCTGAACTTGTCAGCTGCATTTAATATTTGTCAGCATGAATTTATGGTCCAGTACCTATCAACAATAGCAATGTCAGGGGAGGTATTGTCCTGGTTTTGTTTATATTTGCAAGACAGGATTCAAAAGTTCCAGTATTATTTAATATTTACTTGGCACCAGGCTTTGAGGGCCAACGGATGGCAATTGTATGTATATGCTGATAATGTTCAAATTTTGCTTCCTTCGTCAAATAAGGGGTCTATTGGGCAGGAACATAAGAACATAAGATATGCTATACTGGGTCAGACCAAGGTCCATCTAGCTCAGTATCCTGTTTCCAACAGTGGCTAATCTAGGTCACAGGTACCTAGCAGTTTCCCCTAAAGAAATAGATTAAGACTTGATGCACCCGGTCACAGGACATAGGAAGAGATAGGGGCTTGCATGGCCCCATTAGTGGAGTGGTTTAGAGTGTTCTCTTTAAAACTTTAGTTAAGTCGGAGTTTCTCTGGCTTTCTGATGACCTTCCCCCTCCAGCTGCACCTCTGGTAGGACCAGAACATTTTACATTGTGGTCTATTTTCCAGAGGTTTGGGAGTACAATTGGATACCCAGTTGAGATGGAAGCTACATGTTTTGACAGAGGTGAAACGTTATTATTACATTCTCTGGCATATTAGGCAGTTACGTCCATATTTGTCAGAGTCAGATTTACAGACAGTGATGACTTTTTTGGTACTCCTGAGACGGAATTCTTGCAATGTGCTGATGTTGGGGATGGCCTCTAAGGGTGTGTCCCGTTTACAATTAGCACAGAATAAGGCATCTCATGTGGTTAAGAAGCTTGGTAAGTTTGATCGTGTCTCTCCAATTTTGCAAAAATTGCATTGGTTACCGGTTCGGCAACATACACTGTATAAAGCTATTTTAGGTTTGGCCCCTGTTTATTTGCAGTACTGTGTACATTGGTATATTCTGAAATGTTCCTTACGTTCAGAGGAAGTTTATCGGCTGCTAATTCTGGATGTTCGGATGATACATAGAGAGGGCCTAAGGTCAAGAGAATATTTTGTGCAGGCACCATTGCTATAGAATTATTTTCCTTTGTCTTTGCACGGGACCACTGATTTGAGGTTACATAGGGGTTAGAAAACATAGGACCCGATATTCAAAGGGATTAAAACAGCAGATCTACAAGAACTGTTTGTTTAAGGGGGGTTTAATGCAATGTTGTAATAATTGATTCTGTTATTTGTGTACATCGCTTTGAGCAATTTTTTTTGTACAGCGATTTAAAAATGTGAATGAATGAATAGTTAAATAAACAAATCTGCAATAGGGTAGACACCCTAGCAGGTGTAAATAACATGAGGAGTGATCTAGTGAACCTTGAAGAATGAAATAGAATTTGGCAGTTAAGATTTTATACTAAAAAATGCAGAATCATGCATCTGTGCTGCAAAAAAAAACCCCCAAAAAACAAGGGAGCAATACAGTATAAGGGGTGAAATACTTCTATGCACAAAAGAAGAGTAGGACCTGGGGGTGATCATATCTGATGATCTTAAGGTAGCCAAACAGGTAGAAAAAACGACACCAAAAGCCAGAAGAATGATGCTTGGATGCATAGGGAGAGGAATGGCCATTAGGACAAAGGAGGTACACTGTTCCTGTATAAAGTCTTTGGTGAGATCTCATTTGAAGTACTGTGTGCAATTCTGGAAACTGCACCTCTAAGAAGATATAAACAGGGTGGTGCAGAGGGCAGCTACTAAAGTGGTCAGTGACCATTATCATCATCATAAAGTGTATGGGGATAGACTTAAAGATCTCACTATGTATACTTTGGAAGAAAGTCAGGAGAGGGGGAGATAGTATAAAGATACTCTGTGACATAAATGCACAAGAGGTGGGCCTCTTTTAATTGAATGAAAGCTCTGAAACAAGGGGACAAAAGGATGAAGGTGAAAGGATATAGACTCGGGTATAATCTGAGGAAATATTTATTTACAGAAAGGGGGCGAGGAATAGCCTTCCAGTGGAGGTGGTGGAGATGAGGATCATTTCTGAGTTCAAGAAAGCATGAGGCACACATAGAGGATCTCTGAGAGAGATTAAGAGATTGTAGAGTTTAGTAGTTCATACTGATGGACAGATTGAATAGGCCATATGGTCTTAGAGTATCTGCTGTCATTTTCTTGGTTTCTTTGTAGAAGTGGAACACCTATATAAACTGGGTAGTGACTGTATTTTCCAACCAGAATTATCGGTTGGCCAAGAACACATCTCGAGAAGGTGCCACATAATCAATGCACATAATTACTTCAGTGTTGAAGTCAATAGGATTCATCATCCTTATCCCATATCTCACTTGTGCTTGTCACCTCTTCTGGATTTCATAGGAGCTCTGCTATTCATGACTTTAGCAAAAACATTTCTTTCAGAGGAAAGGATCATCAACCTAATGTCCATTATAGAAGAAATATATAAGAATAAGCAGACATCAGCATGACACATTTTGAGATTGTTGGGCCATATGGCTTCAGTAGTTCATGCAACCCCATGCCTGTGTATGTGGTGAGTCCAGTGACCTTATATTCTTAGTGGAACCAAGCCATTTAGAGCTTATAGCATGCCATCCAAATTGCCCAGCAGCTCAGAAACTCCCTGCTCTGGTTGTCCATTGAAATTTGGCCAGAGATATTCCCTTGATCAGCCAGCTAAGGGCGTTGAATATCGGCCCCTATATATCTATTAGTAATGTTTTTCTAATCTTTTATGATATAATTTATTGTTTTCTTTTATTTGTACCTCACTCTGAATTCTTTTTTGCTTCAAGAGTGTGTAATAAAATTTCAGTAAATAAATAAGTAATCAACAAAGGCTTAGATTTAGAGGAATTAAGTTCTAAAGGTATGTTTTGCAATTACCATGTGTTTTGTGCAAAAATTGCTAAATGCAGGGGGCGTGTCCAGCATCTATGCAGGGCAGACACTTTCTGCAAGGGTCCATGTTCTGTGGTTCAGCAGGTAATGCAGGTGGCCCAGCAGGAAAAAAAGGCGCTGAAAGGACAAGTCCCACGCAATGATGCATACTGTACTCCCCTCCAGCACAGGACCCCTGAACCAAGACCTCCCCTAGCACAGACACTCCTCCCAACAAAAGCCCCTCAAACACAGACACTCCCACCCCAAAGACCCCTCCCCCCAGCATAGAGCTTACCGGACCAAGACCTTTCCAGCAGCATCACTCCTAGCTGTAGATTTCCCCCAATCCCTCTATCTAAACTTCAACCCTCCCCCTGCCTCAGACCCATCCTGGCTACTCACTAAGCCAACATCCTCAGTTTCTAAGGCAGATGTTACTAGAGGTCAGATGTGCTATTATGAACCTGGATGGCAATCTCGTGATACTGCCACTAAGCATCAATCACAAATTAGTAAACATGCCCCTTACTCTATTATTGTGTAGTCGGGTGACACACATGTAAAATGTGAACCTCTTTATCATCCTGCTAGACCAGTCCAGACAAGTGGGTTGTATCCCCCTACCAGCAGAAGTGGAGACAGAAAATATTCTAGAGGTTTCTTATGACCTCATCCTTCTATACCAGCCAATGTAGCTAGGGGCACACCTCAGTATTTCTCTGTCTTCAGCAAATGGTGGATGCATCAGTGGTAAAAATTTGGGAAACATTCAATATAGCTTGTGAGTAACCACCCTTAGGGATGATTTCCTCACTGCAGCTCAATGCTGGAGACTCCACTAGAGTCACCCTTAAAATTAGTGCTCTTTTGGGTATTGCCATATGGAGGAAAGGAATTTAGTTCAGCTCCTCATCCTTATCTTGTTAAGGCCCTGTTGGACACAAGAAGTTTGGAAAAGGATTCTTCAAAGCCTCGCACAACCTCCCTCTTCCTTCTCCTCCAGCTGTCCCCCAAAAATTAGAAGAAGGCTCCTCAGAGGTATGTACCTGCAGGCCCTGGCAGCAGGGGAGTAGCATTGAACCTGGCATGGTCTTCCTGCCTTGGACTCCTTAGGGGTGAGTACCAAAACTAAGTCTCTGTCTTGTCTGACTTGATTTTTGAGGGGGCTACCCAACCTTATCTGCTAGGTGGTATGGCCATTGAGTTCTGGGCCGACTGGGGCAACCGTTGGAGAGGCATATTTTTTCCTGCTGGTTCCAACCTCATCATGCTGTCTGCGTGCATTAGCTGTGCTACATCTGCTAAGCACATGCCTTACTACACGTTAGTTTTGCACGCCTTGGATCTGCTTGCAGCTGTAGCACATGGTAGTGGTACCCGCACGGATGGAGTACGCATTGCAATGTGCCTTCTTAATGTGTCCTGAGCCTGTGAAGCCACGTTGTTAGTGACACATTGTTGGCACAAATGTATACTTTCTTGTAAGAAATGCTACCTGGACTGTGGAAATCAGAAAGTTACGTCGTTGGATTCCAGCTTCTGCGATTCCTTCATGGAAGTTTCTGATGTGTCCTTGGAGGGCTCATCCCCCCTCTCACAGCAGAGGGACATGGGTGCCTAATCATTGTCCTCTGCAGGAAGCAGTACATGCAGTGGTGAAGAAGAATGATCCACAAGCCTTTGACTCTTGCTCTTGCTCTGCTGGCCTCTCTCCTTCTCTTAGGATCCCGACAACAAGTCTGTCCCCTGCTGGTGGTGGGGCTAATCTTTGCAGGGAGCTCCCAGGATCCCGGTTGTCCTCACTAGAGTTCCTTTCATTTCTTCAGCAAACTTGGTCCTTCCGGGGGCCTCCACATCTTCTCACTATCTGCTCGGTCAAAAGAGGGTCCTGCAACACAGGATAGTCGTAGCCCGGCCCAGACTGACATCTCTCCTTTGCCCAAAGACCAGAGTACAGTTCCAACACCTTTGATGAGGGCACCAGTCTTGAGGACGAAATGTCTTCTCGTTTGGAGGATCAACATGATTCTCGTATTATCCACCTGTTCGGAAGGAAGAACTGGTGACGTTGATTGCTGATGTGTCTTCCACTCTGTGATTGGCTGATCTTCCAGTAGCAGAAAAGACATCACAGGTACAACCTTTCTTGCAAAGGATTCAGAAGCCTACTAGGGCCTTTCCCTTTCCAGAGGTTATCAAGAGCATGATCCGCTTGGAGTGAGACTTGCCCGACTCCCCATTGAAAGGAGTCAGGGTCATGAAGAAGCTCTATACCCTGCTACAGGAGGATTGTACTGCGTGGTTCAGCATGTCACAGTGGTCATGAGGCAGGCCACCATTCTGGTGGAGGATGGCGCAGTCCTAAAGGACCACTTGGATCGCAAGATGAAAGCTCTCCTGAAGAGTCAGTTTTTGACTTCTGTTATTTTCCAGTTAGCGGTATGTGCAGAACTGATGACTCAAGCTCTCCTGCAGTGGATTAATTCACTCTCTCTGGATGATACCTTCCTCCTTCTGGAATCGGTAGCAGCCTTTTTGTCAAAGGCTATGTATGATCTAGTCCGCTTGGTGGCTAAAGATATTGCCTTTTTGATGGTGACATGATGTTGGCTGTGGCTTTGCCACTGAGCAGCAGATTCGACCTCCAAGTCCTGGTTGTTTCATCTTGTTTTTAAAGGGAAGCTTCTGTTTGGGGAGGACTTAGAGAAGCTAGTTAAGGATTTGAGTGAGTCCTACCCTCATTGCCTCCCGGGGCCTGGGAAGTAAAAGGGCCTGTCCTCTTCCTCAAAATCCACCTGTTATTCTCATTTCTGATACCTGAAACCCCAAAATTCCCAGGATTCCCATCGGTATTCCCTCGGAAAGCCTACCTTTTCTTGCTCTTTTGTTTTTTCGTACCGAAGAAGGATGGGTCCTTCCATCCTATACTCTACTTCAAGGAGGGTCAATGCCTACCTGCAGACCTTGCATTTCCATATGGATACTCTACAACTAATGATCCTGGCAGTGCAGTGAGGGGAGTTTTTCACTTCCCTGGATCTGGCTGAGGCCTTTTTCATATTCCTATCTGCAATGATCAACAGTGCTTCCTCCATTTTACCATTCTTGGCTCTTATTTTCAGTTTTCCACTCTTCCCTTTGGCCTCCACTGTTCAGAAGATATTTTTGAAGGTCATGGTGGTGGTAGCCGGAGTGCTGAGGCACGAGTGGATCTGTGTTCACCCATATCTGGATGAATGGCTAATCCAAGCCAGGTAGTATTTGGAAGCATCTTGGGTTTCAGCCCAAGTAACACAGTTCCTGGAGAGTGTCAGCTGAGTGATCAACTGTGGGAAGAATCACTTGCAGCCTTCTTAGATGCTATAATACCTGGAAGTGTGGCTTGACACTTATATAGGCAGGGTCTTTTTATCCAAGAAGAGAGTGAGAAAATCATGATCTTAGCTGGCAACCTTCCAGACACAGCAGGCTCCCAGAGTTTGGGATTACCTGCAGATTCTCAGCTTGATGGCGACATCAATCAAAATGTTCCTTGGGTGTGAGCTCATATGAGGCTGCTGCTGAGGTTCTTGTCTCTCAGGATTCTGAGGCCAGGCTTTCCCTTCCTCCCTTAGTGGTGTCCAGCCTGTGTTGGTGGACGATGCCCAGCATCTGAGAAAAGGCATGCACTGGACTCTTCATGACTCTTCCTGTCTATGGATGCCAGCCTGTTGGCAAGGGTGCTCATTGCGAGGGATAAATGGCTCGTGGCCCATCAACTGCCTCAAGGCAAGGGCCATTCATTTGTTCCTTCAGCTTCTGGACCTTAGTCTGAGGCAGTGCGGTCTGGATGCTCTTGGGTAATACCATGACGGTAGCATATGTCAACCAGCAAGGGGCAAGAAGAGTGCCGGAGTGGCCCTGGAGATGACCCTCTTGTTCTCCTGGGTGGAAAGGAACCTCCTAGCTCTCTCGGTGCAACACATTGCAGGCATCGACAGTGTGGAGATGGACTTCCTCAGTCATTTCGGGGAGTGCGAATGAACCATTCCATGTCTATGCAATTCTGGACCTCTGGGGTCATCCCAAGATTTATTTATTTAAAAACATTTATTACCCACTTATCAAAAACCTCCAAGCGGTTTACAATAATAACATACATAATTAAGAACAAAACAATCCTCCCACTCCAATCATCCCTTTATAAAAGGCCAGTCTAAACAAATAAATCTTAACCTTTTATGGAAATCTAAATAATCCCATACTGTCCAGACAATGTCAGGTAGCGTATTCCAAAAAGAGGGCCCTGCCACTGAAAAGGCCCTAGCTTGCGTACTCGCTAACTGAATCACTCTACTCGAAGGAACAGTTAGCAGATCTCTAGTCGCTAACTGTAACACCCTCTCTGGCACATACAGAGTAAGCATAGCACACAAATCTGGAACAGAGGCCATAAACAATACCTTAAAGACAAAATAAAGGCACTGAAATTGCAGCTGAAAATGAAAAGGCAACCAATGGACAAACACAGAAGATCTCTAAAGGAAAAAAGGGAACTATAATAATTGATATGGAAGGGCAGGCTAGATAGGCCATATGGTCTTTTTCTGCTGTCATGTTTCTATATAACTCCTTATAAGCTGGCTTAACATGATCCAGTCTCCACAACCCCTGAATCACATGAACAGTTGCATTTTGAGCCAACTGCAAAGGCCTTAACATGTAATGAAGCAGCTCTAAATAAATCATATTGCAATAATCCAGGCGATATAACACCATTGCTTGCACTACCCAACGAAAATTCACCGGTTCCCAAATAGAGCGTAACTATCACACCAACTGCAGTCTAAAAAACACATCCCATATCACTGCCACTACTTGCTCCCTAAAGGAGAACTTGAAGTCTAAAATAACGCCCGAGTAGCAGATCTGCTCTTTCAGGGGAATAGCAGTCATTCAAAATAAGTGGCTAATAAGTCAAATCCATACAAACCACCATAGCCTCAGTCTTCTTAAAATTTATTAGAAGACTGTTATCCTAGCGTTGGATCACTGAAAACCTCTGCAGAATCTGTAATGACAACAAATCAGCAGTCACTGAGAATTGCTCCATGATCAAAATATCATCTGTGTGGATCTGATGGTGACCCAGTCCAATGCCAAAGTATTCATATTCTTCAGTTTGCCTTCTTGCTGTTGAACGTACAAGTCTATTATAGGCTGTGCTCCTAGCTTCTGGCTAGGATCTGACTTTTTAACCGCTTGCTTGTAAGGACTGGGGAAGCAGGGGAGAAATGCCACCACCACCGACGACCGGAGGGGAACAATTCATACATGTGGCCATTGTCTTCACTGCCACTGTCCTGCATCACAGTCCAGCGATGCTCCAGCTCCACTTAAAAGGAGCTACACTGCAGGCGCCCCACAGGTTTTGGGCCCGATCATGCTCTAGATCACCACCTCAGCAGCTGCAACTGATACCACAAGGACTGGGGAAGCAGGGGAGAAACACCACCACTGCCGACGACCGGAGGGGAACAGCTCATACACACAGCCATTGTCTCCACCCCCACCGTCCAGATCAACACTTCGGCAGCTGCACCCAACACTACAAGGACTGGGGAAACAGGGGGGAAACGTCACCACCACCAGAGAGGAACAGCTCATACAAGCGGCCATTGTCTTCACACCCACTTGCCTGCATCACAGTCTGGTGACACTCCAGCTCCATTTAAAAAGAGCTTCACTATGCCGGCGGGCCTATGCCTAAGGGCCACACTGAAGTGCCCTTAGACATGGGCCTTGGACTGGACCTGGACTGGACATCACCAACTAGGAACCTGAGCCCTAAGCTGCACAATACAGCCAAAAATCAGCAGCGGAGACGCCCACCACAAACAGACCATACAATCAAAAGCACAACTGAAGCTACAACATGGAGACAGAGGTAAAACACCTAAAACATAGTCATGCGGCTCTCAGACACTCTTCTGATTATCATTGCATTCATCCACACTCTAACAGCCCAAATGGCGCAACTCCCTTACAGTCCAGTGCCTAATTAATGCCCACACTATAGAGAATAGAACACCTACCAATATGACTACACAGCTACAAAACATACAGCAAATGATCTAACAGAAGTATTCAGATCCAAATTATCACTATGGGTCAGGGCAACCCAACAAAATGCTCCCAGTGAGAAGCATGTCCAATGCGCACTAATTAACGCATGCTCCATTAGACACGAAATACTCACAATATCAGACTATGTCCACAATCAAAAGATAGACTTATTATGTATCACTGAGTCATGGCTTGCAAACGCTGATAATGTCATCCTAAACCAACTTATTCCAACAATCCACACCGCACACAACTGCCCAAGAACTAACAGAAGAGGTGGAGGAATCCTTATAATTGCCCAAAATGAACTCAAGCTCAACACACTGAATACAATTGGAGCAGATGACAGCAACATTATAATAGCCACAAGCAGACACCTCACTGTGTGCCTCACGTACAGAGTTCCGAACCCAACAATGGAAGTATTATCAACCATCTTGGAAACAGCATGCACATACTCAAAATCTCACAAATGTGTCTTGATTCTAGGGGACTTTAACCTCCCATCCACCCCCCCCCCCCCCAAGAAGCCCACTCATTTCTCCAAACCATGGGTGCATTGCAATCCTCTCAAATAGTAATAACCCCTACACACAAACAAGAAAGTACCTTAGATCTCATCTTTGTCCCCACAAATATGCTAGTCAATAAAACCATAACCCAACCTATTACGACACCTGTGACCTGGTCAGACTATCACATGCTCACTTTCAATATAGCACTTTGTCCAACCATAAACAACCAGGAAGAACCAAAACAAGAACCCAGAAGGGGTTGAGGGTAAAGGCCAAGGCAGAGAGGTTCGCATCCTGGAGATTAATGCATGGCTGCGTGGATGGTGTCTTCGAGAGCGTTTTGGTTTCCTAGACCATGGGATGCTGTTCCAAGGGTTGCAGAGCAGAGATGGCATCCATCTGTCCAAGAAAGGTCAACGCATCTTTGGTAGTAGACTGGCTAATCTGCTGAAGAGGGCTTTAAACTAGATTCGTTGGGGATGGGTGAAGAAAGCCCCCAGGTAAGTGATACATTAAATACCTTTATGGAAATGGGTAACAGGGGTAACATATGGAAAGCAGTGTGTATTAATGCCCGTAGCATGGGAAATAAGATCTCTGAAGTTGAAGCTTTGGTGGGAGTGGCTGACTTGGATTTAGTGGCAGTTACAGAAACATGGTTCACAGAAAACCATGACTGGGATGTAACTATACCTGGCTATACTTTATTCAGAAAGGACAGGGTAGGAAGAAGGGGAGGAGGAGTGGCACTATATGTAAAAACTACTATTAAAGCTTTGGAATTACAGAGCTTAAAAGGGAGAGAGGAGGCATTGTGGGTTAAACTAGAAAGAGGGAAAGAGAAATCTATTTGCATTGGTGTGCTATACAGACCTCCCTCACAAGAGGAAGAGGTGGACAGAGAGTTAATTGAAGACATACGCAGCATTGCTAGGAAAGGGGAAGTGCTACTGCTAGGAGATTTCAATATGCCAGATGTTGATTGGCACATTCCTGCTGCAGTATCATCTAGGAGTAAGGAGATCCTGGATTCTCTACAGGGAGAACTATTCAGGCAATTGGTAACAGACCCCACACGTGAAGGGGCCATACTGGACTTGGTGCTTACCAATGGAGAAAGTGTTTCTGATGTTGTAGTGGGAGATCATTTTGCATCCAGTGATCACCAGATGGTGTGGTTCAGTATTAGGACTAGGGCTGTTAGAATCCATTCCAAGGTGAAGATCTTAGACTTTAGGAAGACTAACTTTGCAAAGATGGGCCAATACCTCAGGGAGTCGTTAGTGGGATGGGAACAGCTGGGGGATGTAGAAAAACAGTGGGCAAAACTGAAAGGGGGTATTTTAAAGGCAACCAACCTTTTTGTTAAAAAGGTAAATAAAGGCAAAAGGAACAGGAGACCGCTATGGTTTTCGAAGGAAGTAGCTGAAAAAGTGAAGAAAAAGAGGGAGGCCTTCATGAAATACAAGAGATCACAGAGAGAGGAAGACAGGCATCTGTATTTGGAAAAACTTAGAGAAGCTAGCAAAGTAGTCAAGAAGGCAAAGATTCAAAAGGAGGAGAAAATAGCCAATGCAATAAAATGGGGGATAAGACATTTTTAAGATATATTAGTGAGAAGAGGAAGGGCAAAAGTGGTATTGTCAGACTCAAGGGTGCAGGGGGGGAATATGTAGAAGCTGATAAGGATAAAGCGGAATTGCTTAACAAATATTTTTGTTCTGTGTTCACAGATGAAGAACCAGGAGCAGGACCTCAGAAAACACCCACAAATAAGAACAGAAGAGAGGGACATCTTGAACAATTTTCAGAAGACTGTGTTCGTGAGAAACTAGCTCAACTTAAAGTAGACAAAGCGATGGGACCGGATGGGATACACCCTAGAATACTGAGGGAACTTGGGGACGTTCTAGCAACTCCACTGACTGACCTTTTCAATGCCTCGTTGGAGTCGGGAGTGGTGCCAAAGGACTGGAGAGAGGCTCATGTGGTGCCTTTACACAAAAGCGGTAGTAAGGATGTGGTTGAAAACTACAGGCCGGTTAGTTTAACTTCAGTGGTGAGTAAATTAATGGAAACGCTGTTGAAAGAGAAAATAGTGATGTTTCTGGAGTCCAGCGGATTACAGGATCCGAGGCAGCATGGATTCACCAGAGGCAGGTCTTGTCAGACAAATCTGATTGATTTCTTTGAATGGGTGACCAGGGAGTTGGACCGCGGGAGAGCTCTAGATGTGGTGTATTTAGATTTCAGTGAAGCCTTTGACACTGTTCCTCACAGGCGACTTATAAACAAACTGAGCACCCTAGGGATGGACCCTAAAGTTACTGCTTGGGTTAGAAATTGGTTGGGTGGGAGGCGACAAAGAGTACAAGTAAATGGAGCTCACTCTGAGGAGAAGGATGTTACCAGTGGTGTGCCCCAGGGATCTGTCCTTGGTCCGATTCTTTTTAACATCTTTGTTAGTGATATAGCGGAAGGGCTGTCGGGTAAGGTTTGCCTCTTTGCGGATGATACCAAAATCTGCAATAGAGTAGACACCCAGGAAGGTGTAGATAACATGAGGGATCTAGCTAAGCTTGAAGAATGGTCTAGAATTTGGCAACTGGGATTTAATGTTAAAAAATGTAAGGTCATGCATTTGGGCTGCAGCAATCCAAGGGAGCAATACAGTATAGGAGGTGAAGTACTTTTGTCCATTAAGAAGAGCGGGACCTAGGCGTAGTTGTGTCCGATGATCTTAAAGTAGCTAAACAGGTAGAAAAGGCGACGGCAAAATCTAGAAGGATGCTTGGGTGCATACGGAGAGGAATGGCTAGCAGAAAAAAGGAGGTGATAATGCCTCTGTATAAGTCTTTGGTGCGACCTCATTTGGAGTATGGTGTGCAATTCTGGAGACCGCACCTTCAAAAGGATGTGAACAGGATGGAGTCGGTGCAGAGGGTTGCTACTAAGATGATTAGTGGTCTTCATTATAAAGCATATGAGGACAGACTTAAGGATCTTAATATGTACACCTTAGAGGAAAGGCGGGATAGAGGTGATATGATTGAGATGTTTAAATACCTCCGTGGCATAAATGTTCAGGGAGAGAGCCTCTTTCAATTGAAAGCAAGTTCTGCGACGAGGGGACATGGGATGAGGGTGAAGGGAGATAGATTCAGGAGTGATATGTGGAAATATTTCTTTACGGAAAGAGTAGTGGATCCGTGGAATAGTCTCCCAGTGGAGGTGGTAGAGATGAGGACAGTAACTGAATTCAAAAAAGCATGGGACCAACACAGAGGATCTCTAAAAGGTAAAAAGTGGACTGTTGTAGTTGTTGTTATGGAAGGACAGACTAGATGGGCCTTGTGGTCTTTTTCTGTCATCATGTTTCTATGTTTCTATGAAGGTTTAAAAGATTTGATAAAGACCTCTTCACAAATGAAGTCAAATCACAGATGACCCATGACATGAATGACCTAGAAGACATAATAAATAACAGGAACGAAGTCATCTCCAACTCTGCAGCAGCACCAGGCAACACAAGGACCAAGCACAAGAGACACACCGCACCATGGTACTCTAATGACATTAGAAAACTAAAAAGAACTCTCAGGAAGATTGAAAGAAAATAGAGACGCACTAAAGACAACAAAGACCAACACCTGTACAAAATCAAACAGCAAAAATATAACATCCTGATAAGCAAGTGCAAGAAGGAATACTGCACCAATCTGATAATGAAATCCCTTAATAAACCCAGGGAACCCTTTGAAATTGTGCGAGCTCTCACAAAAGATCTTACACAGAGAAAAGTATACAACATAGATCCAGAACAGATGGTAATCTTCCGGGAAACAAGATTCAAATACACAAGCCTGACATCCTGCTACAAACCACTGATAGCCCTCCATATATTCACCCCAAGACACCCTGGGACACCTTTCACTTCCCAACCCTGGAACAACTAAATAATATCATAACCAACTTGAACACAACCACATCTGCACTTGACCTATGCCCTGTGACATGGATAAAGCTCACAAAGGAAGAGCTGGGTACAACTCTACTTAAAATCATTCACCCCTCACTCTCGCAGGGTTATCTACCAGCTAGCCTTAAACAAATATGCATCAGATCAATCTTAAAAAATGCTCTGCTTGACCCACTAGACACCACTGCATACTGACCAATCTCCAGTCTACCATTCATAACCAAGATGACTGAGAAAGCCTTTCAACTACAACTGCAAGATCACGTTGACCAAGCTGCACCTCTAGACATCCACCAACATGGCTTCAAACCTAACCACAGCGTGGAAACTTTACTGACATCCCTTCGAGACAAAATCATAACAGGCATCGATAACATCAAACAAAGCTTCATATTAATCTTCATTGATAAAAGAGCAGCTTTTGACACAGTCAGCCATCATCTACTAATACAAAGACTGAGTGAAATAGGTCTTAAGAAAGTCACACTCATGTTGTTCCAATCATACTTAAACCATGACAACGACAAGTCCGAATTGGCCTACACACGTCAAAACCATTTAGACAGCTGCAAGGGATACCCGCAGGCTCATCCCTTTCTCCAGGACCAAGCAGGAAGTCAGTCCTCACATATGGGTGACGTCGGCGCCGACGGAGCCCTCGCGGAGCAATTTTCCCCAGCTTTCAAAGAAAGCCTTTGGGAATTGCAGCGCGCATGCGCGGTCCCCTTCCCGCCCAAGGGTGCCATCTTAGCCAGTCTTCTTTTTTCCGCGGAGCCCTACAGACGTTGTCTCACAGTCCCCGCAGAAAAGTTGATTTTCTTCAATTATTTTAAGTTTTTCTTCGGTTCGACGCCGGTCTCTTTCCTGCCCGGACTCGCGACGCCGGTTGCGAGTCCTTTTTCCTTGTTTTTCGGTTTTTCTGACTTTTCTGTCAGTTTCGTTTTTTCTTCGATTTTTCGCTGGCAGCCCGGTCCTTTGACCTCGCAGGGGCCCTTTTTCCCCCGATGGCTGCCAGTGGCTTCAAACGGTGTGTTCAGTGTGACAAAAATATGTCTCTAACTGACACACATGATCATTGTCTACGCTGCCTAGGCCCAGATCACGAAGAACTGATCTGTGGGGCCTGCAGCAAGATGTCCTCCAAAGCTTTACGGAGTCGGCGGCATCAGCGGGAAAGAATCTTCACTGATCCCACCCGTACCCGGACCTCGTCGGAGGCTTCGGCGTCCAGAGGCTCTAGCTCTGAGCACCGTCGAAGTTCCTCGGACAGAGGGTCTCCCTCAGGGGATCATCATCGGAAGTCGAAAACCGCGAGGGCGGCGTCGGTGGACGCTCCTGGTTCCGCGAGGGCCAGGTCGCATAGCCCCGATAGCCGTCCCGGGTCTTTGGAGATGGAGCGTCTCGCAAAACGGCCTCGTCTGGAGAAGGACTCGTCTAATCCGGTAAGTCCTGTTGTCCTCGTGGACTCGCCTCCGAGGGGTCCGACGTCAGGCCCGACGCCGTCGGGGCCCGAGTCGGGGGCTGCTGGGTCTCCTGAGTTCGGACTCAGGTTGACGGCCCTGGAGAGCAGTCTGACTGCCTTCATGGACCAGCAGCGGGCACTGATCGCTAGCCTCACTGGCGTCTCTGCCCTGACCGCCGGGACGTCGACGTCTAAGTCGACCCCGGAGACCGAGCCAATCCTCGAGTCCATGCGGGCTCGAGTCGATCCTCGGTCGAGGTCACCCTCGGCCTCCCGTTCGGGACCGAGGTCGCCGACGCCGACCCCCTCGGCGTCAGGGCGGCCGGCGTCTACGCCCGCCCGACCTGACCCCATCGACTCCTCCTCGGAGTCGGCCTGGGAATCCGAGGAGGAAGAGTCACCTGATTCCTTTCAGACTCGGTGTGTCCCATCGGACTCCCCTGAGTCCGAACCTCGGAAGCAGTCCCCTCCGGAGGACGCCCGGTTCTCGGACTTCGTAAGGGATATGGCCAAGGCCTTGGCCTTCCCTGCGGATCCCGAGGAGGAACCTCGAGCCGAAGAGCTCGACGCCCTCCAGTACGACTCTCCTGCAAAGGAGCACTTTACTGTACCGGTTCCTCCCATGCTGGAACGACTGCTCTTCCGCATGTGGGAGAGTCCGGCGTCGTCGCCGGTTTTAAGCAAGCGAGTCGATTCCATCTATCGAGTCCGCAAGAGCCCTGGCTTCCAGAAGGCACAACTGCCGCACCATTCCATGGTGGTGGAATCGGCCATGCATAGGCTCAAGAGCCAGAAGATGCACTCCTCGGTGCCTCCCGGCAGGGAGGCCCGCAACCTGGATGGCCTCGGTAAGAAGTGTTTCCAAGGCTCTATGCTTGCTTGTCGGGTCCAGACCTACCAGCTCTACATGGGCATGTACCTTAGAGACCTGGCTAAAGAGATAGCCGGATTCTCTGCTGGACTTTCCGAGGAACCTTTGCGGAGGTTCCTAGCCTTGTCCACTGGAATTCGAGAATGCTCCAAGTTCATTTCTCGAGCAGCCTATGATGGCTTTGAAGCATCGGCTCGAGTGGCCGCAGCCGGCATCGGTGCCCGCCGACAGGCTTGGCTTCAGTCGTCTGACCTTGAACCCTGGGTGCAGGACAAGTTGGTCGATGTCCCCTGCCGAGGTTAGAACCTATTTGGCAAGCCCATGGCTGAGAAGGCTGCGCAAATCGAGACGGAAACTCTCACCAGAACAAGGCTCTCTAGAAAGACCTCTGCCCCTTCCCAAAAGAAGAAGGGCTCAGGAAAAAAGTCCTTTTACCCGAGGAAGGCGGCTGCCTATAAACACTATCCTCAGTATCAGGCCTCCTCAGCTCCCCAACAGGGTCAGCAGGCCAAGGGACAGGGTAACGGGTCCCGTAGGCAGCAAGCCCCCAAGCCTGCACCACCGGCCCCTGCTCAGCAGGGTGGGGGTTTTTGACTTCATCGACATAGCCTCTCCCCCTCAGCTGGTTTCTCCCAGCACAGGAGGCCGGCTGGTCCACTTTGCCCACAGGTGGTACAACATCACATCAGATGCCTGGGTGCTTCATGTTGTGAGAGAAGGCTATCTTCTCCACTTCCACCAGGTCCCTCCCTCCTATTTTCCGGGAGAGCCTCCACGACTCCCTCTGCACAGGGACTTACTCCTTCAGGAGTTAGCAAGTCTTCTTCAGGAACAAGCTGTGGAACCGGTGCCCCACCACCTGAGAGGTCAAGGCTTTTATTCGAGGTATTTCCTAATACCAAAAAGAACAGGAGGCCTCAGACCCATCCTGGACTTGCGCAACCTCCACAAGTTCCTCGTGAGGGAGAAGTTCAAGATGCTTACCCTTGGAATCCTTCTGCCCTACCTCCAGCAGGGAGATTGGCTATGCTCCTTGGATCTAAAGGATGCCTACACGCACATCCTCATCCACCCAAGCCACCGCCAATACCTAAAGTTTGTGGTGGCAGGAAGTCATTACCAGTACAGAGTACTGCCCTTTGGCCTATCCTCCGCACCACGAGTCTTCACAAAATGTCTCGCGGTGGTGGCGGCTTATCTCCGGCTTCAGGGCCTCTATGTCTTTCCTTACCTAGACGACTGGCTCATCAGAGCATCGTCCTCTCAAGAGGTCACACAAGCCACGCACCGCACTGTGATTCTTCTCCAGTACTTGGGCTTTGTCGTAAACTTCGCAAAGTCCACTTTGCTCCCCTCGCAAGATCTCGAGTTCATCGGCGCAAGATTGCACACTCTTCAGGCGCGAGCTTTCCTGCCTCTCGACAGAGCTCAGCGGCTCATGGACCTAGCCGGCCCTTTTCGCAGCCAGTCCCTGGTCTCGGCCAGGCGCTTTCTGAGACTACTCGGCCATATGGCTTCCACCGTCCACGTGACCCCCAACGCCCGCCTGAATATGCGGCCTGCTCAGTGGTGCCTTCGCAAGCAGTGGGAACAGGCCACGGGCGGCCTCGCCGACTTAGTGCAGATCTCCGGCCCGCTGGCCTCTTCTCTGCAGTGGTGGCTTCATCAGCCGAACCTGGTACTCGGAATGCCTTTTCAATCTCCTCCGCCTGCTCAAGTACTGACGACCGATGCTTCTCTCCTGGGATGGGGAGCGCATTGCCAAGGGGCATGTACTCAAGGTCTCTGGACCTCGTGGGAGTCTGCGCAGCAGATCAACTTCCTGGAGCTCAGAGCAATCCGTCTGGCTCTCAAGGCTTTCTCCCACCTGACTTCTCGCCGGTTCGTCCTTGTCCAGACGGACAATCAAGTTGCCATGTTCTACGTGAACAAACAGGGGGGCACGGGCTCCTTCCTTCTCTGTCGGGAAGCGCAGAGGCTCTGCTCTTGGGCCGTCAGCCGCGGCATTCTTCTCAAGGCAGTTTATCTCCCAGGCCAAGAAAATTGCCTGGCGGACAAACTCAGCAGAATCCTCCAGCCGCACGAGTGGCGACTGGATCCCTTGGTAGTTCAGAAACTTTTTCTGAAGTGGGGCCTCCCCACGCTGGATCTTTTTGCCAGTCCTCTCAACCGGCAACTTCCTCGTTTCTGCTCTCGGCAGCCGCATCCCCTCCGAGTAGCGGCGGATGCTTTTCTGCTCTCATGGTCGAAAAGCCTTCTGTATGCCTTTCCTCCCATACCGCTAATCTCTCAAACTCTTTTCGAGGTTCTCCGAGACAAAGCTTCCATGATCCTGATAGCTCCTCGGTGGCCCAGACAGCCGTGGTTTCCACTCCTGCTGCAACTGGCGGTGGAGGCTCCGTTCCCTCTGGGGTTTCAACCAGATCTCCTAACACAGGATCAGGGGTCCCTGCTACACCCCAACCTCAGATCTCTACATCTGATGGCCTGGCTGCTGAAAGGGTAGTCCTTGCTCCCCTTCTACTGCCGGCAGAGGTGGAAGAGGTCGTCCTAGCTTCCCGGCGACCTTCTACCCGCAAATGACACACAAATTGACACAGGATAAAAACTTGTAAGATATACACCTGCTCGATCATATAAGCACATAATATGATATCATAAGGTGATTCTCATGTGATTCAATCCATAAGTAAAAAAAAAAAAAAAAAAATTTTGTAAATTTGTATAAAGTTGATGCATTTGTATAAAGTTCTGATACATCCACCTAATCAAGATGGATGACATCACTGTTAGAATTCTTAATTATACTGTTAAATGTAAAAAGTTAACCTCTGTTCCATGTAAAACGTCTAGGACATGTACTTTCATGTACCTTAACAACTTTTCTGTTCAATGTAAACCGCACTTGATACCTGGGAAAGAGCGGTATATAAATGTGTTCTAAATAAATAAATAAAATAAATAAATGCTACGCCCTTAAATGGCGTCGTTTTTCCGTTTGGTGTACCCAGCAGTCTCTGGATCCCTTCTCCTGCTCGGTGTCGGTGGTCTTGCAGTACTTGCTCTACCTCTCTAATCTTGGACTTAAGTCCAACTCCGTCAAGGTTCACCTCAGTGCTCTTTCAGCACATCATGTGCCGGTGGACGGCAGACCTCTTTCCAACGACCCTCTCGTGGCAAGGTTTCTCCGAGGTCTCCTTCTCCTTAAACCACCTCTGCGCCCGCCAGCGCCTGACTGGGATCTGAATGTGGTTTTGCAGCGGATCACCTGTCCGCCTTTTGAACCTATGGCTACCTGTCCTCTCCGTTTTCTTTCTTGGAAAACCTTATTCTTGATAGCCCTCACTTCCGCTAGACGTGTAAGTGAACTACAGGCCCTCGTGTCTGATCCCCCTTACACTCGGTTCTACAAAAATAGGGTAGTCCTACGGACTCACCCTAAATTTCTTCCAAACGTGGTCTCCCCTTTTCACATCAATCAGGAGGTGGTACTTCCGACCTTCTTTCCCAGGCCACACTCCAGCCGAGCTGAAATGGTCCTGCATACCCTGGACTGTAGAAGGGCGTTGAACTTCTACCTTGACCGTACGCGGGAGCACCGCAAAGCTGCTCAGCTCTTCGTGTCTTTTGACCCCAATAAATTGGGGCTCCCTGTCTCCAAGCGTACTCTGTCCATCTGGGTTGCTGACTGTATCGCTTGGGCTTATGGAGCAGCCGGACTCTCGTTAGAAAGTCGGGTCACGGCTCATTGTGTTCGGGCAAAGGCTACGTCAGTGGCTTACCTCCGCTCTGTTCCATTGGCAGACATCTGCCGGGCCGCTACTTGGTCTTCGAGCCAGACTTTTGCGGTCCATTACTGCCTCGAGAGGGAGTCCCGCAGGGACAGTGCTTTCGGACAGGCAGTCCTCCGAAATCTCTTCGAGGTTTGAGCAACTCCTACCCTCCATCCCGGATGTTGGGCTACCGGTGGGTAATAATTTAGTGAAGATTCCTTCCTTCTGTGCTGCTGAGCTAGAGGGAGCTCATTTTTGTGCTTAGGGTCTCCGGTAGCCTTAAGCTTGGGAGTCCCATATGTGAGGACTGACTTCCTGCTTGGTCCTGGAGAAAGCGTAGTTACTCACCTGTAACAGGTGTTCTCCAGGAGCAGCAGGAATCAGTCCTCACAACCCTCCCTCCTCCCCTTCGAGTTGCAATCATATCATTTAGTTTTTTTAAAAGAATTTTTAAGCTGTCTTTTAGCTATGTCATCAGACTGGCTAAGATGGCACCCTTGGGTGGGAAGGGGACCGCGCATGCGCGCTGCAATTCCCAAAGGCTTTCTTTGAAAGCTGGGGAAAATTGCTCCGCGAGGGCTCCGTCGGCGCCGACGTCACCCATATGTGAGGACTGATTCCTGCTGCTCCTGGAGAATACCTGTTACAGGTGAGTAACTACGCTATCTGCCCTGTTATTTAATCTATATATACATCCTCTGTATACAATAATAACAGACCATGATGTATTATATCAAATACACACAAACAATATAATGATTTATACACCATTCAATACAGACAAACCAGACAACACAAAAATAACTGGATGCATAGAAGCAATAACAAAATGGCTCAACTAGCACAACCTGAACATAAAGTACAATAAAACTGAGGCTCTTCACATTACCATGAAAAAACATTCATCCCCCCCCATCAACCATAAAGATATCGCACAACAACATAACAGTAAAGCAAGAAATAAAATACCTCAGAGTCACCCTGGCCCAAAACGTCAATGTCCAGTCACACATAAGAAAAACAATGAAAACAGCATACTACAAGATGAAAATCATGCAACAACTCAAAGCCCTACTCAATCAGAATGACTTCAGGACTGTCTGTCAAGCAACAATCACACCAATAATAGACTTCTACAAGGACTCTCTAAACATACCTTACACTCCTTCCAGATGGCTCAGAATCATAACAGAAACCCCAAGAACACATAACCCCCATCTTGAAACAACTGCACTGGATCCTAACACATGCTCATATCAAATATAAGATCATACTTAATCCATTCAAAATCATATATTATATATCTGCTGACACACTGCAATCACTCATAATAAGAGACCCTGAAGTCAGACCATGGAGAGCCAACAACAAAAATAACCTCATAGTTCCTAACAGCAAGACAAGAAGTAAACAGACAATTTGTAAAAGGGCATTCTCTATATCAGCACCAACAATATGGAGGGAGGAGTGGCTCAGTGGTTGGGACAGGTTACTTAGGGCCAGGGGTTCAATTCCTACATGAGGACAAGCAACCTCAGGCTGGAGGGACTGGAGTCTCTAGTCCCATGGCCACTCCTTGTGGCCTTGGGCAAGCCCCTTAATCCTCCATTGCCTCAGGTACATTTAGATTCTCTGAACATTATGGAAGTATCAGATAGCCCAGAATGAGCCTCATGGACCATTAACATTGTTACCCCTAGATCTTGTTCATACATCAAGTTTGTTGCCCATGTTATAATGTAACATTTGACTTAATGATAATGCAGCATAAAACCTGTTAAATAAATAAAATAAAGTCATAAGGAAGCAGGCACTGAGGGCATCAACACCCTGGGTCAGCTCTAGCCAAAGCAGGGTCTGATGTATGTTTTCCTCTGTGGCTGCTTGTGAGGCATTTACTTTGCTGCATAGAGCGACATCTGGGCTGGATTGTCCTTGTAGCACTGGATTGGTCATGGAGGCCGTGGTTTAGGGACCTTATGTGGCTCCTGCAAATTCCCCCAGCCCAGGGGCTGTTGCGGCCAGGGTCAGTCCTTCTGGACAACCTGGCTCCTTTCTCGCTTAGGCTTGGCTTTTGAGAGGTGATGTTTAGCATATAAGGGCTATTCTCTTGCTGTGGTTTCCATGCTCCTAAAAGCAAGGAGAGGTTCTACCAGCCTTGCCTACATATGCATTTGGTGCCTGTTAAAGCATTGATGCCTTGAGCATCAGGTTGGTCCTAGTATGGCAGACAGCTTCCTTGCTTTTCCCTAAAGGTTTAGATGGTAGCCTTGTCATACTTCAGTGGGCCAGTGGCAGGGTGTCCTATAGTCTCGCACCTGGATGTGTCTCGTTTCCTTCAGGGGTATGACATTTGCATCCTCCCCTTGTTCTGTCATTCCCTCTTGGGATCTCTGCTTAGTTTTCTGGGCCTTGATGTCAGAGACTTTTGAGTCCCTTAAGTGGGCCTCACTTAAAAATCTCTCCCTTAAGACCATCTTCTTGGTCACAATCTGCTTGGCGAAATGTATCTCTGACTTACAAGCCTTGTCATACAGGGATTTTTACTTGTCATTCTCAGAGGAGGTCACGTACATTTGGATCATCCCCTCCTTCTTGCCCAAGGTGGTGTCATCTTTTCATGTGAATCAGGTGGTTTGTCTCCCCTCCTTTTCTAAGAAACAGTGCCAAGGGAAGGACAAGGATCTTCTAGTGGATGTCAAGAAAGTGCTTCTCCGGTATCTCAAGCTCACTAAGTTCTTTCACAAGTCAGACCATTTATTTGTGCTGATTGCAGACCTGTGTTAGGGTGACATAGCCACTAATTCTACCCATGGGGTGCTGGATAAAGGAGGCCATTGCCTCAGCATATCTGTTGCAAACTGGTTGGTTCTAGAGGGTTTGCATGCACATTCTACTCGGGCGCAGACATCCTTATGAGCGGAATGTAGCTCTGCTGCCCCCTTAGACATTTGTGGGTCAGCACCGTGGGCATCACGTTCCACTTTTGCAAAGCATTACTGCTTGATGTCCACCCTTGGGCGGACATGGCCTTTTGCTCAAAGGTCTTGAAAGCTGCTGTGCCTTCTTCTCCAGGACCAAGCAGGAAGTCAATCCTCACATATGGGTGACGTCAGCGCCGACGGAGCCCCCGTGTGGAGCATTTCCCCAGCTTTCAAAGAAAGTCTTTGGGAATGTAGCGCGCATGCGCGGTCCCCTTCCCGCCCAAGGATGCCATCTTGCTCAATCTTCTTTTTTCCGCGGAGCCCGACGGATGTATTTTCGTTTCACCCGAGGAAAAAGTCGATTTTATTCTGGTTGAACCTGTTTTTCTTCGGTTCGACGCCGGTTTCCCTTTCCCGCCTGGGCCCGATACATCTGTATCGAGCCTGGATCTCTTTTTTCGGTTTTTGTCCTTAGTGACTAGCGTACGCGCCATTTTTTCTGTTTTCACTGGCAGCCCTGTCTTTTGACCTCGCAGGGGCCCTTTTTCCCCCGATGGCTGCCAGCGGGTTTAAAAAGTGTGATTGGTGTAAGAAACTTATGTCTCTCACCGACACACATGACTGCTGCCTCGGACCCGATCATGACCCGATGATCTGTGGTCCGTGTGGGAAAATGTCCTCTAAGGCGTTAAGGAGTCGGCAGCACCAAAAGGAAAGAATCTTCTCTGACTCCGCATCCGGGTGGGCCCAGACCTTGTCAGAGGCCTCAACATCTCGGGACTCCGGCCCCGAGCAGCGTCGAGGCTCCTCTAAAAAGGGGTCTCCCTCGCGGGAGCATCACAAGAAGAAAAAACCCATGAGGGTGGCGTCGGTGGACGCACTTGGCTCCTCGAGGGCCAAGTCGCATAGCCCCGAGCGCCGTCCCGGGTCTTTGGAGTCGGAGAGGCCTGCAAAACAACCTCATGTGGAGATGGAGTCCCCGGGTCACGTGAGTACTGTAGTCCTCATGGACTCTCCTTCAGGGGAGCAGACGTTGGGCCTGGCGCCGCCGGGGCTCGAGTCGGGGGCTGCTGAGTCTCCTGAGCTCGGACTCAGGTTGACGGCCGTGGAGAGCAGCTTGGCTGCCTTCATGGAACAGCAGCAAGCACTGAACGCCGGTCTCACCGGTGCATCTGCCCCGACCACCGGGATATTGACATCCAAGTCGACCCCGGAGGCCGAGCCAATCCTCGAGTCCATGCGCGCTCGAGTCGATCCTCGGCCAAGGTCTCCCTCGGCCTCCAGTTCGGGACTGAGGTCGTTGACGCCGGTACCCTCGGTATCGGGGCGGATAGCATCGATGCCTGCCCGACGGAAGCCACTTGATTCCTCCTCCGAGGAGTCCGGCTGGGAGACGGAGGATGAGGAGTCACCCGACACCTTTCGGACTCGGTGCGTCCCTTCGGACTCACCCGAGTCTGAGCCTCAGAGAAGGTCCCCACTGGAGGATACCCGGTTCTCGGACCTCGTGCGGGATATGGCCAAGGCTTTGACATTCCCCGTGGATCCCGAGGAGGAGCCTCGAGCCGAGGAGCTCGAGGCCCTACAGTATGACTCTCCTCCGAAGGAGGCCTTTACTGTTCCGGTTCCTCCGCTGCTGGAACGGTTGCTCTTCTGCATGTGGGAGGCGCCGGCGTCGACGCCGGTTTTAAGCAAGCGGGTCGATTCCATCTATCGAGTCCGCAAAAGCCCCGGGTTCCAAATGGCACAATTACCGCACCACTCCATGGTTATGGAATCGGCAAAGCATCGTCTGAAGAGTCAGAAGATGCACGCCTCGGTGCCTCCCGGCCGGAAGGCCCAGAACCTGGATGCCCTTGGTAAGAAGTGCTTCCAGGGCTCTATGCTTGCTTGCCGTGTCCAGACCTACCAGCTGTACCTGGGCATGTACCTTCGAGACCTGGCAAAGGAGATTGCCGGGTTCTCTGCTGGTCTCTCCGAGGAACCTTTGCAGAAGTTCAGTGCTCTGTCCTCGGGTATTCGTGATTGCTCGAAGTTTATCTCTCGAGCAGCCTATTATGGCTTCGAGGCTTCGGCCCGGGTAGCCGCAGCTGGCATCGGTGCACGCCGTCAGGCCTGGCTACAGTCATCGGACCTCGAGCCATGGGTGCAGGACAAGTTGGTCGATGTCCCCTGCCGAGGTGAAAACCTCTTTGGCAAGCCCATGGCTGACAAGGCTGCTGAACTCGAGACAGAGACTCTTACCCGGGCAAGGCTGTCCAGAAAAACCTCTGCCCCTTCTCAGAAGAAGAAGGGCTCGGGGAAAAAGACCTTTTACCCGAGGAAGTCATCTGCCTATAAACAGTACCCTCATTTTCAGGCCTCTGTAGCTCCCCAACAGGGTCAGAAGGCCAAGGGGCAGGGACATGGGCCCCGTAGGCAGAAAACCCCCAAGCCACCAGCTCCGGCTCCTGCACAGCAGGGAGCGGGGTTTTGACTTCAATGGCATAGCCTCTCCTCCTCAGCTGACCCCTATCAGCACTGGAGGCCGGCTGGCACTGTACGCCCACAGGTGGTCAGCCGTCACAAGGGATACCTGGGTACTAAGTATAGTCCAGAAGGGCTATCTCCTCCACTACCACCAGGTACCTCCCTCCTGTTTTCCAGGGGAACCTCCCAGACTTCCTCTGCACAGGGACTTACTCCTGCAGGAGTTGGCAAGTCTTCTAAAGGAACAGGCAGTGGAACCGGTGCCCCACCACATGAGAGGTCAAAGCTTCTATTCCAGGTACTTCCTGGTACAAAAAAGAACAGGAGGCCTCAGGCCGATCCTAGACTAGCGAAATCTGAACAAGTTCCTGGAGAGGGAAAAGTTCAAGATGCTTACCCTTCGAATTCTGCTGCCCTACCTCCAGCAGGGAGATTGGCTATGCTCCTTAGACCTAAAGGATGCTTATACTCACATCCTCATTCATCCAGACCACAGACAATATCTCAGATTTGTAGTGGGAGGAAACCACTATCAGTACAGAGTACTGCCTTTTGGCCTTACATCTGCCCCCAGGATATTCACCAAGTGCCTAGCGGTGGTAGCGGCCTACCTCAGGGTTCAAGGCCTCTTTGTCTTTCCATACCTGGACGATTGGCTCATCAGGGGTCAATCCCCGCAAGAGGCCAATAAAGCCACCCTCCTTACTGTCGCTCTGCTTCAGCACCTGGGGTTTGTTATAAACTTCGCAAAGTCCAGTTTGCACCCTTCCCAGAACATGGAGTTCATAGGAGCTCGACTAGACACCTTTCAGGCAAAGGCCTTTCTACTGTGGACAGGGCCCACAGATTGATGGATCTAGCCAGGCTATTCTACAGCAATTCTCTGGTCTCCGACAGACAATTCCTGAGTCTCTTAGGCCACATGGCATCCACGGTCCATGTAACTCCAAATGCCCGTCTACATATGAGGCCAGCTCAATGGGGACTCAGGACTCAGTGGCACCAAGCCACAGGAAGCCTCACGGACAAAGTGAGGGTGTCCAGCCTACTACATTCTTCTCTACAGTGGTGGCTTCATCTTCCGAATCTGCTGCAAGGGGTGCCTTTTCAAACACCTCCACACTCTCAGGTGCTGACAGTCGATGCTTCTCTTCAAGGTTGGGGTGCACATTGCCAAGGGGCATGTACTCAAGGCTTGTGGTCTCCTTGGGAGGCCGCACAGCAGATCAATTTCTTGGAACTGAGAGCTATCCGCTTAGCCCTGAGAATTTTCTCCCATCTCATCTCTCGCCAGTCCGTCTTGGTTCAGACAGACAATCAAGTTGCTATGTTCTATGTGAACAAACAAGGGGGCACGGGGTCCCGCCTTCTATGTCAGGAAGCACAAAAACTGTGCTCCTGGGCAGTCACTCACAGCATTCTTCTCAAAGCGGTCTATCTTCCAGGTCAGGAAAATTACCTGGCGGACAGATTGATCAGGATCCTGCAGCCGCACGAGTGGCAGTTGAATCCTCTAGTGGTTCAACAGATCTTCCTGAGATGGGGTCTTCCAACCATGGATCGCTTTGCCAGTCCTCTGAACCATCAGCTTCCCAGGTTCTGTTCCAGGCAACCGCATCCTCTCAGAGTTGCAGCGGATGCGTTTCTCATTCCATGGTCTACAGGCCTTCTATATGAGTTTCCTCCCACGCCTCTGGTGTCCCAGACGCTATTCAAGGTGCTCAGGGACAAGGCCTCACTGATCCTGGTGGCTCCCAGGTGGCCAAGGCAACCCTGGTTCCCACTGCTTTTGCAACTAGCGGTGGACACTCCTCTTCCTCTGGGGACGTAACCCGATCTCCTGTCTCAGGAGCAGGGATCTCTCTTACACCCCAATTTCCAGTCCCTCAATTTGATGGCCTGGCTGCTGAAAGGGTAGTTCTAGCGCCTTTACTATTGCCTAGGGAAGTGGAGGACATAGTCTTGGCCTCTAGGAGGCAGTCCACCAGAAAGTCTTATGCCCTTAAGTGGCGTAGATTCTCTACCTGGTGTACTCAACACAACGAGAATCCTTTCTCATGCCTGGTACCAGTGGTGCTGCAGTATTTGCTTCACCTGTCCAACCTAGGCCTTAAGTCCATTTCTGTTAGAGTTCATCTTAGTGCTCTTTCAGCACACCACTCACAGGTGGAGGGTCAGTCTCTATCCAGCCATCCTTTGGTGGCTCGCTTCCTCAGAGGCCTGCTTTTGCTTAAGCCTCCAGTGCGTCCACTTGCCCCTGAATGGGATTTAAATGTGGTCTTGCAACGGCTAACTTGCCCACCTTTTCAACCTATGGCTACTTGCCCTCTGCGTTTTCTCTCCTGGAAAGCGTTGTTTCTGGTAGCCCTTACCTCAGCAAGGCGAGTGAGTGAGCTTCAGGCCCTAGTATCAGAAGCACCATATACTAGGTTCTATAGGAACAGAGTAGTCTTACGGACTCACCCTAAGTTCCTTCCCACGGTTGTCTCCTCCTTCCACCTCAATCAGGAGGTGGTTCTTCCGACTTTCTTTCCCAGGCCTCATGCCGGGCTGAGATGGTCTTGCATACCCTGGACTGTAGAAGGGCGTTGTCCTTCTACCTTGACTGTACGTGGGAGCACCGGAGGGCGGTTCAGCTCTTCGTCTCTTTTGACCCCAATAAGTTGGGGTTGGCTGTCTCCAAGTGTACTTTGTCCATATGGGTAGCTGACTGCATCGCCTGGGCTTGCAGGGCAGCCAGCCTCTCGTTGCAGGGTCGAGTTAAGGCTCATCGTGTCAGGGCGTAGGCTGCGTCAGTGGCTCATCTCCGCTCTGTTCCGTTGGTAGACATCTGCCGGGCCGCTACTTGGTCTTCAAGCCAGACTTTTGCGGCCCACTACTGTCTTGAGAGGGAGTCCCGCAGGGACAGTGCTTTCGGGCACGCGGTACTCCATAATCTCTTTGGGGTTTAGGCAACTCCTACCCTCCGACCCTGGTGTTGGGCTACCTTTCGGGGGCGTTATCAGAGAAGATTCTGTTCTTGCATGCTGAGGCTTGTCCTGCCCCCGCCTAGGGCCGGTGGCTCAAGGGCAAGGGCGACCTCTATTTTGTCTTCAAGTAATGTCCTTGGCTATTGTGCCAGCAAGGGATGCTGGTACTTGTAGTCTTGATTTCTATCCAACAAAAGTGTTGTGACTCGAGGTTTCAGGCAACAGATAAATTTATTTGGGTTTTTCCCTTTCACATAGAATTCACAGCTCAAAACATGGCATGGATTATTTTTTCCCAAAATAATAGGAAAAACAGGAGCAATTAAAGTTGAGAAATAAAGCATAGGTAAACTGTTTCATTCACAGCAAACGCTTAGGCAGGTTAATTGTTTCAGCACAATGTCCTTCTTTCAGAGAGTCAGAAAACAGCTTTATTGTTTATTGTTTACCAGATTCTTGATATACCGCCCCCCATTACATCGGGTCGGTTTACAATATAAGATCATCACATTAGGAAGAAAAAAGAAAAAGAACTACAATAACATACAGGAAAGAGGAGGAAAGGGAGAAATAGCGGAGGGACAAGGAGAAAAATAGGGGAGGTCAAAGGGAGGTATCAAAGGCAGAGGAAAAGAAGTGGCTCTTGAGAAGGGAGCGAAATTTAGGGTAGGATTCTTCGAGACGGAGGGCAAGGGGGAGGGAGTTCCAGAGGGAAGGGCCAAGATAGAAGAAGGCAGATTTCCGGGTGGACTGGAGGTGAGCTTGAGAGGGGGCCGGGAGGTGCAGGCGGTTGATGTGAACGGACCTGAGGCTGCGTGAAGGTGTATGAAAAACCAGTAAATTTGACAGATACTGCGGTTTGCGGAGATAGAGTGCTCGATGCGCTAACGTAAGGATTTTGAAAGGGATCCGGAACCTAAAGGGCAACCAATGGAGCTGACGTAGTAGTGGGGTGATGTGATCCCGAGGGGAGGCGTGGAAAATCATGCGTGCAGCTGTGTTCTGTATTAACTGTAGGCGCCGTTGTTGATATTGTGGGATGCCAGTGTAGATGGAATTGCAAAAATCCAGACGGGTTATGACCAAAGAAAGGAGGAAGGTGGTGAGAGCCTGAGGGGAAAGAAATGGCCGAATAGAACGAATTTGCCGTAGGCAGAAAAATGAGCGCTGAGAGATATGAGATATATGGTCGCTGAAGGATAAGGTATTATCAAAGATGACACCCAGGTAACGAAGTTTGGAGACTAGAGAAATGGGAGCACCCGAGAAGGAAGGAGTGAGAGAAGGGACAGAAGAACCATGGGAGAACCAAATAGCTGCAGTCTTAGCAATATTGAGCACCAAACAATTGGATGAGAGCCAAGAAGAGACCATAGATAGGCACGTGTCCAGGGGAGAGATATCAGGATGAGAGGAAGAAGTGTGGTGCAGCAGAAAAATGTCGTCAGCATAATAGTAACCGGATATCCCCAATTCTTGGACAATTAACGCTAAAGGGGCAAGAAAAACATTAAATAATAGAGGAGCCAATATAGAGCCCTGTGGGACCCCACATGGGAGTGGGGAGAAATCAGAGGAGGATGAGGCAGAAGTGACAGCAAAAGAGCGGGAGGAAAGGAAGGAATGGAACCAGTGATGGACGAGCCCGGGAACACCCGTGTCGCGGAGTCTAGAAAGGAGAAGAGAGTGGTCCACCAGAACAAAGGCTGCTGAGAGGTCGAGAGATACCGCCACCGTGATGTCACCCCGATCATGAGCAGTGTGGATCTCGTTCAGAACTGCCGTGATGGTGGTTTCTACGCTATGTCCAGGCCGAAAACCATTCCTCTCATGCAAAGGTTGTTTAACGTAAGTCCAGGTGATTGGTCTCACAAAAAGAGCAATCCATTTCACAAACGTCATTCATATCAGGAGTTTCTTCTACATCAATTATCATCTCCTCACTATCTCCATTATCATTCTGCTTTAGGGAACTTTTAAAACCAGAATTAGACTGAAGGTTACTAAGAACTTCCTGCAGTTGTTCTATAAACTGTTCCCTCTGGTTTGCAGTCACTTTGTCTAAAGCAGGAAACTGATTCCTTTGTAAGCTTTTAACTACAGACTTTAAATCTGTCTCATAACACTTACTTGGAATGTTTCTGGTTCTGACTGGAGTTGTTTTCACAGCAGTGCTATCTTGGCTGTGGTTAGCACTAGTCTTTAACTGCTGTATAATATCTTCAGCATATCTCTTGCTAGGGATTATAGCAGACGTACCTTTCTTACGTGCAATGCCCTCTCTGCAATCAGAGCTCTCTCCCCGTGTGAAGGTAAACTTTTCTACCTTTTCCTTGGGTTGCTTTAACAGAGGTTTTGGGTTTGCTTCCAGTGTTCCTGGGGTATAGGAAACAGACCTTCCAGAATCCTTCTTAGCTTGTTCTGGGTTCCATAGCTTTCCTTGTTCAGCTGGCTTCCCTCGTGGCTTCAGCTTTCCTCGTTGCTCTTGCTGTTTCACTTGCCGCCTTCCCTGCTGCTTCTTCCATCTCTGCTGCTCTCCTGCACTGAACTCTGAGGCAGGTTTAAAATGGCTTTCCTCAGCAGCCACACCCTTCTGGCTGCTCATGTGAAACTCGTTAGGGCTCCACTCAGCTCCTACATCACTACTATGACCGGGCTCAGTTCTAGCTAGAAGCTTGAGGTCTCCATGGGAACCTTATTTGCCTTTACTCTTAAAGGTATATTGCTAATTTCCTTCCCATTGCATTCGCTCTACAGAGCTGTCATTATCACAGGCTCTAGAGGGAGCTCATTGTTTCAGTTTGGGGCCTCTGGTAGCCCTGAGCTGGGGAGTCCCATATGTGAGGACTGACTTATAAGAACATAAGAACATAAGATATGCCATACTGGGTCAGACCAAGGTCCATCAAGCCCAGTATTCTATTTCCAACAGTGGCCAATCTAGGTCATATGTACCTAGCAGTTTCCCCAAGGGACACAGGTTCCACAATGCTTGTATTGGTTCAAGCATTGATATCCTGGGTCCCTTCTTAATAATGGTTTATGGACCTTTCCTCCAGGAACTTGTCCAAACCTTTTTTAAACCCAGCTACACTAACAGCTTTTACTACATCCTCCGGTAACAAATTCCAGAGTTTGATTACACGTTGAGTGAAAAAATATTTTCTTTATTAGTCTTAAATAGTTTACCCTGTAGCTTCATTGCATGTCCCCTAGTCTTTCTATTTTCTGATAAGGTAAACAATCGATCTACGTTTACCCGTTCCACTCCGTTCATTAATTTATAGACTTCTATCATAACTCCCCTCAGCCGTCTCTTTTCCAGGTTAAAGAGCCCTAACCTTTTTAGCCTTTCTTCATAGGAATATCCTTCCATCCCCTTTACCATTTTGGTGGCTCTTCTCTGAACTTTTCTAAAATCGCTATATCCTTTTTAAGATACGGTGACCAGAATTGCACACAATATTCAAGGTGCGGTCTCACCATGGAACGATATAAAGGCATTATAATATCTTTTGTTTTATTTTCCATTCCTTTCCTTATCATACCTAGCAGTCTATTTGCTCTCTTGGCCGCTGCTGCACACTGGGCCGAGGGTTTTAACATGGTATCCACAATGACGCCTAAATCTTTTTCCTGGGTGGTGGTTCCTAATGTGGAACCTTGCATCGTGTAACCATAGTTTGGGTTGTTCTTCCCTAGGTGCATAACCTTGCACTTGTCCACATTAAATTTCATCTGCCATTTTGATGCCCAGTCTTCCAATTTATCAAGATCCTCTTGTAAGTTTCCACAATCCTCTTGGGTTTTAACAACTTTAAATAGTTTTGTGTCATCTGCAAATTTGATAACCTCACTCGTTATTCCACTTTCCAGGTCATTTATGAATATGTCAAAAAGCAGTGGACCCAGCATAGATCCCTGGTGTACACCACTATTCACCTTTCTCCATTGGGAAAATTGGCCATTTAGCCCTGTCCTCTGCTTTCTATCTTTTAACCAGTTCCTGATCCACAATAGTACACTGCCTCCTATCCCATGACTCTTTAATTTTGCCAAAAGAGGGACCTCAATATCAACCGACTCACCTTTGTCCACCTGATTATTCACTCCTTCAAAAAAACATAGCAGATCATAACATAACAGATCATAACATAACAGACCGCTTTGACCCGGTGAAAAGCGGGATATAAATACAGCTAAATAAATAAATAAATTAGTAAGACAAGATCTTCCTTGTCTAAAGCCATGTTGGCTGTCTCCCATTAGGTCATGACTATTGTGATAAGGAAGCTTATCATAGCTCAGGAAGGAGCTATAGAAAAGGTGAAGTGACTCTGAACAAGCAACCTGTCAGTTCTGGCAGAAATAAGAAAACAGAATTTTGCCATAAAAGACTACCAGTCCCAGAATGGACCAGGTTTCCAACAGCCATTAGAGGAGCTGAAGTGGGAAAACGTGTGTTCAATCAGGAGGGCTATGAGGTAATCCCCAAGCACTCATCTCAAAGGGCAGGGCCTGATTCAGCACTGCTGTGCTGTGCTAGGGTGGAGCACTCATCAAAGCAGAATAAAGGTAAGAGTTTATTCTACAGAGAATTATCCTCATCATTATCATCTTCATCTTCATGATCAACTTGGATATCCTCATCCTCAGTTTCATCTGGAGGATCATCAGAAGCAGAAGCCAAACCGGATGGACAGAGAGGGCAAGAAACCCTTTGGAAGAAAGAAGAGAAAAGCCTTTGAGAGGTCTAGAAGAGTCTGGAGCAGTACGTATACTGGGAGGCATTCCAAGGGCCAGCATACAGCATTGGATTGGGGAAAGCCAGAGGAATGGTGCTGCAGAGCTAGGAATCTCCAGACGGTACCTGTGAGGGAGACGGCTGCACTTGGAAGGGACCCTAAGACCCGTGCCAGAAGGTATGTGAAGAGAGATCCAGTGTCCAGGGATCTGGATTGGAAGGCTGGACATAGGAACTGGACTACATACTGGCCAGGCTATATAGAGAGGAACTCTAACAGCAATGGAAGCTCAGGTAGGAACACTGATCTGTGCCCTAGCTCTAACCTTGAAAGACAGCAGCGAAACAAGTATTCTCCTGAAAGTGCTCCATTGAGAAATTCATCTGTGCCAATCCATGATATTGAACCCATGATTGTTGAAGAAGAGGGAGGGATTGCAGATGAAGGCTGTGTTTACATGGACTGCTCTCTGTCTAAACTCCTTTGGTGATTTTCTGTTATAAAATACAACAACCATCACAAAGAAATACAAACTTGTTCTTTAATCTACTCAGAAAAGCTCCTGAGTAGGATTTCTAGCCACGCAGTAGAAAGCAAGCCAGCTAAGGGGTTTCAGCTGGGTAACTGCTAGCAATTGAGCCTTACCTAATTGCTTGTGAGCTCTGAGGGAATCACTTCTGAATCTATGTGGGAAGATATAAGAAGTTAACCTGAAAAGAACAGTTTTTCTCTTCTTTGTGGATTTTTGTTTGTTGTTTGATACACTGCTAAGAAAATATTAGCTAAAGCTTACAGAAAAGACCAGTTTGTTACCAACCAGGTCTTATTTCTTTTGCTTTGATTGCCTGACAAGTTCAAATGTTGTTTTCCTGATTTTGTTTTTCCAAGTTTAACACTGAAAGCAAGTAACCTGATTTATGTGCTACCAAGCTTATCTGTGTTGGGAGAAATAACCCCATAAATAATGTCGTCACTCCCCCTTGTGGCCAGGCGGTTGCCTAGGGCTGCAGGAGTTGTGACGATTGACCTTTGTTAAAACTTGCCTAAACTCATGTAGTTGTGTCCCCGAAAGGATTATAGCCAAGTGCAAGGTCGCAGGAAAATTTCTTTTATTCTCAGAAATCAGGAATTCCAAAACCAAGTCAATTCTTTAACATGAATTGATTGAAGATAAGGGAAAACAAAACTCAGGATACTTCTCCAAACATAACAATACTCAAGCCATTTATACAGTCCCTGGCTTGCTGTAGCCTTTAAACTGGCATTCAAGTAAAACTTTACTTTCAATGATATTCTGTACTTGGTCTTCAGGAGGCGCTATGCCACCCTCCGTTGTTCCACAGCAGGTGTAGCACAGTTCCTGACTCAATCAACTGCTTTCACACGCAGTGTAATTCCTTCTCAGTTGTAATACAAACTTTCAGCCTAGCTCTGGCCCAAGCAGCATTAAATGAAACAGCTACTTTTAAAAAGCATGGCTAAAAGTACTGGCTTAAAAAGTCCTGGTAAAAGGAACTTCCTCAGTTCTTTTACCTAATACATGGTAACTCAGCAATATACATTAACTTCACCCATGTGGGTTTTTTTCTTCACTCAAACCCTCTTTGGCCCTCTTATGTTTCTCTTGCACAAATAGCACAGCTTATTTCCATATCTGAAATGCTATCTGACTCTCCAGAGACTCCTACCTCCATTTCCTCCACACTTGATTCTCCTGGGTCATTGTTTTCCTGGGTATGCTCTTGGGAAGCCTCCCCAGCCTGCAGAGCCTTCAGTAGTTTTCCCCAGGCACTCTTAACTGTGAGAGAGCTAGCGGGGGAAGGGCAGGGAAAACCCCTTTCCTCTAATAAGCCTTTTAACCGATGTAAAGGGCTCACCTTAGTAGTGCTGGGTTTTCTGCTGACCACGTCCTTACTGGGTAGAGAGTTGAGCCAAGACCCTTTTGAGAATATTTCCTCCTCTGAGGACTCTTCTCCCGAGGTTTCCACAAGCCTTGTCAGCCTTTTACTCCTGGCTCTCACCGGCTTCTGTGCAAGGGATTCCCCTGGACTTCTTGTCCTTCCTTCCTGGAACCCTTGTGTCCTCTGTGTCTGAATTTTCTCTCTCTTTCTCTCCTCCCGAGGAAAGTCTCTTATCTCTTCCTCGTGTCTGTGTCTGTGCTTGCCTTGGTGCTTGCTCTGAGCCTGTCCTCCGTCAGGAAAATCTGCTGTATGAGTGCAGTTTTTCTTCCTAAATGTTTGGGGCTGTCCTATCCCTTCTGACTCCGCCCCCAAACCACTCCCTTCTCCTCCCTCTATCTCCATGGGAACAGGGGGTGTGTTTTGGTCTGCAGTTCTCTTTGAGAAACTTTTCTCTTTCGTATCTGAGTTAAACCTTTCAGAGCCTGCAGTTCTTTGGGTGAAAGGAAAAAAAGGCAGTTTTCCCTTTATTTTTCTGCCCTCAGCAGCTGCTTCTCCACCACAATAAATATCTTATTGGCTTTACCCTCAAGCACAACTATTTATTGTGAGCAGCTGTGTCTGGTGTGAATGGACTGCATTGCCCACAATCCCTTGCCAATCATATTGATATATGCACTTGCCAAGGCTGTGAACATTCTCACCCAGGCAGCCGTCTGACAAATGGCATAGTTTTTCGGATTGCTTTTGCACAGAGGGATTTACTTGCTAAGGATTACAACTAAAGTTCAAGTTTAAAGCTGGAAAAAAAGATTTTCCCTCAACCTCACATTGGAGCAGAAGTGGATGTTCCAGGTAGCTGTCCCAGGAGGAAAAGACCCTGTGCAGAGCTGGATTCATCACTGGCATAAGGTAACAAGTACCTGGGCATGTCTAGTGGTGGATGGGAGTAAGGCACAGGGGTAATTGAAAAAAAAAAGTAGAAAAAAACACCTGTTTGGAAGGTGGTGCACTTTGTTTTTTTCTTTGTTTCTTGCAGGGATCAAGATAGATCCGAGGGAGATGGCTAGCTGGATGGCAGCCCAGTTTAGCAGGCAACAGGAGCTAGCACAGCAGGCTCAGGACACTGCTATGAAAGCCTTAATGGACCAGCAGAGGCCAGTGCTTGATCTGGTGCAAGCCCTAGTTCAGCTGCAGAACCAAGGTGGACCAGATGCAAGACCAGCAGTAAATACTGGTACACCACATATGGACAGTGTGGGACTCAATCAAGGAATTGGGGCATTTAGTTTTGGGAAGCTAACTCCAGATGATAATGTTGATGATTTTCTAGAGTCTTTTGAAAGAGTGGCACAAGCTTTAGCATGGCCAGAGACCCAGTGGGCAGTAAGGCTGGCAGCCTCATTAACTGGAGAGGCGCTTGCAGCTTATAGAGCAATGCCAGCAGCCCAGGCTTTGAATTATAAGGATGTAAAGGCTGCTATTAGAGATCACCTAGGGTTGTCTATTTCAGAGTATAGGCGAATGTTTAGAGCTACTACATTAAGAGTGGGTGAAACACCCAGGGCTCTGAGTCAGAGAATCAGAGGATTAGCTGTAAAATGGTTGGAGCCTGAGCAAAAGACGGTATAAATGTTATTAGACATTATTATGCTTGAACAATTTATGTCTGCGGTGCCTAAAGATTTGCACACTTTCCTTATACAGCAAAATTGCCAAAATCTTGGAGAGGCAACCATGCTAGCAGAGAGATTCTTGGAAGCCACGCAGGCTTGCCATAGAATGGGTGGCCCTCTGAAGATTGGTGCTGAGGCAAGATGTGCTGTATCAGAAAAGAAAATAATTAAAAATGTTTCTGAAAATGAATGTACTGTATCAAACCAGATGACACAGTGGAGTAGAAAGAAATGTTTCAAGTGTGGAAAATGGGGACATTTAAAAAAGGGATGCCAGACACACACTAGCTTAATGGGTGTGGATTTAAAACAGCCCAAAGAAGGATTTCTTTTGATGGTTGATGTGCAAGGAATTACCACAAATGCTTTGTTAGACTCTGGGGCAGACCAGAGTATGATGTCAAAAAGGCTTTGGAAGAGGATAGAGGCCCAAGAAGGATTTGTGCCTAGAACCCCTGAAAGCCAAATTCACATCAGATGCATTCATGGTGCTGCAACATCATATCCCACCTATAGGCTAAAGGTTAAGTGCCTGGGAGAACAAGAGGAAGTCCTGTTAGCAGTGGTGCCTAGGCTACCCTTTGATTTGGTTCTAGGAAGAGACTGGCCAAGATTTAAGCAGGGTCTAGTGGAAGGACTAGGAAAGAAGGAGGGAGAAGGTTTAATAATAGCTCCTGGGCCTTTATTTGGAAGTCCTCAGACCACAGCTAAAAAGATGGTTAAGCGTCCAGAAGACCAAGCTACCCCAAAGCAGACATTCGTCCTAAAGTACCATAGGGTCACAGAGAAGGCCCAAGCTCCTAAGCGGGCAACCCCTCAAGCTGCTGGGTTTGACCTGTGCAGCATAGAAAATGTGACTGTACCTAGCCAAGGGAGAGCCCTGGTGGACACTGGTCTCCAAGTGGAAATACCTATTGGATGCTATGGGAGAGTAGCCCCAAGGTCCGGATTAGCCCTTAAATATTTCATCGATGTGGGTGCGGGAGTAATTGATCCCGATTACAGGGGCAATATTAAAGTTCTGTTATTTAATTTTGGACAGAATGATTATCACGTGAAGACAGGAGACAGAATTGCCCAATTGATCTGTGAGAGGCTGGGTTTTCCACCTGTGGAGGAGGTCACATCCCTGGAAAATTCTGAGCGTGGAACCAAAGGCTTTGGTTCTACTGACGTCAAAGGGGTTAAAAGCCTAGCTGCCACCTGTGCCTGAGAGAGGGAGGTGAATGAAGAGGAAGATTTGGGACCTCAGGTATCTGATTGTAAAGAAAAATCAGAGCCCCAAATAGGTGAGGACCTGACAGTGGTACAACAGGAAGAAATTAGGAAATTGCTTAAAGAATTCCCAGATGTGTTGACACCCATACCTGGGGAGACACATTTGGTTGCCCATGAAATAATAACTCCACCTGGGAAATTGGTTCGTCAAAGGCCATACCGCTTGCCTGAAGCCAAGAGACAGGAAGTAGTGGCACAAGTCCAGGAGATGTTGGACATGGGAGTAATAGAGGAGTCAAAGAGTCCCTGGAATAGCCCCATAGTCCTGGTGCCGAAGCCTGATGGATCTTTAAGATTTTGTATTGACTTCCGGCAGGTAAACGCAATATCAGTTTTTGATGCATATCCAATGCCAAGAATTGAAGAGCTGTTGGACCAGCTGGGACAGGCTCAATACTTAACTACCCTTGATATGACAAAAGGATATTGGCAAATCCCTCTAACCAGGGAGTCGAAGCCGAAGACTGCGTTCAGCACCCCCGTTGGCCTTTTCCAGTTCAAGAGGATGCCTTTCGGACTGCATGGAGCAGCGGCTACCTGCCAAAGGTTAGTGGATCAGGTACTTCGACCCCACCAAAATTATGCTTTTGCATATATGGATGATGTCATAATCCATAGTAACACCTGGGCGGAGCATCTAAAGAGGATCAGGGCAGTCTTGTGCTCCATGAAGCAAGCGGGAATCACTTTAAACCCGAAGAAGTGTGCCTTTGCAAATAGGGAGGTAAAATACCTGGGCCACTTAGTGGGAAGAGGAAAAATTAAACCTCTAATGAGTAAGGTAGATAGCATGAGGAATTTTCCCCCTCCAACAACAAAGAAACAACTAAGACGTTTCTTGGGACTAATTGGATACTACCGCAGATTTATACCACAATTTGCAGAGAAAAGTGCAATTTTCACGGATATGCTGCGGAAGAATTGTCCAAACCAGCTAAAGTGGACACCTGAAGCTGAAAAAGCGTTTTCAGTCCTAAAAGGAAAATTGTGTACAGGACCGGTACTGAAAGGGGTGGACTTCAGGAAACCCTTTCTGGTTCAAACAGATGCATCGGATGTAGGGCTAGGAGCGGTTCTATCCCAGTGTCATGAAGGGGAGGAGCATCCTGTGATGTACCTGAGCAGGAAGTTGTCACCGGCTGAACAAAAGTATTCCACAATAGAAAAAGAATGTTTAGCTATTAAGTGGTCAGTGGAGGCGTTAAGGTTTTACCTTACAGGGAGAAAGTTCCAGTTGGTCACAGACCATGCCCCACTTAAGTGGTTGCAGCAAATGAAGAACCACAATGCCAGGTTGACACGCTGGTACATGGCCTTACAGGCATTTGATTTTCAAGTGGAACATCGTGCTGGGAAGTTACACAAGAATGCGGATGCCCTTTCCCGTATTACGGACTGTGGAGAAGAAGTTTCACTAGTTAAACCAGTCCGTAATAACTTAAGCAGGGGGGTATGTGATAAGGAAGCTTATCATAGCTCAGGAAGGAGCTATAGAAAAGGTGAAGTGACTCTGAACAAGCAACCTGTCAGTTCTGGTAGAAATAAGAAAACAGAATTTTGCCATAAAAGACTACCAGTCCCAGAATGCACCAGGTTTCCAACAGCCATTAGAGGAGCTGAAGTGGGGAAACGTGTGTTCAATCAGGAGGGCTATGAGGTAATCCCCAAGCACTCATCTCAAAGGGCAGGGCCTGATTCAGCACAGCTGCGCTGTGCTAGGGTGGAGCACTCATCAAAGCAGAATAAAGGTAGAGTTTATTCTACAGAGAATTATCCTCATCATCATCATCTTCATGATCAACTTGGATATCCTCATCCTCAGTTTCATCTGGAGGATCATCAGAAGCAGAAGCCAAACCGGACGGACAGAGAGGGCAAGAAACCCTTTGGAAGAAAGAAGAGAAAAGCCTTTGAGAGGTCTAGAAGAGTCTGGAGCAGTACGTATACTGGGAGGCATTCCAAGGGCCAGCATACACCATTGGACTGGGGAAAGCCAGAGGAATGGTGCTGCAGAGCTAGGAATCTCCAGACGGTACCTGTGAGGGAGACGGCTGCACTTGGAAGGGACCCTAAGACCCGTGCCAGAAGGTATGTGAAGAGAGATCCAGTGTCCAGGGATCTGGATTGGAAGGCTGGACATAGGAACTGGACTACATACTGGCCAGGCTATATAGAGAGGAACTCTTAACAGCAATGGAAGCTCAGGTAGGAACACTGATCTATGCCCTAGCTATAACCTTGAAAGACAGCAGCGAAACAAGTATTCTCCTGAAAGTGCTCCATTGAGAAATTCATCTGTGCCAATCCATGATATTGAACCCATGATTGTTGAAGAAGAGGGAGGGATTGCAGATGAAGGCTGTGTTTACATGGACTGCTCTCTGTCTAAACTCCTTTGGTGATTTTCTGTTATAAAATACAACAACCATCACAAAGAAATACAAACTTGTTCTTTAATCTACTCAGAAAAGCTCCTGAGTAGGATTTCTAGCCACGCAGTAGAAAGCAAGCCAGCTAAGGGGTTTCAGCTGGGTAACTGCTAGCAATTGAGCCTTACCTAATTGCTTGTGAGCTCTGAGGGAATCACTTCTGAATCTATGTGGGAAGATATAAGAAGTTAACCTGAAAAGAACAGTTTTTCTCTTCTTTGTGGATTTTTGTTTGTTGTTTGATACACTGCTAAGAAAATATTAGCTAAAGCCTACAGAAAAGACCAGTTTGTTACCAACCAGGTCTTATTTCTTTTGCTTTGATTGCCTGACAAGTTCAAATGTTGTTTTCCTGATTTTGTTTTTCCAAGTTTAACACTGAAAGCAAGTAACCTGATTTATGTGCTACCAAGGATATCTGTGTTGGGAGAAATAACCCCATAAATCAATATCTTATTGGCTTTACCCTCAAGCACAACTATTTATTGTGAGCAGCTGTGTCTGGTGTGAATGGACTGCATTGCCCACAATCCCTTGCCAATCATATTGATATATGCACTTGCCAAGACTGTGAACATTCTCACCCAGGCAGCCGTCTGACACTATCTACATGCTGAGTAATTTTATTCTTTATGATGGTTTCTACCATTTTTCCCGGTACTGATGTCAGGCTCACTGGTCTGTAGTTTCCCGGATCACCCCTGGAACCCTTTTTAAAAATTGGTGTTACATTGGCGATCCTCCAATCTTCAGGTATTAGAGATGATTTTAATGATAGTTCACAGATTACTAATAGCAGGTCTGCAATCTCGTATTTCAGTTCTTTCAGCACTCTTGGATGTATACCATCCGGCCCAGGTGATTTGCTACTCTTCAGTTTATGTAATAGTTGTAATACATCTTCCCGATGTATCGATATTTCCTTCAATTCTTCCGCACCTTTAAATACCACTTCAGTCATGGGTAACATCCCTACATCTTCCTCAGTAAAGACCGAAGCAAAGAATTCATTCAGTCTCTCCGCTATCGCCTTGTCGCCTCTTAGTGCTCCTTTAACCCCTTTATCATATAATGGACCAACTGACTCTCTCACAGGTTTTTTGCTACGAATATACTTGAAAAGGTCTTTACTTCGCGCTTTTGCTTCCGCAGCAAGCTTCTTCTCAAATTCTCCCTTTGCCTGCCTTATCAATGCCTTGCATTTGACTTGCCAGTGCTTGTGCTGTTTCCAGGTTTTGTCGTTTGGCTCTTTTTTCCATTTCCTGAAAGATGCTTTTTTGGCAACAACAGCCTCTCTGACCTCCCCTTTAAACCATGCTGGCAGTTTTTTGGACTTCCTTTCACTTTTCTTAAAGCGTGGAATACAGCTGGTCTGGGCTTCCAAGATAGTATTTTTCAACAACAGCCAAGCCTGATGTACGTCTTTAACCTTTGCAACTGCTCCTTTTAGTTTCTTCTTAACTGTTTTCCTCATTTTATCATAGTCTCCCTTTCGAAAGTTAAAAGGTAGTACTGTGGATTTCCTTACTATCCCTCCTCCACTAATTAAATCAAAGGCGATCATGCTATGATCACTATTGCCAAGTGGCCCCAACAACCTTATCTCTTGCACTAGATCTGATGTTCCACTAAGGATTAGGTCTAATGTGGCTTCCCCTCTGGTTGGTTCATGAACCAGCTGCTCCAAGAAGCAGTCATTTATTTCATCTAGGAACTTTATCTCCCTAGCATGTCCTGACGTGACACTGACCCAGTCGATACCGGGGTAGTTGAAATCACCCATTATTATTACTGTGCTGTAACGTTTGTTAGCTTCCTTGATTTCTTTGAGCATTTCATCATCCATTTGGTCATTTTGGCCAGGCGCTCGATAGTACACCCCCACTGCCATTGCCTTCCCCCTTTTACATGGAATTTCAATCCATATAGATTCTACAGCAGATTTTGTTTCCTGCAAAACATTAATCCTTTCTGACTCAATGCCCTCTCTAACATAGAGAGCAACCACTCCACCAATTTGATCAGCTCTATCATTACGATATAGTTTGTACCCAGGTATCACAGTGTCCCACTGGTTGTCCTCCTTCCACCATGTCTCTGATATTCCAATCATATCTAACCTTTCATTTAGTGCTATATATTCTAACTCTCCCATCTTATTTTTTAGACTTCTAGCATTTGCATACAAGGATTTTAGAGAATGTATTTTATTCTTATTAATTTGACTTCCTGCTTGGTCCTGGAGAAAGAGTAGTTATTCACCTGTAACAGGTGTTCTCCAGGAGCAGCAGGAATCAGTCCTCACAACCCTCCCTTCTCCCCTTGGAGTTGCAGTCATATGCTCTATTTTTGCTGTCTTTTAGCTATGTCATCAGACTGAGCAAGATGGCACCCTTGGGCTGGAAGGGGACCGCGCATGCGCGCTGCATTCCCAAAGACTTTCTTTGAAAGCTGGGGAAATGCTCTGCACGGGGGCTCCGTCGGTGCTGACGTCACCCATATGTGAGGACTGATTCCTGCTGCTCCTGGAGAACACCTGTTACAGGTGAGTAACTACTCTTTCTCCAGGACCAAGCAGGAAGTCAGTCCTCACATATGGGTGTCATCGGCGCCGATGAAGCCCCAGCGGAGCATTTCCCCAGCTTCCTATGAAAGCCTTTGGGAATGCAGGCATGCATGCGCGGTTCCCTTCCCGCCTAAAGGTGCCATTTTACCTCAGTCTCTTTTTTTCCGTGAAGCCCACTGGACGTGTGTCCTGTTCTCCCGGTTAAAATTAGATTTTTTCGGCGTTTTTCGCTATTTTTTCTCCCGGTTCGACGCCGGTTCCCCTCCCGCCGGGTTCGTTACACCGGTATCGAGCCCGATTCTTCTTTTTTGGTTTTTGCCCTTCGTGGCTGGCGTTCGCGCCCTTTTTTCCATTTTTCCTTGGAAGGCCGGTCCTTTGACCTCGCGGGGACTCTTTTTTCCCCGATGGCTTCCAGCGGTTTTAAAAAGTGTGATCGGTGTAAGACACTGATGTCTCTCACCGACACACACGACTGCTGCCTTCGGTGCCTCGGCCCCGACCACGACCCTAAGTCGTGCGGGCCATGTGGGAAGATGTCTTCCAAGGCACTCCGAAGTTGCCAGCAGCAAAAAGAAAGGCTTTTCTCGGACTCAGGCTCCGGCCGGGCCCGGACCTCATCTGAGGCCTCGACATCTCGGGATTCCAATCCCGAGCGCCGTCGAAGCTCCTCGGATAGGGGGTCCCCCGACCGGGAACGTAAGAGGAAGAAGCGGCTCGCGAGGGCGTCGTCAGAGGAGGACCCTGGCTCCTCGAGGGCCAGGTCTAAGACCCCTGACCATCGCCCCGGGCCCGTGGAACACGAGAAGCCTGCAAAGGTTCCTCGTGTGGAGCCGGAGTCTGCTGGACACATAAGCCCCGTAGTCCTCGAGGACTCTCATCCCAAGGAGCCGCCGCCGGGGCCCGGGTCGGTGGCTGTTGTGTCTCCCGAGCTGAGTCTCAGGATGACAGCCTTGGAGAGCAGATTGTCTGCCTTCATGGAGCAGCAGTGGGCACTGATGGCCAGTCTGTCTGGCGCATCTGCCCCGACCACCGGGACATCGACTTCGAAGTCGACCCCAGAGACTGAGCCGATACTCGAGTCCATCGTGGCTCGGAGTCGACCTCGGTCGCGGTCTCCCTTGACCTCCCGTTCGGGACCGAGGGCGTCGACGCAGGTGCCTCCGGCATCGGGGCGGGTGCTCCAGGGCCCCGCGGGGTCGGACCCTGACTCCTCCTCAGACTAGTCAGCTTGGGAGATGGAGGACGAGGAGTCTCCTGATACCTTCAAGACTCGGTGCGTCCCTTCGGACACACCGCAGTCTGAGCCCCGGAGTAGGTCCCCCCCGGAGGACACTTGGTTCTTGGAGTTCGTCCGGGATATGGCCGCTGCCTTGGCTATTCCGGCCGACCCCGAGGGGGAGCCTCGAGCTGAAGAGCTTGAGGCCCTACAGTATGTCTCTCCTTCGAAGGAGGCCTTTACTGTTCCGGTTCCTCCGATGCTGGAACAGCTCCTCTTCCATATGTGGGAGGCACCAGCCTCGGCACTGGTTCTAAGCAAGCGAGTCGATTCTATCTATTGACTCCGGAAGAGCCCTGGTTTTCAAAAGGCACAGCTACCACACCATTCTATGGTTGTGGAATCGGCCATGCATCGTCTGAAGAGCCAGAAGATGCACTCCGCGGTGCCCCATGGCAGGGAGGCCCGGAACCTCGATGGCGTCGGTAGAAAGTGCTTCCAGGGCTCGATGCTTGCTTGCCGTGTCCAGTCCTACCAGCTGTACATGGGCATGTACTTGCGGGATCTGGCCAAGGAATTGGCCGGGTTCTCTGCTGGTCTCTCCGGGGAACCCTTGCAGAGATTTAAGTCTTTGTCCTCGGGGATTCGGGACTGCTTGAAGTTCATGTCCCGTGCCGCCTACGATGGCTTCGAGGCTTCGGCCCGAGTTGCGGCAGCTGGCATCGCGGCTTGACGCCAGGCATGGCTGCAGTCATCGGACCTCGAGCCATGCGTTCAGGACAAGTTGGTCGATGTCCCTTGCCGAGGTGAAAACCTTTTTGGCAAACCCATGACCGAGAAGGCCGCTCAGCTTGAAACTGAGCACCTCACACGGACAAAGCTGTCGAGGAAGTCCTCTGCCCCTTCTCATAAAAAGAAGGGCTCGGGTAAAAAGCCCTTTTACCCGAGGAAGGGCACTGTCTACAAACAGTACCTGCAATATCAGGCTGCCCAAGCTGCCCCCCAGGGTCAGCGAGCCAAGGGCCAGGGTAATGGACCCCGTAGGCAGAGGACCCCCAAGCCTCAGGCCCCTGCTACCACTCAGCAGGGTGGGGGTTTTTGACTCCTCGAGCGTAGCCTCTCCTCCACTGCTCTCCCAACCCTGAACAGGAGGTCGCCTCGCCCTCTTTGCCCACCAGTGGCCCCTTATCACCGGGGACAGTTGAGTGCTGGAGATAGTCCACAAGGGCTATGCCCTCCATTTTCACCAACTGCCTCCACCATATTTTCCAGGGGAGCCTCCAAGGCCTCCACTGCACACAGACCTTCTTCTACAAGAGCTTCATGGTCTTTTGGTGGACAGGGCGGTGGAGCCTGTGCCTCCCCACTTGCAAGGTCACGGTTTCTACTCCAGGTACCCAAAAGAACCGGTGGCCTTCGACCCATTCTGGACCTCAGGAACCTCAACAAGTTCCTAGTGAAGGAGAAGTTCAAGATGCTTACACTTGAGACACTTCTGCCCTACCTCCAGCAGGGAGACTGGCTATGCTCCTTAGATCTAAAGGATGCGTACACTCACATCCTCATTCATCCAGACCACAGAAAGTACCTCAGGTTCATTGTGGGTGGAAACCATTATCAGTACAGAGTGCTGCCTTTCGGCCTCACCTCCGCCCCCAGAGTCTTTACAAAGTGCCTAGCGGTGGTGGCGGCCTACCTGAGAAATCAGGGAGTTTTTGTCTTCCCCTATCTGGACGACTGGCTCATCAGGGGTCAGACGTGCCAGGAGGCCAAACAAGCCACCCTCAGGACTATTGCTCTTCTACAAAGTCTGGGGTTTGTCATAAACTTCGCAAAGTCCACTTTGCTCCCCTCCCAAAACTTGGAGTTCATAGGGGCAAGGCTGGACTCTCTGCTGGCAAAGGCTTTCTTGCCAGTAGACAGGGCCCAAAGGTTGAGGGCCTTGGCAAATCAGTTTCTCAGTAGGTCCCTGGTCTCCGCCAGACTCTGCCTGAGGCTTCTAGGCCACATGGCTTCGACAGTACATGTGACCCCCAATGCCAGGCTCCATATGAGGCCTGCACAGTGCTGCCTTCGGTCTCAGTGGTCACAGGCCACAGGCAACCTCAAAGACAGGATAAGGGTGTCCAGACAATTTCTGAACTCCCTCAACTGGTGGCTGCACCCACCCAATCTTCTGAAAGGGGTGCCTTTTCAGATTCCAGGGTACACAGTAGTGGTGACCACGGACGCTTCCCTACAAGGCTGGGGAGCTCATTGTCTGGGCAAGTGCACCCAGGGTCTGTGGCCTCCCTGGGAAGCTGCACAGATCAATCTTCTCGAACTCCGAGCTATTCAGTTAGCACTCAAGGCTTTCACTCCTACCCTGGCTCAACAGTCTGTCCTGATTCAGATAGACAACCAAGTTGCCATGTTTTATGTGAACAAACAGGGCGGAACTGGGTCCAGGATCCTTTGTCGGGAAGCTCAGGACCTTTGTTCTTTTGCCCTCCAGCACAACATGCTCCTCAGGGCTGTGTACCTTCCAGGTCAAGACAACTACCTGGCAGACAGATTAAGCAGAATACTGCAGCCACACGAGTGGCAGCTGCATCCTTCAGTAGCTCAGAAGATCTTCCTGAAATGTGGTCTCCCTTTGATGGATCTCTTTGCCAGCCCCATGGACAAGCAGCTGCCAAAGTTCTGCTCCAGGCAACCGCATCCTCTGCGGATAGCAGCGGATGCTTTTCTGATATCCTGGTCTCAGGGCCTCCTGTATGCATTTCCTCCCATGCCCTTGTTGGCCTGAACTCTCTTCAAGATTCTTCAGGACAAGGCCTTGGTCCTGCTGGTGGCTCCCAGGTGGCCGAGACAGCCTTGGTTTCCTCTTCTATTTCAACTGGCTGTGGATCCTCCACTACCTCTGGGGTTGCAACCCGACCTTCTCTCACAGGAGCAGGGCTACCTTCTGTACCCCAATCTCAAAGCTCTCAATTTGATGGTCTGGAGGCTGCAAGGGTAGTCTTGGCTCCCTGGGGTCTGCCTCAGGATGTTGAGGAGGTTGTCCTAGCCTCTAGGAAACAGTCCACTAGGAAAACCTATGCTCTCAAATGGAAACGGTTTTCTATGTGGTGTCAGCTACGTACAGTTGATCCGTTCTCCTGTACTGTGCCAGTAGTCCTTCAGTACTTACTGCACTTGTCAAATCAAGGCCTTAAATCAAATTCTGTTCGGGTCCACCTCTCAGCTCTAGCAGCTCACCACTCTTTGGTGGAGGGCCATTCTCTGTCTGGTCACCCCTTGGTGTCCTGCTTTCTTAGGGGCTTGCTTTTGCTCAAGCCTCCCATCTGTCCTCCTGCCCTTGAGTGGGAGCTGAATGTGGTCTTGCAGCAACTGACTCGCCCACCTTTTGAGCCGATGGCTACTTGTCCACTACGCTTCCTCTCCTGGAAGACACTCTTCCTGATAGCCCTTACCTCGGCTAGGCGAGTAAGTGAGCTGCAGGCCCTGGTCTGTGATAGGCCTTACACCAGGATTTATAGGAACAGGGTAGTCCTTAGGACTCATCCAAAGTTCCTCCCTAAGGTTGTCTCCTCTTTCCACCTCAGCCAGGAGGTGGTTCTTCCAACATTCCTCCCTAGGCCTCATGCAAGCCAGGCTGAAGCAGTCCTGCATACCCTGGACTGTAGGAGGGCCTTATCCTTCTACCTTGACCGTTCGCAGGGGCATAGAAGGGCTACTCAGCTCTTCGTCTCCTTTGACCCCAATAAGTTGGGGTTGGCTGTGTCCAAGCGTACCTTGTCTATCTGGGTAGCTGACTGTATCACCTGGGCTTATAAGGCGGCTGACCTTCCTTTGCAGGGTCAGGTTACGGCCCACCGTGTCAGGGCAATGGCTGCCTCAGTGGCTCATCTCCGCTCTGTGCCCTTGGTAAACATCTGCAGGGCTGTAACTTGGTCTTCAAGCCAGACGTTTGCGGCCCATTACTGCCTGGAGAGGGAGTCCCGTAGGGACAGTGCTTTTGGCCAAGCAGTACTCCGGAATCTCTTTGAGGTTTAGGCAACTCCTGCCCTTCTGCCCTCTGTTGGGCTACCGGTGGAGGTTGTGTCCTTGAAAAGCCTTTCTTTGCTGCTGAGACTAGAGGGAGGCCTCTTGTTCAGCCTGGGTTCCTCGGTAGCCCAGAGCTGGGGAGTCACCCATATGTGAGGACTGACTTCCTGCTTGGTCCTGGAGAAAGAGTAGTGACTCACCTGTAACAGGTGTTCTCCAGGAGCAGCAGGAATCAGTCCTCACAACCCTCCCTCCTCCCCTTGGAGTTGCAGTTGTACAGTTTATTTTTCATTTTTGTGTGCTGTTCTTAGCTATGTCATTTGACTGAGGTAAGATGGCACCTTTAGGCGGGAAGGGAACCGCGCATGCGTGCCTGCATTCCCAAAGGCTTTCATAGAAAGCTGGGGAAATGCTCCGCTTGGGCTTCATCGGTGCCGATGACACCCATATGTGAGGACTGATTCCTGCTGCTCCTGGAGAACACCTGTTACAGGTGAGTAACTACTCTTTCCCACCCAGTGGAATCGTAGCTTTGGTACATCCCATTTGTTTTGACTAATCTAGCAGGATGATATGGAAGGTGACATTTAACTTACCAGATAATTTCCTTTCCTTTAGTCCTGCTAGACCAGTCCAGGACCTGCCCCTGTGACCTGTTGGTCTGCTGTATTTCTCTCTGGTTGCTCCTGTAGGCCCATATCCTCTAGACAGACCTTCTGTCTAAAGATGATCCTATACATAGTTATGGTTCCTTGTTCCATCGGACCTTGTTATTCTCACTGAGGTTGTGTACGGTCAGGGAGTTTTGACCATGTGCTTTGGTACGAATGCTGGGGTATGCCCTAGTTGCATTGACTAGCATAGCAGGATGAAGTCATAAGAATCTCTGGCTCCAGCTCTGCTGGTAGTTGATACAACCCACTTGTCTGGACTGGTCTAGCAGGACTCACAAAAAGGACATTATCTGGTAAGTAAAATGTTGCCATATTTGACCATTTAAAAGTGTATCTGTTCTACGCTTGGTTCTCTTAGAGTTTGCTGCAGGCAAAACTGATTGTTGGCTGTATTTTACAGGAAACAAATGGTAGAAGAAAGAGGGCGGATGACATGAAAAGCAACTTATTTCCAGTACCCAGAAAAGAAGGTAACATCTAAATATAAGAGATATATTTTCTTCTATGCCCATTATCTTTACTTTATTCTTCTCATTCTTCTAGTGTTCACTGTAATTTCTGATTATATCCCCGTTTCTTCTTTAACAAGTAAAATTCAGTCAGGCACACAATTGGGTGGTGTCATTGCAGGGTGCCAAGATAGAATACCTCTCCCACAGCTCGGAGGTAGCAGGTCATTTTTGAGCTGTGGTTGTCAGTACATTTGTTTAAATGCCAGCTATTGTGACTAAAATTATTCCAGATATTCAGCACCCAGTGACCAGTACTGAATATCCGAATAGAGCAGTGAACACCACTGCTTTCCGGATAGCCTATCTGGATAACCCCTTAGGAAAGCTTAGTTATTCATATAGCAGCACTAAATATCACCATTATATGGATAAGTGCCAGGTGAATCAACAGACTACCTTGGCACTCACTAGTCAGATAATGCTGAGGCAGTCCGTCAGGATATTCAGCAATATTATCTGTATAGTTTTGCTGTCTATCCCTTTCAGATTCCCTTATCCAATTGGCAGGTACTGCTAATCGGATATGTGCTGCTGAATATTGACCTATAAATGTAATATTCTGAGTATGCACAACCCTTCCCATGTGCAGAACTCTTCTCAGTCCCTTGGCATTTAAATGGTCCATGTATATTCATTATCAAAATTTATAGAATTGGTAATGCTGAATATATGTAGACAGCTTCACTCCTTGCTGCTATGTGGATAGCAGTAATATTCAACTGTTATCTGGATAGCTATGCGGCTTAATATAGCACAGCAGGACAGAGAAAATTACTGCATACGGTGAGGATCATGAATTACACTTCCTTATTGTCCCTCCAGTCCAGTCTTGCACCTCAGGGTAGTCAACTCCCACCAGCAGCTATGGAGACTGAGCATGTCATGTTTTGATGACATTAGGATACATAGGCAGCTGGCACACCCACCAGCGTCAGTAAGTTCAGTCTCCAAGCAGCTGGAGCGAGTGGTCCCAGAAATCTGGGCTCACTGAAGGGACAACTGAGAAGCTTATTTCTTTAATTTTCTTAATTTTCTTATTTTTCTGCCTGTGCTTGAGCCTCCCTCTCTCCCCCGTCCCTCTCCCCATCAACCTGGTATCCAGCAAAGGGGAGCAGCTCCTGTGGCCTCCTTCTTGGGACTTGCTTGTCTGCTCAAGTCAAACGCAAAAAAAAGACGAGGTTGAGTGCTTTGGGGCCACCGGAGATCTTTTCATTGAGGTGATGGCAGCTCCCGAACCCGTGCAGCAGGTGAGGAGCTCTAGGGTAGAAGGGAGGACAGCCATCAGCACAGGAACAGGAAAGTGTCCTTTTTTTTTCTCATCTCCCACCTCGGGACTGAAGCCACCGTGCGGCTGGGCACCGGGGTAAGCAGCACTTCTCAGCTGCACACGGTCAGACACAGTGGGTGACAGGTACCGAGGTGTTTCTGTGCCGGCGGGGAGGCCTTCTCCTTTTTTCTCTTGTTTCAGGTGTAGTAAGACTTTCAAGCGGTTGAGGGACCACGTGGCAGAGGCCCGCGTGCAGGGCCGGCCCGTCCATTAAGCAAGAATGTTTCACTGGGCCCCGCGTTTCAGGGGGCCCTGCGCAAAAAAAATTCTGCATCAGCCCAGGTAGATTTAAAAAACTGGCTGCTGCTGCCGCTGCCGCAGCGGCAGAATCAAGTGTCCCACGGGGCCCCCCTGCCCGGCAGAGCCTTCCCTGCAGCATCAGCTCCCTCAGTGCAGGCCTTTCAGAGCTGCGAAGGGAGAGTTTCTCCAGGACCAAGCAGGAAGTCAGTCCTCACATATGGGTGACATCGACGTCGATGGAGCCCCCGTGCGGAGCATTACCCCAGCTTTCTAAGAAAGCCTTTGGGAATACTGCACGCATGCATGGTCCCCTTCCCGCCTAAAGGTGCCATCTTGCTCAGTCTTTCTTTTTCCGTGAAGCCCAACGGACGTCTGCTGTGTCACACGGAAAAGTTGACTTTTTTCTTGCGATTTCTTCGTTGTTCTTCTCCGGTTCGACGCCAGTTCCCCTTCCCGCCGGGTTCAGTACACCGGTATCGAGCCCGTCTTCTATTTTTCATTTTTTGCCCTTCGTGGCTGGCGTTCGCGCCCTTTTTTGTCTTTTCCCTGGAAGGCCAGTCCTTTGACCTCGCGGGGGTTCCTTTTTTCCCCGATGGCTTCCAGTGGTTTCAAAAAGTGTGATCGGTGTAAGAAGCTGATGTCTCTCACCGACACACACGACTGCTGCCTTTGATGCCTCAGACCGGATCATGATCCTAAGGTCTGTGTCCCATGTGACAAAATGTCCACCAAGGCACTCCGAAGCTGCCAGCATCAGAAAGAACGGATTTTTTCTGACTCTGCCTCCGGCCGGGCCCGGACCTCGTCTGAGGCCTCGACGTCTCGGGAGTCTGACCCCGAGCATCGCTGGGGCTCCTCGGACAGGGGGTCCCCCGATTGGGAATGTAAGAGGAAGAAGTGGCTCGTGAGGGCGGCGTCGGAGGAGGTCCATGGTTCCTCGGGGGCCAGGTCTCGGACCCCCGACCGCCGCCCCGGGCAGGAGAAACCGTCCAAGATACCTCGCGTGGAGCCGGAGTCCGCCGGGCACGTAAGTCCTGTTGTCCTCGAGGACTCTCCTCCTAGGGAGCCGACATCGGGCCCGGCGCCGCTGGGGCCCGAGTCGGTAGCTGCTGCGTCTCCTGAGCTTGGACTCAGGCTGACAGCCGTGGAGTGCAGATTGTCTGCCTTCATGGATCAGCAGCGGGTACTGATGGCCAGCCTCGCTGGTGCATCTGCCCCAACCACCGGGACATCGACGTCTAAGTCGACCCTGGAGACCGAGCCGATACTCAAGACCATGAAGGTTCGAAGTCGTCCTCGGTCACGGTCACCTTCGACCTCCCGCTCGGGACCGAGGGCGTCGAGGCCGGTGCCTTCGGCGTCGGGGCGGGTGCCACCGAGACCCACGGGGTCGGAGTCCCCCAACTCCTCTTCGGATGAGTCCGCGTGGGAGACGGAGGACGAGGAGTCCCCCGATACTTTTCGGACTCGGTGCATCCCTTCGGACTCACCGCAGTCCGAGCCCCGGAATAGGTCCCCTCCGGAGGACACCAGGTTCTCGGAGTTCGTCAGGGACATGCCCAAGGCTTTGGCGATTCCCACGGACCCCGAGGAGGAGCCTCGAGCCGAAGAGCTCGAGACCCTCCAGTATGACTCTCCTCCGAAGGAGGCTTTTACTGTGCCTGTTCCTCCGATGCTGGAACGGCTCCTCTTCCGAATGTGGGAGGCACCGGCCTTGGCGCCGGTTTTGAGCAAGCGTGTCGATTCCATCTATCGACTCCATAAGAGCCCTGGATTCCAGAAGGCGCAGCTGCTGCACCATTCCATGGTGGTGGAATCGGCCATGCATCGTCTGAAGAGCCAGAAGAGGCACTCTGCGGTGCCCCCCCGGCAGGGAGGCCCGGAACCTGGATGCGCTCAGCAGAAAGTGTTTCCAGGGCTCAATGCTTGCTTGCCGTGTCCAGTCCTACCAGCTGTACATGGGCATGTACTTACGAGACCTGGCAAAGGAAATTGCCGAGTTCTCTGCTGGCCTCTCCGGGGAACCTTTGCAGAGGTTCAAGACCTTGTCCTCGGGAATCCGGGAATGCTCAAAGTTCATGTCCCGAGCGGCCTACGATGGCTTTGAGGCTTCGGCCCGTGTAGCGGCAGCCAGCATCGAGGCCCGACGCCAGGCATGGCTGCAGTCATCGGACCTCGAGCCCTGGGTGCAGGACAAGTTGGTCGATGTCCCTTTTCGATGTGAAAACCTTTTTGGCAAGCCCATGGCCGAGAAGGCTGCTGAGCTCGAAACCGAGCACCTGACTAGAACAAGGCTGTCCAGAAAAACTTCTACCCCTTCTCATAAGAAGAAGGGCTCAGGGAAGAAGTCCTTTTACCCGAGGAAGGCAGCTGCCTACAAAACCTTCCCTCAGTACCAGGCCTCCCCAGCTTCCCAGCAGGGTCAGCAGGCCAAGGGACAAGAACATGGGCCCCGTAGGCAGAAGACTCCCAAGCCTCCGGCTCCTGCTCCCACTCAGCAGGGAGGTTTTTTTGACTCCCACAGCATAGCCTTTCCACCTCTGCTGCCCCATCACTGCACAGGAGGTCGTCTAGCCCTGTTTGCCCACAGGTGGCCACCCATTACAGGAGATGCTTGGGTATTGAGCATAGTCCACAAGGGCTATATGCTCCATTTCCAGCAGTTGCCTCCCCCCTACTTCCCAGGAGAGCCTCCAAGACCTCCTCTGCACACAGACCTCCTCCTTCAAGAGCTTCAGGGTCTGCTTATGGACCAGGCGGTGGAGCCTGTACCTCACCGCCTGCAAGGTCACGGTTTCTACTCCAGGTACTTCCTCGTACCAAAGAGAACCGGTGGCCTCAGGCCTATTCTCGACCTCAGGAATCTCAACAAGTTCTTGGAGAAAAAAGTTCAAGATGCTTACTCTTGGAACACTTCTGCCCTACCTCCAGCAGGGAGATTGGCTATGCTCCTTAGATCTAAAGGATGCGTACACTCACATCCTCATTCATCCAGACCACAGAAAGTACCTCAGGTTCATTGTGGGAGGAAATCATTACCAGTACCGAGTTCTGCCCTTTGGCCTAACCTCCGCCCCAAGGGTCTTTACAAAGTGCCTGGCAGTGGTGGCGGCCTACTTGAGGAATCAAGGTGTTTTTGTCTTCCCCTACCTGGACGACTGGCTCATCAGGGGTCAGACTTACCAGGAGGCCACCCTCCCAACTGTCTCCCTCCTTCAACACCTAGGCTTTGTCGTAAACTTTGCAAAATCCACTTTGCTCCCCCCCCCCCCCAGAACCTGGAGTTCATAGGGGCACGGCTGGACTCCCTGCAAGCAAAGGCTTACTTGCCAGAAGACAGGACACGAAGACTCATAGACTTGGCAAGCCAGTTTCTAAGCAGGTCACGAGTTTCCGCCAGACTCAGTCTACAGCTCCTAGGCCACATTGCATCGACAGTGCATGTGACCCCCAATGCCCACCTCCACAGTGGTGCCTCAGAACTCAGTGGAAGCAAGCCACAGGAAGCCTCACAGACAAAGTACGGGTGTCCAAACCCTTCCTGAACTCCCTACAGTGGTGGCTACACCCCCCCCCCCCAACTTACTACAAGGGGTGCCTTTTCAGGTGCCTGTTTCCACAGTGGTGTTGACGACCGATGCCTCCTTGCAGGGCTGGGGTGCACATTGTTTGGACAGGTGCACCCAGAGCCTGTGGTCTCCATGGGAGGCCACGCAACAGATCAACCTACTGGAACTTCGGGCTATTCGGTTAGCCCTCAAAACCTTCTCTCACACCTTGGCTCACCAGTCTATTCTCCAGGACCAAGCAGGAAGTCAGTCCTCACATATGGGTGTCATCGACGCCGATGAAGCCCCAGCAGAGCATTTCCCCAGCTTTCTATGAAAGCCTTTGGGAATGCAGGCACGCATGCGCGGTTCCCTTCCCGCCTAAAGGTGCCATCTTACCTCAGTCTCTCTTTTTCCGAGAAGCCTACCAGACGTGTGTCCTGTCATCCCGGATAAAAGTTTGATTTTTTCGGCGATTCTCGCTATTTTTCTTCTCCGGTTCGACGCCGGTTCCCCTCCCGCCGGGTTTGGTACACCAGTATCGTGCCCGTTTCTTCTTTTTTGTTTTTTGCCCTTCGTGGCTGGCGTTCGCGCCCTTTTTTGCTTCTTCCCTAGAAGGCCGGTCCTTTGACCTCGCGGGGACACTTTTTTCCCCGATGGCTTCCAGCGGTTTTAAAAAGTGTGATCGGTGTAAGAAGTTGATGTTTTTCACCGACACACACGACTGCTGCCTTCAGTGCCTCGGTCCTGATCACGACCCTAAGACATGTGGACCATGTGGGAAGATGTCTTTCAAGGCACTGTGAAGTCGCCAGCAGCAGAAAAAAAGGCTTTTTTCTGACTCAGCCTCCGGCCGGGCCCGGACCTCGTCTGAGGCCTCGACATCTCGGCATTCGGATCCCGAGCGCCGTCGTGGCTCCTTGGACAGGGGGTCCCCCGACCGGGAACGCAAGAGGAAGAAGCGGCTTGTGAGGGCATCGTCGGAAGAGGTCCCTGGCTCCTCGAGGGCCAGGTCTAAGACCCCCGACTGTCGCCCCGGGCCCGTGGAACAAGAGAAGCCTGCCAAAGTTCCTCGCATGGAGCCGGAGTCTGCTGGACACGTAAGTCCTGTAGTCCTCGAGGACTCTCCTCCCAGAGAACCGACGTCTCCCGTGCTGAGTCTCAGGATGACAGCCTTGGAGTGCAGACTGTCGGCCTTCATGGAACAGCAGTGGGCACTGATGGCCAGCCTGTCTGGCGCATCTGCCCCGACCACCGGGACATCGACATCGAAGTCGACCCCGGAGACCGAGCCGATACTCGAGACCATGATGGCTCGAGGTCGACCTCGGTCGCGGTCTCCCTCGACCTCCCGTTCGGGACCGAGGGCGTCGACGCCGGTGCCTCCGGCGTCAGGGCGGGTGCTCCCAGGCCCCGCGGGGTCGGATCCTGACTCCTCGTCGGACGAGTCCGCCTGGGAGACGGAGGATGAGGAGTCCCCCGACAAATTCAAGACTCGGTGCGTCCCGTCGGACTCACCGCAGTCTGAACCCCGGAGTAGATCCCCTCCGGAGGATACCCAGTTCTCGGAGTTTGTCTGGGATATGGCCACCGCGTTGGCTATCCCGGTGGATCCCGAGGAAGAGCCTTGAGCCGAAGAGCTCGAGGCCCTGCAGTACGACTAACCTCCAAAGGAGGCCTTTACTGTCCCGGATCCTCCGATGCTGGAACGGCTCCTCTTCTGGATGTGGGAGGCACCGGCCTCGGCGCCGGTTCCAGAGTCTTTACCAAATGCCTGGCAGTGGTGGCGGCCTACCTGGGAAATCAAGGCATCTTTGTCTTTCCCTATCTGGACGACTGGCTCTTAAGAGGTCAGACGTGCCAGGAGGCCCGACAGGCCACCCTCAGAACTATTGTTCTTCTTCAAAGCTTGGGGTTTGTAATAAACTTTGCAAAGTCCACTTTGCTCCCCTTCCAGAACTTGGAGTTCATAGGGGCAAGGTTGGACTCTATCCTGGCAAAGGCATTCTTGCCAGAAGACAGAGCCCAAAGACTGATGGACTTAGCAAAACAGTTTCTCAGCGGGTCAGTGGTCTCCGCCAGACTCTGCCTGAGGCTGCTTGGCCACATGGCTTCGACATTTCATGTAACCCCCAATGCCAGGCTCCATATGCGGCCTGCACATTGGTGCCTTCGGAATCAGTGGTCACAAGCCACAGGCAGCCTCAGAGACAGGATAAGGGTGTCACAGACGTTTTCTGGACTCCCTCAACTGGTGGCTGCACCCACCCAATCTACTGAAAGGGGTGCCTTTTCAAATTCCTGGGTACACAGTGGTACTGACCACAGACGCCTCCCTGCAAGGCTGGGGGGCTCATTGTCTGAACAAGTGCACCCAGGGCTTGTGGTCTCCCTGGGAATCTGCACAGCAGATCAATCTCCTAGAACTCAGGGCTATTCGATTGGCACTCAAAGCTTTCTCTCCTGCCCTGGCTCAGACAGACAACCAGGTAGCCATGTTTTATGTGAACAAGCAAGGCGGGACTGGGTCCAGGCTCCTTTGTCAGGAGGCACAGGACCTTTGCTCCTTTGCCCTCAAGCACAACATGCTCCTCAAGGCTGTGTACCTTCCAGGCCAGGAAAACTACCTGGCCGACAGGTTGAGCAGAATTCTGCAGCCCCACGAGTGGCAGCTGCATCCTGTGGTAGTTCAGAAGATCTTCCTGAAATGGGGTCTTCCTTCGATTGTTCAGTGGACTGGTAAACAGATCTAACAGCTGCCAAAGTTCTGCTCCAGACAACCGCATCCTCTGCGGGTAGCAGCAGATGCTTTTCTGATACCATGGTCTCAGGGCCTCCTGTATGCGTTTCCTCCCACACCTTTGGTGGCCCGAACTCTGTTCAAAATTCTTCAGGACAAGGCCTCAGTCCTGCTTGTGGCTCCCAGGTGGCCGAGACAGCCTTGGTTTCCACTTCTACTTCAACTGGCGGTGGGTCCCCCCCCCCCCCTCTGCCTCTGGGGTTGCAACCCGACCTTCTCACCCAGGATTAGGGTTCCCTTCTGCACCCCAATCTCAAAGCTCTCAATTTGATGGCCTGGAAGCTGCAAGGGTAGTTTTGGCTCCCTGGGGCATGCCTCAGGAAGTTGAGGAGATTCTCCTAGCCTCTAGGAAACAGTCCACTAGGAAACCTATGCTCTCAAATGGAAAAGGTTTTCTGTGTGGTGTCAGCTACGTACAGAGGATCCCTTCTCCTGTACTGTACCAGTAGTGCTTCAGTACTTACTGCACTTATCCAATCAGGGACTTAAGTCCAATTCTGTTTGGGTCCACCTCTCAGCTCTAGCAGCTCACCACTCACTGGTGGAAGGACATTCTCTCTCGGTTCACCCCTTGGTGTCCCGGTTTCTCAGAGGCTTGCTTTTGCTCAAGTCTCCAATCCGTCCTCCTGCTCCTGAGTGGGAGTTGAATGTGGTCTTGCAGCAACTGACTCGCCCACCTTTTGAGCCGATGGCTACTTGCCCTCTACGCTTCCTGTCCTGGAAGACACTCTTCTTGGTAGCCCTAACCTCGGCCAGGCGAGTGAGTGAGCTTCAGGCCCTGGTCTGTGACAGGCCTTACACTCGCTTCTATAGGAACAGGGTAGTCCTTAGGACTCATCCAAAGTTCCTTCCAAAGGTTGTCTCCTCTTTCCATCTCAACCAGGAGGTGGTTCTTCCAACGTTCTTCCCTAGGCCCCATGCCAGCCGGGCTGAGACAGTCCTGCATACCCTGGACTGTAGAAGGGTCTTATCCTTCTACATTGAACGTACGCAGGGGCATAGGAGGGCTACTCAGCTCTTCGTATCTTTTGACCCTAATAAGTTGGGGTTGGCTGTGTCCAAGCGTACCTTGTCCATCTGGGTGGCTGACTGTATCACCTGGGCTTACAGGGCAGCTGACCTTCCCTTGCAGGTTCGGGTCACGGCCCATCGTGTCAAGGCAATGGCTGCCTCAGTAGTTCATCTCCGCTCTGTACCGTTGGTAGACATCTGTAGGGCTGCAACGTGGTCCTCAAGCCAGACTTTTGCGGCCCATTACTGCCTGGAGAGGGAGTCCCGTAGGGTCAGTGCTTTCGGTCAGGCAGTGCTCCGGAATCTCTTTGAGGTTTAGGCAACTCCTACCCTCCAGCCCTCTGTTGGGCTACCGGTGGAGGTATGTTTCAGTGAAATCCTTTCTCCAGGACCAAGAAGGAAGTCAGTCCTCACATATGGGTGTCATCGGCACCGATGAAGCCCCAGCGGAGCATTTTCCCAGCTTTCCATGAAAGCCTTTGGGAATGCTGGCACGCATGCGCGGTTCACTTCCCGCCTAAAGGTGCCATCTTACCTCAGTCTCTTTTTTTCCGAGAAGCCCATCGGACGTGTGTCCTGTTCTCTCGGATAAAAGTGATTTTTTTCTTCGGCGATTTTTCGCTTTTTTTCTCCGCTTCGACGCCGGTTCCCCTCCCGCCAGGTTCGATACACCGGTATCGAGCCCGTTTATTTCTTTTTCGGTTTTTGCCCTTCGTGGCTGGCTTTCGCGCCCTTTTTTCATTTTTTTTCCCTGGAAGGCCGGTCTTTTGACCTCGCAGGGGCTCTTTTTTCGCCGATGGCTTCCATTGGTTTCAAAAAGTGTGATCGGTGTAAGCAACTTATGTCTCTCACCGACACACATGACTGCTGCCTTCGGTGCCTCGGCCCTGACCACGACCCCAAGTCGTGTGTGCCATGTGGGAAGATGTCTTCCAAGGCACTCAAAAGTCGACAGCATCAGAAGGAAAGGGTTTTCTCGGAGTCTGCCTCCGGCCGAGCCCGGACCTCGTCTGAGGCCTCGACATCTCAGGATTCCGATCCCGAGAGCCGTCGAAGCTCCTCGGACAGGGGGTCCCCCGACCGTGAACGCAAGAGGAAGAAGCGGCGCGTGAGGGCGGCATCGGAGGAGGTCCCTGGACCCTCGAGGGCCAGGTCTAAGACCCCCGACCGCCGTCCCGGGCCCGTGGACCAAGAGAAGCCTGCCAAAGTTCCTCGTGTGGAGCCGGAGTCTGCTGGACATGTAAGCCCCGTAGTCCTCGTGGACTCTCCTCCCAGAGAGCCGATGTCGGGCCTGGCGCCGCCGGGGCCCGATTCGGTGGCTGCTGCGTCTCCCGAGCTGAGTCTCAGGATGACAGCCTTGGAGTGCAGATTGTCTGCCTTCATGGAGCAGCAGCGGGCACTGATGGCCAGCCTGTCTGGCGCATCTGCCCAGACCACCGGGATGTCGACTTCGAAGTCAACCCCGGAGACCGAGCCGATACTCGAGACCCTCGTGGCTCGAAGTCATCCTCGGTTGAGGTCTCCCTCGACCTCCCGTTCGGGACCGAGGGTGTCGATGCTGGTGCCCCCGGCGTCGGGGCGGGTGCTTCGGGGCCCCGTGGGGTCGGACCCTGACTCCTCCTCAGATTAGTCCGCCTGGGAGACAGAGGACGAGGAGTCTCCCGATACTTTTAAGACTCGGTGTGTCCCGTCGGACTCACCGCAGTCTGAGCCCCGGAGTAGATCCCCTCCGGAGGACACTAGGTTCTCGGAGTTCGTCCGAGATATGGCCGCTGCCTTGGCTATCCCTGCCGATCCCGAGGAAGAGCCTCGAGCCAAGGAGCTCGATGCTCTGCAGTACGACTCTCCTCCGAAGGAGGCCTTTACTGTCCCGGTTCCTCCGATGCTGGAACGGCTCCTCTTCCAGATGTGGGAGGCACCGGCCTCGGCGCCGGTTCTGAGCAAGCGGGTCGATTCCATCTATCGACTCTGCAAAAGCCCTGGTTTCCAGAAAGCACAGCTACCACACCACTCCATGGTTGTGGAATCGGCCATGCATCGTCTGAAGAGTCAGAAGATGCACTCCGCGGTGCCCCCCGGCAGGTAAGCCCACAACCTCGATGGCATCGGTAGAAAGTGCTTCCAGGGGTCTATGCTTGCTTGCCATGTCCAGTCTTACCAGCTGTACATGGGCATGTACTTGCGAGACCTGGCCGGATTGGCGAGTTGGCCGGATTCTCTGCTGGTCTCTCCGGGGAACCCTTGCAGAGATTTAAGTCCTTGTCCTCGGGGATTCGGGAATGCTCAAAGTTCATTTCCCGCGCCGCCTACGATGGCTTCGAGGCTTCGTCCCGAGTTGCGGCTGCCGGCATCGCGGCTCGACGCCAGGCGTGGCTGCAGTCATCGGACCTCGAGCCATGAGTTCAGGACAAGTTGGTCGATGTCCCCTGCCGAGGTGAGAACCTTTTTGGCAAACCCGTGACCGAGAAGGCCGCTCAGCTTGAGACCGAGCACCTTACCCGGAGAAGGCTGTCGAGGAAGACCTCTGCCCCTTCACATAAAAAGAAGGGCTCAGGTAAAAAGTCCTTTTACCCGAGGAAGGGCACTGCCTACAAACAGTACCCTCAGTATCAGGCTGCCCAAGCTGCCCCCCAGGGTCAGCGAGCCAAGGGCCAGGGTAATGGGCCCCGTATGCAGAGGACCCCCAAGCCTCAGGTCCCTGCTACCACTCAGCAGGGTGGGGGTTTTTGACTCCTTGAGCGTAGCCTCTCCTCCACTGCTCTCCCAACCCTGCACAGGAGGTCGCCTCGCCCTCTTTGCCCACCAGTGGCCCCTTATCACCGGGGACAGTTGGGTGCTGGAGATAGTCCACAAGGGATATGCCCTCCATTTTCACCAACTGCCTCCACCATATTTTCCAGGGGAGCCTCCAAGGCCTCCCCTGCACACAGACCTTCTTCTACAAGAGCTTCATGGTCTGTTGGTGGACAGGGCGGTGGAGCCTGTGCCTCCCCACTTGCGAGATCACGGATTCTACTCCAGGTATTTCCTGGTACCCAAATGAACCGGTGGCCTTCGACCCATTCTGGACCTCAGGAACCTCAACAAGTTCCTAGAGAAAGAAAAGTTCAAGATGCTTACTCTTGGAACACTTCTGCCCTACCTCCAGCAGGGAGATTGGCTATGCTCCTTAGATCTAAAGGATGCGAAAAAGACATATTTAACACCCTGAAGCATCACCAAACGACGACAGGGGTACCTGAGAAAAAAGGAACCCCCCACCTGGGCCACACCTGTCTTATATAAAAGAAACTGTTTTCTCCGCTTCTGTTTTTCTTTAGTCAAATCCGGAAACATGGAAATAGTTAAACCCAAAAAAGTATCTAATCGCTTTTTAAAGAACAATTTCAATAGCCAATCTTTGTCAGAGATTAAAGCACATTGTACTAATAATGTAGAGGCAATACATGTGTTCCCCCCCCATCATCAGAAATCATACCAGAGATATCCAGAGTCTCAAAGTTAACTTGTGATACAGCCACTGGGTGCTCAGGATTCTTTTTGAGAGAAGGCAAATAGTATACTTTAGCCAAAGGAGGAATCAATCCTTCTGGGATTTTCAAAATTTCCAACATATATCTTCGAAACATATCTACAGCTGTAACACCCGGTAACCGAGGAAAATTTAATACCCGAAGATTTGCCGCCCTGGAAGCGTTCTCCAACACTTCCAGTTTATATTTAAGTATCCCATTCTCTTTCATCAAAGCCGTGGAGATGTCAGAAGCATTTTCAAGCTGAGACCCAAGATTATCAACCCTATTCTGCAACTGTTCATTCGAAACTCGTACATTATCAATACTATCAGCATTCTTCTGGATAGCAATGTCATGCTCATGAAGTTGGGAGGCCAAAACTTTAGTCTGTGAGATAATCGCTGACGTTGAAGAGGCATAGCGTCCCAAATAGACTCCAAAGTAAAAACTTTGGGTCGGAGCAGAAAAGGAGTCTCCAATGAAGAAGGCGTTGAAACAAGCAAGGGGGACTCTTCCCCCTCAGTAGAAAGTACCGGCTGAGTAACCACCGTGCGAATCTCACCCGTTGCCTCCCCGGATCTACCGGGGGTCTGAAGGACCACAGAATCAGCAGACACCCTCCCCACACTCGGGGTTCCCACTTCGGAGGACACCAAGGCTGTCAAACCTGAAGGAGGGTCCAAAGCAGCTGGGCGTAACGGCGGTGTTCTTTGAACAGGAGAGAGAGATGCCTCTAATTCCGACGGAAGAGCCCGGGCCTCAGACACGGGCACAGCCAAGCCGGCTCGAATCTCCTGTCGTTTTTCCTCAGGTAATTGCACGTAACGGTCCATTGGACCAGAATTAGAAGGTCGGGGCTCGGAGGGAGCAGCCCGCAACTTTCCTTTCCGCTTAGGCATTCGGTAGCAAAGAACGCTCTGCAGCCATCTTGGAAAAAACTCCTCCTTTATTAATTCTAGACTTTCATCTACTGTATCGTCTGAGTAAATGTTATCTTTATGTTCTCTCTTTAATGGTGATTTCCTGGGTCCTCTGCAGGTTTTGGATCTTTCTAATTTGTTGCCTTTTTGGCTTCCAGGTGCCTCTGCTGGAAGCTTTATTTTCCTTGCTTCTCTCCTTATTCAAATGTGGACTACCTGGGGGAATGTTGTATTATTTTTATCTTGTATTTTGTTTACTTATGGATTGTTCCTGACATGTACCTCCATTTCTTGCAGGAAATTGTTTCATTTCTTGTTGTTTTGTGAAAATTCTATAAATAAATAATTAAAAAAAAAAAAAAGATCTAAAGGATGCATACACTCACATCCTCATTCATCCAGACCACAGAAAGTACCTCAGGTTCATTGTGGGAGGAAACCATTATCAGTACAGAGTACTACCTTTTGGCCTGACCTCCGCTCCCAGGGTCTTTACCAAGTGCCTGGCAGTTGTGGCGGCCTACCTGAGAAATCAAGGCATCTTTGTCTTTCCCTATCTGGACGACTGGCTCATCAGGGGTCAAATGTCCCTGGAGGCCAGACAAGCCACCCTCAGAACCATTGCTCTGCTTCAAAACGTGGGCTTTGTCATAAACTTCGCAAAGTCCACTTTTCTCCCCTCCCAGAACTTGGAGTTCATAGGGGCAAGGTTGGATTCTCAACTGGCAAAGGCATTCTTGCCAGAAGACAGGGCCCAAAGACTGATGGACGTGGCCAAACAGTTTCTGAATAAGCCCCTGGTCTCCGCCAGACTCTGCCTCAGACTTCAGGGCCACATGGCTTCGACATTGCATGTGACTCCCAATGCCAGGCTCCATATGAGGCCTGCACAGTGGTGCCTTCGGACTCAGTGGTCTCAGGCCACAGGCCGCCTAGGAGACAGGATAAAGGTGTCCAGACCCCTTTTGGCCTCCCTCAGCTGGTGGCTACATCCACCCAATCTGCTGAAGGGGATGCCCATCCAAATGCCAGAATACTCGGTGGTCCTCACCACCGACGCCTCTCTGCGGGGCTAGGGTGCTCATTGTCTGGACAAGTGCACTCAAGGCCTCTGGTCTCCTTGGGAGGCAGTCCAACAAATAAATCTCCTGGAATTTCGAGCTATCCGCTTAGCTCTCAAGGCTTTTTCTCCGGCCCTGGCTCACAGCTCAATCTTGATTCAAACCGACAACCAGGTAGCCATGTTTTATGTGAACAAACAGGGCGGGACTGGGTCCAAGCTCCTTTGTCGAGAGACTCAGGACCTTTGTTCCTTTGCCCTGAAGCACAACATGCTTCTCAAGGCGGTGTACCTTCCAGGCCAGGAGAACTGCCTGGCCGACCGGTTGAGCAGAATTCTACAGACCCATGAGTGGCAGCTGCATCCCTTGGTGGTTCAGAAGATCTTCCTGAAGTGGGGTTTCCCTTGGATAGATCTGTTTGCCAGTCCGCTGAACAAGCAACTGCCCAAGTTCTGCTCCAGGCAACCGCATCCTTTGAGGATAGCACCAGATGCTTTTCTGATGTCCTGGTCTCAGGGCTTCCTGTATACGTTTCCTCCCACGCCCTTGGTGGCCCGAACTCTTTTCAAGACTCTTCAGGACAAGGCCTCGGTCATGCTGGTAGCTCCCAGGTGGCCGAGGCAGCCTTGGTTTCCACTTCTACTTCAGCTGGCAGTGGATTCCCCACTACCTCTGGGGTTGCAGCCCGACCTTCTCTCACAGGAGCAGGGTTCCCTTCTGCACCCTAATCTCAAAGCTCTCAATTTGATGGCCTGGAGGCTGCAAGGGTAGTTTTGGCTCCCTGGGCCTGCCTCAGGAAGTTGAGGAGGTTGTCCTAGCCTCTAGGAAACAGTCCACTTGGAAAACCTATGCCCTCAAATGGAAGAGGTTTTCTGTGTGGTGTCAGCTACGTACAGAGGATCCTTTCTCCTGTACTGTGCCAGTAGTGCTTCAGTACTTACTGCACTTATCAAATCAGGGACTTAAGTCCAATTCTGTTCGGGTTCACCTCTCAGCTCTAGCAGCTCACCACTCACTGGTGGAGGGACATTCTCTGTCAGGTCACTCCTTGGTGTCCCGCTTTCTCAGGGGCTTGCTTTTGCTAAAGCCCCCCATCCGTCCTCCTGCTCCTGAGTGGGAGCTGAATGTGGTCTTGCAGCAACTGACTCGCCCACCCTTTGAGCCGATGGCTACTTGCCCTCTACGCTTCCTTTCCTGGAAGACTCTCTTCCTGATAGCCCTTACCTCGGCTAGGCGAGTGAGTGAGCTTCAGGCCCTGGTCTGTGATAGGCCTTACACCAGGATTTATAAGAACAGGGTAGTCCTTGGGACTCACCCAAAGTTCCTCCCTAAGGTTGTCTCCTCTTTCCACCTCAACCAGGAGGTGGTTCTTCCCACATTCTTCCCTAGGCCTCATGCTAGCCAGGCTGAAGCAGTCCTGCATACCCTGGACTGTAGGAGGGCCTTATCCTTCTACCTTGACCGTACGCAGGGGCATAGAAGGGCTACTCAGCTCTTCGTATCTTTTGACCCTAATAAGTTGGGGTTGGCTGTGTCCAAGCATACCTTGTCCATCTGGGTGGCTGACTGTATCACCTGGGCTTACAAGGCAGCTGACCTTCCTTTGCAGAGTAGGGTCACGGCCCATCGTGTCAGGGCAATGGCTGCCTCAGTGGCTCATCTCCGCTCTGTGCCCTTGGTAGACATCTGCAGGGCTGCAACTTGGTCTTCAAGCCAGACTTTTGCGGCCCATTACTGTCTGGAGAGGGAGTCCCGTAGGGACAGTGCTTTTGGCCAAGCAATACTCCGGAATCTCTTTGAGGTTTAGGCAACTCCTGCCCTCCTGCCCTCTGTTGGGCTACCGGTGGAGGTTGTGTCCTTGAAAAGCCTTTCTTTGATGCTGTGACTAGAGGGAGTTCTCTTGTTCAGCCTGGGTTCCTGGTAGCCCAGAGCTAGGGAGTCACCCATATGTGAGGACTGACTTCCTGCTTGGTCCTGGAGAAAGAGTAGTTACTCACCTGTAACAGGTGTTCTCCAGGAGCAGCAGGAATCAGTCCTCACAACCCTCCCTCCTCCCCTTGGAGTTGCAGTTGTACATAGTTTGTTTTTACATTTTTGTGTGCTGTTCTTAGCTATGTCATTTGACTGAGGTAAGATGGCACCTTTAGGCGGGAAGGGAACCGCGCATGCGTGCCAGCATTCCCAAAGGCTTTCATAGGTAGCTGGGGAAATGCTCCGCTGGGGCTTCATCGGCGCCAATGACACTCATATGTGAGGACTGATTCCTGCTGCTCCTGGAGAACACCTGTTACAGGTGAGTAACTACTGTTTCTCTGATGCTGCGGCTAGAGGGAGCTCATTTTTCAGCTCTGGGTGCCCGGTAGCCTGAAGCTGGGGAGTCCCATATGTGAGGACTGACTTCCTGCTTGGTCCTGGAGAAAGAGTAATTACTCACCTGTAACAGGTGTTCTCCAGGAGCAGCAGGAATCAGTCCTCACAACCCTCCCTCCTCCCCTGGGAGTTGCAGTTGTACATAGTTAATTTTTACATTTTTTTGTGTTGTCTTTTAGCTATGTCATCAGACTGAGCAAGATGCTACCTTTAGGCGGGAAGGGGACCGCGCATGGGTGCAGTATTCCAAAGGTTTTCTTAGAAAGCTGGGGTAATGCTCCGCACGGTGGCTCCATCGACGTCGATGTCACCCATATGTGAGGACTGATTCCTGCTGCTCCTGGAGAACACCTGTTACATGTGAGTAACTACTCTTTCTCTCTCGCAGCTCTGATAAGCCCGCCGGGGCTGATAGGACTTCCTGTTCCTATCAGCCCTGGCGGGCTTAACAGAGCTGCGAGAAAGGGAAACTCTCCCTTCGCAGCTCTGAAAATCCCACGCTGAGGGAGCTGATACTGCAGGGAGGAAGGGCTCTGCTGGGCAGGGAGGCCCCGGGGGACACTTGATTCTGCCGCTGGCACAGCGGCAGCAGCAGCAGCAGCCAGTTTTTTTTAAATCTATCTGGGCTGATGGGGGGGAGTGGGTTAGGACTGGTAATGGGCTGTGGGGGGGGGGGCTAAGACTGAAAATGGGGTGATGGGGGGATTAGGACTGGAAGTGGGCTGATGGGGGGTTAGGACTGGTAATGGGCTGGGGGGGGCTAGGACTGGAAATAGGCTGATGGGGGTTAGGCCTAGAGGTGGGCTGATGGGGGTGTTAGGACTGATAATGGGTTATGGGGGGCTAAGACTGGAAATGGGCTGATAGGGGGTTAGGACTGGTTATGGTCTGGGGGGGTTGCTAGGACTGGAAATGGGCTAAGTGGAAGGGTGGCTTGAACTGCAAATGGCTGATGGGGAGGGGGCTTGGAATGGAAATGGGCTGTGAGGGGAGGGAGCTGGGACTGGTAATCGGCTGAGTGGGGGGTGCTAGGACAGGAAATGGGCTGATGGAGGGGCTAGGATAGGACTGGAAATGGGCTGATGCGGTGACTAGAAGGGAGCGGATGCTGGGTAGGGATGGAACTAGAAGGGAGCTGATGTTGGGGAGGATTAGAATAGGATGGGGCTGGGAGAGTGAAATGGAGAGAGGAAAAAATATTTTCTGTGTGAGGGAAGAAAAATCTACAGTTGGCCGGATATTGGGAGAGTAAGTAGGGATTGAGGATGGAGGGGTAAAATTTGAGTGGATGAAATGGGAATGAGGAAAGAGCAAAAGGAGAAAGAGCAGATGTAGAGAGAGAATGGAAAAAAAAACTAGAAGAGAGAAGAAACTACAAATGGACAGCAGACGATGGAGAGTTAGCAGAAGACAGGAAGAAACCAGAAGAAAGTGACTGGAGCAATTGCAAATGAAAAAAAAATGCACAAAAGGTAGAAAAATATCTCTTTATTTTGAATTTATTAACTGGAATATGTCAGCTCTGGGAAATGTGCATCATTAACGTCTGCGCTTTGTTTAGTACAAGAGGAAATTAATTTATAGTTTTATTTCTACAGTGTTGTTGTACATTCCAAGTTTGGCTTTTGGGGTTCCCAGTTTAATTATTGTCTTCCTGTTTCTAAATTGTGATTCCTTGTTTGGTGATGGTCTATGTTCTGCATGTGTAACTGATCTGAGGTATTCTGTTTATGTAATTGCTATTTGACATTGCCACATGTTCTCTTTCCCCAATAGGTCATGTATTGTTATTCTCTGAAATGTATTGGTTTAATATTTGCAGTGTTGCCTTTTGATAGGTAGAATTGGTGCTTTGTGAGTCCTGGTAGTGCTGTTAGGATATGGCGAGTTTGCTATGGGTTCTAGATGGGCAGTGTTTGTAGTAGTTCCTAATGTGCCTGGCGGTTGGTACTAGATTATAGCAATGTAGAAATCTTTTAGTCTGTCTTTATCCATACACTCATTAAGAGGCATGTTTATTAAAAGTTAGTGTATTTTAACATTATGCAAATATTTGTGCAAATGAGGCCCCTTATGCAAATGAGGCTCTGCTCCTAATCTCTGCACATGGCCCCACACCCCCTCTTGGGCCGCCCCTGCCCGCGTGCAGCAGGACTGTCAGCAGTGCCATTTAGTGGGAAACTGGCAGGCATGGTTTTTTTCTTCCAGTTTCTTTACTTTTAGTTTTTCCTTAGGTTTTTTTTTTGTTTCTTTTATTTTTTGGGATAGTTTAGTTGCATCTTTTTTTTCCTTGGCGATTCCTGTGTTTCTGCCTTGTTTAAAAAAAAAAAAAGAAGACGCCAAAGATAAGGCTGATCTGACGGTGGGGAGTGGGATCTTCCCTATTGTTCCTGGAGATCATGCCTGCCCGACCCCAGTGCATAGCGTGTGAGGCACATAGAAGCACACTCTCCACAGAAGGTATCTGCAGGGGGTGTGCTGCAGAGACACACATGGCTAAACAGTCTATGTACGAGGAAGCGGGGACCTCCGAGGAGGGCAACCCACAGGCTTTGGGGTCCGCACTGCAGAAGGATGTAGGGCCTGGGCCATCTCCACCGTTGCTGCAGCCCATTCAGCAGAGTTTGACCTCTCCAGATTTCTCTTCCTCCCAGATGCAATTGGCAGAGGTTCCGGGGGATTTTTCCCCAGAGTTTGTATTGTTGCTCGACAAGGCATTTTGCTTGAAGCAGCAAGGAGAGAGCGAGGTGGGAAACAACAGGAAGAGAGGCTCCGGGAGACCTGCAGGGGTCAGAGCCAGAACAAATGCAATCTCCAGTTAGGCGATGCCTCGAATGTGAGGCAGTTGATGAGGCAGGGTCCCTTCTCTCAGACAGGGAGGCTGAAGATTGTTTGGAATTAGAAGAGCTGGAAGGGGGAGATTCCACGGGAGGAGGAATCTCACATAGTCAGGGTCTTTCGTAAGGAGGAGTTGACAGTCCTTATTGCGGAGGCCCTCAAAACACAATATGCCCACGGGAAAGATGATCTAAGAAGAGGCTCTGGAGGACTCGATCCTTCAGGCCATGTGCAAGCCTCAACGGGTGTTCCCCCTGCATAGGGTCATTAAAGAAATGATCCTAGAGGAATGGGACCTTCTGAAGGCCAGACTCAGGGGATCTCCAGGAACAAGCAGGAATGAGTCTTCACATATGGGTATCGTCGGTACCGACGGAGCCTGCGCGGGAACGCTCCCCAGCGTCCAGTAAGAAAGCTTTTGGGAGCATCCCACAGCGCCTGCGCGCTGCCTTCCCGCCTTTCCCAACCGCCTCTCTCCAGTTCTTCTTTTCCGCGGAGCCAGCAGGTCGTGTTCCTCTCACCGCAGAAGAAGTTTTTTATTTTTTTCTTTATTTTTCTGTGTCGCGTCTGCCTTCTTCGACGTCAGACCGGTACCGCCGGTCTTTTCTTTCTTTAACTGTGCATTTTCAGTTTGGGCCTTAGGCCTGAATATTTTTCTCCTCATAGAGAAGCCCGCTTCCAGGTTCAAAAAGTGCACAAAATGTGGCGGTACTATTTCTGTCACCGACACCCATGATTGGTGTCTAAAATGTTTGGGTCCTGACTATTCCATCACGGATTGTGTGTCCTGTACCATGATGTCTAAAAGAGGTCGGCAGAACCGAGCAGCCAAGCTCAGTACCCTGTTTCCCTCTGATGCAGCCTCGGTGGCATCGACATCTTCCAGGGCTTCTTCTTCCTCCCATGGATCTCAGGTAACCAAACATAAATCCAGCCGGTCCTCGAAGGGCAAATCTCCCTCTAAGCATCGAGATGCCTCTGGGCTTGTCCTCGAGGATCCCGCACCGGCAAAATTACCCCGGCGGGAAGTTCTGGCTTCCAAAGCATTGTCTATGGGGTCACAGGTTGACATCGATGGCTCGGCCTCGACCGATCACCTGTTGCCGTATTCTGGGGTACCAGTGGCCTCCACTGGTACCGACATCCAGACTCTGGTGGCGTCGATGGATCAGAAGATTCTGTCCATGCAGCGCACCCTAACGGCGTTTATGCAGGCTGCGACGCCTCCGGTACTGCAACAATCTCCGTTGCCGGTACCGGCTCCGGCACCGGTTCCGATTGCATCGATATTGGCTTCGGTGTCGACTGCAACGGTACCCTGTCCTATGATGCCCGTCGGTACCGAACCGGTACCGCTTACTCCTGATGTCGATCCCACTCGGTATGCATATCGGGCTTTACAGGAGCATCCAGACAGGCGATACTTCGATTCCTCCGAAGACTCTGATGAGTTGGAGGCTTCTGTCGAGGCATCGGTACTTCTTCCTCAGGAGTCTCCTTCTCCAAAACGAAGAACGTCTCCTCCTGAAGACTTGCCTTTTCAAGACTTCATTAGGGAAGTGGCTAGGGGCCTCTCCATTACAGTGGCCCCTGAGTCAGAGCCTAGAGCCAAGCAATTAGATATTTTGCAATATCCTAAGGCTCCTAAAGAGGCAGCTACCTTACCTATTCATGAGATTCTCTATGATCTCATGTTGAGCATGTGGGAGACTCCTCTTACCACCTCTCCTCATTCTCGTAGGTTAGACACCATGTACCGTGTCCCTCCTTGTCCTGGCTTTCATAAGACTCAGCTTCCTCACCACTCTATTGTGGTAGAGTCTGCCATGAGGAAAATAAAGAGTGCAAAGAGACACTCATCTAATCCTCCAGGACGTGAATGCAGGACCCTTGATGCTTTTGGCCGAAGTGTTTTCCAAGCTAATATGCTTGCTGCCAGAATCAACTCCTATAGTCTCTATATGGGGATGTTTCCAAAAGAAGTCACAGATCATCTGCAGACTTTAACTCCTTTTATTTCAGAAGATAAAAGGCAGGAATTTCTCACTTGGCTCAAACATGCCCAGGATGTTTCCAAATTTTCCAACCGTGCAGCCTTTGACTCTTTTGAGTGTGTAAGCAGAGCCTCAGCTATTGCCATAGGTGCACGCAGAATTGCTTGGTTACAAGCCTCTGATTTGGAACTCTGGGTCCAAGATGAATTGGGAAATCTTCCTTGTACAGGTGAAAACCTTTTTGGCAAGGATTGGCAAGCAAAGGCCACTCAGATGGATGCTGAGAACTCTGCTTTGGATCGACTTTCAAAGTCTACCTCTGCTCCTGTTAAGAAAAGATTGTTCAAAAAGACATCTTTTTCTAAAAAGGGAAGATATTATCCTGCTTATGGACAGCAGGCATCTTCTGCAGGTCGTTTTGCTGCAAAGCGTCAGCAACCACCTAAACAGGCCAAGTCAAAGTCAAGATGATTTCTCTCGGTGCTCTGCTTCCATACCTTCATAGTCAGGATTGGCTTTGTTCTCTAGATCTCAAGGATGCATACACCTATGTCCTCATCCATCCAACACACAGAAGGTTCCTTCGGTTCCTTTTTCAAGGAAAGCACTACCAATACAGGGTGCTTCCTTTCGGTCTGGCCTCTGCACCAAGGGTGTTCATGAAATGCATGGCAGTAGTAGCTGCATTTCTGCGCACTCTAGGAATATTCATTCTCCATGACCAAGCAGGAAGTCAGTCCTCACATATGGGTGACGTCGGCGCCGACGGAGCCCTCGTGCGGAGCATTTCCCCAGCTTTCAAAGAAAGCCTTTGGGAATTGCAGCGCGCATGCGCAGTCCCCTTCCTGCCCAAGGGTGCCATCTTGCTCAGTCTTCTATTTTCCGCGGAGCCCGACGGACGTAGTTCGTTTTTCGCCGAGGAAAAAGTTGATTTCCCTGTTTTTGTTCTTCTCCTTCGGTTCGACGCCGGATCCTTTTCCCGCCTGGGCCCGTTACGCCGGTATCGAGCCCACTCTCTCTTTTTCAGTTTTTGTCCTTCGTGACTAGCGTTCGCGCCATTTTTTCTTTTTTTCACTGGCAGCCCTGTCTTTTGACCGCGCAGGGTCCCTTTTTCCCCCCGATGGCTGCCAGCGGGTTTAAAAAGTGTGATCGGTGTAAGAAACTTATGTCTCTTCCCGACACACATGACTGCTGCCTCCACTGCCTCGGACCCGATCATGACCCGATGATCTGTGGTCCGTGTAGCAAAATGTCCTCGAAGGCGTTGAGGAGTCGGCAGCACCAGAAGGATAGGATCTTCTCTGACTCCGCGTCCGGACGGGCCCTGACCTCTTCAGAGGCCTCGACGTCTCGGGACTCCGGCCCCGAGCAGCGTCCGGGTTCCTCTGAGCGGGGGTCTCCTTCGTGGGAACAGTGCAGGAAGAAGAAACCCGCGAGGGTGGCGTCAGTGGACGCTCCTTGTTCCTCGAGAGCCAGGTCGCATAGCCCCGATAGCCGTCCCGGATCTTCGGAGTCAGAGAGGCCTGCCAAGCAACCTCGTCTCGAGATGGAGTCTCCGGGACACGTGAGTGCTGTAGTCCTCATGGACTCTCCTCCAGGGGAGCTGACGTCGGGCCCGACACCGTCGGGGCCTGAGTCGGGGGCTGCTAGGTCTCCTGAACTCGGACTCAGGTTGACAGCCTTGGAGAGCAGCCTCGCTGCCTTCATGGAACAGCAGCGGGCATTGATCGCTGGTCTCACCGTTGCATCTGCCCCGACCACCGGGACATCGACGTCCAAGTCGACCCCGGAGGCCGAGCCGGTCCTCGAGTCCATGCGGGCTTGAGTCGATCCTCGGCCACGGTCTCCCTCGGCCTCCCATTCGGGACCGAGGGGTTCCAAAAGGCACAATTACCGCACCACTCCATGGTTGTGGAATCGGCCATGCATCAACTGAAAAGTCAGAAGATGCACTCCTCGGTGCCTCCCGGCTGGGAGGCCCGGAACCTGGATGCCCTCGGTAAGAAGTGCTTCCAGGGCTCTATGCTTGCTTGCCGTGTCCAGACATACCAGCTCTACATGGGCATGTACCTCCGAGACCTGGCAAAGGAGATTGCCGGTTTCTCTGCTGGTCTCTCAGAGGACCTTTGCAGAGGTTCCAGGCCTTGTCCGCTGCTATTCGAGAGTGCTTGAAGTTTATCTGTCGAGCAGCCTACGATGGCTTCGAGGCTTCGGCCTGAGTAGCCAGGGCCGGCATCGGTGCCCGCCGACAGGCTTGGCTATAGTAATCCGACCTCGAGCCAAGGGTGCAGGACAAGTTGGTCGATGTCCCCTGCTGAGGTGAAAACCTCTTTGGCAAGCCCATGGCTGAAAAGGCTGCAGAACCCGAGACCAAGACTCTCACCCGGACTAGGCTGTCCAGTAAAACCTCTGCCCCTTCTCAGAAAAAGAAGGGCTCGGGAAAAAAGACCTTTTACCCGAGGAAGTCAACTGCCTATAAACAATACCCTCATTATCAGGCCTCTGCAGCTCCCCAACAGGGTCAGCAGGCCAAGGGGCAGGGTTATGGGCCCCGTAGGCAGAAGGCCCCCAAGCCACCAACACCGGCCCCTGCTCAGCAGGGTGGGGGTTTTTGACTCAGAAGGCATAGCCTCTTCTCCTCAGCTGGCTCACATCAGCACAGGAAGCCGGCTGGCCCACTTTGCCCACAGGTGGTCAGCCGTCACATCAGATACCTGGGTGCTCCATATAGTCCAAAAGGGCTATCTTCTCCATTTTCACCAGGTACCTCCCTCCTATTTTCCAGGGGAGCCTCCAAGACTCCCTCTGCACAGGGACCTACTCCTTCAGGAGTTAGCAAGTCTGCTAAAGGAACAGGCTGTGGAAACGGTGCCCCACCACCTGAGAAGTCACGGCTTTTATTCCAGGCACTTTCTGGTACCAAAAAGAACAGGAGGCCTCAGACCCATCCTAGACTTGCACAACCTCAACAGGTTCCTGGAGAGGGAAAAGTTCAAGATGCTTACCCTTGGAATCCTGCTGCCCTACCTCCAGCAGGGAGATTGGCTATGCTCCTTAGATCTAAAGGATGCTTATACTCACATCCTCATTCATCCAGACCACAGGCAATATCTCAGATTTGTTGTGGGAGGAAACCACTATCAGTACAGAGTACTACCCTTTGGCCTAACCTCCGCCCCCAGGGTGTTCACAAAGTGCCTGGCGGTGGTGGCGGCCTACCTAAGACTTCAAGGTCTTTTTGTGTTCCCATACCTGGACGACTGGCTCATAAGGGGCCAGTCTTCCCAGGAGGCCAGTCAAGCCACCCTTCGCACTGTGGCTCTGCTTCAGCACTTGGGGTTTGTCATAAACGTCGCAAAGTCCACTTTGCTCCCGTCCCAGAACTTGGAATTCATAGGAGCAAGACTGGACACTCTTCAGGCGAAGGCTTTTCTGCCAGTGGACAGAGCCCACAGGTTGATGTATCTAGCTGGGCAGTTTCACAGCAATTCCCTGGTCTCCGCCAGGCAATTCCTGAGACTTCTCGGCCATATGGCTTCCACGGTTCATGTAACCCCCAATGCCCGCCTGCACATGCGGCCTGTTCAGTGGAGCCTTCGCACTCAGTGGCATCAAGCCACGGGGAGCCTTGCAGACTCAGTAAGGATATCCACCCTGCTCGTCTCCTCTCTGCAATGGTGGCTTCATCTTCCGAATCTGGTACTCGGAGTGGTTTTTCAATCCCCTCCGCATTCTCAAGTGCTGACGACAGATGCTTCTCTTCTAGGTTGGGAAGCACATTGCCAAGGGGCATGTACTCAGGGTCTCTGGACTCCTTGGGAGGCTGCTCAGCAGATAAACTTCCTGGAGCTACGAGCGATATGCCTAGCTCTGAGAGCCTTCTCCCACCTCACGTCTCACCAGTCTGTACTGGTCCAGACGGACAATCAAGTTGCCATGTTCTACGTGAACAAACAAGGAAGCACAGGCTCCTTCCTTCTCTGTCAGGAGGCACAACGGCTGTGCTCTTGGGCCGTCAATCACGGAATCCTCCTCAAGGCGGTCTACCTCCCAGGTCAAGAAAATTACCTGGCGGACAGACTGAGCAGGATCCTGCAACCACACGAATGGAGATTGAATCCGTTGGTGGTTCAGCAGATCTTTCTCAGGTGGGGCCTACCCACCATGGATCTTTTCGCCAGTTCTCTGAACCGGCAACTCCCGAGATTCTGTTCCAGGCAACCGCATCCTCTCAGAGTAGCAGCGGATGCGTTTCTGATTCCGTGGTCCCAAGGCCTACTGTATGCGTTTCCTCCCATGCCACTAGTGTCTCGAACACTGTTCAAGGTCCTCAAGGATGGGGCCTCAATGATTCTGATAGCCCCCAGGTGGCTGAGGCAACCGTGGTTCCCGCTTCTGCTGCAACTGGCGGTGGACACTCCTCTTCCTCTGGGGATTCAACACGATCTCCTGTCTCAGGAACAGGGATCTCTCTTGCACCCCAACCTCCAGTCCCTTCATCTGATGGCCTGGCTGCTGAAAGGGTAGTCCTGGCTCCCCTACTACTGCCTAGAGAGGTGGAAGATGTAGTCTTAGCCTCTAGACGGCAATCCACCAGGAAATCCTATGCTCTTAAGTGGCGTAGATTCTCCACATGGTGTGCTCAGCACGGCGAGAATCCCTTCTCGTGCTTGGTAGCGGTAGTATTGCAATATTTGCTTTACCTCTCCAATCTAGGCCTTAAGTCCAACTCTGTCAGGGTTCACCTCAGTGCTCTCTCAGCGCACCACTCGCCGGTGGACGGCAGGCCTCTTTCCCACCACCCTTTGGTGGCTCGTTTTCTCAGAGGCCTCCTCCTGCTTAAGCCTCCTTTACGTTCACCAGCCCCTGAGTGGGATCTGAATGTGGTCTTACAGCGTATTACGTGTCCGCCATTTGAACCTATGGCTACCTGCCCCCTCCGTTTTCTCTCCTGGAAAACCTTGTTTCTGGTAGCTCTTACCTCTGCTAGGCGAGTAAGTGAACTTCAGGCACTAGTGTCTGATCCCCCTTACACTAGGTTCTACAGGAATAGGGTAGTCTTACGGACTCACCCAAAGTTTCTCCCTAAGGTTGTCTCCCCTTTTCACCTCAATCAGGAGGTGGTTCTTCCGACCTTCTTTCCCAGGCTGCATGCCAACCGGGCTGAGATGGTCCTGCATACCCTGGACTGTAGGAGGGCGTTATCCTTCTACCTTGACCGTATGCGGGAGCATCGTAGGGCTGTTCAGCTCTTCGTTTCTTTTGACCCCAATAGGTTGGGGTTACCTGTCTCCAAGCGTACTTTGTCCATATGGGTCGCTGACTGTATCGCCTGGGCTTATGGGGCAGCCAGCCTCTCGTTGGAGGGTCGAGTCATGGCTCCTCGTGTCAGGGCGAAGGCTGCGTCAGTGGCTCATCTCCGCTCTGTTCCGTTGGCAGACATCTGCTGGGCCGCTACTTGGTCTTCAAGGCAGACTTTTGCGGCCCATTACTGACTTGAGAGGGAGTCCCGCAGGTACAGTGCTTTCGGACAGGCAGTACTCCATAATCTCTTTGGGGTTTAGGCAACTCCTACCCTCCGGCCCTGGTGTTGGGCTACCGGTCGGGGGCGTTCTCAGAGAAGATTCCTTCCTTACGTACTGACGAGCTAGAGGGAGCTCATTCTTTTGGCTTGAGGTCTCCGGTAGCCTTAAGCTAGGGAGTCCCATATGTGAGGACTGACTTCCTGCTTGGTCCTGGAGAAAGAGTAGTTACTCACCTGTAACAGGTGTTCTCCTGGAGCAGCAGGAATCAGTTCTCACAACCCTCCCTCCTCCCCTTGGAGTTGCAGTTGTACATAGTTTATTTTTCATTTTTGTGTGCTGTTCTTAGCTATGTCATTTGACTGAGGTAAGATGGCACCTTTAGGCGGGAAGGGAACCGCGCATGCGTGCCTGCATTCCCAAAGGCTTTCATAGAAAGCTGGGGAAATGCTCCGCTGGGGCTTTATCGGCGCCGATGACACCCATATGTGAGGAATCAGGACTGATTCCTGCTGCTCCTGGAGAACACCTGTTACAGGTGAGTAACTACTCTTATTCCCATATCTGGACGACTGGCTCATTCGAGCTTCATCCCAGTCAGAGGCCCAGACTTGTCTAACCTGCACAATGCGTATTCTTCAGTATTTGGGACTGGTAATAAACATCCCAAAATCCAATCTCACCCCTACTCAGTCTCTGGAGTTTATAGGGGCCTTGCTGGATATCACAACTGCAAGGGCCTATCTTCCTCAAGCCCGTTGCCTACGCTTGGTGCATTTAGCCTCCCAGATACAGTTAAAGTCCCATTTAACTGCTCGAGAGATGTTACAACTATTAGGCGACATGGCATCCACCGTGCATGTGGTTCCATATGCTCGCCTTCACATGAGGGCAGTTCAATGGACCTTGTCCACCCAATGGACTCAGGCATCAGGTTGCCTGTCAGACAAAATAGCAAACTCCAGTCGCCTCTTTTGGTCTCTCCAGTGGTGGAAGTCCTCTCCAAATCTGTTGCTGGGGACCCCTTTTCAGCAGTCGCTACCCCAAGCAACTCTTACAACAGATGCTTCTTCAATGGGTTGGGGAGCTCATCTGCAGGATCTCTCCACCCAGGGCATCTGGTCTCCACAGGAGACCTCTCTGCATATCAATCTCTTGGAACTCAGAGCAATATTCTTAGCTCTCAGAGTGTTCCATTCCCTGCTCAGCTACAGGACAGTCCTCATCCATACGGACAACCAAGTAGCCATATTCTATGTAAACAAGCAGGGCGGGACTGGCTCTCTGTCGCTTTGCAACGAAGCTTTGTGACTGTGGGCCTTCGCCAGAGAGCATTACATCCATCTTCTGGCAGTATATCTTCCAGGCGTTCAAAACTCTTGGGCGGACAGACTCAGTCGAGTTCTGCTTCCCCACGAGTGGTCCCTCCACATGGACCAGGTAGCCAGGACTTTTCGAATTTGGGGAACCCCGGACATAGACCTCTTTGCAAGTCCGTGGAATGCCAAACTTCCCCGGTTCCGTTCCAGAATTCCATGTCAGGGAGTTCAGGCCAAGGATGCCTTCCTCCTTCACTGGGATCAAGACTTCCTTTATGCCTTTCCACCCATTCCCTTAATTCCCAAAACACTATTCAAGCTTCAGAGAGATCGAGGGACCATGATCCTCATAGCACCACATTGGCCACGCCAATTGTGGTACCCTCTACTTCTGCATCTCTCTCAAGCTCCTTCCCTGGACTTGGGCTCTGCACCAGACCTTCTATCCCAGGAAGAAGGAACGTTGTGGCACCCAAACCCCCAGTCTCTCCATCTCAGGGCTTGGTTGCTGAGGGCCTAGACCTTCAAGATTTTCATCTCTCTCTGCAAGTCAGAGATGTTATTCATGCCTCTAGAAAGCCTTCTACTAGACGTTCCTATGCTTTCAAATGGAAAAGATTTACCATTTGGTGTTCAGGGAAGGGTCTTAACCCTCTTGCAATACCTTTGAATTCTTTACTAGATTATCTCCTGCATCTATCCCATGCAGGTCTGAAAACGAATTCAGTAAGAGTCCATTTGAGTGCTATTGCAGCGTCCCTCAAGCCTCTCAATGGACAGCCTATTTCCTCTCATCCTCTTATAGCAAGATTCATGAGAGGCCTTCTTCTAACTAAACCTCCCATTAGACCACCTCCAGTGGCATGGGACTTAAACCTGGTTCTTGGCCAGCTTATGAAGCCACCCTTTGAACCTTTAGCCACCACCTCCTTGAAATTTCTTTCTTGGAAAGTTATTTTTCTCATTGCAGTCACCTCAGCACGCCGCATCAGTGAGTTGCAAGCTTTGGTGGCTAATCCACCTTATACAAGATTCCATCATGATAAGGTAGTCCTCAGGACCAATCCACACTTTATGCCCAAAGTGGTCTCGCCTTTTCATCTGAACCAAGAGGTATATTTACCTGTCTTTTTTCCAGGACCTCATGCATCAAGTGCAGAGAGGAATCTTCATACCTTGGATTGTAAGAGAGCTCTTGCTTTTTACTTACAAAGAACACAGCAACATAGATAGTCTTCTCAACTCTTTGTTGCTTTTGATCCTTCTCATTTAGGACTTCCAGTCTCTAAGAGAACACTGTCCAACTGGATTGCTCAGTGTATTTCTTTCGCCTACCAGAGTAGGAACATTTCTCTGGAGGGCCATGTCACAGCTCACAATGTGAGAGCCATGGCAGCCTCAATGGCTCATCTAAACTCTGTGTCCATCGACCAAATCTGTCGAGCGGCCACCTGGGCCTTGGTTCATACCTTCACAGCCCATTACTGTTTGGACAAGGACTCCCGCTGGGATGCCTCGTTTGGTCAGGCTGTTCTCAAACACCTGTTCCATTCCTAATCAACTCCTACCCACCTACCCTGGTCGGATGCCAGAGATCCATGGGGGGAGCTAGAGTCCTATCTCCAGGAACAAGCAGGAATGAGTCTTCACATATGGGTACATCGGTACCGACGGAGCCTGCATGGGAACGCTCCCCAGCGTCCAATCAGAAAGCCTTTGGGAGCATCCCTCAGCGCCTGCGTGCTGCCTTCCCGCCTTTCCAACTGTCCTCAGTTTTTCGTTTTCCGTGGAGCCGGCAGGACCTACTCCTGTCACCGCAGAAAATTTTTTTTTTAATTCTTTGTTTTCTTGTGGTCGCGGTTGTTTTTCCCGCCCCCACCGGTACCGCCGGTGGGTTTTTTCTTTTCTTAAACTTAGGGAGATTTTTCCCTCAGTTTCTGTCTTAAAGTTTTAGGCCTGTAAGGTCTCTCCATCATGGAGCCTTCTTCTCCTCAGAAGTGCCTTAACTGTGGAAATACAGTTTTCTTTTTAGACTCCAATAACTGGTGTCTAACCTGTTTGGGTCCTGGCCCTTTTCCTCCGGAGCCATTGGGCTACAATTTTATGAGAAGAAATTTTCCATTTCGAGTTTCCCTCGATACCGAGTTCCCTTCCAGTGTCAGGGCACCGACCAATTCTTCTCTACAGGATCAGGTAACCCACAAACAGTCTATTAAGACTAGCCAATCCTTGAGTGGTAGGTCTCATGCCAAGCATGATGACGGTTCCGGCCTTGCCCTCAAGGCCCTATTGGCTTCACAACCCCGGCGGGAGTCTTCGGTCTCCAAAGCCTTTCAGGGGTTTCAGGTTGTTCCTGGGGCTCACCCCTCACAGAACATACCTGAGCCATGCTCGGTGGTGGCATCCGCTTCGAGCGGTACCCATACCCCGGCATCGGCACCGGTGTTGAGTGATGCACTCTTCACCGGGGATCGTCATCTGGCGTCCTCGGCACCTTCGGGACCGATCGATATGTCCCAGATTGACTTTCCAGTATCGACAGCATTGCCGATACCACCACCGACGTCGGTACCCTCCAGACATGCATCGATAGACTCGCTCCCTTCGATGCCGAGTCTGGAATCGATATCTAGTCTAGAAGACTGGGTATCGACGCGTCTCGGAACCGACGCTTATCGATGCCAGATGCGCAGTACCGAGGATACTCACCAGGGGTTTTTGGTTGCCTCGGTACCGCTTGAGCAGCCTCCGATGACTGTTTCGATGGCATTATCGCCTCCGATTCCAGCACAGCTACCGGTATCGATGTAGATTCCTGCAGTATCATCGAGACAAGCCACTTCCATGCTTTTTTCAACAGGATCGCTCCTTTCTATACCTAGTTTAGAGTCGATACCTGGCATGGACGATGCAGTTCTGCCGGTCTCAAATCGTGACTGTCAGTACCAGTTTCCATCTAGTGCGGCTCTTTTTCTGCACTGGACCAGTACATCCTCTGGTGCCCAGGCTGCTACTTCAACTTTAGCCTATCCAGGGATGGTTCCCATTGGAGATCCTTCTTTTCAGAAATTTCTCCTTGACTTGGCAACATTTCTTGCTATTCCTATCCCTGGCTCTGATCCTACTCAAGGCTCTCCTGCAGAAAAGGAAAATATAATGCTTCCTTTACATCATTCTTTGCAGGATCTTCTTCTGAGAATATGGGAAACACCTTTAAGGGTTCCCTCACCTTCTACAGCAACTGATGTTCTGTATCAGGTGCCCCCCTCTCCAGGGTTTCAAAAGACTTAACTTTCCCATCATTCCATTGCAGTGGAATCAGCAATGAGGAAGGTAAAAAGCAAGAAGAAGCATTCTTCTTATCCGCCGGGTCGTGCATCTAGAGCTCTTGATGCCTTTGGACGTCAAACCTTCCAAACATCTATGCTGGCAACAAGAATTATCTCTTATATTTTTTATATGAGTCTATCTCTCCAGGAAGTCACAAAGAAATTATCTCTTTTGACTCCTTTTTTATCAGAGCCCAAGGCTGCAGACTATTCCTTACTTCTTAGTCATAGCCAAAATATCTCTTGGTTTCTTTCTCGTGCTTCTCTAGACTCTTTTGAGTCTGTTAGCAGAACCTCTGCTATAGCCATAGGAGCACGATGTAAAGCCTGGCTCCAGGCTTTAGACTTGAACGATGTGCACAACAAAGACTGGGTAATTCTCCTTGTACTGGAGAGAATCTATTCAATAGGGAGGCTTTATGTCAGGTTGCTCATTGCTCCACTGACTTCCCTGTTTCTGGGGGCCATCCTAAGCCTTCTCCTTCCCCAGTCGGTAGGAAATGTCCTACCAAACCTTCTTTCCCTAGGAAAAGAAGGTTTCACTCTTCTCCTGCCCATCATCCAGATGTTCCCAAGCAGGGGACACCTCACCCTGGTCTGAAGAATCCAAACTCTAGCCAGGCTGAACAAACCCAGCAACCATAGGTTCCTGAAGGTTACCACCTACAGTTAACTTCTTCTTGGCAGAAGTTTGTTCACTGTTTTTTCTTTCAAAACTCTACACATGGTTTCCTTTCTTCAGGACATCCTTGTCATCCTAGATATGCTGAGCTGTCAGGATATTCATGTCTATGGGTCACAGATTTCTCCTCTTCTTCCTACCAAGAAGAGAAGTTAACAACTATCCCATGATAGTTTTCTGTCCCAACATGAACATTTTTTCCTTCCGCAGACTTACCATATGGTAAGTCACCCTTCAGCTTCTACCCTCTCATCCAGGGTTCCCCCTGAATAAGTGGTATCACATCACTACACGGCTTCTCTAGCCTTCATTCCAGTGTAGAGTTTTGTCCCTTGAATAAATCCCTTCTTTTCTCTGGGCAGCTCATCAGACAGGGACAGGAGTTTCTCCTCTCCTTTTGTCTGTTCTCTCTGTTTTACACAGGGAGATTCTCTCTGCTATCTCATTCAGCAGCTGCCCATGCAGGAGTTCCAGTGATTAGGCTACTGGTACCTTTCCACAAGTTTCCAGTCTGTCTTCCACTACTTTCTGCCTGGCCTTAGTAGTGATTCCAAGATAGTGCTTTCATCTACCTTGGATAATCCTAATCACTTCAGGCTTCTCACACTATCTTCTTTTCTTGCCATCTCCACTTTCTTGGATTTGGCAGCACAGCTGACCTACAGTCAGTTTTATTTCCTAATTCCCCTGCATTATGCTTTTTGCAATCTTCAGAGAAGCTTTCCACTATGGGCCCTTGCTAGAGAGCAGGGAGTTTTGTCTCTAATGACTATTCTATAGGGTTGGGAAAGGCTCCTCAGTCATTCTCCACGACTCTGAGGGTTCTTCACACCCTGTTATCCCCTGTTATAATACAGGATATAAGTCTTTCTGCTTGAATGTCCAAAACGTTTTCCAATCCTGCAGGAATATTTTCTTTTTTCCTTGCAGCTAGTCCTCATGGTATCCTATTCCTTTATGGACAGCACATATTCTATTAGCAACGCATGATACCCCTTGTGTCCCTCCAGTGGGTCAACCTGGTATCTCCTCCTATGCGTTTTCTGTTCATTTACCATGTCAGAGTTCTTCAGGACTCAGGACTTGCTGTTTACAGACTGATATTATCCTCTGTTTTTCACGCAACCATCCTGGTTATTTCACTGGACAGCATTCCTGCACCATCTTAGCCAGGAGGAATAGATTCTCTATATATTTTCTCAAGTAGGTTCCACCTTCTTGTTCTTAGATGAGTCTTTTTCCTTCACATCTCTCATGTGAATGTTCTTATGGGCATATCTCTATCTGCTTAGTTGCAGACATGTATCCTCAAACATACATGTTCATGTATGTATATATCTCTATATACTTCTATCGATATCTATGTCTGTAAGCGGTGTGTGCATATATTATGCCCCTATATATATATATTCATATACATTGTGGCGCTTGCGCCCCTCCTAGGCGGTCGCCTAGTAGGGATGGGCGTCCATCTTGTATTCCCTTGTTCCAAAGGTGTAGTTGTGAACTCAAAGTAAAACCAAGTGGATGTTTAAAGCGCACAGGAATTTTATTGGGTTCCATTTAAGTCAACTTGGTAACAGTCCTTAAAGAAACTTTTACTCTCAGCAAAAAGAAACAAGGATAAACTTCTCCAAAATAAAGAACATGAAAACAGTGTCTCAGTGGAATTATTTACAATAGCTTCTTTTCCCCCTTTCCTTTAAGAGGCTTCTTGCTTTAGGGTTAACACAGGCACATGTAGATACAACAGACAATCAAGATCAGCAGTGCTGCCAGCTCCTTCTTTTGCTGCTTGCAATAAAACAGTTTCAGCTGTCTAGCACAGACTTGATTGCACTATCCACTTTTCTGTAAGAAGAATCTTATTGCTTCAACATATGATTCTTTCTCCCTTTTCTTTCTTGCTTTCGGCTATGCCAAACTGATAATAGCTTCCTTAATTCTTCCCCACTATTTTGGTTTCTTTCAATTAGCACCAATGCATACAGCACACTCCATCTCAGAGCATGTGGATCCCTGGTCACTCTCCCTATTATCCACTTCCATGCTTTCTTCAGAGCTGGGTGCTGGGGAATCTTGGAACTGCTCAGGTACTTTTGGTTAATGTCTTTTAAAAGCTTAAACAGCCTATCCCACTGTACTGCCTTCCCTTCCTTTGGCAGAACCCTAGCAGGCTTTCCTTGTTCAGCTTCCTTTAAAAACCCCTTTCTTCTGTTCTGGGATTTTCCAGATATAACTCTCTCCTCAGAGTCTGAGCAAGAGATACAAATATTCTCTCTCTCTGGTTTCTTTCTCCTACCTTGGAGTTTTACTGTGGGAGTCTCACGGCTGGAGTTTCTGCTGGCTGTAGCTATCTCTGCCTCAGAGCTAGTCAGGGAATCATTGTAGGAATTCCTCTCAGCTACCCAAGGTTTCCTCTGCCTGAAGACACGCCTTTCTTCAGAGGAGTCTGAGCTCTCTTGCCTTGGCTTCTCCAACACCAACCTTCTGTCTCTCTCCCTCTTGCCACTGCGTTTGGTCCTCTCCTGGGAGTGTTGTCTGCTGCTCTCTTGGCTGCAGCGCTGGCTACCTTTGTCCTTGTCCTGGCTCTCCTTGGCCTCCTTGGGTGGCTTGCCTGGCTTGCCTTGCTCCTTTCTTGTCCTCCTTCTGCCTGTTTGCTTGCTTTGCTCAAACTTAAACGCTGAGCAGGGCACCTCCCCCTCTGACTCCACCCCCATGTAACTCCCATCCTTACCCAGGGTTGCTATGGAGTCTGGGTGGGGCTTTAGCCTAGCCTTACAGCTGTGGTTTCTCTCACTGCCTTTAGTTTGGTATATGTGTTCAGGTGCACCCATCCCCCGCAAAGAGGAAAAAGTCCCTTTTCCCTTTGTTTCTCCAGACTGGGCTGCACTCTCCTTACCACAATATAGATATATATATATTGTGGTGGAGAAGTAGGCTCAGAAAGCAGTGAGAGAAAGAAAAAACAGACTTTTTTTCCTTTCCACAAAGAAACTGCAGGCAAAGGAAGGGTTAACTCTCAAACTAAGGACAGAGATTCCCTGCAGAGAAGTGCAGACATAAGAACACACCCTGTTCCCATGGAGATAGGGGGAGGAGAAGGGAGTGGTTTGGAGGCGGAGTCAAGACCCATAGGACAGCCCCAAACATTTAGGCAGGGAAGTTGCACACACAAACAGGTTGAGATTCAGAAACAGATCGAGGTGGAGATTGAGAAGCAGCACAAACAGACACGAGGGAACAAGCAAGGAAGCACAAGAGAGAAACAGTCACGGGCAGAGAAACAGAATTGGAAGGAAACATGGAAGCCACTTGCACAGAAGCAATTGAGAAGTAGGAGCAGAGAGCTGACAAGGCAGTGGAGAGCTCAGGGGAGGAGTCCTCAGAGGAGGAAATATTCTCCCGAAGTTCTTGGCTTAACTCTTCTCCTAGTAAGGAGTCTACAGGGAGGAAAAACACTACAAGCAAGGTGAGCCCTTTACAACTCTTAAAAGAGCTACTAAACAAAGAAGGTTTTTCCTGCCCTTCCCCCACAAGCTCACATAATGCTAAGGGTACCTGGGAGAAGCTCTTGAAGGCTGTACAAGACAGAAAGGCTTCTCAGGAAGATACCAGAGAAAGCATTTACCAGAGAGAGTCTAGTGTGGATGAGATGGACTTGGGGGACAGTGTGGATTCATGCAGTGTTTCAGACATGGAGATAGACTGTGCAATTTGTGCTAAAGAGGAGTAAAGGAACCAAATAGCGTTTGAAGAGCTGAAGAAATCTCAGCTGCTCCTAATCAGTGAATGTGTCTGTGTTACCTTGTGCTGGAGTAAAAGAACTGAATGAAGTTTGTTATCTGGAAGAAACCAGAAGTTCTTTTACAAGGATATTTTAAAAAGCCTATTTCTTTTAGCTATGCTTTTAAAAGTAGCTGGCCTGATTAAAGCTGCTTGGAAAGAAAGCTGGGTAGAAGCTAAAAGCTTGTAATATAAATTGAAGAAAATTCTATTGCTGTGAAAAGGTATCTGGGTAGACCCGGAAGCCTGGTTAGACCTGCTGTGAAAGTAACAGGGGTTTATAGCGCCTCCTGGAGACCAGGAACAGAATACCGATGTAAATAGAGTTTTATGTGAAAGAAAGATTTAAAGCTATACCAAGCCAAGGACTGTATAATAGGCTTGTGTTGTATTCTATGGAGAAGTATCCTGAACTTTAATTTTGTATGCATCAATCAATTCTTGCCAAAGAATTGAATCCGGTTAGGAACTCCTTATTTCTAAAATAAAGAAATATTCCTGTGACCTTTGGCACTTGGCTCCAATCCTTTCGGGGACGCAACTACACGCTATTGGGCTGATTCAAACAAAGGACGATCGGGCGCTCCCCATACCATTAGGCAACCGCCTGGCCACACGGGGGGTGTCCGACAATATATATATATATTCCTATATAGATATATATATTTCTGTATCTTTCGAGATGCTTCCTTATAAGTAGATATGTATTTACATACTTATCTCCCTAACTGTCTATGCTATAAGGGTTTTACCTTCCTAGAAGTTCCAGACAGTGGGCTAGCATATGTTCATACTGTCCCTTAGTAGGTCGGGGGTATTATGCACACAACCACTACTGTGGTACTAACAGCTCCCACTTTACTCTAGCTCTCGCTATCCTTGAAGCACCATGCTTCAATATCTTTCCTATCTCTCACCAGCTAGGAAAGACAGTGTAGATCTTCAGTAGTTTTTGAGCTTTCAGCCCTTTACACAATTGTCCTCCTTGGGAATACGGGTTTTTTCCATACCCTTTCTTCCCTCCAGGACTGGGCTAGTTGTCCAAATCGGTCAGTCTTCCTCTTTTACTCCTAAATGTTAATGCCTCTGTAGCTAAAAGAGTTTTCAGCTTTTTTCCATAAAGCTCTCCACTGAAGACCTGCCGTTTTTATACTACCCCAGTTGACGCCTGGGTCACCTGCCATTTCCAAAGTTGGACCTTCACCTTTACTGCCATGAGGTCACCTTGAGGATTCCTCTACTGAATCTCCAGTAGACTCCATCAAGCTCTCTACTTCCTGCAATCCAGTAAGTAACGTCCATATTGTGATTGCTTATTCAATATTTTTAATGGTTCTTATCATACATACCAAGGACTCCTCCCCTGTAGTCCTTAGGTTAGCTGTTTTTCCTACAGCTCATCCCTTTCAACTCCTACCCACCATCCCTCATGGGATGCCAGAGATCCATGTGTGGGAAGTGCAGTCCTGTTCCAGGGACACACATTTTATGGGATCTCCCCCTGGCATCTACAGCTAGGGAGTCCCCATATGTGAAGACTCACTCCTGCTTGTTCCTGGAGATAGCACAGTTACTTACCTGTAACAGGTGATCTCTGGGAACAGCAGGAATAAGTCTTCACAACCCACCACCTCCCCTAGGAGTTGTATCTCTCTATCTATCTTTCTTTCCTCTTTCTCTCCCTTTGTCTCAGCTATGAAACTCAACTGAGGAGAGACAGTTGGAAAGGTGGGAAGGCAGCACGCAGGCGCTGAGGGATGCTCCCAAAGGCTTTCTGATTGGACGCTGGGGAGCGTTCCCGCGCAGGCTCCGTCGGTACCGATGTTCCCATATGTGAAGACTTATTCCTGCTGTTCCCAGAGATTACCTGTTACAGGTAAGTAACTGTGCTTTTCAAGGACACACAACCTGGGGTTTCTCCCTGGCATCTGCAGCTAGGGAGTCCCCATATGTGAAGACTCATTCCTGTTTGTTCCTGGAGATAGCACAGTTACTTACCTGTAACAGGTGATCTCTGGGAACAGCAGGAATAAGTCTTCACAACCCACCCACCTCCCCTAGGAGTTGTATCTCTCTATCTATCTTTCCTTTCCTCTCTCTCTTTGTCTCAGCTCTAAAACTCGAACTGGAGAGAGGCGGTTGGGAAAGTCGGGAAGGCAGCGCGCAGGCGCTGTGGGATGCTCCCAAAAGCTTTCTTACTGGACGCTGGGGAGCGTTCCCGCGCAGGCTCCGTCGGTACCGACGATACCCATATGTGAAGACTTATTCCTGCTGTTCCCAGAGATCACCTGTTACAGGTAAGTAACTGTGCTTTCTCGTACCATGACCTGGTTATATCCATTTTCAGAACAAGAAAAGGAAATGTTCTGCTCCCCGAAGGTTAATGCCATGGTGTCAGTGGTGACTAAGAAAACAATGATCCCCGTGGAGGGCAGTACGACGCTCAAGGACGTCCAAGATAGAAAGCTAGATGCCCTTTTGAAGCAAGCCTTTGATGTGAGTGCTCTGTCCTTACAGGCCTCGGTGTGTGGGGCGTTGGTAGCATGCGCCTATTTGCGCTGGGCACAAGGCATCCCTGAGACAGCGGGAAAGTCCCTGGAGCAGGGGGGCACAGCGCAGCTGGAGTCGCGGGCGGCTTTTTTGGCAGACACCTTCTATGATCTTGTGAGGGGCCTTTCCAATAGTATGGCCTCAGTGATAGTGGCATGCCGCTACCTCTGGCTCCACAACTGGTCAGCTGACGTGTTCTTGAAGGTCTGCCTGAGTAAGCTGCCTTTCAAGAGTAAACCTTTGTTCGGGGAGGAAGTGGAGAAGTTGGTAAAGGACTTGGGGGAGTCCAAAGGAGGACGCCTCCCCGAGGACAAACAGAAACAGGGATGTAGCTCTGGCCCAGCCAGGGGGCTGCCTCAGGAGTTTGAGCGTTTTAGATAGCGTGCTTTACTCCGTACCAGAGAGGACACTTTGCCCCTTGGAGGCCTCCTTTTTGGGGGTTTTGAGGAGCAGGTAGGGGCTATTAGTCGGCCTCAGCCTCCTCTTCCTCCCAAAAGAAACCACAATGAAGTGAGGAGGGCCCAGGTGGGGGTATAGCCCATAGGAGGTCAGTTACGGGACTTCTGCCCTGCCTGGACCCAGATTACCTCAGACCAGTGGGTCCTAGGAGTGGTGGAAGATGGCTATGCCCTACAGTTCACAAGACCGTTCGCACCGGACTTCATTCGCTCCTCCTGCAAGGCACGCCGGAAGGCTCAGGAGATACGGAAGACACACAAAAGGCTTCTGAAGATAGAGGCAGTAGTGCCTGTGCCCGCGGATCAGGGGATCAGTGCGGCACAGGTCAATATTCCACTTATTTCATTGTCCCAAAGAAAGAAGGTTCCTTTTGACCTATTCTCGACCTTAAGCAAGTCAACAGGTGCCTGCGAGTACTGAGGTTTTATATGGAGACCCTCCGGTCAGTGATCATGGCTGTGAGAGAGGGGGAGTTCCTGACCTCTCTGGACCTGACGGAAGCATAGCTGCATGTCCCAATTCCTCCGGATCATTATCAGTTTCTATGCTTTGCTGTGCCCATGGGCCATTTCCAATTTCAAGCCTTACCATTCGGTCCCGCTACAGTGCCCCGAACGTTCACCAAGGTGATGGTTGTGGTGGCCGCAGCGCTGTGGCACAAAGCATTCTAGTACACCCCGAATAATCAATACACAGGATACAAGTTACAACCACTGTCCACACCCATTCCTACCCAGAATGATATACAAATGTAGAGCTCAATGTAAATAGTTATTGATTCAAACTCTTTATTGTAAATAGTTAACTGTTACAGATATGTTCAGTGTATTATGTTTGTTACATTGTAAACTGACCCTGATCTCTGGAAGTGGTGGTATAGATAAACGTTCCAAATAAATAAATAAATAAAATTGTACATCCGTACTTTGATGATTTTGAGTCTTGGTGTGCTGAGAAGGCTTATAGGTCGTTGGTGGTGTCCATGCCAGAGGTCTTAGTTCCTTCAAGCGGGGCTCGATAAAGGGCTCGCTTGTGTCTCTCTGAGAGTGCAAGTAGCTGTGCTGGCCTGTTACGGGGTCTCCTTGGGAGGGCACCCGGATATAGCTTGTTTCCTGAGGGTGGTGAAGCAGCTCCGGCCGCCCTTGAGATCAGTGGTGCTTTCTTGGGACCTCAATTTGTTGCTTTTTGCTCTGACACGAGTGCCATTCGAGCTGCTGGCTGCCTGTACACTGAAGGACTTAACTATGAAGACTGTATTTTTGGTGGCAATCAGTTCCACCCAGAGCTTCAGGCTTTGTTGTGTAGAGAGCCTTTTCTCTCCTTCTCCAGAAAGAGTGGTGCTGCAGCCAGTACCTTCCTTTATGCCAAAGGTTGTGTCATCGTTCCATCTAAATCAACCGGTCACCCTCCTGATGTAGTGGCAGAGGGCTTCTCAGACCCACAGTTGTGCCTTCTAGACATGAGATGGTCATTAAAGAGGTATCTGAAGAGAACTTTGTCTTTTCACAGATCGGATCGGCTATTCATCCTCTTTGGGGGACCGCGCAGAGGGGAAGCTGTGGCGAAAACCTCTGTTTCAAGATGGATTAAAGAGACAATTGCATCAGCCTACATGTTGCGAGGCAAGGTTGTCCTGCAGGGCCTGTGGGTGCATTCCACCAGGGTGCATGCTGCATCCTGGGCAGAGTGGACTTTGGTTCCACTGGGGGATATTTGTCGAGTGGCCACGTGATCATCAATGCATACGTTTGTGAAGCATTACAGACTGGATGTGCAGGCAGCAGGGGATGTGAAGTTTGGGTCAGCAGGACTCCAGGCCAGGCTCGCAGGTCCCTCCCGCAGATAGGTGGCTCTGTTACATCCCTGAGATGTGGGACTGGACTGGAGAGACAATAAGGAAGGTGAAATTAGGCATCTGCTAATTGACTTTCCTTGAGGAACTCCAGTCCATTCCTGGAATCCCTCCTATCTGCAGTTCTAAAGGCGGTGCTTGCGACCCCGAGCCTGAAGAGTCTCAGCTTAGTAGGAGGCCTGGGGCAGAGGCGGCAACGCAATGATGAAGAAGAGGGCACACTGGTTGATGTGTCTGCCATTTTGGTGAGACACCTGTTCCATCCTTGAGTGTGGTGGGCAAGTGGTGTTTTTGGACAGGTAAGCTGCTCTACCTTTGGAGGGCTCCCGAGTTTGGGTGGAGAGCCCAAGAGGGGGTGCTGCCTGGCGTGGTTTTTTCCTTAAGAGAACCCAATATAGTTTTTTATGTTGTTCTGAGATTATCTTCTTATTTGTTGCTCCTGTGAATCTGCTTTGTCAATAGGTTACTGGAGCTGGTGGGTGTTGCCAGCTGCCTATGTATCCTGATGTCATCAAAACATGATATGCTCAGTCTCCAAAGCTGCTGGTGGGGGTTGACTACCCTGAGGTGCGGGACTGGACTGGAGTTCCTCAAGGAAAGCCAATTAGCAGGTAAGCCCTAATTTCACCTTGGTTCTGAACTGTGGGAAAACTGTTCTGTCCTGGTGCTGTGCGAAGTCATTATCCATTGTGCCTAATCAATCCTGCTGTCTGTGGAAAACATCTTTTACAGTGTGCAGCTGTGATCAAGAAAGAAATATAATACTAGGAATCATAAGGAAAGGAATGAAGAATAAAATAAAGGATATTATAATGCCTCTGCATTGTTCCATGATGTGACCGCACCTTCGCCATATCTTAAAAAGGATATAGCAGAATTAGAAAAGGTACAGAGAAGAAGCAACAAAAATGGTAAAGGGGATGGAAGGTTACCCCATGAGAAGAGGCTTAAAAGGTTAGGGCTCGTCAACTTGGAAAAGAGACAACTGAGGGGGGATATGATAGAGCTCTATAAAATAATGAGTGGAATGGGTAAATATAGATCATTATTTTACTCCTTCAAAAAGTAAAAAGACTAGGGGACACACAATGAAGTTACAGTGTAGCCCATTTAAGACTAATAGGAGAAAATATTTTTTCACTCAATGAGTACTCAAACTCTGGAATCCATTGCTGGAGGATGTAGTAAAATCTGTTTGTGTAATTGGTTTAAAAAAGATTTGGACAAGTTCCTGGAGGAAAGGTCCTTAAGCCATTATTAAAGAGGACCAGGGAAATCCAACATTTACCCCGGGATAAGCAACATGGAATCTATGTACCTTTTTGGGAACCTGACAGTTCTCCAGGACCAAGCAGGAATCAGTCCTCACATATGGGTGACGTCGGCGCCGACGGAGCCCTCGTGGAGCAATTTTCCCCAGCTTTCACAGAAAGCCTTTGGGAATTGCAGCGCGCATGCGCGGTCGCCTTCCCGCCCAAGGGTGCCATCTTAGCCAGTCTTCTTTTTTCCGCGGAGCCCTACAGACGTACCCGTCGTGTCCCCGCTAAAAAAGTTGATTTTCGTGAGTTTTTCTCGTTTTTCAATTCGGTTCGACGCCGGTCGTTTTCCTGCCCGGACTCGCGACGCCGTTGCGAGTCCTTCCCTTATTTTTCGGTTTTTCTGATTTTGGTCAGTTTCGTTTTCGGGTTTTTCACTGGCAGCCCGGTCCTTTGACCTTGCAGGGGCCCTTTTTCCCCCGATGGCTGCCAGTGGTTTCAAGCGGTGTGGTCAGTGTGACAGGAATATGTCACTCACTGACACACACGATAATTGCCTCCGCTGCCTGGGCCCGGATCATGAAGAAATGATCTGTGGAGCCTGTGGCAAAATGTCCTCCAAAGCGTTGAGGAGTCGGCGGCATCAGCGGGATAGAATCTTCGCTGACCCCAGCCGTACCCGGACCTCGTCGGAGGCCTCGGCATCCAGAGGCTCCAGCTCTGAACATCGCTGAAGCTCCTCCGACAGGGGTTCTCCCTCTGGAGACCATCGACGGAAGACAAAACCCGCGAGGGCGGCGTCGGTGGACGCTCCTGGCTCCGCGAGGGCCAGGTCGCATAGCCCCGACAGCCGTCCCGGGTCTTTGGAGAAGGAGCACCTCCCGAAGCGACCTCGCCTGGAGTCGGAGTTGCCTGCTCGGGTAAGTCCTGTGGTCCTTCTGGACTCGCCTCCGAGAGGTCCGACGTCGGGACCCGAGTCGGGGACTGCTGGGTCACCTGAGGTCGGACTCAGGTTGACGGCCTTGGAGAGCAGACTATCTGCCTTCATGGACCAGCAGCGGGCACTGATCGCTAGCCTCGCTGGCGCCGCTGCCCCGACCGCCGGGACGTCGACGTCTAAGTCGACCCCGGAGACCGAGCCGATCCTCGAGTCCATGCGAACTCGAGTCGATCCTCGGTCGAGGTCACCCTCGGCCTCGGCCTCCCATTCGGGACCGAGGTCGTCGCCGCCGACTCCCTTGGCGTCGGGGCGGCCGACGCCTCCGCCTGCCCGAGCCGACCCCACTGATTCCTCCTCGGAGTCGGTCTGGGAGTCTGAAGAGGAGGAGTCACCTGATTCCTTTCGGACTCGGTGTGTCCCCTCGGACTCACCTGAGTCCGAACCTCGGAAACAGTCCCCTCCGGAGGATGCCCGGTTCTCGGACTTCGTCAGGGATATGGCCAAGGCTTTGGCCTTCCCGGCGGATCCCGAGGAGGAGCCTCGACCCGAAGAGCTCGACGCCCTTCAGTACGACTCTCCCGCCCGGGAGCACTTTACTGTACCGGTGCCTCCCATGCTGGAACGACTACTCTTCCGCATGTGGGAGAGTCCGGCCTCGTCGCCGGTATTGAGCAAGCGGGTCGATTCCATCTATCGAGTCCGCAAGAGTCCTGGCTTCCAAAAAGCACAGCTACCACACCATTCCATGGTAGTGGAATCGGCCATGCATAGGCTTAAGAGCCAGAAAATGCACTCCTCAGTGCCCCCTGGCAGGGAGGCCCGTAACCTGGATGGCCTTGGTAAGAAGTGCTTCCAGGGCTCTATGCTGGCTTGTCGTGTCCAGACCTACCAGCTATACATGGGCATGTATCTCCGAGACCTGGCTAAAGAGCTAGCCGGATTCTCTGCTGGACTGTCCGAGGAACCTTTGCGGAGGTTCCTAGCCTTAACAACTGGTATTCGGGAATGCTCCAAATTCATGTCCCGAGCAGCCTATGATGGCTTTGAAGCATCGGCTCGTGTGGCCGCAGCCGGCATCGGTGCCTGCCGACAGGCTTGGCTTCAGTCGTCTGACCTTGAGCCTTGGGTGCAGGACAAGTTGGTCGATGTCCCCTGCAGAGGTGAGAACCTCTTTGGCAAGCCCATGGCTGAAAAGGCTGCACAAATCGAGACGGAGACTCTCACCAGGACCAGGCTTTCTAGGAAGACCTCCGCCCCTTCCCAGAAAAAGAAGGGCTCGGGAAAAAGTCCTTTTACCCGAGAAAGGCGGCTGCCTATAAACACTACCCCCAATATCAGGCCCCTCCAGCTCCCCAACAGGGTCAGCAGGCCAAGGGACGGGGTAACGGGTCCCGTAGGCAGCAAGCCCCCAAGCCTGCACCACCAGCCCCTGCTCAGCAGGGTGGGGGTTTTTGACTTCCTCAGCATAGCCTCTCCCCCTCAGCTGGTTCCTCCCAGCACCGGAGGCCGGCTGGTTCACTTCGCCCACAGGTGGTCCAACATCACTTCAGATGCCTGGGTGCTTCAAGTCGTGCGAGAAGGATATCTTCTCCACTTCCATCAGGTCCCTCCCTCTTATTTTCCGGGAGAACCTCCGCGACTCCCTCTGCACAGGGACTTACTCCTTTAGGAGTTAGCAAGTCTTCTTCAGGACCAGGCTGTGGAACCGGTGCCCCACCACCTGAGAGGTCAAGGCTTTTATTCCAGGTATTTCCTAATACCAAAAAGGACAGGAGGCCTAAGACCCATCCTGGACTTGCGCAACCTCAACAAGTTCCTTGTGCGGGAAAAGTTCAAGATGCTTACCCTTGGAATCCTTCTGCCCTACCTCCAGCAGGGAGATTGGCTATGCTCCTTGGATCTAAAGGATGCCTACACGCACATCCTCATCCACCCAAGCCACCGCCAATACCTAAGGTTTGTGGTGGCCGGAAATCACTACCAGTACAGAGTACTGCCCTTTGGCCTGTCCTCCGCACCGCGAGTCTTCACAAAATGTCTCGCGGTGGTGGCGGCCTATCTCAGGCTTCACGGCCTCTATGTCTTTCCGTACCTCGACGACTGGCTCATCAGAGCGTCGTCCCCTCCGGCAGTCACCAATGCCACACACCGCACGGTGACTCTTCTGCAGTACTTGGGCTTTGTCATAAACTTCGCAAAGTCCACTTTGCTCCCCTCACAGGATCTCGAGTTCATCGGCGCAAGACTGCACACTCCTCAGGCTCGAGCTTTCCTGCCTCTCGACAGGGCTCAACGGCTCGTGGACCTAGCCGGCCGTTTTCGCAGCCAGTCCCTGGTCTCCGCCAGGCGCTTCCTGAGACTACTCGGTCATATGGCTTCCACCGTCCACGTGACCCCCAATGCTCGCCTGAATATGCGGCCGGCTCAATGGTGCCTTCGCAAGCAGTGGCAACAAGCCACCGGCGGGCTAGCCGACTTAGTGCGCCTCTCCAGACCGCTGGCCTCTTCCCTACAGTGGTGGCTTCATCGGCCGAACCTGGTGCTCGGAATGCCTTTTCAGTCGCCTCAGCCGACTCAAGTGCTGACGACCGATGCTTCCCTCCTGGGCTGGGGAGCTCATTGCCAGGGGGCGTGTACTCAAGTTCTCTGGACCGCGTGGGAATCTGCTCAACAGATGAACTTCCTGGAGCTCAGAGCTATTCGTCTGGCGCTCAAGGCTTTCTCCCACCTGACTTCTCACCAGTCCGTCCTTGTCCAGACGGACAATCAAGTTGCCATGTTCTACGTGAACAAGCAGGGCGGCACGGGCTCCTTCCTTCTCTGCCGAGAAGCTCAGAAGCTCTGCTCTTGGGCCGTCAGTCACGGCATTCTTCTCAAAGCAGTTTATCTCCCAGGCCAGGAGAATTGCCTGGCGGACAAACTCAGCAGGATACTCCAGCCGCACGAGTGGCGTCTGGATCCCTTGGTAGTCCAGAAACTCTTTCTGAAGTGGGGCCTCCCCACGATGGATCTCTTTGCCAGTCCTCTCAACCGGCAACTTCCTCGCTTCTGCTCGCCTCAACCACATCCCCTTCGGGTAGCGGCAGATGCATTTCTGCTCTCATGGTCGGAAAACCTTCTCTATGCTTTTCCTCCCATCCCGCTAGTCTCCCGAACTCTGTTCAAGGTTCTCCGGGACAAAGCGTCCATGATCCTGGTGGCTCCTCGCTGGCCCAGACAGCCTTGGTTTCCACTCCTGTTGCAATTAGCGGTGGAGGATCCGTTCCCTCTGGGGTTTCAACCGGATCTCCTAACACAGGATCAGGGGTCTCTGCTACACCCCAACCTCAGATCTCTCAATCTAATGGCCTGGCGGCTGAAAGGGTAGTCCTTGCTCCCCTTCTCCTGCCGGCAGAGGTGGAGGAGGTCGTCCTAGCTTCTCGGCGACCTTCTACCCGCAAATGCTACGCCCTTAAATGGCGTCGCTTTTCCGTTTGGTGTGTACAGCAGTCTCAGGATCCCTTCTCCTGCTCGGTGTCGGTGATCTTGCAGTACCTGCTCTACCTCTCTAATCTGGGACTTAAGTCCAACTCCGTCAAAGTCCACCTCAGTGCTCTTTCAGCACACCATGTCCCGGTGGACGGCAGACCTCTTTCCAGTGACCCTCTTGTAGCACGGTTTCTCCGAGGTCTCCTTCTACTAAAACCACCTCTGCGCCCACCAGCACCTGACTGGGATCTGAATGTGGTTTTACAGCGGATCACCTGTCCGCCTTTTGAACCAGTGGCTACCTGTTCTCTGCGTTTTCTTTCGTGGAAAACCTTGTTCCTGATTGCCCTCACTTCTGCTAGACGCGTAAGTGAATTGCAGGCCCTCGTGTCTGATCCTCCCTTCACTCGGTTCTACAAAAATAGGGTAGTCTTACGGACTCACCCAAAATTTCTTCCAAAGGTTGTCTCCCCTTTTCACATCAATCAGGAGGTGGTACTTCCAACCTTCTTTCCCAGGCCTCACTCCAGCCAAGCTGAACGAGTCCTGCATACCCTGGACTGTAGAAGGGCGTTGAACTTCTACCTTGACCGTACGCGGGAGCACCGGAAAGCTGCTCAGCTTTTTGTGTCTTTTGACCCCAATAAATTGGGGCTCCCGGTCTCCAAGCGTACCCTGTCCACCTGGGTTGCTGACTGTATCGCTTGGGCTTATGGGGCAGCCGGACTCTCCTTAGAAAGTCGAGTCACGGGTCATTGTGTTCGGGCGAAGGCTACGTCAGTGGCTTACCTCCGCTCTGTTCCGCTGGCAGACATCTGCCGGGCCGCTACTTGGTCTTCGAGCCAGACTTTTGCGGTCCATTACTGTCTCGAGAGGGAGTCCCGCAGGGACAGTGCTTTCGGACAGGCAGTCCTCCGAAATCTCTTCGAGGTTTGAGCAACTCCTACCCTCCATCCCGGATGGGGGCTACCGGTGGGTAATAATTCAGCGAAGATTCCTTCCTTCTGGACTGCCGAGCTAGAGGGAGCTCATTTTTGTGCTTAGGGTCTCCGGTAGCCTTAAGCTTGGGAGTCCCATATGTGAGGACTGACTTCCTGCTTGGTCCTGGAGAAAGCGTAGTTACTCACCTGTAACAGGTGTTCTCCAGGAGCAGCAGGAATCAGTCCTCACAACCCTCCCTCCTCCCCGTGGAGTTGCAATCATCTGCTTAAGTTTTTTGCAAATTTTTATGCTGTCTTTTAGCTATGTCATCAGACTGGCTAAGATGGCACCCTTGGGCGGGAAGGCGACCGCGCATGCGCGCTGCAATTCCCAAAGGCTTTCTGTGAAAGCTGGGGAAAATTGCTCCGCGAGGGCTCCGTCGGCGCCGACGTCACCCATATGTGAGGACTGATTCCTGCTGCTCCTGGAGAACACCTGTTACAGGTGAGTAACTACGCTGTACATGTGACCTGGATTGGCCACTGTTGGAAACAGAATACTGGGCTTGGTCTGACCCAGTATGGTATATTTTGTTTCCCATAATTTTGCTTAGTTAGCAAAATTATGGGGAACATTTGGAATAGATTTAGTGAACTGGCTCCTTGAAGGCTTTCCTGAATAGGGAAAAATACAGTCTTTTGAGGCCCTAGACTTCTGAGGTTTTCAGCACATATGCCATCAGAAAGAAAAGCACACAATAATCCAGACTGAGGTTATTAAAAATAAAGGGGCCAATATTCAGCTGCAGCTGCTTTATTTACTACTACAACTATTAATCATTTATATAGCGCTACTGGGCATACACAGCGCTGTATAAGTACATATAGAAGACTGTCCTTGCTCATTAGAGCTTACAATCTAAACTGGATATTCAGTGCTGGAACTTATCCTGGCATCTGGTGTTTAATATCTGGTTTCACTGGACAGCGCCATTGCCATCCAATCGGTGGCAATGTTTAGCTACTAAAAGGACTGCAAAAAACAGTTGAAGTTAGAACAACCTGTCCTAACCTTAACTGGTTTAGCTATCTGATTAGCAGCTGACTATCACACCTGACTGGATAGTGACTGGGCCCGCCCTGGATTCACTGACAGGCAGCCACGGTTTTAACCAGGCATCTTTTCTGCAGTCTGTGGCAGTATTCAGCAGCACTGTCCGGATAGTGCTGCTGAATATCGGGACTGCCAGGGTTTAAACCAGTTAGCAGGGATATTGACTCCAGATTGAAGAAAATTCCTGTTTCCTTTTCGTTTCTCTGGGCCAGTCCAGGGAACGATAGGGTTGTCAATCCCCTTCAGCAGCTGAGGACTGTAAACCAAAGTTTTGCTACCAGACTAAGCCACTCCCCCTTGCTGCACTTCTCCAGTCTTACAGTCCTCAGCAGATGAACAGGATGTAGGTTCAGTGTCTCTCCCTACTTAAGGGGCGGATAGTTCGGTGAATTAGGGTCATCAGTTAGCAGTTTGGCTCTGGCTGAGCTAGGCTATGCTGTTTTCCCTGCCAAGTCTTCTCTGATCTAACTAACCGGCATCAAAAAAGCAGGCTGATTTAAACAGCGTGAGAGGCAGAGCCTGCCTCACCTACGCTGTGCGCTGTGCCTTTCAGGACGTTGGCCTGGGAGCCCCAGAATCCACCAGTCCTTGCCTGAGATTGTGATCTCCGGCTCCCGCTAGCTGCGGGAAAGCGGAGACACGAACGATAGCGCTCCTCTGCAGGTATGTGATTGCTTTCATGCCCCACATCGTGTATCGGCTCAGTGCTTGCAGCCGCGGTTAGCTGGCGGGGCAAAGCCTCGGAGTCGGCGTGGTGAGCGCCGGCCGTCGGTTTGCGTTGTAGTTCAGCGGCGGTTATTGTTGCGGCTGTCGGTTCCCCCTGTTAGCGTTAGTGAGCTCTGTCCCCATGTTTTCGCCCGGCAGAATGGAAGGCAAGCCGGGGATGAAAGACAGTGAGAAGCCTCAGATCGCCTCAGAAAAGGCGGGAACGGCGGCCATGTTGGGGGAGCCAGCCGTTTCTCCCGCAGGGCAAACAAAGCATGTTAAGAGGAAAGCTAAATCACATACCGGCGCCTGTCAACACAGCTCCACCCTGTCCTGAAGCTCAGGAGGGGATTTCTTCTCTATCTTCGCCAGACTTCATATTGGTGTTGCATAAGGCTTATTTGTTAAAGGCCTCACAGGGGCCGGCCGGCGGATCTCCTGCTGTATGTGTTTCCTCCGTGGCCTCTCATCGGTCAAGTAGTCCAGCGCATTGCGAGCCACGCCGGGAGAGTGATTCTTGTGGCTCCGGATTGGCCCAGAAGGCCGTGGTATGCGGATCTGATTCGACTGTTGGTGGATTCTCTGTGGCGTCTACCGGTCCGTTGCAACCTTTTGAATCAAGGTCCGATATTGATGCCACAGGTGGATCGCTTCTTGCTTACGGCTTGGCTCTTGAAAGGGAACGGCTGAGACGCAAAGGGTACTCGGCTCCGGTGATAGACACCATGTTGGGTTCGCGCAGAAAGTCCACGTCATTGGCCTATGTCCGAGTATGGTGCGTGTTCGAGACTTGGTGTTCGCAGCGTAGTATTCGTCCCTTTTCGGCGGCAGTCTCACACATCTTGTCCTTCCTACAGAGTGGTCTGGATAAGGGATTAGCGCTGAACACTCTCAAGGTTCATTTGGCGGCTCTAGCCTGCTATAGAGGTGCAGTGCACGGCCGTCGGTTGACTGCGCATGGCAATATTCGCTGTTTTTTCCGGGCGGCTGGACTTCTCAGGCCTCCGGTTCGCCAGGTGGTTCCGGCGTGGGATTTGAACAGCGTTCTGGAGGCTCTAACGCAGCCTCCGTTTACCACGCCGGCGTCGGGGGGCTTGAAGGAATTGTCCTTGAAGACAGCATTTCTGGTGGCCTTATGTTCAGTGAGAAGAATTTCTGACTTGCAAGCGCTTTCGGGTAGAGAGCCTTACCTGCAGTTTTTGGCCGAGAAGGTGGTCTTGCGTCCGGTGCCCTCGTTTCTTCCAAAGGTAGTTTCAACTTTTCATTTAAATCAGTTGGTGTCATTGCCGGTGTTTTCCGACCTTACAGGCTCTCCGATGGATAGTGCGCTCAGGAGTTTGGATCTCGGCAGAGTCTTGAAGAGATACCTCCTAGCCACTAGGCCTTTCCGGAGATCGGATAGATTGTTCGTGCTTTTCGGTGGACCGCGTAAAGGGATGGCAGCTTCCAAAGCGACCATTTCCAGATGGATAAAGCAGGCCATAATCTCGGCGTATGAGCTCAAGGGGCGGTCGCCTCCAGAGGGTCTCAAGGCCCATTCTACACGGGGTCAGGCGGCATCCTGGGTGGAATATGCCGTGGTTCCTCCAGTAGATATTTGCCGAGCCGCCACCTGGTCTTCGTTGCATACGTTTACAAAACACTACAGATTGGATGTTCGTGCCCGAGAGGATGCGAGGGTTGGCGCTGCTGCTATAGTAGCGGGGCTCGCCGGTCCCTCCCAACTTTAGATACTGCTTTGGTACTGCCCTATCGTTCCCTGGACTGGCCCGGAGAAATGAAAAGGAAGGCGAAATTAGACCTTACCTGCTAATTGTCTTTCCTTGAGTTTTCTCCGGGCCAGTCCAGGGCCCACCCCGGTTTTTTCTCTAGAATCAGCGGTTTCCTGTTGTTCTTTGGTTAAAGCATGCTGCCTGTACTGGAGTCCTACATGACTTAAGAGCGGGATGTCTGGTTGGTGTGGATTTTTGGGCTCCCTCCAGTTGGCCGTGGAGGGTGGAGTTGAAAAAAAAAAAAAAATTTGCCGGTCCGTTCCTTAGTTTGATCAGTGAGGTTTTTACCTCGGGGAAATATGCATAGTTCTCAGTGTTGGGGTTCTTTATTTTGCGAGTTTCACAGTGCAGTTCTTGGCTGCTTTGGCAATAGGAGACTGGAGAAGTGCAGCAAGGGGGAGTGGCTTAGTCTGGTAGCAAAACTTTGGTTTACAGTCCTCAGCTGCTGAAAGGATTTGACAACCCTATCGTTCCCTGGACTGGCCCGGAGAAAACTCAAGGTAAATTAGCAGGTAAGGTCTAATTTTGCCGTTTCTTTGTTGGAGACTGTCACTTCCAGTATAAGGTCCTTCTCTTTTCTGCTTATTGACAACACCTTGGGTCTTCACAAAGTATGTAACAGTGGTGGTTGCACACCTTAGAAGGCATGGCGTATTCTTTTCTCAGTACCTAGAGGACTGTCTTATCAAGGACAATTCTGAGACCTCCACAAGGGAGGCCTGGTGATTGGTGATTCACCTCTTATATTGTCTAGAATTCATTATGAATGACAGGAAATCCCCTCTCGCTAAAACCATCAACTTTTCTTTTTATATGGGCAGTACTCAACTTTTAAAAAATGCCAGAGTCTATTTCCCTTATGACATCTTTGTTAGTGATATAGCGGAAGGGCTGTCGGGTAAGATTTGCCTCTTTGCGGATGGCACCAAAATCTGCAATAGAGTAGACACCCAGGAAGGTGTAGATAACATGAGGAGGGATCTAGCTAAGCTTGAAGAATGGTCTGGGATTTAATGTTAAAAAATGTAAGGTCATGCATTTGGGCTGCAGCAATCCAAGGGAGCAATATAGTATGGGGGTGAAGTACTTTTGTCCACTAAAGAAGAGCGGGACCTAGGCGTGGTTGTGTCTGATGATCTTAAAGTAGCTAAACAGGTAGAAAAGGCGACGGCAAAAGCTAGAAGGATGCTTGGGTGCATACGGAGAGGAATGGCTAGCAGAAAAAAGGAGGTGATAATGCCTCTGTATAAGTCTTTGGTGCGACCTCATTTGGAGTATGGTGTGCAATTCTGGAGACCGCACCTTCAAAAGGATGTGAACAGGATGGAGTCGGTGCAGAGGGTGGCTACTAAAATGATTAGTGGTCTTCACTTCATTATAAAGCATATGAGGACAGACTTAAGGATCTTAATATGTACACCTTAGAGGAAAGGCGGGATAGAGGTGATATGATTGAGATGTTTAAATACCTCCGTGGCATAAATGTTCAGGGAGAGAGCCTCTTTCAATTGAAAGCAAGTTCTGCTACGAGGGGACATGGGATGAGGGTGAAGGGAGATAGATTCAGGAGTGATATGCGGAAATATTTCTTTACGGAAAGAGTAGTGGATCCGTGGAATAGTCTCCCAGTGAAGGTGGTGGAGATGAGGACAGTAACTGAATTCAAAAAAGCATGGGACCAACACAGAGGATCTCTAAAGGTAAAAAGGGGACTGTTGTAGTTGTTGATATGGAAGGACAGACTAGATAGGCCATGTGGTCTTTTTCTGTCATCATATTTCTATGTTTCTATGGGGTGAGTAGCTAGCAGTGGTTCGCAGTGTGTAGAACAACTCATTCATAATAGCTAGGGTCTTCTTCAAGAAGATGGGCCATAGGGCTTTAACAGTCCCTATATACCTGCGGGTCAAACTGCAGTGAGGTAGTCTCAGTAGTTCCTGTATTTTCAGTGGAATGAGATTTCCCAAAATCCCTGTCACAGCATGGTGATACTGAAAAGACAGAAAGTTTTTGGCATGGCAGCTTGTCAAGACAATCTCACAGGAGTCCATCCATTTCAAATGCCGCCATGCGAAATGCTGTTTATAGCAGATGCATTTCTCCCTCAGGAGACCTATTCCAGAATCAAGATGTTGTAGCTCAGTCATAAATTAGGACTTGTGGAATTATGTCTCCTAGAACTTGCTCATTTAAACAGAAAATCAAGTAGTCCTGTTCTATATAAAAAAGTATTTTCAGGGAGATACTCAGCACACAGTACATTTGGAATTCCTTCTTGTTACATTGAGGACAGGGTCTTTTATATGCATATTTGCTGAGGCCACACATATCCAGGGCCATGGAAAAATTAAAGCAAGACTGTGGAATGTAGGGCTGGTACCACTGGGACCTGCTCAAAAATTAAAGCTGAACTATGCAGCATGGCTTCCTGTTACAAAATGGAACTCTTTTCTGCTGTGCAAGCATTAAACCTGTAGATCAAACAATTCTGCAAAGTTATGTATCATACAGCAGAGTTATTGTTTATGACTACATGCAAGAGAACTCGCACTGGAGGCCCACTCTCAACTAGCATTTGCAGCATCTTTTCTCACCATGGACCTTTGTTTGGAGAAGGACCACCTGACAACTGTTACCCGATTTGCTGAAAATGACATACAGGATCTGAGACCAGCCAATCACCGTGCCATGACGAGGAAGTCAAGATGAATAATTATACGCTGGACACAGAGGGATGCGGACACTTTAATTTTTGATCACTTTTTGGGAACTTTATACTGACAATTTGCTCTCTGCAGTATGTAGCCTTACTGACTACCTGTCTCCAGCTGGAAAGTTAGATAGTGTGCAAGGACAAGGACTAACCTCAGGAAGTAGTGAATTTCTCCCACAGACCTGAAGTTCTTTGTTATCATGCAGCTCGTCTGGACTGTCTGCTGCCTGCATTGGACCACTGCCATCCTTTGGACTTTGTGCCATTCCTGAGATGACTTCTTGGACCCAGTCACAATTATTCTTCTGGCAAAAGCTAAGGTACAGGTCTGAATTCTCCTGGGGGTGTGGGCTAGCCTAGCCAGACAGTTCATTTTCTGTACATCTGAGTGCAGAGCAAATCAATGGAATTGGTTGCTAAAACAGTGATTTATTATCTTGGTAATTGTAATCATAGGGCTACATAACTTGCTGCCTCAGAAAATGAACTTATTCTATATCTGCATTGTTTTTCTATCAGCAATGAAGTCTAATTTATATACAAACACAGGGTTGGTTCCTTTATTTCATGTGGTTCATTTGCCAGATAGACCTATAGAATCTTGGGAAAAGAGGGATGTAGCAATTACCCCTGCACCTATTGAGTATTTATATATATATTCATTTGCTACTGGCAATAATCCTCACAGGAACCATGGTGCACATAGCCCACTATGGCCCAAATTGATGTGGGTTCACTCCTTCAGCTGTCCACAGCAAAGCCATTTCAGCTTATCTTAGAAGGCAGGGTTTCTCCTGTATACCTTCATATAAGCACTAACCCTGGTAACTTTGAAGTTGAGAGTGTCATATGGAAACTCTAACTTGACATCCAGGGTACTCCTGGATGAGAAGAAGCAATTGCGTTAACTCTTGTTTACTTGTTCATTATACCTGTTCTATGTAATTCAACCTGTTCCTTGTAATGAGTTGTTCTTATGTCAACCGTGCTGATTATAAAAAAAGCGGTATATAGAACCAAATAAATAAAATAAATGCCCACATTTCAGAATGGAAAAGTCACAATTTGGTGTACAGAGAAGGGATTATCTCCCTTTTCTTTTGCAATACCCTATTTCTTTTGACTATTTGACTTATTGAATTCAGGCCTAAGGGAAATTTCATTTGAGTTCATTTTGTGCCCTACTTATCAGAAGGCAGGGAAGTCACTTTCCAACTATCCCTTGGTCTCCAGCTGAGCCTGCCCAAGAATTGGTTTGAGATATTGGTGCCCTAGCAAACCTTAAGCCTTAGTCCCCCCCTCCCCCCCCCCGGCTATCAGAATCTATTGTTTAGTTTTGAATGCCTTGCTGTTTGCCATCCTCCCAGAAGCTGCTGCGCCAGGCGACCATCTAGTTTGCCTAATATTTGGGCTGGCCCTGGTTTCCAGTTTTAGGAAGCGTTTGCTAAATTTAAAGTTGCCACAAAAGCCATGGCACATTGTGATTTCTCAGTGTTGTCCCTATACATCTAATGAAACCACCCTACAAACAAATAGACATGGCTTCACTAACATACATAACCATGAAGTAGGCTTTTCCAATTGTGGTCACTTCAGGAGGAGGACCAAGAGCTGGACACCTTTCCTCTATGTAGAAGGTTCTTCCCCAACAGGGTACTCTTGCATATGCATCCAACATATTTGTTGAAGTTAATGTCAAATTTTCATTTAAATCAGGAAATTATCCTACTCACCTTTTTTCCTTTACCTCATACACTGCCCTTCACACAAACCACTCACAGGAATTGCAACTTTAGTCTGGAACCTTTTTGTTCTCCAGCTATTCCCCTTCTCCTGTCCCTGCTGGCAGCAGGTAGCCAAAGGAAAGGGAGGGAAAGGGGATGGTGCTGGAGCTAACACAGTAGAGCATAACAATCCCTTGCTCTCCATTCTAGACCTGTTGTCCCACTTTCCACATACATGTTGCTTTGGTGGTGGGCAGGAGAAGGAGGGGCTGAAGCATAGAAAGGAGGTGCTAGTCTTTGCTCTGCAGTATATGTTTGGTTCTCACTCACTGTCCTCTGGTCTATAAATGACAGGAGCAGAGGGCTGTGTTCTGCTGTTTGATATTGCGTTGTCTGAATGCTGAAGAAAGAGAAGGAAATAGAAACACATATAAAGATGTGCAGAATCAGTAGAGATAGACATAGCAGAAACTAAATGAGACTAAGATTCTTGTTTTAAAAGCATCTACATATATAAACCACAACATTTGCATGTGTAAATAGCATCCATGTGCAAATAGCAATTTTGGAAAGTTGCTATTTGCCTGTGTAGAACCCTCGTGACATAGAGATTTCAAGGGGGTATGGCAGGAGCATGGATTGGGTATGTCTAACAGGGGCGGCTCAAGGCAATCTGCTGCCTGAGGCGAAGTATGAAATGGTGCCCCCACTTCACCTTAGAGGGGGGTGGGGCTTTATCAGAAATCCAATCAGAGACTGAACCGAACCAACCAAAAAGACGATTCGATTATATGGAGGAAATGCAAGATGTTTGTACACAGGGCCCTATCGAGCTGCAATCGCACCCTGTGCAACTTGCAACTCGGGCGCACCCTCCCTCTTCCCCCATACCTCCGTCCAGCACTGCCTGCTCTTTCCCTGCTGCTGCTGCCCTCTGTTTTTTTCATGGCGGCGCCAGCAGCAGGGAAAGAGTAGGCAGCGCTGGACGGAGGTATGGGGAGGAGGAGGGAGGCATGCGCCCAATCTGAAAGGCACCGGCACTTTAAGCAGATCTGTCTCTCCCTGACATTGCGTCGGAGGAGGGAGGGACCAGACCTGCTTAAAGTGCTGCGAAAGGGCTTGGGGGCGCATTTTGGCTGCCTGCTATTGTCCTGCCAGCGGCGGCAGGGCAACAGCAGACAGCCAAAATGTGCCCCCCAAGCCTCTCCGCCCTGTGCGGCTGCACCACTTGCACAGGTCTAGGTACGGTCCCATTTGCACATCAAGGAACTAAAAGACAGCAAGAACCAACAGCACAGTTTATAAAACTAAATTATAACTCATTTTTACTTTGTTGTTATAAACTGCGTTATGGTTCTTGCTTTTTCTTTTTCAACATATATTTTGCATCTACAGTAGTTGCAGAGCAGAACCAGGACATTCACCCACAGAACTCAATATTTAAAAAAAAATCTGATTCTGATCATCTCACTAACAACAACCACTATTCTCCAGTACCAGGCATATTATGAACTAATACAAAACCGTACAACAAAGAGCAAACTTACTATACCATATCAGCACAAACTTCCAAAACTCACATAAGGAGCCCATCCAAAAAAAGCATCACTGTAAATGCTACAGTGGGCCCAAGAACATCCATAAACCTATTGAAAAGCTGAACAAGTCAAATTACTATGGTACAGTATAGATCTTTATGTACAAACTCCATGTTAACAGAACACCTGACCTCAGTCACACACTCACAACATCGACCCTCACCAAGTACAGAATAAGTAACCACAATCTAAAATAAAATAAAAATATGTAGACAAAATTTAAATTGAAACCCCAAGAAGCCAGAGTCCACATGCAGTGCAACATCAGATAAACAAGAGAATCGGTTCCCCAGTACTGTGTAAAATATAAAAATAGCACAAAGTCCAATCACTAAAATTAAATAAAATTATTTTTTCTACCTTTGTTGTCTGACCATTTTATTCTCTGATCATGCTGGTCCCGATCTGAGGCTTCTGCTTTCCTTTCTTCTCTTAGCTCTCTTTCTGTGGTCTATGGTCCATCTGCCATTTCTTATCTCTTCTTTTGTTTTCTTCACTTCCTTCCATCAGCCCATTTCCAGTTCCAGTAACCCTCCCCAGTATCAGCCCCCTTTCCAGTCCTTCTTCCCAGTACCTTCCAAAGTCAACCGTCTTGCATTCCGACGACTGCCACTGGTGTCCATTCCCTTCCAGTCCCCCTCCTTCCCCACTGTCCAGCCCCTTCTAGTCCAAATACTATTCCAGATATCAGCTCACGTCCACTCTGTGCCACCCCCCCCCAGTCAGCTCCCTTCCAGTCACCCTACCCTCTGTCCATCTCCCTTCCAGTGCCATTTGCATGTCAGCTCCCTTCCAACCTCCTCCCCATTACCCAACCACCTACCACTTCTATCCCCAAGTGTTAGCTCCCTTCCAGTCCCCCTTCAGTACATCCCAGGTGTCAGCTCCTTTCCAGCCCCTCCTTCCCCTGGCAGACCCTCTCATTATCTGCTCCCTTCCAATCCTATTCTTCCATCCTCCCGCATCAGCCCATTTGTAGCCGTAGCCCCTAGTTTTCTTCCAGGGCCAGCAGCACTCTCCTCCCCTCCCCCATGTTTCCCATCAGCACTGGCAGGCTTAGCAGAGCCGTGAGAAAGGGAAACTCTCCCTTCGCGGCTCTATAAAGCCGGCGCTGAAGGGAGAGAGGAGGGCTCTGCCGGGGCAGCCGCCGGGCACTTCCATCTGCTGATGCCGCCATAGCTCTACCTATCAGCATTTTATTTTGTTTTTTTTGAAGGCTGAGTGAGGCGGGCCTTTTGGGGGCAATTTTTGCCGCCCCCAAAATGTTGCTGCCTGAGGTCAACGCCTCACTTGCCCTAATGATAGAACCACCCCTGTCTAACAAATAGAAGTGGACTTCCTGTTTTAAAATGAAAAGCACATCTATAGAAAAAAAATCTTGGGTTTTGCACCTGCCCCAAAGCAAGTGCAAGTGCAAGCTTGAAGAGGCAGCTGCAAAGGCTGATGGAGCCCTCTCTCATCAGGCACCTGATAGCCTCTGTGACATTATCAGACCCCCACCTCAACATCACCACTCTGACACCTCTTAACATCATAACCAGACCCCCCAACCCCCAACACCTCTTGATATAATCACAGCTCATCCTCCAATCCCTGACACTCTCCCACTCCCCGGCTCTTCCCAGAGATTTCCATGACCACGAGACTATTGCTAGGAGTCAGAGGTGTCATTTTGATGCTGGGTACTTAATGATTGCTCATGTTCCCCTTTAAACCACTAGAAAACCTCTGGTAAGAGCCAAGAAGAGGTAGGGGTGAGCTGTTATCATGCCAAAGGGTGTTGGGGGTAGAGATGTCTGATGATAGTGTCAGGGAGATCAGGAAGGAGCATGTAGTAGATGACATAGGGGGTCTTGGGGAAGCTAGATCTCACCACTGACCCCTTTACTAGATAGTGGGTCCAACTTAGGGCTCGCCATCTGGGTTGCTACAGCCAGGAAACTGCAATGTTTATCATTGCAGCAAGTTAAAGGTATGAGATGGGGACTCTCTTTTTTTTTGGTTGGACATCCTTTTAGTGTGATTTACAAAAGGCTCTCTGTTTGGCATATTCTTCTGTAAAATGCAAGGTGAATAGAACACATCCCAACCCAGATGTCTCAATTTCCCTCTCCATGATCTATTTAAAGTGTAACTTTACATTTGTTAAAATACAGTAACTCCTTCTATACAGCACATTTGGTTTGCTTTTTTTTCTTAATATATTTTTCCAGGTGAATTATATACATTGCAAATAGGAAAATACAAAAAAGCATAAGGTAATAATATTTTTACAATTCACTTCAATGCAAAAATACTAAGTCCACATCACAGGAAAGAAAATAAAGCTGTTACAAGACAGCGTCAGAATATCAATATTAGCCCCATGTTCTTCCCAACTAGCCTAGCATTAACACAGACTTGTAACATTATCAAAATCTAAAACAAATTAGGTAGCACTCTTACCAACAAGAAAATTCTCCATCTGACTAGGGTCATAAAAAATATATTGCTCAGAATTATATGTAATCAGACATTTACAAGGAAATTTAAGGAAGAAGGTTTCCCTCTCAGCTAAAACATGAAGTTTCAGGTGGAGGAACTGCCTCCATTGCACCTGAGTAACATTCGATACATCTGGAAAAATATTAATCGTTCGACCACAAAACGGAAAACAGTTTTTCTTGAAAAAACAAAATGGAAATCTTATCTTTCTCTGACTTAAAAGTGACTAGTAATGTTGAACGAGTAGCTACATTATTGTGAGAGGTTTTGAAGAATGCTATTAGGCCAAGAGTCTCTGGGTCTGGCAGTTGATCAAACACTCCCTGTTCCCACATATGCTTCTTGGAGCCTCTCGACAGATAAAATATATTCTCAAAAACCAATGATTGCATATTAGGATAACTGAGTACCTCCTTCAAATATTTCTTTTTAAAGCTCCAATGGAAATAGTAAATGCATACAAGGAAAATTTAGAAACCTAAGGTTCTCCAGGACCAAGCAGGAAGTCAGTCTTCACTTATGGGTGACATCGGTGCCGATGGAGCCCCCGTGCGGAGCATTTCCCCAGCTTTCTATGAAAGCCTTTGGGAATACTACACGCATGCGCGGTCCCCTTCCCACCTAAAGGTGCCATCTTGCTCAGTTTCTCTTTTTCTGTGGAGCCCTTCGGACGTTTGTCCTTAGTCACCTGGAAAAGTTGACGTTTTTTCGAAGATTTCTTCGCCTTTTCTCCGAGTTCAACGCCGGTTCCCCTTCACACCGGGTTCGGTACACCGGTATCGAGCCACTTTTCTAATTTTCGGTTTTTGCCCTTCGTGGCTGGCGTTCGCGCCCTTTTTTCTGTTTTTCCCTGGAAGGCCGGTCTTTTGACCTCGCGGGGGCCCTTTTTTCCCCGATGGCTTCCAGTGGTTTTAAGAAGTGTGATCGGTGCAAGAAACTAATGTCTCTGACCGACACACACGACTGCTACCTTCGGTGCCTCGGCCAAGATCATGACCCCATGATCTGTGGCCCGTGTGGCAAAATGTCCACCAAGGCACTTCGAAGCCGTCAGCACCAGAAGGAAAGGAATTTTTTCGGATTCTGCCTCCGGCCGGGCCCGGACCTCATCTGAGGTGGCGACGTCTCGGGAGTCTGATCCCGAGCATCGCCGGGGTTCCACGGACAGGGGGTCCCCCGACCGGGAACACAAGAGGAAGAAACGGCTCGCGAGGGTGGCGTCGGAAGAGGTCCCTGGTTCCTCGAGGGCCAGGTCTAAGACCCCCGACCGCCATCCCGGGCCTTTGGAGCAGGAGAAGCCGTCCAAAGTACCTCGTGTAGAGCCTGAGACCGTCGGACACGTAAGTCCTGTAGTCCTTGTGGACTCTCCTCCGAGGGAGCCGACATTGGGCCTGGCGCCGCCGGGGCCCGAGTCGGTGGCTGCTGAGTCTCCTGAGCTTGGACTCAGGCTGACAGCCTTGGAGTGCAGATTGTCTGCCTTCATGGAGCAGCAGCGGGTACTGATGGCCAGCCTTGCTGGTGCATCGGCCCCAACCACAGGGACGTCGACGTCGAAGTCGACCCCGGAGACCGAGCCGATCCTCGAGACCATGAAGGCTCGAAGTCGTCCTCGGTCTAGGTCTCCCTCAACCTCCCGCTCGGAACCGAGGGCGTTGACGCCGGTGCCTTTGGCGTCGGGGGGGTGCCACCTCGACCCACGCGGTCGGAGCCCCTCGACTCCTCTTCGGAGGAGTCAGCATGGGAGACGAAGGATGAGGAGTCCCCTGATACCTTCCGGACTCGGTGCGTCCCGTCGGACTCACCGCAGTCCAAGTCCCGGAGTAGGTCCCCTCCGGAGGACACCCGGTTCTCGGAGTTCGTGCGGGACATGGCCAAGGCCTTGGCGATTCCCGCGGACCCCGAGGAGGAGCCTCGAGCCGAGGAGCTCGAGGCTCTCCAGTATGGCTCTCCTCCGAAGGAGGCCTTTACTGTGCCGGTTCCTCCGATGCTGGAATGGCTCCTCTTCCGGATGTGGGAGGCACCGGCCTTGGCGCTGGTCTTGAGCAAGCAAGTCGATTCCATTTATCGACTCCGTAAGAGCCCTGGTTTCCAAAAGGCGCAGCTGCCGCACCATTCCATGGTGGTGGAATCGGCCATGCATTGTCTGAAGAGCCAGAAGATGCACTCCGCGGTGCCCCTCAGCAGGGAGGCCCGGAACCTGGATGCTTTCGGCAGAAAGTGCTTCCAGGGCTCGATGCTTGCTTGCCGTGTCCAGTCTTACCAGCTGTACATGGGCATGTACCTCCGAGACCTGGCAAAGGAGCTTGCCGGGTTCTCTGCTGGCCTCTCCGGGGAACCTTTTGCAGAGGTTCCAGTCCTTGTCTTCAGGAATCCGGGACTGTTCCAAATTCATGTCCCGAGCGGCCTACGATGGCTTTGAGGCTTCGGCTCGTGTGGCGGCCGCCGGCATCGCGTTCCGAAGCCAGACATGGCTGCAGTCATCGGACCTCGAGCCTTGGGTACAGGACAAGTTGGTCGATGTCCCTTGCCGAGGTGAAAACCTTTTTGGCAAACCCATGGCCGAGAAGGCGGCTGAGCTCAAAACCGAGCACCTGACCCGGACAAGGCTGTCCAGAAAGACCTCTGCCCCTTCTCACAAAAAGAAGGGCTCGGGTAAAAAGTCCTTCTATCCGAGAAAGGTGTCTGCCTACAAACCTTTCCCCCAGTACCAGGCCTCCCCAGCTCCCCCTCAGGGGCAGCAGGCCAAGGGGCAGGGACATGGGCCCCATAGGCAGAAGGCCCCCAAGCCTCCGGCTCCTGCTCCTACCCAGCAGGGAGGGGTTTTTTGGCTCCCAAGGCATAGCCTCTCCGTCCCTGCTGCCCCATCCCTGCACAGGAGGTCACTTAGCCCTGTTTGCCCACAGGTGGCCACCCATTACAGGGGATGCTTGGGTCTTAAGCATCATTCACCATGGCTATATGCTTTGTTTCCAACAGCAACCTCCTGTCTACTTTCCAGGAGAACCTCTGAGGCCTCTCCTGCACACCAACCTCCTCCTCCAAGAACTTCAGGGTCTGCTTCTGGACAAGGCGGTGGAGCCTGTACCTCCTCGCCTGCAGGGGCACGGGTTCTACTCCAGGTATTTTCTGGTGCCAAAAAGAACAGGAGGCCTAAGGCCTATCCTAGACCTCAGGAACCTCAACAAGTTCTTGGAGAAAGAAGTTCAAGATGCTTACTCTTGGAACACTTCTGTCCTACCTCCAGCAGGGAGATTGGCTATGCTCCTTAGATCTAAAGGATGCGTACACTCACATCCTCATTCATCCAGACCACAGGAAATACCTCAGGTTCGTGGTGGGAGGAAACCATTACCAGTACAGGGTACTGCCTTTTGGCCTAACTTCCGCCCCACGGGTTTTTACAAAGTGCTTAGCTGTGGTGGCGGCCTACTTGAGGACTCAAGGGGTCTTTGTCTTCCCCTATCTGGACGACTGGCTCATCCGTGGTCAAACTTACCAGGAGGCCAGGCAGGCCACCTCCAGGACTGTCACACTCCTTCAAGACCTAGGCTTTGTCATAAACTTCGCAAAGTCCACTTTGCTCCTCTCCCAGAACCTCGAGTTCATAGGAGTATGGCTGGACTCTCTGCAAGCCAGGGCTTACTTGCCAGAGGACCGAGCTCAAAGGCTAATGGAGTTGGTATCCCAGTTTCTCAGCATGTCAAGGGTTCCTGCCAGGCTCTGTCTGCAGCTCCTAGGACACATGGCATTGACTGTACATGTGACCCCCAATGCCCGCCTCCACATGAGGCCTGCACAGTGGTGCCTCAGAACTCAGTGGAAGCAGACCACAGGGAGCCTAGCAGACAAAATAAGGGTATCCAAACCTTTCCTGAATTCTCTTCAGTGGTGGCTACACCCCCCCCCCCCAACTTGCTGCAGGGGGTGCCTTTTCAGGTGGCTGCCCCCACAGCGGTGTAGACAACCGATGCCTCCTTACAGGGCTGGGGTGGACACTGCCAAGGGAGCTGCACCCAAGGCCTCTGGTCCCCATGGGAAGCCACGCAACAAATCAACCTGCTGGAACTGTGGGCTATTCGCTTAGCCCTCAAGGCTTTTTCTCACACTTTGGCTCACCAGTCTGTTCTAGTCCAGACGGACAATCAAGTAGCCATGTTCTATGTGAACAAACAGGGTGGCACTGGGTCCAGGCTCTATGCCTGGAAGCACAGGCCCTTTGCTCTTTTGCCCTCAAGCACCAGATGTTGCTGAGGGCTGTTTATCTTCCTTGCCAGGAGAACTTTCAGGCAGACCGCTTAAACAGAATTCTGCAGCCCCACGAGTGGAAGCTGCATCCTTTGGTGGTTCAACAGATTTTCCTAAAATGGGGACTTCCATCCATGGATCTCTTTGCCAGTCCCCTGAATCACCAACTACCCAGGTTTTGTTCCAGGCAACCGCATCCCCTAAGGGTGGCGGCGGATGCCTTCCTGATTTCTTGGTCCCAGGGCCTACTGTATGCGTTTCCTCCCACACCTCTGGTGGCCCGAACCTTGTTCAAGATTCTCAGGGACAAGGCCTCAGTACTTCTGGTTGCTCCCAGGTGGCCGAGGCAGCCCTGGTTCCCCCTGCTACTTCAACTGGCAGTGGAGACACCCATGTCTCTGGGATTCCAACCCGACCTTCTCTCTCAGGATCAGGGTTCCCTTCTGCATCCCAATCTCAAATCTCTCCATCTGATGGCATGGAAGCTGCAAGGGTAGTCTTGGCTCCCTGGGGCCTTCCTCAGGAAGTGGAAGAGGTGGTCTTGGCCTCTAGAAAGCAATCCACCAGGAAAACGTATGCCCTGAAGTGGCGGAGGTTCTCCTTGTGGTGTCAGCAACGCAAAGAAGATCCTTTTGGCTGCACTGTGCCGGTAGCACTCCAGTACCTTCTGCACTTGTCCAATCAGGGCCTTAAGTCCAATTCTGTTCGGGTCCACCTCTCTGCTCTGGCAGCTCACCACTCAATGGTGGAGGGACATTCTTTGTCAGTTTACCCTTTGGTGTCCAGGTTTCTCAGAGGCTTACAATTGCTCAAGCCTCCTCTCTGTCCACCGGCCCCTGAGTGGGAGTTGAATGTGGCCTTACAGCAGCTTACTCGCCCACCTTTTGAACCCATGGCCACCTGCCCTTTACGCTTCCTTTCCTGGAAGACTCTATTTCTAGTGGCCTTGACCTCGGCCAGGCGAGTGAGTGAACTTCAAGCCCTGGTCTGTGACAGGCCATACACTCACTTCTATAGGAACAGGGTAGTCCTTAGGACTCATCCTAAGTTCGTCCCCAAGGTTGTCTCCTCTTTCCATCTCAACCAAGAGGTGGTTCTTCCAACATTCTTCCCTAGGCCCCATGCCAGCCAGGCTGAGACAGTCCTGCATACCCTGGACTGTAGGAGGGCCTTATCCTTCTACCTTGAGCGTACGCAGGGGCATAGGAGGGCTACTCAGCTCTTCATATCTTTTGACCCCAATAACTTGGGGGTACCTGTGTCCAAGCGTACCTTGTCCATCTGGGTGGCTGACTGTATCACCTGGGCTTACAGGGCAGCTGACCTTCCTTTGCAGGGTCGGGTCACGGCCCACCGTGTCCCGGCAATGGCTGCCTCAGTAGCTCATCTCCGCTCTGTACCGTTGGCAGACATCTGCAGGGCTGCAACTTGGTCCTCAAGCCAGACTTTTGCGGCCCATTACTGCCTGGAGAGGGAGTCCCGTAGGGACAGTGCTTTCGGTCAGGCAGTGCTCCGGAATCTCTTTGAGGTTTAGGCAACTCCTACCCTCCAGCCCTCTGGTTGGGCTACCGGTGGGGGTATGTTTCAGTGAAATCCTTTCTCTGGTGCTGAGGCTAGAGTGAACTCATTTTTCAGCTCTGGGTCCCCGGTAGCCTAGAGCTGGGGAGTCCCATAAGTGAGGACTGACTTCCTGCTTGGTCCTGGAGAAAGAGTAGTTACTCACCTGTAACAGGTGTTCTCCAGGAGCAGCAGGAATCAGTCCTCACAACCCTCCCTCCTCTTCATTTTTGTGTGCTGTTTTTTGGCTATGTCATTTGACTGAGCAAGATGGCACCTTTAGGCGGGAAGGGGACCGCGCATGCGTGTAGTATTCCCAAAGGCTTTCATAGAAAGCTGGGGAAATGCTCCGCACGGGGTCTCCATCGATGCCGATATCACCCTTAAGTGAGGACTGAATCTCCAGGAACAAGCAGGAATGAGTCTTCACATATGGGTACGTCGGTACCGACGGAGTCTGCGCGGGAACGCTTCCCAGCGTCCAATCAGAAAGCTTTTGGAAGCATCCCAACACGCCTGCGTGCTGCCTTCCCGCCTTCCCAACTGCCTCTCCTCAGTTTTCGTTTTTCCGCGGAGCCAGCAGGACGTCCTTCTGTCACCGCAGAAAATTCATCTTTTATTTTTTAGTTTTCTTGTGGTCGCGGCTGCCTTTCCCGACGCCACTGGTACCGCCGGTGTTTCTTTTTTCTTTTCTTGTAAAATTTTTCCTTTTTAAAGAATATTTGTTTCCTTCCTAGTGTCTCACGGTTTTTTAGGCCTACTAGGCCTCTCCACTTTCCTTCATGGAACCGCCAGCCACTATCCCCAAGAAATGTACAAACTCTGGCGGTACAAACTTCATTTTGGACACTCACAATTGGTGTCTAACCTGTTTGGGTCCTGACCATTTTCCTCCGGAGTGTCCCTCCTGCAATAGTATTGGGGGAAGAAGTTTTCAACATCGAGTTCCCCTCGACACGCGGTGCCCATCCAGCTTCAGGGCACCGACCATATCTTCTTCTACACAGGATCAGGTAACCCAAAAACAGTCTGTTAAGACTAGCCAGTCCTCGAGTGGCAAATCTCATGCACAGCATAGAGATGCCTCCGGCCTTGCCCTCGAGAATCCACTGGCTTCAAAACCCCGGTGGGGGTCTTCGGCCTCCAAAGCCCATGTGGGGTTTGAGGTTGTTCCTGAGGTTCACCCCTCACAGAACATACCTGAGCCATGCCCGGTGGTGGCATCCGCTTCGAGTGGTACCGATACCCCGGCATCGGCAATGGTGTTGGATGAAACATTCCTCACCAAGGATCGTCATCTGGCGTCCTCGGTACCTAAGGGGCCGTTGGATACGCTGCAGACCGACCTTCCAGTATCGGTATCGTCCCCGGTACCGATCCTAGTACCGACGTCGGTACCCTCCAGATGTGCATCGATAGACTCGCTTCCTTCGATGCCGAGTCTCGAATCGATCTCCAGTCTGGAGGACTGGGTACCAACTCGCCTTGGTACCGACACCAGATGGTACCGAAGGCTCGGTTCCGATAATTCGGATCCGGCACTCTCGGTGTCTTCGATGCCATTAGAGTTGCCACCGGCTGGCCTTCATCCGCCGGTATCGGATACGGTACCAAAGTCGGTACCGCTATCCACAGTACCATTGCTGTCGGTGCCTTCCATGCTTCTCTCATCAGGCTCGCTTCCCTCGATACCGAGTTTGGAATCGATCCCTAGCATGGACGATCTGCTACCGACTGTCGCTGGTCCTGACCTCCTGCAGTACCGGCGACCATCCTCTAAGGATCCCATACTGCACCATTCAGGATCTTCTATTCCTATAAATTGGGATAGATCCCTCAGTGCCAACGCTAGTTCTTCATCAGATCTAGCCTATCCAAAGGAAGTTCCCTCTGGGGATCCTTCTTTTCAGGCTTTCCTCCTAGTTATGGCAAAATCACTTGCCATTTCTATTCCTGGACAGGATCCTACACAAGGGAATTTAGAATCCCTCTATATTCCTGGCAAAGCAAAGGAGAACATCATGCTTCCTTTGCATCATTCCTTGCAGGATCTCCTTCTACGAATGTAGGAAGCTCCTTTAAAGGTACCCCCACCTTCCAGAGCAACTGATCTTCTATTTCAGGTGCCCCCCTCTCCAGGGTTTCAAAAGGCTCAACTTCCTCGTCATTCCATTGTTGTAGAACCAGCAATGAGGCAGGTGAAGAGTACTAAAAAGCACTCTTCTTATCCGCCAGGTCGTGAGTCTAAGACTTTAGATGCCTTTGGACGTCAAACCTTCCAGGCATCCATGCTTTCAGCAAGAATTCTCTCATATATTTTTTATATGGGTTTATCTCTTGAGGAGGTCACAAAGAAATTACATCTTTTGGCTCCTTTTCTTCAAGAGCCCAAGAGTGCAGACTATTCCTCACTGGTTAGTCATGCTCAAAATATCTCTAGGTTTCTTACTCATGCTTCCCTAGACTCCTTTGAGTCTGTTAGCAGAACTTCTGCTATAGCTATAGGGGCACGACGTAAAGCCTGGCTCCAAGCTTCAGACTTGGACAAATGGGCACAAGAAAGACTGGGAAATACTCCTTGCACTGGAGAAAATCTCTTCAACAAGGAGTCTTTACTCCAGGTTGCTCAGTTAACCACTGACTTTCCTGTTTCCAGAGGCTATTCTACGCCTTCTTCTTTCCCAGTAGGTAGGAAATGTCCTACCAAACTTTCTTCCCCTAGGGGGAGAAGGTTTTATCCATCATCTGCCCATCATACAGATGTTCCCAAACAAGGGAAACATCGCCCTGGTCTGCAGAATCCACAACCTCAACAGGGTCACCAAACCCAGCAGTCGCAGGGTTTCAAATAGATCATTTCCCTCTTGGTTGATGGTTAGGGTGGCAGTCTGCTTCTTTTCACTTGCAGTATCTGCACTAAATTCATCTTAACCTACCTAGATACCTCTTCATGAGACATCTTTTCTCTATCTCTAAGAGTCTTTATGATGCTCATGCCCATATTTAACAGTTTTCATCTTCCTCTTAGAGGAAAGAGAGATAACAACTATCAATAGACAGTTGTTTCCCTGTACTGGCATGTATCATCTCATCTGTCAGAGACTTCCTTCATAGTCGGTCTCTTGCAACTCTGTCTTACCTCCCTCTTACTACAACATTTGGTTTGTAAGATTGGCTCTTTTAAACGGGTAAGCCCCTATGGTCCTCTACCTGTTCTACCGGGGGATTCTCCCTTCTGGAGTTGTTTCCCCCCCTTTTTACCTTAGGGCAGCTTATCAGACAATAGGAAATCCTACCATGTCTGTTTTCTTTTTCCCAATCTAAAAAAGGAAGAGGGAAAACAAATTTTCCACGCTGCCCTGGTAGTTGCTGCAGATACAGCAATTCCTAATGCTTAAGCCACTGGTTTTGTTCACCACACAGCCAGGGATTCCCCTCCACTAGCAATCCTCCTAGCCTCACTGCTAAGTCCCAAACAGGTTATCAACCTCATTTGCGAAACTCTATTATCACAGTCTGGTTGGTTAACTTCTATTCTTCGCCCCCTTGTCCTTGGCAGAATAGCTGGTGTCACCCCTTTGTCATGCAGCACCTCCTGTTGGTCACAGCTGGTACTGCACCCGGGTGTAAAGTACTGGCCTTTTCAATATTTATAGTTCTTGCCAGTACACAAAATAAGTTGTGACACCGAAATTGGTTTAACTGGGTTTTATTCCCCGTCCCGTAGGATTCTTTCAAAAGTATAATAATCAAATCAACATAACCCTTCTCGGGTAAACAAAAAGAACTATAACAAAAATAGCTTTCCTTTCAGCAAACAAAATATGCAATGGAAACAGAAATACAGCTTGTCAGGTTTTCAGATAAAGGCTTCTCTGGAGCAGTTCAGCCTTCTATCTGAGAGACTCTATTTGGTCAGCTAGGATCAAACTACAGTCCATCTGTTCAACAGGCAATTCAATGTTATCCTCTATTGCATAAGGCTCATACTGCATTGGAACACTGTCCTGTACAGATGCTTCGTCACTTCTCTCCTGAGGTAGTTTGTTCAACAAACTTTCCAGCTTGTGACGTACTTGACTCTCTACAGAATGTATCTGTTTGGCTTTACCATATTCTCTGGAGTTGCTCAACCAGGAGCCTTTCCTCTGCCTCTGGTTATCAGGCAGAGTAAAGCAGTTAGCTGCCCAGCTATTAGAGAGTGGAACCTTTGTTCGGGGTTTTGTTTTAACAGGAGCTTTACAAACAGCTGTTATCTCCAACGGCAGTTTCTGGGAAGACTTATGCCAGCTATATCCCTCTGCAGGGTTCTCTCTCACAGGTAACAAGCTTTGTTCTATATTCTGTCTGTAGCCCAGACTCTGGAGTTTTCCTGCTTTCATTAAGTTAACATTATAGGGCTTTTGTTTCTCATACAAATGCCTCTCATAGCTCAGCTTAGCACTTCTCCTCTCTGGCTCAGAATAGCTTTTCCTAGCTTGTAACTTGTGTCTTAGGGCATAGCTTCTATCAAGGCTGCTGCATACACTGTCCCTGTCTGAATTCAGTTGCTCATCTCTTTCACTTAATTGTTCATCAGACTCACTCAGACTTTCATTCAGCCAGTGTCTTCTGCCTTGCTGTAGAGACCTGGGAGGTCTGTGTTCTTCCCACTCTGGGTATCTCCTCTGCCTGGGAATATCCTTTCTCCTCGGGTCTTTCAACTCACTTGGTTGCCTTGATTCTCTTAACCTCCTTCGTCTCTCAGGTCTCCCAGCTTCTTCGGCTCTCTCTGCCTTGCTCCACTCCTGTGAGCTGTGCTGATTATTTACGTAATCCCCAGCTGCACCACACCCTAGCCTATTGGGGTCAGGTGGGACCTTCCTTGCCTCCCTACTGGCTGGGTGATAATTCCAGGCTTGTGACCTCACTCCCTTATACCTATTCTGATATCCTTGTGTCATGTGCTCTCTCCACACGTCACTGTTTACTTGAGGAGTAGTGTTTTTTAGCTCCTCAGGGGGCTCTAGAGAGTCTGCTCTGTGACACTGGTTACCTGCTGGTTTTCCACAGCCAGTTTTTTCTTCTAACCAACCTGCAGCATGCTCTCTGCGTCTCTACAGAGTAGCTTTGCACTATGGGCCCTTGCTAGAGAGCATTAGTATCTGGCCTAGCAGATAACCCCAGAGGGTTAGGAGGGGTTCCCCCAGTCATGTTCCATGTCTGGCAGGTATTCCCTACCCTTACCATCTCATCTTAAATCTCTTTTGAGGCATAAGCCTCAGGCCTTTCATTACGTGAAAACCTAAAGGAGGGCCAATTCCCTGGCTTGGCCCATATCTCCTTGAATAATCTCCTCAAAGATAAATTTCTTCAATGGCAGCTAGAGGACACCTAATACCCATCTTGCCCTCATAGGTGGGTCACTAGGGTATCTTCTTCCAGGGGCGTCCTCTATCCATTCTCCATACTGCAATTCTGGAGAGATCGGGACTTCCTGTCTGCAGACTGAAGTTATCCTCTGCAATTTTCACGTAGGCCATCCTGGCTATTCAAGAGCTCAAGTTCTGCAAAAAATTCAGACTTCTTCTTGTCAGGGAGACCTTTCCTCTGGCTCTCCCAGTCATAACCAGGAAAAGAGGATTCTCTATGTATCTATTCAAGCAGGTATCAACCTTCTTGCTGTCAACTAAATCTTCTTCTCTCCCTATATCCCTAGGGGGGATGAGGTTCTATGGACATCTCTCCATCCATATACCTGGAAACATATGTCTATATACCTGCATATTCATATAGGTATATATAGATATATATAGATACATATATATATACTTATCTATATCTATTTGTGTGTCTTCTGCCCATACATATCTCTTTATAAATATATGCAGATATACCCTATATGTGTGTGTGTGTGTATATATATATATATATATATATATATATATTTGTAGATATAATGAGATATGTTTTAGATAGATCTGTATCCATCTACTTATCTATCTATCTGTCTGTTAGGTACATATATCTTTACATTCCTATATGATCCTGACAGATGGGCACTACCCCTATCAATGCTGTGCCAGCATACTTGGGGGGCTACGCTTATAACCACTTCCTGTGGTAGGTAATTAACAAACTTTTTCCTTACCATAACCTTTTAAGGTTAGGTACTCCTGAAGCTCTCCATGTACCTTTTTTCTTTCCTAATTGACCCCATTTAGGAAAGACATTGCGGAGCTTCAGTTAATCTAAAGCTTAGCGCTCCTGAGTCTGTCCTTACTTTCTTATCAGTTACAAGGGTCTCCATACCCTTTCTCTCCCACATGGACTGATTCCATTCCCAGTCCAGTTGGGTCAGACTCATTTTTCTTTTGGTCCTAGATTTGTACTGTTTTTGGACCAAAACAGCTTAAGCTTTCTTTAATAGTACCTTCTGCGTCTTCCGCTGAAGCTCTACCTCTTATACTACCCCAGTTTTCCCCTGGGGCCATTTCTCACCCTGAAGGGTTCTGACCTCCACTTGTTTTTTCTACTTTTGTTACCTCTACTTCTCAGTGAGGTACCCCTTGAGCACATTCACTGGCTCTTCTAACAGATCCATATGTACCTCAGTGGACTTGTGCAATGCCAACAAGGGAGGCCCGGATTACAATATTTTACTACTAAATGCCTTCTATACAGGGTCTTCCCCTTTAGAAGCCCTGTTCTAGCCAGCTGTTCCACAGCTCCTTTTCTGTATTCAACTCCTACCCTCCATCCCCAAGATGCCTGAGGTCCTGAGGAATAGCATGGCTCGTTCTAGACTTGCAACATGCTAGGACTCCCTCTGGGCATCTGAGCTTGGGAGTCCCCATATGTGAAGACTCATTCCTGCTTGTTCCTGGAGATAGCACAGTTACTTACCTGTAACAGGTGATCTCTGGGAACAGCAGGAATAAGTTTTCACAACCCACCCACCTCCCCTAGGAGTTGTATCTCTCTATCTATCTTTCCTTTCCTCTCTCTCTCTCTTTGTCTCAGCTTAAAACTCAAACTGGAGAGAGGCGGTTAGGAAAGGCGGGAAGGCAGCGCGCAGGCACTGTGGGATGCTCCCAAAAGCTTTCTTTCTGGATGCTGGGGAGCGTTCCCGCGCAGGCTCCGTCGGTACCGACGATACTCATATGTGAAGACTTATTCCTGCTGTTCCCAGAGATCACCTGTTACAGGTAAGTAACTGTGCTTTCCTGGGCGTCCCAGTAACCAGTAGAATATGTCGGTTTTGGAAATGTCATAATTTTAAAAAGCACTAGTGAAAAAATTGTACAATTTCATGTGGCAAATCAACAACTAACTTTAAATTTTGTGTAATATGTTGTTTACCTACCTGTAATTTCTATTACGCAAAAATACACAAATTATTGAAATATGTTTAAGTGCTCTGATAATAGTTTTTATGTATTTCATTGCATATTAATGCCTTCTGTGCCTCAGTTATCAATTTATCTTTCTTATTTATGTGTTGGGGTTTGCATGGTGAACTGGTTCAATATAAAAATAAATAGCAATTGGACACAAGGTCCCAGGCATCTCCTTTTCCAGCTGCAACTGTTGAAAGAATAGTGTGAAGAAGTAAGGAAGATAGTCATGCCTACAGTGAGAAGGTCAGCTTGGTATGGTTCAGTGAATCTGTTCTGCAAGCTATGTTGTGCAGTGAAGAGGAACAGGAGAGAGGAGATACAGTGGGGAAGATATTGAAGATCAGAGGTGAAAGAGATGAGAAGACTCAGCTTGGAGACAGCAGTGTGAGATGCAGGAAAACATCATTCATCAGCACTGAGGCAACTATACTCGCCCAATTACTTGACTGGAGCTCCAGAGTCTCTGAGCCTCCTCTTACCTGTACCATTTATTTATTTACATTCTCTTATATACCGCGCTATTCTGCATCAGTGCGGTTTACATTGAACAAACTGAAATTACATTGAACAGGGTATTATAACTTGGAGATAACTATTTTACAGGGAACATGGGCTATGGAGGGTTAAGTGGCTTGCCCAAGACCACAAGGAGCACCTGTGGGACTAGAAACCCCAGTCCTTCCAGCCCAAGGTTGCTGTCCTCTAGTGGGATTTGAACCCCGACCTTCTGGCCTGAAATACCTTGCCCCAACCACTAGGCTACTCCTCCACTCCATGACAACAGCAGAGATCAAGGCATTTTTGAGGAAGCCCATGGTGGTTCCAGACTGGCCATCACACACCCAATCCACAGAAAGGTGTGTAAAAATGACAACTGAGGCTGCTGGTCATGTGTACAATCAGGAGAGGAGGGAACAGTTAAGACTCACTTTAAGCATTTTCTGAAGATAGCTTTAGATTCAGTATGCAAATCTGCATAATTTGGTCACTAGTAGTTTGTAAAGTTTGGAAAAATAAAAATCTGCCCCTAAAATTGCCACGCCCTAGAATTCAGGCCTCGATACATTTTAGACAGGAGCTCCTTTGTTCTCAAGGTCCCTGCACAGAGTGTCTCAATCCAAGTTTTCTTTCTCTGGAGGTCTGTCCTAACTGCCCTCTGTGTGAGGAAGTGTCACAATTGGAGGTACCCATAAAAGACGTTATTGTCTAGACTAGTCCTAACAGGGGCTATACATTTCAAGCAAAGCTGGGAAACCGGCTGGTAGATCTCTCTCTTTTGCTTTAACAGATATCTAAGCTGCACAAACTGAACAATGGCTGGAAAAAATTGTATAGCTAAAGCTGTTGCCCCCATTACAGCTTCTGCCTGTGTCCAGACAGAGGTCTCAATGCCAGTTGCAGGACCGGTTCCATGTGCAGGATGCCTGCATGCTGAGGCTCTCAGGAAACAAGTGGACGAACTCAGAGAGGAGGTGGCGAGGCTGAGGAGCATTCAAGACAGTGAGAAGTACATTGATGAGATGCTTCTTGCAACATCCAGCTCTCCAGCAGAGAAGAAGATGGGTGCCTACAGAATGACGAAGGTTGGACACAAGTCACCAGGGCCGGCAGAATCACCAATCCAACTTCTCCAGCCCTTGAATTGAAGAACCATTATACAGCCCTGGAAGTGGAGGAGGTGAAAGCATCCCTGGAAAGGGAAGAACCAGAGCTCAAGTGCCCCAAAGTTGCAGAATCAGTGACCACAAGGAAACGAAGGGTAGTGGTGGTTGGTGACTCTCTTCTGAGGGGTACTGAGGCATCCATATGCTGACCAGACTTGATGTCCAGAGAGGTATGCTGTCTGCCAGGTGCCAAAATCAGAGATATTACGGAGAGTTTGCCAAGACTTATCAAGCCCACTGACTATTACCCAATGTTGCTAATCCATGTTGGCACAAAGGATACTGCCAGGTATCCCTCTGAGCATATCAAAAGTGACTTCCTGGCTCTGGGACAGAGGGTGAAGCAGATAGTGGCGCAGGTGGTGTTCTCTTCAATCTTCCCTGTTGAGGGTAAAGGCCAAGGAAGAGAAGCTCACATCCTGGAGATGAATGCATGGCTGCATGGATGATGTCATTGAGAGTGTTTTGGTTTCCTGGATCAGGGGATGCTGTTCCAAGGGTTGCAGAGCAGAGATGGCATTCATCTGTCCAAGAAAGGTCGACGTGTCTTCAGTAGCAGACTGGCTAATCTACTGAAGAGGGCTTTAAACTAGATTCATTGGGGATGGGTGAAGAAAGACCCCAGGTAAGTGAAACATTAAATAATTTTATGGAAATGGGTAAAAGGGGCAACATATGGAAAGTGGTGTGTATAAATGTCCATAGCATGGGAAATAAGATCCCAGATGTTGAAGCTTTAATGGGAGAGGCTGACTTGGATTTAGTGGCAGTTACAGAAACATGGTTCACAGAAAACCATGACTGGGATGTAACTATACCAGGTTATACTTCATTCAGAAAGGACAGGGTAGGAAGAAGGGGAGGAGGAGTGACACTATATGTAAAAAATAATATTAAAGCTTTGGAACTACAGAGCTTAAAAGGGAGAGAGGAGGCACTGTGGGTTAAACTAGAAAGAGTGAAAGAGAAATCTATTTGCATTGACGTGATATACAGATCTCCATCACAAGAGGAAGAGGTGGACGGAGAGTTAATTGAAGACATACGCAGCATTGCTAGGAAAGGGGAAGTGATACTGATAGGGGATTTCAATATGCCAGATGTTAACTGGCACATTCCAGCTGTAGTATCATCTAGGAGATCCTGGATTCTTTACAGGGAGAACTATTCAGGCAATTGGTAACAACCCAGACGTGAAGGGGCCATACTGGACTTGGTGCTTACCAATGGTGAAAGTGTTTTTGATGTTATAGTGGGAGATCATTTTGCATCCAGTGATCACCAGATAATATGGTTCAGTAATAGGACTGTAGGGCTGGTACCCCTGCAATTCTACATGCAAATCTCTGGCCTGCTCAGCAACTCAGGCCTGAACCAAACTGCACAAGACAAGATGGATTCTACACTTCACTTTTGCTGTATTCAGCTATAAGCCTGTCTTTCATGCAACTGCTTGCACAGCGTTTCTAAGTGTGCATGCATACAGAGGCTATTGTCCGTGGCTGGCCTTGGACACTTGTACATGCCCAGAAGTTACATACTGTTGCTTCTGCCTGACTTTTACCATGGCTGCTTTGTTTGCAAGAAGCTGCTCATCATCGACCTTCTGATTCGCTGAGAATACCTCAGACTGCCTGGTGCCCACCAATCATCGGACCTATGACGGAGGATTCTCACACAGAATTATGCATTCTGCGCTGGAAACTTTAGTTAGTTAGTTGTAAGTAGGAGAGTAAGAGAGAGTTGGGGACTTTCCCCACCTGGACATATAGACTTCTGCACCGGTCCTGCTGCTGTGCACTGCATACCTGATTCCTGAGCCCTGAGCCTTCCGCCAGATGGCCCCTACGTGTGGGCTAGGCCGTCCTCCACAGGTCTGAGATAAGACTTTCACAGATACCTCCGGTTCGGACTTACTGCGGCTCGCCTCTGAAGGGGCTGGAGCCGGCATTAGCTAACAGCTGCATCCTTGGACGGAGCTAAGGTACTGGCTTATCTCTCCTCTCCTGGATGGGCAAAGGGGTTAGCAATATATTTCTTGCTTTTCCTCAGTGCAGAGCGAATCAGTGACATCTGGTTCCTAATCTGATTTCTTACGTTGTCCAATTGTATATCTGTACAATAACAAATTGTTACTTTATGTTTCTAATTAGCCATATATGTGTGTGTATATTTTTCTATTTGGTTGCCTATAATAAAGTCTAATATATATCTGCAGACCAGAATTCTTTCGTGGCTCATTGCCAGAATAACTCACCGAACCTTGGGCTGTATATTAGTAGCTATCTCCCCTAGACAACAACAGAGAGTCTAACTTATTTTTGTGCTACGAATATACCCTACATATGGGGTCTCTTCCAAGGGATGAGTGTTTCTGAATGTGCCACGCCTCTCAGAATTTGTGTAATATTTCTGCATTGTCCTATTGTGGTCAACGCAGCGGTTTATGCTGAGGGTTTTGTGGCCAGAGAGCATTGTCTGTGAGACGGCTTTGCAACCCCCATTACAGGCTCTCTGCATTAGAGTACTTCTAGCGGTGCCCTGTGTTTGTTTTTACAGACAGTCTCAGCTATTGATTTACGATGGTTCACACAGAAGGCTGGTTGGATCAGGTTTCTGCTTTCAGGAAGCGGAATGCTCTGGATCAAAAGGAATTGCAGTTTCTGTCAGTGTGTAGCTCTGAACTAGCCACCCACACCAGGAGAATAACAGAGGTCTCTGCTCTTTATGAGCAGCGAGAGAGAGCTCTGATGGCTCAGTTAAATGCGATAGAGACTGCTCTGATTGCAGTAAGACAGCGCACGGCTAGTCTCCAAAGAAAGCTAGCTGTTGCACGTCAGGAATGTGGGCAGGAAATACAGAGAGTTAACCTAGAAATCCAGCAGTTAAGAGCTGACTGTTTTGAATTGGCTTGTGTGTCCACTTCTCAGAGTAATGAGACAGAGTACAGGGATAATTTCAGCCCTCTGGGCTTCTCGAAGTACCAGAGGGTAGATGACGGCAGTTTACCACTGGAAACCCTGCCCAGTGTAGAACGGCAGCTTTTCCAGAACAGAGTCAGTTCTCTCCCATCAGCGCATGAGCACAGGAGAGAAACAGGGCGGAATGAACCACCCTACTCTCGGCCCCTCCCCATACAGGGAGCGGTGGAGGGGGGGGTGGGAAATCCCCCGAGTGATGGAAAACTGTACCAGCAGCGACCACCAGAGGGAGCTGAAGGCACACAAAATCCCCTATGTGCCCTTGTCCTGCAAGGGAAAATAAATGAAGGTGCTTCTGTCGCGCAATTACAAATCATCAAGACCTTGCGGAGCATGGTCACTCCTTTTGAGAAAACTGGTCATGCCACCATAAATGAACATTTAGCTGCAGTCAAAGATGCCTTTCGGGCACTGAACATTACCAGGGGGGAGGACATGGTTTTGTATCTTCCATGGTCTTTTGATGTGCCTTGTCAGCAATTCATTCGGGCCATGGCAGACGATGAAAAGAAGGACATTGTCATTTTTGAACAGGCACTAAAGAAACATTATGGGCCATATCCTGATGATATTGCCGCAAAGCAGGCAGCATTTAGTATGACTCATAGGGAAAATGAAACTCCCCGAGAGTTTGCTTACAGACTTAGGCAGACTTTCTTCCAGAGTGACCCTTCTTGGGAAACAATAGAACACCATCAGGAGTTTCGTAATCTTTTCTGTCAGTTGCTCCTTCCATCTATCAAGCCTTATATGTCTGACAAGCGTCACGAACCCCTGTCACGTGTGATAGAACATGCTGAGTGGATTTGGGAAGCTGTTCCCAACATGAGAGCAACAAATACTGGCAGCTCAGTAAGGGCTCCCAACAAAGCCAGAGAGCCAAAACAGTGTGTTAGTGCTGTAAAATCCACTCTTTCGTTAGAAAATAACTCTACTCCTTCTGTTCCACAGAATCCTCCCAGGCCACCCCAGAATAACCAGTCATCTGGGTCTAAGCAGCGCTCTGGGAATCAGCGTTTCACTCCACAGAACCGGAACTGGAAGAGAGAGCCCGGTTTTGACAAATACCTGGAGCTGGAGAAGAGAATAAGCGAGCTGACAGATATGATGAAGGCTACCATTGCATTCAGCTCCTCACAGGAGGCTCCTGCTAGTAGTGCGCCTCCTAAGCCACGAACAAAGCCTCAGAAGCCAGAGGAGGAACTGGTTGACTCCTCTTCCCCTTCTAATGCGACTGAATGACTAACCGACTTTGTTTCTGTCCCACAGGTCACTATTGCACAGGTGCAGCCAGCTGGAGATGCCACCCCAGGGACACAGAGTGACAGTCCTGCCATGGACAGCGAGGGTCCAGCCTTTGACACCATCAGGAAGCACAAGTACTTTCTGGGTAAACTCAAGCCAAAAGGACAGAGGTATACTGTTCCTGTTACTATTCAGCAGGCTTTTCTCTGTGAGGGCCTGATAGATTCAGCCTCTGAGGCTACCCTGATTACCTCGAGTCTCTTTGATAGACTCACTGCTTCCTTGGGGGGTCAGAGGACCGTACACGTCACACCCAGTGATTTGTCACTCGCAGCTTATGGGAATCAGCCCATAGAGTCTACGGGGCAGGTCTGGCTTAACCTCCAAATTGGAAAATTACAGGTGAAGCATCCTGTAGTCATTACCAAGTGCCCTGGGGAAGAATTCTTGATTGGCAATGAGCTCCTGAAACGGTTACGCCCCATTCTGGACTACGTCCAGGAAGTGATCTGGACACAGGTCACACATCCCATACCTTATGCTAGGGTAAAACATGACAGCAGAGTCAGTGGTCCTTGTTCGGTGGAACGCACAAACCAGTCCATCAGGATTAATTTCCAGAGGTCAGCTGATCCCCAAATCCTTCAGCTCCAGTATGAAAGGGCTGGAGATGCGGATCAGGACATCAGCGACGTGGTTTCCATTGCAGTGGGTTCAGTAGCTAACATTGTCCTTGATACTGACTGCCTGCAGATATTCCTGAAAGAACCTGTGGAAGGTTGTGAGGTGCAAACCCCTCCTCCATCCCATCCCTGCCTAGATCACCCTAGGAGACTGACGGACATATTCTCGGCTGAGAAAGGTCCCTTTATATATGTGCAGGTGGGCATGTCCCAAAAGGAAAGGGCCTACCTATTACCCCACTGTGACCACTCCCTCATCAGTGAGACTCTTTTCTATCGGCTCAAACAACAGCTTACCCTTGATTGGGTCATGGGAGCGAAGACTTCGTTCCAAGTGCCTGGGGAAGGGCTCAAGACATTAATGGGCTACTGCAATCTCCCCTTGCAAGTTGGGGTCAAAGGTTTTCGGCACACCTTCTCCATCATCAGAGGACTTGAGGTGCCCCTCTCCTTAGGCTCAGATTGCCTTGTTCGACTGGGAACGTATGTGGATTTTGTGAACAACATCCTCTGGAGTAGGATGGAAGGAGATCCGGTGGATTTCTCTGGTGCCCGTCCATCCCTACGGGCTGGTCAGACTATTCCTCAAGTCTGTGAAGTGGTCAGTGCAGAAGACATCCACATACCTGGGAGGGTACAGGATTGTCCCCTGCCGATACAGGTGACCCGAGGACATGTGGTCTCAGACAACTTGGTCTTCTTCAGTCCAAATTCCCGTTTTGAGGAGCTGGGCCTAGCCATGGGTCCCATACCCTGCATGGAGGCTACAGCTCCCTCCTTACACTTATTGCTCACCAATCCAAATCCAGATCGTATTCACCTTGTGAAAGGCGAACCCCTGGGATTCCTAGTGGGAGAATCGTTCCCAAGTGTGGAATTGAGTCTACAGATTATTGGGGAAGCCCCTGTTTCCTGGAACATCTGTGAAGTGGGGGGGACCCCCGCGTGTGTTCGATCCTCACCCCGAGGCCTCCTCACCTTACAGTTTGTCTGGCCACATAGTGCTGTGACCTCTCAGGTGGACCTCGAGTCTGACCATCTGATTTTGTCAAGTAAACTAGAAGAGGCTGTTAGTTCCCTCACCCACCAGGGGGGGGGGGGGGGAGCCCCATGCTGTCCAAGCCATCCAGGTCTCCTCTCTCCAAGATGAGATTGAGGAGAAGGTTGAAATACCCTCAAATAAACCTATTCTGGGATTTGATGAAATGGTTGCGGGAAAACTTGCTGAAGCAGACGCCTGCACTGATGAGTCAGAAAAGGCCCAATTAAAAGCACTGCTGTACCGTCACAAGGACCTGTTTGCCACTGACACCTATGACTGTGGTCTCACCGACCTACATGTCACCCGTATTCCTACGGATCCAAACAGTAAACCTGTCTTTGTGAGACAGTATAAAATCCCATTGGCCTCCTATGAATCTGTTCAGGAAATCATTAATTCCCTGGAACAAAAGGGAATTATACGTCAATGCAACAGTACTTACAATGCCCCACTGTGGCCTGTCATCAAGAAGGACTCTAGCTGGCGCTTAGCTTTGGACTATCGCCAGCTTAATAAAAAGGTACCTCTATCCAGATGGCCTATGGCACATCTGGAACAGAACTTAGCCACCATCAAGGGTGCAAGGTACTTTACCAGCCTGGATCTGGCCTCAGGATTTTGGACTATAGCTGTCCATCCAGAAGATCAGCATAAGCTGGCTTTTACCTTTGGTAGGCGACAATATACTTGAAATCGGACACCGTTTGGTTATTTGAATGCCCCAGCAGACTTCAATATTTTCCTGCATAAGGCTTTGCCTGATGCTGAGACTAGAGGCACCCTCGTCTATGTAGACAACATTCTAGTGAAGAACACCAGTTTCACTGACCATTTGCAAGAAATAGAGCATGTTTTCCAGCAACTGAAAGCTGCGGGAGCAAAGCTGTCCTTGTCAAAGGGCCAATGGTGCCGGAAATCCCTCAATTATTTGGGTTACGAAGTTTCTGCTGAGGGACTGCAGCCTCAAAGGAAGAGAATTGCGGCCTTGCAACATCTCAAACGTCCAACCAACGTGAGTGAGCTGCGCTCATTCTTGGGCATTTGCAATTATTCACGCCAATTTGTGGATCAATATGCAGAGATTTCCCGACCCCTGGTCAAACTCCTCAAAAGAGATGAACCTTGGGTATGGAATCCCGACCAAGAGGCAGCTCTAGAAGAGCTGAAGGCAGCTTTGAGTCGAGCTCCCTGTCTTGCCTATCCAGAGAGTGGCAGAGAATTCTTCGTGGAACTAGGTTTCACTGATCACTCTATGAGTGCTGTTCTGTACCAGATGCATGACACAGATAGGAAAGTTATTGCCTATGCCAGCAAAGCTTTAACGGAAGTGGAGAAGAAATACTCTGACTGTGAGAAATCCTTGTTGTCCACAGTCTGGGCCCTCCAATATTTCCGCAGTTATATCCAAGGTGAGAGGTTGGTTGTTGAGACTCATCACCAACCCATCAAGTTCCTAGGCAGTGATCGGATTAAATCGGGACAAGTGTCAAACAGTCGCATTGTCTCCTGGACCTTAGCACTTCAGGGCTGGCCCCTGGAGGTCAGGTATGCTCAAAACCGCAAGGATGCCGCCGCACAGGGTCTGGCTGAATTGCACGATTACACTGCCAGAGAACCTTTCGTGGGTAATTTAGACACCGAAATGGAGTCATGTACGCCTGAGCCTTCTCGTCATCGTCCTTATGATGAGAACCTCTGTAAAGGCTACCCCAAGGTGTATGTGGACGGTTGTGCTTACCGTCGAGAGCCTGACCATGAACTGGTAGCAGGTATAGGTGTGGTTTGGAACCAGAACCACCCTTGTGAACCCTTCAAGTACCGTCTAGGTACCAAGACTAATCAGTATGCAGAGCTAGCTGCAGCCCTGGCAGCTCTCCAGTCTGCTGCTCAGGGAGGGGTTCACACCCTAACCATCTGTACTGATTCAGACTACGTCCGACAGAATTTTGTTTCCCACTTACCCATTTGGAAATCTAACAATATGCTGAATTCCAAAGGGAAACCTGTCAAACATGCCGGATTGATTCTGGCCTTGGACAAGGTAGCTCATGAACATGACATGACCATCTACTGGAAGAAAGTGAAAGGTCACTCCCGTGTTGATAATCCTGACAAGATTGGAAATGATCTAGCTGATCAGCTTGCCAAGGAGGGTGCTGTCTCTGGAGACCTCTGGCAGTTGGAGGCTCCCGAGACCAATGGGCTTCAACTGGTGACGGCGGTTACCCGGCGACAAGCTCAATTATCCACCATGACCCCTGTGGTTCAATGGTGTGGCGAGAGCACAGATCTCGACCTCATGCAAGCCCAGAAACAAGATCCTACTCTTGGACGTTTCTACCTTTTTCTGCAGAACCCCCAGGAACACCCATTAACTCTGGAGGATTGTCAGGACGATGAGGAACTGAGAATCCTCTACATCTCCAAGGACATGTTCCATCTCCAGAAAGATCTGTTGATACGGACGAGTAAGCATGGTATTGTGCAATGGGTGGTACCTCGGGCCTTCCGTGGAGTTATGTTACAGCACGCTCATGATGAACCTTGTGCCGGTCATAGAGGTGACCGAATAACCTATGAAATGTTGAAACAAGTGGCCTACTGGCCCCACATGTACCAAGATGTACAATTGTATACTAAAGGTTGTCTGACCTGTTGCAGATTTCAACCTGCAGCTCCTTCTCATAGAGCACCTTTGAGAAACAGAGGTCTGACCATGCCTTGGTCTGATCTCCAGATTGATTGGATCGGCCCCGTGCCCCGATCCTCTCGAGGCAACAAATATATGTTGACAGTTACCTGCTTATTTACTAAGTGGGTCGAGTGCATCCCAGCACCCAACTGTACCGCCGAGACCACGGCCACCTTGTTGTTAAACCATGTTTTCAGCAGGTGGGGCCTCCCCATGCGAGTGGAATCCGACCAGGGTTCCCACTTCACGGGACAAGTCATTAAGCATCTGTGGAAGGTACTAGGTGTGAAGGCCAAAGTCCACATTGCTTATCGTCCACAATCCTCTGGACAAGTGGAGAGAGCAAACAAAACTATCATCAGTATCTTGAAAAAGTACGTTTCTTCCTCTGGGAAGGACTGGGACATCAAACTGCCCTTGGTCCTGATGGCTATCAGAGCCACACGTCATCGTGCTACTGGTGTGTCCCCTTTTGAGATGATGACAGGTAGGGACATGGTTTTACCCCTTCATCTTCTTTACAGGACTAATGATGTGAATCTCGCTGCTGCTACAACTGCTCATGAATATGTTGCCCATTTAAGACAACACTTGCAAAGTGCCTTTGCCTTTGCCCAACAGAATTTGGACACTGCTGCTAGGGGTAGGAAGGCCTACTATGATTTGAGGACTACCTCTAAAGAATACCAGATTGGCGATAAGGTATTCTACTACAATTTTGGTAAGAATAAGGTCAAAGACTGTAAATTTCTACCTAGCTGGAACGGTCCATTTCCTATTGTGGATAAAGCCTCCCCTGTTGCTTATCAAATTCGAATGAAGTCAGGTATTGAGAGGGAAGGCTCCCTTAAATGGGTCCACATTAATCAGCTTAGACCGTGTCATCCCAGTAAGTTCCTTCCTGATGAACCTCTTGATGTTGTGAGTGATTCTAACCTTGAGGCAGCATAGCCTGTTTGTTTTCTTTTACAGATGGAGTCCCGAACTTTGAAGGTCCTGTTCCTGATTTTGATGTTAACGGGATCCGAGGTTGCCAGATTGATTGAGCCTGGCCCTCTTTCTGGTGTCGTGCTACAGGATGCGCCTGGTTTCCTGATTATACAGTCCCAGACTGTCACACAGAAAGTTTTTGTGTCCCTAGATCCCCAACATGTTTTACAGAAGCATTTTGAATCGTCTGTTGCACACATCACTAATATATGTGGTGCCTAATCTTGGCATGTGCCAACGCTCTAAAGACATTCATTGGTTATGTCCTGGTAAACCTTTCCTGAAGGACACTTCTACGGCTCTTTGTGGGTTGTCTGCTGAAAATGTGAAAGAACAATGTAAAGTTACCATGACCAAGTACGATGTCTTTTCAGAGACTAAAGTTGCTGTTGTCAACAATGTTTGGCTGGTTAGTACCCCTCTGAGTGAACTCCTGGTTACCATGAATAACATGACATTCATAATAGAGTTCCTCTACCCTGCAATGTTTGCTTGATTGATGTTCCCAAGAACTCCATTGTTAATGTTGGTGGAGTTTCCTTGTTTTATCTTGATGCTGACCCTGTTTCGACAGAGCTCCAGATTTTGGATGTGTTTCGCGATCATGAGATTGACTTCACTGCAGCCTTGACCTATCTTTTGGACTATAAGGACTCTCACACAGTTGAACTGTCCATTGACCAGGACGCCCTTGCCATTGCTGATTATAACTTTGATTCACGAGATGTGGACATTTTGCAAACTGATTTTATGTCCCATGGCATTGTGCCTGGTCTTTTCTTTCTGTTGGTGCTCCAGTTTCTTCTTTCTTTGTATCAACAGAGACAGATTCGTGCTCTTCGTCGCTCTATGCATCCTGCACCTCTGCTGCCTGCCATGCGTCTGCAGGATTTGCTGCAACGTCACACTTTTGAATAAGTGTCACCATTTTCTTTGAAAGTTATTCATTACTCTTAATTGAGTTGTTTTTTTCATAGATAGCATGTGTTTATTTTACTAACTGTTACACATGGCTTCTCATTACTTTTGAGTATTCACCTTGGTGTTACACTAACACATTATATTGCATTACTGATATGCATTTTTGGTTTGGATACTATATATACTCTTGAGTTTGATGTTACCATGCATTATTTTGATTGTATTGACTGTATTCACGGTATTATTCCTCATGCAGTATTGCTTTCCTGCATATTGTGCTTGAAGTATTATCCACTTCTCCTGCATTAGTCAATCATTTGTCATTTGGTTCTGACCTGCACAGTAGTACTGCTAGTTAGGCTTTGTACGATGGAGTGTACTCCCTTGTAGCATCCTCCATCTTACAAGGGGGGGGAGATGTAGGGCTGGTACCCCTGCAATTCTACATGCAAATCTCTGGCCTGCTCAGCAACTCAGGCCTGAACCAAACTGCACAAGACAAGATGGATTCTACACTTCACTTTTGCTGTATTCAGCTATAAGCCTGTCCTTCATGCAACTGCTTGCACAGCGTTTCTAAGTGTGCATGCATACAGAGGCTATTGTCCGTGGCTGGCCTTGGACACTTGTACATGCCCAGAAGTTACCTCAGACTGCCTGGTGCCCACCAATCATCGGACCTATGATGGAGGATTCTCACACAGAATTATGCATTCTGCGCTGGAAACTTTAGTTAGTTAGTTGTAAGTAGGAGAGTAAGAGAGAGTTGGGGACTTTCCCCACCTGGACATATAGACTTCTGCACCGGTCCTGCTGCTGTGCACTACATACCTGATTCCTGAGCCCTGAGCCTTCCGCCAGACGGCCCCTATGTGTGGGCTAGGCCGTCCTCCACAGGTCTGAGATAAGACTTTCACAGATACCTCCGGTTCGGACTTACTGCGGCTCGCCTCTGAAGGGGCTGGAGCCGGCATTAGCTAACAGCTGCATCCTTGGACGGAGCTAAGGTACTGGCTTATCTCTCCTCTCCTGGATGGGCAAAGGGGTTAGCAATATATTTCTTGCTTTTCCTCAGTGCAGAGCGAATCAGTGACGTCTGGTTCCTAATCTGATTTCTTACGTTGTCCAATTGTATATCTGTACAATAACAAATTGTTACTTTATGTTTCTAATTAGCCATATATGCGTGTGTATATTTTTCTATTTGGTTGCCTATAATAAAGTCTAATATATATCTGCAGACCAGAATTCTTTCGTGGCTCATTGCCAGAATAACTCACCGAACCTTGGGCTGTATATTAGTAGCTATCTCCCCTAGACAACAACAGAGAGTCTAACTTATTTTTGTGCTACGAATATACCCTACAGGACTAGGGCTGCTAGAATCCATTCAAAAGCAAGGGTCTTAGACTTTAGGAAAACTAACTTTGCCAAGATGGGCCAATACCTCAGGGAGCCGTTAGCGGGATGGGAACAGCTGTGGGATGTAGAAAAACAGTGGGCAAAACTGAAAGGAGATATTTTAGGGCAACCAACCTTTTTGTTAAAATGGTAAATAAAAGGAAAAGGAGACTGCTATGGTTTTCGAAAGAAGTAGCTGAAAAGGTGAAGAAAAAGAGGGAGGTCTTCATGAAATACAAGAGATCACAGAGAGAGGAAGACAGGCTTCTATATTTATAAAAAGAGAAGCTAGCAAAGTAGTCAGGAAAGCAAAGATTCAAAAAGAGGAGGAAATAGCCAATGCAATAAAATGGGGGGATAAGACATTTTTCAGATATGTTAGTGAGAAGAGAAAGGGCAAAAGTGGCATTGTCAGACTCAAGGATGAAGGGGAGGAATATGTAGAAGCTGAAGAGGATAAAGCAGAATTGGTTAACAAATATTTCTGTTCTGTGTTCACAGATGAAGAACCAGGAGCAGGATCTCAGAAAACACCCACAAACAGAAGCGAGGGGCTTCTTGAACAATTTTCAGAAGACTGTGTTCGTGAGAAACTAGCTAAATTTAAAGTAAACAAAGCGAATGGGACCAGATGGAATACACCCTAGAATACTGAGGGAACTGGGGGACGTTCTAGCAGCTCCACTGACTGACCTTTTCAATGCCTCGTTGGAGTCGGGAGTATTGCCAAAGGACTGGAGAGAGAGACTCATGTGGTCCCTTTACACAAAAGCAGAAGTAAGGATGTGGTTGAAAACTACAAGCCAGTTAGTTTAACTTTGGTGGTGAGCAAATTATTGGAAACGCTGCTGAAAGAGAAAATAGTGAGGTTTCTGGAGTCCAGCGGATTACAGGATCTGAGGCAGCAAGGATTCACCAGAGACAGGTCTTGTCAGACAAATCTGATTGATTTCTTGACTGGGTTATCAGGGAGTTGGACCAAGGAAGATCCCTAGATTTAAATTTCAGTAAAGCCTTTGATACCGTTCCTCACAGGCGACATAAACAAACTGAGCACCCTAGGGATGGACTCTAAAGTTACTGCTTGGGTTGGAAATTGGTTGAGTGAGAGGCGACAAAGGGTACAGGTAAATGGAGCTCACTCTGAGGAGAAGGAGGTTACCAGTGGTGTGTCCCAGGGATCTGTCCTTGGTCTGATTCTTTTTAACATCTTTGTTAGTGATATAGCGGAAGGGCTGTCTGGTAAGGTTTGCCTCTTTGCGGATGATACCAAAATCTGCAATAGAGTAGACACCCAGGAAGGTGTAGATAACATGAGGAGGGATCTAGCTAAGTTTGAAGAATGGTCTAGAATTTGGTAGCTGAGCTTTAATGTTAAAAAACACAAGGTGCATTTGGGCTGAAGCAATCCAAGGAAGAAATATAGTATAGAGGGGGTGAAGTACTTTTGTCCACTAAAGAAGAGCGGGACTTAGGCATGATTGTATTTGTTGATCTTAAAGTAGCTAAACATTTAGAAAAGGTGACAGCAAAAACTAGAAGGATGCTTGGGTGCTGTCACAGCCCCTCCTAGTGGCAGCGTGCAGAAAGGAGAGGGCGGATACTTATTGTTGGTTGAAGAAGGAAAAACTTTTCTAGACCAGGTGCATCATGGTCTTTGTAGTCCCACTTCATAAAGAAATAGTTGTGAGCCTTGTGAAGGGTTAATGGTTTTTATTCCCTTTGTTGCGCAAAGGTTCTCCAGGAAGACAAAACAGAATGTACCTTACTTCAGGGCTTATGCCAAAATATTTACAAAGTCAGTAACTGTTACAGGCGCTTCACAGTTCTTTGCATTCAAACAGGTTTTCAACACCAAGAGGAAAAACAAATACAAAACTTCTTCTTTCAGCTTAGCAAAAGCAAAAAGATATGTTAAAGCATGTCCTGCTGGTCACAATTCTGTGAGAGACTCCAGACTCTTGGAAACACAGAGTGAGCAGTCCATCGGGTGCTCTAATTGCAACGGCTCTGGTTCTATCACCTCTATTTGCATAGTTTCCTGTTCAGCCGTGTTGTCAGCTAGTCCTGAGCTTTCCCTGGATAAGGCAGGTTGTAGTTCAATAGATCTCTCCAATATTCCCCAGCCGTGCTGGTCTTGGGTTGGCAAATAACTGTTATGGCTTTTTACTATGCCTCTCTGTAAAGGTTTCACAAACCTTTCCCAGCTTTGTTTCCTATCAGTACGGTTCTCTGGGTTATAAGCTATTCTAGGAGCTGGCTCACATCTTGGAAAGGAAATATAACTGTACCTTGGATCTTTGAGACGTGCTCTGCTGGTATTTGCTCTACCCGGCAGTCTCCTTCTGTCACCGTCTTCCCTGAAGACTGGCTCCTGGAGCTTTCTGAACGGGCTTGTCCTCCCTGGAACTTAGCTCTTCCTTGTAAGTACTCCAAGCTTCTCTGCCTTTCAGTATGTGAGGTTCCTCTCTCAGGTCCCCTCTCAGTTCCTCTCTGAACTTGTGTTCCTCTTCAAACTTGTGGTCCTCTCTGAGCTTGAGGTCCTCTCTCAGCTCCTTTCTCAGCTCGTAGTCCTCTCTCAGTTCCTCTCTGAACTTGAGATCCTCTCTCAGCTCGAGATCCTCTCCCAGTTCCTCTCTCAGCTCGAGATCCTCTCTGCTTTCTTCCTTCTGAGCACTGTTTATAAAGCCGTTTCTCCACTGAGCTTCCTGGCTCTTTACTCAGGTGTAACTGATTAGTTCCTGCATTCTCAAAACCTGGGTGTGTCAGCTTAGCTTCTGCAGCCTCGTGCCTGCTCCCTCTAGCTGCACTTTTAGGTAACTGCACCCTCTGTGAGTCAGTTGCTTTATAATAAACAGTATTTTTTCCTAAGTCTATAGCTTTAATGGCTTCAGCTTCATCACAGTGCATAGGGAGAGGAATGGCCAGCAGAAGAAAGGAGGTGATGGTGCCTCTGTATAAGTCTTTGTTGCGACCTCATTTGGAGTATTGTGTGCAATTCTGGAGACCGCACCTTCAAAAGGATATAAACAGGCTGGAGTCAGTACAGAGGGTGGCTACCAGAATGGTTAGTGGTCTTCATTATAAAGCATATAAGGACAGACTTAAGAATCTTAATATGTACACCTTAGAGGAAAGGCGGGATAGAGGGGATATGTTTGAGATGTTTAAATACCTCCGTGGCATAAATGCACAGGAGGAGAGCCTCTTTCGATTGAAAGTAAGCTCTGCTATGAGGGGACATGGGATGAGAGTGAAAGGGGATAGATTCAGGAGTGATATGCGGAAATATTTCTTTACGGAAAGAGTGGTCGATCCGTGGAATAGTCTCCCAGTGGAGGTGGTAGAGATGAGGACAGTTTCTGAATTCAAAGAAGCATGGGACAAACACAGACGATCTCTAAAGGAAAAAAGGGGACTGTTGTAGTGGTTGATATGGAAGGACAGACTAGATAGGCCATATGGTCTTTTTCTGTCATCATGTTTCTGTTTGTAAAGATCCTGTAGTCTGTCAAAGGGCCAGAAAGACCTCTAATGACAAAGATGGACAGTCTGCCCTAGCTCATGGTTCTCCCAGCATTGCAACATTTGGGGGCCCATTCCCTAATCCACCCAAATAATACTGCCAGGGGCAACATAGAGGAGGCATGCTTCACTCCCATAAGGTCCCGATGGTGCCTCCGCCGGAGCTACAACATATGTCGGATAAATGGATTCTATTCCTTCCTCCCCTCCTCTCCACACCTCAGCCATTAGCAACAGCCCTATTGCCAAAGCCTCCTCCAGCACCACCCACTATTTACTGCACTTTCGGTGCCATGAGTAGACCCCCTTCAGCTGGGCCGCTGTGTAATATTTTTTGAACTCAGGGAGTCCCAACCCCCCTCCCCCCTGTAGTCTCAAGAGTTCCATCCTCGCTACTTTTGGTGCTCGGCTATGCCATATAAAACGCTCCACCTTCCATTGGATAATGCACAGCACCCTCTCTGGGATTTCCATTGTGAGGTCCTGGAAAAGTATAGAAAGCGAGGCAGAAGCATTATCTTTATTACCACCAATCTTCCCATCCAGGACAAGTAGCCCTGCCCCTACCTGTGAAACAAACTATCCAGCTCCCCAAGCAGTTTCTTATAATTTGCCGCATAAAGGTCAGCCGGGTTATGACCCATCCAAATGTCCAAATATTGAATATTCCTTGCTGCCCATCGAAATGGAAACTTTTCCTGCAGCTGATCCCTCAGCCTGTCCGGGACTGTGAGATTGAGAATTTCAGACTTGTTCCAGTTCAGACGGAACCCGGACAGTCGCCCGTACTCTCGTAATTCCCACATAGTGATGGGTAGAGAGACCCGTGGTCTAGTCATGACTAAAATTATATCATCCTCAAATAAAGATATATGATAATCACGGCCCCCCCTTGAATCCCCCTCAGGTCCCTACTCATCTGTACCCTGGATGCCAGAGTCTCCAATGCCAGAGTAAACAGCAAGGGTGACAGGCGACACTCCTGTCTCATATCCAGGTTGATTGAAAAGAAGGGGGAGTACCCTCCATTAACCTTCACGCAGGCACGTGGATTATGATAAAGTGCTTGGATCCAATCCAGAAACCCATCTTTTCTAAGACCCAAAACATAAAGCCCCATGACACATAATCAGATGCCTTCTCAGCGTCCAGTGCTAGGAGGAGGGCTGGTTCCCAACCCTGTTGAGCTATCCAGGTGAGGTTAAGGTTCTTCTGAATGTTATCTGTTGTCTGCCTATCCTGGATAAATTGGGTCTGGTCTTCATGGATAGCTTCAAGAGCACCCTATTCAAGCGTGTGGCCAAAATCTTC